>OY720315.1:0-2400000 GCA_963082785.1 Philonthus spinipes
ACCTAACCTAACCTAACCTAACCTAACCTAACCTAACCTAACCTAACCTAACCTAACCTAACCTAACCTAACCTAACCTAACCTAACCTAACCTAACCTAACCTAACCTAACCTAACCTAACCTAACCTAACCTAACCTAACCTAACCTAACCTAACCTAACCTAACCTAACCTAACCTAACCTAACCTAACCTAACCTAACCTAACCTAACCTAACCTAACCTAACCTAACCTAACCTAACCTAACCTAACCTAACCTAACCTAACCTAACCTAACCTAACCTAACCTAACCTAACCTAACCTAACCTAACCTAACCTAACCTAACCTAACCTAACCTAACCTAACCTAACCTAACCTAACCTAACCTAACCTAACCTAACCTAACCTAACCTAACCTAACCTAACCTAACCTAACCTAACCTAACCTAACCTAACCTAACCTAACCTAACCTAACCTAACCTAACCTAACCTAACCTAACCTAACCTAACCTAACCTAACCTAACCTAACCTAACCTAACCTAACCTAACCTAACCTAACCTAACCTAACCTAACCTAACCTAACCTAACCTAACCTAACCTAACCTAACCTAACCTAACCTAACCTAACCTAACCTAACCTAACCTAACCTAACCTAACCTAACCTAACCTAACCTAACCTAACCTAACCTAACCTAACCTAACCTAACCTAACCTAACCTAACCTAACCTAACCTAACCTAACCTAACCTAACCTAACCTAACCTAACCTAACCTAACCTAACCTAACCTAACCTAACCTAACCTAACCTAACCTAACCTAACCTAACCTAACCTAACCTAACCTAACCTAACCTAACCTAACCTAACCTAACCTAACCTAACCTAACCTAACCTAACCTAACCTAACCTAACCTAACCTAACCTAACCTAACCTAACCTAACCTAACCTAACCTAACCTAACCTAACCTAACCTAACCTAACCTAACCTAACCTAACCTAACCTAACCTAACCTAACCTAACCTAACCTAACCTAACCTAACCTAACCTAACCTAACCTAACCTAACCTAACCTAACCTAACCTAACCTAACCTAACCTAACCTAACCTAACCTAACCTAACCTAACCTAACCTAACCTAACCTAACCTAACCTAACCTAACCTAACCTAACCTAACCTAACCTAACCTAACCTAACCTAACCTAACCTAACCTAACCTAACCTAACCTAACCTAACCTAACCTAACCTAACCTAACCTAACCTAACCTAACCTAACCTAACCTAACCTAACCTAACCTAACCTAACCTAACCTAACCTAACCTAACCTAACCTAACCTAACCTAACCTAACCTAACCTAACCTAACCTAACCTAACCTAACCTAACCTAACCTAACCTAACCTAACCTAACCTAACCTAACCTAACCTAACCTAACCTAACCTAACCTAACCTAACCTAACCTAACCTAACCTAACCTAACCTAACCTAACCTAACCTAACCTAACCTAACCTAACCTAACCTAACCTAACCTAACCTAACCTAACCTAACCTAACCTAACCTAACCTAACCTAACCTAACCTAACCTAACCTAACCTAACCTAACCTAACCTAACCTAACCTAACCTAACCTAACCTAACCTAACCTAACCTAACCTAACCTAACCTAACCTAACCTAACCTAACCTAACCTAACCTAACCTAACCTAACCTAACCTAACCTAACCTAACCTAACCTAACCTAACCTAACCTAACCTAACCTAACCTAACCTAACCTAACCTAACCTAACCTAACCTAACCTAACCTAACCTAACCTAACCTAACCTAACCTAACCTAACCTAACCTAACCTAACCTAACCTAACCTAACCTAACCTAACCTAACCTAACCTAACCTAACCTAACCTAACCTAACCTAACCTAACCTAACCTAACCTAACCTAACCTAACCTAACCTAACCTAACCTAACCTAACCTAACCTAACCTAACCTAACCTAACCTAACCTAACCTAACCTAACCTAACCTAACCTAACCTAACCTAACCTAACCTAACCTAACCTAACCTAACCTAACCTAACCTAACCTAACCTAACCTAACCTAACCTAACCTAACCTAACCTAACCTAACCTAACCTAACCTAACCTAACCTAACCTAACCTAACCTAACCTAACCTAACCTAACCTAACCTAACCTAACCTAACCTAACCTAACCTAACCTAACCTAACCTAACCTAACCTAACCTAACCTAACCTAACCTAACCTAACCTAACCTAACCTAACCTAACCTAACCTAACCTAACCTAACCTAACCTAACCTAACCTAACCTAACCTAACCTAACCTAACCTAACCTAACCTAACCTAACCTAACCTAACCTAACCTAACCTAACCTAACCTAACCTAACCTAACCTAACCTAACCTAACCTAACCTAACCTAACCTAACCTAACCTAACCTAACCTAACCTAACCTAACCTAACCTAACCTAACCTAACCTAACCTAACCTAACCTAACCTAACCTAACCTAACCTAACCTAACCTAACCTAACCTAACCTAACCTAACCTAACCTAACCTAACCTAACCTAACCTAACCTAACCTAACCTAACCTAACCTAACCTAACCTAACCTAACCTAACCTAACCTAACCTAACCTAACCTAACCTAACCTAACCTAACCTAACCTAACCTAACCTAACCTAACCTAACCTAACCTAACCTAACCTAACCTAACCTAACCTAACCTAACCTAACCTAACCTAACCTAACCTAACCTAACCTAACCTAACCTAACCTAACCTAACCTAACCTAACCTAACCTAACCTAACCTAACCTAACCTAACCTAACCTAACCTAACCTAACCTAACCTAACCTAACCTAACCTAACCTAACCTAACCTAACCTAACCTAACCTAACCTAACCTAACCTAACCTAACCTAACCTAACCTAACCTAACCTAACCTAACCTAACCTAACCTAACCTAACCTAACCTAACCTAACCTAACCTAACCTAACCTAACCTAACCTAACCTAACCTAACCTAACCTAACCTAACCTAACCTAACCTAACCTAACCTAACCTAACCTAACCTAACCTAACCTAACCTAACCTAACCTAACCTAACCTAACCTAACCTAACCTAACCTAACCTAACCTAACCTAACCTAACCTAACCTAACCTAACCTAACCTAACCTAACCTAACCTAACCTAACCTAACCTAACCTAACCTAACCTAACCTAACCTAACCTAACCTAACCTAACCTAACCTAACCTAACCTAACCTAACCTAACCTAACCTAACCTAACCTAACCTAACCTAACCTAACCTAACCTAACCTAACCTAACCTAACCTAACCTAACCTAACCTAACCTAACCTAACCTAACCTAACCTAACCTAACCTAACCTAACCTAACCTAACCTAACCTAACCTAACCTAACCTAACCTAACCTAACCTAACCTAACCTAACCTAACCTAACCTAACCTAACCTAACCTAACCTAACCTAACCTAACCTAACCTAACCTAACCTAACCTAACCTAACCTAACCTAACCTAACCTAACCTAACCTAACCTAACCTAACCTAACCTAACCTAACCTAACCTAACCTAACCTAACCTAACCTAACCTAACCTAACCTAACCTAACCTAACCTAACCTAACCTAACCTAACCTAACCTAACCTAACCTAACCTAACCTAACCTAACCTAACCTAACCTAACCTAACCTAACCTAACCTAACCTAACCTAACCTAACCTAACCTAACCTAACCTAACCTAACCTAACCTAACCTAACCTAACCTAACCTAACCTAACCTAACCTAACCTAACCTAACCTAACCTAACCTAACCTAACCTAACCTAACCTAACCTAACCTAACCTAACCTAACCTAACCTAACCTAACCTAACCTAACCTAACCTAACCTAACCTAACCTAACCTAACCTAACCTAACCTAACCTAACCTAACCTAACCTAACCTAACCTAACCTAACCTAACCTAACCTAACCTAACCTAACCTAACCTAACCTAACCTAACCTAACCTAACCTAACCTAACCTAACCTAACCTAACCTAACCTAACCTAACCTAACCTAACCTAACCTAACCTAACCTAACCTAACCTAACCTAACCTAACCTAACCTAACCTAACCTAACCTAACCTAACCTAACCTAACCTAACCTAACCTAACCTAACCTAACCTAACCTAACCTAACCTAACCTAACCTAACCTAACCTAACCTAACCTAACCTAACCTAACCTAACCTAACCTAACCTAACCTAACCTAACCTAACCTAACCTAACCTAACCTAACCTAACCTAACCTAACCTAACCTAACCTAACCTAACCTAACCTAACCTAACCTAACCTAACCTAACCTAACCTAACCTAACCTAACCTAACCTAACCTAACCTAACCTAACCTAACCTAACCTAACCTAACCTAACCTAACCTAACCTAACCTAACCTAACCTAACCTAACCTAACCTAACCTAACCTAACCTAACCTAACCTAACCTAACCTAACCTAACCTAACCTAACCTAACCTAACCTAACCTAACCTAACCTAACCTAACCTAACCTAACCTAACCTAACCTAACCTAACCTAACCTAACCTAACCTAACCTAACCTGAACCTTGACCTAATCCTGAACTCGTTGACCAATCCTGAACTCGTTGACCAATCCTGAACTCGTTGACCAATCCTGAACTGGGTCGGTTGACTCACCCTTGACTGGGTTCGGTTGACTTCCCTTGAGTAGGATTGCGTTGGCTTTCCTTGAGTTGGGTTTAGGTATGGCTTTCCGTTGGTTGGCTTTAGGTGAGGCTATCCGTTGGTTTGATTTTGGTGTGGCTATCCGTTGGTTGGATTTTGGTGAGGCTTTCCGTTGGTTGGTTTTAGTGTGGCTATCCGTTGGTTGGTTTAGGTGAGGCTATCCGTTGGTTGGATTTTGATGAGGCTTTCCGTTGGTTGGTTTTGGTGAGGCTATCCGTTGGTTTGATTTAGGTGTGGCTATCCGTTGGTAGGTTTTGGTGAGGCTATCCGTTGGTTGGATTTAGGTGTGGCTATCCGTTGGTTGGGTTTAGGTGAGGCTATCCGTTGGTGGGATTTAGGTTGGGCGATCCGTTGGTTGGGATTTTGGTGGGGCGATCCGTTGGTTGGATTTTGCTGAGGCTTTCCGTTGGTTGGGTTTAGGTTGGGCGATCCGTTGGTTGGGATTTTGGTGGGGCGATCCGTTGGTTGGGATTTTGGTGCGGCCATCCGTTGGTTGGGATTTAGGTGCGGCAATCCGTTGGTTGGATTTTGGTGAGGCTATCCGTTGGTTGGTTTTGGGTGAGGCTTTCCGTTGGTTGGATTTGGGTGTGGCTTTCCGTTGGTTGAATTTTGGTGAGGCTATCCGTTGGTGGGGATTTAGGTGAGGCTATCCGTTGGTTGGGAATTAGGTGTGGCCTTCCGTTGGTTGGGATTTAGGTGCGGCCATCCGCCGGTGGACTTTAGGTTCGCCGACCCGTTGGCTGGCTTTAGGTTACGCGACCCGTTGGTGGCTTAGGTTAGGCACCCGTTGGTTAGGTTAGGTTGGGCACGGTTGGTTCGCGTTACGTTCGGTGCCGGTAGGATTTTATTTTACGTTTGGTGCCGGTAGGCTTTTTGTTGTGTTTACGTTTGGGTCTGATTAATTGAGTTAACGCGGGTCTTAGAAAAAAAATCGTCGGACGGCTCTTAGAAAAAAAATCGTCGGACGGCTCTTAGAAAAAAAATCGTCGGACGGCTCTTAGAAAAAAAATCGTCGGACGGCTCTTAGAAAAAAAATCGTCGGACGGCTCTTAGAAAAAAAATCGTCGGACGGCTCTTAGAAAAAAAATCGTCGGACGGCTCTTAGAAAAAAAATCGTCGGACGGCTCTTAGAAAAAAAATCGTCGGACGGCTCTTAGAAAAAAAATCGTCGGACGGCTCTTAGAAAAAAAATCGTCGGACGGCTCTTAGAAAAAAAATCGTCGGACGGCTCTTAGAAAAAAAATCGTCGGACGGCTCTTAGAAAAAAAATCGTCGGACGGCTCTTAGAAAAAAAATCGTCGGACGGCTCTTAGAAAAAAAATCGTCGGACGGCTCTTAGAAAAAAAATCGTCGGACGGCTCTTAGAAAAAAAATCGTCGGACGGCTCTTAGAAAAAAAATCGTCGGACGGCTCTTAGAAAAAAAATCGTCGGACGGCTCTTAGAAAAAAAATCGTCGGACGGCTCTTAGAAAAAAAATCGTCGGACGGCTCTTAGAAAAAAAATCGTCGGACGGCTCTTAGAAAAAAAATCGTCGGACGGCTCTTAGAAAAAAAATCGTCGGACGGCTCTTAGAAAAAAAATCGTCGGACGGCTCTTAGAAAAAAAATCGTCGGACGGCTCTTAGAAAAAAAATCGTCGGACGGCTCTTAGAAAAAAAATCGTCGGACGGCTCTTAGAAAAAAAATCGTCGGACGGCTCTTAGAAAAAAAATCGTCGGACGGCTCTTAGAAAAAAAATCGTCGGAGGGCTCTTAGAAAAAAAATCGTCGGAGGGCTCTTAGAAAAAAAATCGTCGGAGGGCTCTTAGAAAAAAAATCGTCGGAGGGCTCTTAGAAAAAAAATCGTCGGACGGCTCTTAGAAAAAAAATCGTCGGACGGCTCTTAGAAAAAAAATCGTCGGACGGCTCTTAGAAAAAAAATCGTCGGACGGCTCTTAGAAAAAAAATCGTCGGACGGCTCTTAGAAAAAAAATCGTCGGAGGGCTCTTAGAAAAAAAATCGTCGGAGGGCTCTTAGAAAAAAAATCGTCGGAGGGCTCTTAGAAAAAAAATCGTCGGAGGGGGGGGTGCGGTGTCAAAGGCCGGAGGGGGGGGTGCGGTGTCAAAGGCCGGAGGGGGGGTGGTGTGTGTATGGTTTGAGAGGGGGGGTGGTGTGTGTATGGTTTGAGAGGGGGGGTGGTGTGTGTATGGTTTGAGAGGGGGGGTGGTGTGTGTATGGTTTGAGAGGGGGGGTGGTGTGTGTATGGTTTGAGAGGGGGGGTGGTGTGTGTATGGTTTGAGAGGGGGGGTGGTGTGTGTATGGTTTGAGAGGGGGGGTGGTGTGTGTATGGTTTGAGAGGGGGGGTGGTGTGTGTATGGTTTGAGAGGGGGGGTGGTGTGTGTATGGTTTGAGAGGGGGGGTGGTGTGTGTATGGTTTGAGAGGGGGGTGGTGTGTGTATGGTTTGAGGGGGTGTGTGTGGTTTGGGGGGGTGTGTGTGGTTTGGGGGGTGTGTGGGTTGGGGGGGTGTGGTTTGGGGGGTGTGGTTTGGGGGGTGTGGTTTGGGGGTGTGGTTTGGGGTGTGGTTTGGGGTGTGGTTTGGGTTTGGTTTGGGTTTGGTTTGGGTATGGTTTGGGTATGGTTTGGGTATGGTTTCGGTATTTATATTTATATTTATATTTATATTTATATTTATATTTATATTTATATTTATATTTATATTTATATTTATATTTATATTTATATTTATATTTATATTTATATTTATATTTATATTTATATTTATATTTATATTTATATTTATATTTATATTTATATTTATATTTATATACCGGGGAGGGGGGTCCCGTGCGGGGGGTTCGTAGTGGGTGGTGGTTTCGGGGGGGGGGGGTGGTTTCGTGGGGGGTGGATTTGTGGGGGGTGGATTTGTGGGGGGTGGATTTGTGGGGGGTGGATTTGTGGGGGGGTGGATTTGTGGGGGGGTGGATTTGTGGGGGGTGGATTTGTGGGGGGTGGATTTGTGGGGGGTGGATTTGTGGGGGGTGGATTTGTGGGGGGTGGATTCGCGGGGGGTGGTTTTGTGGGGGGTAGATTTGTGGGGGGTGGATTTGTGGGGGGTGGATTCGCGGGGGGTGGTTTTGTGGGGGGTAGATTCGCGGGGTGAGGTTTTATGGGGGGCGGTTTTGTGGGTGGTGGATTCGCGGGGGTGGTTTCGTAGAGGGTGGATTCGCGGGGGGTGGTTTTGTGGGGGGTAGATTCGCGGGGGGAGGTTTCATGGGGGGTGGTTTTGTACCAGACCGTGATACGCACACACCGAAAAAAAAAACCAGCGTCATTGCCATAGTCTTCTTCTTCAAGTGAATCGCATCTCTCGTCCGGACTATCCCACATCAATTAAACTTTAAATGTTTGGAGGAAGGGGAATTCATAAAAATTAAAACTGTTTGAGCTACCTGAGCCGTTCCAGGAACTGTGATAGAAATTATTTTTTAGTTAAAAATTCAGCAATAATTTTCTATGGAAACTATAAGAATAATTCTCTATGAAAATTGCAGGAATCATTCTCTATGAAAATTGCAGAAATAATGGCTTAAAGGTCGATGGTCGATGGCCATTTAGTAAGAATAATATATATTATATGTATTGTGTTATACTTAATGTAAATACTACAATAAAAATGATTATATATTTCAGGAATCATTTTCTATGAAATTTACAGGAATCTGTACCGACATTACCCAATTTAATTCCGGCCGATTAAAACTTTACGAAACTTTCGCCGCGAAATAAATTCCGTCTAAATCCGATTTTAATAAATCATCAGCGACGCGAGAATTAAATTAAAATCCGAATTTCATTCGCTGCGTCTTTTGCGGGGCGCTTCATTTGTTTGTCGTTGTTGACAGGGCGGACATTGTTCAAGTCGACCGCCAACAACTTGCACACAGACGGAGGAGTTTGAGGTGAGTTGCACGCACACAAAACTAATTAATTAATCGGAATGAATGAAATCAATCAACGGTGGAAGTTGTTGAAGCTTTCTGTTGTTTCCTTTATTCCGATTAATTAAAATTACTTGCAATTTTAATCCTGTTCGTAATCAGCTGTCATTTTTATATCTCTCTGACAGAAACAAAACACTTGTTTATGGTTGTTGTGCGGGACCCGCTCAAGGTGGACGCGTGTGCGTTCGCGGGGTGCCGCATCGAATTCATTTTAAAACCAAATTAATAGTGAAACGAATCATTCGCCCCGATTAAACTAATCCCCATTTACGTGGGGGTGTTTTCTTCAATCGCTTTCCAACGGCGTTTCGCGTATTACGGGAAATATTAAGGTAAATGTTGATTGCGTCTTTTTCATTCATGCCGTTGCGTTTTTTTTTGTATACATTTTTTATTTAATTTATTGACTGACTGGCTAAGCTTAAGTATCAGGATTGCGAGCGAAGCGAGCTTAATAAAAAATCTCTGACTGGGTCGGGGCTGATCATTCCCCCTTATTAATTATAGTCATTATTATTAAAAAAAATAAACCTTGAAGGATATTTAATTGAAAAATATTTTAATTTCAGCTTAAGTGTGAGTGTGTGGACATTACAGTTGTGCCGCGAGAGTCACAGTTACTCTAATCGTAAAGTGCGGGAGTTTTAAAGTGCGCGAGGGTCAGAGTTGCCTTATCGTAAAGTGCGGGAGTGTTCATCGTCAGCAGCCGCTCCCTCCCCTCTCCCCGATGATGATGATGATCTTCGAGCAACACGCGAACTTCTAGTTGCGGTTTCTCTACTTCAATAATGTAAGATGACATTGTTTAATTTCCATGGATAAGTTGATTATATGAAATGAATTTGCTTTCTTATTAAAAATGTAATTTTATTTATAAAAACAGTTGTAATTGTTTTATTTTATTTATTGACATGACTTTAATTTGTTCCTTTTCTTATTGTTACAGAAGGTAGGTTCTGCGAGAGATGACTCCAAGACGTCCGGTGAGTCCTTTTAAAAGTTGACCTCTAGGCTCGGGTTGTTTCAACCAAGTGTAAACATTATTAAATCCCTTTTTTCTGAGTTTGTTTCAGATCTTCGTGGTACTTCAACGAAGATACCGAGGGTCGGAGTCTTCATTAAAAAAATTCCGATTTAACTTTATTAGTTTAGTTTCAGGTTCACCATCGAGATGGTTCCAGTTGCCCGCTTGTTTTCTCGATTTTATAAGGTGAGTTTAATTAATTAATTTATTTATTATAATGGATTGCAGAAAATACTCCGTTATCATCCACGTTAGCAATAACTTACGAAAGCGAGGAAGGTTAGTTGCAGAGAAATCCAGTGCAACTGAAGGGAGTCAACTGTGAACTTTGAAATTTTAGAACTTCACAGGAACGTCATCGACGATTCTCAACTTTAGAACTTCATGGAAGGGACCACGACTTCTACAAAGAAATGAATATTTCGGTTTAATTTCAGGACAAGTCTAATTAAATAATTCCTTTTTATCGTTACAGCATATTTCAACGTAGATCTTCTCCGAAGGGAAAGACTCCGCTGCTGCTATCTAAAAGTTAAAGGCCAATTTTATATTGGGTGAGTTTAATTAATTACACTTACGAAAATAAACCTCGAAGCGATTTTAATTAAAAAAATATTCAAATCATAATACATAATACAACGGATTGCAGAAATATTCAAGAGTCGTCCGCGTTGCAATTGCGCGTGCTGCCACTGTCTTATACTTTAGTTTGTATAAAAAGTATTTTCAACGATTTATAACAATTAGTAAATTGACTTTTCTCTTATTTCAGCTTAAGTGTGAGTGTGTGGACATTACAGTTGTGCCGCGAGAGTCAGAGTTACTCTAATTGTGAAGTGCGGGAGTTTAAAGTGCGCGAGGGTCAGAGTTACCTTATCGTAAAGTGCGGGAGTGTTCATCGTCTTCAGCAGCCGCCTCTTCCTTCTGACGATGATCTTCCAGCAACACGCGAACTTCCGAGTTGCGGTTTCTCGACTTCAATAATGTAAGTTGACATTTTTGTTTTATTTCCATAGATATGTTGATTAATCGAAATGAATTTGCCTTCTTATTAAAAATTGCATTGTATTAATAAAAACAGTTGTAATTGTTTTACATGGTTAACTTTGAATAAATTACGCGACTTTAATTTGTTCCTTTTCTTGTTGTTACAGAAGGTAGGTTCTGCGAGAGATGCCTCCAAGACGACCGGTGAGTGGATTTTCTTACCCGTTATTAGAGTCCCCGCCTCCGTTATTCATTAATGATGGCAACAACTTGTTGGAACCGTTGTTGTTGTCATTTATTATCGCGACGCGATTCCGATTTTGCTTACGGCTTTATTTTATTTTTTTTTTAAATTAAATTTCGTGCGTTCCGCGATTTCTCTGCTGTATATTTTCGGGTTGACACATTACGTGCGTCGCGCATCCGGCACTGTTGTTTCTCTTTCAGCCGCATCCCCGCGTCCTGAAACCGGTCTTTCGTTTCCTCGACCCCCGGAACGTCCGTCCTCTAAGACAGGGCCGCCATTCGGGCGGCAGGGCGACCGCGGGGGGTGTTTTAAGGTCAGGTTAGGGCAACAATGCAACAAGACGATGCGGGGAAAGGTTTTATGAATAAAAAAAGAAAGTATTTAAGCTGAATTGGAAAATTTTTAATCCAGTTATTTCACCACCCCAATATTATAACTCTTCTCTTCCTCAACACCCAACACGGGTAAAAGAGGATAAGATTAAGAAAGAAAGATAACTCTTCTCTTAAGTGTTCTTTATATTAATCTTCTTCTTTTAAAAGTATAATCCTCATTATTATTATTATTATTATTTTTGTATTTTCAGCTTTACATTCCCTCAATTTTTCTTTCAATTATTCAATTATTTCACGAATATGACAAAAATTCAATTAAAATAATCTTAGCTGGGCTAGTGATCCCAGTTTAAAGTTATCAAAGGGACAATTTACGGTGTTGGCTTTAGGAGACAAGCACCCCCCGATTTGAAGTAAAATATTAAATATATTGGCCTACTCTTCACAATCGGATCGCCCTTGATTACCTAGCAGCTCGTAGGCAGAGATATCACAGTCAAACAAAAATAAAATAAAATAAAAGATAGGTTAAACTTACCCCACAGAATACATCATGTTCTGGATAGCAGTTCGGGCACAGCTCACTTGTGAATATATATATGTATATATTTATTAGATATGAATGAATTGTTTGTTAAATAAAATTCAAACGTAAAAAAATACTTGATGTTTATTAAAAAAAATATATAATAAAAGAAAGCACAACAAAACACTAAAACATCAAGATATCGATATACATATATATACAAAGAACTAACTATCACCTTACGCGACGCGACTACCGATTTCCCATGACAACACTGATAGCACTTATTTCACACCTTCCTTCACTTACAACCCAATTGCCTTTTTTTCACCTGAATCATCCCTTTTGTTTTCCTGCAACATCCCTTCCCGTTCCCATCGTCGGGAGGGATCTCCGAGCGGGGGGGTGCTTAAGGCTCTTGTCTTTGATTGGTCCACAGACCGGGGTTGAAGTGCGCAACCGCGTTGCGCTTTTCCTTTTAGTTTGATCGTCTCGACGGAAGCGACCAACCTACTGTAATTACGTCTTACTCTAATGCGCGTGTTTTTCCCTAATGCAAATTCCAAGAAGCCGGGTGACAAACAAACTCTCCCTTAATCCATAGGACGTTACCTGGTGGTGTTCATTTCGGAAACAAAAGCTGTCATGCTTTTGTTTTCGTCACGAAATGCCGTAATGATGAATTTTTCCCGGATTAAGGCAGCTTCTTGGAACATTTTATGACGGTAAATGTATTTGTCGCGTAAGGCAATAAAACTTAAGCCTAAACCCTAATAAACTAAACTAATCCTATATTAACAAACAATATTTACAATGCCGAAACATCAATATATGTAGACGAACTTAGTTCATTTCATAACAATTGATTATGAAGGTAAAATATAAATAAATGAGGGGTCCGTTGTTATCGCGAGATAAAAATGAAAAGATCGCCGAAATAATCAATGTCGCAGCGTTTCCGGTGAAACGCCGGTAACAAAGTCTCGTCTTCATATAAGGATTAATCACTAATTATGACTGTCTTCTGTTATCATAGAAAATCGTCTTGAGTTGAATTCTTTCAATTAATTCAGCACTGTTCATAAAAGGTTACTAGTTAATTGGTCATAAGTACCAATATCCAATATAAGAAATAAATAAAAGTCTATTTATTTTAACTTGAAACATCCGTTTCTTATGCTTAATTAATTTATCACTTAAATTAATTAATCCGTTTCTTATATAATTAATCAACAGCCCTGATTATCTCTAAAGTATTATTATTAATCATTTTTTCCAATTTTTAATTTAAACGATTAATTTTGTATGTTTACCGTTAGGTGTTGGGGTTTTAAATAAAATTTTCTTCATCGTTAACATTTCCTTCTCTATCGCAAAATCTTCTTTTTTTCATAATAAAATCTACATCATCGCATTAATCTTCATTTCTTCTTCTGTTATCCCTGTTACCGGCACTTTGTCCCGTCAACATATCTTGTATATTTTATTCATTTTTATTACAAATGAGTAAAGTTCGCGCCACTCGAACTTAGGTTGCATAGTGGAACCTCGTCGGAAATCTAACTCCCTCTCACATCAGAAGGTTCAACTTCATCCCTCTGGCGGAGATAAGCAACACTTCTTCCAGCTATCGGTACTCCAGTGGCTCACAACCAAAAGGGTCGACTATCCCTGGATTTTCCCGGATTCGCCACATCTGGCCTGACCTCTCTACCTGGACCGATGCGAGCGAACCCTTCGGCCGGGTAGCAACGAAAAGCGCGTGACGTCACGGTTTTATGGCCCCCACGCTTGTACGCGGATTATAATAGAACGGGCCAAAAACGGAAAAACCCGATTGTTTTTCGCTTAACCGCGAACCACACCAGGACGCCACATATGCCACTAAATAGCTGGAAGAGAGAGCTTCACAATGGTCGTAGTTCGAAGCCAGGGAAACATATGGAAGCTTAGTAAAACTGCAATACTCTGATGTGGGAAGCAATTTAAGATTTCCTAATTTTCCGACGAGTTTCCACGCCGCAACAATTATGCATAAACAATTGCCTTAGTCCTCTTTATGTCTGGACAAAATTTTGTTAATATAAATTGACGATTTATACTTTATTTTGCGTCCAGACATCGTGACGAATTATTTGTTAATAAACTAACGTTTTTTTTTTCTGGCAATTGTTTATGCATAAAGGCAGAAACACTTTATATATATATATATAGATGTTTTTTTGTACATATGTATGATATATGTATATATATGTATGTATATATTTTTCTGTCAAATTATCTTGATAAATATTTTTTTTTCTTGTGACGCAGAGCTGCCATTTTTCGCCCACGATCAACGTGTGTGACATATGCATAGATGCATCATGTTATTACACACACGTTGATGTAATTTCATTCAAATATTTTTGATATTTATTTTGAACTTATAAATTATTTTCGGGCGAAAGATGGTAGTTTACCTGAGGTGGTCAGAGGGAGAGGGCAGGCTAACTGTATAAAAGAGCAAGCCCTCCGACCACTCAGGGAAGTCTGCATCCCGCCGTCACAAGTAATTGCCGTAAGTCTTTGTTTATTTTATTATTATTTTTGTTACCATTTTTTTTTGTACTTGTATATATTTTGTTGTGTTATTATTATTTTTTTTTTGTAATATATTTATTAAACTTTCAAAGTGATTCATTCCTTCCTCTCAGGCCACTAAAAGCTTAAATAATTTTTACTAAGTTGGAAGTTATTCGGTTAGTTATATTCGACACTTAATTTTTTTTAACAAATTAAAGGCCGAAGTACCCTACCCGATAGCATCCCTTAGGGCGTCGGGTATAGTCTTCCTTTCCTGTTCCTATTTTCTCATTAGGAATTTTTGTAAATGGCAAGGCTTTAAAACTACGATCCCCCCTCTCTCTTCCCGATGGGCGAATAGATGAATTGAGGGCGAGTAAAATATGGCGAGGGATTAAAAGGCGATTGCTCTATCCGACAGGGTGGTGTGGAAACCTGTCCGTCCCCCGAATTATCATCCCCAATGCATTTCTCTATAATAAGCCGAGCCAGAAATATATAATTAACGCCTACGACTTACTAATTTGAATTGTTATTCCGTTCAGGAATTATATCGAAAGAAGTGCATTTTTTGCTATTTTTTTGTGGTTTTTCCCTCATAAAAAAATTATTATAATGGATAGAACAAAACTAATGGCAAAGTTGTAGGTTCTATATCTTACCGTTCAGGAAATATATTGAAAAAAAGTGCATTTTTTTTTCTTCAAAAAACGATGGTGTTTGTCTGAATTCAGGTACTTGTTTTTGTTGCTAAATGTCCTAATAATCAATTAAGACAATAAAATCAGGGGTGTGTATTTTGCAATTTTTTTTATAAATTTTAAACTGTGTAGGCCACATTTTAAAAATTTATTAAAAAAACTAAAGAATACTCTTTTTCTATTAATCATTTTTATCAATTTTTGTTATCTATTGTTTCATTTAATTTTATTTATTCGCAAGACTTTTTTTAATCTGAAGTGCTGGGGTCGATCGGGCGTTGTTTCATCCACCGAGTTCCACCTCCTTGGAACTTACCTTTAAGTGTCTCAGTTTTCGGCGAAAATAAAATACACGGGAGAAAGACGAAATCAAATAAAAATATGCCTATAATTAAGAACTATTTAAAGACTAATTTGTACCGACAAAATTAGATTTAGTACCAACTTAGTTTCGCCGGAAAACCGATTCTCATTATGGGTACAAATAAGACTTTAAGTAGCCCTTAATTATAAGCATATTTTTATTTGATTTTGGCGAAGTGGGGGTGTGAACTTTATGAAGGTGGGAGAAAATTTAAGTGGACACAAATCGGCTTAAACTGTTCCCAAAAGACGCACGCAAACTTTCATTTTCCGGTTAGCGCATAAAAATACAGTGAATAATAACTAAAGTTACTAGCAAGCAAAGAATAATAAAAAAAATATTCTATACGGAATTAATATTCTGAACTGAAAATAATTGCAAGGTTGAAATTTCGAAATTGTAAAAAAATGTCAATTATTTATATGCTAATAATAATTGTGTTGGTGGTCTGTCATGGGCTATCGACCATAGGTCTGTCTATCAGCCCTTGTTAATTAATAATAATTATTCAAATATTATCAAAAATCCTAAAATTAGTTATCATTAACCTGCCAGACAAGAATAACTATAATTTAAGAAATGATATCTCAAAATGCAAACATCATTTTCAAATAAATAAAAAATATTTTTCAAATGCGTGTCTTAAAGATTGTTTTCTACGGGACAAAGTAGCTCAAATATATTTCAGAAACAATCTTGTAATCCACAGAGTTTAAAAACCTAAATATACAAAAGGGCAAATTGTTTACAAAATTTTATCAACAGGGCAGAAAGACCTCAGGTCGATGGCCCAGGACAGACCTACACCTTCATACAAACTTATAATTGCATTATATAACTGTATATTATATAAAGTTATTGTCTGAATAAAGATTAATTACTTACGAATCATTCTTCACTCGATCACAATTATTTAAATGAATTAAATTAAGTATTATTTGAATAAATTATGAATGAATGGATACTCTTTTTCTATTATTTATTTTCGTCAAAGCTGATGAAACGCATTTATCAACGGTTTCATTTTATTTATTCCTACGACTAAAAAACACGATTAAAAAAACACGAGCGCGCAAGAAACGAAATTATAAAAAACGGTTGACCTCGTTCAAATAAGTGCAAATGGAAAAAAAATTGAAGAAATAAGAAATGCACATTAAGTTAAACAAGGGCATTCACTCCACGCTCGCTCGAAATGTTTGTTTTCTTTGGGAAATTAAACTTTTGTAGGTTTGGCATATTTTTTTCTATTTAAAAACACTTGAAAGAGTCTTGTTTTCGTTTGTTTTTATTTCTTTTGCCAGAAGAACGAGCAAAGGCTTTTTTTTGCGTCATGTGTTTTTAAATGATTTTATGTTTCTCTTTTATTTCGTTTTGCGTGAAATTAAAAAAAAAAAACAAGCTGAAAATTGACTAATTACGATGTGTTTTGATCAAAGGTTAAAATAACTGGTGAATTTTAGAAAAAGAAATTCTGAAAATGATAAATGGGGTCGGAATAATTACAATTTCAATTTTTAATGAGACGTATGCGTTTTCATTATAAATGATCAATTGGGGTGTAGGGAATGCAACTGTGCTAAAATGTTTTCTGAGGGGAAGGATCAATCGCTGGAAATTATTTTTTTATGGAAAAACATGGGATTTCTTGCATTTTTAATTTATGGGGTGCGGGGGAAGGGGGGTTTGCAAAATGTTTTCGTTAAAAATGATCAATTAGGGTGTAAGGAGTGCAACTGTGCTAAAATATTATCGGAGGGGAAGGATCAATTACTGGAAATTATTTTTTTATGGGAAAACATTGGATTTCTTGCATTTTTAATTAACGGGGGGTGGGGGAAGGGGGGGTTTGCAAAATGTTTTCGTTAAAAATGATCGAAATGGGGTGTAAGGAATGCAACTGTGCTAAAATATTTTCTGAGGGGAAGAATCAATTGCTGGAAATCATTTTTTTATGGGAAAACATGGGATTTCTTGCATTTTTAATTAACGGGGGGTGGGGGAAGGGGGGTTTGCAAAATGTTTTCGTTAAAAATGATCAATGGGGTCCGATAGTGCTGACGTCACGTATCGCGGCAATTTTAAAAGTGTGGCGTTTCAAAAAATTAAATCAACCTTATTGATTACGTACATAAGGATCATCAAAAACTTTAGTGGTGAACTCCTCAGTTATTATGCATATTTAAGAAATACGCTTTATAAATAAGATAAATCAAACTGATATCTTCGAATTCATGTAAAAGTTTGAAGATAAAATTTTGGATATTGTCTGAAAAACGAAAATATTTAATTTTAATCAAACGTATGTCGATCCTTAAGAGCACACAAGTGTCAGTTGGGACCAAAACATAACCTTACTTTGTATGATTCTCGTTTTCTCTTGGCAATATTTTATGATTTATTGTGGTTGTTTAAATAAAATTCAATTTAAATACTGTAAGTATTTATGTTATCTCTATTGTTTAATTATTTTTAAATGTTGTAATTGTAGATTAAATGTTATATCCTAACTGGTAATTAATTTTTGGTTATTGGCTCTATAATGGTCATTTCCAGAAATAATTAAAGGGGTAATGCTCTATTGAAGCATGAAACTAATTAACACTACTTTATTTATAATAAAGAATATGTTATCGGTGGTGCAAGTCTATACTTTGTGATATGTAGATAAATGAATTTGAATCATTATTTTATTGTCGTGACCATCAATTACAATTTAAAATATTTGATAATGAACAACACTTTCAAAAATATATTTATATGAACATAATAATAGTGATACGAGCAACGTGTGATCTCTGCGCCACCTCTCAATACGCTGTATAAAAATACTTTGAATTATAGAAACCAAACAAGGAAATTGCATTCTTGCACTACATTTACTTAAAATAAATTCTTCAATTAGTTAAAGTATATCGACAATGTAAATAATATTATTACAATAAATTTAGAATTAATACAATTTATTTACCAGTTGGGCTACAACGTTTTGTTTACTATTATAACATTTAATATTTCTGAACAATGGAAAAACATAAAAACTCACATAATATTTACAAGAGAGAATCGAGACATAAATTATATATAAACATGCTACTGACCTAAGGCAAATTACTTGATAGATGCTACACTAATGTTTATAATTTAATATATAGCTTATAACGCTCAACACCCGAAAGATAAAAAAGATTAGAATTATATATATTTATACATATAGCTTATAAAAACCTAAATAAAACAGAAGAAAACCTGACAGTAAATTCTTAAAGAATGTCAAATTAATTTCCAATAATTGGAAAGAATAATCATTAAGAATAATCTTGTTACAATATACAACTGTTTATTTTATGTTAATAACATTTTAGTATATAATTTATATATATATATATAATTAATATTCTCATTGTATCCTTTCGGGTGTTGGATATCAATTGTTTTTGTTTTTATATTAGGATCGATTATTAAGTGAATCTGAGTTCAAATAATTAATCCAATATTATTGATAGATTCGACATTTAACTAAATAATTGAATCATGGATTCCAAATTTGAAAAATATATTTAAACATTTAAATTGTTGAATTTATAATTGATACATTTCCTTCAATAATTTAACATAAAGGTAAATTTTTAAGTATTTTCATAAATAAAATAAAATGAAAAGTGAGTATCTCGAATTAAATGCATTTGTAAAGTAATCATTTTGTTGAATGTCTATCAATTATTTGTTTGGATATTGATTCGATTATTTTGTGACATATATTGATTAAAATAGATTATTTTTTAAGAAGACGTTTTGGTTAGTACTCAAAATATAACAGATTTTTTGATTATAGAAATAATTTTAATGTTGATAATTCCATTACAAACATAATCAGTGTTGCCATTCACTATTCAGAATACATCATCTTAAATCATAGATAAAATCTTCACATATTTAAAAAAAATAAAATATGATGACTAAAACTTCAATATATAGCATACAGTCACTAAGGACATAATTATGTTTACATATTTGTCTTCCCTTTACTCTTTGCCTAACAAATTAGATGTCATCAAACATATTCTCTAGACATACTACCTCTATGTTACTGCTTCTCTGACATGTGTGTGCATTTAAGGTCCGACATACGTTTTAATAAAAATCGAAATTTTAATTTTTCACCCTACTTCCTTGAATTTCTCTTCAAGTTTTGATCTTATTAAGTAGATATAAGATTAATTTTTCTTAATTATAAAGTTTATTTCTTAAATATGTATAATAACGGCGCAGTTTATTTCTAAAGTTTTAGGTGATCTTTATGTACGTATTCAATAAGGGTCATTTAAATTTTTGAAACGCCACACTTTTAAAATTGCCGCGATATGTGACGTCATCACTATCGGACCCCATTGGGGTGTAAGGAGTGCAACTGTGCTAAAATATCCTCTAAGGGGAAGGATCAATTGCTGGAAATTATTTTTTTTTTATCGGAAAACATGGGATTTCTTGCATTTTTAATGTTTTACAAAATTTCACGTAATTTAACGAAACATTGAAAAGTGACAAAAAAATACACTTTTAATAATTTTGTGGAAACGTTGAAAGAAAATGACGAAAATTCAAAAAAAGCTGACAATTTTCAAATATTTAAATTGAATTTCAAAATTTTGTTAGGTTTCGCGCAGTTCTCAAAGGTACAAAGACATTGTTTTACAATTTGAAAATTCCGTATTCTCCGAAAAGTCCCATGCGGAAAAACCAAAATCACTTACCACGCGACTTCCAGCGACGACGCTGCAGTCCTAGTTTGATCGATTGCCGACAGTCGACTTTTTCTCCCTCGGGGGCCGCTTCTTCCATTTTCAACCCCCCAACCACAGTGTATAGGAAAGAAAAAAGAAAAATCAACGCGCACGTGCGTATTGAATTTTTTTCTCCCGACGATTTTTTTCGCAGAACGTTTATTTTAAGTCACGAAGAACAAAAAAAAATGAATTATTGTTTTTAATTTTTAAAGGCTAAGCGGAGAGTTATGACCGATTATTCTGGGTCAAGAAGTGCGCCCTGGAGAGGTCTTTGTGTTTTTTTTTTTTCAAGATGAGAAAAAGTACCGAGGAATTTGTGGTGTTTCGGTTGATTGGGGGGAAAAAGGGCACGCTAGCTAATCGAAGAGAGAAAAGAAAGATTTTTTGATCGTTATCTCTTGAATAAAACACAAAAAATCGCGAAATTTTAACCGAGCGATCACCGCAAGCGTTTAACGACGACTAGCTGGATATTCGCGCAAGCGGGGAGTCCCGCCGGGGACTCGCAGAAACGCTGCAATAACGAAAAATAATTCCCAGCCGCTTACAAGGGGGAATCACCTAGAAGAGCGCACACTAGTGCAAAACGCCAAAGATCGTTGCTGAAAAACTGCTGAGTCAGAATAACAGATTTGACGATTTATTCTGATTTTATTTTTTCGTTTCATCACGTAAAATTAAAATAAAATTCGAGCTAATTAGCCTTGGTAGATGTCTTAATTATACTACAAGCTATTACTCAGTACTAATCGTTTGCATTGGCTGCACTGTACAACCCCCCCACGGCACCCTAAATTTCGGTTATTTTCTCTTAGTGTAACAACTGTTGTGACCTCTGGGTGTGTTGAATGCCTCAGATGCTCCACAACATTTCTTTATTCTTAATATAATTTTAAAGATACAAACTCCTTACACCTAACAGTAGAAAGGAAAAAGATTAAAAAAAAAAGTAGTTACTTATTATAACTTAATTAATGAGCGTGACGTTATAATAACTTTCGACGTGAAATTGGAAGGGAGATGTTACTCGATCTTCGTATAATTCGAGTCTGCCTTTAAAACTATTATCAAACGTACTTTTGGAATAATCCCCGACCAAAATGATATTTATTGATCAATGTTTAAAAAAGGGTGCATACGATCAGAGAAACAAAGAATTTCAAATAATGATAAAATTGGAATGTGTTTCCGTCGCTATTGAATTTAAACAATAAGAATTACTGGCGTTGTCTCCGATTTTATATGCGTTTAACAATTTACAAAATTATGTACAGTGTGTTATTAATTAAAATTAAATGAAATACGTTACATTAGTTCGACGGATTAGACTGAAATTAGAAAAATCTAAAAAAAAATATTAAAATCCAATTCAGAGTTAATTTAACGAACAGGACGTGTTAATAAGATCAAATAATATTAATTAAAATATTGATAAAATATTTCAGTAGACTTTAGACTATCTCTATAGAAAATTTCAGCCCTTTGCAGCCTACAATAATTTTTTGATGAAAACCTCAAATCATTTTCCGCGTCCAATTTCGACAGAGCCTTTGCCGTTAACTTATTCGAGTCCAACACGTCCATCGGCATACCAGTCCGCGGATTGATCTAGATCTTTCGAGGCTCCGAGATCAATTTCGGATGGTTGTAGAGGTTCGAGTACGTGCTCGGGATACTCTCGCAGTCCCATCTTTCTTTCGGCTTCACTTCAACGTTCACCAAATCGTCATCGGCTTGGTCCGTCTAATCGTCGGATTACGTTTGACACGTCGTCTTTGACTAGATGCTCACGTTTACGTTGCTTTTCAAATTCTTCGGCGTATTGCAGTAATAGTTCCGAGGACTCGGGGACGTGACCTTCGATTTCGTCACAATCTAATGCGCCAATTTCATTTTCATCGTAACCCTCAAACATCTCTAAAATTAAAATTAATATCAATAAAATATGCAATTGTTTAATACAAGAATAGAATTTGAGCATAAAAAATTAAAGCCTCAGCTATAAAATATAATCATACTTTTTCAAACCGATTATCCGACAAGGTCAATTGGTCGTTCCTGCGAATCACCGAGCTGCTCATCGAATACTCCGTAAACCTAGACTTTGTCTCCTCATCCTTGAAAGTAAACTGTCCCCCATCCAAAGATCCCACCTCGTCCATTCCCTCGCTACCGAAATCCGAACCGAAATCGCCGTCCTCTTCAACGTCCTCGTCGGAACACTCCTCGTTCGCCAATTCCATCGAAGTCGAAATCCTCGTCCATAGCGGCGACCACGTCGGGGTCCAAGTGGAGGCGCAGCCGCTTTGTTCAGCAGACCCACATCTTCCTCGACCGTAGACGCAAACACCGAACTGGGGAGTTTCAGTTTGGATTTCGCATCTTTCTGCTTCGACGGTTGCGTAGTCTCCACCCATTCCACCGTCGTGCTCGTGTCTTTCAAATGCTGGAGGTTGTTGTAATCGTCGTCGTCGTCGAAGAAGATCCCTTATTTATTCTCTTCTTCTCTGTTTTTATCCCAAATTAAAAATCGATTAAATCCATAAACATTTTTCAATAATAAATATAAAAAATACGCATTAATTGAGTACTTTTCTATTTGCGATACTTTATTAAATTCTTCGTTTGGTACGTTGAAATGAAAATTATTAATTATTGCCTTACCGCCTTTGTCACACCAACGGGAACTGGGGTGCGGTTGTTTCGGCCGTCAGGGGATCCTGCTGACTCCTGTGCACCAAAATGAAAAGTGATGTCCTTTTTCTTGTCGATGAACTTCTTTTTGGGCTAAAAAAGAACATAATCCCGTGAAAGTAACAACATAACCTCAAATGAAACATATGATTTTGGGGATATAATTTAAGAACAGGCACTATTGTTTGGTCGATGCGAATCTTCATTAAAAATTATTAAACTCACCGTGTTTTCTGCGTCGAATTAAACTGCGCACGTTGATTTATTTTAAATATTTCTTCAAACAAACACGTACATGTGACAGATGAAGTAAATAAAAGGAGAGTTCCACAGATCACTACCTTTACTAAATCCTAGAATAATAAACTAAATGGGAAACGGCCATAAGACCCATTAGAACACTGTTAACATCGCCATCTGGTGTCCGCATTACGATTAATATCTCATAGATACAAATAAATCTAAATAATTAACATCTATGATGTATAAATTACTATCTATGAAATATCTAAAATACAGAGCTGTTAGCCGTAAATTAGAAATCTGTAATTTTATTTTAGCGGGATTTTTAAATAAATTGAATAGAGTGACAAATTAATTTTATTCTATGAAACTCAAATCATAGAACATTCATGATTGAAAATAAAATGTATAAATACATCAATAAATTAGTATAAATAAAACTAGTTTTTTTATATAAATTAATTTATTACAGAGATTATTACAAAATTATATCCATAAACATTTAAATAATTTCAATGAACAAAAATATATTTAATATAAACAAATTACAATTAACAGAATCAAATACTTAGGATTTAAACATATAAAGGGGTTCAATAAATATAATTTCTATTTGGTTTGAAAATAATTTGAGACTGCTAATTATTTATACGGAGTTCCTAGGTATGACAATGTTGTCTAATCTTGATGGAATGACGATGACAGCTCCATATACAGAAGAAAATATTCTGGAACGAATGCGAATTTTAGTTTATCATTTTACTATTGAATTAAAATTTTACATATTCTTCTTTTCTATGAAGTAAGAAATGTGAACTTTTTCAAAACAATATAGACGTAGTAAGTACTACGTTGATGAAATAATCAAAAATTCACTTAACATCAAAATATTCCCAAAGTCCTTCGAGGTGATGACAACGTTGTCCAATCTCGGTGGAACGATGATGGACAGCTCCATATGCAGAGGAAAATATTCTGAAACAAATGCGAATTTTAGTTTATAATTTTTATATCATTTTATTATTGAATTAAAATTTTATATTTTATTCTTTTCTTTGAAATAAGAAAAGTAAAGTTTGTCAAAACAATATAGACATAGTAAGTACTATATTGGTGTAATAATAAAATATTTCACGTAACATCAAAATATTTCCAAAGTCCTCCTAGTTGACAACGTTGTCCAATCTTGGTGGAACGATGATGGACAGCCTCCATATGCAGAGGAAGATATTCTGGAACAAATGCAAATTTAGTTTATTATTTTTATATCATTTTATTATTGAATTAAAATTTTATATTTTATTCTTTTGGGCCCACTATTTAGAAATCGGGAATGTTTTTTTGACAATGGCTAATCGTTCTTTCGGCCGTAAACAAGTTGTAAAAAATGCAAGCTGAAAATCCGAGAAAAACATTTGGTTTCCAGGTTTCTCTTTAGAAATGTCAAACACAAAAAAGTAATACACAAAATGCAAATACAAGCTTACTTGTATGAAAGGGCGCAATAAAGAAATGAAATCCAAACAGCAAATTCATGGAAATACACAAATTTTAATAGTATAAAATACGAAACAACATTAATTTCTCAGAATATGGTACAGGCATGTAGACGATATTTTCACCATCATTAAGGAGCATTTTAAAATTAAACAATTTATTCACGAAATTAATAATGTTAATAAGAATATCAATTTTACATTTGAACTTGAAACTAATGGAAAATTGCCTTTTCTAGATCTTTTAATTATTGGAAATTATTCAAATTTAAAATTAATATATTTAGAAAATCAACTGTAACTATTAATTACAGATTCTAACACACACAATGAGTATAAATTAACAGCATTTAATTCAATTATTTATTGAGTCACTTTTTTCCAATTACTGAAGAAAATGAAATTAATTTAATATACAATTAAATTTTTAATCCAAAATAATGACAAAAATAATTAACCCATTTAAAAAATTTACAGCTTTAACACAAATTAATGAATAAAATTCAAGTAAAAATTCTGCAAAACTTCTATATAATCCAAGCCTAAATTTCAAATGAAATAATATTTTTTTTAATTCAATTTAATACATGCACCATATTTAAACACAAAATTAAAAATGTTATTAGTTAACACTCAAAAAATCCTTTAGAAAATTCAGGTATTTATTCAATTAAATGTATCAATGAAAAATATATGTGGGTCAGACTCTTGGAAGAATTTTTAAAAAGATTTAAAGAACAATTTATCATATTTAAAACTTCAATTTTGAAAAATCTGTTGTAGATTTTCATTCAATAAATACGGAACATAAATTTTCAAGTGAGTCATAATTAAATATGTTAGAGTCTATAGAAATTAAAAAAAAAACGCATTAATAATCTTTTGAATTTTGTACTATTTTCTTAAAATACCCCCGTTTAGATCTTATTAATTCATAAATTTTAGTACGTTATATATAATTATATTTATAAAGGTTTATAGTTAACACTATTTGTAATTATCTTAACCTTATCATTATTTATTTAACGTTATTGAATGCTGAAGTTCATTCTCCTCTCCGAACCGGCGTTATTAGATGCTGAAGTTCATTCTCATCTCCGAACCGGCGTTATTAAATGCTGAAGTTCATTCTCATCTCCGAACCGGCGTTATTAAATGCTGAAGTTCATTCTCATCTCCGAACCGGCGTTATTAGATGCTGAAGTTCATTCTCATCTCCGAACCGGTGTTATTAAATGCTGAAGTTCATTCTCATCTCCGAACCGGCGTTATTAAATGCTGAAGTTCATTCTCATCTCCGAACCGGCGTTATTAAATACTGAAGTTCACTCTCCTCTCCGAACCGGCGTTATAAAATGCTGAAGTTCACTCTCCTAACCAGTTGTTTCACGATATTGAAGCTATGAAGCGGAGCGTATCTGCGTGGTTTTTTTGTTGAGTATATATGCAAATGTCAAGCGGCTGTGGTTGTTGTTGTAATGGTATTTCTTGGAACAATAAACACATCGTAACTGACAAAATTGATCACGACTTTTATTTATTCTCTGTTTGCATGCACATCCTGGTCTAAATAAATTGACGATGTCGATAGAATTTACTCACATAAGAAACGAATCTAATATTTTGTCAAGAGGTTACTACTATATCAGCACAACGGAAGGTGGATTTATGTTAACCATAAAAATTCACACACAGGTAGGGTCCTAACCATTACAATATATTTCGAATTACTGGTTCAATTTCAACAAAATTATTATAAAATAAGAATTGCTCTTTTAAACTATGCGAACGGCAAGATATTGCACTTTATGAGTAATTTAAATAATTAAATTATTTGATTTTTCTTAATTGTAATTTTAAAATAAGGTAACATTTTGTGAAAATTACACATGTTATGTAGAATTTAGTACATTTCTGTAAATTACTTATTCATTGAATGATTTCTTTATTTCCCAATATAGAATATAAGCTCGGAAATTGTTTAAATAATATTTATTACACTTACCTGGAATCTCAACACAATCTTTGATTGTTGATGTTCGAACTTCCTGCATATCAATACGAGCCGATTCCAAAGATTCTTCTATGTGTTCTGAAAATCAAATATTTTAATTTATAATAAAGATAAGTTTCTACAATTAATGTTTCTGCATTAATTAGATATCTTATACAGATCTAAAATTTTATGTTATTAGTTTACTAATCCACTTTCAAGGCACCAATTATTTTGTAAAAAAATATACTTTTAATCAAGTTTGAAATGATTGTTAAAAATAATGCAATTTAGAATTTTTTAAAGATTTGTTATTTAATTTATTGCAATAATTTGGTTTATAAATTTCATTTGAAATAAATTACTTACGGGGAATATTCAAACACGGAACCGCATTAACTTTAAGGCCTCTTCTTCCAGGCACGATATCCTCAGGGAGAAAATGGGTTTCACAAACATAAAATTTGTTATACATGTCATCAAAGGACATGGGTTCATATCCCGATGGCTTTATTTGTTCCACCCATTTTTCGAAAACCTCAGGATATTTTTTGGGGAAACGGTGCCTTTTACTCGAAGTATCACTACATTGCGGAACACAACATTTCATAAGCTTCTTATGAGATGCCATGACAATTTTTTATCGTAAGGAATAAAATACGCAAAAATTTAGCAGTTTTCGCTGATGCAAACAAATCTAAACTAATGACAATAAATAAGTTTATGCGTACAACGCACCACGTGCTAAAAGAAATGAGTATGCGCGCCAGCACACGAGCGCCCCATTGCGGTTGGCCGCCGAATTTCATAAAAATCGATCGGAGCCCAAGCTTTCCTTACTATTAAATCTGTGTACTGTGACAGTAGCTACGTGCCAACGACGCTTGAGTATATGTATAAAGGATAGATGGAATAGAAAATTTGAGAGTGGGGGGAATTTAATGGGAGACCTCATGACGTCACATTAACTCACTGCGCACGCTTTAAATATGATTAAAATAGCTATCGAATAATAAATTAAACGATATCGAATCGGAGTTTTCTCTCTTTCAACCGTTGTTTGGAATCGCTCCATCTTCGTTTTGAGTCGTTATCGACTAAACTAGAATACGGCCTTAGGTTATATTAATTTAATTAATTTTCGTTTTATTTTATTATATTTATTACTAAAATAAAAATACTAATATTAATTAAATTGTTTAATATTTGTATCGTAATAAAATTATAATAAACAATAACCTCAAAAGTCGTTACTTAAGTTGTATTTATTGCGTACAAATAAAAGTGTACGAGTAAATTAAAGATTGAGTCTTCTTCCTTCATAAAATTTATTGATTGCAAATGCATATTTCAGTCACGATGTGACCATTTCAATGCTTATAAAAATGTATTTTTTTTTATAATAATACAGTATAGTAATGAATTTAGTTATTAGCATTTTTACTCAGTTACCATAGTATGTGCATTTGTTTGTGTAAAAACCTAAAGAGTGCAACATTTTAAAATATTGTGGATCAAAATAATAAAATAATACAAAAATGTGTAATGTCCCGCAGACAAACAAATTAATGTATTACACCCGGTAATAACAATTTTCAAATTTACTTTTCACATGGTCGCTGAAAGACCAAAGTATAACTAAATAATGAAACAATGAACGGGCATAAACGAAGAAGTAGAAAGCACGCAATGTGAAAATAGGTTATGCTTGTTTTCGCCGGTGTACGCGCGAAAATATTCGAATTCGTCTACGTCACGAGGTCTGAATGACCGAAAGGGAGATGAGAAGCAAGGGGGGCGTTGAAACTATGCGAGGCGCTAGTTCAGCATACCTTTACACATATGTATATATGTGTCACTCGATCTACCTTGGCTACGTGCATACTGAAGTGACAGTTGTTCCGTGTTGAAACAGTAAGGTAGGCAATCATTGTGACGCTCTAAATATGTTAGTTAAGTTGCATATACTATATTCATATATTCATAGACGTAGTATATAATACTAAATCTATGCATATATTATTTTAAATTAATTTATGTAACAATGTTGAATGAATACGATAGTGTTCATTCGACGATTTAACTTACTACCCACATAATAATTTCGGAATAGCTAATTTATTAATATTAGTTTCCTTACAAAAATCTAAGATCCCGAAACACGTGTCTGCAGATAGCCTTATATTACGTAACTTTTATTTTAATTAAAAAATAAATAAATTGTTTTTCCATTAAATAATTTCGATTCAAAAATTGTTGCATTATACATATGTTATTTTTATGCAACAGCAAATATCTATTATTAGACATTTGTTAAGGTAAAGAGGAAATAATTTATTAATTATTTTCAAATTCTTTTTATTTAATTTATTTAAATAACTGTGACCAAGTGAATAAATCCCGTTTTTTTTATTACTCATTTGTTGGTTTATCAAAGTTTCTTTCATTACTTATTAAGAATATAATAAATTTGTCAGCATCTTTTAAATAACAGGATGAATAAAGAGTTGGATTTTGATCCAGATGTGCTGACTCAATGGGCCAGAGAAAAGTCGTAAGGTGCAAAAATATATTATCGGTATATCTGTGACATTTTCGTTTACAGGTTTTATTTCTAGATTCAAATAACTTTGGAATCTGTCAAAGATAAATTCGTTTTTCTTGTAAATTTTAACAGTTACCCTTGGTGCTTTTATATTATCCAAATGAATTTGATCTAATCTAACTTTTTCCTTCTTGTATTTGATTTTTTTTTTTTGACATTTTTTTGGCGATTCTTTACTAATGTACTATAGGAAATTTCAGGTGTTTATTCTCCGTTTTCATTTAATTTTAATATAGCTTTTGTTTTAGTCTCATTTATGGTCTTATTCATTTCTTCATATAAAAGAGTAACTTTATTTTTATGACTGATTATGTAATCGTTTAAAAGTCTATTGGAAGTATTTTCAGCGTTAAATAAAATGAAACAAAGATGAGTTACCCATTTGCAGTGATTCAAATTACAATGAAATGAAACAAGGAAAATTTCTTGCAATGATTAATAAAATTTGATCAATCCCTTTTTCCAATTACAAAAATTACTTACACGTAAGTTTTACAACCACTTCCCGAGCATATACACCGCCGTACATTGGATTATACAATCCAGTACTACTGCGAATTGCAACAGTTTGTTTCGAAAATATTTAATGAAAGGAAACAACAAATAATAGTTACAAAACTATCTGTAGACACGTGTTTCGGGATTTCATTCCTCATCAGTACATCTCTGTCCTGCAAGCCCTTAGTTGTTATACAACTTTTAATTATTTTTTTACTTACCGTCTTCAACGAGATCGCGGCGAAGGACGCGGGCATTTAACGGATTTATCGGTTCCGAACAAAAAATAACATCAACTCAGCGTGTCTATTAAGTAATCCGGTGTGGTATATGCTCGGGAAGTAGTTGTTTCAATATATGTTTGTAAAACTTGCAGTGTAAGTAATTTTTGCAGTTGGAAAAAGGGATTGATCGAATTTTATTGATAATTGTCAGAAATTTTCCTTGTTTAATTTCATTCTAATTTGCAGTGTTGATAGGTCTAAAAATTATTTCTGAATAATAGTTTGGTGGTGAAATGAATAGTGTTGTTATAAGCTAAACTTGTATATAAAATGTTTCTATCCATGGGTTCTGTTTTGCAAATTACTTGATTATTTAATAATCTAATATACTCTATTATTGTAGAGTGTAACCTTTCGGCAATGCCATTAGATTAAGGGCGTTGTGTGCTTCAATTTAGTGTACTTCAAACAGTTCCTTTATTAAAGTATTTTTGAATTCTAAATGATTGTCTGGGGAATTCCATGACGTTCGAAGAATTTAATTATACTATTTACTATATCAACTGCTTGATTTGAGCTTATTTTAGAGAGTTGGGCATACTTTGAATACGAATTTATTATGGTTAGAAATTTAACTTTATCGAAAGTGATAGTGTCAATGTGCACTATTTTAAAGGGTTTATTACGATAAGAGTCAAGCAAAATTTAATTTTCAACGGTTTTTTATCATATTTCAATATATGGCAAATGTCACCATAATTTATGAACTTTTGAATTCGTGCATTAGGAAAATAATTTTCACGCATTATTCGGTTTTCTGTTTTGTCTATTCCTCGGTGGTTTGTTTTACCTGAGCCGTTTTAATTTATATGAACATTTTAATTAAGTTATTTTTTTAATTAATAAAGTATTTTTGTACAGGGTGGTCCATTTTGGTGGTGCCACATATGGAAAACTTTTAAGGCATATCGAAAAACCGTTTTCGCGGCTATAGGCCAATTTTTAATAATAAAAATAATAACGAAGAAAAAAAATCTTTAACCGTTTCCCAGCTATAACCGAAAGTTGACGACGAGTCATTTTTCGAGAGTGCTACAGGCACTCCGTTATTATTAAAAATAGAAAAATATAATAAAGTAACATTTTATGCTGACTTTTTGAGTTATAACCTCAAACTTACATTTTTTAATTGTGACTATAGTCATAGTTTGCGTTTTCGCAAAGTTGTAAACAATTTTATGAAACTATTATAGATTGCCATAAACAAATGGAAAAAAAGTAAACAATCATACAAAATTGTTACTTATTGTTTAATAATGTAATATTTCGCTATTTTGTGGTATGTTTTTAGGTATGGCTTATTAAAATAGTAAAACAAATGATAATATATTTTATAACGAAAACGTGGTATCATAAAAGCGCCATGATCACTTATACCCAAAAACGAAGGCAACCATACAGAATCTTATTTTCAAAATTAAAGAATAATTAAATTAGTTCTGGAAGATTTTACAGAGATGTAGCAAAACTATAAAAAACAAATTATGAAAATGAAGACGTATGTGTATTAGCTAGTAAATCCAGCGGCATCGTCCAGGCAATTAGAAAGAGCAACTGCAATCGAAAAATAAAAAGTACTACGCATTAAAAAAACAGAAATATTGGCCTAACAAATTAAATTCGCCATCATTTTTACTTTCCTCGGACCCCTGTCCAAGGGAAAGTATTGTGATCATGAAAATTTTCGAACCGCCAATTTCAACAAATATGCACGTTTTGAGGTCCCTGAGTCCATTCCATCGAGTTTTGAAAAATGTCTGTGTGTGTGTGTCTGTGTTTCCGCGATAGCGCCTAAACGGCTAAATGGATTAAGCCCAAACTTTATATCTATGCTTTTTATAACAGTGGAATGATCTGAAAAGCTTTTGGTCAAAATCAAAATTCATTAAGTGCAACTTTACTCTTAGCAATTTTTCATTTTTTAATTCGGATAGAAAAATGTTTCAAACAAAAGTTTTAGATCTTGGAAAATAAATAATTTCTGTTATAAAACTTTTATTGTAGGACCTCCGGTTTTCATTTTATAAGCGTTTACCTGATAAATTCCCCTAGAGATTTTAATTATTGAAATAATTATTTTAATGACAAATAAAACGTCAAAGTGCCGTTATATTCAGCACATTCGCATAGTTTGAAAAGATGAAGAAGAGTGTGGAGAAATGATTTCAACACATTGTAAGGTAAGAAATAACACACTTAATTATAATATTCTTCTAAATACTCGGTTTTAACTTTGAAAGACAACAATCAATTTTTTCTATTAATCATTTTGCTTTCCTATTAAATTTTCAATCAGAAACTTTTTTGACCGTATTCACCGGGGAAAGTACCATGATGGACACATCACCATTTTTTTATGAACGACAACGACAAATGAATGACATTTTGCATGTGGTTTTTCACTATTTGAATAAGCCATACTTAGAAATATAACACAAATGTGACTGTTTACTTTTTTTCTTCATTTATCTCCATTGCAATCTAAGTGTTTATTATATGTTTCTATTTTCAATAATAACGAAGCTATAGGTACCCACAAAATATGACTCGTCGTTAACTTCTACTTATAACCCGAAAACGGTTAAAGATAGATCAGTTTTTTCTTCGCCATTGTTTTTATCATTAAAAATTGCCCTGAAAACGGTTTTTCGCTATCTCTTAAAATAAAAAAAATGGTAGTGTGTTCATCATAGTATTTTCCCCGGTGAATTCGGTTAAATACGTTTTTGAATGAACATTTAATAATAAAGGAAAAAATATTTATTTATTTAAAGGAATATACCATTTTTACAAATATAAGACATACATGTAAAATGCAATAAATATATATGTATTACTAACTAATTTTAAACACAATAGCAAACACTTTGAACGCAAATATAAACGCAAAAAGAAAAAACCTTAACAGTCACCATCAACTAGATTACAACAATGGCATGACCTAACTCCTTTCACAAAATGCATGAATCTTGAAAGATCGCCACAGAATTGATCACACTTTGGATGGCTTACTAGAGAGTTAGCCGTACGCATAAACCGAGAGAGGGGGCTGTAAAACCCATATTTGATATGGTGGAATGGTTTGCGAAATAGCGGCGGGTTACGGATTGCACGGCCATCAGACTTAAATGCAAAGTTTAATTTGAGAAGCAACGGAGGACAGTCAATAGTGCCATTTACAATACAAAAAAGTACAACATATCTGCGAAATAACACCTGCAGCACAGATTTTTTACATTAGACAAGATACATAGATTATAATTAAAGTCTTGTTTAGATCTTAAATGTTTAATAAATTTATTTTTTATAGTTTCAATTTGTTTAACATATGTTTGTTGGTAAGGTGACCAAATGCAAGATGCATATTCCAGATGGGAGCGAACGAATGCAAAGTATACAAGTTTTAAAGAAGAGGCCAACAAATCGCATAATGTATCTAAGCATATTAGAGGCGCGGTTACATATAAACCTAATGTGATGTTGAAAGTTAAATTTATGACTGAACCAAACACCTAAGTCCTTTATTAACTCTGTTTTTCCTATAGTCATCCCTTCAATCATATAATTGAAATTGATCGTGGTTTTCTTACGAGAAAATGTAATGTAATTACATTTCTTCAGATTGAAGTTAATACCATTGGAATGACACCAATCAGCTACATGACACAAATCATTTTGAAGTAGGGAGCAATCATTGATAGTGCGGATTTCTTTAAAAAAGTTAAAGTCGAGTATGAACTGTTACGGTATTTTGATATTTTATTTGATATTAAACTAATTATTTAAATAATTAAAGACTCCAGAGCCAACATAAAGAAGATTATAAAAATAATTGTTCATTTCAAAGGGAATTTAACAGGTAGATGAAATTCCCCCGCTTATAAAATGAAAACTGTAAGTCCTACAATAAAAGTTTTTTAACAATCTACAATTTTTATTTGAAACATTTTTTATCCGAATTAAAAAATAAAAAAGCCGCTTAGAGTAAAGTTGCACTTAATGAGTTTTGAATCTAACTGAAAGCTTTTCAGATAATTCTACCATAATAAAAGGCTTAGATATAAAGTTTGGGTGTAATCCATTTAGCCGTTTATGCGCTGTCGCGGAAACAACAACAGACATTTTTCAAAACTCGATGGAATGGACTCAGGGAACCTCAAAACGTGCATATTCGTTGAAATTGGCGATTCGAAACTGTTCACGATCACAATACTTTCCCTTGGACAAGGGTCAAGGGAAAGTAAAGAAAGATCTCCATATGTGGCACCACCCTGTACATGTAATAAAAATAGTAAAATGGGAATTGAAATGACATTAATATTTGTTGTGATTATGTTATAAAATTAACAAATGTGTAAAAAGTAAATAAAAACGTATTGATTAAATCAGAAATAAATTAAAAAAAAATGTTAAATTATGTACTTACATTGTTGTTGCATGTACGGTTATAAGTAAACAAAAAGATTCTAACGTTACATTTCACTTGCTAGTTATAGCGGAGGTAAGTGTAATTCACAAAACATCTGGAGATTTTATAATTTCCATTCGCTATTAATAAACTTATTTTATAGAGTTTTTTGGATGCTCACAGATAAGACCCCGTAATTGATTGCATCGCTGATTGAAAAATTTACTTTTCAATCAACGGTTATCCTGGACGCTAGCCACAAGATGGAATTATCGAGACTTTGCAAAAGGTAATGCATACATCTCTCTCTTTTTATGTCATAAATAGAAAGAGGAAAAAGGATTAAGGGGCGCGCAAATTTTTAGTATCATAAAGGCCCGACCCTCCCGTAATGACAAAAAAGATTAACATTTTAAGAATCTGTAATAATAGTTTTTGTTTAATTATATACAGGAAAATACAAAATATATACAAGATGTGTTTATTAAAGTACGTTCTCTTTTAATTAATTTTGATATTATTAAAAATATATATAAATTAGGGCAGAAAGACTTCAGATCGATAGCCCGGACAGACTAACACAATATTTATTCTTGTTAAGTATATATAAATATATATATAAGCTTATGTAATATTGTCTGAACAAAGATGTTTATATATATATATAAATTAAATGGATGATGAGGATACTGTTGGGATCAATAATAGTTCAACATCTATAACCGATACAATTAGAAAACTATTTATTGAAGAATTTTTGCCACTTTTGCGTAGTGAACTGTTAGAAAAAATAGTTGATTTGGAAAACAACATAAAATAGTTAGAAAGCCGAATACGAATTCTAGAATCCAATAGATCAAATCCCATGTCACCTATTTCCCTCATCTGATATCTGCAATCGCGCAGATATTATTCAAGAAGTAGAGGATCGTCAACGAAGGGTTAATAACTCAATAGTTTTTAATTTACCTGAATCTGGCGGTTCTTTGAGTGAGCGGGTGGATAAAGACATACAAGCGTTAAGGAATCTCGTCGATCCACAAGTTAGTTTTCAGCCGCGGAAGGTGTTTCGAATTGGGAAACCAGGCACAAAACCTCGGTCTATTGAAGCTATATTTTCGGATAGTAAGGAAGTGATTGATATATTAAAATTAACTAGAGCTACTGATACAGGCGATGTCAGATTCGGTAATGACTTGACTAAATTACAACGAGACCACATTAGACAATTGAGAAATGATTTAGACACTAGGAGGAGAAATGGTGAGACTAATTTAACAATCAAATATATTAATGGCAGCCCTTCGATTGTTAGTTCCGTAAACAAGGAAAAAGACTAGATATTTATTTTCAAAATGTTGGTGGTCTTAGGAGTAAAATTAAATCTTTAGTTTTAAATGTCACTACATGCGTCTACGACATAATTATTTTGGTGGAAACTTGGCTTGATGCAACAATAAACAACGAGGAGCTTGGTTTGTCGGATTTCACTGTATATAGATCTGATCGTTCAATTCTGAATAATTTCATCAACATACATCCCACCTGTCGCTAATATTCGGACTTACACCTTGCATTCAGAGGAAGTGGATCGAATCTGTTCGGAATATCCGCAATGTGAAATAGTGTTATGCGGTGATTATAATTTATCAAATGCGTCCTGGTATTCATCTAGATTTAGAGTGTTTCACGCAATGGAGTTCTCACATATAGAAACAATTTCAGTTTAAATTTACAATTTATTTGTTTTCTTAGTAATAAGTATGAATACAAATATTGGTCTTTGTCATATAAATATTCGCTCAATCAATAGTAATTTTAATAATTGTAAAAACCTAGTTTTATCACTTGATTTTGATATAATAACTGTATCGGAAACATGGCTTCACTCTGATTTCGACATATATTGTTTCAATTTGGAGGGATACACATTCTTACGTAAGGATAGGGAATCCGGGCGTGGTGGCGGAGTTGCCATCTACATTAGATCAAATATACACTTCGAATCTTTAACGTTAAACTCCACAAACGCCTTAGAACAGTTATGGATAAAGTGCAAGTTTAATAACAAATTATACAGCGTCGGCGTCCTATATAGACCTCCAATATCCCAATTTCGTGTATTTATAGATAAATTAGAAGATAGGTTTTCTTATATATTGCCACAATGTGATGATCTTATATGCTTAGGTGATTTAAATATTAATTTGCTGAACATCAATTCCACCACTACGGGAAACTTTCTTGACCTTCTTAATGCATACGGGCTATATCAAATAATAAACCAACCAACGCGTGTAACTGGTCAGTCCAACTCTCTAATCGACTTAATCATTTTGTCCAACAAAAACTGCTGCACTGACTCCGGTGTAATAAACGTTCACGACATAGCCGATCATGATATGATATACTGCAAGTTATTTTTCAATAATAAACGATCTGTAAACATAGTAAAATACAGAAAGTTTAATAACATTGACTTAAATAAATTTAAATCTGACCTTGAACTGATTAAGATTGAAAACTTAATTTACTTTCGAAACATTGACGACAAAATTAAATATTTTAACTACAGCCTCTTACACCTATTTGACATATATGCACCTTTGATATCTTCAAGAGTAACTAAAAAGAAAGCTCCCTGGTAAACTGAAACCCTTAAAAATATGATGAAAATACGAAACAATAGCTACAGTAAATTTAAAACAACTAAAGACCCAAATGATTTTGCCTACTATAAACATTTACGAAACGTCGTCAATTCCGCCGTTACTCATGAAAAAAAGCCTATTTCGAGCATATCATCATTACTAACCGGAAAAATATATGGTCTTGTCTCAAAAGTAATGATATAATTATAAAAAAACGAACAGTCATTCCAAATAATTTAAAGGACGTGGATGGATACAACAACTACCTCACTAGTTCTGTAAAAAGTAAATCGAACGACTCCCTTGCTACCTTTTACTCTCAAAATGTTCACCTTAATGTAACAAGTAATTTTACGTTAAAACTAGTATCTATGGAGACCATTGAGGATATCATTTTACATATAAAAACCAAGGCTACTGGTTCTGATGATATAAACATTAATATGATTAGATTTTGCTGCCCTTACGTTATTCCGTATATAACACATATAGTTAACTGCTGTATTGAGCAATCGGTCTTTCCGACTATATGGAAACACGGTAAAATTTTACCCATTCCTAAAATAGCTGCTCCTAAGAGTTTTAAAGATCTTCGACCCATTTGCATTTTACCGACTCTATCGAAGATTTTAGAGCGGGTAGTAAAAAATCAACTTCTGGAGTTTCTTAAGGAGCACCAACTTCTCCCTGCTACACAGTCTGGTTTTAGACCAAATTATAGTTGTACAACTGCCTTACTTAATGTCACAGACGATATAATTTCTGCAACAGATAATGGTTTACCAACATCTATCGTACTGTTGGACTATAGTAAGGCCTTTGACACTATTAATCACGATATCCTTTTAGCAAAACTCCACTACATAGGACTTGATAATTCAGCTATAAATCTGATCAGCTGTTTTTTAAAAGGCCGTACGCAGTTTGTACAAATTGATGACCTAGTATCAATTACTAGCAGTGTAAAAGCTGGTGTTCCTCAGGGGCCCATCTTAGGGCCAGTCTTATTCTGTATCGACACCTCTTCTTTAACTTCTGTTTTAAATCACTGCTCCGTACGACGACACACAACTATTACATTCTTTCCATATTAATGATATTTCCACCGCAAACCTCAACATTAACTCCGACATCAGTAAGTTGGTCGAAACATCTCTTAGTCATTCACTTTTAATAAATCCATCAAAGTCATCAGCTATACTTTTTGGTCCAAAAAGACTGATAGGAATAGCTAAATCACAATTAGAAATAAAAATAGGTGATGTAGTACTCCCTTTTGTGGATTCTGTCCGAAACCTAGGTCTTGTGATCGATGATAAGCTACGGTTCCAATTACACATTAATAGATTCATATCTCGTGCATATATCAATCTAAAAATGATTTTTTCTAAAATAAATAAAATCCCCTCTAACCTCAAACAATTATGACCCTTCATTTTTAAAAAAGCCACGGCTCGACAAATTAAATCTAAAAAACTATGTGTATGATCAGTGAAGCTTGGTTTTTGATCTTACTTGAATTTGTATATTCTTGGTTTATTTTATTGGCGAATCTTTAATTATTACTTAAATTTAATAATACAACTATGTACTCCTGTAAGACATATATTATTATTATTTTAATCAGGTTAAGTGGAAGAGCAATATAGTCATATTGACTAATTGAACTTCGCCTGTTCTACATTATATGTTATTTTTCATTTGTAACTTTTTTCTTTCAATAAAGACAATTTATTATTATTATTATTATTATTATCATGGTTACTAATCGGAGAATTTAATCGAAGTCGGTGTAAGTGAGCAACAATCTTGAACATATTGTAGTTGAATTGGCCCCATGATTTTGGTAACCCACAAAAAAAAAATCAAAATATTTCTAGGTCTACTTTTTCTGTAAAATAAGTACTTATTTTTCTTCTCTGTATAATTATTCATTATACATATTACGCAGTTATGTTAAATGTCAGTTTACAGTAAGGAAAAGGCGCAACTAATTATTTATACAAACGTGCGTCATGTTTTTATTTAACTTCGCCCACCAATAAAAATGCGCTCTGGGAAGGAAAAGACTGCGCGCGCAGTTAAATATTTCCCGTCCGGTGTAAAACCACAGTAACAGATTAAAATAATTTCGAATGACGTATTTATAGTTTTCTTGAGTTTTAAACCCAATAGCATACCGAATGGAAATCGACATCAATCTCAATTAGTACGGTTGGAAGATAATTAATTATTAACTACGGTTGTCCAAAGATTTATAAATAATTAGATAAAGTTTAAGTGCACACGTACCTTTTAAAATGATTTTTACTTCGGTATATAATGTTTGTTAATAAATTAACATGTCATTATTTAAATAAGAATTTTAGTAAATTACAATTGTTTATTATTACTTATATTTTGTTATGGTTCTGTGACAAGATAAGTTAGCGAAATATATTTATAAATTATACTGTGAATACCCGAGTGACCTTAACGCGCATGTGTGCATAGACTGAACCACATCTATACATGGGGCACGAAATATTCAGAAATTTCAAGATTAATTGAATCTTAAAATATATAAATATAATAGGGGCTATCCCGTAAATGAAATGTTAAGTTTAACGTATACGATATTTTTTATTATCATAGTTATTTTTTTAATATCTTTTGTAATAGATATAAATAATTAGAACATGAAGTCAATTAATAACTCACATGCGTTGAATGACGTTATTCAACGGTAAATGTTAATCTTGACAATTTCCGTACGGAATAGCACCGTATTCTTATAAATCTTCCAAATACTATAGACACGAGATGTTACGGTAATGTCATTTGGAATACCATAGATGTAGTATATATTATTTTAAATACTACATCTATGAGGAATACAGTTTCATTATATTTGTCTTTGAATTTTATTTTAAAATACTTTGTAAAATGTATAAAAAAATATTTTATGTGTTTTAAAATATTCTTACTCAATTGCTATAAGATATTGTTTAATTTTAGTTTTCAATTTTTTGTCAAAAATAGCTTATGGAAGCGGACTCTAAATATACCTCTATGATTAACGAACGCAACTACGCGAACTTATGGTTTAGATCGTATTAAAGTTATTCCTTTGTAGTAAAGTTATTTTTTAACTTTACCATTGCTTGATAATTGGCATATTTAAATAAGTAGTTAAATGTTTACGAGATTTATTGATTTTGTAAACAATATGAAATCATTATTAAATAAATAACAAATCTGAATAAATTATTAAAAATCCACCAATAAAATAAAAGTATACATTAAATTGAATAACTTTACATTCTTGACGAGTTTTGCATCATTAGCCCATTTTTAAAAGAATGTACATTTTAATTTTTTTTTTATTTTTCTAAACATTTATATATGCTCACAATAATTAATTTTACTTATATCGAATTAAAAACAATACAACCCGTATTCCTTTCAATTAATCTATAAACTGTATGTAACAAAAATAGGTAAAAAGGTAAATGACCTCTGATTGATAGCAAACTTCATTTTAATTCTAATTAAACTGTTTATAATACACAAAGGCAGTCAAACTTTACAAACAACAAAAAGTGAATTATTTGATATAAAATTAAAATCACTTATTTAAAACATTCAAATAAATTCTAGAATACAAAAATAGAACATCATCAGAAATATTCTGCGCATGTGTGATAATTATTTCATGTACTCCCATGGAACACGCTGGGAATAACCGCAGATTGTGATTTTTTGGCAACACTGCGTGTACAGCTCCGTCATTTCGCATGTGGTGATGTGGGGATTCCCTTTATTAAGTAAATTTACAATCAATTTACGCTGGTAAAATCGGGCCACTAGTGGATTCCCCGACTAGTCAACGATTGTGCATGTGATTATTGTAACGTAGGACGTGTTTATTTTTTGATGGATTATCGAATGGGTGAGTTCGTTAGGTCACATAACCTATTAGTTACAAATCTAAAATGTAAACATATTGCGTTAATATGCTCTTCATGCGTATTAGCAATTTTTTTTAAATTTATTAATCATAAACAATGTGTTGTGCGCGTGTGTTTTATTTTTACGTAAGTACATTTGCATCTAGTAATTTTGTGTTTTAAATGATTGCTAATCTGAAAATCCCCAAACTTTATGATAGAAATATCCTTTTTTTCAAAATCATCTGTTTAAAAATTATTTTTAAAGGATATAAATAAATTTCAAAATACGTATTTAAATCTTAAATAGTTCAAAGCAATTTATTGTAAGGTTACATATTATTTTTTGAAAATCATATAAATTTAATAAAATTATAAAAAATCGTAATAAAATATCGAGGTTACATTATAAATGTTTATTAAATAAATCATGAATCCACTTAAGAAAAATATATGAGAGCTTTTTTTATCCAAATTGTTAGTCCATAATAACTTCTGTAATGAAGTGAAATAATTAGATTTTTAAAAAATGCTCAAGTAAAATATCCCTAACAGACAAAAATAAGTATGTAAATATTTATTTATTTATTGATCCAAAATCTGGTTTAAGTTAATAAATAAAAAATAAACAAAAATGTTGAACAAAATGGAGTAATATTAATAATAAAGTATCTTAAAGAGCAAATGTCAATAAATTACAATAAATTGGTTTTTATTTATAAACAGGCAACAGTCATTGATATTAATAGAATAAATTACATTAATAAAAATGCCATATGCTTAATTTTGCATTAACAAGACAGATTGACTCCATCTCCAGTAAATGCTCTTTGATCCTTTTTAGTTTTAACTTTAATGAGTCCTCAAAATCATCATTAAACGATACAAAGTCATTGTATCATGTAATGATTTGCTTTAACTGTTGCAACAAAACATTTTCTTTTTTTTTTCTAGCACTACAGCTATGGCACATCTTGTGACTTGTCCGATTTTACTAAGCCTATGTTCACATTATACATATTAATTGCACAAAACCTTCCCAATGCACAGTAGTACTCTTATGCAACAAATAAATATCTATTATGTAAGGATATTTATTAAAAACTTTCAGTGTAATTTTTTTGTGTTGGGCAAAATCGAGTATTTCTAAATAAGAAATTTTCAATGAATAAAGTCAATAAATAACAATAAATTGATGTTTTAAATAAATAAGGAACAATTACTGATATTAATAGATTTTGCGTTAATAAAATTGTCATATACATAATTTTCCAATAACAAAAAGATTCACTTTGCCCATTGCCCATCTCTACAGTTTTTGCAGTTGGAAAAAAGGTTTGATCAAATTTTATTCATCATTGCCAGTAATTATTCCTTCTTTAATTTTATTGTAATCTAAATAACTACAAAAGTGTGAATCATCTCTGCTTTATTTTATATACAGAATGGCCGATTTTCAATTGTTTAACTTATATCTTCTTTAATATTAAACATACAAAAATAAGTTTAATATGAAATTTGTAATATAGTATGTGATTTGTAAAAACACATACCATATTTTTTATGCATATGGCAATTTTTCACCAAAGTGAAATTACTTACAGATCTGCCATGGTCGAGGCTCCGGGTAATTTAAAAAAATTAAATAGTTTAGAAAGGCATGAAAATAAGCAAATTATACATTAATTATCACAATAAACTTCTAAGTTAATTCAAGATAATTTTTACTTTTAATTATTGGCCACGAATCAAGACCTGAACATATCAAATTCAAGGTCCACAACGAAGGTGTTCGTCACTATTTATGTACGTGTTATTCTTACTGGATTGTTGCTAAAGGTCTATTTAATAATTAATTAGACTTGTTTTATTTATAAGAATATAAATTTGTAGAACTGAGTACAATCATTTTGCTTTTATAATAAGAATAGTTAATTAAGTGTTAAGAATGAAATGGGAAATAAATTGGTTATGACAAAAAAATGCCCAAAATACTGTTGAATGTGAAGTCGAATTAATTATCACTGGGGGACTCGGTTGTTCCGCCTAGTCCCAGTGCTAGCTGCTATTGCTTTATTTCGATGACACCATTCTGACTGGCTTAAATAGTAATTAAATGGAGATTTATATAAATATTTCATTTGAAATTAAATGTATAAGAATCGCAAATATTCTACTTCAACATTTGCTGCTATTTTTTAATCTCTGTAACATTGTAGGTTGTTCAAAAAATGTTTAAGGTGGGTTTCACCGGTATGATGTCATGGTGTTTTCTGATAGGTGGATCACTTACTTTTCGCATATGCAGGGCTAGACACATCCAGTCTAGCCCTGCTCTTTGCATCTTGTCGACAGTGATTTCACACTTACAAAATTATCAATCGTCAGTTCTATTACCAGTACACACTTTTAGTAATAGTTTCGTCGATTAATTTTGATTTTTACCACATGCGCGTGAAAATTTGAAATAATATTTTTATATGTAAAGATTTTTTAAATTATAAGCTTAGTCAAAATTACCGAAATAATTCTTCAATAGTAAGAATTTTCAATAGATGTTTCAAGTTTTTTTTTTACATATAAATAAGCAATCATTTAACTTTAATTTGCTATAATAATTTAGTTTTCATATTGAAAATATTTTATATTTTGACATTTTCTTAATTTTTAGTTTGGTTATAATAAAACTATGTGTATTTAATTGGGACTATTTTCAAAATTTGAATTTAATAAATTGCTTGTAACAAAAAATATGCATAAAATAAATATAACAAAAGTTATCAAAACATACAACGTGTTCTATTTGAAAATGAAGAGTTTACAAAATTTTCATTGCAAATTGAACACCCTGAACATTTAAATTTAAAGAATTCCAAAAGATATCCTTTAATTTACATTTGAAAAACGACAGTTTGCCAAATTATTGTTATAAATTGAACATAATATATATATATATATATATATTTAAATAATAAAATGTTATTTACCGGAATATTTAAATAGGTCTTCTAATGTCTGCGAAATTTCTTAAAATGGTTGGAGAATTATTTAAGTTCAGACAATTTTGACTAAATTATTATTTGAAAGTGTCATTTTATTCGTCTTATAAAACTACACTTCTTTCCCCATTTAACCGTTTTTCTATCTCTTATAGTTTCCGAGATCCCCATAGAGAACATCGAAAAAAACTCACCCTGTGTATGAGCATATTAACGTGATAAAAAAGTGCACTTATAAGTTACAAAATCTATTGTATTTGTAATATGCGAGGTGTTCTTAAGAAATAAGAAATTTATTAGTATGATGGCCCAAATGAAACAAACATGTTATTGAGAAATTGAGTAAGAAATCAATTTCACGAAAAAGTGATATAAGAATGCCTTCAATGAATTGAAATATTGCTTCGAATAATAAAAATATATATAAAGAGGAAAATCATATTTTTATTTTTTTTTTAAACAAAGAAATTAGTCCAGTTTTCTAAATAGAATATGCTTGAAATTATGTCAAATTTAAATCTACCTTCTATCTTTTATAATAAGCTAGGTACCCAAGGTGAGACTAGTATTTGAAAGACCCTGTATACAATTTGATGTCCCTTGGATCTACTAAAATATATTTTTTTAAATGTCTATATGTTTGTATGTTATCTCTACTGTAACAACAGTTTAAGGACAATTACGTTTCTTGGCTTTCGTACTTTTTCGGTTTTCATAATTAATAATTTTATAGAAAAAAACTTTAAAGGAAATATGTAGACATTGAAAAAGAAAATAAAAATGTATATTGCAATATTTAGTACTATAATTCTTAGTAGTTTTCTGACAATATTAGAAATATCTTATTATTTTTTTTAACATTATTTTTCTATATATTCTACTATATTCATGTCCCGAGTCATCTTTGTGGATAAATTATGATTTATCGAAATTACATATCATTTACTTATTTGGGTTAAAGCCTAGTATAGTCCCCCCCCCAAATTTCGGTTATTATTCGAAAACCCCTACAAAGGGTTGCTTTTTTATGATAACTGATAGACGTAGGAGTGGATTTTTAGTGGTTTTAAGGGGTTTTCACTTATATTTTTCTCACAATTTAGCTCGAAAGTCGGGAGGTTATGTCACTGAATTTTTGTATTTCCGCCACATTAAAAAGCATTATTTTGTTATTTAACGCACATATTTACACTTTTATTACACTGCATCATACTTTTGTTGAGTTAAAACAGCAATTAATTGAGAAATTAACGAAAAATATTTTGCAAAAATACGTCATTTATTGAGCGATATGTGAGATTGTTTCCTTGTGTTTTCATCTGGGAATGATCCCATTAGTTCTCAATACTGACGATAGATAGCCAACGATAAGTACAGTTTCCCACATCTTGTTTTACTTTTCCCTCTTAAGTAAATAAACGTCTTTCTATCGAGAAAAATCCTATTTTCTTTCATTTATTCTATGCAAAACCTAAACAATACCTAACCTAACCTGACACCTTGTTTAAGGGAATCACTCTTTTATACATTTCATCTATGCAAAACCTAAACATTACCTAACCTAACCTGATACCCTTTTTAAAAAAATCGTTCTTTTATGTTATTTTATCTTTGCAAAACTTAGACAGTGCTTAACCTAATAACCCCATTTCTATAGACATATTTTCTACAACCAAAATTGTATCGCCATCTCGTGGCCGTATTTCGTATTGTACATGCTCTACGACTCTACGTAAAGCGTCAAGTTTGAGTGGCGTTACGCGGCAAACTTCACGCTGCAAAGGTGGGTGCTATACTAGGCTTTAGTCCTTATTTGTTTTCAATGTCATTTACATTTGTCACTCCACCATTTTCTGTTCACAATAACAATAAAATCTGTAACACAAATTTATGTCTTTAAGAAATAATGTATAAACTGGATAAATGCATGGAATTTGCTCGAACAACAGCGCTTATCCTTGAAATCGAATCGTAGTGTCATCAAACCACACCACATAGACAAAGCAAAAACAATTCTCTTCGTAAGATGCTATTGGCTGGTGGGATCTGAGTGGCTATCATCGTATACAACATATCAACTTAAAATTTCACCAAATATCACAGAATATTTAAATTGCTATTTCTCTCTTGTTTTTTTTTTTAAATACAGTAATGAACCCAATTGATTTCTATTTAGGATTATTTTATAGAAAATTGTAAGGATTGATTATACAACAATCAATGGTTTAGAATTAAAAAAATAAAATTCTATAACACAAAAACTATAATCGATAAAAATAAATCCATTGTATAAAAAAATCATAAGTTTTCGAAATTAAGGCTCTTAATAAAAAAAAATCACTAAAATTAGATTTGTGTTACTTATAATTTATATTGTTGATTACATTAAATATTGATGAACTTTTACAAAATGAATAACAACGAAACAAATGAAGAAAAATATATTATGTTTTACTACATAACTGGACAGAATATACAAATGTGTAGAGATAACTTCTACATACTTAATATACAATGTTACCAGCTTATTTAATTAAACCAGTACACTTAAGTTTACATTATCTTCCAATTATCTTTTGAATTCCGTAATGGCTCTCCTTGTTGGTGTTATTTTCACAAGCTATTTTTCCACTCTCTTTACTCACAATAAAATCAATCGACGATCAAATAGAGAACTCTGGTTGGGGAGTCAAATTTGCAACATCATACTCTTCTTCTATTTATTTTTCGATTGGATATTGCGCTTCTTGGTCTTGGCGGGTTCTAAGATTGGCTAAAGAAGAAATTGTGATTTTTTTTATTCTTTCGACTGCGGCCTTGTTTTATAGGTATGATTTAAATCTTGGTCGAGTGAAGTGCACATTGCTAACGCGGAATATAGTTAATTAAGGAAATAAAACGATTAAATTTGGTCAAAGTTGTGCAAGTTGGATCAAAAATTTGTTGCATTATGCAATATTTTATTCATATGCAACAGCAGGTGTACATTATGTAATTCAATGTCCGGCGTGGGTATTTGCCTGGGAAGTAGTTGTTATAATATGCATTTGTTTAACGTACTTATGTAACGTAAGTCAAAAGTCACAGAGCTAAATGTGAGAATCATTTATTAATTATTTTCAAATCATTTTTATTTAATTTATTTAAATAACTGTGACCAAGTGAATGATTACACTTTTCTATTTACATCAGTTGAATATTTTATTTGTTTTTTAGCATAGTCCAACTATTATTCCACTTTTGAATAGTTCAATATTTTATCCATTTTCAAATAATTCTCTAAAATTCAAACATTTGCAGATTTGGATATATTTAAATATGATAAAACAATGATTTGCAAGCTCTAACAAAAAGTATTATTGGACAGAGCCAATGTAGCCCACAAGGTGTTTTATTCTATTCCAAAAAAGTGCATTAAAAATGTTATATAAATTCAACAAACAAAACAATAAGATTATTTGCAGTTATTGTAAATATTTGTAAGACCTTCAAGATAGCTTAATAAGTTTTTATATCTCAGAAAAATTTATAACTTATCTAAAGTACAATTACTATAAATGTTGACATAAACAAAAAGTGTATAAGCATGATTTCTCTCTCTATCAACTGTTGTTTGGAATTCCTCCATCTTATTTTTGAGCTATCGACATGATCAATTAAACTAGAATCCACCCTCTTATATCAAATTTAAGTTTGCAACCATTGGAGAGAGGCAAAATTTTCCATCCAAGTTATAATTATAATATATTGCGGTTGACTGGGGAATTATATTGTATCTACAAAAACAGCATGGGTATGAGATTTGCATCCAGTAAAGAGAATAAAAAATAAATTAACCAAAAACATTACAAAACAAACAATAAGAATTTGTACTGAGTGTCCAAATAAGAACTATGAGTGCTACAGCTTTCAAATAAAAAAAAAGGTGGGGAAGGTCAGAATTTATAAAGAGCAAATGTCAAATAACTCTTTTGTATTTTAACCGATCTTAATGATTTTAATGGCAACAATCAGAAAAATAACTAACTTTATCGCCGCTAGGTAGCACCAACTTAAAGTATAGATAATTTTTCCATTTTTCTTTAAAATTTCAAATGGAATTATATATTTTTCTTAATGTTAGTAGAAAGAGGATTAAAAATTAAGAAATTTAGTGAAAACCGGAAGTCTATATCTAAATCCTATCACAAGTTATAAATAAAAGAATTTTTAGAATTAAGAATTATTAATGTAAATTTTAAGAATTTTATGTGTTAATTTAAAATAAATGAAATTATAACAAAATTAAATTATTTTGTCACAGGTAGAAGGCGCTTTTTAATTTTAATAATAATTTTCTCATCTTTTTTTAAACAAAGAAATATTTCTTATAATACAGGTGAAAATGGAAAAATATTTTCAATGCCAAATTTATATCAAAATTTTGTCTTTCAAATTATCCAATGACTCCACCGTCATATTTAATATAATCACATAATTTTATACAATTAAATAAGCAGCGACATCCACTCTAGCAATAGCAGTATATACAGGGTGAGTTTTTTTCGATGTTCTCTATGGATCCCCATAGAGAACATAGAAACTATAAGAGATAGAAAAACGGTTAAATGGGGAAAGAAGTGTAGTTTTATAAGACGAATAAAATGACACTTTCAAAATATTTGAAAAAGTCAAGGGTAACTAGATATTTTGAAAAAAGTAAAATGTGTCAATTTTTTGAAATCAATATATCTCAATTATTATCATAGATAGAAAAAAACTGTAAAGGACAAAGTTGTACAAAATTTTACACATAATCTTGCAGATTATGGGAAAGTTGAAAAAACTTTATATTCATTCTATGAATACCTGAAGCAGTGGTGTATAAAAATTTCCTTTTTTCATAATTTAAATTCAATTTTCCAAGAGAACAATTACAAAAAAAACTGTATTTATTAAACTACAAAAATTCATTTTAAACACCACTAAAAAAACTGTTTGACTTGGAAATAACCTCGAAAAGTGGTAAAACTTTATGATAACTTGTACAATTTAGGTGCCATAGCGCCGAATGTTAATTGAGATAACAGTTTAGGGCGATACGGAATACTAAATCACCATGCAATGTAACACTGAAGAATAACATGCTGTCAAACATAATGTTTTCTATAGGGCTGATTAATAATTAACTTCACATTCTATGTATGTAAAGTTTTGTGTTTTAATTTCACTTTGTCGTTTGTAAGACGACGCTTTGTAACAGCTCGTAAGATTTTGTTCACGGTATGAAAATATAAAAATGTTTTAAAGTTTTAACAATATGTATTTAAAAACAACCTTACTTGTGCAAGTCTAAAGTCTTAATGATAAAATAACACGAAAATATATATAAAGAAAACACTTCGGTGGGGGAGAAAGTGGGGGTTGATGGTGTCCGGGGCCTCTTTTGGGGGCGAATTTCTCAAGAAAAAGGGCCAAGCAGGTACTCCTGAATATCCAGAATGCCACATCTGGAACCAAGATGTTCGGTGGCGAGTTGCTGCTGGTAAACGCTGTACATGCCATCTCAAAAATTATGATTTGAGCCGAACCAAACAATTTCTCTATTTCGGATAACAGACAGGAATTTATTGTGTTGAATAAATTCCGCGTCTAAATCCGAACAATGTAATTATTACAAATGATGATAAAAATATTGTTAAACTTAACATTTCTCTTACAGAATAGCCCCGATTATTTTATTATTTCACTGTCAATAGTATTGAATGCATCAAGTAATGACAAACAGTATATTAATTATAAAAATATTTTATAGCATGAGTACATCTTTCATAACATAAAAGATACCATTACAGCATGACGCACTTTCTTTTATTTTTTTATTGTAATCCATAATAAGAATGGGCAAAATTATTTTCATTTTGACCCAGTTTAAATACTTCATTATAACATAACCTAAAAATCTAAAACATTGGTACCACTTTATGTGTGGCGCTGTATCTCTTTATCAAGCGGTAAAGCATATATTTTTTCCGCTTGATCGCTTTTCAAGCCGTGCAGCTGTAAACAAAACCGCCATATTTTCGTGAACGACCTTAACATCGAAAGCGTGTCCAGGGAACATCAAGCGCTTTGCGCTGTATGTCTAAAAATACCCTGAACGTAACCAATAACTCAGTAATTTTTGTAGTAGCCACGTCCGGTTCATTTACTGCCATGTGATGGTATCTGTAGGTTGTCCACTTGGCCTCCCCTTCAATGACTATGTGCATGGGAGTAAGATCCAGTAGAAGCTCCAGTGCCAGCTTTGGAGTAGTGCACATAGCTCCAGTGATGGCTACAGTAGCTAGTCACTGCAGGTTGTCCAATTTTTTCCTCGCCCATATACGTCTTGTGGCTGTCCGTCACACCATGCAGCCATATGTGATGATTGGTCTAATGACTGCTGTGTACAGCCAGTGGACATATCTGGGTGCTATCCCCCAGTTCTTGCCGGACTCTTTGACATGTATTATAATGAACCAAACCGATAGCTGTTACAGTATGGAGGGGTATTTGGACCTTGTTGGTCATCTTCTCAGATGCGGGTTCCACCACAAAGTTTTGGCATTATATTAGTCTAGATATTTGGCCTCCCCCAATTATTATGGTTACCCCAACTATTAGTATTAGGTGTACTTTTTGAAAGGCAATAAAATCTGCTACAAGTTGACCCTATTAGATATAGGGTATGTATATATCTTGAAAACTATTAGGTTTAGGTGTAAAATACTTTCATACTTAGATATAGGGTTTGCTATTTAAAATAAGCTCGAAATTTGACCTTTAATGTGTTTCTGGAGATAAGTTAAATTATCAAAATATCTTAAGAAATTAAATTCCTATAAATAGCCTAAAATATGCACCCATTAGTCTAATATACTGATACAAAATTTCATTTGTTTTCTTCACCCATTTTTTTTGTAACATCAATTTTAAATTCTACATTTATGTAAATTAGCACTCATCATTTGTTAATTTCACTATGTATTTTTTTTTAAATTTTATACAGATATTTGTCTTTTTATTACAACCTAAATGATTTATGAACGGAGTTAGAAGAAAATATTAATGCTGAAAAAAATTCAAATGTCAATTGACAATATTTCCAAATTTAAAATAAATGTTATTGTTAAATTTTCAAATTTTATACTATCAATATGTTTGAAAGAAATTAATTGTCAATCATTTTGCACGACTTTATAGCACTTGTATATTCAGGGGCATTTTTAAATACACTATTTTTATATAAAACAACAGTTTTTTTTTTGGGTTTCACAAAATGTATTGTATAGACACTACTACAATTGTTTCGCAAACTCAAAGGCATTGTTGGATACCTGTTTTCTGGTTTGCAGCTGTTTGAAATTGTTCCTTGCTTTTATAACTACTTTATTAATATTTTAAATTGAATTATTAGAGTTTGTCATGGCACAAAAAAGGGCCAAGTTGAGACGGTCTCAAAGAAGTCTTGTTTTGATTTGTGTTAAAATATGCTGTTACAAATTGTAACATGTCTTTTTATAGTTATAATAAATTTTGATGTTTAGAGATAGTTAGAAACCAGAGGTGGTGCCATGTATCTATCAATCAGCTTTTGAGAGGTGGAAGTGAGCGTGACATTACGGTTGCACCCTTATTGTCACATACACACGTTCACACGGATATCGTGGTACCTGGAAATTACTAGTTTTGAATTAGTAATTAAGGTGGCTAACACAGGGTAATAATTACATCCGATTTAGATAAGGGATATTTGAGGTTCTGAATTTATAATATATTTTAATAATTGAATTTATAATTACCCTGGTTGTTCGATCGTAATGAAACATCTGGAAGAAATAAAGGATGTTTTCTTTTTGGAATAGATAATATTTTAATTAAGTCAGATACCTGTTTGGGTTACTGAGAAAGCTTTGGCGATAATAAATACTGACTACAACATGAATGCAGTAGATTGGAATCTAATCAGGCAGATGATTAATGTAAAAACGTTTTTTTTTTTTTAATTAATAAAAATACTTTACTAATTATCATTAAGTGACACGATGATGACAAATGCAGTGATAAAAAATTGTATATTATTGATTTATTAATAAAGTAAATAGGGACTTATCTTAAATAACTAATATTTTACAATTTTTTAATCATAGAAATAATAAATGAAAATTACATATTGTGTCGAATATATAAATGATGAAAAAATAGTTATTTAATTACATATAATTACTTCATTCATTACTTTAAAATTTTTATATTTAAATACACTTTTTTCATATACTGAAATATCAAAACAAAAATATTACATATTTGCTTTATATATTTAAAAGTAAATAATTTCAAATTGAGTATTTATAAATAATCAGATTTTACATCTCTAGCACACTTTCAATTAGATTGTTTCTCTTTATATATATTGTTTTTATTATTGCTAATTAATTGTTCAAATAACAAAGATAAAAACGAAAATTGGGAATTTCCACTGATGTACATTTCCGCGGGATTTATAATATTTTATCGTTACAGTAAAAATACTTATTTACACAAACATTCACTGATAACATAGTTTGATAATGTTACTATTTACAATTCACTTATCCTTTCCATTTTTCAGACCAAGCTACTACGAAACGAGATGCCGAACAAGATCTCTTAGGATTCATCGAAGGGCCGACGAACAACTTCGTGCCTCTGCATAAAATGCTAACATCCAGTTCTGAAAAAACTAAAAATAATGTAAACAACCCGCTCACTGAACATTCAGATAAAATCGAGAAGAGCACAGAACCAGCGACTAAAAATCTGCCGCAATCTACTTCAATAGACGAAAAAAAAGTAAACTCAGTTGATATATCAGGAAATTCCATAGTTCCAGAAAAAATAAAATTGTCATTATCAAATAAAGTGAATAAACAGATGGTTCTTTATAAAAAGCAGAAACAAAATGATGTAAAAACAGTTTTGGTGACAAAGGACCAGCAACGAAGCTATATTGTAATCAACGATAAGATTCTACCAATTACAATGATTCCGAGAAACCAAGTTCAAATTGAGAATTTAGTCCCAGCGGACAAATTCAAAGAATCTGATAGTTCAGTTAAAATAAATTCAAATCCGGTCAAGAACGACGGTCCTGTTGTACAAGAAGAAATAGAGCTTACAAAAAGCGAGGATGCAGAAAGTCGGACTACTGTTAATTTAAAAGTAGGGAGTGAGTTGGAGAAAGAAAGTGATACTATAAACAATTGTGCGGGTAGTGAAAGTAAAATGGATTTAGTTCTTCATAATGGTGAAAAGAAGAAATCAAATTTAGAGATCGGACTGGATTCCAAAGAGTCAGTTGCAAAAAAAGGAAACAATACTTCTTCATATAAAAAGCTTTCCAAAAAACAAGGTAAAACAATTTATTCATATTGCATCATATAAATTTAAAAAATGTAGTTCAGAAATAAAAAAAAAACTATTTGTAAGTATACTTTATATTTTTTCAATTTTATAAGGAGCCACCATACTCTTTGAATGCCATTTGTACAGTTTTAACATTTTATATTTTTGTGACTACTACGCCATCTATCACGATTTTAAATAAAACCTTCGGATAAAGCCTATATAATTTTTGGAATAGTATCCGAATCTGCAATAAAAAATATGGGTTACTATTTAATATTTCAAACTTGACCACTTCCCTGCCCTGGGGGTAGCAGAAAATTTTGTTTTCCGGATCTGATGATTTTGCAGCATATGAACGCCATTTAAAACTTTTATCATTTTTGGTGTGGAATCCAAATCTGCAAAAAAAATTTTGTCCGAAACATTTTTACTTATGTGAAGTTATCCTACGGTTTCCAGTCCATGGTTTGTGCCCGGCACCTTCACCATGGTGGAGGCGCAAGGATGCATCTGTTAATACATTCTGTATTTCTAATAATAAAATAAAACTTCTATATTATATACATACTAAATCCTCGCACATTGAAGTTTCTACAATGGATTTTCTAAATAAACATTAAATATTATGTTTTCTAACGGTCCTTGTATTGCAAGGTTTTCCCGAATCTCCTCAATAGAGCAGTACACAATTCCACGGCAGTAATTTAGAGTACTGTGTGGTGTCACTGTGACCTCAAACTCGCCTAGTTTCTTCGTTTCTAATATTTTTTTGGACTGGGCGTTACTGGTTGTTTTAACCAATAATCGTTCCTTATTCTTCGTTACATTTTTATACTCCCCAATTACGCTGCTTATTACTTTGTCAACCACGAAAGGGGTGATTTTATCGAAGTTGCCTTCAGTTCTGACAACCTGCAAAAACCGAGGGATCTTGTTTGAAACTATTCACTACGTTATATAACACTGTTTGTCATTTTTTAGATTTTTTTTATTTTGATGTTAATTTGTTGCTAGAGACGGTCTCTAGTAATATTATATATATATACTATATTTTGAGAAAATAATAGTAGGATGTTCTAAAACGAACTTCTTTTGTCTCAGCCAACGGATCCCCCAAAAATTTTCAAACTCCAACAAAATATTGTTCTTCATTTTTAGAATTTTTTATTTTGACGTTAGTTTGTTGTAGGGTGTTTAAAAATAAACTTTTTATAATTTTTTTTTGTCTTAGCTCACGAATTTTCGACATGTTAAATATTATATTACTTACTTTCATTCAAATAATTAATGTATACAATCAATCTACAAAGCACAGTTGATAATGGTTTTTTTTAATTAAAAACAAATATAATTTAATGAAAATCAAAAAAAAAATATTAAAGACGGAATGAAAATTATGTAATTATCTGAAATCAATGCAATTTTTCTTTTTTTTTTTTTGATATGATTTGCAGTGTTCGAGATCTGCTGGAAATACTTTTCATTCATAAACACGGTTATGGAGTTTCCTTAAAAATTGAAAGATGACTATTATTTGGCAGTGAACTTAATTTTGAAAAAAATGCATAATTACTATTATTTTATGTATTTAAACCGACATTGATTTTATTTTGTAATTCATTCAAATCTGTAAATAAATATCAGCGTTATGCCGCTGGATGCTTTCATTGATTTTTTGTCGGCTCCAAAATCAGCATATTCAATTTCTTTCTATGTTTGTTTGTTTATATTCTGTATTTACGAGTCCACGTGAACTAGAAATGCATGTCGAGGCGTCAATCTCCAATCAGAGGCGACGGAGTGCAATAAATTACAAGTTGAAAAACTACGACGACGATTCAATTATCTATCCTCTTTCTTCACTCGCAAAAATGTATTGGTATCGTTTCACGTTTGTCTTTATTTAACACAGACGGGAATGTTAGCCTTAAATATTTTGTTTAATTATTTTCTTACAAATACTTAATTTTAGGAAAAAAAGGTTTCACGTGCGTACTGCTTACTGCACTGAACTTGATGGTGATTTTTATTTTCCCCTACAAACTACAGTTTTCGAGAAATAACAGAAAAACTTTTACATTATAAGTCCCATATAAAGCGGTGCCATCTACTGAGCCAGAAACACACCAAAGAGTTCTACCGATTCCTCTTAAAACTAGTGTTGGGCAAAATCGAGTAATATTAGTAATCGAGTATTTCTAAAAGAGCAATTTAAAATAAGTAAAGTCATTAAGTAACAATAAATTGATGTTTTTCAATAAATAGGGATGATGGTAATAGAATATGTTGCATTAATAAAATTGTCATATACTTAATTTTGCAGTAACAAAACAGATTGTAAAGATTGACTTTGCCCATCTTTAATTTAAACGTGATTATCTTATAACCATATTTTCAAAGTCGGTGATTGCGATAATTCAAAGTGTATTCATTCAATATGACAGCGGCTTTTTCTCTCGTATTCTAAACTATTTTTCTAGTTATTCCCTATACATATAAAAAATAGTTCTGCCCTTTGTTTGTGGTACCAACTTCACACACATGTTATTTTAGAATGCTATAACTACTTTATTATTGACTTTAGAGCAAAAATGCAGTTGAATAATTGATAGAACTCTTTGGGGGCAAACAAATCTCTGGTTAAATTTAAAAAGAATATATGGGAAAAAAAAACACTCTCCTCAGACTTTCGTTATATATTACAAGTGCAGCCAAAGCTCCTTATTGTTGATAATATAGAATTAATTCATTAGAATAATTTATAGAATTTGTAAGTGGGAAAGCAGAACTGTAATCACATTTACAAAAATTTTTTAAAAATACATCCTCATCGGACTTTGATTAATTAATTATAAAACAGTTTGAGAGGCAAGAATATTTTTAATATTGATAATAGAGAATTCATTCATGAAAATGATTAAAACTTCGCATAAGTTAAAAATAGATCAATTTAATATATTTAGAACTGAAATAAATGAATTGAAAATATCTATCACAAATAGATTTGATAACATCGAATCTCGACTAATTGTTCTTGAAAGCATGCATACTGATTATGAATCGCAGTTATCTAAAATAAAAAAAAAACGGGGCGAAAGAGAATTACGAAAACATTTTAGCGGAAATTGAGGAGAGGCGTATCAGATTATCAAATACAATTCTCTTTAATTTTGAAGAATCTCCTTCTATAGATAGAAATCAATGCAATAATCATGATTTCAATTAAAATTATCAGATTAGGTAAAATATCAAATGATAGGAGTCTATTCAGACTTGGATTTCAATCCGAAATTGAATGATGAACGCACTTATAAAAATCCAATGTATGACAATAAGTTAACAGTTAGCATCGAAGAAGTTTTCAACGGTATATTAAAATTAAAACCATCACATACCCATGGATCTGATGGTATTTCTAGCTACTTCCTTCAGAATTGCATATATTCATTCATTGTTCATTAAATCACTTAATTCTGGAATTGTCACCTCACACTGAGAAGTAGAGAGGAACATATAACAATGTTATATAAGACTAAATAAATAAAATTCTGGAATTGTACCACTTGATTGGAAATCTAGCTACGTTATATCGATCCACAAAAAAGGTCCAAAGAATATCATTGATAATTGCAGACTGGATGGCCACCCCATCCAGTCTGTAATACCTAAGCTTCTTGATGGATTGGTGGCATGTCAATTGCAATGGTATTCTCGTCAAATTTTGATTAATAACCAACATGGTTTTATGGCTAATCGGTCTATCGTTTCAAACCCCCTAGAATATAAACAGTTTTTATCTCATTCCCAAGTGGACACAATATACTCAGATTTCTCCAAGGCCTTCGATCAAGTTAACTGCAATATTCTAGTTCATAAATTGAAGGGTACTGGTTTCAGTCACAGCACTGTTAAATGGCTGTCGTCGTTTCTGACTGACAGAGTGCAACATGTAAAAATAAATCATTTCAAGTCAAAGGCAAAAAATACTTTTTATTATATTTATTAATGATATACATGAAGTTCTTAAGCACTGTAGGTTCTTGATGTATGCCGATAACTTGAAATTATTTAAAATTGTTAACAACGTCAGTGATTGCCAGTTCATTCAAGAAGATCTGAGTCGACTTAATGAATAGTGTTTAAAGAATAAACTTCATTTGAACGTTCAGAAATGTTATTCGATGTTCACCACTTCACCCCGATCGAAAGTAGATTTCAACTACAAAATTGGCAATTCCTCAGTTGATCATGTTGACACTATTAAAGATCTTGGAATCACTTACGACCACAAATTGTCATTCAACTCTCATATTACAGCAATAACTAATAAGGCATTGCAGATATGGGGTTGCGTGTGGCGTAGTGTCAAAGAACTGGACATCGACTGTTTGAAAACGTTATATTGTTCGTTAGTGCCTAGCCGTCTTGAGTTTGGATCTTGTATTTGGACACCGGCAACCGCAGCCAGTGTTAAATCAATTGAAATAGTTCAAAATAAATTTCTTCGATGCATGAAATTTAAACAAGATGTACCCCATGATAGAGGGAAATATGACAGGATTATGAAAGACCTTAATATTATATCTCTAGAGAACCGTCGGAAAATATTTGATTTATGCAATCTCCATGGAATTGTAAATGGATCTATAGATTCACCATTGTTATTAGATTATTTATTTTTCTCCGTTCCTCCTATTAGGAGGCCTAAATCAGTCATTTTACTTAGCGACGCATAAAACTTCTCTCAGTTTTCATAATTCAATAACCAGACTAATGTCCCTAGCAAATGAACATTTCTTCGATGGACAGTTTGATATATTTAACATAAACTCAAGTGAATTAATATCTATCTATAGTCATTTAGGGTGATATATATCAATAATTTAATTTTACTCATGAAATAAATATGAATGGATTATTGACGGTCAACCAATAAAACACTGATTATATTGAATAACTTTAAATTCTCGACTAGTTTCGGGTTATTGTTGGTTGCTTTTGGTGGTCTATTCATATTTATTTCATACAATGTCTAAATATTTAAACCATTAATTATAATTTTACTTAATTAAAAGTTATTTGTGCAAGTAGTATCTGGGTGTGGATACTTTAGTTATTAAACAATTAATTAATATTTAATGGTTTTAATATTTAGACATTGGTAGTTCATATTGTATGAAATAAATATGAATAAATTATTAAAAGTCAACCAATAAAACACAGATTAGATTGAATAACTTTAAATTCTCGACTAGTTTCTGGTTATTAGCCCATTTTCAAGAGAATTTAAAATTTGTTTTATTAAAATTTCTGTGGATATTTACATGAATGGATATATTGATTTTTTAATTTTTATTTTAATTTAATTGTGTTGCAGGCAAAAAAAATCATGTAAATATCCATAGAAATTTTAATAAAACAAATTTTAAATTCTCTTAAAGTTATTCAATCTAATCTGTGTTTTATTGGTTGATTTTTAATATTTTATTCATATTTATTTCATAATTATTATTTGTATAATTGTATGATCATGAATTAATTAATTAATTTGTAAAAAGGTTTTATACCATTTAAGTAAACAATTAAATTAAAATAAATAAAAAAATAATTTGTAGAACTTGTAGGGGGGCAAACAGAACTGTAAACACATTTACAAAAATTTAAAAAAAAACATCCCAATCCAAATCTCTCACGCTTTCTTTTAGGCGAATATGATCCCATCGTCAAGTTTGTACGGGATTCGTAATCCATCACAACAATATAAATGAAATCACTCAACAGAACAACACTAACAGAACACTAAAGAAACCCGACACGAAAGGATAATACGAAAGAGAAAAATGTTCAACTCGGTGACGTTTTAAGTTGACGTTATCAATGGTTGTGTCAAAAAATAGCACAATTAGCAGTGTAAAAAGACCGTACTCCTAACCAATTAGAATTAATGGTTTTAGCATGTGAAATTTACGTGTTGTTAATTTCGAATTCATTTCTTCGCTAGTGTACTTAGCAAAATCTCTTCTAGAGGTTCTTAATTTTTCTCAAATGCTCCATTCACAAAAAAATATTACTTTTACCTATATATAATAGCCATATAGCCTTTAAGAATTTATAAAAAGAAAAAAAAGGTCGGGGATTTCAAAGAATAATAATAATATTGTAAAAAAAATATTTCCAAATAAATTCTTAATATTCATTTTATTTATGTAAAACAACATGTAGAATAAAACAAAAGATGGTGATGTGTCCATCATTGTACTTTCCCCAGTGAAAATACAAATAAGTTTTGATTGAAAATTTTATAGGAAAGGAAAAATTATTAATTGAAAACATGTTTAGTTGTCTTTTAAAGTTAAAGCTGACGTTTTATTTGACAAAAAATATTATTTCAATAATTAAAGTCTCCACATCCAGCACAAAGCAGATTATAAAAATAATTGTTTATTTCTAAGGGGATTTATCACGTAGATGAAATTCTTTCGCTTGTAAAATGAAAGCCAGCCCAGCCTGTATAAATAAAAATTCGAAAAAATCACTTTTTTATAAATAATTAATTTTGTTCAATTGTCCCTTTTTTCATAGAAGATATTTTTATACAATTGAATTCCTCATACAGTAATTGTTCATTTTCAACAAAAATATATTTCACACCAGACTTCCCCAAATTAAAAAAAAAAAAAAACAGAACAATGTGTTTATTGATTTCAACTTTTAGAAGAGATTATGCTGAGTACTCCAGTGAAGAAATGAATTCAAAATGTTATTTTTCTAAGTTTTTATGATCTATTGAAGAAAATGAATAGATTTCACATCCTTAAATAATTTTAACAACTGTGTAAACTGCAATATGAAATTAGTAATGAAAAGTAAGGCCCGATAAAGAGTTATTAGGGGTGTAACTCTTTATCGCGCCTAACATACTTTTCATTACTAATTCCATAATTTGGTTTATATAGTTTAGACAAGATTATATATCATAAAATGGTCAAAAATCATTATTTTTGTAATTTTCTTACACTGGCGCTTTCGTTTCATTTTTGCTAGTGATGGGCAAGATCGATAAAAAAAAAAATTAACTGCTCAATTCTTTTGATCGGCTTGAGCGACTGACTGGAGCTGAATGAGCTGATCGGATCGATCTTTTTGATCGGTTTGAATATTTTAAACCGCTTTATCGGCTCGTTTTTTTTCATACTGCTTTCCAAAGTGGATTGATCGTATTATGCGGTTCGGCTCGAGCGGAACGATCGGTCTAGGTAAAATCGATAATTGAATCATACTATTTTTTCAAGTTATTTTGTTTAATGTCTTTATTAATTTATTTACTAAATACATTTATTATTTAACAAAAAATACAATAAAATATAGAAAATAACTAATTCTATATGTTATTAATAAGTGAATCACTTTTGTTGAGTGAGCAATGTGAAACTATCCACGGTTTTTCGACCCGGCGCATATGCCATGGTGGTTGCGCCGGGAAATTCGTGGTTTATCCACCGATGTTTATTTCTATTTCTTTAATTTAGCCTATTAGTAGAACTCTGACACTATTATTATTTTCATTACAATTTTAAAATTATATTTCTGGCATCCACGAATTTCAACATAAACTCGAGCAAATTTCAAAGTTCAAAACGACTGACTTTGGCGCACTTTAAATTCGATTTCTTTCTCTTAGATCATTTGTAGATGTCTTAAGAACCATCCCAGGCAATACAAAAGTTATTTTTTTTTATTATATTATATTTTTTGTATTGTTACATTGTTTTTTGTTTTTTAATTTTTTGTCATCGACAGATTTCAACATAAAAACGAACGTATTTCAAAGTATATAGTTAAATATAGACTTATATAAATATAAGTATATACAGGGCGTCTTAGCGTGCACGCCAAGTAGCTTTACAGCTAAATGGTTTTTTTCCTACAAGATAGAGCTATTAGATATAGGGTATGACATTTAAAATAAGCACGAAATTTGACCTTGAATGTGTTTCTGGAGATACGTTGAATTATCAATAGATCTTAAGATTTTAAATTTCTCTTAGTAGTCTAAAATATTGACCCATTGGTTAATTATATTGATACAAAATTTTATTTGTTTTCATTCTTACATTTGAAAGTTATGATTTTTTTTCGAAACGTCAATTTTTCCAAAAATATTTAAATATTTCAAAAATTATTAGGTTTAGCCATATGTACATATTATGTAAGTTAACTTTATTTTTGGTGTAGAATCTGACAAAAAAAATATGGGGTATTGTATTAGAAAAAATATAACTATTATACGCCATGCTTTTATGGGACATCCTGTATATTTAAAACTGATTTTAAAATGTGGTCCTAATAGACCTACATACGCCTGCGAAAGCCGATTTTGAAAAAAATAATTGTATATTTCCTTAATTTTAAGCTTGATTCTCAGAACTTTTTTAATATATTATGATTTAAGCCAGTCAGTGGTTTTGGACTTTGGAATTTATTCGATTTTATGCTGAAATTCGTAGATGACAGAAATAAATTTTAAAAATTGTAACGAAAATAATAATAATGTTATTAAAAGTAAGTTTTATAACTTCTACTAATATGCTAATATAAAGAAATGAAAATCCGTGGATTAAACACGAATTACCCGACGTATCCACTGTGGCGGAGGCGCCGGTTAAAAAAAAAAACGTGTATAATTTCTCATGGGTATTGATGATTTGCCGACGTCAACATTTTTGCGGCCTTGCCGATTTTTTATATTTTTTAATGTGTTTAAACGTTGAGCATTATTACTCAAAATATTTAATTCACTTTCAAAGCGTAGTTTTCTAAGACAGTGATTTTCCATGACAGGATGATTCTTGTTAGTAGTGGTGATTAGAATTATTATAAAATTACCGCTCTCAGTCACCATTCTCATTTCCAGCAAATTTTGTGAGGATGTTATATATTATTTATATTAATAACAGACAAAGTTTTTTAGAGCGGTTGCGATTTTCTAAATATGTTTCACAGCGTAGTTTTCCATGGGAGTGATTTTCCATGAGGGACTTTTTAGAGGTTTTCTGATCAACCCAAACGTCTCGATCTGTTTGATCCTTTTGATCAGCGCTATCGGCTCGATCTTTGTGATCGGCTTGATCTTTTTGATCGGCTCTTTCTTTCTGATCAGCTCGAGCGGCTCGATACATCAACTGATCGATCTTGCCCATCACTACTTTATACTGTAGATTGAAATTAGCACCTTAATAAATTTTATCCCTCGATAAATTTCATTTATTTCATTATTATTTTATGAAATAATTGAATTATTTTTATATACACGTTTCCCATACGCCTTTTTTATACGTGTTAAACTCATAATAAATAATGCACATAAATTAATAAAATAAATGATTGTTTTTTTTTTTAATTCGAAATCGTCATATTTGAATCATCATTTCGAATTCCTGTTTAAAATAACAATCGATACATGTTTTAATTTATGAAATTGTTTTTTTTCCTTAGTAATTTATTTACATTTTTCTATCCTTAAATGTAAATCCCCTTGTGTAAATGTACTTGTAATGGGAAACGAGTAAACACGTCGCCGCTGCCTTGAAAACGACATCGCAAGGCTGCGTGGCGATTTACGCATGTTTTTCATTCATTCAACAAACACCAAACGCAATTTCAATAATAATAAAAAATAAATAGTTTTTTCACTTGATTGCAGTTATATACTTAATGAAAAATAATTATTTTCGCTTGAATATTATAAATATTCGAACATTGGTAGTTATTATAAAAATAAATATGAATGAATTATTAAAAATCGGCCAACAAAGTACAAATAATTCAACTTTTAAATTTAAGTGAAAATGGCTTATTTGAGAATTTAAAATTATTTAATGTAGTGTATTTGTATTTTATTCGTATATTTTTAGCGATTTATTGATATTTATTATTATATTTTCCCTTTAGTCTTAGAATTAATTCACCAAGCGCCTAGCGCTGATTTACGTTCACTTTGAATGAGTATAGAGTATGTCGCGCTGGTGAAAGTTATTTGTTTATGGTGATAAAAAAATACGTTGTGTGCATCCTTAAAAATTGTACGCGAAGTTTTTTGTTGTTGTTGTTGTTTCGCCTTTATACGAACTACGTTCGGCCGTATTCCTTTCTCGTAAATAACTACATAATTAATTAATCATCTTATAACGTCATATTAAGTGATAAAGTGATAAACACGAGAAAATAATATGGTTGTTATTAAAAGTTGTATTTAAAAATTTAGCGTCATTATGATAAACATTACAAAAGAATGAACTCTCACAAATCTCCTTAAGATTTATTCTCTCCTAGACTTCACATCTAAAAGTGTTCAAAGACAATACCCGAGGATTAAAAAAATACCATAACTAAAAGAATATATTATGATTACTAATTACATATATTCTTGCTGTTTCTTATTGGAATAACCATATTGTGTGGAGCTTTTGATAACATCTTGCAGGTCTTGTTGACAAGAAGTTAACAATAACTCTGAGCTCAACATTTAACCTAAAATAATATAACTTTGTTATTTTTATGATATTGATTTCTTAAAGTAAAGAATCAATTAATTTATCCAATGATTTAATTTATGGACATTTTTGACAATGTGAAAACGTTTATTTTCAATGTTTCCTTTCCTTGTAATGTCTAAATTCCATCCCACCTTCGAAACTGGTTGAAGTAGGTCATGAATATAACCGAAACCAATTATGTTAAAAAAAACGTTTACATCTTCAAAACACGCAAACGTTTAGTTGTTATAATATCACGACATTTTTCATTGTTTGCTTTCATGGCAAAAACCTGCAAAAATTTTCCCACCTTAGACCGCAAATTTCGAGCGAAATCTGTCCCGGTACACAACCATATTTCGTTGAACTCCTCGTCAGGATTCCCGCGAAATTACGCGCACGTTCGTGTCGTTTACTTTTGCAATTGTAGGTGGGATTCTGCTACAGAAAACCTAATTTATGTAAATGATAAACATTTTGTGTTTATGATTCATCGGTGAGAAAGTTCACGCGTTCCGAACTCGCAAAAAGAAACGAGGGGCTTGTTCCCAGCGCGCAGTTTGATCCCAGTCTCGCTCGTTCATTTTGTCATGAAAATAATGCGGATATGATGTAATTTCCCGTACTTGGCCCTAGATCGCGATAATAATATATTGTCACTCCTTTAACTATAATTCAATATTAATTAATAATCATATTAAAAACTATATTCGGATAAATAAATAAATAAACAATATTTATAATAATTTGCATAGTGTTTATGATTATATTAAATATGGAGTGTTTAAGTTCAATGAAGACGATATAAATTATAATTAGCATTTTGTCACATCTGCTATTAATAAAATAACAGTAAAGTTTGAAGTGTTAATTTTTAAATTAAATTTGCAGATTGTTTTAGGTAAGGCAATAATCATTTCTTCTTAGTTCTATATAATATATGTTTATTGTGATAAACATTATTCCCTACAAAACATTTTATAAATAAAAATTATTTATAATGCATTACTCATCAAGATATAAAAACAAGAAAAGAAAAATGAGAAATAATATTTTTTAAACTTATTGTTTACGTGATTTTATTTTAAAAATTACTTAGACATGATAATTTATTTAAAAAAGAAACACTGTGCATTAAAAATATTTAATTAAAATAATAAAAAATAAACGGATGGGCTGAAAGACCGATGGTCGATAGCCACTTAGTAAGAATATTATATAAAATGTATTGTATTATACTTAATGTAAATTGTACAATAAAGATGATATATATATAAAACGGATGTGAAGTTAGATTCCAGCCGTAGATTTCAAACTACAATATTTTCCTTAATCTACATGATTAAATCGATTCTGTTTGCACACAGATGATACAAATACATCCATTTAACACATTATATTAATTACACTCCTAACCTACCAGCCTTTAATTTTTTATTTAAATACATTAGTATTAATTACCAATGTAATTAACATCCCATATATAACCAATAATCTCTTATGTTATTATGATTACTAATTCTTGCTGTTTCCTATTAGAATAATATGATATCACATAATGTGGAGCTTTTGATAACAGGTCATGTTGACAGGAAATTAACAATAACTCTGAGCTCAACCTTTAACTTAAAATTAACGTGTGCTAAAACAAGTCATTAATTAATGTTATTTTGTATCAAAATATTTACACAACCATAAGTGAGTTGAAAACATTTCTCAGTTGAAATAATTCTCAGATATCTTATTTAAAACAAGAATTACTGATTGATAATTTTATTTGTTAAATATAATTATATCAAATTATACAATGAAATGCTAAAAAATGTTTACAACAAATGTTAAAAGTTCTGTATCCACAATATTATTGTTATGAAGTGACAGATCTTATTTTTAGTGCCACCCTGTCAGAGCATCAAAATTCTTAAGTTTAAGGTACTAATAACCTTATTAAAAATAATAGTAATTTTGATAATAGAATCCAAAAATGCAATAATATAACTTTGTTACTTTTATGGTATTGATTTCTTGTAGGCCCCTATATACCCCAGTAATAAAATTTTAATGTGGCCACACTTTTTCATTTCGTAAAGTGTGAATGAATCTGCATATACTATAATAGTGATTATTTAAAAAAAAAAACTTCCTTTTAAAGCATTGCCAATGTCAACATGTGCTCCAAATAAAAAAAACAGCTAAACATTCAGAAAAGGCACAATTTATCTTCTTTTTTTAAATTTTAGTAAAATTTGGTGGTTAAATTTGACTTATTTCTAAGTCATAATAGTGTGGTGTATCGAATGTTATTTGTTTAAACAATGCATTGAAGTATGCTGAATTCATTGGTATTAATTAATTTTAAATCAGAGTATCACTGGGGCGCGATCCACGCGGTCTGATTTGAATTAAATTTGATGAAATTAAAATCTGTGGGATGCTAACACAACCTTCCCTGCTATTAATGCTCCTTTTTTTAAAAAAAGGTGGGAAGTTGTGCTCGTGAAAACACAACAGCTTTGGCGACAAGGGTTAGCTAAGCATGAAAACTCTAACTCAGGTTGTTAATTAGGATTCTCATTTAATTTCATGTAAAACATGACAAGGTGGATTAAATGAATAATAGTGGAAAAAAATGAATAAATATATTATATAAATGAATGCACCAATAATAACAATAATGAAAAAAAATTGTAAAAAATGATAACAGTAAATATAATAATAATGATAATTCAGTGTTTTGTGGGTAGTGTCGTCTGCTCAAGAGTCCTTTTACAACTCTTGAGTATTTAGGTTAGGTGTTTTTAGGTTCCGGCATTGGGGTCAGTTTACAACCTCGATGTCGTCTTTCTGTGATATTAGCATTAGGTTTTAATTTGTTTAGGGTTAAGTTTTATTTTATTTATTCTAGGGTTAGGTTTTATTTATATTTAGGTTAGGTTAGGCTGTGATATTATTTTAAGTTAATTTGGACAATGCCTGATGGTGTAACAAATATTTAAAAAGTCAGTGCATTGATTCAAACCCGACCGGCTAATGACCATAATAGTCGAAGCCGATAAAGTGGGAGCGGTTTTTAGTCGGTAGTTTCCCGGACAAAATTTGGGAAGAGTCCGACACAGTGTCCGTAAATGGATTTTCCCCTTCCACAGCACAAAAATAAAAAAATAATGATAATAACAATAAAATGATTGAGCGTAGGCCTATTTAAAGAAAACAACAATATTTTTGAAAAAGGACAAGAATGAAACATTCACACTTACAACTTACTAATGTGATGGTGGCATAACACAAAACAAGGAAATGTGTTTTGACTCCGAAGAGTGAATGAAACTGACTTAGGGGTTGAACGGGTCCAGCGTCTCCCCAAATCGCAATAATGTTTATTAATATTTACAAAATATACAATTGTTTTTATTTTCAGACTTATAACGAAGATCAGGTTATTGCAGCAAAAAAATGAAATGGCATGAAATTAAACAGTGAAACATAACAAAGAATCTGTTATTCAAAATTATTGCACTGTAAGTTTATCATGAAGTCAAAAAAATTAAATACTTACTCTACTGGATGCTACTGGACTTTGTCTTCGATTTTAAATAACAATATAAATGATGATGAGTCTTGTTTTTTTTTAAATATTTAAAAATAAATAAATATAATTCTGAAAATCAAATTCCTGCTTGGCCATAGGAATGCAGTATTGTCCATTTCCTTGCAGAACCAGTAAAAAAGTAGCACTCACTATTGTTTATTTGTTTCTCATTTATTTGTGCAATAATTTTTATTTTATTGGAAACTGTACTTTTTATTTTTACCGGTGGTTTGGTGAAGAAGCTATTAGGGCCGCAATCGAGAACTAAGCATTACTGCACGCAATCACCTGGCATGGATTTTTGAATGATTTGTTTTTTTTTGCATTTTTGGTACAGATATATGCAAATTATTCTGTACCAAAAGAATTTGAAAAACCCATGCCTGAAAGGGCAAATAATCCACTTATTAGGTGCGCCGTAATATATTGCTTCTCTGTAAATGAGATTATGCAAATTTTATTGCCTCAAACAAACTTAACATATTTTATAACAAAAGAAGGATTATGCTGCAAACACGGAATGAAATGAAGAAAAATAAATTATTTAATTAATGAAATGACGAAAATATTAAAGTTCATTATGTTGTAATTATTTTTACGGATATGAAGGTAGCCATAGATTTCAAATGTGTAAAATGTTTAAAATCACAAGTCAAAATAAAGACATTTAAGTGAATAATATTCTACTACTTGCATATTATTCACTTAAATTTGTTTATTTTAACATGTTAAAAAGGTTAAAAGTAGCAAAGATATAACATAAAATTCAGTTTCATGGAGAGGACTTAAAGAAGGGAACTTGTGTGTTATTTTGAAGAAGACAGATTGTTACAAGACGTTTTAGGAAGAAGGCAAACAGTTGAAGAATATGAGAAAGTTAAGGCTGCGATCCCCAATACGTTTCCGTTTTAAGGGATTAACAATGTAATACGGTTATAAAAAAAATAAACATTAAATACAGGCATATAGCTTATTTATTGATAATTTTTATTTTTTAAAAACAAAAAAGTTAAAGAAATATTTTCTCAAAAATTAATTTAATTTACAAAAGTACATTTAATATATATTAAATATATCTGAGTATACATGGAAAGTCTTCCTCTTAATATCCATATTTAATAATTATTTATCCATATTCATAATATTATTATTTGTATGCTCCTTAATCCTATAAAATTGTCAATGAGAACAAATTTAGTTCGACGCTGTCATATCACCATAGTGTAATTTTTTGGGAATATCCTTTATAATAAAAAATATTTTTAGTACAACCTATGATTCAAATAAAGTCTCTAAAATTTTAAAGTCCTAACTTAATCAGAGCTATCGAAGACGTGATCTGGAGTGCAAGACCCTGTATATTTTTAAAAATTTTAAATATTTAAAATGTGTGCATTTTATATGTTGGAAAAAAAATGATAGTGACTAATTTTTATTCTAATATTAAGACTGAGATACTAAATAAATTGTTCTCGATTATATTCAATTTAGTATAAACAATATTACATTAATGATCAATTTGTGTGGATAAATGAGATTCCATAAGTTAGAAACACCACATACTCCGATAAAAAAATATGTTTCAGAATTTGTCATAAATAAGTTGTGAAAACAAAAAAAATATTTTATTTTTTAAAATATTGTGTGGTAGTAAAAATTAGCAAAGGCACTGTCATATAAGAAAATAGTAATGTTATTGAACATTTCATTAGTTAGTAAATTGTCATAAATTAAATATAGATAAGTTGTGAAGAGACAATTTTTGTTGCATTTTTTTATATTGAATTATAAAAATTGTAATTGCAAATTTTTGACAGAAGTTAGCGAAGCCACTGCAATTAATATGCAAAAATATAGTTATCAAAAATATAATTAGTTGATAATTTTCTGTAAGTAAATAACTTGAGATTTGTTCATGCTAATTTTTTTTCCTTTAAAAATATCGTATACATTGGTTCTTAAATAAAAAAGCAATCTTTCTGCTATTATTTCACAATACTTGACTTTAACAATTTATTTCTCAGTATTTACCGAATGAAAAAAATATGTATTAGTCCATCCCGGTGGCGCGCAGGTTAAACAAATAACGCTTATTCTCCACAAAACTTGACATTTTCGCACGAAACAAATTACGTGATACTGATACAGAGTCACTAATACTTCAAGGTTACATTATCGATGTCCAAACTTATATTACATTTTACACATGTGATAATTGCAACATACTAGAAGGTGGGCCATCGTCTATCAAGCGGAGGAAACTTATTTGTACTCCTGGTATTTAATTTATTTTCAATAACTTTGACCATGTGAATAAATAAATCTTTTTTCTATTAGATTAAATAAAAGAATATGAAAATAATTAATAAATAATTTTCTCTTTTGCTACTGTGACATTATGACTTATGTTACATTAGTACTTTAACAAATGTCTAATAATAGACATTTGCTGTTGCATAACAATAATAATTGTATAATGCAACAATTTTTGAATAGAAAATATTTAATGCGAAAAACAAAAAATTAAAAAATAAAATAAAAGTTACGTAATATAAGGCTATCTTCAGACACATGTTTCGGGATTTGATCCCTCGTCAGTACAGCTGTGCCTTTCGTAATTGTTGTTAAGTTGTTAATTAAATTAATTAAAAATTAAAAAAATAATTAATTAAAAACGCACTGTTATTAGACATTTGTTAAAGTGCTTATGTAACATAAGTCATAATGTCACCGTAGCAAAAGAGAAAATTATTTATTAATTAATTATTTTCAAATTCATTTTATTTAATTTATTTAAATAACTGTGACCAATTGAATAAATCCTTTTCCCTTTACTTTTTTCTATTATTTGAAACATTGTGTTCTAAAATGCTTGTTGACATAATTATTCAAATTTCATTATCATTTATTTCTTTTTCAGGAAATACTCTCTGTGAACTGTACATACCCAAAAGAATAGACACTGAAATAGAATTAATGGAGGAGGAAGACAGGAAAGTGCAGAAGGAAATCCGCAAATCGTACAATGTGTGCAACAAGACCATCTTAAAACACAAGGGTGGCTTATTGGAGATCATCCAGAATCTCACATCAGACAACATTTGCCTGAGAAAGGGGCTGCGGATCATCCAACGCAAACTGACCTTAATGAACATCAACAAAACTGAGCTCGACATTCTAAACAGCAAATATGAGCAGGAGGTGGAGCACCTGAAGAAGGTGATAGAGGAATTGAAAAGTGAAAAAACACAAACTGACAAAAATGAGCTCGAGAAAGATTTGAATAACAAAAAAGAATTAATAGAAATCGGTATTCAGGTTGATTTAGGGAGGGAAAGCATATCAGAGAATATTGTGATAAATACAGAAATACCAGAAAATGATAACAATATTGTAAATATAAATTATTCCAATTCCAATGATTGTGATGTCATGACTATTGCTGATAAAGAAGGAGAAAACCCGACCATTAACGTTGATTTCAACACTACATATTGTACTCCAAATATATCTAATATATTATATAAGGATATTAATATGGGTGTCGAACTGGAGGTTCCGAAAGTGATAGCCGTGAATAATGGGAATGGTATTGAAATGTCTAACAGTATGGATAGTAATTATTCAAAAATTATGTATATTTGTTATAAATTGTGCGATAAGTTTGATGAAATGGGAGATTGGTAAGTGAAATTTTGTTTACGTATATTATGCGACCAGGAATACTTTGTGATTTTATATATGAAAACCACTTTATGCTAATTCCTGCTTCACTGTTCAATTTAGAGAAAAACTGCAACAATTAAAATGTGTTAACAATTTAAAAATATATGAAAAACCATTCTTCATTAATGTTTAAAATCGATGTATACCGAATGTTTGGAATAAGGGGTGAACATAGGAATTTAACATGTAAAATTAAATATGTGTAATTATTAGCTCCCCTATTTATTTCAGAGAAAAATTGTAAAGGAATATTTTTTAAAGTATTAAAAATTGTATTAAATGTATTCATTTAATTTACGTCTGTACCAGAATCCATATTATCAATATGCTACCAAAGAAACTTAAATGATGAAAAATAATTATAATGCATGCTTGTCATTTGGAATAAATCGTAATAATAACACGTAATTAGTGGAAGAAAAATAATTTATTCATTATCAAGATAATTTATAGTGGTGTCAGATTACAAACAGTTTGTGATTTATTTTTGATTAAATTTTTATCTTACTGTATCTATGCTCAATGGGAAATATTAGAGCAAGTACACAAAAAGTTCTCCATTCTGATGTAAACAATAATCCAATCTGTTATAAAATGCCTGCCTTGTATTAGCCAACTGCTTATCTGCACTCCACAAAAATTGATTCCCGCAAAGATTCAATATTTGGATGGCGTTTTTTATAAATTTTGTTTTTGAGGTGACCCTATAAAAAGAAATTGCATGATATTAAATCAGATTTTGCTGGCCAGTTAATAGTGCCACTGTAACGGGGCGGTGAATCGGGGGTGATTAATTTGACAACAAATTATAAGTTTTAATTGTTAATACCCCCCAACATGTCCCTGATACATGCCGTTAGCTTGAGAGCAAGAGAAAAAAAAAGAAACGAGTTCAAACAATAAAACAAAATGCATATATTATTAATAACAACAATAACAAAAAAAGTATCACAATTTGTACAATTATCAAGAGAACATAACAAAATTGAATAAAAATATATACAAATACAATGTAACCAATTATTGTTATAAAAATAATAATAATATTAAAAAAATGCGTACTTTACAGAATAAACGGCGACTCTGGAATACCGACTCGAGGATGATTTTACAATGACAACTTTCGACTGCTGTTTTTTTACCCCTTTCGGATGCTCTTTTTTCCCTTTTATATTTTGTGTTTCGTTGCAATTTTGGTGGGGTGTCATGTGGGTCATTTTCCACCCTTAACCATATGACACCTGAACCACCATTGGTTGCCGGGATCAAGTGGTTATCACTGCCCATCGTGATTGGCGATTAGGTACGGCCTTCTCATTGGCCGCCCTTTAGATGTGACCTGGTGCTTGTTGTCGTAACAACAAGGACTAACTTCAGAGCATCCTAATTAATTAATTGAATATATATATATATATACAGAGAGCTTTTTTATCAGTATACATTTCCCCTATGTATACCTGCAAAATACGCGAGTCAAATTCATTAATTTATGTGTGTTTAGTTGCCTATAACACGCAACTGAACACACATATGCCAAATAGGCAACTAAACATACACACATTAATCGGTCCAATGCGTTTGACTCGCGTTTTTTGCAGGTATACACTTCCCCTAATGTATACTGATAAAAAAACCTCTCTGTATATACATACATACACACACATGTACACATTCATTCGTATATGTACACATAAGAAAAATTATATTGCAAGTCGGTATTCCAGCTGGCACAAAAAAAAACAACCTAACAAATACAAAATTTACATAGTTTAGATGAACGAAGAAGAAGAAAGAACAAAAATTATAAAATATATACATATAGCACTTAGCTTTAAGCGGTGTAAATTATATACAAATTTTATATACAAATGCGAGACGCGAGTATATACACGATTGTTTTAATTTTATTTCCTTATCGAGGTCGTCGTCATACATTATGTTGTGTAAATGGTGATTCCTTATTTCTCTAATATTTACCTGAAGCAGATTTATATTTCACGTCTAGTATTTAATTAAAATTAAAATAAAATAAAGAAAAGCTTTGCGTGTGCTATGAGTTGTTGTTTGCAAATTTTATTGCTGCCCATTAACCGTCGGTACATTTTGGGAATTTCGGATTAGCCTTTGTTCAAAAGGTGCGCGGGTCGACAACCAGATGTTCTTAGGGGAAACTGCGTAATCGGTTGTTTTCCCAAATCTCCATTGTGTTCCCAAAATGCGCTGATGTTTTATTATTTTATGGCCCAAGGATTAACAGTTCAATGGGCCATGGGATTATTCCGAACTTAATAGATTTTTAGATTACCTGAAAGATTATTTTAATTTAAAATGAAATGCAAATGAGACCGTTGTGTAAATGAAACGCAAATTAAAATAAAATTAATCGGAAGCGGCGTGTCAGAATGACCCGTCGGTGACACCACCATGACGAATCCAACAATTGGGAAAATTAATATTTAAATATTCCCTCACATTTAAACCATAATGGGCTGGACATCCATCATACTGATACCATACTCCTGATTTTCACGTACAATTAAAAGGTCTAAATAAGAATTCGAATTTAAATTTCCATAAATTTCAAATGGCCCAATAATATTATTCTTAAAAATACCAGCAAAAAAACATCTTATGCTAGTTGTTCAGCATAAACCCAAAACTCTTTCTTTCAATTCATTGTTGCATCTTCTGTTCCGTTTGCCTGTAATGTTAATGTTTTTGAATTAATATTTGCTGAAATTGGACTAGTAAAATACCTTTTGAATCATCTGCCGCTACACGTGCTGTATTTTCACAAACTTGGTAATTGTTGATACAGATGGTCGATTGTTAAATTTAACCAAAAATAAGTCCTGAACTCTGCGTAAACTAAAGCCACTGTAAAATGTTTTTATAATGAATACCCTCTTTTCACTGGATTGATATCTGATTAGCAAAATTATTTTCACTATAACATGACATTTGTCAAACTCATGGCAAGGGGAGCTAATAATTACGCATATTTAATTTTACATGTTAAATTCCTACAAAGAGGTTTTTTTATCAGTATACATTAGGTGAAGTGTATACCTGTAAAAAACGCGAATCAAACACATTAAACCAATTAATGTGTGTATGTTTAGTTGACTATTTAGCATATGTGTTTTCAGTTGCGTGTTATAGGCAACAAAACACACATACATTGCGTTTGATTCGCGTATTTTGCAGGTATACATAGGGGAAATGTATACTGATAAAAAAAGCTCTCTGTATGTCCGCCCCTTATCCCAGACACTCTGTATGTAATTATCAAAAATTTAATAAGCTTATATATATTTCCATCATCTTTATTCCTTACAAGTGTGGTTTAACATTTAAAATTTTTTTTACATTTTTAATAATCTATTCAAACTATAAGCCGGAAGCCTTTCAGCCAAATAAATTTATATTTTCTCAATTTCACATGTTTAAAATGGATTAACCATGATTTATGAAACAATCCATTTTAATTTTCAATCATTAAAAATGTGTCAAAAATGACATTTATTTTAAAATGCACTTTTTATATGAAAATAATGCTTAAAGAAATTTAATTATGCGATAATTTGAAAATTTAATTATATTAAATTTATTGATTATACACCCATTATAAAATTTAACAAGGCATCATTTTAGATAGATTCTTAAAATCTGAACTCATTTTAATTTTTGTAGTTTTTCTCTAAAATGAACAGGGAAGCAGGCATTTTCATAAAATTATTTTTGCATATAAAATCCCTATATTTACCCGATCATGTCAACACTCTGTATATATATACTATTTTAATTGTGGTTTTAACTTAAGCCCTGCTTATACATATACAGGGTTATTTTTTTCTGCATTCTCTATGGGGATCTCGAAAACTATAAAAGATAGAGAATCGTTTAAATGCAATTAAATTCTTACAGAGTAAGTATACAAAAATACAAATATCTATTGAAACAACTACTTCCCGGGCAAATACTCACGCTGGACATTGCATTACACAATGGCTTTTTGCCGTTGCATCTGAGCAAAGCTGATAAAGCAACGTTTTTCGAATTTAAAATATTTTATACAAACAAAACTAAATATGTATAAAAGGCCATATGTGTACAAAGCTGTACTGACAAGGGATAAATCCTGAAACACGTATGTCAAAATATAATTGAAGCAAAACCATCAACAATATTTTTATATTTTGAAAAATATAAGGTTGTTCATTTTGTGAAATGTTTGCAAAAGTAAGTTTGTTTGTAAATCTCCATTCAATTAAATTGAAAAAAGGATTTATTCACAATTTATTGATTATTTTCAAATTCTTTTTCTGTATTATTTATTTATTTTTTCATTCTTAAAAAGTCGAATTACTACTTTTCAAGGAAGTAATGAAAGATAAAATTACACAGCACGTAGGTGAACAAAACATAACAGAATTTTCAACGTTAATTTCTTTATATTGGAATATTATCTACCCTGATCATGTTAATATTTTTTAATTACATAATTTTTTTTACATATTAAAGAAATTACGAGATGAAATTAAAGTTGTTGAAGATCTGTGATTTGTCTTATGATTGGTGATATAAAACAATTAAATATAATAATTTTAATAAAATAATAATGATGTTTAAAATATTGGTTGTTGTGTTGATTTGCTGAATATATTGTAACTGTATACAAGTTTATTAAAAAAATAAAATAAAATAAAATACAGTTTTTGTAAATTGCAGGATATCTTTGCCATTTACATTCATAATTATTTTTTTTTAATGGTCCATAATATTAATAAAAATGTTCATTTTTATTTTATTTTAGTTTTTTGAATGTGTAAAAAAAGTAATAGCATGATTACAACTAGATATTTATATTCTATAAAACATTCGGGGAAGATAATATTCCAAGACAAAGAAATTAATATTCCTATATTCAATTTTATTCATCTACACCGTTGAATTTACATGACATTGAGTAAATATTATATTCATGAAAGAGGATTTATTCATTATATTCTTGTATTGCTCAACCATTGTTATTCATTAAGGTATTGCAATAACTCTGAATTGGCATTTTTCACAAATTACAAACCTATTACATTAATTTCACAATCATACACCAGGTTTTGTAAATGATGTCAATGGATTACTCAGAAATTACATTGCAGTTTTATTTCATTCACGGAATCACATGATCCTCTATTTGAATGCATACTCTACTAGTTGATGTATCAGCATATGAGTCAACTATTCTCTTCATGATTAGTAAGCCGGAGATCAAATAACTTTGATAGTTTTCAATTAAAATAGTTTTGATCAAGATCTTAAAACATTTTAAATATTAAATATTTGTTAATGAGATTCTTTTAATATTTTTATAAGACTATGGCTTCTTAAGGTTTTTATAATCAATATACAGGGTAACCCATTTTAATACATCCAGTGACAAATATGTATCTAACAAAAAAATATTTCGGACAAAAGTTTTGAGGGGGATATCCGATGCTGTAAAATTATGTTCACTGCCACCCTCCAGGGGGTGGAAGGTGTGGTTAACTTTGAAATCTTAAATGGGAACCTATATTTTTTATAGCAGATTCGGATTCTACGCCAAAAATGATAGAAGTTTTATTCAATGATTTTTTGAAATTTTGATAGATGGCGCTGTATTCGCACAATAAAATCCAAACAAATGGAGTTTATATGGTGTAGAATATGCATTATACAAATTAATATTTCGGACAAAAGTTTAATATTTCTGATCATCTAAAAAAAAAAAAATATTTCCGATCCTGTAAAAAAATTGTCTGCCACCCCCCAAGGGGTCGGGGAAGGTGGTCAACTTTCAAATTACAAATTCTGATATTACACTAAAAATTATGTAGGTTTTATACAATGATTTTATTTTTAATCGTGACAGGTGGCGTAGTAGTCGCCAAATTAAAAAATATAAATATCGACGATTACATCACCTTCTCTCGAAAATAAAAAAACAATCTGAAAGTAAAGTGTTCTTACATTTTTTATTTATTAAGAGTCGCCGTACTATCCAAATTTGTAATAAAAATACTATTTAAAATTTCAAAATTGAACCTGCCTAGATGCCTAAGAATTATGAAAGGAAACAAATGTTTTACTTCATCTAATTTGAACTGAATTGTTTGTCACTATTTAATTCTAATCTAAATATTTTTTATAAAAAAATGCTTGCAAATTTTACAATTAATTCTTATGCTATGACGTGAAATAAAGTAGTGTTTATTTAAATGGGTAGTTGTATTTTAAGTGTTCTACATCACAGGGAAAGATATATTTATGTTTTAATGAAGATTGAACACTTTTCAATACCCTTACTGTCCAAATTTTATGGATAGTTGCTAATTGTCAAGCTCAATATCAACAAGAATAAAATTTCGATAGTGAACTATTATCCATAATACATACAAAATAACCTTAAATTGATTTTTTTTTATAATTTCAGTCCAATACATATAGCCGTCATGAACAATGATTTGGATGGAGTAAGTAGACAGTGTAAAGCTTTAAGTATGAGGAAACTATCAGTAGATATCGAAAATTCAAATGGATATGTAAGTATATACAATTGCTAAATAGAAAATAATCAATTTTACTTAATTAATTTCAAAATTATTTTTCTATTTAAATATATACAGGGTGTTAAATGTCTTTATTTTCGAGGAAAATACTGAAAATTGATTATTTTCGTCTTAATCATATTTTTGTTATATGAAGCAATATTTCATTGGAATAAAGACATTAGGTTTGTTCCTTACATGAAACAAACACGTTATACCACTTCGTGTAATATTGCAATAAAATGTTGCTTAAAGTGACAAAAAGTGTTGGTCAAAATTGAGAAACTTTAGTAATTAGGATATTTTAAATTATCTAATTAAATTAGCTGATTTGTACATAAAGTTGACTAACAACAAACTAATGTTGGTGTGTACCGATTTTACTTAAAGATCTACTTAGTTAAGGCTGGAGTTTACTAGAAAAGGTATGATGCGATGACAGAGATAGTTGCCAATCGTCAAGGAGGTGATGTCTCTCGATTTTAATAGCGAACTAATTGAGCAATATGTAGAACACTGCAGTTTGGTTTTCTTATTTGATTTACATATGTGTATGTATGTGTATTCGATAACCGACGCTGACGCGTTCTATTTTTTTTTTTATTGAAATGAATGAATATACTGTTTGTTATTTTTTAGTGTATAATGAGACAGTGCATAAATATATTTGATGAATTTTGTCGTATCATCGAAAGAATTACTCCATGGATGTTATGTTTTTATTCTCATTTTTAGAGGTAAATTTAGAAATCACAGAATTAATGCAAAGCACACAGTGACATATGTACATAGATTATTACATGTGGACGGTTCATTAAATTTGTATGCCCTTTAAACCTACTCGAACTTTGACTGTATATGTAATGGAGCTTGATTTTTCAAACTAGAATATTTTCATTCTTACATTTATTCTGATTTTACCTAAAGTTGTTATTAACTTCCTAATTTTAAATTTTGATTTCTGGGGTGAGTACGGGTAGTAAGAGCTACTTTCTAAAATTATTTTCATATTACACAGGGTGTCCCAAATACCATAAAAATATCAAAGTTGTATTTTTGAAAATGGAAAACCCTATTATTATATTTTTAGATTCTACGTTCAAAATAACTATCGTTTTTATTAAGGTTGTTAGTACCTAAACATAACAGTTTTTGAAATAAATGGAATTTTGTTAAAAATCTAACCTAATTTTCAAATGTCAAGCATTTGAAAAGTATTTAGGTTATGTATACTAAATTTTCAGGTATATTTAGCAATAGATCATATTTTATTTTTTATTTACAAAAACATTTAAATTTGTACAGAGTGGCCCAAAAAATAAAACTTACTCAATAAGAACATTGAGTTGGTCAAACTTTTTTTTTAATGGAATGCTATATTTTTTAACATTATATTAAATGAACATTATAATTATCTATTAAAGGTTTCCTATACCTCTAAGATCTAAGTCGAGGTGATTTACAAAATGTCAAATAGTTTATCTAAACTTTCTCTTCAATTTTCAAAAACTTGTTTTTTGCTGTCATACTATTATTTTGAATTTTTATGAATATTTGTATCATTATTATTTGAATGTACGTACTGTAATACTTACTGAAAATATTTTTCAAAATAGAAGGGTTTTGATATATTTGTAATGTTTGGGCAATGTTATCAAGAGACCTTATTAACCAACTGAAACAATACATATACTTTTTGCTAAAGAAGTAATTCTAAATCGACAATTTTAAAGAGACTATTAAACCGATTTATAAAAAAGTGGATGTGAGTTATAAAAGCTCAATTATTAGAAAATCTGTCACTTTATAAGAATAGTATTGTGAATATACAGAATATTTAACATCATTATGATTGGAATGGTAATTAGTAATCAAAATAAATTATTGTGTGATGTGGAATAAGGATCCACATTTTATTTGATTTATATTTCCACAAAGGCACAAAATGGCGTGGAGTGAATTTGTAAGCTAAAGTGACGGATCAACTAAAACATTTGACATCTCTAAATTCCATAGCCAACTAAAATTATTAAAATATTAATCAAAAATGCACCCCAAATTATGTAAAAAATCGATTCTATGCCATTTCACAAAAACTAAATGTCTAAGAGCTTCGAGTTATAGGAAACTTTTGATAAATAATTAAAGCGTGCATTCAATGACATGTTAAAAAATTTAGTATTCCATTTGGGCCACTTAAAATCCTTATTCTTTAATTTTTTTTTTTGGGCTATCCTGTAAATATTTCATAGTTTTAATAATTGGAAAATAAAATATGATCCATTACTTAACCTAAATACTTCTCAAATTATTGAAATTTGAAAATTAGGTTAGATTTTAACAAAATTCCAATTATTTCAAAAACCGTTAGGTTTAGATACTAATAACCTCAATAAAAACGATAGTTATTTTGGACATAGAATCTAAAAATATAATAACATGTAGGGTGTTTCATTTAAAAAAAACATAACTTTGATACTCTAATGGTAAATGGGACACCCTAAATAAGAAAATAATTTTAGAAAGTAGCCCTTATATAATTGAAATTTTACAATTATATTTATTTATGATCATTTGTCTTTTATTACAATCCTTTCAAATAAAATTATTTGAAACATTACATTTTTTTATAAATCTAAAAAAAAAACATAATAATATATTTTCACTGAGTAAACCTTTGCAAAAAGATTTCATTCATATTTGTATACTGCTTACTGAACACTATTTAAAGTGTTTATTATTTTAAACTGGTATGCAGATCGTGTGTGTTGTAGAATCGCGGCACGCAGAGATAACTGGATATTTCTGTCTTTCTCATATTCATTGAATGTGTAACAGCACTAAGCTGTTCTACACACACAAATTCGGACACATATACACATACATACACAAACATTATCAAGAAGAGGGGAGAAACATCTATTGCGTATCTCTTGAAAATTAATTAAAAAACTTTGTTTATATTTTTCCACAGTATTAATTATTTAAATGATTACTCATAACGTTAATTTTATAAGTAATTTAAAGGTGATAAACGCAAATAACATTTATTAAAATATAGTACACTATTTACCGCTATCTATATGAGACTTAATGAACTAATATTTGTCTAGTCAAATGCAGAAAACTATATGTAACTTGCCGGTTTTATTCAATATGACCGAATTTCACGGGAAGTGATGATATTTTCGGAACGACCTTCCTAAGTAAACAGTATTATTTTCTGACGAAAAAATGTATTGAACCATAACTACATTCAATGTAGATTATTACGACATATTTCATCTTCTTTCAATAATTATATTAATAAGTAAAAATATAGCACATTCTTTGCATAAAATGTGCTAACTTTGGACGTAATTTTCTTCTAAACTATTAATCAGATTAATTTTTAAATAACTCGTTCGAAATCTGTGGAGTTTTAGGATTATTTTGATATATAATATGATGAAATTCAGTATTCAGGGTTTGTTTGTTGTAGGAATTCAATTGGTACAAAATCGCTTCATTTTACATACGATAAACGCCAGCCTTAAGGATTTGCTTAAGGTTGCGGTTTAGTGGAAAGAGATAGCTATATAGTAAAATGGAAATAATCGTTTGAAAATAGAGCTATTCTTTTGGATTTCATAATATGAATGTGTATTTACATTTTTTATCTACCAAGTATAAAGTACCAGTCTAAATAAAAAATAAATCGTTAATTTTCGTGTATTACATCAATTTACTAGTTTAAGTTAGAAAAGAAAATTGTAAGATATAATGAAATTAATAGGTCATGTCTGCTAAGTTATTTGAATGCAGAATTTAGTGAAATCCTTTAAATTTTCATTGCACAAGTTTTTATTAGCAAAAATTTAATTTAAAATTTGCTATAAATTTGATCAATTTTCATTGTTTTTCATAATTATTTTTCACAGAAACTAAACATTAAAATAATTTTTAATTTGTCTGATGAAATTCCTGCTTATTTTAAGATTATTTTAATGTATAAAACAATATTGTTCATTGATCACAACAATCTAACTCAAATTAGTGATTGTCCATATTTGTATAGCTATCTCTTTCTTCTAAACCGCACCCTTAAAGTAGTGGTGGGTTGTGGTTTTAGTTATTAGGTAGGCAATTGGGTATAACGTTTTAGCACTAAAAATGTTCAATGTGTGCATTGCAGCAATTGTTACAGACATGAAGAAATAATACAATTTTCTGTGCCGACTGTGCGTTTATACCCCGTCATTCGTGCGTACCATTCTCTATAGCGATTGCGAACAAAAGTACAGTGTAGGCAGCCGAACTGGCTGCCTAATGTGCTGATATTTTTTGTGTACCTAACATGATCCTCCTCTGCTTGTAGCATGCTTCACATGCAAGCTTTGTGAAAAAAAAAAAAAAAAAAACATCTAGAACGCAGGCAGCAGAAATCTTCGTCTGATATGTTCCATATCATTTAGTCAAGCACGCAATGTTGATTCGTTTCAATCAATATGATATAAATATGTAATGTACTCATTAAATTTACATTTATTATATTATGATGCATAATAATTGTCAGTATTTTTATAACTAATAACAAATTGATTATTGGTAAATAGTTACAACAATTTAGAAAGGCGCCTAACTTGCCTATCCGGGCGAGCCACCACTGGCTTAAAGATAAGTAAAGAATACTGACAATTGGATTGCATTGCTTACATAAAATCTCCTTAGGTAAGTTTTACTTATTTTGGAGAAAATCTTGGGGAATGTCGATGCTTAAGTTCATTAAATAAAATGAAACAATTCTTATACTATGACGTGAAATAAAGGGATTGATCGAATTTTATTGATCATTGCCAGAAATTTTCCTTGTTTGATTTCATTGTAGCTTAAGTTCATGTTGTCTACATGAATAAAATTTGCTCCCTTTTTGAAATTGAAATCAGAGAAAATTATTATTAGTTTATTTGTGTGCCACGTTGTGAAACTTCTGACACACGTATGTGCGCGAAACCATGACAGCATTGTCGTGCGGTCCCGAGTTTGGCTGCAGTATAATTCTAAACAGCAGTCTCACTTATAGTGTTTTCTGCTTACACAGAATCGCACAAGTGCGCACTGAATGAGAGTTGTGACGTATTGCACTGCCCCAGTTTTCAAACACTGGGTGCAATTTAGCACTGACAGCGAGAAGAAAATACACGAAATATGAATTTACAGCTGATTTTAAAACATAACCTGCATACAAAATTAGTAGATAATGACTATACCCGTCTACACTTATGCCGGGTGACGCGAGATAAATATATTTCATTATAGATACGACAAAAAGATTATTAAAAATGGACGAGAATTCATAATTCTTGATAATAAATACATAGATCTGATAAATATTCCAACAATTCACCACAAGCTATTACATGACTCTGTGTTTTGTTATATTGCACTGGAACTCGTGCACTCACTCCTCGAGTCAGTGTCGTTTTCTTGCAGTCGGGGCGAGTGCACATTTTTATGTAAGCAAAAAACAATGTTGACAGGGCACACTGAAAAAGTGAATCTCGCATCTCTGAACGGTGCATCCACTGGTGGCATCATTTCCTTTGCCGGTCCAACTTAATAACCCTTTATTTTATATCATCATCACGAAGATGATTATTATTTTTTAAATTTTGTCCTATATTTTACATTTATTTTATTTAGTGTATTCGTAATTGTTGAAATTGATTTATATAAATATCAATATTGATAATGAATACGTAGTACTCGAAATGGACATAGGGCCCTTTGAACAGAGATAGTGTGATGTCCTGAATAGCGTGTAAGAAAAGGAAAAGAAAGATGTGCGCCAGAAATTTCACAACATGGCACACAAATACAACACTAGTTTTGACAAATACACAATTATTTTGAGTAATTATTATCGCTAAAAATATTACAATAATAAAAAAAAACATTTAACAAAAATCCAATTTATGAAAATCACGAAAAATTAATTTTCAGTATATTTAATACTGAAAATTATGTTTATTTCCAAAATATCACCTTCCACAAATTTATATGTTAGAATCAGTCATGCTTGTATAGTTAAGTGGCCAAATGTTGGATTAAGAATTGCTTATAAGAAGCATAAAAAAATGAGTGTTCAATATATAACAATCCTGCTGGTTTTTTTTTATGATATCAAAGAATTATTTATTTTCATTAATCTGGATGGTGACAGAGAAGTTTAAAAGCAACTCACACACCTATAATAACCAAATCTTTAATTCGTGGTTGGCTCATGTTATACCATGGGCTACATATCATGAGCATAGAACTATTTTTTTACAGTTGTGAAGCTATGAATAAATTTCAAAACTTTGAGAAAAAAAAAATAGTTTTAAATGTTATCAAAATGTTTACAATAAAATAATAATAATTTACTCTATTATTTGTACATACATATAATTATGAGAAACGATAAGTAAAAGCCGCTAATCGCTTTCAATAATCTATTTGGTGTAATTCAAGAATAATCTGTAAATGAGCGGGATAAACTCACTTTATTATTTTAGAAAAATAAAATTTGAAATTTTATTTTTGTGGCTAACGATTAAATATTTTCTGGTGACACAAGAAAAAGAGATATATTTTTTTGTAAGTAAAAAATCAATGTTCCCTAAAGTGCCATACTTTTATTTTACTGAAAAATTTTGATAAATCTATTAAAAATGATTTTTTTATACAAATTTTTGAAATTAATTGCTCAAATCTATTTCTAACTTTACAACCACCATAATTTTTCTCTAATTCATAAATTTAAAAAAAACACAATATTTTATTTTTTAGACACCACTACAACTAGCGATATTGCATAAAGTATCTACAGCAATAGTTCAAATCCTAATAAGTAACAAAGCGTCATTTACCTACACAGATGTAGATGGAAATAATGCCTTCCACTTAGCAGCCCAACAGCAGTACCTGAGAGAACTTTACAAGAGTGAATTAATTTCAAATACAGAAGGTATTAACAGCTTCAATTATCAAGGTAAGGAAAACAATTATTAGAAATAATTCATTTTAACTAACTAAACATCGTTATTTATATAAATATTCATTTATAAAATTATATTCTGAAATTGAAATATGAATCGCACATTTTATTTTCTTACATTTGTTATTATAATTTGATTCTATTGAACAAAGCTAATTACAAATTAATGAAAGACAATTTATCATAATACTTTTTCACTTTAACCATTTTTAAAACAATATTATAATTTGATCCAAATTATTATATTGTACAAATCTAATCACAAATTAATCAAAGACAATTTATGATAATGCCTTTTCACTCTAACTAATTAATTTTTAGCTTAACTCCAAGTTCCTGCAACCAAAATATGATGATTCAACTGAACTTATCTATATACAAAAATTAACCGTTAAGCTGGAATTCATCTTCAAACTTAAATAAAATAATATTTATTTTATTGATAACAATTGAATGCTTTATTCGATTTGAATGCAATTTACTATAGATTAATATGAACATTTCTTGCTGAAATAAGCATCCAATTAAATCGCTTAATTCTCAGTCACGTGTGCTTATCGCCATTATGATGATGCTAAGCAATATAAACACGTGCAGTAATCGTTACATAGAAATGTCACTCACGTTCACAGTTTGGCAATAAAAATAGTAATAATAAGCAAAATAAACACCTGCACGTAATAATTCAATATGGCTATAAGTAATTGTTCTATAGAAATGTCACATTCACTGTTCGGCAATGAAGATAATAATTCCATCGATTAGATGATTGAAGACAACACACCTCAAAATACCAAGAAGAGTAAATGTTATGTATGGAAAGTGTTTACGGATTTTTGCACCAGCAGAAAATATACTTTAGATGCAAATTGTACAGTGACAGATCTGGCTTGTGTATTAAAGGATTGGGCAGCAAATATGCGAAAAAGGGATGGATCAGAGTTTAAGGAAACCACAGTTAAAACAATGTGGAATGTTACAAGTAAGCTTTTACAAGAAAAATACTACAACGAATATAGTATTTTAATAGACCTATTCAAATGTATTGAATTTAAACAAGCGTGTGCAGCATGCGATGTGACACATAAAAAATTGCAATCAAGTCCCTCTAAATGAAAAAATAGTTCGACACCATTCGTTCATCTGAAATATATAAAATTATAAACTTTTGGGATGAAAACAGTCCCGACGGACTGCAACGGAAATTCAACCACATCGCTGCAATAGAAATAGCTTGGAGGGGCGGTGAGGCTGTTAATTGCTTGGTCAATTTTTTCCATATTAAGAGGAATAATGATGGTTCTCCAACGAATCGTATAGAATATAACCCAGTATTCAGTAAAACTTGCCAAGGTGGCTCAAATAAATGTACCGAGAGTAAATGGTTAATTCAAGACAGTGACAGTAATAGATGCCCAGTAAAACTGTTCCATAAATTAATATCAAAACGGAGCACGAACATTAAGACAAATAGACTATTTTTAAGACCAAATCGCTTCTGGAAACATGAAAATGACATGTGGTATGATAATATGGCAATACGAAAAAATATAATTAATAATTGGACAAAACTTTCAGCCTAGGCAATTAATTTGGATACAAAAAGAAACAAAATAACAAATCATTCGAACAGAGCAACTACAGTAAGTCATTTAGCGAAAAATGGTATTCAAGAACAACTAATGAAAATTACAGGCCATAGCTCTGCGAATTCTATAAAACCATATTTAAGTATTGATCAGGAAGATCACAATAAAATAATTAACAATATGCGCGGAAACTCTTCTTCCATAAGTGAAACTAACACTGCATTGACGTCGTCATTTAATTTTACAAACTGTTCCTTAAAATAATTGTATTTTCAATAAATAATGTTAAATAAATAATTTACTTGCAAGAAATGTTCGTACCGAATATCCCTCAGACATTGATATAAGCACGTGCTTTCGAAAACTTATTATGATATAATGAAAACACTTAACTTTTTTATACCACTTTTATTTTACTTTAGTGACTAGTTTCAATTACACGGTAATCATTATCAAACTAAGTACTTAAAACGCGAGTTACATCGGTATATATATTACATCTAAAACGCTTCGAAGAGGGGGGTGTACATCAGGTCAACCTGGTCGTTAAGAACGGAAATTCCCGGATTAATTTTTGCTTTGTGGATTTCAGCGGCTTCCAGTAAATCCATTTTTCTACCCTTTTCGGTGAAATGGATCACCGAAAGTACATCCTTGCCAAAATTGTGGTTTGTTTCTAATAAATGATTTGCAAATGTTGAATTATCATGTTTTAAATTGTATGATCTGTAATGTTCTTTTAACCTGGTTTCAAAATTACGACCTGATTGTCCGATGTACACTCCTTCACAATCTGGGCATGTTAATTTGTAAATTCCTGACTTGTACATCTTATTTATTGGAGTTTTTGCATTGAATATTAAATTACAGAGTTTAGTATTTGATCTAAAAACAATGTCAATGTCTCGTTTTTTAAAAATATTTTTAATTTTAGAGCTAAATTCTGGTTTAAACGAAGAGATATACTCAACACATATATCAAAGTGCTACATGTAGAGTTAGCCAACGCTCTCCATCCAGTAGAATTCGACCTATTCGACGATTATGTCCGTAGCAGAGTCAGCAAGATAAACTATACGAAAAGTCAAACCCAAACGAAGAAACTCGAAAAACTCATAACACAACAACGACAACAACAACAACAGCAACAAAACAACGTCGGTAGTGCGCCAGAAGGTACCACAGTGTTTTACAATAGACTTATCAACAAAACTGATATAAAATTCACAGACAAAGAAAATTCAATATTAATGTTAGGACCAAAATATTCACCACATGTCAATGTCTCCTCTTTTAAAGAAACACTTGTAGTAGAGTCAGAAATTGCATCAAAAAACACAAACATATCGGCAATTGACAAATCAAAAATAGCTAAACTAATAAAGCAAACAGAATTAATTTCAGACTCAGACACAAAAACAATCAAAGCAATAAACAAGAAAGTAAAACACAATAATTTAATAGTAACTAAAGCAGATAAAGGCAATTCAATAGTCATCTTAAAAAACGAGGAATATATTCAAAAAATAGAAAATTTCATAAGCACTTCCAATATCACAGAAATTAAGAAAGATCCGACTAATCAATTATTAAGCAAATTAAAATCCATAGTAAATAACAATACTTTATTTCCAGACAATAAAACAAGATACCTATTTCCTATGAACCCTAGAACCCCCAGGCTGTATGGCTTTATTAAAATTCATAAACCTGATAATCCCATCCGTCCTGTAGTTTCATACATAAACTCTCCAGCTCGAAAAATATCTGTTGAACTTAATTCTATTTTTAAAACTATCACAAACTTCGCCGATCCCCATTCCATTAAAAATCCCGTAGAGTTAGCCAATAATCTTAAAGATCTAACCATTCCTAACAGTTGTAAGTTAGTGTCCTTCGACGTATCAAATATGTTTGCGAAAATACCACCTGAAGAATGCCTCCAACTAATAATCGAACATTTAGATCAGAACAATGTAAACCCACTAGTAAAATCAGATTTTATTGACTTAATAGATTTAATTTTAAAACATAATTATTTTTCATTTAATAGTAAATTCTACATACAGAGTGAAGGCCTAGCAATGGGTTCACCCCTGAGCCCGCTGTTAGCCGACATTTTTATGAATAACCTCACTAACAAGATATTAAACTCACCCCAAGGCAAAAAACACATTAAATGGTGGCATAGATACGTAGACGATATTCTCGCATGCTTCGAAGGTACTGACAGACAAATTAACCAATTTCTAACTTTTCTTAACTCACTTCATCCATCCATTAAATTCACCGTAGAAACAGAATGTAATAACAAGATTAACTTTTTAGATTTAACATTAACTAAAACGAATAACAAACTCACATTTGATATTTACCGCAAACCCACTTTCACAGATACAATTATCCCGAATACCTCACGCCATCCATATAAACACAAAATAGCCAGTTTTTACTCAATGATAACCCGTGCATTCAAAATCCCACTTAGCCCTGAATCACGGAACAGAGAAATTAATACAATTAAACAAATTGCTACTAATAATGGTTATTCGGAAAACCTCATAAACAAATTAATTAATAAATTCCAAACAAAACAAATTCAAAATTACATATACGCGGTCAGCCCAACCACAGATAACAAATCATACAAAATATTAACATTCTTTGGCACACTTAGCTCTAAAATTAAAAATATTTTTAAAAAACGAGACATTGACATTGTTTTTAGATCAAATACTAAACTCTGTAATTTAATATTCAATGCAAAAACTCCAATAAATAAGATGTACAAGTCAGGAATTTACAAATTAACATGCCCAGATTGTGAAGGAGTGTACATCGGACAATCAGGTCGTAATTTTGAAACCAGGTTAAAAGAACATTACAGATCATACAATTTAAAACATGATAATTCAACATTTGCAAATCATTTATTAGAAACAAACCACAATTTTGGCAAGGATGTACTTTCGGTGATCCATTTCACCGAAAAGGGTAGAAAAATGGATTTACTGGAAGCCGCTGAAATCCACAAAGCAAAAATTAATCCGGGAATTTCCGTTCTTAACGACCAGGTTGACCTGATGTACACCCCCCTCTTCGAAGCGTTTTAGATGTAATATATATACCGATGTAACTCGCGTTTTAAGTACTTAGTTTGATAATGATTACCGTGTAATTGAAACTAGTCACTAAAGTAAAATAAAAGTGGTATAAAAAAGTTAAGTGTTTTCATTATATCAAAATTGAAAATGTACCACGAAGTGAACGCCTCCAAAATCCAAGAAAACTTATTAAATTATTTCGCATTATCCATGTCCTTGGGATATTACAACTGATAATATAACACATCATTTGAGTTAATACGAGTACCATCACTTGGTGGTAAGTATAAAATATAACATAACCTAATACCTAGATAATTTTATTTCGAAAAGCAATATTTTTAAAAATATTACTTGAATGATTGTCCAATTTGGAGTATTTTTTGTCTCTAAGAATTTGATAATATACACAGTTTAGTAGGAGACAAATAAAATACAAAACAATTTCTTCTATTTATCTGGTAAAATGTGAATCTAGTTGCCCGGAAAACATAAATAAAAGTGACTTACTACTTATTAATGTAGTTATTACATTAAATATTTGCAATAAATTTAGTTATTCTGGGCTTTCCTGTAAGAGAAATGTTAAACATGTACGTTATATGTTATTATCACAGTCTGAATAGCGTATGAATAACCATTTCGGTTACCTTGATGAAGGTGTATAATAAAAAAATGGTTATATACCTGATATTAATCATAATAAATGAAAGACAACTCAAGCGCTATCTTTGGCCTAATTTCATGTGTCATTGTCAACAATTTGGGTCTACAAGGTAGACGACCAAGAATCATTGTTATCACTAGTTATCCATACGCTATATGAATAGTGGCTGAACATTTTATTAAATGAATTTCGTTTCCTGTTCTCATAATCAGGATAAGTTCTCGCTTTCCTTTAGTGGACAAAACAATGATTCTCGGTCGTCTACCTTGTAGACCCAAATCGTTGACGATGCCACATGAAATTAGGCCAATTATAAAAAGACAAAAAAATTTCAAATTAACTAATCGTTCAAGTAATATTTTTTTAAATTCCATTGTGTGTATAGGTAAAAAGATATTACTGTATTCTATATGTAGTATTAAATGATGATGGTCAAACAAACAAATGATGTATTATTCTGTTATATTAAACCATGGTAAATTATATTAAAATCTAAGCATTCAGTATTTAGTAATAAAACAAATAATATTTTGTTTAAGTTTGAAGATAATTTCTAGCCTAATGGTTAAATTTGTTTTAGAAAACAATAGTAATAGTTCTAACAACAAAACAATATGCATATTAATAGTAACAAATAAAATAAACTTACAGTATTTAGTATGATTAGCTCTCACAAGAACTTGATAAACAAAACATATTATTCTCTCAGATAAAAAAAATCAAAATACTGACACTGGAATACTATACCTTGAACTTTGAAATTAGAATTATTTTTACTCGACTTCTTCTTTCAACTTTTGGATGCTATATCATAACATTTAAAATAAATATAGAATTTCCTTAAATACTCAAACCTAGTTTGAGGAGATTTTGGTAAAAACGCAGGTATTTATCATTTAATTAGTGATTATTATACAAATTTTAGTTATTTGAATTGTTATAATCATATTTCCCTTCACATAACCAGGAAATGAAAAACACAAATTACAAGATAACACAAGAATAATCTTGATCTAACCTAAAACTCTTCTGCGAATTTCATGGTCTTGGACTTTGAAAGTCCTGTCAATCTTAACCTGAAACAACACATTTTGTATCACATTGTGAAAATTTATTATTATCAAATCAATTATTATCAATTTATTATCAAATCAAAAAATCAAAATTAAGTTGAATTAATTTCATATCATTGTTTTTTTATATTTATAATATTTTAATTATGTTTTATTATTACAGGTTATACACCACTAATGGTAGCAGTAAAAAGTTTAAACTATGAAGATGCTAATATTTTAATCCTCCTTAAAGCAGACATAAATTTACAAGATAAGAAAACTGGAAAAACAGCGCTTTTCCATGCTGTAGAATCGAATTCATGTAAGTTATGTCGTAATATCTGCATTTACTTATTGGATGTTGGCCACAATTGTGGTTCATCCACTATTTGTGCAATCATGAAATGTTGGAATAATTGTTTATAAAATATTATTAATCAATCACCTGAGATGCTGTAACAACTTTGAAGTGATTGAAATATTAATTTTGGGGAAATTATTGCAATAATTGGACGAAATTTGTAAAATTTTCATGCATTCAAAAGTCATTAATGGGTGTAGTTTAGAATTCATTTTATTGGCCATAAATATTTCTCAGGGCTTTGTTTATAATATTTAACAATAAAATAATGTCACATGTCTCATTTTGCAAAATATGGAAATTTTAAACGATCAAACTCAATGCATTGTGCACAAATGTTTAATAGGGCTTTTATGCAATAAATAAATAGTTTTAATCCATGTGATTAAACCAACACTTTATATCTAATAACAGTGGAATGATCTGAAAAGCTTTTGATGACAATCATAGCTTATTAATGCCCGTTTGCACTGTTTTCAAGCTAAGTGGTACTTAGTAAAGTGCCGCTTAAAATTAAGTGAAGCTTAAATACTCATTGCATTGCACCGCATGCAACCAATCGACACTTAGTTAAGTGTTGCTTTACTGGTGGAAAATATGGGGGAATTTGTGTAGTTAACTTAATTCGCATGCGGTGAGCGTATGTTTGCATTTATAACCTATAAAATTCATTGTTTTGTGTTGGTGTTTTCCCCAATAAATTTAAGAACTGTATTCTTTTTCCTAATAATTTAAAAATGCAGAATAATATATTTTGTAATATTAATAATTTTTTGAATAAAAAATTGTTTGTTTATTCTATGTTATTAAATAAAATTATTTTTTTCTAAAATGACTAATAATTATTTTTTCTTGTATTCCTAAAAAAAATATATATTTTTTAGAATATTGATGGATAGATTTTTTATCAGTTTTACATAAATAAATTATAAAATAAAAATGTCATTTCAAATTGCATTTTATTAAAAAATATATGCGGCTATCCCGCAAGGAAAATGTTAGCTTTAACGTGTACGTAATTTTGTATCATCACAGTCTAAGCAGCTTTTGTAATAAATATGTATTGATAGAATGTGAAATTAATTAATAACATACACGTTAAACTTAACATTTCCTGTATGGAATATCCCCGATATTCTAATACATAAATCACACCTTTTTTAGTTAATGGGAATCTTTTATAAAAACTTGTTTCGTCTATTTCATGAAAATAAAATGAGATCGTAAATATATTTGCTGCAAAATTCAATTATTTCAAGAATATCCCGGTCATCATCGAGAAATAAATACATGATCACAATTTAGACATTACGAATGCTCACTAAGCAGCACTTAAATACTTTAAGCCGTCGCCATCATCGGTTTAAATTTAAGGGCAGCTTTGCATTCGTACGCATGCGGTGCAACAGAAATGCCGCGAGTTCAAATAATAATACATACTATAGTAATAGTATGTATGCTGAAAATATCAATATAATACATTAATTAGAAGTCCATATTTTTTTTTGTGTGCGGTTTCTCTGGAACATCCTGTATATTTTGCATACAAATTTATCATTTATATTTTTTGCACAATTATTTATTAAAACAATTGTCTAATGACAAACTTGCGGAGTCACTTTCTTTTTGGCCGATACTGTAAAATGGAAATGTATTGGCTGATTAGCAGCCGTATGCAAGCCCTTTAAAAAATAGTACAATTTAATTATTATGACTATTTTGTAATGATTTAATTTCAAATGCTTTTATAAGATCATTTATGATACGAGATTTTAAGAGTCTCAACATATTTCTGGTTGGGTTTTCAGGTGAAGGAAATTAGAAATAAATTTATCTCATAATCACAAGTGAGATACTATACTTTAACCATGAGTTCAATACAGCACATAATTTCAGATTAAATTTTAGTTTTATTTAGACATCTGTACGATAGGAAATAGTGGTAATCGCATACAACACCTACAAAAAATACATTAGGAACTATTATCTAAAAAAAAAAAAATATTTCCTTGAAAATTACACAAATTTTTGACTGGGTGCTGTGCATGTGGTAATTCTTCTGGCCGATTGTTTTATTATCGGATTCGAACTCATTTCAGAAAAAAAAGTTTATAAATAATTTTTACACTTGTTGACATCAGTGTCTATTAAACATACAGGCCGGAATTTCAGAGTGTGGAAATCTAAATCACGGAGGCAAATCGGAGTCTACGCAAGAGAATTCATTTCCCTACGAACTATCGTGATAGAAACATTTCCCATTCACAATAATAAAGAAATTATTGAAAATATGGGATTTTATTTTTATCTAAATAAAATAATTATAATTAATGTCCATTAGTCATTATTTTATTAATAGAAAATATAAATATTTATCTTTATAACTACACGCAAAAATAATTGTTACAATTTAACTTGCTTCCATTAGAGCAATAAGCATACAGGCCGAAATGTCGGAGTCGGGAGGACTCCAAGAGGCATATGTATACTAGGCTTTGGAGAACCTGCCCGTCTAGTGTCTTCCCCACTCCGCCGACATTCATGCCTGTATATTTAGTAGGCACTGCATAAATTAAAGTAATCCACCGGCCACACTCTACAATGATATCAAATTCTTATTCTGGAATCCAAAGGATGGGTTTCAGTAATTCGAAAATGCGGTTTTATGTGGTCGCAACCAATTTTGGGTCTGTCTATGAAGTTATTTGCTGATTTTCTTTATAAGGATACCGAAGGGTCTCTTTAGAAAGAGTATTGGCATATATTATCTCATTAAGGAGTTGAAAAGTTAGTGCATGAGTGTACTGAGTGAATGAATCATTCTGATTGCTGCTTTAATTAGTGCGTCATCAATGTGATGCTTAGGTTACATATTGTTCAAAAGTGGCATTATGTAAACAGTAATTATATTTAATAATATATTTCTTTTGTGAAATAGACTTGCATTTGCATTTATTTAAATTTAAACACAAATCAGACTTAGTGTTGAAAGTTCATAGCCAAGTTATTGGAGTATAATTAAATGCTTAAATATACAATAAGAAGCTGATTGTTTAAAGCCTTTGGCCTGAAAAGAGACAGATATTTCAAAAAAAAAAAAACATTTTTGGCTTCTGTTAGTGCTTGCACACGCCCCACCGCCCTAGCATTTGTAAGGACAGGGGGTGAGTCGTACTCTCGGACCGATAAGAAAAATCAGATCTAATGTAGAGTTTTACTTGGTACCATGGTAGCAATAATTATGTGTACATTTATAAATAAAGTGTACTTGTTAAATAACAACGACCTTTTTGAACCACCACACAAAGCCTTCCCATCCACACTCAAACAGCTTCAATGGGTCAAAAACAAATGTTTTTGTTATCATCTCCAACTCGAAATTTTCATGATCGCTATACATCATTTTACTATGTAAATTAGTCTAATTCAATAATTTAAATGTTAATGTTTTTTTTTTTGCAGTGGATTTGGTTAATCTCTTGATGGACAATGGTGCAGAAACGTGGAGGACAAATTTTAGTGGTCATCGGCTGCAAGACACAATAAGTGAGATGGACATCAGTGTAACATTGAAAAAGTTGTTTAGTGACTTGGACGAAGCCAGCATGAGGAAATCTAAGCGGCTAAAGCCGCAAACACCGCTGACATTTGTTTCAAAAAGAGTAAAAATTTAATATTGAACCAATAATGGAAAAAATACTATTAATGCCCGTTTGCATTGTCTTATTTAAGTACTCCTTAGTGCTAAGTAAACCTTAACTTACGACCTTTCGTTTTCACGACTTCTAAGGTCTCCTTAAATTTAAGTGGCTGATGTTGTTGGCTTAACTTCACTAAGGGTTCCTTAGTAGTGACGTGCGACTAATTGTAACCTATACATTATAAATTTGCAAATAACAATAAAGTTGAGAGAGCAAACCAATAATGTTATAAAGAAAATGGTCAAATTTATACATTCTTAAATAAATATGTTTCTTTTAATTACTATAAGGTTTATAACGATAATAATTACTCTAAATAATTGTGATATTCTAAATTTAATAATATATAAATCCAGAATAATACAATTTTGTAGACGACATGAAGTTATGCACTGACATTCCCCTAAATTTTCCTCCAACTAAGGAGACCTTAAAGTAAAATTTGTTGCAAACGGGCATAAGTAATTTATACCATTATTAATATTTTAATTCTATAATTAGAAAATACAATTAGTATATGGCTATCTTACTAACTGCATTGGGTTATAGTGTTAATAATTTTAACAACAATTATATAGTGTGCTATATCTGGCCTGTTTCAGTTAATATGATCGTATACTAATATTTATAGAATTAATGATTTAAGTACTGTATCTGGCTCTGGCTTGAGGACACATTATAGTAATTAGCTTAGAAAAAAGGTCAAGTTTACATTTTATTTTGATTTCTGGGATTATAAAAACATATTCTATATTTTATTTTTTTAATTTTAATTCTAATTTAATGATAAATTTCAAATAAAATATTTCCAAAGTAGTTTTGCTTGACGTCTCTACATAAAATAAAAGATAATTGGGGCTGTTTTGTATGTGAATTGTATCTTTAACATACATGTTAAGTGAGTTTTATAATTGTTATGTAACTTTGATTGTAAGTTTACAAAATAACACATATATTAAATTTAAGATATCACATGCGGAATAGCCTACAATAATTATATACTTTGATATAATTTGCATTGCTTACATTATCTATATAATTTCTTATAATTACAAAAGTGGTAACTCTAGTGAGATTAAAAAACAACAAAAAATGGAAATAAGAAGGCTATCTCAACTTAAAAATATTTAATCAATTTATAATCAGCTTGTGTGTTCTTTTTTTTTTTAATTTGGACAAAATCTGGGATTTTACATATTGAACATGCCTGAATCAATAAATTAAAATTATGAAAAATAATAGAATGTATTGGATATTTTGGTTAAATAACTGTTAATTTTTAAACATTTTAAGTAATTAGCACTATGACAAAAATAATTCAAAGTGAAAATTTGTAAATTTAATAAAACTTTAAATTGTCAGTTTAAAAAATATTTAGTTAATTGTTGAAAATTATTAATTTTATAATATATTAAATTTCACTTTCAAAATAAATTGCAGTTTTTCATAAAAAATTCACTTTCTAACCATTGTTATAATTGTTACAATGCTGAATCACATTGTAATAACATAATGACATTCAGCATTGTAAAAATTATATTACTTATTTTGCAACACAGTGACTTAACAACGGTTAAAAGGTAAAATTTAATGAAAAGCTGCAATTAAATCTACTTACTAAACTTTAATATGTTTTACCAAGAGACAGTTTTAACTATGAAAAAACATTTTTATATCTATAGAAAATCTGTATAATGTGTCTTCAAACAGGACACACAAGTTAATTTCGAATCATAATTTAATTCATTTATACATATCATTATGTCTCATCACTCTTTGTTTACACATTTTCTATTGCATTCTTATGTAGAAGTCAATTATAAATATATTGGCATCGTACGATAATTATCTGTATGATATTTTAAATCTGATCTGAACTGCCACGTAATATAAAAGACTTTTGTTGAAATTGTAAATGTACTGCAAATTATTATTTATTAAAATTATTAAATTATGAAACTTTTTTTTAAATCCTTTATTGCACTCATTTTATACCTAATACAAATAAACAATATTAGATATATCTGCTAATCCGAAATATTTTTTAATTTGGTTTGGTTAACAATAGAATAATCAGGTGGTTCTTATTATTCTGCGTACATGGTAAAAACCGGTAGATCAATCAATATTATTGTAAAAGAACACAGAAAGGATATCAAAAATAGAAAAGAAACCACTGTTATTTAAGTACAATATTACCACAAATCGATGCATTTCATCAAATGATATAAAAGTAGTATGAGCAGGGATTAGTAGGTGGTGAATGAAGGGATTAAGGATTTAGGGTTGGGAGGGCAGCCGGCACGCCGCGCCCACTTAGGCCATGAACTCTGACCCATTGTAGTGCCTCCCATCCGGGTGGCTAGACCCATTCAGCCGCTCCTGCAATTACCAATATTTGGTCATGGGTCAGTTTCCATCCGGAGCCTTCACGATTTCGGGGCTTCTCACTGCTCATGGAACTCCTAATGGTTGACAGCGCCGGGCATTCGTGAAGTATATGCCTTGCTGTTTCTGTTTCTTCGTTGCATCCTCTACATAGGTCATCTTCCCCAATGCCCATTCTTAGGAGGTGCTTACGGAAGCCATAGTGACCGGTAATAAACCCGGCTAGAGCTCTGGTGTGCTGCCTGGAGTGTCTAAGGAATTTCTTGGCCTCCTTAGGGTCAGGTTTGGGAAGATACGTTTTAGTTTGACAGCACGCTGTTAGTTTTCTCCATCTCTCTTGGTGCATCTTGGAGGTAAATGCCTTTATTAATTTTGTTAGAGTTCTGGGTGTCAACTCTATTTTTATTTTGTCTGCTTCCAATGCCCTTGATGCCTCCTTAGCTAGGCTGTCGGCAGTGGTATTGCCTATATTTCCCTCGTGGCCTTTGATCCACATCAGGGTTATGGAATTTCTTTCCGCAGCCTCGTTTAGCCTCTTCATACATCTGTAGATCAGAGGTGAGGTTACCTTAGGTTTGCTTAGAGCCTTTAATGCAGCTTTACTGTCTGTGGCTACAGTGATAACTTGTTCGGTTAGGTTTCTCTCCAGAATAGTATTGGCGCACTTCATGATCGCATATATTTCCGTCTGTGTCACTGTGGCATGCTCGTCCAGGGGAATCGAGCAGTTTATGTTCAATGCACTAGAGAACACCCCAGCGCCACAACCGGTTCGTGTTTTCGATCCATCAGTATATATGGTGCACACCTCTTCTACTGATGAACTATTCTTGATTATTCCATATCTACTGTTGAAGTTGAATGTGGGGGTCATCAGATCCAGTGCGCCCTTCAATGTGGGGCCCCAGGTGATAATCTGCATATGCCCTTCAGTCAGATTTAATCTTGACCATGTGCCCATGGCTCTGAGTCTCTCTGCTGTTAGCCTTGCCACCTCCTTGATATGAAGATCAATAGGTGTCAAGCAGAGTAGTGTTTCCATCGCAGCTGTAGGCGTTGTCCTGAATGCCCCTATTGTGCACATACAGGCAAGCCTTTGTATATGGTCAAGTTTTGCCTTCGCTGTTTTTTTGTCTGTTCTGGGCCACCATACAATGGCCCCATACACCAGCATTGGTCTTATTATTCCTGTGTAGATCCACAGTGCTATTCTAGGGGATAATCCCCACGTAGTGCCTATGGCTCTTTTGCACTGCCAAAAGGCCCGGCTTGCCTTGTCCGTTTTGTGTTTTATATGGTTTGCCCAACTTAACTTAGGGTCCAGCAGGATTCCGAGATACTTTACCTCTTTTGCTAGGGTTAGTCTAGTGTTAAATAATTTTGGTAGTATCATTACATCAGTTTTATGCTTCCTGGTGAATAATACTACCTCTGTCTTCGTGGGGTTGACTGCAAGCGCGTTGTAATTGCACCAGTTCTCTACTATACTTAGCGCTTCCTGCATTCTGTTGCATAGGAAGTTCTCATATTTACCATTGAGTAGTATTGCCAAGTCGTCCGCGTAACCTATCGTGAAGTATCCCTGGTTATTTAGTTTTGCTATCAGATCGTTTACTAGTATTGACCATAGGAGAGGTGATAATACACCACCCTGAGGGCAACCTCTAGTAACATGTGCCTGTATTTCCTTGTCTGCTAGTGTCAGTATCACCTGTCTACTGTTTAGCAGGTTATTTATCCAGTTACTTAGCATGTCTTCGACTCCAGCTGCCTTTAACGATTGCTGTATGCTTCTGAACGATGCCTTGTCAAAGGCCCCTTCGATATCTATAAATGTACCTAGTGTTGACATTTTATTGATGAGAGCTTGCTCTATTCTTGTCACAGCGGCATGCAGAGCTGATTCTGTTCCTTTGCCCGCTGTGTATGCATGTTGTTGTTTATGTAATGGTCGGCACTTGAGTGTGTGATCTCTGATGTGCCGGTCGCATAGTTTCTCCATCGTCTTTAATAAGAATGATGAGAGGCTAATTGGTCTAAAGGCTTTCGCTGCCGTATAGTCATTTTTACATGGCTTAGGTATAAATATGACTTTCGTCTTCCTCCATGTTGTTGGAATGTAGCCATGAATTAGGCATCCTTTGAATATTTCATGTAGAATTCTCATTAAATCTCTAGGTGCCCATTGTAGTAAAGCTGGAAATATGCCATCTGGCCCTGGGGATTTGTATTGTTTGAATGAGTGAATAGCCCACTCTATGATCTTTATTGATGTGATTTCTGACGCCAACCTGTCATTTACTCTACTGTCTTTGAGTGTGTTGTCAGAGTTCAGCATTAGATCTTCATTATTGAGAATCTTACTTCCTGGAAAGTGTGTCTCCAGCATTATCTGAAGGGTTTCGGTCTCGTTCGAAGTATATGTGCCATTCCCTTTTCTAATTTTACCGAGGTAGTGCGGATCCTTGGATAACACTTTCTTTAGTCTAGCCGCAACACTGGTAGATTCTATGTCCTCACAGTATTGCCTCCAGGCCTGTCTTTGTTTTCTCCTTACTTCAGCTTTGTAGCTTCGTAGGTGTGCTTTGTAGGCATTCCAATCCTCTGTTTTCCTACTGTTTTTCGCCTTGTTAAATAATTTGTTGGCTGTTTTCTTCATGTCTTCTAGATTTTTGTTCCACCACGATGTCTGCCCTCCTCTTTTAGGGGCACTGGTTGGGCAAGCCTCGTGGTAGGCCTCTAGAATTGCTCTAGTAAGTTCTATTGTGGCCTCTTCAATCTCGGCTATGTTACTATAGGAGTAGTTGGAGTATATTCGGTCGCAAGAGACCTCCAGAAGTTTCTTATACAGATCCTTATTTGTCCTACGGGGGTTTCTGTGTTTCGTGTTTGTTGTGCACTTATTCATAAACAGCTTGAAAGTTAGCCATCTATGATCTGACATGGTTATCTCACTGTGCACTTTCCATTCTCTTAGGGTGTGCATTATGTTTTGAGAGGCAAGTGTTATGTCAATCACCTCTTGTCTTATCGCGTTTATGAACGTCGGTTCATTGCCTGTGTTTATTATATTGAGTGAGGTTCCCACTAGATATTCCAGTAGTGCCTCACCTCTTTTATTGGTATCGGTGCTACCCCAAGCTGAATGATGCGCGTTGGCGTCACACCCTATAATCAGTTTTCTCTCCTTCGATTCGCAGTACGACACTAGCCTTGCTAGCTCTTGCGTAGGTGGGGGGTACTGCGAGTCGTACGGCAGGTAGGCCGAAGCTATGAAGAGGTCATCATCTAGCCTGGCTACTGTTAGGTCTCCACATGTTAGGTCCATTACCAGGTGCCCTTTAATGTGGGGAGGTATATATATGCCTGTTCTGGGCCTGTCTGTGTTACTATCGTAAATTAGCTTGCCAGGTAGTTGACTAAACCCAGCTATCTTCGTTTTTACTATCCATGGCTCCTGAACTAGAGCAATGGTGTTTTTGTTCTCCATTAGGTGTTTGCAGAGCGTAGTTACTGCCAGTCTGCAGTGTTGTAGGTTCGCCTGTATTACTGTGTAACTTTGTTGGGCCATTTTGTTAGTTGCAGATAGAGTGTTAGTAGGTAGGTAATAGTATGTAATATATATATAAGTATATGTATTACGCTTACCTTAATTTGTGCTTCCCCTGGTTATGTTCTTGTCCTTGGGGGGGAAACATTAGTTGTGTGTGAATTACTGGGTTTTTGAGGTGGAGGGATTCGGCTCGACCTCCATCTCCATCTCCGCCTCAGTTCGTGGATTAGGGACTATGGTGCGGTCCTTAATTTCATCTGCTGCCACCGGGGTTGAGACCGGCGTAGAGTGTTCCATTGGGGACTGTGGTGGGGTCACATCCTCCTCTTTTTTGGCTTCTTCATCTTCCTCCTTGCCTATTTTTAGGAAGATGGTTGAGAAACCCAGGTACAGAAAATTACCTGCCCTGGATTCCTTTTCCACCATCCTTTTCGCTTCCTCCTCAGGGATTCCCAACACCAGCAAGTGGCCTTCCTCCTTCTTCTCGTAGTGGAAGACCGGCCACTCACCAATGCTGTGTTGAGGATTCAAAATAGCTAATTCCTCAATTAAGTCCTCCTTTTTGCTGTATGAAATGGTTGCCGTCGCCGGCACCCACATGGAGGCTTTCCTAAATTTAGGTAGTTGGTCGATCCCAACTACCTTTAGTTTGGCTCCTTCCCACGGGGTGAGAGTAGTTGTTATCTGTGACAACCAGTCCCTCGTTTCCTGGTCATCACAGTTGATCCTTAGGATCTCCCCAGAGAACTTGAGTCCACGAAACCTTGGCGCCCAGTTCCCTATGGTTGTCGTCTTTAATTTGGCAAGATGAGCCACCCTTAGACTGCTTTGCAGAAGGGTGGCTTCTTCTTCATTGAGTTTCCCATAAGGGTTTTTATTATTTAGGATTGCCACCCGGAGTGACTGCAGCGCAGCCTCCCGGTATGACATCGTGCCAGGTTGTTGTTGAGATGCCTCCTTTATTTTCTTTAGGTCTCGAGGGGACGCGCTGGTATTATCACGTTCCCTCTTCCTTTGTGCTTGACGGCGTCTAGCTTCGGCGCCGCTTACTTTGTTATTAGCACGGCGAGCGGTTGTGGTCCCGCCGGTTCCGCCCCTCCCCAAGAGCGGTGATTTGTGGGTCAGCGGGGGGTGCATGCACCCTCCCTTCTGGCCCTTTTGCGGAGGTGGGGGGTCCTGAGACCCTACCCTACTTCCGGAGCTAGTATGCGATGGGGGGTCCGGAGACCCTCCCGCTCGCCTCTGGGGTGGGGCTTCGCCTTCACTCCCGCTGTTTGTGCTTGATTTTTGTTTGGTTTTTTGTAATTCGCTCATTGTTGTTCCCACGAGTAGCAAGGGATTAATAGGTCCACCGGTGCAGAGCCCCGCGATACACCGGTAAGGCTACTTGCAACCAGGGGTCGCCATCTCCCTGGAGGTCGTCACAGTAACAACTAGTCTTCTATCTAGCCACGCATCCCCTCGGCCTGCTCCACACCTTAGGATTTAGGATTTTTATTGAGGTTATCTCCTCTTGGTCCGAGCAATTAAGCTAAGACCCCCCGATTCCCTCACAGCCCGCGAGACATGACCACGTCGGCTGTAAAGGAACCATGGTATAACAAGGGTATGCAAGTCTACAGACTGCATAGCACCTCGGCAGCGTACGCGCCCCGTGCAAGTCCCTTGGCCACGTTACTACAGCCGGGATTGGGGGGAGTTGGTCCGCGGCGATGGCTTTTGCCCCACTACGCAGGGTTTTACACCTGGAGGAGGGCTTATGGCCATCACTAACCACAACGCATACGCATCGTGGCATGCCCCTATCCGCCACCTGGGTCGCGCTCGATAGCCACTCCACAGCCACGAGAGGTGGTGAATGAAAATGAAGATGTTTTAAGTTCCTTAATACTCTATGCCTTTATTGCAAAAAATGCAGTTAAAATATAAAATTAACTATTAATTTATTATATATGAGACTTGTAAAAAATCCTCTGTAAAATTATAAAAATAATTATGTAAAGATTCATTTGTACACTATACTTAAAATTGGCTTAAGCTTTTTAAAAATAAAATAAGTGTAATTGATGTAGACTAGTGAATTTAATTTACAAATCCAATATAACAAATATATTGTATCTGCGTATTTTACATGAGTTTTTAATTAACCTTATAAAATTCTAATCTATTATAGTTAAAAATAATGGACAAACTTTAAATTTCCTGAAAATGTTTATGAAAAATATAACCAAGACTAAGATAATGGTACATCTTATACTTTAAATGAGAGAGAAATATCATTATCAGACTTTTATAGTATTATAACAAATAGTTGTATATTACAATTTTTGTAAAAAATTGTCTGTATGGGCTGTAGACCATAGGTCTTTCTGCCCTTTTATTTTTATTACTCTGAAAGGCAATTATATTAGAATGCTGGGTTTAGTAGAGTAAAGTGGTAAACAAATATTGTTGTGGGGGTAAATTTGAATTTAGGGAGAATAATTGGTTTTCTGGGAATTCATATTTTTTACCGTTTTTGAAATTGTTTTCGCCACAGGCATATTTTTTTGCGAGAAACCGTATTATTTCACCGATAGGGAATGACAAAGTTTGGCAACTTGAAGTTGTTTGAGAGTGGCTGGAGAGAAATTTATACCGATCTACAATAAATTCTCGCAACATAGCTTTTATGTGTTGGAGAGTATTGCTTATACAAACAATAGGAGGAAGCGGGATAGATAATAAACAACAAATTGATTCCATGGTTACTTGTGATACTTTCAGCTATTAATTGCGAATGACAGATATCTTGGCATTTCGACTGTTTAAGAAATTGATTTACTGCAAATAAATTTACAAATAATTATTGCAAGATTTCAACAGCACATTTAAAACTAGCATGAGTAAAATTCACATATTATATAATAACTGGTTTTTGAACCAACAAACAATACAAATGAATACATGGATAAGTTAATTTACAATAAATGTTCAAATACAGATCCTTGCACCGCTAAACAGTGCCCTAATCTGTCATAGAAGTTCCTTCTCACGTTATGAAGCATTAGAGGTGTAATGGTTCCAAACACATTGGTAATCCTTTGGCGAAGCTGTTCTAAATTTGCAGGTCTTACATGATTATACACATTGTGCTTCACGTATGGCCAAACGAAAAAGTCAATTACAGCTAAATCGGGAGACCTGGCTGCCCACCTGATATCACCTCTTCTGTCAATTAAACGATTCGGAAAAGTAGTGTTTAGAAATTCACGCACATTAAGCATGTCGTGTGCAGGACATCCATCCTGCTGATACCATATTTGGTTAAATTCTACTCCTGGAAGTTGCCTCATTGCTGGAATTATTTGATCACGGAGAAGATTCAAATACTTAACTCCATTCAAATTACCCTCAATGAAGAAGGGTCCAACAATATGATTTCCGATGACACCAGTCCATACATTCAATTTTTGTGGGTATTGAGTTCGGAATTCCATTCGGTGATGTGGATTTTTCCTACCCCAAAACCTAATAACGTTAGGATTGTGCCTTCCTAATACTGGAAAGGTTGATTCATCCGTAAAACAAATATTCTTCAAAAAATTAGGAATTTCATTTGTATGTTCCATCATCGTTTCACAGAACACCATTCTTTCAATCTTATCTTCAGGAAATATCTGATGACCTGTTGAAATTTTGTAAGATTTGTATCCATTTCGTTTCAGAACTTTTCGAACCATTTCCCTGTTAGAATCCACTTCTGTAGCAATCCGAAGGACGAATCTTCTTCTGCAACAGCGCAAATCATTACATCTCTCTTTCCTGGTCTTCTGCAGCGTTGTTCTCTTCTATGGCATTTCTTGTTGGCCACACATCCAGTCTGTTCAAAACCACGAATAATTCTTGAAATTGTTGAAACGTGTGGAATTGGATGGTTCTCAAAATTTGCCACAAATAAATGAACGGTATCCCTCATCGAATTGCCACCGTATACCCATTTAATAGTTTGTATTCTCTCTTCCAGAGTATAAGACGTCGCGGCACAATTTCAAATTTGAAGCAAAATTTGATAAACAGGATAATATTTATTTTCGAATACGTAGTCATGGTAACAACAACTATTACGATTCGTCTGCTATATATTTTATCTTTCTCTCACTTCAGAAAATCCTATTGTACTGTATTAACCTATGGATTTTGCTATGTTGCGTGATAGTATATATAACCATTGGGCGGCATATAATTTTGTACTATTTAATGTGTGCTTCTTTAGGGAGAATTTGCTGTCTAGGATTCCAAGCTATATTCAGTAGAAGGAGGAACTATTAAGGGCCTATTAAGTGAAATTTTAAGTAGATTGAGAGAAATTATGTGGAGCGAGAGAAGTTTTATTTTATTGGGGTTTATTTTAAGACGCCATTTCGTAATTGGTTTTGTTAGTTTTTGAATGGTTTTAATGGTTGATTGTAAGTAAGAGGAATGCGCAATTAGGGTAGTGTCATCTGCAAATTGGAGAGGATATGTTTGAGGATTAAAATGGTTGGGATTTGGGTTGTATAAGTCGTAACAGTATATATTAAAAATAACGGAGAGTGTTACCGGCGCTTTATTCAAAGCGCCGTTAAACACTCATTCAGCAATTATTTTTATTTCACAAGTAACAAACGGTCCCATTTTAAGTATTGCTTCATTAAATTTTAAAATGAGTAAAGTTCGCACCACACATCTAGGACAAACTGGCACTAGCAGATGCAGCACCATGGAAGCTCGTTAGCGCTCTCCACATTTGTTAGCTCGAAAAATTCACCACGAGCATCATTTTTTTGTTATTATTAAAAACGGTTCATTCTCTCATCTAGTAAAACCGCCAACAACGCCGAACTCAAATCACACAAAATTCGTGTTTTTTGCAAGCCGAAATGCACGATACCTTTTACCTGCGCTTGGGACGCGCACCCTTAGCTCGGGAAAGTCCGAAATCTGGCATGACGTCAGAGTCCTTAAACAATGCCAGGGGAAAAACCATAGCGTTTTCTTTCGCGGTTTGTAGAGAAACCGCGAATCAAACACCACCACTGAATAGATGAGAGAAGGACCGTTTCAACCATATAAATCACTTGTTGATGCTTCGTAGGTGAAGCCTGTTATTCAACAAACAGTTCGGGCTGACACAATGTGGAAAATGCTTTCCAGACGAGTTTCCACGGGAAAACAAATATGCACAACATCAACTATTTCACATTATGCCTGGGTATAGTTAATTTTCACCTTTTTTTCACATATTCATAGCCAACCCAGGTATAATAATCATGTGAATAATGTTTTTTTTTATTTTATTTTTTTAATCATAATTATTCGAGCATATTTGTTTTTTTTTGAGTAGACCAATGTATTCACATACTCAAGCTGCATCTGCACACATAAATCCGGTAATTAAGGGCATACCACTCGCTAGAAAAGAAGATAAAATAGTGCTTTACGGCACACGCCGTTGTTACCACTAATAATAATACTGTTCTATTGAAATTTAAATATGAGAAAGTTAAAGGATGAATCAATGATCGTATTTGTTTAGTTTTGAAAAAAACTTCATATATTATTTATAAAAATGCATTAAATATGCCCAATATTTATACAAATTTGATCGTCGATTTAACCAATTTAAACATTTTTATATTTATTTTTTAAGTAATAGGGGCCTAGAATCGACGTTTGTGAACAATAAAGGGTTTGCATCATAAAAATAAATTTATTAGTTTGCCTACAATGAGCGAATAATTATCGGACTATTTTACATTTTCTTGTGAGAAATAAGCGAAGACCAATTTGTCTATCTCTCTTTCGCCGCGGATTCACGTGCGTAGCGATGCTCGACTGCATCGAGACGAGAACGACCGCATATCCGATTACGCACTACTAATGGGCGAGTGTTACTTGATTTTTGGTATTATTATAGCCAGAAACATCTTTTATGGGTTTTCGAGATGAGTGTGTTACAATATTATAAGAATCATGTCAGTATAAAACATTATTTTTTTAAAAGTATAATTCCTAATTTCTAGCTGAAGGGGTATTGTTATTGTTTGATCATTTGTTCTGAAGATATAAATATAATTACCTATAATAAAAACATAGTTTTTTCTTAATTTATATAGTAGGACTCCCCAAATCTTTTCAAATTAACAAAACAATAAGCCTGGCAAAATTTGAGATCGATTGGGTACCTTTAACCCGTGCCCCATGAAGGCAAAATGAAAAATATATAAGCAGTTTAATTATTCAATATTCTTATATTTTACATAAGTATGATCTTACAAAATATAAACTAAATATGAATTACACTGTTCTACATAAAGAGTAAGAGAAACATTTAAAAAATGAAAATATAAAATCTATTAATGAATGAAATTTAAAGTTTTTGCGATAATTTTGGATTTTGAACCCCGTGGGGCACAGGTTAAAATTTACTAGTTGGTCCCAGATTTTACAAGAAATAATTATTTATATACAGAAACAATTTTATGAGATCTTGTAAAGTTAAAAAATAATAAAATCTAATCACGAATCAGCTGAATCAGCCCCTCCTTGATTTAAGCTATTTATTTTAAACCTTTTTTTCCAGAATTTACTTTCTGAGATATTCCAAGTGTCCAGGATAAATCCCCACCCTTGTTATATGTAACTCTAAAATTATACGATTTTGTGAACAATGTACGGTGTATTTATATTTTGATAATAAAGATTATTATTATTTATTACAAATTTCTAAAAAAAAAACACTCATTAAAATTTTATTAAGATTACAGCGAAAATAACATTTATAAAATTACATAAAGCGATCAGATTGCCCAATTCTAAATTTTTCATAATTTGTATAAAACTTCTCATGAAATGTAACGTATTCTTAATATTGGGTTGATTGAGTTACTTGAAGATATTAATAACCCGATTAAAACACTTAGATCCTTTCTTCAATATTTTATTTTTCACAAAATTTACATTTCGGACACAAAGTGTCTATTATCAATGGTTTGATATGAAACCAAAATATTGAAGAAAGGAAACGTGTTTTAATCGAGTTAATTTTTAATATTTTGCCAATAAATATTTACATTATGAATATTTGTTTTTGTCAGCAAAATAGCAGAATTAACTAAAACATACTAAAAGAAAAATATTACAAAGTTAAAAAATAGAAGCAATATAAAATGGCAAGGTAAATGTTATTGAATCACTTTACATCGAACTGTCAATTTATGTTCATATTATTTCTATTTGAATTTTAGCACCAGCAATAAATTTCAAACAAATGTTGAAAATAGTTAAAAATGTGTAATAATGCTAATATAGAAATATAGGTACATCATATTTTAATGTAAACTTACTTTTTCCAAATTACGAGATTACATTTCTTTCGGGGTGCAGATAAGTACAACCTGGTTTTATTTCCTCTTCTATTACCCATTATAAGAATTCAATTGGAACGAGTTGTAAGTTTCTCAAAATCTCACTGATACACCACTTTTATATCACGGAAATAATAAACATCCACGTCAACATCCAAAAACTGACAATTTTAAAAATTTGTAATTTCTAGCTGGTCATTCAATGGTGGGGTAAAAAGCAGAGTCGCCGAAACCGTATTTTTTTATTATTTGCTGTTTTTACCAGTTACAAATACAATTACAAAATAAAAACAATAAAAACTCCAGTTAAAATACAATTGGATGCAATAAAAACTGGCAAAAAGGGACGAATATTTAAAATTCTGAATGCTTGCCTCCTTCTTTATTATTTCGGGTGCGGGGTTGTAAAGCAAGTAAATGTCCTTCTTAATCTGTTAAATGGTTTGACGCAAATGATTTATTTCATTTAACCGCAATAAAATTATCATTCAAAATACAACATGTGCTCATAATATTATTTAATGACTACGAAGGTTTTTATTTCGGGGTACATGCCTTTTTTCTTATTCAGATAGTATTTTTAAAGGAACCAGAACAAAATGTATGAATACTCAAATCTAAAATGAGCTCAGAATATTATTTATTATGTAAATATATAGTCGATAAATAATAATAAACACGGCATTCCTTGTCAAAGGGTTATGCGTTTAATGTTTATAAATTGGTACTTGAATGATGATATAAATAAATTACAAATTATTACGAGCAAAACAGAATTATGATTATAGCATGGTACATTTATATTATTACTTGATAAAAATACATTGATAAAATATGAAAGTTCGTAATCGAAAAATGTTCATATATTTGAACTGAAAGAAACGTTTTACGTATTTTAATATAAAATATAAAAAAGGTAGTCGCTGTGCGAGAGGCCCACTTAAGAGGATCATAAATTAGGATAAAATAAACATCCCGGCCGATAAGCTTCCAATAATACACGGAAAGCATGGATTGTTTGAATAGGGATAGCGTTATGTATAAAAAATTGAATAGAATGTGAAATAATGTATACACTACGTCGTCGTGCATCGTAAGACGACGTAAAGACTATTCACACATAAAATTAGAAACGTGGTTTGCCGAGAAAAAGTGGTAGGCCCTTAAGTAACCATTTTTCGCCTCAGGTATCAAATTCACATATGCGCGTGTGCAGCATAACATTTCACATATTCTGAGCTGCACACCGTATCAAGATTTTAATTATTAATATTTATTTTCATTTTTTTTTAATTTCAACCCGAAACGGCTCAGGCCGTGGTCAGGTGAGAAATGGTTCACTTACCCCCCCAAATTCGTAGAGAGGGAAGGATTTCGGGCGCACTGTATATAAGCTTAGCGCCCTTAATCTAAGGGAAGTAATCTTCAAGTAATCTTCAACCGTCAAGTGCCAGTACCAATGTCGTTGTTTGTGTCGTGTTATTAGTATTTTCCATAAGTTTTTATTATTTTTTTGTTGTTGTTATTTCACTTATATCTTCTTGTTATATTTTTTTTGTACATAATATTTCATTTTTTTAATAAATCAAATTCATTTTTTTTATTATTGAATTTGTCTGAATAATATATATATAAGTGAAATAATAATTTCGCGGGTGATGCTGTTAGCAGAAGAGAAATCAGGTAAGTCATTTTATTTTATTTTGTGACCGTAGATAACTCTACCTAGGGGCTAATCGCGCAATCACGGGAATTTTTTTTTAACTCACAAGTTTCAAGTCGTAAACTTCCCCCTGGATAAGAGTAAGATATACGGATTTATGTATTTTATTTGTATTTTTCTTTTGCAAAGGGAATCTATGATAATGATTCAGTGAGGAGGTATTTTAAAGATATTGCATTTCTACCGGTGTCCAAATAACAAAGGTAACTATGAATCTTGGAGCTTATAAATAAAAAAAAGGTTGACGAAAGTGGTCATGAGAAAATTCTGAAAATAATTTTCAAGTTCGTAACTCTTCCGGTACGGGGCACAACGAACAGTGAAAAATATAACACTACGATTATCTCAAAAAAATTCTAATAAAATCATCCTAATACAACACTTTTTGAAATCATGATGAGTTCATGAAACAAAAATATAGACTTTTTTGTTTTGTCGGTATAAGCTTATTCTTAATACTATTTTGCATATTTACAAATTAAGCGAAAATGTCTGTTAGATGGTGGTGGCGAAAAAATGACACGAGCGTCCAATTCCGAGATTTCCAGGTATCTCTCTGCACTCGGAAAAGTGATCGGATAAAAACTCAAAATTCAAAATAATTCAAAATTTGCTCGTTTCGAAAAACTCCACTTTCGCTCGGGTACTATGAATACCCCCAATAAACCGCGTATCAGCGCTACAGGGGTTCTTCTTTCTGGGTACACGAAGACGCCATTGTTTTGTCACGTACGGGACTCAAAACTAGAGATGCACCGAATATTCGGCAACTATTCGGTATTCGATATACTCGGCACGTTTTTCACTATTCGGCCGAATACCGAATAGTTGGCGCGTTATTTTTTTTTTTCTAATTATACAATTTAAAAGGTAAAAATGAATCATTTAAAACAAATTTGGCAAAACAAAACAAACTCGTGTATTATTTATTAATAAATTATACAATTTAAAAGGTAAAAAAATGGTGATGTGTCCATCATGGCACTTTCCCCGGTTAATACAGTCAAATAAGTTTCTGATAGAAAATTTAATAGGGAAGCAAAATGATTAATAGAAAAAAGTGATTGTTATCTTTTAAAGTTAAACCCGAATATTTAGAAGAAATAACACACTTATATTTCTTACCTTACAATAGGTTAAAATCATTCCTCCACACTCTTCTTCATTTTTGCAAACTGGAGGCGTTTGCGAATGATAAGTTGAATTTGACGGCACTTTGACGTTTTATATGTCATTAAAATAATTATTTCAATAATTAAAATCTCTAAGGGAATTTATCAGATAAATGCTTATAAAATGAAAACCGGAGGTCCTACAATAAAAGTTTTATAACAGAAATTATTTATTTTCCAAGATCTAAAACTTTTATTTGAAACATTTTTCTATCCGAATTAAAAAATGAAAAATTGCTAAGAGTAAAGTTGCACTTAATTATTAACTGCCGAGCCTTTTCATGGCCGAGCCATGAAAAAACTCGTCTTAAACCATGGATCGAGTAGAGTAGACAGCAAATACAACTTTTCTGTTTTGAGCTTGGCGAAGCGGTTTTCCAGCTCCGCTTTAATAGCAAGTCTTGTACTCTGCAATTTGTTGGTGGCCCGTGCAGTTTCTTTTTTATTTACATAGCACATAAGCGTTTCTACATGTGGTATGGTCTCTGACACACAGGATAAGCCTAAACTTATGATTTTTGTGATTTCCTCAAACGGTTGTAACAGTATCAATATCTGTTGTAGAAGCTCCCATTGCGATGAAGACAAATTGGGAATATTTGAATTATCCGTTAGATACAATGAAATAGAACGCTTTTGCTCGAGCAGTCTTGCTAACATATAATAGCTTGAGTTCCAGCGCGTGATAACATCTTGAACCAACTTATGTTGCGGAAGGCTTAACTCTCGTTGAATAGTTTGCAGTTTTTCTTGCGCTGAATTCGAGTGATTAAAATGGGTTACGATTCTTCTTCCTGCACTAATCGTTTCAGTAACTTCAGTCTGGATTTTTAATGAATTTACGATAACTAGTTGGAGTGTGTGTATGAAGCAGGTAATAGATCCATACCCGGTATCTCTCACACCTTTAACCATATTGGCACCATTATCATGTATAACAGCATGTATTTTGGATCGTGGAATATCCCACATAGATGAAATTTCCATCAAAGCAGAGGCAACATTTTCTCCAGTATGTGGTCCTGCGAAATGCTTCATGTTGAGAACTGCATGGTTTAATTCAAACTGATCATTGAGCCAATGGCCCGTAAAACTCAAAAAACTGGCGCCAGTTTTTACATGTCAGATGTAATCGATATTGCATAATTTCTTGTTATGTTATTTTTAATTTTATCAACAGTTTTTTTTACATATATCAGGTATTATGTTTTCAATAAAGTATGTTCTGCTAGGTATGTTATACCGAGGTAGAGCCTTCTTCATCAATCTCATAAATCCTAGTCTCTCAACCAAAGCTATAGCTTCGTTATCTACTGCTTTCATTTCCCCTATTAAGTAGTGGTATTCTTTGGCCCTCACATCATTTATGTTCCACGATTTGGACTTCTCTAAGCATTCTGATAAACATGGTTGCTTAAACTTTAAAAGTTTTTGATTGGTTGCTACAGCAACTGATGAGCATTCTTGTAGTTTTAGAAATTCGTGGTTATGTTTATTTCTTATGTGATTAATCAATCCAGTTGCTGTGGCTTTTTTACCTTCTCCTCCACGCGAAATCTTTACATCGCACAATCTACACTGGACCAGCCTAGTACTCTCCGTGCATCCGTGCACTCCACAAAATACTTCCATACAGGCGATTTTTTACACTTTGCAGAAGACATTACGCAATATTATACAACGAAACAACAATCGGTGAATGGCGAGTGCGGTGTTTGACTGTAACGCCGAGCGGAAGACTGACTAAAATGCTAACGCCACGTGGCCCCTTCGCTGATCTGCCGAATAGTTGCCGAATATTCGGTATTCGGCACGTTAAATCCGCCGAATATTAGATATTCGGTTATTCGGCAAAACCGATATTCGGTGCATCTCTACTCAAAACGGTCGGTAGAAGTTTTCTCGGTCTTGAAGATGATAGTTTCGAAGTAAAAAATATCATCAAAACCGAACAAATATTATTAATGTTTGATGATCTTCCAATTGCTCAATATTATTTTATGTTAAATGAAATAAAACAAACACACATTTGCATTTAATTTAATTTAATGAAATTAAACAATGACCATTTCTGGCAATAATCAATAAAATTCGACCAATCCCTTTTTCCAACTGTAAAAATTACACTGTAAGTTTGTGACAGGCTTTCTTGTCACTTTGCCACTGGCTAGTGATTTTAAATTTCGCGGCGCTGGCCGTGAGTCATTTTAATTATACTTACTTCAGCACAACTGGGCGCCAGCCACTTGAGTGGCAGAAGGAGTTACTGTTAATCATTAGCTTTTGCAAGTTAGTAAATAGTAAGAAAGCAATTTAACTTAACAATTCCATGTATTAACTAATTATAACTGTACATGGAGATCAAATGATGATAAACAAGCAGTGACTAAAATTATAAATTAAATGATTTAATGGGAATAATAATATTCAAACTAAGAAATACAAAAATGTAGCCACTCCAATAACAAAGCTAAATGAATGAAAATGATTTGCTTGCCCCGGATTCGTAGGATGTATTTAGCCCTCAACTCAAATCGTCATTCAATCTAGCCTCTCTCGCGCCCCTCCACGTTTGTTAATTGCGTTCTCGATATCGCGAAAATAAAATGTATCAAAATCATGAGCGTAACCAACGAGACTGTGATATTTAAATACAACGGAACGTTCCAGAAAAATGGAACCTTACAAGTTTTTTACAAATATCTATTGAAACAACTACTTCCTTAGCATATACCCCGCCGGACATTGGATTACACAATAGATATTTGTTTGTTGCATACAAGTACTACTGTGGATTCGGTCGAAAATATTTAATGCGGCAGAAAGACCCCTGGTCGATAGCCATTTAACAATTAATTAATTTTTGTGTGATATACATAATCAATGTTTGTTACCTTATTGTAAACTTAATTGTTAATAAAGATTGTTATATATATATATATATATATATTTAATGAAAGGAAACCATAAATAATAATTACAAGGCTATCTATAGAGACGATTTTCGGGATTCATCCCTCATCAGTACAGCTCTGCCCTGTAAGCCCTTAGTTATTAAACAATTTTTACGTATCGATCCCTTCACCGGGATCTCAGATCACAATGTGCGAAGAATACATGCAGTGCAAATTTATCGGTTCCGAACACAAAATATTGTAAATGCACGCTTGTGTAAAAGCGGGATTACTAAGATTGAGCTGGTTCGTTCATGGTTAACACTGGCTCGTCCTGGAAGTGATAGGGTGGATCTTCTCTGAGTGATAGTCTTCGGTGACGTTGAAGGAAGGTTGAGAAAGCTAAACAGTATGAAAGAGAAATTGTACTCTGAGGTTTTTAGGCTGGTCGGTTTAGTGCTGGTTAGAATAATAGAAAACGACTTGGTTAGAATCTGATTTATTTCTTAAATATCCAGCTTATTTATACTATAATATTATTTACATAACAACTATTCTAGAATGATATGGAACATGGATGAATAATCCGAACAAGCAGATGACAAGAAATTCTTCGTCGTTGACCTTCAGCGATAAGGCGTCGCGCGATGGTTTATCTTGTCTTGAGCGCTGCCTGGTGCACTGTCCGATTCTTAAATTGAACAAATATCTACTTGGCGTGCGAATAAAAAACAGCATCGTCTTCAATTTATTTTATATTCTGACTATACAGATATAGCTAATATTTGTTCTAAAGGAAAATTAGGATCTCATATTAAAGATTTGTTTTGCCTTTTCAATTACCAAAAACCTTGTAATATATGATACATTAAGTATTCTAAAAAGACACTCTTGATAATAAATTGCATGATTTAATAAATAAAAATAATTAAAATAAATATTAAATTTTGAGAATCAATGATGGAATGACATCCGTTTAGTTGTTATAAATAAGAGCTTATTTAGTGATAATAAAAAACGTAACTAATAAATGTATGATATATCATTGTAATCACAAGAAAGAGAGGATTTTAATAAAGGAAATATGCTATTAATTAAATGATCGATTAGGTTAAAAATCACGTCTTTCATTTTTCTTAGAAAGAAACTTTGCCCAATTTTTTCAACGGGATTTTAATCGACATGGATTTCTGCATAAGTACCAAATGTAAACCTATTTATTTTATTATTTTATAATAAGCGAGACTCGAATTTGAAACACCCTATTCAGTGGCGGATTTACTCTAAGGCCCGGGCCTAGGGCGACCAATCGTGACAGAAAATTCACTAATAAAAAAATGAACTAAATACCTGCCTAAATATTCTCAAGGCACTGCATCGCATAATATAAAAATAATCGATACAACTTGATTACGAATTTAATCGATTTGTTTTTAATAATTAAAAAAAAAACTAACATTTATTTAACTATTGATCTAAACATATATACAAACTGATAACAACAATTATTAAAAGAAAGAAAATAATATGAAAATATAAACCAAGAGATTGAAAATGAATTGAAGTTAAAAGTTTCACAAATGTTATAGAGATTTAAACTTACTCGAGTCGGAGACAAAGGAGAACTGATTGAGGAATTCAGAATTTCTTCTCAGGAAGATGGTAAATTGGTGGGGGAGGTTTTGAGGGGTAAACATTTAGTGTCAACGCATGAAAAGTAGGAATTTTGAATATCCAGATTTGGAACCAAATATGCGATTTTACGATCTTTTAAATGAATTCGGATACCGACGGAATATCTGGGATCGCCCTTTGTTAGGCACGTTCGTGTAGTTTCTTTTGTTCGCTGAGCAAACTTGTAAAAAAAGGACCGATTGCCCGTTTATGGAAGGTTCGTCCTCGCTCGATCGTAAAATCGTCGTTCGGTTCCAAACAACAATAAAGTGATAAAATACGAATGTGAAAAGAATATTTACAAAAATCCTGATGAAATTTTAAAGAAAGAGATTTTAACTATCACAAAAATGTCCAAGTAAATAATGAAAATATATAAAATGAAAATATTTGCGCCTTTGGCGCAAACATCCACCCCGTTTAATAAAATGCACAATTAAGATATCGGTAAAACACAATTTAATCACTGGCCGCACAATTACAGAAGAGCTGGTTCTAACGATGGCACTTCTTGATATACCATCTGATCCCGGATGCAAGGTCTCAACTCTTCCCAACTGCCATCGAAGAGGTGGTAGGTTGTCATCTTTGACAATTACAAGACTTCCCAAGTTTATGAGATGCGGTTCCTTGGAATGCCATTTGGATCGTTTACGCAACTCCGATAGATATTCCTTTGACCATCGAGTCCATATGTGTTGCCTCATTTTCTAAAATAACTCCCAACGTGACAATCTGTTATCTGGAGTTTCCTGCAAGTCAGATTCGACTGGTGAAGTTAGCACGTCTCCAATTAGAACGTGTGATGGAGTTAAAGCAGCAAAATCATTTGGATCATCACTAAGAGGGCTAAGTGGTTTTGAGTTTAAGACTACTTCAATTTGTGCCAAAAGAGTTGACATTTCTTCAGGCGTAAGTAAGGCATTTCCAGAAAGTCGATGCAAGTGATGTTTGTCGCTTTTGACTGCAGCCTCCCATACTCCTCCAAAGTGATATCCATTTTATGTGTTTTTGGGTTAAGTTATCCTCAATAATTGATCTATTGTTCTCATTGGTTAAGAACAATCCTAATTCGCGTAAATGGTTGTGGGCTTCTATGAAGTTTGTTCCATTGTCGCTCAATATCTCAAAAACGTTTCCACGGCGAGAGATGAATAGGCTGAATTCAGCAAGAAACCCTTCTATTGATAAAGTGGATACAAGTTCTATATGAACTGCTTTAATTGCACAGCATACAAAAATGCATACGTATTACTTTACAGTTTTCTTGGATCTTCTTGATCCATCCTTGATGATAAATGGACCGCAATAATCAACGATAACTCTCAAAAATGGCCGGAATTGCTGTGTTCTATATGGTACTTGAAATTTTGGTCTTGCTCGCACACATCTTATGCACTTCCTGATGATAACACAAATGATAGATTTGCCTGGAAGTGGCCAATACTGAGTCCTCATTGCAGCAAGACATCCTTGTGGGCCTACGTGAATACTGTTTTTATGTACTCTTTCTGCTAAGAGGTGAACTAATTTATTATTGGACAGTAATACAATAGGAAATTTTCTATTAAAGTTTAAGTCGCTAAGTTAAGAAAGGGTTAAGAGTCAGTAATTTGCTGGATTTTGTTATACTTAAATTGTTCTTTAACAGATGCAATTCTTTCCCAAAGAATTTTCTTTGTAAGTTCTTGATTTTTGTATCTTAACAAAAATTCCATAAATAGTACTATCTTTTCATATCAATTACAGTCTAGAATTATAAGTTCACTTGAGTTTAATGTTACTAGATTGCACTTTACTTCTGGTAAATTGTCATTAAGAGAAAACGGAACAGGTGGTTTATTGTACTGTAAAAACTCTGGTCCGTGTCACCAAATTTAATTGTCTTTTAGTTGGAGTCGATCCACATACATAATGTACGTAAATGTTATTTCATACATTTAACTGAAGAATATCGTTATACGCGCGATCCTTAAAAACCAGTGATGGTCAAGATCGATCAATCAATGATCTGTCAGTTGAAGTATCGAGTCGATCGAGTTGATCAGAAAGATCGATCCGATGACGCTGGTCAAAAGGATCAAACAGATTGAGCCGATTGAGTTGATAAAAAAATATACCTTATGGGATATCCTTAGAAAACTATTTTACGAAACGTATTTGGAAAATTACGACCCCTTTTAAAAATCAACCCAGTAAAATTATACCTTTAAAATCATATCGAAAAAAAAAAAAAATCGAAAAATAACACCTATAAAAAACACCTCTAACTAAAATGTACCTGTTATTCACATTAAAACGTATCTGTAAAATCATAAACCCTCTTAAATATAACCTCTTAGAAAAACCACCCCTGTAAAATTATTCTTTGAAAATCAAATTATCGCACTCGATCACTCGCAAGGATCAAGCAATCGATCATTTTTGTTCGATCTTGTCCATCACTCGCTCGTGCGTTAGCTATACGGAGTTACCTATGCAAAAATCGTTGAAAATAAGCAGCTATTATAGTAAATTAAATTTCTGGTTAATTTTGATAAAAGCTGACAATAAAGTAAATTCATTATGCAGTCTATTATGTTGAATACTGAGAAAGGGGCGGCTGCTACTTACTAAGTGGCCTGGGGCCTAGGGCGGCCAAGCTACAAATCCGTCTCTGACCATGTATATGTGCATTTTCGTGGTGCTACATATGGAAAACTTTTTTTATTTTAGGAGATATCAAAAAACCGTTTTCGCGACCCTATAACAATTTGTAGTAATAAAAATAATGACGAAGAAAAAAATATCCTTAACCGTTTCCGGGTTATAACCGAAAGTTGACGACGAGTCATTTTTCAAGGATACTACAGGCACTCCGTTATTATTAAAAATAGAATAATATAATAAAGCAACATTTTATGCTGAATTTTTGAATTATAACCTCAAACATACATTTTTTAATTCGGACTATAGTCATAGTTTGCGTTTTCACAACAATTTTATGAAACTATTATAGATTGCCATAAAGAAATAAAACAAATGAAGAAAAAAAAGTAAACAAATATACAATATTGTTTACTTATTATTTTAGTGTTTAATAATGTAATATTTCGATATTTTGTGTTATGTTTTTAAAGTATGGCTTATTCAAATAGTAAAATAAATGATAAAGAATATATTTTGTAACGAAAATGTGGTGGTATCATAAAAGCGCCATGATCACTTATACCCAAAATGGAAGGCAACCATGCAGAATTTTATTTCCACAATTAAAGAATAATTTATTTAGTATTGGAAGAACTCAAAATAATTTATGGAGTTGCTGCTCTAAGTGAAACAACGTGTCGTGATTGGTTCCGTCGCTTCAAAGACAGTGATAGAAATCGATGGCCGTTGGCGTGAAGGAAAGCCAAAAACCTTCGAAGATGCTAAACGCTGGATGAGAACCCGTTCCAAACGTAAAAAAAGCTTGCTTCAGCATTAGGAGTTACCCGCCAAGCCATTTCCAAGCGATTGCATGCGAAAAGTGATTCTACAACATGACAACACTAGGCCTCACGTTGCCAAACCCGTTAAAACCTGCTTAGAAACGCTCAAATGGGAAGTCCTACCTCACTCGCCATATGCCCCAGATATTGCGTCGTCCGATTATTACTCGTTCCGTTCGATGACACATAGTCTAGTTAATCAGCAGTTCTGCTCAAATGAAGACATCGCAAAATGGCTTGATTCGTGGGTAGCCTCAAAACACGAACACTTCTACCGTGACGGTATTCGAGCTTTGCCATAAAGATGGGGAAAAGTTGTCGCTAGCCCTGGGAAATATTTTTAATCATTCATTTGTAACCATTTTTTCACAATAAAATTGCAGTTTCATTAAAAATCAAAACAACTCGAAAACAATAAATTATTTCCTCTTCAGCTGCTGTGACATTTTGACTTAATAATGGACATTTGCTGTTACACAACAATAACTTGTCACAGTTTTTTTACATCCATTTATTGGAAATAGAAAATTTATATTGTCTAAAACCGCGATATTTCTGATTTTTTTTTGTAATGGTCTATTGTTTTTTTTTTTATTAAAACACTCTTCTCTCCGATCGGATGCTGATGTGTAGGAATGTCGTTGCGGATTCGATATCAATGTCCAACCACGATTCGGCGTTATTATGTCCGTCCGATCGGCCTCCGATAGCATGTCGACGTCGTGACGACGTCGACATGCGATCATAAAACATTTAGTGGTTAACGTAAAAATGTGTATAAAAAAACTATATGATATATAAAAAAATGTAAATCTTCCTTATCGACAGCATTTCGGATCTATCCTTTTATCTCTTTTTTTCGATGTCATTCTGAGTGGCATTTTTAAAGTTCTTTCGAACAGTTTCTATATACAAAAATGAAACATAAAAATTCCATATTAACCACATTATATATACGTACCTATGTATCTCTTTGTAATTCTCAAACATTTTTTTTATTTAAACCCATTCGCTTCTAAGTACCTCATATTTTATTCTGGGGAGAAAAAGTATTTGATTATGTTCAAATTACTCAGTACCAAATAGGAACACCAATTGCACTTTTTATGTTAGAAACGCGCGAGCCTCACGAATTTTTTGATTTCTCCTCTGCACCCCCTTTGTTTGGGTGGGTCGAGTGACTAAAAGAAACGAGGGTCACTCGAAAACGACGAAAATAACCGATGGTCGTAGAAAAGGGAAAGTAGTTAGGCGAGCAGTCCGTGCATTTTGGGCGCGTAAAATCTAATTATGATAATTTTCTCAAATTTGATCATCTATACAGGGTGCTTATATTCCATATTTTAAAAAAAACCCTGTATATATTTATTATGAAATTTTGCCGCCCCAAAAATTTGCCACCCCAACTACGGCACGCCTCTGATACATTGTTTTTTTTTAAATATATATTTTTTGCTCAACATGGCAATACAAGCTTGCACATTTTCAGCTGGTTTTAATTAAATAATTATTTAAAATGTTTTGCGTTATATTTAATTAATTGTTTATTATTATTAATGTAATTGGAGTAAAGGAACAAATTTGTCGCCGTAGACCCAGATGCGTAAAACCCATGCTGGTGCTCGCTAATAATGGAAGAGAAATTATTAAATAATTGCATGTAAATTATTTTCTCGAATACCTTTGACAAAGCGCTAAGAATAGAAATCGGACGATAATTCTCTACATTTGATTTTGGACCTGATTTATGAATAGGAATTACAAACGATTCCTTCCAAGTACTAGGAAATTTACCAGTTTTAAGGGAAATTTAAAAAATGTACTGTATTGGATTTACTAAATGAGCACAATATTTTTTTAAAGAAATTTGGAATATTGTCAGGACCAACACTATTTGATGTTTTCAAACTACTGAGAACTGTGAGTATGATATTAGGTTCAAAGAATATGTTACTAATAACAGATGAACGCTTCGGAAAAAAAAATATTTTTTTTATCGTCTTTGGTTTGTACACAGAAGCAAAATAAATGGAAAATAGATTACTAATATCATAAGGAGTTGAAGCATTGCAAGTGCCATAAGAGATGGAAGTTGGAATACCTCGATTGTTACATTTGCTATACACAAATGCCCAGAACGATTTCACATTATTAGGTATTGAAAACTCAATGCTATGGACGTATCTATTATAGGATGCAGTAATTTCGGCTTTACTTATAGACCTCAGATTAGAAAAAGTGTAATAGTCTATTATATCTCCTGTGGATTTCTACTTAGTGTGGGCAGCCTTTTTAACTGTAAAAGCTTTAATGCCTGTTTAGTGAACCATAATGGAGGCCAGTATACGCTTTTTTTGGGACAAAGAGATCATTTGCAAAGTATATAATATCATAAAATATATCTAAAGCTCTGTTGATATTATCATTATTTTCCAAGAATGACCAATCTACATTATTAAAAATTCATTATTTTTTGAATAATCAGCTTTATTGTAAATATAGTGATAAGCAATGGTTTCATTTGGAATCTTAAAATAACTTGAATATATATTAGTTGAGAATGGCGGGTGAAATATATCACTATGTATAATAGGGTTGGTTTGTTTTAGCTCGACGTCCTCCGTATTAGTATAGTATAAGTCCAAGATAGAACCGTGCGCATTAGCAATAAAATTCCATTGATTTAAACCTAAGGCCATCCGAAAATGTAAGTTCAGTGGGAGAGGTAAGATTGCAAGACGTTAAGCCTGTAACCTCATCATCGTTTAACTAATTAATATGAGGTAAATTAAAATCGGCAGCAATACATATATGGGAATAGTCATTTAAAGACGATATTTCTTCAATAACTGAGAGGATATTATTATATACACTAATATCTGAATTGGGTGGGACGTAACAACATATTATAATTATATGGTTATTATTAAGATATAACATATAACTTAGCTGCGACTATTTCTAAATGATCATCAGTTGATATTTGAAGAGAAGGTATAAGATTAGTTACTGCAATTAATACACCACCGCCAATACTCTTTGAACTATTCTTATCACTTCAGTCAGTCCTATATACACTATACCAAGTGTCAAATAATTCAGATTATTAATAGATGGACAAAACCACTATATATACTACTGTCTAGAATTAATATATAAGGTAATAAATAACACACTTAATTACAATATTCTTCTAAATACTAGGTTTTAATTTTGAAAGACAACAATCAATTTTTTCTATTAATCATTTTGCTTTCCTATTAAATTTTCAATCAGAAACTTATTTGACCGTATTCACTGGGGAAAGTACCATGATGGACACATCACCATTTTTTGTTTTTGCAATTAGGAGCTGAACACGTTCTCGTCATTTTTACGTCAACTAATATTAATTCCAACGCAACAACTATAATAAGCTTCAGTTTAACATTATTTTCGAATTCAAGTGTTACACGTGCAATCTGTATTGCCGCCTACATGCAACCAATTTGCAAATGGCCACCGGATGCATCACTTTTCATCGCCAAGTTAGGCATCTAGTATATATTAACATCTATATTATCTGTGCATTCACTTCAAACAGTGATTATAGAATGGCTCAGGTAAATGCAATACAAATAATTAGACCACGGGTTTCCAGATGTGTAAAAAACAGTTGCATTTTATTTTAGATTGTTGTTAAAAATGTAAGTAAAAAAATCAGCGGTATGTCTTTTGTAACTTTTTAAAATGTTTTTTTACATGCTTGACTCCAATCTCATGGAAATGTGCGCTCAGTTGGCGCATTTATGCACAATACTCGCAGGTGTTTCAATCTCTTTTTTTTTTTTATGGAGTATAGTACAACAAACCATATGCAGTGTGTTCTAATTAAGTGTATAACATTGCTAACTTAATTATTTGTTGACCTACAGAGTCGGTTGAAATGGTCCCGATATATTTTACTTTTTTAACCATTTGATAGAGAAGAGTGTTTTAATAAAAAAAAAACAATAGACCATTACAAAAAAATCAGAAATATCGCGGTTTTAGACAATATAAATATTCTATTTCCAATAAATGATGTAAAAAAATTGTGACAAGTTATTGTTGTGTAACAGCAAATGTCCATTATTAAGTCAAAATGTCACAGCAGCTGAAGAGGAAATAATTTATTATTTTCGAGTTGTTTTTATTTTTAATGAAACTGCAATTTTATTGTGAAAAAATGGTTACAAATGAATGATTAAAAATATTTCCCAGGGCTAGCGACAACGTTTCTCCATCTTTATGACAAAGCTCGAATAACGTCACGGTAGAAGTGTTCGTGTTTTGAGGCTATCTACGAATCAAGCCATTTTGCGATGTCTTCATATGGGCAGAACTGCTGATTAACTAGACCATGTGTCGTCCAACGGAACAAGTAATAATCGGACGACGCAATATCTAGGGCATATGGCGAGTGAGGTAGGACTTCAAATTTGAGCGTTTCTAAGTAGGTTTTAACGGGTTTGGCAACGTGAGGCCGAGTGTTGTCATGTTGTAGAATCACTTTTCGCATGTAATCGCTTGGAAATGGCTTGGCGGGTAACTCCTAATGCTGAAGCAAGCTTTTTTTACGTTTGGCACGGGTTCTCATCGAACGTTCAGCGTCTTTGAAGGTTTTTGGCCTTCCTTCACGCCAACGGTCGTTGATTTCTATCACCGTCTTTGAAGCGACGGCACCAATCACGACACGTTGTTTCACTTAGAACAGTAACTCCGTAAATTATTTTGAGTTCTTCCAATACTAAATAAATTATTCTTTAATTGTGGAAATAAAATTCTGCATGGTTGCCTTCCTTTTTGGGTATAAGTGATCATGGCGCTTTTATGATACCACCACATTTTCGTTACAAAATATATTTTTTATCATTTGTTTTACTATTTGAATAAGCCATACTTTAAAAATATAACATAAAATATCGAAATATTACATTATTAAACAATAAAATAATAAGTAAACAATATTGTATATTTGTTTACTTTTTTTCTTCATTTGCTTTATTTCTTTATGGCAATCTATAATAGTTTCATAAAATTGTTTACAACTTTGCAAAAACGCAAACTATGACTATAGTACGAATTAAAAAATGTATGTTTGAGGTTATAATTCAAAACGTCAGCATAAAATGTTGCTTTATAGTATTATTCTATTTTTAATAATAATGGAGTGCGCCTGTAGCATCCTAGAAAAATGACTCGTCGTTAATTTTCGGTTATTTCATTGTTTTGCTGGGTTTGTTCATTACAAAAATTGAAATGTGTTCATAATTTAAAAATCTATGAAATGTGATACTTCATTAACTTTTAAGGTAGATGTATAATTAGTTGAATTGTGTAATAATTAATTGTCTGATCCAATCTCAATAGTTATGTTTCCATTTCTGGCATCTACAAAATTCTTGAATTTAATTAACTTTATCAGTGAACCCTCTCATTCGCATCCAGCTATAGTGTTTTTATACAGAGAGTTTTATGTAACACCGAACATGCTAGAATGTACTCAATGTAAATTTTCCTATGTTCGATGTGTACTGGAACCACGGGGGGTCGGATAATATTTGAAATTGGGAAACACGGCTATAGTTGTCCACTTGAGCACTGGAGGCGCTGAAGTCTCAAGTGGAAAATTTAAAATACTTTATTTTTGGATTTTTACAATGATTTATTTATTATTGGTGACTTTTGTCGCCCTATAAGGTATATTTCTTAAATATTTGTCTTTTTAATTAAACATTAAAGGTGCTTTAAATAAGGATCAGTTTGTCATATTTCAATTTGATTGATGTAAATCATATGAATTGTTTTTGAAAGTTTTTTTTATCCATATTTTTCTAGATTCTTTAAGGAAAGGAGTTCATAAAATTATCCAGGTGAGAGATATCAATTAATTCAAATTATAACTGTTGTTAATATGTTTTAATTAATATATGAATGCAATAACAGGTTAAATGATACTTTTATAAGTTTAATATATTTTACTTAAAAATATTGTTGGTTTTATATGTTATTTTTTATGTTTTTTTTTTCAGATAATTTTATTAATTGCAATTTCTTATTTGCATGATCTACTGGTACTTTTTTTCTGTAAAATAGCACATTTATAAAAAAACTTTTATATCAATAATTTGAAGTAAAATAGTGAAGAAGAAATTATAAATAGAAAAATGTTCAAACGTCCCGCTATTAGTTATATTATAGTGTGTATATGAACCTAACCTCAAAAACCTTATAAAGGTTTGAAACTTGGGAAATAGTTGTCCACTTGAGCATTGGATGGCGTTGCGCGCGTTTCCCGCTAAATACATGGATCTGGCCCTCTTATACTTTATCTCAATGACTGGAACGCATCAAAGCATTGGGTCAATTGGGTGCGATGCATAGAGATAAAGTGATTGGCTATGATTTCTAATGGTAATATAGTCAACCCAATTTACACTATTTCCGTCGAAAATAAATTATATTTGTCACCTATTATGTCAAGTGCAACATGTATAATTATGGATATTGTACTTAATCGCAATGCGTGCCATTAAAATCTTCTCCTTTGTATACATTATTGATACGTAAAGATGTCCAACTCTTCGTATATATCTTCTTTAAGCACCAGAACAGTAAACGTCACTTGCTTACGATAACTGACAAGTGTACTTCATTTTTGACATGGAAGGGCGTAGTTTGGGTTGACTATATTATTTTCAGAAATAGTAGCCAATCACATCGCACTCAATGCTTTGATGCGTTCCTGAAAAAATCGAACATAGGGAAATTTACATTGAATACATTCTAGCATGTTCGGTGTTACTCTCTGTATATGGTATTTTATTTGCCCCCTTAGAAATTCCACAGATTTGACTGTTATCGAAATAAAGAATTTTAAAGTATCTACTGTGTTTACAAAATTTGTAAATACATTTTATAGATCCGCGTAAAAATACTCAAAATGTATTTTTTAAAGTTTCATGAAATAAAAATTATTCATGTCATTAAATCTTATCTTAATCTCTGAGCCCATTGGATACGCCAATGAACAGCTTTACAAATGGCCGCCGCCATATCGATGTTTATGCGTGAAACGGATGCATCACTTTTGCTTTGAGTATTTATTAACATCTATGACACACACACAGAAAGTGTAAAACAGCTGCACTAGTTGAGTGACGAGCAAACTTATAGTTACCGGTTTGAATAAGCTATACGAGACTTGTAGATTTGACCCTAAAACATTTTTTTTATATGAATTAAGTACGTTTGAATTTACATACATTCGAGCGTACGCAAATATTGGCAACAGCGCAATCCCTTTCCCGCGCAGCGAACTCAACCAACATCTACACGCCCTCTCACTTGCACTTACTCTAAACGCATCTTCCCTCCCTCTCGTCTATAAAACAAAATGCGTTTGTTTTATAGCAACACTTCGTTGTTTGATTACATTTAATAAAGAGAAACATTCGAGTTACCGCATCTTGAAAAAAAAAAAAAACAGACTGAATTTTTGATATGTCAACAGAGCTCGGCAGGTTAAGGGAGATCAAATTGAATTGCAAGAAGAGGAGCGACGGACGGATGCTGGTTACGGCTACGGAGAACGCGGGGAGCAGAAACGGAAAGAAAGGTATGTTGCGTTTGGTTTGAATATAATTCACAATTTCACAAAATCGTGTTGCTAAAGTATATCTTATACTTTAATAAAATATACTTTAGCGATATTAGGTACTATTTATGGTTAGACCGTTTATTAAATTAAAAATGCGTATGAGAAATTTGTATGAAAATTATAATAAAAAAAGAAAATTTACTTGTTATAAGAAAACGAAATGAACTGATCATTTATTTGCTTTATTTATTTTTTATTATATTGTTTTTTTTTAATCGTCAATTTCAACGTATATGCACGTTTTGAAGTCTCCTAAGGACTCAACTTTAGAACATTCCATCACGATTTCTAATATGTCTATTGCGGAATTAAGGGAGAGCGCGCGTGGGAAGAGCAAGCCTGAAATCCGTTTTTATCGGAAACTTACCGTTAAGTCACAAATCTTAAATATGTCATCGATTTTTGAGGTTACATATGTATATTTGCGAATATATATGTTAACAAGAATATTGCCAATAAAATTAGTTGTGTAATCATCGCATCACTATACAAATTCATATTTGGACGTAATACAAAATTATCTGTTTTAATTTTCTTTTATATTTTAAAAATTGACACTTTTTTTTAGTCGTATCTCCGAAACTACTAAATTAAAAAAAAAATCAAAATATAGTCGGACAGACAATTATATTTAAGCCGCCAAAATTTTAAATCTTTAGGATATTGCCTTAAAAAGTTATATCAATTCAAAAATCTATCCCCCTGTTATATTCCTCTTAACGATTACTATAAAATTAACAAACATTTATAACTAATGATGGAAATTTAATTGCGATTTGTGCTTAAACGGTAAGTTTCCGACAAAAACGATTTGCAGATTCGTATATTTCATATACGTTTACACTTAATTCCAGTGGGTTGTTGGAATTAGGTAAAGAAGGTCCTCCCTAATTTTAAGATGATTAATAGTGGAAGGATCCAGTTGAGTGAACCATTTTATTATTTTAATCCTTCAATTTTGTATATATTTGTTATTTGTTTTATATCACTTTAAGATAGTTGTTAAATATATTGTTATTTGATATTAGCAATATCCTTAATTTTGATACCAAATCGCATAGAATGATTTACAAGAATATATTTTTCCTTGTTGCAGTCACCATGAATATCCAAAAAGCGGAAATAAAACAGGTCAGGATAATCCCGGCGCAGTTGTTCGATCTGCGATCCCAAAAAGGCCAATTCGGCTGGCAGACCATCGGCCAGAACCACGTCCCCTTTATATACCGGAACGAAACCGAGCCTTACGTTGCACTGCGGATCGTCAACCAAATCGTTCTCCCGCACTTTTGCAACATTTTCACCCAAGAATTATTCGACATCCTTGTGATACCATCGGTGACGATATCGGAGATCGAGAGGCGGCTCTATAATGAAATCAACGCCTGGCACTGCAGCCACGAATACGGTCTGAACGCATTCCAAAGGGGCGAGCAGCTCGTCAGAGTCGAAGACGTCCTGAAGCTGCACGATGTCCTAAGCTTCCTTTATGCGAGGATTTACATGCGCACCAACGAGATGCATCCCATGTTTGGCTACATGTCCTTCGACAAACAAACCAACTTAGTCCCCTACTACAAAATAAACGGAAAACCATTCTTTCCCGTTGTTTACTTCGAAGGAGACGACAGATACCTTCAGGACATATCCATAACAATCGGCTCATTTGAAGAATGCGTCTTGAGGCTGCTGATGAAGTTGCAGAGTATCTCTCCTTGCTATAGGGACGTCAAGGTTATCGGGTTCGATGAGTTGAAGTTGTATTACGAGAAGGATACGGTTTTCGCGGAGTGTTGGATAAACAAGGAGAAGGATTTTTTGGTGAAGCGCGGGAAACCGGAGGCGTCGATTTTAAAAATCGCTAACGTTGACGGTGTGAATTTCGGCGAGACTCAGCAATCGCAGAATTTGCTATCCGTTTTATTGATGAATGCGAAAAACGATTCGAAACGAATGCCTCCACCACCCCTTGTAAAAAATTAATAATAATTTTTAATTTATTTTTGATGTTAACGAATTTAGTCATTTGTTTTGGACTACATTTCCTTTTTTTGTACAGTGAAGATTAGTTATTTATTGTATTTATATATTATTTAGAGTATTTATCAACAAAGTAACTTAAATATAAAATAATTTTCTTTATATCAACATTTTTAAGGCCAGCATCTACCCAAAGCGTTACCGTTATTTCTTTACACACGTCAACGGATTATTAAAAAAAAAATAAACAAATATATGGATGTTAAACTTATTTTATTGCGAATAACAACTTTAAATTAAAAAAAAAATTATATTTAATTAAAAAAAATGTAAGCAGCAAGTGTATAATTTTGTTCTTTAAATATCATTTTAAATATGTTGAAAATATAACGTTGTTAAATTTTACATTTCGTACAAAAGGGTACAACATTGTAATTAAGGGAAAAAAGATAATCAATTATAATATAATAGGTTATACTTGCTTATCTATTTTTTGTTACGACTGAAAGTCGCACACATTTTTTTTTTCAGTTTATTTTAGAGACATATGGAATTTTGAGTTATTCGTTCGATTAGGTGTATTTCATGTTATACATTTGTCTTTCCTTGTGTGATTCTTTGTTTACTGATTAGTTCGGCCCAAGTCAGTCAGTTGCGTTTTTTGGAGTAAGGCGCTTGCGGCACTTCCCCGTCAGAATATTTACTATTAAATTGTATAATAATAAAGAAAACATTTGCCATAGAGAAATTACAATGTATCGGTGATTTCCGCTTCTTATTATCACTGGAGGCGTCGTGGCCGGGCGCGGTCAGCACACTCCTCCTTGGGCGGCAATTTGAGCCTGTGAACCACAAAAATGCGTTACGACCGTAACGAGTGCCCTGGAAGTACAAATAAGCACTTACTGCGCATGGTTGTTGATATCCGACAGGTCTCATCCTCGGTGGGTGCTCGCCACTTTGATTTTAGATTAAGGCTTATTTGTCTTTATAAGAAAAGAACGGCTGATCTGGACGATAACGAAACGACAACGAATGTTGAAAGATGAATGTATCTTAACGAAATGAAGACGAACGGCTGACTTCAGCAAATGAATGTAAGTCACGAAATGAAGACGAACGAATGGGCTTATTTCTGGTGACCACCGAGTTTGATCGCCAGTTTAAATGTAAAAAAATATGTTAATTGAAAAGAAATCTTAATAAATATAACGGTATCAGGTGCACAATACATAAATGCACCTGTGCGTCGTGATGTGGTGTTACCTATACTGGCAGATAACGCACTGGCCAGTTTTTATTGCCTATGATGGGCGCAGGCAGTTGAAAGATGGGAGTGTCCGGATGCTATTTAGTCTCTCTGAGACTTTTGTAAAACTTTTATAAAAAGTAAAAGAAATTTCGAAATAACTCAAAAACTACTTACTCTAGATATGGAGATGCATAATACTTTTATGTTGCAAATTGTCCTGTCAGACGAAATATTGGTCATTCCATTTGGAAAAAAGTGAGTTATGATGTTTTTAAAAGGTCACTGAAATGTTGAGTTATGTAGACATAAATCCATATGAGTGGTTAGGCAATTGAACGGGTAATCCGAAATATATATATATATATATATATATATATATATATAGGGTGTTCCATTTAAAATAATAAAGTTGATAGTCATTTCCGGTACAACCGGAAGTAAAAGAAAGTCAAAATATTTACCATGAGGTGGACGCATTCAACCATGTAATGTAGATTTTTTTCAAATTTTTCCGCCGTCAGGAACCCTGAAAATTTTAATGGCCGTTATTCGTGACCCACCCTATATAGTTTGTTATAGTTTACTGTCAAAATAAAAAAGTTAGAACGGGGTGCAACACAAAACTGAATCACCCTGTAGTATAAAGGGCATTTCCATTTTAAATAACAAAATTGTTGAAATATTTGTTTGTTACACTACCACATTAATATGTTTACACTTACTATCTAAATATAGGAGAAATATTACTTTTAATTTATTTGGTATTATTATTCAAAAAATATTTCTCCTTCATTCAAGCGTACATTAATGTTTGAATTATTAAAATAAAATTATTATTTTACGATTTTCATTATATTATACATTTTATTTTTTTATATATAAACTAATTATTATTATTTGTTAAATATACAGGGTGGGCCACGAATAACGGCCATTAAAAGTTTTCGGGGTTCCTGACCAAGGAAAAATTTTAAAAAATTCTACATTGCACGGTTGAATGTGATCACTTAATGAAAAATATTTTTACTTTCTTTCACTTTCGGTTATACCGGAAATGGCTACCAACTTTGTTATTTTAAATGGAACACCATATGTTTTATTTTTTTTAGAATTCTCCGTTCAATTGCCTAACTACTCATATCTAAAACTACTGGCTCTAGATATATGAATGCATAATACTTTTATGTTGTAAATTGTCTTACCAATCGCCCTATGAGACAAAAATTGACACATGTTCATTTTTTTGGTTCTAGATGAATCTATTACTAACAATTCAAGATATTGCTGGTCTATCTATCTTGTTCCTACTAGAAGTTATAGGCATTTTTCGAAAAATTAATTTAACTTTAAATTTGAAATATAATTTTTTATCATAAAAACTGTAGGAGTTATGTAGACATAAATCGATGTGAGTTGTTAGGTTATTGAAAGGGAAATTCTGTAAAAAATTGAAACATAGGGTGTTCCATTCAAAATAACAAAGTTGGTAGCCATTTTCGCTACAACCTGAAGTGAAAGAAAGGCAAAATATTTACTCTGGTTGCATTCAATCGTGTAATGCAGATTTTTTTTAAATGTTCGCCGTCAGGAACCCTGAAAACTTTTAATGGCTGTTATTCGCGGCCTACCCTGTATAATGAAAAATATTGTGCTGTCTGGTAACTGCTTTTTCCGATCTTAAAATGTTCTTATTAATGCATAGAAGCGTTTCAAGTTCGATCTAGAATCACATTTTTTGTCAATATACCATAATTGACGTTTTGATTTATTAAATAGGCGGTAAATTAACAATTTTTATCATTATTTGTTAGTGATTTGTTTTTTTTATAACAACTTTATTTCATTGAAAACAGAATATTAAATGACAAATACAATCTTTTCGGCATAAGGAATATTCCTCATTTGCGATTTTATGTTATATATTGATGTAAGGGGCGGTCGTAGGAATTGATTGCCCTTTATAACATACACACGGTATAGAGTATGTAAATATTTATTGTAAACAGTTTTTTATTACCTTTTGAGAATGAGAATAATTCGAAACTAGTAGAAGAGAATAAAAAAATAATATTTTTTGGCAATTTTTCCAAGAAATATGGAAATACCATAATTTTTTATTAATTGCTAACACTTCCAACTACCCACAACCAATTTCTGCGACTCTCTGGTGCGAGTAATCACAGAGGTCGTAAGTTGAAACGAGATAATGAAATAAAAAAAAATAGCTATGGATTTTCAGCGAGTGTTCTGGGAATTCCTTTGTACCCTTTATACAACACGTATGTATTATCTTCTTGCTTTTATAGCACGTTGAAAAACCCAACATTCTTATTGGATTTTGAATATAAAAGGAGGAATTTTACATCGAATCATTATAAACGTTTCTGTTACACACTTAAATAGACGCATATAAAATTGTTAATAATATCAACTAAAGATGAAATTATTTATTGTAATTGCAATCATCTGCGCTGTCACAAATGGTTACCCCAAAGATAATCCAAAAGGGTAAGTTGCTATATTTAGAAATTATGAATGTTTTATCAATGCTCATAGTTTTATTTATTGATTTAATTTTATTCAGCTATAAACATCTAGCGATTGAATAATTGTTGGTGGCCATTTCAATCTTAATCAAATTATTATGTTGCTGATGCTATGCTTGATATATTTATGAAATTATTCATGTTTCTAATCCTCACATTTTGTTTATTAGAATCACTGATTACGGATATGGAAATGAAGGGGCTTTTATAAAACACAAGCAAACATTAATTGATAATGATAACTACAAATTAGACGGAACTGCTTACGCCAGTAAAAATTTCCACGAAAGAACCCCTCTTGTCACGGGTGGAATCCTAGATTTAGGACACAAACCCACGCGTAAGTATTTTCACATTCCTAAAATATAATTTGAAATATTTATAATTCCAAATATTTAATTACAGGAAGTGAGGCCAATTTAAACGTTGAAAACCACCGCGGATTAGGCACGAAATTAACTACAGGTGGACAGTATAACTTTTTCAGAACTGATGATGGTCGTGGTAAAATTGGTGCTTACGGTGAATACAGCAGGGTTTACAACACACCAATCGGTACGCTGGATCCGCAATACGGTTTCGGTATTCGTGGTTCTTATTCTTTCTAATACTAATTTTATTTATTTAATTTAAAATATTCATAGAATAAAAAAATCGTATACAATTTCGCATTTTTTATTATTTTAATTTGTTGTTTTCCTTTTATAAATCAGAGTTCACTTACTGAACAAAATGGATATACAATGAATGGGGATTATTTATTAAAGATGTTCGAATACAATAAAATGTTATCATTGTCATTTTAAAGACAACACGAATATATACAATAATGAGCATATATCACAGAAATCACAGTACGGGATTCCGCAAGGAGGTAATCTACCCCCAATTATATATGTTACATGTATAAATGATAAGTTTGCATTATATATAAATCAGATACACAAGCAGATATGCAAGAAAATATAATCAGTGATATAAATTAAGCAGAAAAGCGCTACTATAGTTTGTTTAATAACTAGGAGGAGTAAGTGTCGAAGCCCGATTTACACTATAAAAAGTCACCAGAAAAATCACCAGATACTTTTGGCGGCAAATTAAAATAATTTCGGAATTACTGTTTAAATAAAATCGAATATGTAATGTAAATAATATTAAAAAATCAATAATAAATAATTATTTTTATATTATATTTACATTCGAACAAATAACTGAACTATAGACTACATATTAATAATTAAAAAACTAAAACTATGCACTTTTCATTTCATTTATTGCAAAAGATAAATACATGTGAGTTAAAATCATTCATCTCACAAAATTAAATTCTGCTTTAACACGTGTGAAAAAAAAAAGAAAAATATCATATAAGCTTGATATTTTTCGTTTTTTTTCTATGTTATCTATGAGTCAATTTCAGATGAGTTACTTTCATCAGGAAGAGAAATTAAGAATGGTTCTTTTGAGTTACCTATTATTTCATCCAATTTGGATATTTTAATTCCTCTTTCATGATAAGATGAACATAATTTTCCCAATTTCCACTTGTTACATCCAATACATCCAATAATATATTTTTACATCTACAAATTTAAATGTTTGGTTTTCAGATTTTCAATTCACAATGATAGGGTGGCAACCTTAACACAATTTTCTTATGAACCTTTTTCATACTATAGCAGTCATTTTCTTACGTGTATCATCTTTCATCATCTGTTTATGCATATTTATTATGCATTGTTTTTCGGAAAGAGATAAATGCCCCAAATCCAATCTCTTACGCTTTCTTTGAGGTGAATATGATCCCATCGCCAAGTTTGTACGGAGTTCATACTCCATCACAACAATATAAACGAAATAATACAACAGAACAATACTATATAAACCCGACATGGAGGTACTCTTAGCCAATCCGAATTAATACTTTTAGCGCGCAACATTTAAAACACTCCTCCTAGTTATTAAACAGACCATACAATAATTTATTAACAATAAATAAAGAAAAACAGAATATCAAACAAAAGTTGAAGCTGCTGGAATTAGAAGCACAAATAAATGAAATAAAGGAATTGAAGAACGGAAATGTGGTGATCAACTGCAAAAATAAGCAAGATGCTGAGAAGATACAAAATAGCATTGAGAACAATCTAGGTAATGAATATACTGCCAAAGTTCCAGAAAAAAGAAAACCAACTATTAAAATAACAGGTATTGAAGAGAATCATAACGAAGAAGAATTAATTGTGATAATCAAATGATAAAATAAGATTGTAGTAAGTGAATTGTCTGAGATGATGTTACAGTAATTAAGAAAATGAAAACATCATATTTTGCAATAATGAAATGTGATCCAGAAATATTCACCAAAATAATCGGTAAAAACTGTACTATATATAAGTTGTAGATTATGTCCAGTGTATGAACATATTAATATTCGCCGCTGCTATAAGTGTAATGGGTTTAATCATACATCTGTAAATTGTACGAACAAGGCAAGACTTGTGGTAAATGTAGTAGTGATACACATTTGACAAAAGAATGCAAAGAACAGCAATATTTATTTATTTATTATCCAAAAGATTCATAAGATCTAATTACAGGATAAACTAGAAAAATACAATGATAGCACATATAATATAGTCACAATACGTATATGATATGTATATAATGGATATACTTACAATGATATTAACATAACTTAAAAACTAAAAAAGAAATAAGTAGGATGAAATTAAATGAAAACATGAAGTAGCGTAGTTGGTGTGTAGAGTACCAATAACCACATCTAGCGTAATCTGAAAATTTGATGTGTTATTTAACATGTAATATGTTGCTCATTTGACAACATATTACATGTTAAATAACACATCAAATTTTCAGTGAGCTTTGATAAATTAATATGAAATATATCAATATTATGAGGCAGCATGTTTACCGAGTTACACATAGACATGATGGGCGAGTTGTTGTATTTGCTCGATTATTATAAAAAAATATTCGTATGTCTACTACCTGACCTGGGAACAGCAAAGTTTAGTCTAGATATGAGGAATGAATCATGTAACTGATAATTAATTAGTTTGTAAATAAAAACAATTTAAGACATACGTGTTCTATTTTGTAGCGATATTATGCCAAATTCTCTTTCAAGTTCAAAAGAGCTGTAGCCTTGAACAGGGTATTGTCTATGTACTTTGAAGTAGAGGTATTTCAAGAATTTTATTTTGATTTTTTCAAGGTCTTTTATAAACGTTTGATAGCATGGATTCCATACTACGCTGCAGTATTCCAATTTACTTCTTATAAATGCATAGTAGAAGTTAATTAAGGGCTCTAAGGTTTTAAATTGTTTAGTGTTTCTTAAAATAAATCCGAGCATGCAATAAGAAGACTTAGTCAGGTAAGTAATGTGGTTAGGGAAGTTTATTTTTTTTGTCAAAAAAACACACCTAGGTCCAAAATGCTAGAGACACTTTCTAGTATAATCCTGTTAATACTATATTGAAAATTAAGAGTGTATTGCTTTCTGGTAAAAGTAATGGATTTACATTTAGATATATTTAGGTGTAAGCCATTATTAATGCTCCATTCATGAAGCAACTCCAGATCATTTTGTAAATTTTGACAATCAGCTAAGCTACTAACTTTGCTAAATATAGTCATCTGCGTACAGAAGACAGTTAGAGTTAAAACATGTGGCAATATTATTAATAAAAAGTACGAATAATAATGGTCCAAGATTTGAACCTTGCGGAATACCACTACTGCAAACATATGTATGTAATTTGATAGAACTATATTTAACATAATACAGTCTTCCATGCAAATAACTTTGCAATAATGCAAATTGTGTTTGACATAAGTATAAACAATTTGCAATTGTTTTAATGATATTGCTATTGTTGCTTCAACAGTGCCTATTCGAATATTGACGCTCTTCTTTGAATACATTTTGGTAAATATCGCCGTTATTTATTAACCGATTTTGATCATTTTTGTTTCGTTGAATTCAGAATAAAAAAAAAATCTATTAATGGTGTGCTTTACTATTTGAATTTTTAAAGGTGGGGTTGCCACCCCTTAGGGGCGAAGGGGTGGGGGGCTGAAAAATGTATGTCAGGATAGCATTTTAAAAATTAAAATCGACGTATCACAGCATTTTTCTAAAATATGTTTATTTGCGATTTTATAGAATTTATCCGTTACTTTTGAAACACCCTGTACATAATAAAGGTTTAACCAAAATGTCTCTACAATCTTGTATAAATTGTATTGTTGCTAATAATATGTGCAATATACAAAATGACACTAATTATTCAGCGTATAACGTTAATTGTGATATATAAATAGCTATATACATAATGAATTATTGGGTACTAATCATAAAAATTGTAGTGGACAATATAACATTTATTTTGGGAGGTGTATATATAAGTAGTAGTGACAATATCTTTATTGATTTTCTGAAAGAATATATAATTCAATAACGAATATACGTATAGTGAAGAGTTGAAAGAAGCACTACAAGATACAGGATTTAAGCAGAAAAAACATTAATGGACACATATATCACCAAATGGTAGTCAATCATTAATAGATTTAGTCGTAACCAACAACAATAAATTTAAGTGTAAAGTTCTAAGATTACCAGTATTTAATAACCATGCACTGATACGGGTGGAATTGGACGTAACAAAATATAAGCATACCAAAATTATTAGATACAAATTAGTAGATGTAAGTTTATATATAAATCGAATACAAAATATTAAATTTAATTATAGGATATGTGATATAGATACAAAATGTAACAATTTAAATGAACAGTTTCAAGCCATAACAAATGAACTGAGACCCATTAAAAAAAATACCATTAGAAATAAATCTAATCCATGGTTTGGACAAAATATCTGAATACAAATAAAGAATAGAGACAATTTATATAAAATATTTAGCAATACTAGAAGAGTAGACTATTGGGAAGCCTATAAAGCAGCACGTAATAAAGTAAAGTAAATACGAACAGAAAAGACAATATATTTTGAAAATCGTATAGATTCAAATAAAAAAGAGCCAAAGTCCATGTGGAAAACACTAAAGACTGTAATATTGAGTGACGTAGAATATAATAGAGTAATGTATACTGATAAATATATATTATATCTAACATTATATATTAGATATATTTTATTAATAGTATAATAAATATAATTAGTACAATTTCAAAAAATAGTAATAAACTACAACCTGTGTAAATTAAAAGTTCAAGGATTGATTTTAAAAACATAACTGAGAGCGACCTAGAACAAATTATATTAAATTTACCAAATAAATCAAGTCCTGACAACATAACAGCAGAAATGATTAAAATTAGGCTACCACATTCACTCCCATACCTTATTAATACAATTAATGTCTCCTTAGTAACAGGAAGAGTGCCAAGAAAACATAAGTGAAATACAATAGTACCCCTGAAAAATGTTTAAACCAGCAATAAAATTGAAGACTTCAAGTATTCAACAAGTTCAGTATATGAACAGCTACTACATCACATCGTGCATGAAAATATAATTACTGAATATCAATTAGGTTTCAGGCAGGGATATAACTGTGAAAGTGCCTTAGAATACCTTGCTAGTAAGTATGTTTTTCTTGATTTCAAAAGGACATTTGAAACTGTGAATAAGGACATTTCTATAACAAAATTGAGGATATATGGATTAACGGGAACAGTAATAAATTGGTTTTGTAACTACCTAACATATAGAATACAAAATGTAAAAATTCCAAAAGTAAAGTATATCCAATACTTTACGAATTGAAACTAGTATCCCACAAGGGAGTGTTCTGGGTCCTCTGCTTTTTGTATTGTATGTGAATGATATCGGTCTACAACATTGTAAATATTATCTATCTGCAGACGATACAATTATATACACAACATCGAATAACATTCAAGAAAACACAAATGCAATCAATTTAGATTTCAACAATATAAAAAACTGGTTAGAAGGTAACACACTAAAAATAAACACAAGTAAAATCATATTGATCACTATAAAGAAAATACCAAACGTAGAAGATTTTACTATTAAAATCAATAACACAACAATATATTATATAAATTAAATAAAATACTTAGGAGTAGTTTTAGATAATAAGTTAAAATTCTCAGAACATATAGATTATGCATGCAAAAAATAGGTGTGTTAAAACGATGCAGTTATTATATATCACAGCATACAAAATAAAACAATATATATCACCATAAAATTACCACATTTCCATTTCTCGGGAAGAATTTTATATTTAGCAAATAACAGTAATTTAAAAAGACTACAAGTTTTATATAACTCAGGAATGCGGACAATATTAAAATGTGCTAAATACACAAGCATAAATTATATGACGGGAAAATTAAATTGATCGAATGTTGAGCAACTAATTAGATTTAAAGCAATATTATTTATTCATAAGATATGTAAAGGTATGATGTCTTCATATTTTCAAAACTGCATTATATACAGGGTGATTTTTTATCTCGAGACAACTAAATATATTGAAAATCTTATCAAGAAATGTTTCGAATAAAATTTGTTTGTCTCAGAGGGGCCTATTGGATGATACCAATCTCGACCTGCCACCCCCACCCCCTGGGGGTGGTAGGTGGGCCAAGTTGCGAATTTCAAATGGGAACCCCTATTTTTTATAGCGGATTCGGATTCTCCGCAAAAAAATATGTAGATTTTGTTTGAAACATTTTATTTGTTTTCCAGTAGATGGCGCTGCAATCGTATAAAATACAAATATTCGCAATTCTGATGAAATTGCACCAGGGGATGAAAAAAAAGTGACTTTTTGGCATACACAAGACGCAATCGATTTCTGTTAACGCCATCTCGCAATGTTTGTTCAATTTTGTATGTTTAAAAAGTTTAAAAATTTATTTTCGTTTTTTTTTATTTTGGAACGTTTTAGTAATAAGATCTTGGAAGAGTTATAACTTTTTTAGATCTATTTAATTCACTTTTAAATGATATAAACGATATTATAGCAATTTGTTTGATTTGATACTTCAAAGTTAATCCCTCCCCCCCCTCTCTTTCAGAGGTTGGGGAGTGCTCACTCTTATAATTCTTACATAAGATTCTAAGATTCTTAAAAACACCATCACTTTTTTTCATCCCCTGTTGTAAAATTGTTTGATTTTATGCAAATTCCTACTTCTTCATTTTAGTGAAAAAACTACAAGAATTGAAATGTGTTTAGAATTTGAAAATCTATGAAAAATGATACTTCATTAACTTTTAAAATCAATGTGTGATTTATAAATATTTAATAAATTTTGATTATATTTGCAAAACATAACGTATTTAAATTGCATTAACCATGACTTATGAAAAAATTCCATGTTAAATTGCAATCATAAAAATATGTCAAAAATGATGTTTATTTTAAATCTTTAATATGAAAGTCAAGGCTAATGCAATATAATAATGCTATAATTTATTAGTTTCTTTTTAAATTAATCTTATTTAAATAACTGTGACCATGCAAATAAATCATTTTTTCTATTGTTATAAAAGACAATATTTTTTAGACAATCTTTTCAATGAATATTGAAATACCATACATTTTATTACGACTAAATACTAAATACGACCATTTTCTGCAAATCTCTGGTGTGAGTAATCGTATGAGGTCATAAGTTGAAACGAGATAATGAAACAGTAAAAAAATTGCCATGGATTTTCAGCGAGTGTTTTGGGAATTCCCTTGTACCTTTTATATAGCATATATGTTTTGGGAATTCTGTTGTTTCTTTTATTGCACGTTGAAAAACCCAATAATCTTATTCAATATTTGAATATAAAAGGAAGAATTTTACGCAGAAACATTATAAACGTTTCCGTTATACACTTGAACAGACGCATATAAAATTGTTAATAATTTCAACTAAACATGAAATTATTTATTGTAATTGCAATCATCTGCGCTGTCGTAAATGGTTACCCATTTAAACCCCAGGTTGAAGTACCGAAGCCCCCAGCACCGAACCCGAAAGATAATCCAAAAGGGTAAGTTGTTAAACTAAATATTTTTATTTCACGTTTAATTAATGCTAACAGTTTTTAATTTTGTTCAACTAGAAATAACTAGCGATTGAATAATTGTTAATGGCCACTTCGGTCTGAATCAAATTTTTGTGTCGCTAATGCTAATGCTTGATATATCTATGAAATTATTAATGTTTATAATCCTAACAATTTATTTATTAGAATCACTGATTACGGATACGGAAATGAAGGGGCTTTTATAAAACACAAGCAAACATTAATCGATAATGATAACTACAAATTAGACGGAACTGCTTACGCCAGTAAAAATTTCCACGAAAGAACACCTCTTGTAACCGGCGGAACCCTAGATTTAGGACACAAACCCACGCGTAAGTTAACATTCCTAAAATACAATTTGTAATTACCTAATAATTGTAATTATTTATAATTATAAATTTTTAATTACAGGAAGTGAAGCGAATTTAAACGTTGAAAACCACCGTGGATTAGGCACGAAATTAACCACAGGTGGACAGTACAACTTTTTCAGAACTGATGATGGTCGTGGTAAAATTGGTGCTTATGGTGAATACAGCAGGGTTTACAACACACCAATCGGAACGTTGGATCCGCAATACGGTTTCGGTGTTCGTGGATCTTATTCTTTCTAATACAAATTTTATTAAATTAATTTAAATTATTCATAAAATAAAAAAAATGTTTAACAATTTTCAGTTTTTTTTTGTTTTCCTTTTTTGAATTTAAGTTCACACATTGAACAAAATGAATATATAATTCATGTGGATTATGTATTATAGTTGGCATAACTAGTCAAAAAATCGAATTTAGAAATTCCAGTGTCCGAATAAAATTAAAATTTATCACTCTCATTTTAAATTCTCTTGAAAATGGGCTAATAAAAAAACCGAATGTAGTTGAGAATTAAAATCTATTTAATATAATGGGTTTTAATTTGTAATTTGTTATCTCCATTATTATAACAGAGGTTTAAATTGGGTGGTTTTGCAGAATTTCATGCTGATTAATATTCCGTTGAGAAAATTGGGCTAGTTTTTTTTTTCAACAAAGATATCATCCTCTAATATATATTTTATTGCTCCCATAAAACATGAAATAATTTGTGGTATGGGATAAACAGTTGGGATTGTGTAGGATTTAATTTGATCTGCCATTTGGAACAGCATGCTTGGGTGGAATCAACATGTTGATTTTATGAGATAGTAGTTTAAGGATAAATCTCGGGATTTTATCAAAACCAGAGGTTGAGTTGTAAGAATTGAACCACTTATTTACTAAATTAACATATATTAAATAAAAATGATTTGAAAATAATTAATAAATTATTTTCACATTTAGCTCTGTGACTTTTGACTTACGTTACAAATGCACATTAAAACAACTACTTCCCGGGCAAATACCCACGCCGGACATTGAATTACATAATGTACACTTGCTGTTGCACATCAATAAAATATTGCATAATGCAACAAATTTTTGATCCGAGAAAAAATTAATGTAAAAACAACAAAAGGAACGCCACTTAATATAAGGCCATCTGCAGACACGTGTTTCGGGATCTATCCCTCGTCAGTACAGCTATGCCTTACATAATTTAAAAATGTTAAAATAAATCAATTAAATTAAATTAAACCAAATTAATTCAATTTAAATCAAAACCGAATAAAATTAAACGAAAAGAATTGAATCAAATTAATTAAAAAGAGCGACCCTCACCTGCCGCGCGCTGTGATAGTAATGACAGGCAGAGGAGCACGTGCGTTCTTGTATTATTGTTATCGCAAATTCACAAAATACTTCTCTCGGTTCGAATTTGAATAATTTATTAATTATTTTCAAATAATTTGTATTTAATATATTTAAATAACTGTGACCAAGTCAATGAATACTCTTTTCTATTTAAATTAAAATAGTTTCTGTCATAGTTATTGCTATTGTAGGCTGAAATGACGTCCGTTGGATTTTGAATATTGTTCGTAAAGTCTGTCCTTTTGTATTTTGAAAGTTTTTATTATTATTATTGCAAGTTCATAATCATTTAGTCTCTTTGTACTCTAATATTAATATTTTGATTTGTCTTTTAAATGTCTGTTTTGTTAAAGTGTCTGAGTAGAATTCACTGTCTCTGTAAATTTGTTGCAGAATGTATTTAGGTAGGTTTTTAACTTTAGAGGTATGGAGTTCAATAAAATATGAAAGGAAGGAGTTAAAATGGGTTATTTCGGGCGTAATATCTTGAACATAATCAAATTCCGTTATTATGTCGAAGCCACTTTCTTTATATTACAGTTATGACACTGAATGATGTATTTTGGTGGGAGAGGAGTGGGTGGAGAGTTAGTTTTTATATTAAACTGTATGGATAGGTAATCAGAACATGGGTTAGGATGATGTTATGGATTAGCTGTTGGATTTTGGATGTACAAAGGATTGTGTCAGGTGTGGTGAATTTTGTTTCATTAATAATGAATGTGGGATGGATATAAATTTTAATAAAGTTGGAAATGGAGCCGAAATTTTGGATATGTTGGCTTTTTTTCTATTGACGTTAAAGTCTCCTATTATAAGAGCATGATCATAAAGCGAGGCTTTCGTAAAAATTGTGTCGTCAATAAACGAATTGGGATGGATGTAAGCTAGGAAAACATGTTGGATAAAGTTCTTTATTGAGAGTGTGAAATAGAGGCATTGATTTAATGGATTATTAATACAGGGAGGGATTGCTTTTTTAAAGGTTATGGATGGGTGAAAAGAGGTAAAAGAACCTCCTCGCTGATTTAAGGTGGAACATCACAATGAAGATGCGGTTTCCTGAAAATGCTACATGGTTTGTTAATGTCAATGTACGCCGATTTTTTGTTTGTTATTTGAATTTACAAATTGATTAGTCCTTGGGTTGGCTTCGTGGGTCGTTTATTGCACTTCATTGACCACGCCTGATGGTTCTCTGCATGATGTGCATTTTTCGGGTAAGTTCGTGTTGCATATTTTGTCCGCCGCATTTGGTGCATTTTATGGTTTGGGTGCAGTCCTTGGATCTGTGTGTAAATTTGTTGCATTTATTGTAAGTTACTGGAATGGGCTCTGGTGCAATACTTTCAACGACATTATATACTCTGCAGAGAAACCCGAAATTTTCGTGTATTAACTTATCTATGTATGCCGCATGTCATACTGTTATGATCCTTATCATATATGATTTTTGGTCATTTGATCTTGCAGTTATTATTTTGCAGTGTTTATGTGCAATACTGGCTTTAATAAGCGCGTAACCTATTATTGTTTCATCAATTTCTAATTCAACTGATTTGATTATACAGTTTTTTTATAGTACGACCATGTAAAATTTATGTCAAGATCGATCCAATTAATGAGCGATAATGTGTCGAACATACACGCCTCGTTGTGCTCCAAACTTACTTGCGTTTTTCAAGTGGTAATAGTGATTTTTTAAACTTTAAGCTTATATTAATGTAATCAGCATTTTAAGTTCTACATGTTACGTTATTTTGTACTATCTAATGTCGACCAGAACCGCTGTAAGTAATTATTTTAATTATTTTTAGTGAGATTGAAAACGGCCGGATTAAATTCCGCATATTTTTTGTGTGCTATAGCAAAAAATGTGCGACCCGTGCAAATGAATATAATCGACGACCTCTAAATAATCAACAAAAAATTCCTAAATAAATCAAAATCAGCTCTTCTTACAACTCACACAACAAATTAAATTAATTTTATGTGATTTATAAATACCATTCCTCTGTACTCCTACACTTTATTCTGTACCGTTGCCCAGTTAACCTAATACTGTTTGTCTTTTGTGTAAGTTGCCCCGACGGGCACAGCAGGCATGAATGGTGTATCCTTGTCAAAAATATTCCTTATTTCCACTAATTCTTTAACATAATATCCAGCTTTCAATTTTCATCATGGATAAAAATACTTGCAGTAGATGTAAGAAAACAGTTGTAAAATCGAAAGTTGAATGTGGACAATGTTGTAAAGTAATTCAGGATGATTTAACACTTGGCTTGTTTCACTTATTAAGTTAATAAGTGGTTTGTTTCACTTATTAAATTAATAAGTGAAACAAACCAAGTGTTTTAATTTCAATTAAATCATCCTGAATTAATTCAAAAATGTTTCACCACGGGTTAAGTGAGAAATTAATTAAACATATGTTGTAAAGTATATCATTTGAGTTGCTCAATAAAAGTAAAAAAGCAACATTTTTAAATGATGACTTTTATTGTTGTGTCGATAATTCACAACCTCAATCACCTATCATAAACGATCCAAACTTCAATTCATCATTTAAAAAAAAAATAAAAAATTTTAAAGCTTCTATTACAAATCTAATGCTTGAATTTGAAAATCAACGGGCAGATATTTTAATAATTAAAGCTGCAATCGAAAGTTTGGAATTAAAATCTACTAGAAAATAGGATCGATTTGCTCGAACAAAGTGTTTCTCAAACAAATGTCTCTATTCTTAACGAAATTAGTGATCGTCGTTCCAGGGAGAAAAACTTAATCTTCTATTCACTTGCGGAAATGGTATCATCAGATTCAAAAACCTGTAGACATTTAGATACTGATAATATTAAATCTCTACTCCAAAAGGTAGATGATAGCATTAATGTTACAAGTACAGTACGTCGTGGACAAAAACGTGAATCACCACGTCCTTTAAAAGTAACTCTGGGGGATTCAACTCACGTTAAACTTGTGTTCAAAAATTTGCATTAATTACCTAAAAACATAAAAGTTCATCCAGATAGAACACTATTGCAACGAAAGCAATTAAGTGAGGTGCTTACACAACTTAATCAAAGAAAAGTAAATGGCGAGGATAATTTAATTAATTCCCATCCTACAATCGTAAACGGCAATCCAACTCAACATAGGTTATTACTTGAAGCTCGTAAAGAACTGGACGAAAAAACATCTAAGGGGGAAGATAACTGTACCATAAAAGTTATCGGAGGAGTTCCACGTGTAATAAAGTGTATATTTGATCTAATGTAGATGGCAACTCCGCCAACGCGCCCGGATTCCCTATCCTTACGTAAGAATGTGTATCCCTCCAAATTGAAACAATATATGTCGAAATCAGAGTGAAGCCATGTTTCCGATACAGTTATTATATCAAAATCAAGTGATAAAACTTGGTTTTTAAAATTATTAAAATTACTATTGATTGAGCGAATATTTATATAACAAAGACCAATATTTGTATTCATACTTATTACTAAGAAAACAAATAAATTGTAAATTTAAACTGAAATTATTTCTATATGTGAGAACTCCATTGCGTAAAACACTCTAAATAAAAGTAATATTTTTGGGTGGCATGCATTAGTTTATTCAGAACTTAATATGATTATGTAAAAGCATGCATGACGTAAAGGTGTATTTACAATTGGATAGATTATCAATTACACTTCTAGATCAGAGATGTCATGACTTTTCCATTCCAGGATCAGGCATTCTTAGCACCTAGTTTTTCGCGTGCTTGTTTGAGTAAACGGTATCTTGTAGGAGTCAAATCATTTGTCATCATTATACCAGACTGCTTAAGATGGTGACGATTTTTTAGAATCATATCTGCCGTTTCAGAGGAGGATAAATTAACTACTACGACGCGACTCGTTTTGGATTTTCCCAATCGATAACTTTTAACTATATCTACTTTAGTATTAATTTTTAATTTTATAGAGAAAAGATCCTTAAGTTTATTATTTAAATTTTCGTTGGGTTCTTCCTTTATGCCTATTCTGAGATTTGAATTCCGTGCTGTTTGTTCGATTTGTTTTTTTAATGATTTATTTTCAGCCTCTAGCAGAGATATGCGTTGATTATATTTATCATTGAGCTCGGCGCTGACCTTGGTGATGGCTGTTTGAATTAGACCAGATATCATTTTGTCGTCCTTCAAAAAATCCATTATTGCTTCTTTAACAATGTCTTTTAGGACATCTTTCCGCTCACGTGTAAGCGGCATGGCGAAAGTAAGTTAATGTATGTTAAGTGAGTACTTACAGCAAAGTGTCAGTATAGTTTGTCGAAAATAATTGGTGTAGTTGATAAAGGAACAGGCAGTTAAAAGCGGAGCACTCACAAATACGGCTATTCGCACTCACGTTTCATTTATTTATCCTCGGTCTCCGCTTCTGTTGCCTAACGGGCAGCTTCGTCGGCCAGCTCATTTCCTTTCATACCCACATGTCCCGGAGTCTGGTCGAAAACTATCGTCTTCTTCGCAATCGGGCGCCACTTCGAATATCGAAGATTGTATAAGCTGGACTAGCGGATCGATCGAGTACAGAAACGTCAAACTTGGGATGACACTTAGAGAGTCGGAACATATAAGGAAGAAGCTGTGGTGGTGGTCATATATTGGTAAAGAGCATATATTTCAGATGTGTACACACTGGCCGACTCATGCAGAGACCACAAATGAGGCACTCCATCAACAATGATGGAACAGCCTATTCCGTGGTCAGTTCTCGAGCCGTCCGTGTAGACTCATGGGGAGTCATAATAATATCAAAAAATTTGGCCCTAAGAACATAGGGGCCAATATCGCTCTTTTATGTTGATTGTTTATATTACTTCTAAAAACATTGTTTAAGCTATTTCTAAAAGAAAATTTGAAAAAAAAGTGTGCCTTATGGGAAATTTGACACTTTGAAAATCACTGATGGTCAGGTGTTTTAAATACGACTCAGCAATGGATTTGTTTATAGGCAAACCATAAACGGGCACGCATTTTTGATTATTTATATTGCTCCTAAAAACATTGTTTATGAATATTTTAGAATTTATAATAATAAATTGATTCTCTTGTATTTAATTGTCCTTAATATTACTTATAGTTATGAATAATCGGTCAAACAAGTGGTGTTTTCCTTTAAATAAATATATTTTTTAAAAAAGTCTCAACGCGGAGGTGCCGGGTTTATTGCTCAATTCATTGCCAGCTTCACAAATAAAATGTTAGAATCACGTCGAATTCTCTTGGATCTAACGAACCCCATAAATGTAATATTGGTCGGAACTGATTTTCCTTCGTTTAAGGATACCATATTATGGAACAAAGAAAATTTCATTTAAATCTATTCAGAAGTTTCTATGTAATCCTATCCACCAACTTGACAATCCTCATTTCGCGATAATTGTTTAAAGTATAATAAAATTCACTTTATATTCATAATTTCATCTCTGAAAAAAAAAACTCCTAATTTTCAAATAAACTTAAAATTAAGTATATCAAGAATAATACATTCGTATACTTTAAAAAAATGTTTTTTTTAAGATTTCTGACTTTAGGTAACCCTTTAATTATGTCCTAAATTTTATAAAAATCTGTTCAATTAGGACACTGAGGATATTTTTCATATGTGAATTTCTATAGGGTTTAATTAAACCCCATTCATTAAAAAAAATACACTCAGCAACCCATCAAATAAAGAGATATGGTGAATATACAATGATAGGTATATTTTTTACGTAAATCCACTGCATTTTATTGATTAAATAATAGTTAAACAAACGCCGTAGTTCATATAGAAATATTTTTTTAGTTTAATTTGTTGTCGTACGTCACATTGTATTCACATTAATTTGTTTTATTAATGCAAATAACATCTATTGTTATTAAATAGACTAAAATAAATTCAACATATTTGTAAAAACGATTGAAATACATTTGAAATAATGTCACTCAATCTTCAATGCTATTTAAGATTTTTTGAGATATTGCCATGGTGGTTTTATTATCAAAACGACCTCTCCCTACATATTTATTGCCGGTTACAGTTTTGTAAAACATATTCATGCCAATTAATATAATTGGAGTTAATAAATTATAAACCTGTTTTCGTAGATCAGAATCATTTATCTTGTCTCGTTAAATAAACATGCCAATAAATATACAATTTCCAATTATTGTTAAATTATCTCTTCCCCTCACCTTCCACAATAAATACCGATAATATATAAAAATAGCAATAATATCGTTTTTTTTATATATTTAATTTATGTGCGGCAAGTCAGTTTGTTCAGTCCAGTCTGCATTGATAATTTGCTACTACAATTTTAAAAATTCCGAATTTTCAATTTTAACTCTAGACAATTGTATTAGTAAATCACGATGTCATTGCTTATAAAATCAGTTTATTGGGTTTCTAAAGAGGATATAGAGAATGTAAAAGCGCATTATGGGATGGATGATGAGAAAATAAAAAAGGATTGTTGCATTTTGGAAGACTGGATGAAACAACAAGCGCATTTTCCGGATGATTTTGGTATGTATTTCTATCATTTTTAAGATAAAATAGAAATAAAATTGTTTTTCTTTTGCTATTACAAACAAAGATCTTCCCATATGTAAGTACAAAATAAATGTAATAACTTAAATAGCGAAACATATTGAAATGATTTCTACCGCGGATGCTTCTATTTTGTTTAAATAAATTAATTAAAAATCTCTTCCAAATATTCCAATCTTTTAACGTTGGAGTAATTTTCCCTAGTATACCTATTCCCGAAACTTTAATCATTACAAGAATCGATAATTTAGTCTTAGCAGATAAAATAAAAAAAATATTTAGATTTAATAAAATTAATTAATTAAAGGATTATTTATTATTAGAATTTAAGAAATTTTTAAATAAACCTTTCGAACAGAAATTGAAAAGCCGTTGGTGCCTTTTTTATCGAATTTATTTATGATTCGTTTAGATAATTTGGCAAAATCAACAATTTCCCAAAAATATGGCTCAGGTATAGCTATGGCTGTTTTCGTTATTATTAATTAATGTTGACATTATTATTAATGAGATTAATAATAGTATAAATTTCATGTATGAATCAGAAACTAATCGAACATGTTATTTTTTTGTGGCTTTAATTATTAAAAACAATTAAAATTTACAATTCAATATTTGTAGAAAACCGACTCACACGATTCATTACAATTATACTCTAATGCATACTTCAATATAAGCATAATATTTTCAACAAAGGCGAAATGGTAAAAATAAATAAATAAATAAAAATATATATTTATGATTTTACAAGACAACAAAGAATGTGACGTGAATTTATTATGCAGCGTAAATAAATAAAGAACAATGAACTCTTGATATCATAAAATATACGATTGGACGAAGCAAACAAATCTATTAATATTAATTGTGCATTTATTTTCATTATAAATTTTCTGATTATTTTATCATAAAAGTTTATCATTTTTTATTTAATATATTTTGATTCTTTTAATTTCATTATAGTTGACAATTCTTCTTAACCAAATTATTTTTACAAGATCTTAATTCTATGATTTATAAAGCATTTTTATACAATTGCAGTAGAAAACAGAAAATCTTAAATTAATTTAATGTATAATAGCTCTATTATAAATTTAATTAATATTTTTTTATCTAAAATAACCACAAAATTAAACACATTTAACTGTAACAGAAATTTACATAAAAATAATATATCAACCATTAAACAATAATAATAAATATCTGCATCATGTTTAAATACAAAATTGAAAATATCATTAAATTACATATTTTTTAAAAATAACCACTTTCTTTAAACAATCATTTTTTAGATGTTATCAATTAATAAATTTTAGTGTCTTTTTGTTTTTTATTATTTCTTTATATACATATTTGTAATATTTATTAAGCGATTTTTGTTTTCTTCAAATTTTATAGCTATAGCATATATTATAACAAATTATAATTTATTAAACTTCAATTTTACTGAAAATGGAAATTTAGTTTCTGAAATAACTTTAGTAGAAAACAAAATTATATAAGATCTGAGAGTAAAAACGGGACCTGAATAAGATGTGGCTATTATCTATACATCATTGCCAGAAATATACCTCTTTTAATTTCATTGTAAATCATCTTTGTTTTATTTTATTTAATTTAATTGAAAATATTCGCGATTTAGTCTCGGTCGAGTTAGCATCATTGTTGTCGCTGAGAGTGTTTTTTTTTACGTGCAAAAACTCAAATCAGACAAAACAGAAAAAAAAAATCAAACTAAAATCACTATTAGATATTTGTATCGATCAGTGTTATTTTAAATTCAACAATAAATTTTACAACCAGACGGATGGTTTACCTATGGGATCATAGAGGTAATCCCTTTATACTCCGATATTTATATGAATCATTTTGAAAATAATTTATTAAACAGAATTGAGAATAAACATATTTACTTTTGGGCAAGGTATGTGGGATAAATAGACAATTGGAAATATTCACTAATTTTATAAACAGTATAAATATAAATATACAATTCACCAAAACAAATAAATGCCCTAACTTTTTAGACATAACATTTTTCCAGAACTGAACAACATACTTTATCGTACAAACTATATAAGAAACCGACATAGATAAGTTGTAGATCTGTAAATAGCTGTGCTAAGTGTATGTGTGATTATTATTCGAATATATTTTAATTGTTTTCTGAAATTAAGTGTATTTATTGTAAAAGTTCTCATTCTTCATTAAGCTATTTATTTCGAAAGTCCTGAATACGCTAAACAAAAATACATTAAAAACATAATGAGTCTTGAAAATCGATCATACAGAGATGCGGCTAATGGAGCAATTACTTCTTACTCAGGTGTAGCTTCCAAAACTCAAATAATTAATTGAAATGAATTCCCAGCCCTACAACGTATAAAGGCCACAAATCGTAGGGTGTAGAATTATCCCAAAATATATTAAAACCAAGGGAAATGCACAAAATTATATTGGCCAGACCAACACGCGATATACCGAATGGTATTGCATTCACAAGTCATCATAATCATAATATTTCAAAATAATCATCATTATAATAAATGTAATAAAAAACAATTCGGAATATGTCGACATAGAATTGGCAATAAAGTATAAAATAGAATATATAATTAAGAAATAATGTTCGCAGAATTTAATTTAAATATTATTCAATGGAATACTCGTTCTATTAATAATAAAAAAGTGCGTTAGAACATTTTATTTTTTACGAATATATTTATCTTAGTTTAATTAGTGAATCATGGTTGAAGCCAAATACAAATTTTGTTTTTTTCTGGATTCAATGTATTGAGACGATAATTTAAATGGAAACACAGAGTTATGCATTTTGTTGAGAATGAATTACAAAATGTTTACTTTCCTCGGACCCCTGTCCAAGGGAAAGTATAGTAATCGTAAAAAAATCGAATGACCAATTTCAAAATTCTGCTTTTGAGGTCCCTCGAGTCCATCCCATCGAGTTTTTACATATCAAAACAGTGCAATAAAACACTACTGTAATTTATTACAATCATGTAACAATTTACAAACGTAAATCAGAGAAAACCAAAGCATAAATTGATTTTTTTTATGATCAACCCCAGACAGAAATACAAGTCATTTTCACTTTACAGATAAATAAATAAAGAAAATCGCACTCTTTGTGGCTTTTTGATGAATTTGATGCACTTTGGTTTTCTTCGATTGTATAGTTTACACACACACACACATTTTGCTAGGTTAAAATTCAACAGCCTTTCTATGAGCATAACGATGAAATTTATCGGCCTTGTCTTACTAATTCGACACATCAAAACTATATTTTTTTAACACTGGAAGAATAACATGTCACTCGTAACGGAACACGGAATTATCCAGAAACGTTGCCGCACTCGCTTTCATAGACCGTCCTAACATAACTGTCAACCTTTAAGTTTGGCGTTTTCGAGAGGATTATAAATTTCCAGGAATTAATTCAGGCGGTATAGTAATACGTTTTAAAAATAATATTTAAATTAAATTCTTTAGTATACATATATTGTAAACCAAATACATTCATCAGGACGAATGATTGGATACATTATTTTAACAGTATTCAAGGACCATTTCTTGTAAATATTTAAGAGTAGGTTTAAATTTAACATTTTTAAATAACGGTGATGCAACTTTAATTAATCGATTGAATTCATTACCTTCTGCAATTGATTTATTTATTTGTTCTCCGGATGTATCTTTATCGTTTACTTCGAGGGAAATTTTATGTCATACATTAGGTTGAGATCATTATGTAATAAAAATATCAATAAATAATGACCCACATAGAGCATCATTAATGGAAACAAAAAAATGGAATTTTAAACATATAGATTGAGGTGGATTTAATAAACATGTTGAAAATCTAACAGGTAATTTCATACAACAAAGTAATAACAGTTATTTATGTTTTATATTTAACATAACCCCGACACCAATTGGGGCATCGATTATATATATATATATATTTAACATTAATCAGAGTTGTGAATTATATATTCATAAATACAAATTTGGTACAAAGTATAATATATTTTCCAAGTTTTGGTCGAATGATGATTGTCGGATAGCATTGGAAAATCAGAAAAAATCAATTATTGGTTTTAAAATAAGTATATTTTATATACGAGTGGTACGTGTTAGCTCTGTGTTCTGGACGTGATTAGAGTGGTTAAAAGTGAAATATAAAACTCAATATTTGGACTACCTAATATACACAGTGCATTATAAACACCGTGTAAAATTTGATAAAATACATCCAGTAATTTGTAAGTAAATCGAACATTTTTAAAAATAACCGAAAACCATCTTACTGGATTAAAAATCGCATCGATTGTTTTTGCGAACGTAGCCGGGCTGAGTTTTTATTTTTTGTGCCAACTGGCCTATCAGTTCAAAAGTCATTGAACTCAATAGTAAATAGATTCCAATAATTACATTAAATTAAAGTAACAATTAATAAATAATATAAATAAATAATGTAATATAATAATATACATTCTTGTTTGGTATATATTACTTCCTCTGTCATAATACTTAAACCCAAAACGTGGCCCGATTTGTTTGTCTTTAAAGTCACCTTGACAGGCCCCTAGGTGCAATAAAGTATCCCTGTATGCGTCGAGTATATGTCGGACAAATTTGATGAAAACACAAAGAAAAATGAAGAATTGGCCGAATTACTAAAAGAATTTAAATCTGAAAATGAAAATTAAGAAAAAGAGTAACAGATTTAGAGGGTAGATGTGGTGAACTTGAACAATCACATCTAAGCAAAAGCATCACTCTACACGGAATACCCAATCAAGGCAAAGAAGAAGAAGTTGAGGAAATAACGAAAAAAGTAATGAAAGCCATAAACTGCAGAATTGCGAATAATGACGTAGAAGAAGCATATAGAAAAGGAAAAGACGATGGTCCTATCGTCATTAAATTCAAATCTCAACAAATAAGAGATAACGTTCTGGAAAAAAGAAAACATATTAAATCTGTTAAAGTAGCAGAATGCAACTTAAAAGGTGCAAATAATGTGATATACTTTAACGAGCAACTAACCAGCTACATTAGCAAGCTTTTTTATGAAGCACGAGGTTTGAAAGATAAAGGCTATAGGTTTGTTTGGATTAAAAACGGGAAAGTATTTGTAAGGAAAGATGATCAAACCAAAATCATACAAATTAAAAAAATTGATGACATCGTAAACATTAAAAAACAGAAATAAGTAGCTAATAAATATAAACATATATATATATACACCATTTTTTTTTTCTCAATAAAATGGCAGTCCATAATTTATATTTACTAAATATTAGAAGTATTAAAAACAAATTTGACCATATCAAAACATTACCGGCCCTATATAAGAACTTGGATATTATTGCCATCACAGAAACCTGGCTTCACAATGAAGAAACTGCGTACTTTAACCTAACCGATTACAATGCTGTTTTCAATTGCAGGGAATCAAAGGGTGGAGGACTAGTAATTTATATAAAAAATAACATTCAATTCAAAATCATAATAAACACAGCAATATTAGGCATAGAAATTATTAAATTATTCTTAAAACCAGATAACTCACACATAACACTAATATATAAACCACCAAATATAAACTGCAATCATTTGTGGAGTCTACTAGAGCAACAAGTTTTATTAGAAAAAAGTAACCACATAATATTAGGTGACTTTAACATAAACCTTTTGCAGGAAAACAATACTACCAAAACATATCGACAAATAATTCAAGAACAGGGATACACTGTAGTAAATAACATTAATTCACAAAATGCAACTCGAGAAAATGCAATACTCGACCACATATTGTCCACAAAAAACTATAATCATATTAAGTGTAACATAGAAAATACATCAATATCTGACCATAACGCAATCATCTGCGAATACATAACAAACATTCAAAAGCCCACATACGAAAAAGTAAAAAAAATTAAAATCAATTATGATAAAATAAAATCAAAATTCAAAACCATAAAAAAAGAATCAATATCGACTTTTGAAAATTTAATAAACTGTCTAACAAACTTAATAAAATGCGAAACAAAAATATCAACATTTAAAAGAAGACAAAATAATGAATGGGTAAATAAGGAAATTGTGATAAGCATTCGAGAAAGAGATAAACTGTACAAAAGATATAAAAACAACCCGAATAACGAAATACTAAAGAAATCTTATATACAACAAAAAAACGACACTTTTGCTCTAATCAAACAAAGAAAAACAACATACTACGAGAACAAATTAAAAACTGCACAAGGAAACCAAAAGAAAACATGGTTTGAAATTAATAAAATATTGAATAAATCAAATAGCACTAAAAGCAACAATATATCTGATATAGCAAACTCCCATGGAGATATACTAAAAGACGATACAGATATAGCAAATGAAATAAACAAATATTTCTCAACAATTGGAAAAAACCTAGCAACCCAATTCCACACACAGCAGAATACATTGCAAAAACATATAGAAACAAACGCCACATTCGAAGAGTGTACTAAAGAGGAGCTATTAACAATTATTAATAACCTTAAAACATACTCAGCACCCGGTAAAGATGGTATTACAAATGCTTTGATAAAACATCTGGCAGATGAAATCGCTCCCATACTAAGCAAACTAATCAACAAAGTATTATCAACAGGTCTCTACCCAAACGAATTAAAAGAAGTCGTCATAACACCAATCTTTAAGAAAGGCAACCACTCCAACCCTGAAAACTATCGACCCATTGCACTATCATCAGCTGTAGCTAAAATAACTGAAACAGTAATACTTACGCGACTACAAAACCATCTATGTCATAACAAGATTATAAACCGAAACCAATACGCTTATCAGAAAAAAACCGGAACTACAACAGCATGTATAAATATAACGTACAAAATACAAACTGAACTTGATCGACATAACTACGTCCTTATAGTTTTTATTGATTTAAAAAAAAGCCTTCGACACTATCTCACAAACACTTTTAGTAAATAAATTAAACCAACTAGGTATCCGAGGAAAAGAGCTCAATATTATAAATACTTACTTAAAAGGAAGAAGGCAGCAAACAAAAATAAATGGCAAGGTGGAATCTTACCACCGACACTGTATATCACGTATATCAATACGCTGATGATACATGCATCCTGTTCAACGGAAAAGATTTAAATCAATTGGAACGTCAAGCCAATGAGGAACTAGATGTGATAACTAGATGGTTCTCACATAATCACCTAACAATAAATAGTACTAAAACAACGTATATGCTCCTAGCACAAAAAAACAAAGCTAAACGAGATTTAAACATTAATGTACAAAATACCACTATTAACAAAACAACAGAAATTAAATATTTAGGACTAACAATAACAGATGACTTTAAATGGGACAAACACATAGAACTGCTAACAAAAAAGACAAGTGCAGCAACCGGCGTAATATACAGGGCAAATCACCATATATATACCTATGCATTCAAAACTAAGCATATATAACACTCTGTTTACATCTAGAGTCAACTATTTATGTAGCATATGGGGAGGGACAAGTGCATATAACATTAACACAATTCAAAGACAGCAGAATAAAATATTAAAACTTATATACAATCTTGACAGATTCACACCTACTAAACAACTATATGAACTCATACCTGAAATAAATATAACAAACAAAATAAAACTGGAAAGATGTATAGCAATACACAAAATCATAAATAACGAGAACTCAAACATAGAACTAAAAAAATGCAAACAGATACACGATCACAATACTCGCAGAAAGAGTAATATTATTATCCAACAAAATACAACCGATACCTTAAAAAAATAGCATTTTTGTTTCGGGAATAAAAGACTACAATAACCTGCCAGATAATATCAAACAATTAAAGGATAACAACATATTCAAAATTAAAACTAAAAAACATTTTTTTAAATCAAACCCACCACATTTCACTCAGTTGCCACTATAATCACCCTAACATCATAAATCACAAAGCGATTATCACTCATTATTACTAATTCAGAGAAAGTCTCCAGTACCAGAGTTGTTTTATTTTAAAACAATTTCTGTTGGAGATAAATTCCAATAATAAAATTCCAATAATACATGCTGGATGAGATATTTACTCGTTTTGCATATATTCAACCAAACAAGAAAAAAAAAAAAAAAAAAAGGAATCACACTTTGGAAAATGTAATGGAGTATAATAGATGTGTTGCCAAGGTGAAAAGAACAATGTCCAGTAGTAAAAAGTATTTTTTTAGACAAGTTTGCTTAACTTTAAATTATACTACCCCTATTAATTTTATTTGGAATGAAATTAAAAAAAATATCTCATTTGTAAACAAACAACCAACAATTGAAAGTTACTGGTGTGAAGAGTGGTGGGTCCAATGTGAATTTTTTTTTCCAAAAACACAATTCGGTTTTCGTAGGTTTCCTTCAACCCAAGAAGCGATTGGTACATTGGCAACAGATATATATAATGCTTTTTCTAAAAAAAAATCAATCTTAGCTATATTTGTAGACATTCAGAGACATACGAAAATAATGACCTAACTTTCAAAAAATTTAAAACAAATTGACTTTCGAGTTTCATTAATTAGATTAATTTATAATTAAATGACGCATAGAAACATGTTTTTACAAGTTAATAATAAACAATACAGACAGTGCATTTCTAGTAACGAATTGCCATAGGGCAGTATTTTAAGCCCAACATTACATTATTTTTATATGATCTGGAAGAAGAACAGAACAAATCATTTTAGATAATATCCCCTTCCATCATAAACAGTTTGTCAAATTTTTAGGTATCTAGATAAAAAAATCTTATGGAAAAATCATATAGATTTCACTATTAATTTATAAATCATTTATAAAATCTGTTATTGATTGCGGTTCAGTTTTATATGGAAATGCTAGCAACCGGGGGGTCAATGCATATCAAGTGGCCCAAAGGTGCTTGCTTGACCATTTTAGAAATATATATATATATATATATATATATATATATATATATATACCATCAATTACATATAGAATCAGTAGTTCAAAACAATTTTAAAATTGTTTTTAGAGTCAACCGTTTGAAAATGGCGGTCATCTTTGTTTCACAACGCATGCCGATTTTTGAGTTTGTAAGCTCTTACAGAAAACTCATTTTCTCATGACTGGTAAGTCATAGACTAATACCTCAAACAGCATTTTTTCCCCTACTTTATGTTCTTTTCAATATTTGAATATTTTGAAGTTCAATACTTGAAAACTGCTATTGAAAACAAATATTTTCAGGTCTTAAGAAGCTACTTTTGAGGGTAATTTTTGAGTATAGGGGGATGTATATCAAAGTTGATTTTTGGTATGATAATAAACCGAGCTAAGTAGCTTGTATTAAAAGGACTCTTAACCCTGATATTTGTTACCTTATTTATTTATGCATTTTTAAAATTCAAATTCATGAAATTTTTGTTAACTTTAGGCTTTAATATCTGTGGACTTGATAAAAATATGATTTTTTTATGTTATGCTTAGATTCAACATAAAACTACTGTAAAATTTACAACCTGTATATTAGAGTACTTCGGTAACTACGAATTTTTGAAAATGGTCCTTTTCACGCTTATTTCAAAACTTGTATAATATATTAAAATTTTATTATTTGTAAAGTTTTTACTTTTAATAACCTTTTATAAAGTTTTTTTAATCATTTTATCTAAAGTTTAATTATAAAATGAATTAAAATATTTTATGTTGTACTGGACAATAATTTAGTTCAATATATAATTAGAATTTACTATATGTAATTTTTATTTATTCTTTTATTGAAAAATTATAAAAATGCATAGTATGATAGTTAAATTAAATTAATTCAGTGAATTTCAGATATTGGTAATTATTTTTTATTTATTTTACAATCTGACATTTATGTCAGGTATTTATTCATTAATTTTTATTAAAATACGCAAATAAAAGAGAAAATGCAAGATATTCTAAAAAATACTAAGGATTCAATACGTCGTACGTCGTCAATTAGTTTAGAATTCAACCTAAAATGTCTTATCAAAACAGAACAGTAATAAGTACAATATGTGAAAGTTTGAATTAGAATTTTTAACTAATTGAATTTAATGATTAATAATTGTGTTTCTCAATCATGGACTTTGTATAATTATATAGTTTCAATTTTGTACAAATTTGCTATTTTGTAAAATAGATTTTAAATATAAGTCATATGGTTATATAATAATGAACATGACGCGAAGCGTTATTAATTCCAGGCGTTTTATTAGCTATATTTATTTACTTTTAAAAAATACGTATATACCAAAGTACTAAAATATATAGGGTAAAATTTTTACAGTAGTTTTATGCTGCATTAGAGCAGAACATACAGGGTGGCGCAAGATTCCGATGAAGTCCAATATCTCAGTTATTTAGAAATTTACAAAAAAATATTACTGATATAATTTATAGCTACTGTAAAACTTCACATTTTAAAATTGGTTTCATATATACAGGGTGTCCAATAATCACGTGACGTATCAAACATATGATTTTTTAAATGGAATGCTATATTTCTTATAGATTTTACGCTTAAAATTAATCATTTTTGACATAAGGTTTATTAGGTCAGTTTTTAATATTTTAAAAGTTATAAACAATTTAAGGTTGAAATCAATGGAAGATTGGGGCCTTATTTTTCAAAAATGAAAAACGATGTACACTTTCTGTTAACGCAATTTAATTGAAAAAATGCTTAATAATAGAAGGAATAATCGTTTGTTACCATAAAGCAAATGTTGTGTACAGGGTGAAACAATACGCAACCCTATATTTTTTACACTATTGAAAATTGATTGTTCTTTAATTTTTGTATAATAAACTATACCCCTATCTGTTACCATTTTTTTAACAATTTCAATTCAAAGTACAAAATTATAAGTTTCGCTTATAATCTATAATTTAAGTAGGCTATAATTAAGACAAATGCAATCATAATCGTTTTCTGGTATTTAATAACATACTTACTCCCTAACCTAAAAGGATATTCAAATGACAATCGATATTTAAAAGCGCATGCAAAATATAAAGAAAATAATCGCTCAACGATTATTTAGCGAGTTATAATGGTTATTGGGACATATTTTTTAAGAAAAAAAATTGTAAAATGTTTGAATGCTATTGAATTAAAAAAAAAATGTGAATGTGTGAAATAAATACATTAAATGTTAACAAAATATAATGATATAAATATTTTATTATTTCACTTAGTATCTATTTTCGGTTTTTCAGTCAACATGAATTGTTTAAATAAATCAATTTAAGAAGCATATAGGAATATTTTAAATATTTTTCGAATAATAACCAAAAAATATAGTTGTTGTTAGTTTTTAACAATTAAATTTATCATTTATTGAAGAAGTATGTTTAACTGCACCAGTATTACAAAATATAACGTAAAATGTACTTTACTTACTAATTATAATATTAAACGTTGAAAGTTACTAAATAAATTAGTTGTTCTGGCGCGGCCTACTTTGGTTAAAAATTCTATACCAAATTATTTAATCAAATGCAATTTTGAAGAATAAATTGATGATAATAATAGGAATCGTAAAATCTGTTTAAAAATAAATTATTAATATTAACATACCTTAATAAAAAAATAACTTCCAACCCATTCCTGGTGAATCGAGAACTAACTCACCTCCAGCACTCACTAATTACGCGTTTTTAATTATTAATAATTTCTGACGTTAAAAATTAAACCTGAATGGTGAACATTGCGCGTTTTCGGACGACTGAATCGAAATACAAGAGCGCAATTATCGCAAATCAAGAAGAAAAAAAACGATCGATGACTCACTCCGAGAACGCATTCCTGAGATAAGAAGATTCGTTGTACCTGGATCCTGGCGCACAGCCAAGAACATACCTATTTAAATTGTTGTATTTTCAATATTATCGCGTATTAAAATAATTACAGCTTAATATTTATTTACTTTTTTTATTAAATTCTCATTTATCCCATGGTAAAAAAATATGTATGAATTATGATGTATTTTAATTAATACACTTGATTATTCGTTTCACTAAATTATTTTATATTTGTGTTCGCGTAACTTTCACAACTAAATAAATTAGTTGTTCTGGCACGGCCTACTTTGATTAAAAATTCTATACCAAATTTGTATTTGAGATTAAATATCTCAATAACGGTAAACGGTAGCTATTTAATATGTTATATAAAAAATGAAGAGTGATTAATTTTCTATTAAAATAGCATAAAAAATATAGGGTGTCCCATTTAAGTAAAAAGAGAAAAAAATCATTTTGCGTATTGCTTCACCTTGTATATAAAAATTTGTTTTAAGAGAAAAAAAGAGTATTTCTTTTATTATTAAGTATTTTTGCATTTGTATGGCGTTGACAGAATGTTTATTTCATTTTTCATTATTGAAACATTAGGCTCTAAACATCTATCGATTTCAACATTAATTTGTTTATAACTTTTAAACTATGAAAAATTGACCTATTAAATCTTATATAAAAAATGATTATTTTTAAACGTAGAATCGAAAATCTTCATAAAAAATATATCATTCCATTTAAAAAGCATATGTTTGATACGTTACGTGATTATTGGACACCTTGTATATATGAAACTAATTTTAAAATGTGAATTTTGACAGAAGCTACTAATAATGTAAGTAATAGTTTTTTTGTATATTTCTTTATAACTGAGATATTGGACTTCATCGTAATCTTGCGCCACCCTGTATAAAAAAATCATATTTTTATCAAGTCCCCCACCAGGGATATTAAAGAATAAAGTTAACACAAATTTCAAAAATTTGAATTTTAAAAATGTATACAAAAATAAGGTGACAAATATCGGGGTTAGAAGTATTTTTAATACAAGCTAATTAGTTAGGTTAATTATGCCAAAAATCAACTTTGATATACATTCCGTTATAGTCAAAAGGTACCCTCAAAAGCGGCCTCTTGAAAAATGAAATCAGTTGTTTTCAATAGCAGTTTTCAAGTATTGAATTTCAAAATATTCAAATAGTGAAGAGAACATAAAAGACAGAACAGACTGTACGGAAAACAATAGTGTTTGAATTATCAGTCTATCGCTTACCAGTCCTGAGAAAATGAGTTTTCCGTAAGAGCTTACAAACTCAATAATCATTTGCGGTGAAACAAAGATGGCTGCTATTTTTAAATGGTTGACTCTAAAAAATTAAAAAAATGTTTTGAACTACTGATTCTATATGTAGTTGATGGTAGAAATATCATTTTTTTTATAAAATAGCCAAGCAATCAAATTATTTTTTTCTGGACCATTTCATGTGGATTGACCCAACTGTCATACTAAAAAAGATAAAATACAATATAAAAGTTTAAGATTTTGTATCGGTGCTTTACTTTGCTCTATTAGACCTTATTATACGAAAACGCGGGAACAATTATGAATAAATTACCTGTAATATCAAAAAAATCCAAAATTACAGATAACATTTCAAAATTACATATTTTTGATCTTACTGCAAAATATTGGATAATAAAAAAGTCTCCAGTTCTAGTAAAATGTTACAGACAAATATACATTTGCATCTATTATAAAGCCGGTAAGTTGTTATTATTTAATAAAAACAACAACAGATAATCCTCAAATAAATAATTCATATTTCATTTCATCGTTAAATTCGAAATTTTCTAATACTTACCAAATGTCCCGTTAATGTTGGGAAATGGCTTAACCTCATATTCCTGGGACCAAAATATGTTGATTCAACCGTACTCATCTATATATAAAAGTTAACCATTAAGCAGAATTTCAGTTTTCAAACTTAAACAAAATAATATTTATAATAATAATTTATTACCCAACAGTTTACAAAAACTTATTACAGGATAATCTTACAATTTACAGACTATGTTTATACGTACATACACATATAGATATTCACATAATACAATTAGCGCAGTTTTATTATTCGAACACTAAGGATTTACTTAATGCATGCAAATTCGTTGATAAGTCAATACTACTTGCGAATTTATTCACCGTTTTACGCATTGAATTTATGGGAGAATTTAAATAGTGTGAAGTATTTGCGTTAGTGCTATAAACGTAGAGTTCTGTCTAGAATTAGTTCTGGGGATATAGAAATTTAATTTTGATAAGAGGTAAGAATCTTCAATATCATAATGCAGTAATTTATAAACAAAAATAATCTGAGCCTTGTGCCTTCTGGCTTTAAGCGAAGGTATGTTGAATTCTCGTTCGAGTTCATGGGAAGGATAACCTTGTGAGGGATACAAATTGTGTTTCCGAAAATATAAAGTTTTTTTTTTCAAGTTCATTAATATATGTATTGTATATAGGATTCCACACCACGGAACAATACTACAGTTTACTACGTATAAAAGCGTAGTAAAATCTTACTAAAGGCTGAATGTTATTAAACTGCTTCGTGTTACGTATTAAAAAACCTAGCAATACATAGCAAGATTTTGTTAAACTAAAAACATGATGGTTGAAAACTAGTTTGTTGTCAAAGTAAATGCCGAGATCACGGAAGACTGTGACGGATTCTAATACCTCATCATTTATACTATAGTGATATTTTATCGGGTTAAATATTCTACCATAAGTGCAAACCATTATTGACACACCACATCTGAATATTATTTAGATTACGCTGAAGTTTGTAGCAATCCTCGATTGTTCCAATTGTGTCAAATAACTTTAAATCATCAGCGTAGAGTAGGCAATTACAATCGATGCATGTTACAATATTATTAATGAAGAGCAAAAATAATAGAGGTCCCAGGTTGGAACTTTGTGGTGCACCGCTTGAGCAGGAAACGTTTCGAGACTTAACAGACCTATATTCAACAAAGGTAACTCTATCATGTAAGTAACTATTTATTAATGAAATGAGATTGTTATCAAAACCAAAGAGATGTAGTTTATTACTTAGTAAGTCATGTATTTGTTGCAATGAAAATAAACTGAGTTTTAGAGCTAAATTTCAAATATTTTGGCGAAGTTGTATATTAAAGATATAGGTCTATAATTAGAGATAATGTCAGTTTCTTTTGATTTGTGAATTGGTATAATTTTCGAGACTTTCCAGATACAAGGGAAAACATTGGTCTTCAACATCAGGTTATATGTGCAATAATGGTTCTGCAAAACAATTTCGACAGTCAACAATAATCATCGCTGGTTATTATCCGGTCCTGTAGTAAAGTATGTTTTTAAATGTTTAATAGCCGTAAAGTACTCTTCAGGCGAATTTTTTTTAACGGTTAGTGCATCGTAGTGTGTAAATGAGGAGGTATTATTACAAGGTAAAAAATTGTCGCTATATACAGACGAAAAATGTGACGCAAACGCTTCAGTAATATTAGAAGGCCCCTCAAAATAGGTATTATCTTGCTTCATTACACCGGGAATTCTAGTTGTTGATTTACGTTCATTAATGAAAGTCCATAATTTTTTTGGATCTGAAGATACATTTGATTCTATTGTTTCGATATATGATTTGAAATCAGAGGCAATGCTACGTTTCACAAATGAACGAAATTTTGAAACTTGTAAGCAATTATAAGGTGTTTTGTGAAATCTACATTTTTTATGCCAATATTTCTTTTTCCTGATATTAAAAATTGTAGTTCTGGAAAACCATTTCGGGAATTTACTAATTTTTGTTTTGACAAGAGGAACACTAAGGTTAATATAATTATGTAAAATTGTATATAATTCTAAGCAGGCTGTGTTCACATTGCTTGTATTTGTGACGGTAGTCCAATTGGTATCAGCTATAAGTTTATATAAAAGGGAAAAATTTGCTTTTTTAAAATTAAATTGTGGTCCATATGAATTAAAGTTTGTGACAGGTTCACTCTTATGAGTACAGGTTATCATTAACGCAGGATGGTAACGATCTTCTTTAACTAAGGGAGAATCTGAGTGTTGAACTACACAAGTTATACCAATCGAGCAAATTAACAGGTCCAATATATTTCCAGAAAAGTTTACACAATCATTGATTTGGTGCGCAGAATTAAAATTCATAAAATTAGAAATGGTATTCGATTTTACACATAATGCATTAGGGTAACTTGATAGATTAAAATCTCCAACGATCATAAACGGTAGATCTGGAATTGACCGATTTTCGATAACACTAAATAAATGTTCATATGCAATAACTGGTGATTGTGGTGGAATATATATGACTAATAAATAAAATAAATTATTGAAAAGTTTTACGCGAATACAAGTTAAATCTATGTTAAAATTTACGTTGATGTCAATAGTTTCTGATAATGTGCGGTAAATAATTCTGAATTGTGTAAAAAGGAATTAGCCCAAGTTTCAGATAAAAATATAATATCCAGATCGTCTGTTTCAAGTAGATTATTGAAAAATGTAAATGTCTTGGTGTTAAGTCCACGGACATTTTGATAGTAGCATTTTAATTCATGCTGTTGGACGCAGATACGTTTTTTTAACTATACGAGGAAGTCCATCTATGTATCTCAAAGAAATCATCTCACCATTCCCTGAGCGCTCCTTAAATTCTAGAATAACGTTCTTCTTCAGGTTGCTTATTAATATAAACACCAGAAAGTTCAGCGTGCTTCTTCAACGTCTTCGAATTGCGCAAAATACTGTGAGCGATATCAGTAGATATAATAGGACGTATTTTAGTGTCATCATGCTTAGAACCCAAACGGTAAATATTCACAATGTCATCATTAACAATTTTTGGATTTATACTTTTTACAACATCTAAGACACATTTACGTTCATCCTCTTTGTTTCGGTTTTCTACAATGTTAGAGATGATTATGTTCTTATCTCTCCTTCTCTGTTCATTGACTTCATATAATACTTCGTCCATGATTTGTTCGGTAGTAGTCTGAGATTTATTTTCTAATCCACCCGATTTTAAATCTACGATCTCGCGTTGCAGACTAAGAATCATGTCTTTTAGACTAATAATATGATCCGTGAGATCTGAGGTGCAGCATTCACGACAGGTCCACTTTATATTTTTCTTCGACCTTAGGAACTTGGTTTCAGAATTGGACAATTGAACACAAGCTGTATTATATATACTCCGACACACATAGCATGTAACTGATGTCGTTACATTTACAGATGACTTACAACATTTGCACTCCATTTTCAGTAATAAATTATAAATTATTAATATTTATTAAGAGGAAAAAGCTATAGGAATACATACATATATATATATATATATATATATATATATATATATAATTTGTTTTTATTATTGAATGACGCTCAATAATAAAAATATGTTGTTGTATATATATATATATATATATATATATACAACAACAATGGATAAACTTCTTCTGCACTACGCGGCTCTTCATAGTGACTGTATAAAAGCAAACACAGGTAGATGTAAGCCACGGATAATTGACAAAAGAATACAGAGGAATAAGCAGGTAAATGTAAAGGAATTATTTAAATAAGTGAATCCAGTATACAATAAAAATAAATACTGAGTGCAATGAACTGCCTGGGACCTCGCTTATATGGTTTTTGCGGTTATTTAGTTTTTGCTCTGGGAGATTAATACACGTTGCCTCGCCGTTTTTGCGTTAATAATTTCGTGTCAATGATTTAAATACAAATCTCACAAATATTAAGTATACACACAATCTGTACTTAAGTTTAAGTCACTTACGTATATGTAGGCACTCGTTTATTTATATACGTGAGTTTTATAAATTTGAGTTAAAGATAAACCACATAAAATGTGTAAAATAAGCGGAGCACAAATCAACACGTTCACTGACACTTATTTTATTGAGAAAAATTTAATGCGTTATCCGATTTGAATGACATTTACTAAGGTTTAATATGATAATATAACACATCATCTGAGTTAATATGAGTAGCATCTCTTGATGGTAATTGTGAAATATAACATAACCTGAAAATAAATACCTAAATATTTCTTTAGTTACAGAAGCACTAATATTTTTAAAAGTATTACTTAAATGAATGGTCGATTTGGAGTATTTTTATCTCTTTATAAATTTCGAAAATTGCACAGTTTGGTCGGAAAAAATAAAATGCGAAACAATTAGTTCTATTTCTTTGGTAAAATGCGAATCAAGTTACACCGAAAACGTAAATAAATGTGACTTATTAGTTATTAATGTAATTATTACATTAAATTTTTGCTATAAAAATAGTTTTCGATTCATTACTTGTTTATTAACATGTTAATTTTTAATTTTATTTTCTTAGAAAATAAAAGTGTCCAGAATGCCTTGGGTAAATAAGTAATAAGACCATCAAATTATCTTAATTAATAAATATCTCAAATTAAAACGGAGTGGATTTTTTTACAATCCGTATAATTGGATAAAAATATATAAAATCTACGTTACTATGTCTAAATATACTACATAATTAAAAACATCTGTAATAAAAAAACTTTAATAATACATAATTAATTATTTTCGAAGATTACTGAGACAATATTTATCTTTATTCAGTGTCAATAGTCCAATTATTGTTCAGAGCTGTTTTCGTCTTTTAACGAATATGATTTTGAATTCTTTATTGCTTTTATATCTGGTAAATATATTTAAATATGTAAGCATGTGTAAATTAATATATTTAAACATAAATTAAAAATGAAAATTAATAAGGCTAATTTCTAAATACTGTTCAGTTGTTAATGGATGTAATTGAATTATGATTATTTATTAAATAACAACTAATTTATTTGATAAGATCAGATACAAAAACATCTTTATTCAGATAATATGACAACAAAATTATACAAAATTTATTATAACAATATGTACAGCGATAGGCTGAGGCTGGGTGGCGTCCATTTTAGATAATAGAAAGGGGTCCGTAGAGAAAGTCATTAAATTCCTACGCGAGACAAACATACTCAAGCGAATATAGGGTATCTGTCGTCTTTAGTATTAATTTATTTTAATTTATTGATTGTTCTGTCCTGTGTTGTCCGGTGGGATCAGAGCCTCTTTACAACTCTGATTCGTGTGTTTGGTGTTTTGTGTGTAGTGTCGTCTACTCAAGAGTCCTTTTACAACTCTTGAGCATTTAGGTTAGGTGTTTTTAGATTCAGGCATCGAGGTCCGTTTACAACCTCTATGTCGTCTTTCTGTGATATTAGCATTAGGTTTTAATTTGTTTAGGGTTAGGTTTTATTTTATTTATTCTAGGGTTAGGTGTTATTCTATTTATTTTTAGGTTAGGTTAGGTTGTGATATTAGTTTTAAGTTAATTTGGCCAATGCCTGACCATTTAAAAAGTCAGTGCATTTATCCAGACCCGACCGGCTAATAACCATAGTAGTCGAAGCCGGTAAAGTGGCAGGGGTTTTTAGTCGGTAGTTTCTCGGACAAAATTCGGGAAGAGTCCGACACAGCGTCCGTAAATGGATTTTCTTCTTCCACAACACAAAAAAAACAATATGTACAATTCTGTTAATAGCCTGTCATGGGCTATCGAGAGATCAGATATTAATTTATATATTAACATTAATAACTGGTCTCTACACTTTAACTCTTAATAAAATATATTTATAATAGAACACTGTTTAAAAATACATTTCATCAAACATGAGCGTCATTCAATAACAAAAACAAATGATTTCAATAAAAAAAACTTTGATATATTCATAAATAGTAATTAATATTGACAACCACCGCACGTTTTGTGATAAAATATAAAAAAACTGTAAACATATAATTCAACACTGAAAATATTTAAAGTACACAGTTTTATTGATCCAACCTGTATAGTGGATTTCCATATGTATTACAGTTTCGTGAAAGATATTCATTGCAATTAATATAATTGTTGTTTATGAATTACAAACTTGTTTTCGAAGATCAAAATCATTTACCTTGTCTCGCAAAATAAACATGCCTATAAATCAGCACTTTCGAATATTTCCAATTATTATTAAGTTATCTCTTCCCCTCACCATCCACAGCAAATACCGATAATATATAAAAATAGCAATAATATCGTGTTTTCATTTATTTAATTTATGTGCGGCAAGTCTGCTTGTTCAGTCCAGTCTGCATTGTTATTTTGCGTGAGAAGTTGCTAAAACTTGAATTCCTAGCTGAATTTTCAATTCTAACTTTATCTAATTAATTTATAAATAACGATGTCGTCGCTTCTAAAAACAGTTTATTGGATTTCGAAAGAGGATATAGATAATGTAAAAGCGCATTATGGGATGGACGATGAAAAAATAAAAACAGATTGTTGCATTGTGGAAGACTGGATGAAACAACAAGCGCATTTTCCTGATGATTTTGGTGTGTATTTCTTTCGTTTTTAAGATAAAATCGAACTAAAAGTATTTTCCTTTCGCTATCGCAAACAAAGGTTTTACAATATGTAAGTGAAAAATAATTGTTATAAGTTAAAAATAAATAAATCCTCAAAATGCTTTTTATCGTGGAGACAAAGTTGTCATTAATGTTTAAATATATTAATAGAAAATTATTTCTAAACTTTGTGATGTATAACACTTTATTTTTACTCGTGACTGCAATTTCGGAAAATTCAGTTTACTATAATCAAACATGTACTTCATGTGTATTTTTTTATTAACATACTGAAAATGATCATTCAATTTGTATCATTCCTTTTTTCAATGTTTGTAAAATTTATTGATCATTTTCAGTATTTTTCCTTATTAATTTTAATTTAAATAATTTAAAATTTGTGAATAATTTTCGTTATTACAATTGTCATAAACATCAAACTAAAGAAAATGTTACAAATAACGTTGAACCAACATTAAACTTAAAAAAGATAGAGGTAATGTTTCACATTGCAGTTTAATTAAATTAAAAGAATAGAAAAGAAAATAATTACTTTCTTTCCATTTGCTCTGCAATTAAGTGCGCTCTTTGTTCATAAAATGGATTTTTTTAATGAATTGTTTTTTTTTTTTGCGGCGATAACCGAGTATGGAATAGATAATTAATTTATAAAAAATATAATGTCACAAACAATACTTTTTGTTAAAGCTAGCAAAATTAAAACAATGAAATTTTAAAGTCTTCAGCGTGTTTAATTCACAAAAAATCCCATAAACCAAAAGTCACTAATGCAAGACTTCTAGAATTATACTGTTTACCCAAAATTCAAAAACCAGAAAATACATTGCTTGAGAATTAACTCATATAAAATTAATATTTTTGGATAAAGAAATTTAAAATGATTTGTTTATTTTAATATCTAATTCCATTCTACATGTTACATTATAAAAATAGTGTCAGAAGTAATAATAAATACAATTAGTAACAAATTATGATTTAAGTTTCGGTGAGGGTGTTTGATACCAATTGAAAGGAAGTTATTTATTCCTTACTTCACTTATTTATTTTTCACTTTTAAATATATTTCAAACACAATGTGATCATTATCAATTACAAACTAGTTTGTTTATGATTAAGAGTGAAAAATAAATAAGTGAGGTAAGAATAAACAACTTTGTTTCAATTGGTATCAAACACCCTCACGGAAATGTATACCATAATTTGTTACTAATTGTATTTATTATTACTTTCGACACTATTTTTATAATGTAATATGTAAATTACATTTTCACAATACAGATTTTTTGGGCTGTGGAAGGGGAAATCCAGTTACGGACACAGTATGGGACTCCTTTCAGTCAAGCTTTGACAATAGAGCCCAACATACAATACAATTACACAAACTTAAAGTTAAAATAAAACCTAAACCTAATATCATAAAAGGAAACGGCACTGAGGTTGATGTCGAAACTAATGAAAAACACCTAACCTAATACGACATGATAAAAGGTGGTAGCTAAGTTGTAAAGAGACTTCGATACCATCAACCATAAGGAAAATAAAGTATAATAAATTAACAAAAAAAAAAAAAAAAAAACAATAGAAACGCTAAATTCGCGTCAAAATGTCTATTCACTTAGGAACTTTATAAGTCTTTCTACGGACCCCTTTCCATTATTTAAAATATACGCCACATCACCACTCAGCCTCAGCCTATCGCGTTGAATTGCGTAGGCTAGACATTCTACTAATATATGCTCTACAATACTGGTATTCGGGTTGATCGCCTCCGGAAAGGAGTACACCTCCTTTCCGGCGGCGATCAACCCGGTTATATTTTTGTGTTCCCTATGCGTAAACGACTTCCTCCCTCCTTGTAAGGACCACCAGCGACTTCCAGGATGTTACGGAGAGCTTTATAGATTTTAGTTTGCTCTCAAAGCGGTTCCAATCTTGCATTATAACGCTTTTAATGTATTGCTTGACGTCACCTGGTGGCACAGGTTTACTGTCAACTGAGTCCGCATTCGCTGCCTGACGGATAGCAAAGATTATAATTATTGTTATTCAAATCGAAAGTTTTTTTAACTAATAAACCATTAAACATGTCATAAAAAAACTGTTGACGTTGAAGTACTTTCCTATAATACCTATTCCCGAAACTTTAATCATTTTAAAAATATTTTTAATCGATAATTTAGTCTCTGCAGAGAAAATAAAAAAAAATATTTAGATTTGATTAATTAGTTAAGGAATATATTATTTATTATTAGAATTTAATGGATTTTTTAAATAAACGTTTGGAACAGAAAAGGAAAAACTGTTGGTACCTTATTTAGCAAATTTGTTTATGATTCGTTTAGTAAATTTTGCAAATTCAACAATCAATTTCCCAATAAAATATGGTTCAGGTATGTTGATGATGTTTTCGTTATTCTTAATAAAAACATTAATGTTGAAATAGTTATTAATGAAATTTATTACAATAATCGTATAAATATTATGTATCAATTAGAAATTAATGGAAAGTTATATTTTTTGATGCTTTAATTATTGTAAACAATATTGATTCATATTTCAATATGTGCATAATAAATTCAAAAAAGGCACAAATATAAAAATAATTAAATAAATAATGAAAAAAATGTGTGATTCCTTATTGAGACAATACAAATACTACAAAACAATTTAATATAAATAATTATAATGTAAGTGCTAGTTTCCTTGGGCTATCGATCAAAGGTCTTCCTGCTCTGTAAATGTATTATGCAGCGTTAACAAATATAGAATAATAAACTCTGGATATTATAAAATATACGATGGGACGGTGCAAATATTTTTATTAAATATCTTATTTAATATTTTTTGTGTACAAGGCTGTATTTCTTTGCATTTTTTGCTATGTAAATTTTGTGATTATTTCATCATAATATATTATTTTATTACTTATAAATTTATTTAATATATTTTGATTGTTTTCATTTCATTATAGTTGATAATTTCTGTTAACGAAATAATTTCTATAAGCGCTTAATTCAGTGATTTATTTAATATTTTTTTTATACAATTAGAGAAAAAAAAAAGAAAATTTGAAATTAATTTAATTTATAATAAAACTAAAAATTAAATTTAACTCTACTTAATGAACAAAATTCTAGCAAAAATATACATAAAATGTTTAGATCAACTATCAAATAATAATAATAGTAATAACGTCCAAGTATAAAATTAAAAATATAATAAGTGTAAATTACGCGTGTTCGCGATTTGGGTTTAAAATTACAAATACCAGTAAGTTGAATTAAATAATGTTTATTCCAACTACTGACTAATATTAAAATAACAAAAATAAAACAAGACTTGAAACTAAGAAAATAATCGATAAGACAACACTCTCCCAGGAAGTAAGTTTACAAATTTAGTTTTAAAAAAGAGGGATTTAAAGGCAAGAACAAGAAAACGATTTTTTTATAACTTAAAGGTGCGGTTTAGACGAAAGAGATAGCTATATAAATATTGGCAATCACTAATTCGAGTTAGATTGCTGTTGTGATCAATGAACAATATTGTTTTATACATTAATGTAATCTTAAAATAAGCAGGAAATTCATCAGATGAATTAAAAATTATTTTAATGTTTAGTTTGTGTTAAAAACAATTATGTAAACAAAATCAAATTTATAGCAAATTTCAAATTATATTTTTGCTAATAAAAACGTGTGCAATGAAAATTTAAAGGATTTCACTAAATTCTGCATTCAAATAACTTAGCAGACATGACCTATTAATTTCATTAAATCTTACAATTTTCTTTTTTTAACTTGAATTAGTAAATTGACATACTACACGAAAATTAACGATTTATTTTTTATTTAGACTAATACTTTATACTGTACTCGCTTCGGCGGTACATATACTAAAATTGGAACGATACAGAGAAGATTAGCAAGGATGACACGCAAAATCGTGAAGCGTTCCACATTTTTCTCCCATCCCAATCCCTCCTATAACAAGGTATATATACAAAGATTGTGACATTGACCGAGTGACAGAAGACGTGACAAAATACATTGAGAATTTCCCAGACATTACCCCGAATTCCTATCACCATTTCTCCCGTACATTATCGAAATCTATTGAAAGACACACCCCCACGTATTCCAAAAAACCATAAAAATATCCAGAGAGTTATACAGAGACATTAGTATGACGGACGAACCTCACTTGAAAACAAAATTTAATAGACTCAACAAAGACATACAACAGTTAATAAATGAATATAAAAAGGATCATTGGATTAAAAAACTCAGCAAGTACAGAAAAACAGATTACCTACAGCAGATACAAGATCCGAGAACAAATGAAACAATAACAGACAAACAAAAATAGCCGATATTTTTGCCGACTATTTTAATGAAATATTTTCGACAACGAATAACGACAGTTACTATAACGATTTCCTACAAACAATTAATTCCTGGTACAATTCATTTAATCAAATCCCAATCAAAACTCCCGACGATATAAAAGAGGAAGATTATTATGAACTTTTACACAAGGGTAAAAACACTTCGCCCGGCTATGATAACATTCCCAGGTCCATACTAAAGTCCCCCCCTGACACCATACATTATCCGCTTATTCAATTTTGTTTACTCTTCCCACCAACTTCCCCAGGAATGGAAGAGGGGGGTGATAGCCTGTATACAGAAACCGGGAAACGACCCGGAATCTGTAGCAAACTACAGACCTATCACCCTTCTCCCAGTACTCGGAAAGTTGTTTGAATCCATTGTCCAGAGAAAAATTTATACCCACGTTCAACATAAAATCCCACCCTACCAGTTCGGGTTCATAGAACATCGATCCACTTCCCTTCTCTTATCAATACTTACGTCCAACTGCCAAACGGCACACCTCGAAGGCAAAAAATCAGTCATATTATTTCTAGACATTAAGATAGCCTACGATTCAGTGTGGCATCGAGGAGTGCTTTTCAAATGCCACTCCCTAGAAATCCCATCACACCTGATCAAAATCCTCGACAGTTTCCTTTCGAGTCGCTCCATCAATGTCAGAATCCATAACACCTTCTCCTACAGCTTCAATCGCAAACAAGGCTTACCCCAAGGTTCACCCCTATCTCCATTACTCTACAATATCTTTGTCCATGACCTATATAATCCTAACCCTAATTATTTTAATCCCTCTGTATATCCGCTGCTATATGCTGACGACACTGCTCTCATTTCCCACGCTCCAACCATATTAAAAGCGGTTAACACTCTGCAGGGGCTGATAGATGATCTGCAAACCTGGTTCGCCAAATGGAGAATATCAATAAATCCCAATAAAACCCAACTACTTATTCCTTTCCATAGACACAATAATTTCCCTTTCCAAATTACAATTAATAACCGCCCCATATCTCCCTCTCCCACCTGCAAATACCTAGGTGTAACTCTAGACCCCAAACTTACTTTCATTAAACACTCCCTAAACCTGAAAACTAGTATAAAGAGCAGGGCGAGACATTTTAGAGCATTAACGTACAAAAATCAAGGTATCTCGACAGCCACTGTCGTACATATATATAAAATGATCTGTCGACCCCTGCTTGAATACGCGCCTATCCTGTTTCACAATCCACGTCCTAATGTCCTGAGAAATCTCCAGGTCGCGGAAAGGTCGGCCCTTAGAGTGTTAACAAAAATCAGACACCCGAATAAACCACTTCATAACCCACCCAATACCCTTCTATACGAAATCTGCCAAATCCCAACCATTGAAGAAAGGCTAGAAATCCTCGCCCTAAAATTTACCACTAACCCCCACATTGCCCCCATCATCCAACTCTTATGCATCCCTCGAGACCCAAACATAATTCCAAAATTTAAGCACCTAGTACTAACTATTCATCAATTCATTTCATCAAATTTAACAGGACGAGACATTGACAATTAGTAATCATGACGGTTTAATAAACGACAGGAACTAGACAAAGACAGGCCGAAAGACCTCCGGTCGATAGCCGTTTCTCTTAAGAATATATATTTGTTTTTAATTGTTTCATGTATTGTATATTGAATTAAATATGTATGTATTCTTTGGGAATAAAGATGTTTGTATATATACTTTATACTTGGTAGTTAAAAAATGTAAATACATATTCATATTATTAAATCCAATAGAATGGCTTTTTTTCAAACGATTATTTCCATTTCACAATATAGTTATCTCTTTCCACTAAACCGCAACCTTAATCCCTCTATCTTATCTTTTATTGCCATCAATAGAAATTTACAACATTTTACACAATGGTTTATTTTAAGGTTGTGTTTTCGGGGTACTACACCAATGCGCACTAGCAGCACTCGCTCGGATTTTTGCGTTTTTTGCTTGTGTACTTTTTCAGTCCGCCCTGTCAACATCTTTTTCTGCTTACATAAAAATCTGCACTCGCTCCAACCCAGTGCAAGAAAACGACACTGACTCGGGGAGTGAGTACACGAATTCCAGTGCAATATGACCGACAAAACAACGAGTCATGTGATAGTTTGTGGTAAATTATTGGAACATTTATTACATATATTTATTATGAATATGATTTATCTTCCATTTTTTAGTAATCTATTTGTCGTATCTATAATAAAATATATTTATCTCGTATCGTCCGGCATAATTGCAGACGAGTAATCATTATCTATTAATTTTCCATGTGAGTGATGTTTTAAAATCGACAGTGTTTGAAAACCGGGCAGTGCAATACGTTACAGCTCTCATTCAGTACGCACTGGTGCTCCCCGATTCTGTGTAAGCAGAAAACACGATTAAAATGTAAAAATCACGTTCGTACTATTTAATAAAATTCCCATATTGTAATTAGAAGTAAATTTCGCCTTAATATTACAACATTAATTATCATTGCCAGTCATTTTAGCAAGAGGGCACAGTTTGACAACTGGACGCACAAAAGAACCGTTTGCACTGTCATACTTCACGTAACACAATCCGAACATGGGTGTATGGTCTTGATCATCTCAAGGCGCTACTGCAGGGAGCTCCGCTAGCTCGGTCTCGATGTTATCACTAGCGGCATTAAGAAAATGCCATAACTCTTGTAACTGATTACGTGCTCAACAAAGTTTATGGCGTTGCACAATGTAGCCGAATGTCGCAATCGAGGACACGAGTACGCGCGGGGGGTATTTTTCAACTTTCAATATTAACGAAATTAAGTACACCATCATGTTCTCCATACTTCAGAACTCAGAAATACAAAATCTCAACATAATAACGTTAATAGTTATTGAGTAATTAATTTATAAACATGGGCCAAATTTAGAAGTTAAATTCAAACGAAAATCGATACATTAATAAAAAATATTATCTTTGTAACCGCTTGAAAAATATATTTGCATTTTTTTTATGTTTAAACTGAAAGATGTGCGTATATGAAAGAACCACTTTAATACCTTAAATAGTTTATGAATTAAAAATTATCAAAATTATCTAATTTTAAAACATGTAGAGGAGGAGTAGAGTAGAGGAGCGCGGAGCTGGTATTGACTTCGCGCACCTAATTTTAAGGCGACTCGCAACACAAAAAAACAATATCTCAAAATATCGATTCGATAATTGAAAAATTATTTCTTTCCTAAAAAGAGGAAACTTATGGCTATGTTATGGTGTGAAACAGACATCGGACATATTTTAACTATGCTTTTGAGATGGATTTAAATTTAGCGATTCACTCAAAACCACAGTTTAAATAGGTCCAATGTCTGGTTCACACCAGAATATAGCCACATGTTTCCCCTTTTTTTTTAAATATTTTTTCAATAATCGAACCGATATTTTGAGATATTATTTTTTTTGTGTTGCAAGTCGCCTTAAAATTAGGTACGAGAAGTTAATACCAGCTCCGCGCTCCGCTAGCATATCGACGCGTATTCTTACGACGACTCGCAACACAAAAAAAAGAAAATAAAATCTCAAAAGATCGGTTCGATAATTGAAAAATTATTTCTTTCCCAAAAAGGGGAAACTTGTGGATATGTTCTGGTGTGAACCGGACATCGGACCTATTTGAAATGAGCTTTTTCAAGATTCGATAAATTTAAATTCATGTTTTAAAATTAGATAATTTTAATAATTCTTAATTCATAAACTATTTAAGATATTAAAGTGGTTCTTTCATATACGCACATGTTTCAGTTTAAACATAAAAAAACAAATATATTTTTCAAGCGGTTACAAAGATATTATTTTTTATTAATGTATCGATTTTCGTTCGAATTTAACTTATAAATTTGTCTCATGTTTATGAATTAATTACTCAATAACTATTAACGTTATTGAGTTAAGATTTTGTATTTATGCATAGTATGGAGAACATGGTGCACTTAGTTTCGTTGATATATAAAGTTGAAAAATGTGCGTACTCGTGTCCGCGAATGCGTCAATAGGAAACACTGCGGTGCACCGTGCGTTGTGAGAAAAATTCCACGACGCATCTTCTTCGAGAGATAAGTCGGTAGAATGCAAGGAGAAATCCTTCAGTTGTAAGGTCGGCTACAATTTCAAAATGACACTTAAATACTTAATAATGAACGGGCCACAATAGTCCACGCCGCACTTTAAGAATGATTTAAACGGCTGAAGTCTATAGACGGAAAAAAGGGGTTAGCGCGAATGCATTTGACACAATTACGGACTTGTGTGTGATTATCTTGAATTTTGTATTGATTTTCTCTTGCCTAAATGCGTTCATTTTGTTTATTTACAGTCGTATTTACCATAAATTTACTCATCAGAAAAGAGTATTTTGTTTAAAACGTTGGGATCGTTGAACCCTCATCTTCTATCGCCAAACACAAATTTGTTTTCATCTCTTCTGTAAGAACTACAGATTATCTCACACGTTTTACATACTTAAAATTCACACAACTTTTTGTGCAAAAATATTCCTACATTTTAAGCACTGTTGTCTTACTTGGAATATGACGATTTGGATGTTACGTAGTAAAGTGGCAATTCCACTGCTTGACATACCTTTTATTTATGCCGATACAATTTCCACTCGTTCTTCAATATTATAAACAGACAATTTATATACAGGGTGGCGCAAGATACCGATGAAGTCCAATATCTCAGTTATTAAGAAATATACAAAAAAAATGTTACTTACATTATTAGTAGCCACTGTCAAACTTAACATTTTAAAATTAGTTTTTCATATATACAAGGTGTTCAATAATCACGTGACGTATCAATCATATGTTTTTTTTTAATGGAATGATATATTTTTAATGAAGATTTTCGATTCTACGTTTAAAATTCATTTTTTATATAAGATGAAATAGGTCAATTTTTCATATTTTAAAACTTATAAACAAATGAATGTTGAAATTGATAGATGTTTAGAGCCTAATATTTCAATAATGAAAAATGAAATAAATATTCTGTCAACGCCATGCAAATGCAAAAATACTTAATAATAAAAGAAATACTATTTTGTTCTCTTAAAACAAATTTTTATATAGAAAATGAAGCAATACGCAAAATTATTTTTTTATCTTTATACTTAAATGGGACACCCTATATTTTTTATGCTATTTTAATAGAAAATTGATCACTCTTCATTTTTTATATAACATATTAAATAGCTACCGTTTACCGTTTTTGAGATATTTAATCTCAATTACAAATTTGGTATAGAATTTTTAACCAAAGTAGGCCGCGCCAGAACAACTAATTTATTTAGTTGTAAAAGTTACGCATAATATCATATTTGGTAAGTAAAGTACATTTTACGTTATATTTTATAACACTGGTGCAGTTAAACATATTTCTTCAATAAATGATAAATTTAATTGTTAAAAACTAAGAACAACTATATTTTTTTGGTTATTTTTCGAAAAATATTTAAAATATTCCTATATGCTTGTTAAAATGATTTCATTAAACTATTCAAATTGACTGAAATACCGAAAATAGATACTAAGTGTAGTATTAACATTTTTATGTATTTATTTCACGCATTCTTTTTTTAATTCAATAGCATTCAAACATTTTACGACTTTTTTTTCTTAAAAAAAAATGTGTCCCAATAACCATTATAACTCGCTAAATAATCGTCGAGCAACTATTTTCTTTATATTTTGCAAGTGCCCTTAAATATCGATTGTCGTTTGAATATCCTTTAAGTTAGGAAGTAAATATGCTATTAAATGTCAGAAAACGATTATGATTGCATTTTGTTTTAATTATAGCCTACTTAAATTATAGATTATAAGTGAAACTTATAATTTTATAATTTGAATTGAAATTGTTAAAAACGGTAACAGATAGGGGTATAGTTTATTATACAAAAATTAAAGAGAACAACCCATTTTCTATCGAAATATTGTAAAAATATAGGGTGTTCCATTTAAGTGAAAAAAGAAAAAAATCATTTTGCGTATTGTTTCACGCTGTACGTAATATTTGCTTTATGGTAACAAACGATTATTCCTAATATTATTAAGCAGTTTTTTCAATTAAATTGCGTTAGCAGAAAATTTACATCGTTTTTCAATTTTGAAAAACAATGCACTAAACTGCCATTGATTTCAACATTAATTTTTTTATAACTTTTAAAATATTAAAAATTGACCTAATAAACCTTATGTCAAAAATGATTAATCAGCGTAGAATCTAAAATCGACATAAAAAATATAGCATTATACTTAAAAAATCATATGTTTAATACGTCACGTGATTATCGGGCACCCTGTATACATGAAACTAATTTTAAAATGTGATGTTTTACAGTAGTTACAAATAATGTCAGTAATATTTTTTTGGAAATTTCTAAATAACTAAGATATTGGACTTCATCGGAAATCTTGCGCCACCCTGTATTATAAATTCACCACATTAACTAACTTTAAAACTTATCGTAAAATATCAATAATTATATATTAATTATAAATTATGAGATTTATGCCAAGTTTATTTTTTTGTGTTATTAATTAGAACTTTTAATGCGAAAATAAAGAAATACAATATGTGTATGTCTTTCTAGCAAAGTACATTTCGTAGAAAAAAAATGTTATTTTAAATAAATAAATAAAAAAATGTTTCAAATTTCGACGACAAAAAAAAACATGGGTTTACATTTTTACTTTGTAAACCCCTATGGTCACACTTAAATAAAGTATAATTAATAAAAACATCTCTAATTAAAAATGCGTCAATAAAATATAATTAGCTTAGTCGAAAACAATTAAAGAAATAATGTTTATCTTCATTCGTTTTTAATAGTCGAATTATTGTTTAGAGCTGTTTTCTTCTTTTACATGAATAGGATTTTTTTTAAATATTTATTTCTTTTATATCTGGCAAATACATTAAAATTACCATAAATTAAAAATAAAAGTAAATAAGTATAATTTTTAAATATAATTCAGTTGGAAATATACCTAATTAAATTATTAAATAAGAATTAATTTATTTTATAATTAAAGTGTTGAGATCAGATATTAATTTACATATTAAAATTAATAACTGATCTCGAAACTTTAACTATTAATTACATATACAAGGTGTACAGAAAATGAGTTAAAAGCTTTAGGTAGCGTGACTCTTTGACTAATTTTTAGATAAAAATATTAACGAAAATAAGTCACAAGGACCGTGTGACTTAAGCCTCACGGGCCACTTAAAAGGACTATACATTTGGCAACGCTGGATAAAACATGTGTTATTAAAAATAATCATACATTTCACATGTCAAATTTGAAGTTAAAGATCAAAATTATAAAAACTGTTCAAACTGGTATCCATCAGTTTCTAAACAAATTTGGAGCCTCCGAGGAATAGAATTTATTACCCGGAGTAACATATCTTCTGTAATTAATTCAACTGCAGCATTTATCCTGTTTATAAACTTCTACATCATCCGCTGGAGGTGTTGCATACACCTTTTCTTTTAAAAAGCCCCAAATACAAAAATCGAGTGGATTCATATCCGGTAATCTTGCTGGCCATAGTATTGATCCATTACGTCCAATCCATCTTTCGGGAAAATGTTCATCCAGCCACTCTTTAGAAATTCGTGCACTGTGAGCAGGTGCTCCATCATGCATGTATAGCATATTATTCAATAAATTTAATGGAACATTTTTTAGAATTTCTTCTAAAACATCTACATATTCCAATACATTTAATCGAGTTGGAAGAAAAATTGGTCCAATGACACGTAAATTTAAAATACCAAGCCAAACATTTACAGAAAAATTTCTTTGATGCCCAAATTCTCTGACAATCCGCTGATTTTCGTCTGCCCAAAAATGAAAATTATGGCTATTAAATACTCCCTCCCACGTAAATGTACACTCATCGCTCCAAAGAATTCGAAATAATAAGTTAGGTTCCTCTTGAATTTTGTTTAAAATTGTGTTACAAAACGCTTTTCTATGCACATTGTCATTTTCATACAATGGTTGTACTTTTCGGATATGAAGAGGCCTTGACAGATTTTGTATTAGCACTTTATACACTGCTGTTTGGCTGGGGCTGGGAACATTTAATTGCCTGGCTATTTGTCTCGTACTGGAAGTAGGATCTTCATGAACAGCATCTAGAATTTGTTCCTCCAACTGAACCGTACAACGCTCCCTAGCAAAATCCAAATACCAAGTACATATCAGCATATTCGTTAAACGAATACATCGTACAAAAAAAAAACGCGTTGGAAAGTCACTTGAATAATTGTAGATTTACGTAGACTTTTTTCGAATAAACTAATGTCAAATCAATCAAGTAAACGTCAACATTATCAAATTTGCAAACGAGCGTGCGTCGTTGCCGGATCTATTTTCATTAAAAGAATGCTTCTGATGAAGTTATAAAATTGTAAAAATATCCGATTTACTAATCATTTACATCAATGGAATTATACACGTGTCTAATTGATTGTTAATGCTATTGATTTTTTACAAAATATTTAAAAAACAATACTAATTTATAGTCACATATTTAAAATTCCGAAGACCTTGTGAGCCTCAATGAAGAACCATACAACATTTTTTTATTTGGATTTTCTATTAAAAATTAATTAATGAATTGAGTTACCTGAAGGTTTTCACTCATTTTCTGTACACCTTGTATTTACAACAGAAAAATGATTAAAACTATAATTCACAACCTTGATTTAATAATTAATATAAATTAATTATTAAATAATAATTAATCATAAATTGTAGTAATTGAAAATTGACAGCTAACGTACGTTTTGTAATAAAATGTTATGAAAAAAACATAAACATGTAATAATTCAACATTAATAATATATATACAAAATGACATAATAACTTGTATAACTTGCTTTATACAAATAACAATCTTCTAATTGCGTTTAAACCGTTAATTAATAAATAATTTATTACAATTATTAATAAACACGTATAAATTGGTATAATGAAAACGCTGTGAAAATTATAATTCTGAATTGTCATATGACAACTCTAATTAACATATTTTTTTCTATAAATATATAATTCATTAATTACATTTCATTTATATTTTAGATGAATCACTGGAATTAATTTATGGTTGTAACATTGAATTTAAATAAAATGTAATCATAAATTATTGACGTATAATACAAAAATAGTTTTATTAAAGATTTCATGCGTCCAGAATTATAGCTAAACATTTCTTAAATCGTATAAATAACATTTAACACTGGTCAATATTACATGGCCGACAAAACACTTTTATTGTGTACATAATAAAATGTGTTATTATGTACACATAATGTCTGTAAAATTTATGTAATTATCTGAATAAAGATATTTTTATATATAAATCAAAAACTTTCATGTTTAGACCCTTTAATAATCAGGACATATAATAAATTTATTTTTACCTTTTACAAAAATCCTACACATGTATTTAATTACATTTATTCCACTTCAAATACACATATTAATTTTTGCTTTCCCCAGATCCCTGTCCAAAAGAAAGTATTCTGAACGTAAAAATTTTCGAATCGCCAATTTCAACGGATATGCAAGGTTTGAGGACCCCCATCCCATGGGTTTTTTTAATTGTCCACAATTGTTAAGTAAATATTGATCGCATCGAAAAATATTTCAATTAAAAGTTATTTATATTGAAGAAGCAAGTATTTTCTTAAGTTGTGGTATTTAATGTATTGTATCATTATTATAGATCGTTGTTTTAATTGATTAAATCTGGTTATTTTAGTTGTCAAAATAACTCTGTCAACATACGCAATTATCTGTATTTGAATTCTACATTCAATAAAGCCTTCAAGTACGTTATCTTCTCTACTACGAACGATTTTCATTCTATTCTATATACATTCCGCGGTTTTCAAATAAAATTCTTATTACAAGCTCGTTCCTATTATCAGACGAAGTAAGTGCAATTTTCGAAAATTGGAAGAACGATATGGAAAATATAGCATCAATTGACTCTGAAACTAAATTCACAGTTGAAAAGGATGCCTCTGATACTGCTCTAGCCGCTACCCTATTTCAGTGTCGTCGTCCTTTGCGTTTTTTTTTTTTATTTTATCAAGAAGTCTCTCTCCATCTGAACAGAAATATCCAGCCATAGAAAAAGAGGAACAGGCTATCGTCGAGGTCTTAAAGACACAGAGACATTGTCTTATGAGCTGACTTTTCATTTTGTCAAAGATAAAAAAATTGATATCTTTTATATTTGATGTCAAGCTATCTGGTAAAATTAAAAACGATAAAATTATGAGATGGAGACTCGAACTATCTTGTCATAAATATGACACTTTCCAGAACACGCTCTGCCACTGTCAACCGAACTGAAAGACTGAAACGTCTTCACGAATTACTCTGTCGTCCAGGGGAAACAACAACATTGAGTCCGAAGTAAAAAAGGAAGAAATCAGATAATTGACTGCTGATGCCGTGTTTGCTCTGAAATAAAACCGAGATTTCACAACCAAGAAGGAATACTAATTAAAACATCTCGGTCTAAACGCTTAAATATTGACTTTAAGTATCTAAGAATCGCCACTTATTTACAATAGTCGATAAGTAATCTCGACTCCCTTTTGTTTTTACATGACCAGACTTGTTAACGTCTACCATCATATAGAATATTCACCCAGACCGGGGAATATTTTTAACTCTTGTGACATGAATGTAGTATGTCACAAGAGTTGAAAATGTTCTTGATATCATTGGAGGTTGCTATGAGTTGAACTATTTCTTACAACAAGTTGAGAATTATAATGGAATTGTGTGAACAACCATTTAGTTGGCTGTGAAGAACAGAGGAATGAATATCACTCAGTGGGAATCAGTCTTAGAGGAGGCTCTTCACTCCATCCCTTCGTTACTTTGTTCTTCGATAATAACTGCTTCTAACAAAAGAATGTTTTCATTTGCGAGAAGATAAGGCTACGGACAATCTACCCCAACATGGAGTGTGGACAGTGGAGTTTTGCTAAAAAGAGCTATAGATCAATCAAAGAATGACTATTAATTGACGAAGCTACGTTGCTGAAAGGTAACTGGGATTATGCTCACGTAAGATTTATAGATGGCAGAGAGATTACTATGTCCACTAGTTAAGGGTTTTTCGATAATTGTAGAACGCAAAATTCATGCTTCAAGAACATATCAAGAACATCTCTTGATATCCATATAATATGCCTCTGTAACAATTCCAATTCATTTTGAGTGAAATCGCATCTTGAATGAAAAAAATGTACAGGTCGGATTTGACGCTTCTGGAGCGGAGATATACCGACACTTTGGAAATCGATAGATGAGATTTTATCGGCAAAGTAAGAATGGGGTACTGAGTCGCTTGATGGATCATTGTCGAGCTCAATTGACTGCCAACTTAGGTTAAACGCGTTTTTCTAAAAACAATATTTTTAAAACTGGCGTGCACGATTACCGTCGATCTAATTAATATAGAGTAAGTAGTAAAAAATGAGTGAAAAACGACCTTTATTTCACAGATTGACATTTTGATCAAAAGATCAACTTTTAAACTTTTTTTCTACATCAAGTTTCCAAAAATTTGCTGTACTGTTTGACAATAATCTTGTTTTTAATTTTAATTGAACCGCTCGGGCCGTGAAGGCCTCTCCATCTTGGACCAGTGGAGAAAAAGAATGTTTAATTGAACATAGGAAACCCTCTAATAGATTTTGAAAAAAAATTGTAAAAGTCAGTTTTACTTACCGAAAAACCCATTTAAGGATGTATATTATTGGAAAGGAGTGGACAAATAAACGGTTAAGTTATAATTCTGGAAGAAATTGAACATGTCGGAAATAATGAAAACTTCTATATGCTGATTTGCCGTTTATTACGAATCCTGCAACCAATCCTCCTTAGTAACTTAAAGCTGAAAATTCAAGTATTATATTATAATCTTTCCTTTTTTTAATGAGTGTTATTTTTTTTTAATTCAGCCCACTGTGCGCCGTCACAGTACATTTTAATTTTGATTTCGTAAAATTGGAGTTACATTCTTCTAATTTATTTATTGCTAGGATTTCATTATTTTTCGTGTGAAAAAAAAAACTACAGTAAATTAAAGTTGCATCAGTTGTTACATATCTTAAAAATACCCACTTTTTCAAAAATTGTATACAACAAATTTTAACAATAAAAGTATGAATGTTCAGTGTGGTATTTAAAAATATTGTAAAACCAACTGATATTCTTCGGTCAGTATTTTTTCTTATTTATTATCATCAAATAAAAGAACAAATGCTGAATGACCTCCACTCGACAGCCATTTCATATTTCCACTTCAATTTCATAATTGATTCTACATATTTATTTTTTCTTGTGATGAAATGTGTAACAGGTTGGTGCATTTTGACGGCGTCACATATGGAAAACTTTTCTTTATTTTAAGAGACATCTAAAAACCGTTTTCGCGGCCCTAGGCCAATTTTATTGATAAAAACAATGGCGAAGAATAAAATGATCTATCTTTAACCGTTTCAGATTGTGAATATTAAATTATTCTTTTATTTGATGATAATTAAGAAAAAAATATGGAGCGAAGAATGCCAGTTTGTTTTACAATATTTTTAAATACCACGCTGAATATTCATATTTATATTGTTGAAAACGCGTCTTGGAATCCACTAGTTTTAAGAAAATGATTTAAAATTTGCTGTTTTATTATTTTCGCTCGGAATTTTTATACTAAACTGTTGTTGTCACTTTACTATCAAAATTTGATTGATTATTTGTCAAGGCGGCTTAGTAAAATGAATTTAATAATTATAATCTGTGTATTCCTCACTATTTTATTTCATTATATACATAAATAGACGAAAATGGACGAGTTTCTTTTAGCACTTAGAAGCAGATACAATGTATAATATTACACAATTTATGAAATTTTACTGTTCAAGTTAATTGTCCTCATTTAGAATGATTGTCTTCTTCGATGGTGCAACTTATGTAAAATGTGTTATGGCATTTTGAAGCTAATACATTTTCCTTCAGAAATAATAAATGCAAACGTGTTTTTATTAATGCAATTGGTAGAATCTGGTAGCCGGAATCAATCAGAACAGCGTGTAGTTTATTGGTAGACGGGTGCATTAATAATATATCTCGCAAAAATATATTAAACTCAATAAATCGACTGAATAATAGAGGCCTAAAATCGTATTTAATTCCTATAAGTTTAATGCGGCGTCCTTCAGATTAATTATTATTTGTCCAATTGGTCGAAAGATCACTGAGATAATTTCGAAAATGCAACTCATTCAGCACGTGTCTTTTATTTCACCTGATCACACAGCTCCTCACCGGTGAATCAAATTGTCCCAATCACCTGACTAATCAAATTGAATGCCCTCTGTTCGAATTAAAAATTGTAATACTTGGGTTGCCGATAATAAATCTAGGTTTTTGAATTTAATTTAATTAAACCGTTGAATTTGGGAAAAATACGAACGTTACAGTATATTAAAAAAATCCATATATCCTAATAAACCTCAACTCCTTAGTCCGGTTCTCTTTTTCTGTATTAAAATTAGCAACTATACTGTAAACCAAATACAAAATCTGCAAATAGCTCGGCGTTATCCTTGATCCTAAATTCACTCTATTCTCTACTCGTCAAAACGAAAATCATAAGTAGGGCGAAGCACTTTAGAGTCTTTAATTATTAAGGACAAGAAATGCAAACTAATATAGCTATACTCATTTATAAAGGAATTTGTAGAGCTCTATATATTTTTTTTTTTTCAGATGCAAAACGCATAGAGTCTTTCCTTTTAAGAAATAAATTTCGGATCGAGCAAACTAAGAAGAAATTAGAAAATTATTACACAGTCAAAGGCAGCAACCTGGACTTTTTTAAATGCATGGATCCTTTGGATGAAACAATGCAGAGATACTTCAAGTCAGCGTACGTAAAATTTATTTAAATCAATTCGAAATTATTCATAGACATTAATATAATTAATACTTTTAATATTTAAACATTGGATTCATATCGCAATAATAAATATGACTAGATTATTACAATGTAATTAAACAAGGAAAATTTTTGGCAATGATCAATAAAATTCGATGAATCAAGTGACTAGATTATTAAAAATCTAACAATGAAATAAATAAAAAAAAAACACAGATTAAAATGAATAACATTAAATTTTCGACTATTTTCAGGTTATCAGACCAGTGACAATCCGAAACAAGTCAAGAATTTAAAGTTATTTATTTTAATCTGTGTTTTTTTAAATTTTATTTTATTGGTAAATTTTTAATAATCTATTCATATATATTATTATAATCATAGACAATTTATAATTTTGATTTTTCACTCTAACCAGTCTTAAAACAATTTTATAAATTGTTTGGTATTATAAACTACGATTGATTTATCACATGATTGTGAAGTTGAGAGAGAAGGACATTGCATTTCCAGAGATAATCAAAATATATGAATTATTGCATATTTATATAAAAAGGTTAACAGTTATTTTGAAAATAATCAGTTTTATGTTATTAAAATATTTAATTAATAGGTAAAATTAAACTTTATACATGTGAATAAATACTTACGTTAAGTAAAACTATACCAAGTGAAAGATGAAGTTGTATGAATTACGTCAAGATGATGGTAACTTTTATAAAATAGATTGAATGTTTCTGTGAATAGAGGTATAAGTAGTAATTATTTTTATATTTGGCGCTAAAATCCGTTCAACAAGTAATACACTGCGCCGCAAAATTAACGCAAAATTCGAAATTTCGTTTTAAAAAAATAATTTTATTGTTTTTCCTGAATTGAGCCTTCTTCTCTTTTTCTGTTTATCACAAAAACTGGAAATATGTATTAGTAGGCTAAAAACAAACCTTATTATCTGTCAAACAGGTCTTTGTTTTTTTCTTAAAAAAGGCGAGTATCGTTTGATAAGTACGTTCTTTGATTTCTGGAAGTTTATTTAGAAAATTGTAAAAACAAACAAAAATGAATCCCAGTGGACGAGTTTCAAGAAATCTTACACGTGAAGAATGAGCTGTTGTAGTGGCGCTGCAAGAAAAACGGTTTACTGCAGCTTACATGCATGTTGCTAATTCCACAATATCGCGAGTTCTTTCCCGCTTCAGAGAAACAGGACGTCACGAAAGAAGACGCGGCCAGGGTCGAAAAAGAATGACAACGCCGAGAGAAGACAGATTTATGCAACTTCAAAGTTTGAGGCAACGATTCCTAACGAGCACTTACCTGCAACAACAATTTGTTCAAACCTATGGTCGTCGACCAAGTCAGGATACGGTCAGAAGAAGATTTGCTGAAGTTGATCTTCGACCCTATCAAGCCGCTAAAGGTCCTTTGTTAACCAGAGAGCACCGACGAGAGCGCTTAAGGTTTGCACAGGAACATCTTAATTGGAACAATGCTGTTTGGGGTAGAGTAATGTTTAGTGACGAGTCCAGATTTTGTTTGTATAGTGACGACCGTCGCAGAAGAGTATATCGACGTCCTGGTGAAAGATACAGCCAGGCGTGCATACGAAGAACGGTGCAATATGGTGGAGGCTCTGTCATGGTATGGGCAGGCATCACATCGCAAGCAACAACAGCGTTGGGTCACATTAATGGTGGTCGGTTAAATGCACAGCATCATGTTGTACCATTTGCCCCACTTATTGGGGATAATTTCCTTTTTATGAAAGATAACGCCAGGCCGCATATCGCAGGAATTGTGAACCAGTACTTCGACCATGTGGGAATTGTTCGTATGAACTGGCCAGCACGAAGTCCCGACCTCAATCCCATAGAGCATCTGTGGGACATTGTAGGGCAGAAGATTAAAGACTTGCAGCAACCTCCTGCAAACCTTCCAGAGTTAAAACTCAGATTAACGCAAGTGTGGGAAGAAATTGAGCAGCAAGAAGTCAGAAGTTTGATTGACAGTATGCCACGAAGAATGCGAGCTGTCATCAATGCTCGAGGAGGCAATATTTGCTATTAAGATCAACTGTACGACTGTTACACGCTATTTTGCGGATCGGAAGAATCATTATTTTTTTTGTATTATTGCAGTTTGTTGTTTATTTTCTCATTTTTGTTCACAAATAAGCAAATTAGTTTTAATAAGTAGCTATTAGGAACAACTTGGAGAAAAAACAATAAAATTAATTTTTTAAACGAAATTTCGAATTTTGCGTTAATTTTGCGGCGCAGTGTAGTTTTCTTGACTTCTAATTAAAATAACTAATCTCCGTTTTGTTAATTCGTGGCTAGTTAAATGGAATCCAACTTTATTAATTTAATTATCGATTTGTTAAAAAATAAATCTTGTTTACGCCATATAACATTTTTTTAACGCAGCGTACTTTTGCTTGTGTTTGTTCATTTTTATATAAACTTTTGATGGTGCTGTAAATTTTCCGGGGTTCTCTCGAAAAGAGGGTCCCTTATTTTTATGCAAACTATTGTTATCGCCAAGGTGACAGCTCTAGTCCAGGCTAATTCCCGGAAGGACATCTACCTCCTTGCCTACCGCTTCATCACCGTATAAGTCGACTGTCTAGAAGCATTATATATATATATATTACCATTTGTAAAAAAAGTTGTGAATATATTTTATTTTTCGTGAATTAAGTTTAGAACGTCGCGTGTTTTATTAAGTAATAAAAATACAAAAAAATGGAAGATCCAACCAATTTTCAATTTGGTTTTCATTGGTTATGAATTTATTTTAATTATATTATTATTATATTTAATATATTTTTTCCTTTCCTTCAGAAATTATTATTATTTGTTAAGTTAATTTTTCTCAAAAACTGTAAGGTTCTTCGTATCAGGGCGACTTCAATGTGAGGCGGACACAAAACTTACAAACTGGGTTTTATTAACTATTTTTTGTGCGTACTTTGACGTTTTGTAAACAAGTGAAAGAAAAGAAAAAACATTAGCTAAATCTAGATTGAGGTGGCATTCATTCTTTGGTATACTTTTATATTTGTCTATTTTGTTTTTAGATGTTTCATCCCTATGCCAAAGTTATTAAATGGCATTGAACGAGTGTATGTCCAACGATTCACTGGAAATGACGATGACTTCATGCTGAAGCAAAATTCGTTAATGTCTATCGCTTTATCAGAATTGGAATTAAAATACGATTACGCTTCCGGAATTAGGGTTATTTTCGATGGCACCGGCTTCAATGGTACTCATATAAAAGCTTTGAGTGACATTAACATGATTATGAAAGTTGTTTATATGTATCAGGTAAATTATTAATGAAAATAAATGTGTCATCCTATTTTGTTATTTTTAAGATCGTTTTAATATTGAAATCACAATATTATTTAATCAATTAATTATAAAATTGTATAAGTAAAAAAATACATTGATTGAATTTTTATTTAAAATAAAAAGCAAAATTAACTAAATAATTAATAAAATCTAGTATTTCTTTCTTTGCCATTCAATTATGGGCTTATAAAATATGGACTTATTTTATAGGTGACAATTTTATAAATTTAAATAAATATATAATAAAAAATATTAATTACTTCCTGAAAAAATATTCACGCCGGAAATTGATGAATTATGCAATGTATATTTGACGTTACGTATCACTGAGATTCTTCAAAGTAACGTATATTTAAATATTTTTCCTAATGCAGAAATGTGAACATGTTTGCTAAGGTACGTGATTTGTGATTTAATCCTCATCTGTACAGCATTACCTATATATCATATTTGTTACGTTTAAGTACTTACTTTGTATGTTTTAATTGCAAAGCAAATAAGAACATTTTTTATAAAATTGTGTTATTACTTCTTTTCAAGTTTTTATTATTTAATAATATCAGACAATAATAAAAAAAATATTTGAAATAAATTATTTAGAATAACTTATTTTAATTGAAAAATGTAATATATTTAAATTGTTTAAGAAATGAAAGCATTAACATTGAACAAATTACGAAGCGTTTCATTTATTTAATGGTCTGAATAATAATAATAACACGCGTTAATGTCGCTGAGAACTTAATAATGCGCATTTTTAAATGCTATTTATTTCTCACTGATTACCGATTCCGAGAATTCCCCCTCATAGGCCAACGTCTATCTGTATTACTCTCAATTACAACAACGATTTTAGATCTCATGAACGTTCCAGATTAATCTACGTGTTTCCACCATGTATACTAAAAATATATATTTTGATTTTTATTTATTTTCATATTTTTAGGAATGCCTTTCTGGAAGAATTTTGGGAATTCATTATATAAACGTTTCCGGACTAATTGGAACATTGCTTGATATTTTAAAAATTGCTCTACCTGAAAAGTTATATAAAAAAGTAAGTATTAAAACAATAAGTTAAATTACGACAGAGAAATAACGTTATTACAACAACAATACTATTCTAAATTAAGTACGTACCATTACTTTATTATTAATTAATCCAAAGAACGAGCATTGCATTTCAATATATTTACAAAATAAACGCAATTTTAATGGAAAATCCTTCATATTTTATCGCCATTTGATAGAAAAGTATATTTTAACAAAAAAAATGGCGATGTGTCCATTATGGTACTTTCCCCAGTGAATACGGTCAAATAAGTTTCTGATTGAAAAATTAATAGGGAAGCAAAATGATTAATAGAAAAAATTGATTGTTGTCTTTCAAAATTATAACCGAGTATTTAGAAGAATATTATAATTAAGTGTGTTATTTCTTACCTAACAATGTGTTTAAATAATTACTCCACACTCTTCTTCATTCTTTCTAACGAAGGTGTTTGCGAATGTGTTGAATATGACGGCATTTTGACGTTTTATTTGTCATTAAAATAATTATTTCAAAAATTTATAAAAAGAAAACCGGAGGTCCTGCAATAAAAGTTTCATAATAGAAATTATTTATTTTCCAAGATCTAAAACTTTTATTTGAAACATTTTTCTATCCGAATTAAAAAATGAAAAATTGCTAAGAGTAAAGTTGCACTTAATGAGTTTTGATTCTAACCAAAAGCTTTTCAGATCATTCCACTGTTATATAAAGCTTAGGTATAAAGTTTGGGCTTAATCCATTTAGCCGTTTAGGCTAAACAAGTTTAGGGAACTTATAAAACAGTGCATTGTCAATGAGTCAAATCAACAAAAAGACACGACTAACAAAGCATTGCTCCAAATATTCAACTTTGAGATGACAAGAGCACGTCCACGTTGATACTGACGGTTAAAAATTGATAGATGGAGTACGATCAGCACTTATCGTAAACATACCTATATATTGTGGCATTTGGTAATTTTTTTCAGATACTATAGAACATTAGTTATACATATTTATACGTAACACGATTTTATAATTATTTTTCAAATTTAAATTGAGCTAAATTAATCTCAGTTATAGGACGTTTCCGCACTCCGTCCTATAACTGAGATTAATTTAGCTTAATTTAAATTTGAAAATATCATAAAAAAATCGACTGTACTGTCCTCTATTGGATCCTGCAAGAAGAATTTTTTATCGATCCAAATAGAGCAGTGGTGTTTTTTTTTTTTTAATAGCTGCGACCCTGTACCACCGAAACGGTTGAGCGTTCCTATTCGTAAATTTCGTGTTCCGTTATTTCTTTCATGATACACAATTTTTATAATTTTTTTAGGATTATTTCGACACATATCGCTATATATTATGGCATTTAGTACAACTTGATAGATAGTATAGAACATTAGTTAAAAATAATTAAACGTAATTCGATTTTATAATTAATTTTCAAATTTAAATTAATTCCAATCATTGGACGGAGGATAGAGACTACCATAAAAAATCTATTGTACTTTCCTCTACTGAATCCTGCAGTAAAACAACTTTAATATAATTTTCGATATTAATAAAGTAGTGGTGATTTTTTTATTCGTCGCGACCCTATACCACTGAAACGTGTTGAAATAGTATCGCTGGAATTCAGATATTAGATGAACCACGAGGAGCGAAATAAAAACACGTGTTGTCGATTGGAAAACTGTGTATCAACTAAACTCATAGATGTCTCACATTACAAAAACAGTAGATATTACAAACATAATAGATGTCCATAATTTTGATATCTTATACCCCCACTTATCAAAATCTACAAACTAGAAATTAATTGTCGCTTAAACCTAAACCCCTCACAAATTTATCATGTTTTACATTCTGTAAAGGTTTTGTCAGAACATCGGCTATCATTTCATTAGTAGGTAAGTACTTAATATTTACAATTCTATCAGAAACCGCATCTCGAACAAAATGATATCTTATATCTATATGTTTTGATCTGTCATGAAAGACTGGATTACTTGTTAATTTTTGAGCACTTTGGTTATCATTAAAAATATCTATATCATCCAGTTGACCTGTCAGATCAAATAGCAAGTTCCTCAAATATATAGCCTCTTTTGTCGCATCACTGATAGTCATGTATTCAGCTTCGGTGCTTGATAAAGCGACCGTTCTTTGTTTACAACTTTTCCATGAGATTAAACCTCCAGATAACTTAAATAAATAACCTGTATAGGATTTTCTGTCTCTTTTATCAGAACCCCAATCTGCATCTACAAATCCAATCAGATTTAAATTATCCTTTTCAAACTTCATGGAGAAATGTTTTGTTGCTTTTAAATAACGTAGTAATCGTTTTGCCAGTGCGATTTAGTATAACAATTGTTATATTGACTAAGATATAACTGACAGCATAAGAAATATCAGGGCGAGTCAAAACTGACAAATACATTAAACTCCCTATTACCTCCTGATACGGTAAGTTTACATCACAAACATCATTTGTTCATTTCTTAAGTCAATACCAACATCCATAGGAGTCGAAGCAATCTTACAATCTGACATCTTATACTTATCTAAAATTTTGTCTATATAACTTTCTTGATCTAAAGTAATAACATTATTTTTATAGTCTTTTACAATTCTAACTCCTAAACATTGTTTAGCTTCTCCCAAATTCTTAATCTTAAATTTTAAAGTTAAGTTATTTTCTAGAAATTCCGTTTCCTCTGCGTCGTTTGAAAAAATAAAGAAGTCATCTACATACAAAGCTACTACTGTTAATAACTGATTTTTCTTCTTAATGTACAAACAAGGTTCAAACTGTGACTTTTTATATTTCAAATCTAACATAACTTCATTTACCCTCTCATTCCAAGCTCGGCCTGATTGCTTCAAACGCTTAACGCTATTAAAGTTCTCAATGTTGAGTGACGCACGACTGGCGCGAAGGTTTCAGTATAGTCGATACCCTCTCTTTGAGTATAACCCTTTGCTACTAGTCTTGCTCTGTAGCTTTTCTCATTCTCACTATTGCACTTTATTTTAAACACCCACTTGCAGTCGACAACAGTTCCCTCATTTGGCCGATCGACGAGTTCCCACGTGTCGTTTTCTTCGAATGACCTAATTTCTTCTACCATTGCCTCCTTCCATTTATCCTCGCCTGGTCTTGAGAATGCTTCTGGAACAGTTGTTGGTGCATTGGTTCCAACACTATCTGTACTAAGATAGGTGACAAAATCTTTGAACTCCCTTTTTTTCTTGGTCTGTCCGATGTCCTTTGTTCTTGAACGACTTCTGGGTTCCAATTTTGAGGTACATATTCATTATCGGAGTCATCATCTACAGATGAATCTTCAGTGACCGGTTGAGCAATCACTGCATCTTCTGCTGATAAAGTTGACCTCGCTTCTTCCCCCACTGAATCTGGAATTTCTGCCTTATCTCCTTCGATCATCTTAGGAAATATATTTATATCTTTTGACGTCTCAATCACTGTAACGTCTCTAATGGTTATTACCTTTTTGGTGATTGGATTGTAACATCTATAGCCTTTAGTGTTTTCATCATAGCCAACTAAAATATGTTTTATGGCCTTTTTGTCCCACTTGTTCCTGTTTGCTTTTGGAACATGTACCATAGTAGTACTACCATATGTTCGCAAATGACTGATGTTGGGCCTTTTACCCGTCCATAGTTCAAACGGAGTTTTAGAAATTCCTGCAGCAATAGAACGATTTTTGAGGTAACATGCAGTATTACAGGCCTCTGCCCACAGCCCTTTACTAACATTATTATCAAACATGAAGCACTTCGCCCTTTCAATAATGGTGCGGTTGCAACGCTCTGCCATGCCGTTCTGTTCTGGCGTATGACTATTTGTTTTCTGATGAATAATTCCATTTTTATTAAGATAATCTTCAAAATATTTGCTACAATATTCACCTCCATTATCAGTCCTTAAAATCTTTAGTTTCTTATTCTGCTGATTTTCAACTAAATTTTTAAATTCTATGAACCTTTCATGCATTTCATCTTTTGTTTTCAGGAAATACATAAAACACATTCTACTATAGTCATCTATAAATGTCAGAAAATATCTTGCACTTGCGCCACTGTCAACATACCAGTCCGTGTTTTTAAATTGTCCTGTTGTAAATACTGTACTAAAAACACCGTTCAGTTTATTGTTGGGGCATTTTGACATAAAATGTCCACTCTGTTTACATTTGAAACAAATTACACTGCACATGTCTCTTTTCTTGTTGTTGACATTTGACACATTCGATTTTTCATTCCAATTTGTACTCCTGGTGACATCTCGCGGAGCCTTTTGGAAACTTGATTTGAATTTTCTGGATTTCGTTGCGAACGCGCTGCTACTGCTGCCGCCATCTGTTTGCATATCCAACAACTTTATTTTAATTGAATCCGTTGTGATTTGGATTCCCGAATGTTCAATTGCCATTATCATGGGTGCGTATCTCTCCGGCAAGCCCGCCAACAAGAGTGATCCTACCCATACTTCGTTAATTTGAAAGCCCGTTCTGCTTAGTCTCTGCGATGTCTCGACAACTTGATTTATGTATGACTCCATAGATTCGTGATTCTCCAATCTGGCAGATATCAATGTTCTTAAAAGTCCTATTTTTCTTGTAAGCCCGTTGTCGTCATATAAATTTTTTATCTTCGACCATACTTCCTTGGCCGTTTTTGCATCTTTCACATGGATGGATCGATGGTTAAAATCAACTTAGCCTTTGCTTTTGCTATTAGATCTTCGTTTTCTTCACTGCCGTCGATGCATTTGCTTAATCCTTCAAGCACTAATACACTTTCCATGGCAAACGACCATTCATCATAGTTCTCGCGGCCACGCAATTTCGGCACACTTGCTAAATAGTTTACCGCCATCTTATGAGAATACTGTTTCTTCGACCACTAACTCAACTGTGTTTTTAACGCGAAACGCGATTAACGTGAACGTAACGTTTTGGTACACCTAACACCTGTCTACCGGGTTTTCCTGGGCCCATAACCTGTTGAAATAGTATCGCTGGAATTCAGATATTAGATGAACCACGAGGAGCGAAATAAAAACTCGTGTTGTCGATTGGAAAACTGTGTATCAACTAAATTCTTTACTCATAGATGTCTCACATTACAAAAACAGTAGATATTACAAACATAATAGATGTCCATAATTTTGATATCTTATAACAAAACGGTTGAGCAATACTATTCGTACATTTCTTATTCCTTATATATTTCATTATATTTACACAATTTTTCAATTTTTTTAAATTATTTAAAACAGCATGTTTTATCACCAGTTACAAAATTGTATAAGATGTTTCAAACCATTTTTAATTCCTTGATGATTCGAATATTAAATTATGCGCAATTTTCGGTCCTGAGCCAATTTGCGCATGAATAGTCCCAAATTGTTCAGTCAAAGCGCGATAAATTTTATGTTTTAGAGAAATTAAAATTTTTATTAATTTCAATGAAGATTTCTCTTGGTCATTTATTAATTCACAAATAGTTTTGATGGCAGCTTCGGTTATCACAAACATCAATTACCGAATATATTATATATCACACGTCGACTGCTAAGAGATGAATACGCATTACAATAAACTGTTTTCGTAAATTTATGCGCTTCGATAAATGTCTTACCAAGTTTAAAACAGATTTTAACGTCGGCTATTTATTCGACATTCAATTTGGCAAAGATATATTTAATACATTGAGCGGTATTATTTTCTTGTAAATAACGAATAGTTAAATCATGACATTAGCGCTAATCATAGCTTTAATTACAAGTCTGTGATTTTATGGTATTATGATTAAGTATTTTGCTATTTTTTAAAGGAATAACACCAGTATTACTGATAAAGATCAACAAATAATGTAATTACTTAAATTAAATAACACTATTTAGTCTTTCAAAGTCTATTGTAATATCGCTACAATTGTTTCACCACACTGTGGCTTCTTCAGGCGAAGAAATGACACACTACACTATTCTGTCCGGGTATATATACACAAAAAGTTTTATTAGTTTATGAGGGGGCGGGATTTTTAGAAAAATTCAAATTGAGTAGAGGTGAATTCGTGACGTCCAGTTGGTCGTTTAGAAGATGTCCGTTGAATTTTCTTTTGTTTATCTCTAAATTTTCCATAATATTTAATTGTAGGCTTTTTTCCTCCCTGTGTAGGGTTTTGAAATTATCATCGAAATTGTGGTTCTCCTCAATAAGGTGGTTTGCATATGTGGAGTTTGTTTTCTTTTGCTCGAAACTGGATTTGTGTTCTTTTATTCTGTTCTCAAATGATCTTCCTGTTTGTCTCACATATGTCTTGGGGCAGTCTTTACAAGTTAGCAGATTTGTTTGAGTTTTTGTAGTTTTGTCTTTGTTGTTTTTTATAATATTTCCTAATGAATTGTTTGTTTTAAAGGTAATATTAATGTTGTTATTTTTTAGAATTTTTGCAACTTTCTCACTCGTTTTGCCAGTATATGTGATAATTTTGTAGTTGTGTAATGATTTATCCTTTATAACTGGATAAATTGAATTAATAATTACACTTCTCTGCTTTTTTGATATTATTTTTTCTATTATTGATTTCTGAAAACCATTGTTAACAGCAATTTGAAATATAATTTTTAATTCCTTATCGAAGTTATTTTGTGTCATCGGTATTGTTAATAGTCTATGTATCATACTGTGATATGCTGCTGATTTATGTGATATTGAGTGGTTTGATTTAAAATTAATTGTAGTGTCAGTATGAGTTGGTTTATGATAAATTGCAAAATCATGCCTATTATTAATTTTTGTAATCGTCAGATCTAAATAATTAATGGAGATATTTATTTCTACTTCTTTTGTAAATTGAATTTTGTTGTGTTATGAATTTATTTATTTTTTAAATGTATTTAAATAATTGATTGATAAGGCTGATAAATGTTGAAAGTTCATCTTCACTTTTATATAAATAAAACAATTTATAACTTTCAAATATATTGTAAACTCGCTACAATTGTTTCGCCACACTGTGGCTTCTTCAGGCGAAGAAATGATAAATTACATTTGTCAGTACAGGTATATATATTTATGGGGGGTGGGTTTTTCAGCGAAATTTAAATTTAGGAGTGGTGAGTTTGTTAAATCTAATTGGTCGTTCAAAAGTTGTCCTACTTGAAGATATGTTAGAGTGAATTAGCGAGTAGATTACACAATGTTGAGTTTGATATTATAGATAGAGATATTAGAGATAAAGTTAATCCAATTTCATTTTCAAAAAGTAGAATTTAAAACGACAAAATTAAACGATTAATAAAACAAAAATCAACTCATCAAGTAACCGAACAATATGTGCAAGAACATATTTTTTTCAATAGATTCATAAATTTATCAAAGATCAATTTCAACAAAAATCAAATAGTATTGTTAGAAAAAGATTTTAAATACAATATTAAACAAAATCAAAATATTACACAAATTGAACTATTAGCAACAGAAACCGAACTTGCGTTAAATAAAATAGAAAATACTTTCCTAGAAAAATATAAATTTGCGAATTACCTGAAGAACAAAAATAATATCAAATGTGTTAATCATTATAATAATGAAATTAAAATAGCGAAATCAATTATTGAACTGTCAAAACTATATAATTTATTTTTTACTAAAGCTGATAAAGGTAACACGGTTATAGCATTAGATAAGAATGAATACATCAAAAAAATAGAAACCTTTTTCGCGGATAATGAAATCACAGTAATCACTAAAGATCCGACAAAACAATTCCAAAAAAATGTAAAAGAAGCAATAAATAACTCTAGCGCATTGTTCTCCGAAAAAGAAAAATACTTTTTGACATGTATGAACCCGCAAGCCCCTAAGTTATATGGATTAATTAAACTCCATAAAGAGAACAGCCCAATTAGACCGGTTGTGTCATATGTTAGTGCCCCATGTACCCGACTAGCTAAGAAGTTAAACAACATTATTATAGAACACACTAAATTCAAATCAAAATTTTCAATTAAAAATAGCGTAAAATTAATTAATAAAATCAAAGACATATATTTACCTAACACAACAAAACTAGTGTCATTTGATGTTAAGAATTTATTCACGAACGTGCCTCCGACCGAAGTTTTCGCATTGATTAAAGATAGGTTAATAAGAAACAACACATATCCCGTAATAAAATCGGAAATTCTGAACCTTTTGGAAATCTGCCTCTCGCAGAACTATTTACAGTTTGATAATAAATGTTTTCGCCAGAATGAAGGCTTAGCCATGGGAAACCCACTAAGCCCCCTCATGGCGGAGATATTTATGGATAACTTTGAAGAGGGATTATCTCAGTTACCGGCCTTTAAGAAATGCGTTTATTGGTTCAGGTACGTCGACGATGTTATTTTAGCGTTCAATGGCACCGACAGACAATTAGATTCATTTTTAAATCTGTTAAATTCACAACATAATAAAATACAATTTACAAAAGAAATAGAAACAGAGTGTTCCATAATTTTTTTAGACTTGACCATAAAAAGAATTAATAATAGACATGATTTTTCAATTTTTCACAAACCAACACATACAGACACAACGATTAATTATAAATCCAACCATCCAATCTCACATAAATTAGCTGATTATCATAGTATGGTACATAGGTTACTATCAATCCCAATGACACAACATAATTATGATAAAGAATTAAAAAATATTTTTCAAATTGCACACAAAAACGGTTTAAAAAAATCTATAATTGAAAAAATAATACAAACAAAACAAAGACATAAAACAATTAATTCCATTTACCCTATTATCAAAGACAAATCTATAAAAAACTATTCATCACTAACATACACAGGAGAAATAAGCAATAAATTCGCAAAAATGTTTGAAAAAATAAATATCAAGGTAGCATTCAAAACAAATAATACAATAGGGAAAATAATTAAAAATAACAAAGATAAAACCTGTATAACTCAACAAAGTGGTTTCTATTTGCTAAATTGCAAAGACTGTCCTAAGACATATGTAGGACAAACCGGAAGGTCGTTCAAAGAAAGAATCAAAGAGCATAAAACCTCTTATGAACAAAGGAAAACCAACTCCACATACTCCAACCACCTCATCGAAGCAAACCACCACTTCGACGAAAACTCCATAGTGCTTCACAGAGAAGAAAAAGGCCAGAAACTCAACATCTTGGAGAGCATGGAAATTAATAAAAGAAAATACACAGGACAACTTTTGAACGACCAATTAGATTTAACAAACTCACCACTCCTATATTTAAATTTCGCTGAAAAACCCACCCCTCCATAAACATTGTATATATACCTGTACTGACAAATTTAATTTATCATTTCTTCGCCTGAAGAAGCCACAGTGTGGCGAAACAATTGTAGCGAGTTTACAATATATTTGAAAGTTATAAATTGTTTTATTTATATAAAAGTAAAAATGTATTTAATTGCCTAACTGCGCCGTCGAATGCTAAAATAACATCATCCATGTACCTATACCAATAAATGCATTTATTATAAGCAGGAAATTTAGTTAAACCCTCTTCGAAGTGGTCCATAAAAATTTCGGCTAATAAAGGGCTTAGTGGGTTTCCCATGGCTAAGCCATCCCTCTGGCGGAAGTATTTATTGTTGAATTGAAAATAATTCTGAGAGAGGCAAATATTTAGGAGTTCAATATTTCCTCTCGTATTAAGGGATTTGTAGAGTTATTTATTAGCCTGTTTTTAATAATTGTAAAAACTTCGGTTGGAGGCACGTTCGTGAATAGACTTTTAACATCGAACGACACGAGTTTTGCGGTGTTAGGTAAATGGATGATTTTTATTTTATTCACTAGTTCTATGCTGTTTTTAATGGAATATTTTGATTTAATTTGAGTATGCTCTAGTATGATTTTATTTAATTTCTTCGCTAGACGATTACATGGAGCACCAACGTAATCAAATAATGTAATGGTTGTAACATATTAAGAATGGATTTATAGGTTATTTTATGACGCGCTTTGTATAATGTAATAACAGCTCTAGCTGTTGTGGAAATTATGTAACCCTTCCCTCTTTTTTTTAATAGATAGTCGTTCATAAGGATTTGGATTCATTGAAGAAAGTAATACCCGAGGAATATCTTCCCAGTGATTATGGTGGCAAAAACAGATCAAACGACGAAATATCCGGTAAAACAATACCTTGTATTAATAAAGTATGTATCATAGTCTAGTTTCTTTATTATTTTTTTTTTCAGCTGACGTCAAGAAATTATTGCTAGAAGAAAGGGAATACATTCTACAGAGAATTAATGTTATTTCCGACGAATCCAAAAGAGTTGGCAATATAAAGAAGAATGATTTATTCGGCACAGATGGCACCTTCAAGCAAATAAATATAGACTGATTTGTTTAAAAGAAATATATGTATACCGACCAACACAAAAATTACGCAACTCAGCTTTTATTATGTGTCAGGGAGTTGTACATAATATACCTCAAGAAAAATGAGTTGTACTCTTGTATGTATATTTGAAATGTAAATTTACGGTTAATAAAACAAACATGAAGAAACAGTGAATTAACGTTTTCATAAGAGCGGTGGGATTTTTAAAAACGCTTTTATTTTATTTTTATTAATTTGTTACACGAAGACGATTTAACTGAAGTAACTTTTAATTTTATAATTTACAATATAATGATTTGACTTAAAAGGTTTTGTTTCTAATTTAATAATAATTTAACCCGACGGAATACATTTCTAATCTCTCGCGTTCGAGCCTTGAACAGCTATGTATATGTGAAAGAAATGCAATTATTCATTTATTAATAATGCAATAATATGCATATAATATTATAATAGTGTTATTCATAAGTGATAACATAACAAGTGTTTACGATTTATTTTAATACAGAAATTTTGACGGATTTAATGGTTAGAAAATTCTTTTCGATTATGTAAACATAGAATAAGCCATTATTATGATTAGTTTGATATATTTTTGTCTTCATGTTACTTAAAACAATGTTCTTATACTGTGTTAACTAGTGGTCTTGCAATGTTTCGTGATGAAAATTAATCTACGGTATATTATAACGCAATTTAAATTAAAGTATATAATATAATATTTTTTCCAATAATTTCCCATTTATTTTTTATATCTATTAATATGATGTAATTTTAATTAGAAAATAGGTCTTTTTATAGAAATTTACATGTTTCATTAATACAATTTCTAAAACTCTGCGTTATTTTGAGCTGGGTATTTTAAAAAGTATAATATAAAAAAAACAGATTGTTTCATTAATTTCAATTAATGTATAAAAAGGCATGTCATAATTATAAAATCCGATAACTAAGCAAACTAAATACAGATTCTTATCACTTATTTCGCCCCATCTCTTATTTTCTTTTTCCATTCCAATAAAATCACGATCTCTACGCATGCCCCATCATATCTCATTCATTTTTCTATTCTCATTCCCTTTGTCTTGCACCCTTATCCTAAATGGCTCCACCTATCCCTGATAACCGCGCAAATATTTGCTATCTTCCATGCTGTGCATTCTATCCACTCAACCATTTCTCTTTCATCCACGCTGCCGTCCATCTTCTCCGCCACACTCGCCTTTTTATACATCCTTCTCCTTTTCGTTTTGCACTACACCCCCCCCCCCTATATTCACAAAGGTTTTCCATACATCCTTCATTATTTTTTCATTATTCAATTTATTCAACTTCATTTCGTACTTTGCTAATCGCTCTCTCTCGCTACTACATTCATTTTCGACTTGTGTGCATCCTGAAGCAGAACGTAACTCTCAGCAACTGCTTCAGGTTTGTAGTATGTTCCCTTTCAATACACTTATACTCCCTCATTACCCACGTTTCCACACCGTACACTAATATGAAGTTGACACACGCATTACAAAGTTTACACGTCATTATGAAGTTCACTTCAATCTATTTACCCCATTTCGCTTTAGCCACATACCATGCTTTTCTATCTTTTTATTGTAAATATTTTAACGCGCTCACCGGATCCTTCCATACACTTAAACACAAATCCCAGATATATAAATTCTTTGACCTTATCAATCAATTTTCTCTTTCATTTTCCTTCTTCTATTCTACCTTCTCTCTTTTTGTTTCTAAATTTTGTCCACTATTTGTTTTTAACATTCATACTTAATGCTCTTTTATCAATAAATCACCAAAAATCGTTATGGAAAGTCATAAATTCTGCAAGAATAACTCCTACCAATCAAGAGCGAAATTGTGACATTTCATGTGAACAATTTAACGAATATTTTTCAACTGTTTAAATATATCAGTGACATGCAATAATACGTTCAGTTTTCAAGAAGTGTCTGTCGTCAAGGTACGAGATGCATGCAGAGGAATGAAAAACACCAAAAGTTTCGATATATATGGTCTATCTGTAGCTATTTTGAAACCTGTTATCGACATAATTTCAGTACCACTAACTAGACTACTTAATGACATCATTGTAAGTAGTACTTTTCCAGATGCATTCAAATGTGCTAAAGTTGTCCCTCTTTTCAAAAAAGGAGATAAGGCTAACATAAATAACTACAGGCCTATTAGCCTTCTGCCAGCACTATCAAAGGTAATTGAACGTATTATGAAGGATCAAATAATTGATTTCTTTAATGCAAACAATTTATTCTCACCGAATCAATTTGGTTTTCGTCGTGGAATGTCGACAGTTTCTGCTGTTCTGGCATTTGTTGAGTACACAGTCGAATGCTTTGAAACTGGATCTTTCTCTGTAGCTACATTTCTAGATCTCAGTAAAGCATTTGACTGTGTATCTCACACGATTCTGATAAATAAACTATCAAAATACAATTTTTGCGTAAATAGTATTAACCTTCTGCAATCTTATTTACAAAATAGAAAGCAGACGGTATTCATAGACGGTGAACAATCCAGCTATCGCCTAATAAAAAACGGTGTTCCGCAAGGGTCAGTCTTAGGACCATTATTGTTCCTAATATTTACTAACGACTTTCCCAACACCATTGGACATAACAATTCCGTATTGTTTGCTGACGACACCACTCTTCTAAGTCAAGGCAATACTTTAGTAGAAGCATCAGAACTAAATGTCATTACTAAATCAAAAGCAGCGAAATGGTTTGCCTCAAATAAATTATGTTTAAACAACAATAAAACGGTTGAAATGCTATTTACGCTAAGAAAAAAAGATGTAGACAATACTGAACAAGCAGAGACTGTCAGTTTTTTAGGTATCCATCTTGATCCTAAATTAACATGGTTTGCCCATGGCGATCATTTAAGTGGAAAATTAAATAAGGCGATATTTGGTTTAAGGGTGCTGTCTAATAAAGTATCGCAGACTATTCTGAGAACAGCATACTATGGAACTGTTCATTGTCATTTAACTTACGGTATCCTTGTTTGGGGCCATGCATATTGTAGGCATCGTATTTTTAAGTTGCAAAGACGAGCCGTAAGAATAGTTGCTGGTGCTAAATATCGTGATGAATGCAAAATTTACTTCAAACAATTGAAAATACTAACTCTGCCGTGTATCTACATACTTGAATGTTTGATGCACGTTAAACGCAATATTGATGATATGCCAGTACGTAATTATCCTTATAATACTAGAGGAAAATCTGATTTAATTTTGCCACAAAAGAGGTTACAGAGATCTCAAAATGGCACACGGTATCACAGCATTAAATTCTTTAATCACCTTAGTCATAGCACACGAAATCTTCCGCTAAAGAAATTTAGAGAAGCACTAGAAGAATTACTTCTTGAGCATGCATTCTTCTGCACTGATGATTTTTTTAAAATTCACATCTAGTATTCGTTTTTTTTGACCTATATTCTTGCAAACATATATGTTACATTTATTTTTATAATTCCTATGTTTGTTATATGTATTTCTTTTTTAATCTGTAGGTACCATTTTATATTCGTTTGACTTTAACTTAAATTGCATATACAATTGAACGTTATTATACATCCCATTTTATAAATGTTTTTTATTATTATTTATATATTGTAAATTGACTTGTGTAAAACTTTGGTTATAACATCAATAAATTGAAATTGAAATTGAAATTGAAATCTCTCCATCCTTGCTAACATATCTTTCATTTCATTCTCTTCACTGGCAAGTAACACGACCTAATCAGTATATGCTAAAATCCACACTTTTGATTTCCCAATCAGCTTGCAATTTTTTCAACACCTCCTCTATCTGACTAATATACATAAAGTGGGCCACGAATAACGATCAATAAAAGACCTAGCAAAAATTTGAAAAAAAAAAAATCTACATTGCAAGGTTGAATACGATCTCCTCATGGAATATATTTCGACGTTGTTATAATAAATAGGGTGTTCCATCCTTATTTCTTTTTTTTTATTCCCTGTTCAATGCTTACCCACTCATGTGAATTTGTGCGCACATAACTATTATAATTTTTAGTTAAAATATTAACCACAAATAGACGCTTTAAAAAATGCCTATAACTTCTAGTAGGCAAACGAGCGCAACTTGAATTTTTACTTCAGAATTAAAAGAAAATAGCATCTGTCAATTTTGGCAATAGGTATTTTAAATGTGTTAATATTTCAGTGCCATTTTTCAAATCGACTAACCAATATTTTATCTCATAGGGCGATCAGTAAGAAAATTTGCAACGTTAAAGTACCCATACAGTGTATAATATTTCAGCAATATTGCACCAGCATTGAAGTGTTGCAGAATGAGTTGAAATATTGTTGTTATGATACATTGCAATGTTGCTAAACCACTGCGCTGCAATATTGCATTAGCGTTTTTAGTAGTGTTGCGTATAATTGGAGGGCTGGTCCCAGCAGTCTTTATAAGGAACTCGCTGTCTTTCTCAGCAGAGATCGCCTCAAGCATATAACTAATTATATGCTTATAACCTTTCTAAAAAGTTTGTCTGAGTAGCCTTTTTAAAGAACGTGCGGAAAATCAAAGTTAAGTTGAGTTTTATACAAACTTCATAGATGCTACACCACTGCCCTGCAATTACTTTGATTTGAAATTATTTCGTCTCCCTTCATGGATGTGTTGACCAAGTAATGACTGAGATCCGGTGTCCGCTATCTTATTAGCGAAGTTACTAATAGTGGGTCATATTTATGAGAACACTCTACATACCTTGCAGTGATTGAATAATGTAATCTTGCAGTAATCATACAATGCAAACTTACAACAATCACACAATGTAATATTGCCAAAGGCGGACATTTTAATCTTGTAGCACCGTTGCATTCATTTTGCTGTAATAATCTGTAACGATATTAGACATTTATGCAACCTTTCTGCAATCTGTCTGTGAAATGTGGATATTAAGTATCCCTTTATATAGAGCAAGTAGTTATTGCGATATTTAGAAATTCCGTTCTTCCCAAAATTTTTGCACAATTCCTATACTATTGCCACGGGTACCATAGTACGCTACTGTCAATATTCACTGAACTTAAACTGGAAAAAATAATTTCCAACGTGTCAATATTTTTGAACTCTTTATTTGAGTAATAATAAATTGAATAAGTAAGTTAACGTTCGAAATACCGACCGATTTTATAGTAAAATTATTTAAATCAGTGACCGACGTTCTAGGAGCGCAGTTATGAATATGATAAAATACACGTTTGCTAAAGATTTAAGTGAAAAATTATCAGCAGTTTCATGAACAATGAGATTTGAACAATTTTGATGATTTGCAGCACGAGAAAATGTTGAAGAGTGTCTTGTTGCTGTTGACTATCTCAATTATAGCTGGGTTGTAAACGAACGGTTCCTTATCAGCAGTAGAGTTTAGCATATTCGAGCTTAATGAAGCAGCGGAAGAGGAGTGATTAGACTATCCTTATTTGTAATATCAAAAATATTACTGTTAATAGCCTTGATTATTTCATTACTTATACTAGCATAAACTGTTGGTACGACGAGTAAATAAGCATCCTGCTTTATAGAAGGTGTAGCACGAGAGTTGTTTATGTTACTGAACTCAACGTGTTCGTTATGTAAATGATGCACATGTATAATGTTAAATCACGCTGAAAAGCCTTTAAATGGATATTTTATTTTATATTTGGCAGAATGTTTCAATTTATTTTGTTATTTCTTACTTTACAATGGCTTTTCACATGTAACGTACGATGGTGTTGTTCGTCGTTACGGTTCATTTATTTTATTTGGATTTCCTGAGTTCGTTGTCGAAAACGCGATTTTGTCAACTTATATTCGATCAATGATAGTCAAAGTTAAAAATCTTACTTGATATTTAATTAATACTTAATAAACGAATTTACAATTTGAAATAAATAAGAATTAGAAATTAGAGATTCAGAGTTTTTATTTAGCAAACTGTCTTACTCAACTGTCGAAATAGAAGTGTCTTCCTCAACACCAGAACAACTTCATTTCTTTGATGATAAGATAATACACTAATTGTTTGTATGCATAACATGGAATAACAAAACGAGAATATAATTGATAATAATTGATTTGGAATGTGAAAAGTATTTGATTTGTGAATTATTTGCTATTTCCATTGTTATCTATACAAAGCGATAATTACACAATAATGACAATTATACACAGAGTGGTTCTTAAAAACATTGTATATAATTACATGTGAGAGGTACATTACACACATTTTCCGCACAGTATTGTCCATTTCTTGGACATTTTTGAGGTTTTCGCGAAAAATGTATTCAGTGAAATATAACAGTATTTTGACATAAAAATAATTTAATGATTATTTATTTCTAAGGAATTTATCAGGCAGATAAAATTCTTATGACATAAAACTTAAAGGTCCTACAATAAAAAGTTATTACAAAAAGTCTTTAAAATCACTTGAGAACATTCAACGTACATACTTTAAGAGGAGGCGATACACAAGCAATTAGTGAGACGTAAACATTCTTTCCCCTTACGTCTGTATCTAACCCGCGAACGCCTTGGAAGAGTACATATGAGGAGTCAACGTTGTCAGACGAAGATAGTCGCGGATAGTCTCCCCTCCAAGATTTTTTTTTATTTTCTATACAAATATACTCATATACGTCCTATTTATTTTGTATTTTCTGGTTATAGACCGCACTTTTCAATCAATCTGCATTCGTGGCTTGTGGATTGAAACGGTTTCAAATTATTTTTTATTTAATATTTGACGTTTATATAAAGGTTTTCTTAAAAATGCGAATTAAATAAATGTATTAAATAGTAAAAATGTTATTTATTTGGCAATATTTTGATACAAATATTTACAGTCAAATAGACAAATCAATGAAAATTAATTAGTCAAATATATATTCTAAATTTTAAAATAAATTCCACAAACGATTTCAAAAATATTCAATAGGTTCTACACTTATTGAACACACTAATTTTACACTTAAATTCCCATTAACCATGCTAATTATAAATAATTTTAAGATATCACTGTAATAATCATTAAATCAATATTTTTAATTAATTCGTATTATACATAATATTGATTTATGGCATAATTTTCAGAGATATTTATTTCAAGGGTGCCAGATTTTTTTCAAATGTATTAAAATTGAATACAAAAATTGTTTTACAACTGCTAGCGAAACAAGTAATTCTTAAAAAATGAATCCGAATCACTTTATAAGATTTTAATCATGAATTCAAGAATGATGGATTTGCAAGAGAAATATATGATTCCATACATACATTTTTTGTATAATTAATACAAATCCTTTTTAAATAGTTTACGTAATTAGTAAGTGTGATTGAGCCAAAAGTGTTTGCTTTATCAATATTTAATGCAATGGAGAAACATTTAAATATTTATAAACAGACATTTTGCCACATAAAATTTGATATTTGCCTTAGATTAAAAACTGTATTAGAGTTCTTAATATTCTATTATTTTCAATATATAATGGAAATTAAAATTAAGGATTATAATACAGATAAAATACAGTGTTGAGGGGTCGAAGATGGTGCTAATTATCACCCGATTTGCACGAAATGTTCCTGGTACTATGGGCCACACGCCTGATAGCCACATGTTTTTGTGAATTCTCATAAACTTTATCATCTAACAATATTTATGACCATTTCAGCTATGACCATATGACCATTTTTCTTGTGTTAATAAGGTGGGTGGTCGGGGTTGCGACGGATTCAAATCGTAACAATTATTCTAAATTAATTATTGGCTTGTACTTGTAACATAAAAAGCATGGAGTTTATCTTCCGCAGGGTTTTAACAACGACTTTAATAGTGAGACCGCATCAAACTCATTCAACAGCATGAGTTTGATGCGGTCTCACTATTAACACGTAGAAATATACTAGGTCAAGTATTTCTATTCTAAATCCTTCATAATATGATCGATTGTTCCCATCTATTATTTAAAATTAACGTTAATGTGCCTAAATTATCTAGTAGATGTTGCACGTCCTTCTATACAGGGTGGCCGGAAAAGGTGTGATAATCTTCAGTTAAAGTGGTTCGTTAATCAATTTTAAAAAATACTAAAAAAATTAAATAAAATAAAGCACAAAAAAATTTGGGCAACTTTTCAATAAGCGTCATGAGGCATGTGACTTGAACTTGTTTTTAACATTTTATGTATAATTATTGCTATTAACATTCGGCTTATAATTAAATAAACATTTGCAATGTTTAGGTGGATTTTAATACAACTAATTTTAATCAAAATATTTCAAAAATATTTCTGATTTCTAGTCACATATTTACTATATCAATTACCTCGTGAGTGTTAATGAAGAACTGTACAACATTTTTTTTTAATTAAATTTTCTACTTGAAATTAATCAATGAACCACTTTACCTGAAGATTATCACACCTTCTCTGGCCACCTTGTATAACTAATGCACGCTCTAATATATAGGGTGTCCCCGAATGGTCTGTACAACGCTCTACCACATATTCTCTGAAACAAAATAAGACGATTTAACTAAACTTATCTCTATCCAAAAGTGGTTCCTAAGCCATCTACGAGGCCTCAAAGATATTATTTTTTTTTAATTATTTTTCAAATATTTTTATTTTGGACCTAGGTAAGAAAACCTAATTTGGCACATTTAATTTTCTGGAAGATCATTCAATTTTACGAATTTTTTGTCTCTTATAAAATTTTGCTATTTTCCCCACAAAAAAAAAATATATTTGTCAAAACAACAAAGAAATAAAATTCTAAAAAAATTGTATTGTATTGCTGAAAATGGCAATCAGTTTGAACATTTGTTGTGAAACTAATAAATTTGTGTTTATTGTTAGGTACCTATCTTTATTTCTACTTTGTTAATTGTTCTAAGAAGCAAAATATTGTTCATAATTTTATTACTTTTTTTGACAAATAAAAATATTTTTTTGTGGGGAAAATAGCAAAATTTTATAAGAGACAAAAAAATACGTAAAATTGAATGATCTTGCAGAAAATAAAATATTCCTTATGATTTGACCTGTTGAATAAAAAGATTTAGGTATCTTAAGAAGTCGATGGTCCTAGTTTGACCACTTACTTTAAACGTAAAGTAAAAATGCTTAAGAAAACTGTGTCCGTGTATTATTTTTTTCTGAACACTGGGAGGCATTCGATACCACCCATATACAGTTTCGCAGTTTTTTCAGCATATTTATTGAGTTTATCAAAATTTATATTGTAACCGCTTATAAATGTCATAAAAATAGTATAAAATTGAAATAATAGCTTTTCGTTGAAATCTGTAGATATTATCTCCTTATACAATTTCGTAATAATTTTTGAATATTTTTTTTTAATTATATTTGTTTTCCTCGGTTGTAGTTACATGTGTTGTTTTTTCCATTCCATTTTATATGATATACACGTCGTCAGCTGAAATTTTGAGTATGAGTAATGTAATGTAATGTAATGTGTTTGTATTGTATTTCGAATATTATTATTGGTCGTCATGGTTATTACTATTAATATGCATGCCAATTTTACTTACATAGCTTCAAAATGTTAACAAATGAACGGAAAACTCAAATTGTTTAATGATTTTATGAAGGTCATTACATGAATAAAATCGCAAATATTTTGTTTGTTTTGGTATACGATGTAACAGTAAACGCCAGTTTAGTTTTCCATGATATATAGGGTGTCCTAAATAGTGTAGGATTGCATGAGTGTCTTTCGTATTCTTAAAGTTAGAGATCTGGTTAAATGGGCAATGTTGTGCAGTTTTGTATGCTGGTTCAAATTATCACCGGGGTGTATTAAGGGCTTTGCTGAGCAAAGACTTTGAAGCAAAGTCCCCGATTTAAATTAAAATTAAAAAAAAATCGGTTCCCGTCATTACCTTGCTAGCTCGTAGAAGTTCGAATGTGGTATAACCAAGAGCAAACAAAAATCAAAATTAAATCAATATATTTACAACAAAAAAAAGGACAATAACAAAAAAAAAACAAAAAAAGACACAATAAAACAATAACAACAACACAAGAAAGTAATAATAATAACGATAAAAAAATGATACAAAAAAAAATATAAAGTGTTACCGTAGTAGCAGCGTGGCGAGGGCGTAGAAAACAACTTCTTAACTGATGCTGTGGTACAGGGTGGTTCGGTATTTATACAAAATACCGAATCCTTGCGGTAACCATTCTTCATCCGGCCACCATCGGTGCCGTTTCGGAAATACTTATTTATCCGATAATTTCAAGCGAAGGATGGTTACTGATTTATAAAGAAATTGTATAAACAAAATTTAGTTACACACAAAAAAAAAAGAATGATAGGGAGAGAAAAAAAAAACATTCACAACATTTGAATGTTGTTTTGTTATGTAAATAATTAATTGCACAGTTTGATAATGCATGTACCTCCACACACACACACATACACACACACACACAAATGTATATATATACATATTTATACACACATGCCTGAATTACGATGGTCATTATGAAATTTAAACATGACAATTTATTGTTGTTACATTCGCATCCAGGCATGATTAAATGACGTAGTGTACATACATATCTTTAACTAACTCCGCGAATATCCATCGCGGAGAGTCATTATCACATTTTGACAACACGAAGTTTATTTCTTAAACAACGCGCTTCCCCTGCGCATACTTGACTTATGACTTATGTCATTTTAACGGACGTTCTCTCAGCTATCTAATGGTGTATGTAACATTCGCGTAATTCGTCACATACGCGAAAGACGCTATGGTTTTTCCATCTTCATGATGTCCCTTTGTTCGTCGCTAATCTCTTGTAGTATATTGCGCGGCCTGCAAATATTTGGGATTATTGGAAGAATGTTTATCCCTTTTACCCGATTTCAGGTAGCTGAGAGAAAGTACACGTTTTTCAAAAGTAATTACGGGGAAAAAATATAATTCCTTCGTGTTGCCAGATGTGATGACCCGGCGGGGGATCTTCTTGGAGACTGTGGCAAACAAACAACGGATTATTGTAATTTACATAACAGTGGTGCAGATTTTACTCATTTGAATAATTACGGAGAAAAATAATAATGTAATTAAATAGCTTTTCGATATGTGTTAACGACGCTTCGCATGAAGCGCCGGTAACAAAATTATGTTGAGAAATTTTCAAAATTCTAAAAATTGTGTTCTTCTAAAAAATCAAGTATCTCAATAATTATTAAAGATGCAAGATTCAAATAAATGTTACTTAGTTTAATTAGGTAAACATTAAAATAAAGTCAAAATAAAATTGAAGATGGCAGTTTTCACGATATTAATACCAACTTTCTTATTTCAAATGGACGCCATATTTGATTTTTACACGCCTACATAGACTTTTTTTCTTTTCAATGATGTATAACAACCTATGTCAAAATAAAAAAAAAATGGAAATATTAATTGTTGTATGTTTAAAACAAGTAGGCAAGAATAAAAGTAAACAAAATTTATTCTAACAACTAACTGTCATGTTACATTAGTTTATCAGTTGTATAAATCATTCATACATGTGTATTGTCTTAAGTTGTTGTAATATTAATAAATAGTTTTTATTTGAAATAGCGAATTATTCAATACATGAACAATATGATATGTTTTGTAATTACATCCAGTGTTACAAAAATCCTCATCTTGCTGCACAAACGTACCAAGCAAGACCGCCGGATATTAAGATATTTAAAAGATTGGATGGAAATATGCAACTGTATGGAAGATTAAAAAAAAACTAAGAGAAATAGAAAAGTGTGTGTGTTGATGATGAAGAATTAACATTGTTTTGTGTGGCAGCTAATCCGAATATTTCATGTCGGCAGATAGAAAATGAAGTTAACGTATCTAAATCTAGAGCATCAACAATTTTAAAAAAGCACAAGTTTCACCCTTATAAATTGCACCTATTTCAGACTTTACAACCAAATGATAACATGTGTAGATTAACATTTTGTATGTGGTAGTTAAAAAAAATGGGACTGACGAATCCTATTTTTCTAATCGTGGTTTATTTAATCGTCATAACGAGCACTTTTGGTCTCAAGAAAATCCTCACATAGTTATTCCACGGCGAAACCAAGTACGGTTAGGCTTTAATATTTTTTGTGGTATAATGGGAAATCGTTTACTTAGTCCTATAATTTTTCATCGAACCCTAACTGCACAACGTTATTTGGAAATTCTTTAAACAACCTTAGTAGATTTTTTGGATGATTTTCCTTTGGCACAAAAATGAAAAAAATATGGTACCAGCAAGATGGCGCTCCTGCACACAATGCTAGAGATGTTATTAATTATTTGAATGGACGTTTTAATAACAAACTATTAAAAACTAATCTACATGTTCAGTGGCCAGCCAGATCTTCAGACTTGACGCCTCTTGACTTTTATATCCACTTTAAAAGACAAGTAACTTCAGTTATAACAATGTGGATGAACTTCGAGAGCAGTGACAGAGGCAACAAACGGCGTTAATCACAACACATTGCGAAAAGTAACTGGCAATGTTATAAAACGCTGTCAATTGTGTTTGGCCAATAACGGTCAGAATTTTGAGCATTTTTTTATAATTTATTGTTATTTTACTACTTGGTTGTATTACTTTTTTGCTTTATTGCATTTGTTTTAAAAATAATTAAAAAAATAAAAATAAAAATTTTAAAAATCAATATTTTCATTATTTTTTTATTTTGACATAGGTTGTTATACATCGTTGAAAAGAGAAAAAAGTCTATTTAGGCATGTAAAAATCAAATATGGCGGCCATTTGAAATAAGAAAGTTGGTATTAATATCGCGAAAACCGCCTCCTTGAATTTTATTTTGACTTGATTTTTATTTTTACCTAATTAAACCAAGTAACATTTATTTGATACTTCTTTGGCATCTTTAATAATTATTGAAATATTTGATTTTTTAGGAAAACGCGATTTTTAGTTTTTTTTAAATAATTTCTAAACTGCTCAGGATTTTGAAAATTTCTCAACATAATCTAAACCAGCATATAAAACTGCACGACATTGCCCATTTAACCAGATCTCTAACTTTAAGAATAAGAAAGATATCCATGCAATCCTACACTATTTAGGACACCCTGTATATTTGAAACTAGTTCTGCAAATTCGCCATGTAAGTGATTAAAGGAACGGAGGCCTCAAAGTGGAATAGCTGAAATGCTGGAAATTATCCTTATATTATTTATACAGGGTGGCGCAAGATTCCGATGAAGTCCAATATCTCAATTATTTAGAAATTTACAAAAAGATATTACTGACATAATTTGTAGCTATTGTAAAACTTCACATTTTAAAATTGGTTTCATATATACAGGGTGTCCAATAATCACGTGACGTATCAAACATATGATTTTTTAAATGGAATGCTATATTTTTATGTCGATTTTAGATTCTACGCTTAAAATTAATCATTTTTGACATAAGGTTTATTAGGTCAGTTTTTAATATTTTAAAAGTTATAAACAATTTAAAGTTGAAATCAATGGAAGATTAGGGCCTTATTTTTCAAAAATGAAAAACGATGTAAACTTTGTGTTAACGCAATTTAATTGAAAAAATGCTTAATAATATAAGGAATAATCGTTTGTTACCATAAAGCAAATGTTGTGTACAGGGTGAAACAATACGCAAAATGATTTTTATCTTTTTTCACTTAAATGGAACACCCTATATTTTTTACACTATTTCGATAGAACATTGATTGTTCTTTAATTTTTGTATAATAAACTATAACCCTATCTGTTACCATTTTTTTAACAATTTCACTTCAAAGTACAAAATTATAAGTTTCGCTTATAATCTATAATTTAAGTAGGCTATAATTAAAACAAATGCAATTCATAATCGTTTTCTGGTATTTAATAACATACTTACTCCCTAACCTAAAAGGATATTCAAATGACAATCGATATTTAAAGGCGCATGCAAAATATAAAGAAAATAGTTGCTCAACGATTATTTAGCGAGTTATAATGGTTATTGGGACATATTTTTTAAGAAAAAAATTGTAAAATGTTTGAATGCTATTGAATTAAAAAAAAATGTGAATGTGTGAAATAAATACATAAAAATGTTAACAAAACATAATGATATAAATATTTTATTATTTCACTTAGTATCTGTTTTCGATTTTTCAGTCAACATGAATTGTTTAAATAAATCACGCATAAGAAGCATATAGGAATATTTTAAATATTTTTCGAATAATAACTAAAAAATATAGTTGTTGTTAGTTTTTAACAATTAAATTAATCATTTATTGAAGAAGTATGTTTAACTGCACCAGTGTTACAAAATATAACGTAAAATGTACTTTACATACTAATTATAATATTAAGCGTAACTTTCACAACTAAATAAATTAGTTGTCCTGGCGCGGCCTACTTTGGTTACAAATTCTATACCAAATTTGTATTTGAGATTAAATATCTTAAAAACGGTAAATGGTAGGTATTTAATGTTTTATATAAAAAATGAATAGTGATCAATTTTCTACTAAACTAGCGTAAAAAATACAGGGTGTCCCATTTAAGTAATTATGGAATAGGATAGAAGCGTATTCGAGCAAGGGACGGCACATCTTCCATTTATTATAACATTTTGTAAGAAAAAAACAAGTGTTAGTTTTTTGGAAAATTTCAAAGATTATTCAAAAATATTTCACCGCGGGTTAAGTGATGAAAATGATTAAAAATTTACGAAAAAAATGTTTTCTTTGTTGCAAAATTAATTTATTGTTAAACATAATTTTTGCGATATGGACGATTTAAAAGAATAGGAATCGCAAAACAAACTAGCAAATCTTCATTAATGAATTTAGAACTAATGTATACCTACTTTAGTCTTGCAAAAATCGCATTTGTTTATTGCGAAAGTAGATTATTGATAAATGCAATTTTGGAGAATAAATTGATGATAATAATAGGAATCGTAAAATCTGTTTAAAAATAAATTATTAATATTAACATACCTTAATAGAAAAAATAACTCCAACCCATTCCTGGTGAATCGAAAACCAACTCACCTCCACCACTCACTAATTACCACTTGTTCATAAACAAAAATAAATCGCGTTTTTAATTATTAATAATTTCTAACGTTAAAAATTAAACCGGAATAGTGAACACTGCGCGTTTTCGGACGACTGAATCGAAATACAAGAGCGCAATTAACGCAAATCAAGAAGAAAAAACGATCGATGACTCACTCCGAGAACGCATTCCTGATATAAGAAGATTCGTTGTACCTGGATCCTGGCGCACTGCCAAGAACATACCTATTTAAATTGTTGTATTTTCAATATTATCGCGTATTAAAATAATTACAGCTTAATATTTATTTACTTTTTTTTAATTAAATTCACATTTATCCCGTGGTAAAAAATATGTATGAATTATGATGTATTTTAATTAATACACTTGATTATTCGTTTCACTAAATTATTTTATATTTGTGTTCGCGTAACTTTCACAACTAAATAAAGTAGTTGTTCTGGCACGGCCTACTTTGATTAAAAATTCTATACCAAATTTGTATTTGAGATTAAATATCTCAAAAACGGTAAACGGTAGCTATTTAATATGTTATATAAAAAATGAAGAGTGATCAATTTTCTATTAAACTAGCATAAAAAATATAGGGTGTCCCATTTAAGTAAAAAGAGAAAAAAATCATTTTGCGTATTGCTTCACATTGTATATAAAAATTTGTTTTGAGAGAAAAAAAGAGTATTTCTTTTATTATTAAGTATTTTTACATTTGTATGGCGTTGACAGAATGTTTATTTCATTTTTCATTATTGAAATATTAGGCTCTAAACATCTATCGATTTCAACATTCATTTGTTTATAACTTTTAAACTATGAAAAATTGACCTATTAAATCTTATATAAAAAATGATTATTTTTAAACGTAGAATCGAAAATCTTCATAAAAAATATATCATTCCATTTAAAAAAACATATGTTTGATACGTTACGTGATTATTGGACACCTTGTATATATGAAACTAATTTTAAAATGTGAATTTTGACAGTAGCTACTAATAATGTAAGTAACATTTTTTTGTATATTTCTTTATAACTGAGATATTGGACTTCATCGTAATCTTGCGCCACCCTGTATATATATAATTGTAACTCGCGTAAAGATTAAAGGTGGCTGTGAATGCATCCGAATCATGAATAGAAATCTACATCTTTTGACTTTTTTACATTTTTATATTGCCAACGCATAGTGCTATTTGCCGCATACCTGTACCTGTAAGTCAAAATGGCCGTCATGGCGGATACACCGGCTGGCTGACGGTAAAATTCGATAAAAGTAAGTAAAAAATCACCTGTGGGGCGTCTGTGTTAGTGAAAATCGCATCCGCGGAAATTTTCCGCGAGTGAAAAGTGCCACTGGTAATTATTTCGTGCCCTGATATCATATAAACAACGATCGCCGCTTGACCCCGCCGAACCAACGAACCAACGGTTGTTTACGGATAGTGCAGAGTGCACTGATTTCATTTTCACGAGGCCTTGAACATCGCCAGCTAATCAACTCAACCCTTGAGAAGGTATTTACAGTGATCTTAACTAGCTAGAAGTGGTCACTTTCATCTATTCACTTCCACCATACGTTTTCCTTCACGGCGGCTATTCTCCGCAGATGTACTTTTCTGCAGAAAAATGAGTTCGAATAAAAAGTGAGGTTATATTTTTAATCGCCAATTTATTGTCACTGATGAAATAATTGTAAAATGTTGTAATATTTAGTAAAACTTCAATGAAAAGTTATTTGCTGTGTATTTTAAATATTCCTACCAATTTTTACTCAACTAAAAAAAAATCAACAATCACATTAAACTACAAGCTCCAGGTGAACAAATCAGCGAACTTAATGGGGCGAGCAAAGCGAGCCTACCACGTTCCCCTTACATCTCAAGGTTTGCAGAGATGTAATTTTTTAAAGTAGTAGACCTTATATGCTCCAGGACCAGCAAGCGAAGCGAGCCTACTACAGTCCCTTTATTTCCGGGGTTTGCGGAGCTCTCTCGCGAAGCGAGCTTTCCCGTTACCCATACGCTGGCGTTGGTCATCCTCTTTCTTCACCGCTGGTAGTTCTATTTAGCTTCTAGCCCTAAAAAAACGACTTGCCATTTCAAAGTATGACTTACCTAAATAAATGACCCTTGTGGAATAAGGGTACCGGCTGCTAGTGGTTTATAAAATAATAACAAAAAATGACACGTTATCAACAAGAGCTCTTGCAGAAAATTGAGAAATTAATGCCGGAAAATCAGAAGAGCATGGATTACTTAAAAGAAATGGTTTTAAGTATTTCAAAGTTAAAACAACACAATAGGTTTTTGCGGGTAATCATTGTTGTCGAATGGAATTTTGTAAAGATATGAAGGATCGATTAAACAATAATTACAAACTTCTACGAAATATTTTGTTTAGTGATGAATCTTCATTCCCGTTACATGGTCGTTATAATCCTTCGATAGTGAGAAAACTTAACGTTTGGACCGGGTTCATAATTATATTTCCAAAAGTATTTGGAACTACTTGAAAACCAAGTGATATCAGCAAAACAACACTTACAGAATATTGATATGGCCCGGATTTGGTATCAGCACGAGGGATGTCCTGCTTATTATGCAGCTAGAGAATATTTAAAAAAAATCTTTGGGGCTATACACAACAAATAATTAATAAAAATCAGCATCAAAGAGCTAATAACGTGAATGACCTCAAGCCACACAAAATATTACTCCTGCCACCTTACAAGACATGCGACAAGAATTTTATGATTGTCTAGGATATTGTTTGTCTCAACAAGGAAATATTTTCGAACATTTAATAAGATGAACATTGTAGTTATTTGTTACTTGTTACGTTAAAATGTTACTGTGTGTTAAAGTGTTTGTTAAAATAGTAATATTAAAATGTCGTTCTTTAACTTTGATACTCTTATTTTTATTTGAAATTACTGATTATTTTCCCGTATTAAATATTTCAGGGGACAACGTGTATGTAGGACGCATTTCATGAATTTAATTCACCCATGGAATGATGATATACCATATTTTAAATTGTCTTCTATTATCGGAAGCGTTTTAACCTTGTCAATAATATTCATATCTCTATGTTATACAAATAAAACAATTTGATGAAAGGGTGTCAGTTAAAGTATTTATTATTTTATCAAAAAATATTGTGAATTATAATTGAAATGAAATTTCCATAATTATACCGTTAATTTCAATTATTAGTTTTTTTTTAACTTTCGTATTTGTCAATTTCCATGGAAGTTATACCTTTTTAAAATACTTTTTTGTTTCTTTGGCGAAATTAAATTGTATAGGTTTGCAAAATTTACGCGCGTTTATCATATATATATATATAAAGAATCTTTATTGTCAGTACAATATAGATATAAATGTGAAAAAAAATAACAATAAATATTATTATTTTATTTACGGACAATCGGCTATCGGCCAACAGCCTTTCTGGCAAAGTTCGCGCATTTTATGGGTGTGTCTTATTGCCGGTTAAGGGAAGTGATGAATTGGAATAGGGTTTGTGAAGGATTTTTGAATTTAGGAATTATATTATCGTCTCTGGGGATGCAAAGTTGGGAGAGAATTGTGAAATTAGATAGTTTTCTGGAGAATTTTTTGGATATGTTGTGGAGGCGTTCGATAAAAGGGACAACTTCAGTTCGGTTGTAGAGGAGGGTATTGGATGGGTTGTAAAGTGGATTAAGGGGGTGTCTGATTTTTGTTAGGGACCTTAGGGATGAACGTTCGCTTACTTGTAGGTTTTGAAGGGTGGGATTGGGGGTTATGTGGTGAAGAGGATGAATCCGTAGTCTAATAGGGGTCTACATATCATTTTGTAAATCTTAGTGGCATTTCTTGTAGAAATGCCCATGTTTTTGTAAGTTAGACAGCGGAAGTGTTTGGCCCTAGCGGTAATTTTGTTTTTGATAAGGGCAGTGTGTTTTTTGAAATTAAGTTTAGGATCAAAGGTGATTCCTAAGTACGTGATATACGGAGCAGGGAGGATAGGTTTTTGATAAATGGAGATGGTGATAGGAATGGGGATATTTGTGCGACGATAGGGGATAAGAAGCTGGGATTTGTTTGGATTAATTTTTATTCTTCATTTGGCGAACCAAAGTTCGGGGGAATCTATTAGTTGCTGTAGGGTTTGTAGTGCTTTGGGGGGTGATCAGGTAGATTAAGGGCGTGGCATTTATACAGTAGACCTCGGTGCCATACTGAGTCAAAGGCCTTTTTAATGTCGAGGAATAAGGCTGTGGATGCCTGGCCTTCAAGATGGCTTGTTTGTATGTTGGAAGTAAGGATAGAAAGAGGAAGGGTGGTGGATCTTTGACGGAGGAATCCGAATTGGTAGTTTGGGAGTAGATGAGATATGTGGGACATTATTTTATCTTTGAGAAGAGATTCATAAAGTTTGCCGATTACTAGAAGAAGGGTAATGGGTCGATAGCTGGAAATGAGGGATAGGTCTTGGTTTCGTTTAGGGATGCAAATGATGACACCATTTTTCCAATCTGAGGGAAAGTGATGGGATTTATAGCAGAAGTTTAGAATTTTAAGGATATAATGATGGATTTCAAGTGGAAGGGATTTTAGGATGTTTCGTCGTATGTTGTCATGTCCTGGTGAGGTGTTTTTTCCGGCATGTAAAATTTCGAAACACTTGTTATCTGTCAATTCACGTTTATCATTTTTCCAAATAATATTTATTTTTGTGAATAAAGTTTAAATAAATTCTTTCCTTTTTTGCTGCTGCGACTTTTTTTTGGCTTGTTACGTAAATACTTTAAAAACAAATATACACTAAAGCAACTGCTTCTCGGGCAGACACCCCTCCAGACATTGAACTACATAATGGACATTTGCTGTTGCATACCAACAACGTATTGTGTAATGCATTTTTACTTTCCCCAGACTCCTGTCCAAGGGAAAGTATTGTGATCGTAAAAATTTTCGAAGCGCTAATTTCAACAAATATGCAAGTTTAGAGGTCCTCCTGAGTCCATGCCATCGAGTTTTTAAAAAATGTCTGCGTGTGTGTCTGTCTGTTTCCGCGATAGCGTCTAAACGGCTAAACGGATTGAACTCAAACGTTATATCTAAGCTTTTTATAATAGTGGAATGATCTGAAAAGCTTTTGGTTAGAATAAAAACCCATTAAGTTCTAAACGATTTTTTATATTTTAATTCGAATAGAAAAATGTTATGAATAAAAGTTGTAGATCTTGGAAAAGTAAATATTTTTTGTTCAAAACTTTTTATTGTAGGACCTTCAGTTTAATTTTTTATAAGCAAATATAAAACGTTACGTAATATAAGGCCATCTGTAAACACGAGTTTAGAGTTTTATCCCTTGTTAATTAAACATATCATATCGATCAGGCTCGGTGACAGACGCGAACGATGCGTGCATTCCTATCGTTCATAACAAAATCAATCAATTTGTTTATAAATGTTAATATTGCATTTAATCATCATTAATGTCGATGAAAATATTCTAAGAATATGATGTACTAATCCATTTTTTGTCTTCAGAATACTGCAAAACCCTTTTAGTTAATTACTTATTCTTGTGTATTCCCTTGTCAAAAAAATTGATACTAGTCTCAATTAAATATATTGAGACTTATATGTTATTGAAAGAATTATATATTTAATCTTATATTATACCTTCTTTTCAACGCACCTCATTTGGAAATGGATACATTATCTATTTTATTTTAAAAAGTTTGTTTCGCTAAGTTTTAAAAACATTAACTAATCTTAAATAAAATGTTTAATATATCAACAGGGTTTAATAATATATCCATGATCACTTTGAGAATGTATAAAGAAATGAGTTCTTCTTTAAAAACATAATTTCGGAAATATTTTTAGGTTACAAATGCCACAAAAAATGTGGCAAATTTTACACTCGCTTTATTTAAATAAAACCAATGTTTATATTGTGGTGTTATGAGATTTAAAGTATGAAACGCCGTTATATCCGCAAGAAGCGAAGTAAATTATTTATCTACCAACAATTACACTAATATAATAATCCTTACAAAACTCGAAGAAACCAGAAACCAGTTTATTATTATTCAACAGTGCGAACGTATTAACTTAGAAATACGAGTGTGCATTGTGCGGGCAAAATGTGAAAAGGAAAAGATGGTCTCGGCGACACTTCTTTTTCTTCGTCGTTCGCGTCGAGTAAAAACACACAAAAAAATTACGAAACAAATAAATTTACCTATTCTCACCAATTATCATCAATGCAAATAAAGTCGCATATATTAATTTGGCATAATCCTGGGAAATTGATTGGTTTTATTCAATGTACTAAAAATTAATGGTTCTTTAAATTGCTGTGAAAGTACAAAATAAATATTTACTAAAATAATTAATTATAAGGCTAATATCTATGTCAGATATCTTATATTCTATCCATTATAACAATTGTTGATAACATGCCTTTTATTTAATATAAATCCTCAAATTAATTAAAGAAAACAATAAATTTGTGGGTTTCTATCAGACAAAAATTATATATTAAAGTACAATTTACTTCTGCATGATCACCATGACAATAATCCCTTACACCAGGAACATAATTAACACAAATCCGCAAAATTCGAAAAGGTTAATTAATTAATCAATTAATGCAAATTCATTACTCCACCAATTATCTTAATTAATAAGAATTTAATTAATAATAATTTTAACTGGTATAGATTAAGAGCAATTTCCAGATTGAGCGCCAATTAATTGAAATGTAAACAAGAAAATATGTTTTTTAAATTATTTTCTCGATATCTAAGAGATAATATCGTTCACTAATTGCATGTCGTGTGAAGCACAAATATCGCAATTGTTTAGACTAACTCGCGCTTTTTGATGTGACTTCCCAATTAAATTGTCCCGAACCAGCGATAACGTGTTATGATAATTTCTGAACGGCTGACATATTAACATTTCATAACCTCTTCAGTATAAAAAGGACTTTATTGATTTTTTTTCTGAAAATAATATACTGTTATTTTTGTATTATTAGGTTAAATTGGATAGTAATAAAATTTATTTTGTTTTGTATATTTGTGTTTTATTCACTTGTTCAAGCATGTTTTAAGATAAAATTGTGTTTATTAGTTCAACTAGATAATGGCTAATATAATTAGTAAATGACATAATATTTAACAATATACATTTTGATATATTTTTCCGGCTTTTTTGCCTTACTAATCTCTAGGGCTTTCCGATAAATTAACGTCAATCACTCATTACACCCCCCCTCAAAAAAAAAAAAAATACTGTTAAAATGGTGAATCAATTATGCCCTGTTTTTATTTCACATTTCTTTTTGTATTCTTTCAATCTAGACAAAGTTTTTGTGAACGATTTTTAATAAAAATGCCATCTATATATTTTTTCCAACAATGAACATGTTTGGTTTCCGCTTATGTTTTAGTTGTCCGCTCTTAAAGTGATCCATAAGAAATTCTTACCTTAAAGGTGATACAGAAAACTGTATTGGAAATTCATTTTGTGATTAAATTAAAAGTAAACTTATTTTAATGAATAGCCAATAAGTTTCAGTTCTGTTTTTTTTTTCTTGTTCAATTTGTGCGGTTCTTTGTATATAATTACCGAGGATAACTTAAGTTTCATTTTAGGTATAGAGACGAATACAATTTTTACATCAAATGATATTAATTTAGCATTATGCCAAATTTTTATTGATTTATAGCTGTTGATTAATTCAATTTAATTCAATGCGTGGGTGTGAAATTTGTATATTTTGGGATTACGTTATTTAAACATTTACACATTTATAGGTTGAGGCATATACCAGGTTACTCATTAAGTTCTCGGACTGACACAAATATGATAATATTGTTGACAGACCGACGAGATTTCCAGGTATTTTAAACAACACATGTCAAAATATCATCGCATTCTGACAGTTAGTTTGGTTAGAGCACTTTATTTTTTTACTTTCCTAGAACCCCTTTCAAGGGGAAAGTATTGTGATTTTAAAATTTTCGAATCGCCAATTTCAACGAATATGCATATTTTGTGGTCCCCTGAGTCCATTCCATCTAGTTTTAAAAATGTTAAACGGTCCGCATGATGCGGATGATGGTATGCTGAATTTTAAAGTGGTCGAACAAACCCCTATGATGCTGAACGCTCAGGTCGCCCAATAACGACAGAAAACATAAAATATTTCCTTTTTGTCTACAAAATATTTTAAGAAACCTGCGTGAGATAGCTGACACCTTGAAGATATCAAAAGGCAGTGTACAATTTTACATGAAAATTTTGGCATGTGCAAGTTGTTTTCAAAGTGAGTACCGCGTTTAATTACACCGGACCAGAAATAACAACGCAAACTTCCAAATTTGTCTATTGGCTTTTTATATACAGGGTGAGTTTTTTTCGATGTTCTCTATGGAGATCTCGGAAACTATAAGAGATAGAAAAACGGTTAAATGGGGAAAGAAGTGTAGTTTTATAAGACGAATAAAATGACACTTTCAAAATATTTGAAAAAGTCAAGGGTAACTAGATATTTTGAAAAAAGTAAAATGTGTCAATTTTTTGAAATCAATATATCTCTATTATTATCATTGATAGAAAAAAACTGTAAAGGACAAAGTTGTAGAAAATTTTACACAGATTAATAATAATAAATCAAAAAAAAATTTCGCTCATATTTTGGGAGATATGACACAAACTTACCTTTTTTTAAATGGAAACAATAGTTGGCTATGACTTTATTAAAAGGGCTATTTTTTTCCCTTTAATCCGATATAACATATGCCATAGTTATTTTTCAAATAAAATAAGTTACAGTCGTTTTTAATTTTGCCATACACCAAAAAATAGTTAGCCATGAAAACGACAAAAGTAAAACAATTGCAGTTGTTTATTCTAAACACACATTAATTCATTTCCATATTTGGTTTGTTTCGATAAGTTTGTTTTGTATTTTTTTGGTGTTGTAAGTTTTTTAAAGTGATAATGAATTTTTCCAACGAAGAAAAGCGTGATATGCTTGTTTGTTACATTCAGTGTAATAAAAACGCTGCGGATGCTGCAGAACAATATTATAATCAATATATCGATCGTCGGCAGCCATCTTTACCAACATTTAGAAGAATTTACCACAATTTGGGTGAGTACGGATCCTTTACAAAGCCGAAACTTGAAAAAAAAAAAAAAAACGAAATTAATGATGTTTCGGAAATAAACGTATTAGCATTGGTGATGATAGATCCATCCACATCGACCAGACAAATTGCAACAGAAGCAAGCATATCTCAACGGACTGTAGTACGAGTTTTGAAAAAACATAAATATCACCCATATAAGGTATCAATTTCACAAAATTTACATGACGGTGATACCAATAAAAGAATGGTCTTCTGTATGTGGTACAAAAAACATGTGCCAAGAGGATAATACGTTCCCTACAAAAATAATTTGGACAGATGAAACACGACCTATTCGTTTTAGACTTTTTTCTGTGGGGTTATGTGAAGAACAAAGTGTATCAACAATCATATCAATCCGTGGAGGATCTTAGACTAGCTGTACTTGAAACACTTTATTCTATTGACAGAAAAAAAGTCAAAAAAGCCACAAATTCGATTTTAAAAAGATGTACTTTATGCCATAATAATAATAATGGTGGACTTTTTGAGCATCTTATGTAATATTTAAAATTTTCTTCTATTATTCTTCGGAATTATTTTACTTTATGTTGCTCTTGACAAATCTAAAGAAAGATAATAAATTAAATATTGATTTCGTTGCTATAAACAACCGCAATTGTTTTACTTTTGTCTTTTTCATGGCTAACTATTTTTTGGTGTATGGTAAAATTAAAAACGACTGTAACTTATTTTATTTTAAAAATAACTATGGCATATGTTATATCGGATTAAAGGGAAAAAAATAGCCCTTTTAATAAAGTCATAGCCAACTATTGTTTCCATTTAAAAAAAGGTAAGTTTGTGTCATATCTCCCAAAATATGGGCGAAATTTTTTTTTTGATTTATTATTATTAATCTGTGTAAAATTTTCTACAACTTTGTCCTTTACAGTTTTTTTCTATCTATGATAATAATAGAGATATATTGATTTCAAAAAATTTACACATTTAACTTTTTTCAAAATATCTAGTTACCCTTGACTTTTTCAAATACTTTGAAAGTGTCATTTTATTCGTCTTATAAAACTACACTTCTTTCCCCATTTAACCGTTTTCCTATCCCCATAGAGAACATCGAAAAAAACTCACCCTGTATATGAAAAATTTACTCCAGGGAAACAAATTTGGCTAAAATGAAGAATAGATTGCCGAATCTGAGGTTTATTATGAGAGCAAAGGCAAGTCCTTTACACAAAAGGCATCAAAAAGTTAGAGAAGTATTCGAATTATTGTATCATTAATGTGTTTGAGGTACTTTAAAATATACCAAAATTAAATTTTTTAAGACAAAAAATATTTGGCATAAAAAAATACATTTTCCTGATAAGAAAATAAAATAAAAAAAGCATATGGCCATACAACAAACACAGAAAAGAAATGAAATAAAAATTAAATTGACACTAAATCCTATATCTATATTAGTTACGTCTGATTGGTCTCATTCGTATTATTTCTCTGCATACCTCTATGATTTTCTCACTCTAACACAGACGTTCTTTCAATCCTTCACTTTTGCTATTCATCCATTCAGAGTATACATTTTACAAATCTCATCCAAATCTTTCGTATTTTTTTCTCATTTCCACACCGCATTCTCGCTAATAGAAAGGCGTCTTCCTCTTTCAGAATTTTAAAGTAGCACGGGATTCTATTGTATTCCTGAAATTCTTTATAATATGGACAGAGACGATTATTGGCTATTCTTTTTTGTCTAATCTGTAACTCAGCCACTTTTATTTTTAACGTTTTGCCCCTCTCAAGTTTTTTTTTTCTTCTACCTTATTATATCTATTATGTTGTTTTATGATACGATAGAAAGTTGAAACTTGCGATATCTCCTAAAGACCATCAGAGAAACCAATACGAATGACATAATATATTTTGTCTTTTTCTTGTACATATTATATATATATATATATATAAATACAGAAAATAACTACAAACGTCCACAGATGAGTACTTTATTTGAATGATATAAAAAAACTGTTACAAGACAATTTCTTTTACTTTATTCTTAATGGATGTAAATGCTATTTTTAAATAGGGTATAATAGCCTTTGTAATATTATTGAAACTATGCCTTTTGTCTTTTCTACGATCTCTAAATTATTGTGTGACAAACTTTAGTATGTTTCTGCGAAAAAGAAAGAAAACATATTTGTGTATACACCGTGTCCAAGGTAAAAAATTCATGATATTTTATTGTTTTAAAAATTTTAAAAAAATGTAATTATTCTGATTTTTTTAATTTTTCCGATTTTTGTACTTATTTTAAAAGATATTAAAAACTCCTTCGACAAAACTTCCGTATATATCTTAAGTTATGCACTGGGGCACCAACGTGTTAAAACCAGCATTTGTTAATCATTACTAGCGGTAATTCATCTAAGGCATCTTCAAATTCAGTCTGCAGCAGGTCAAGATAACGCCCGGAATTTAAATTATTGTGATAAATAAAGGGTCATATTATTCTGCTACCTAAAATGCCTATCGACATATTAAATATCGATATCGGTATCGGTGTTGATGCATCTTTTTAAAAATGATGATTGTCTGTTGCCCATTTTCCTCTTTCCAACGTAACACAAATTAATTTTAACACTTTAACTTCTTATAAACAAAATATAGAACTTCAACATATATTAGAACGTTTTTAACAATAATATCACAGATTAATAATGTGATGGAGTCCAATAGAGTTGGCGTCACATATAGTGGTAATTTTAAAAGTGTGACATTTGAAAATTTTAAATGACCGTTATCGATTACGTATCTATTACCTAAAATTTTAGAGATAAACTTCGCGGCTATTATGCATATTTAAGAAATAAACTTTATAATTAAGATACATTTATCTTATATATACTTCCACGTTTTTTTTTTTCTTGTTGTTTGTGCCTATCATACTTTTTTCGCTATTCTATTGTATTTCATTCGTTGCAGATGTCCCCGCCAACTCAGCTGCCTTCTTCTTATAAATGTATGTATGTCTATCTCTAGTTCTTCTCTTATCTGTGTATTTCTTATTCTATCCAGTCTTGTTACTCCTTTGATACATCTTAAGTATTTCATTTCGACCGCCTGTATCTTGCTTTTTTGTTCATTGTTCATTATCCAAGTCTCGCATCCGAAGGTAAGTATTGGCCTATATATAACTTTAAACACTTTTAGTTTTGTTTCTTTTTTGTTTAGACATTTATTTTTCATTGCACAGTTCATCTTTATTGTTTTCTCAACCCTTTTGTTTATTTCTGTATCATTTTTCCCATTGGCTTCTATATTGACTCCCAGATATTTATAGCAATCTACTTTTTCCACTTGTTTTCCATCTATTCTTAAATTTACGTTCTCAGTTTCCCCTATTGTCATTACTTTGGTCTTCTCCTGTTTAATTTTCATTCCGTAATTATCTAATGTGTGTTTCCATATCAGCAGGTTATGTTCTAGGTTTTCGCTGCTTTTACTGAATTACACTATATCATCAGCAAACACTCCTTTTGATATATTTACTGGATTTCAGTCTGTAGTGTTCATCGTACATTTGTTTGCATTGTGTGTTACTTGTTTTTATTATTTCACCCACATAGATGATGAATAACAAAGGGCTGAGCCACCCACCTTGTCTTAATCTTTCGTTAGTTTTAAATGGATCCGATGTTCTGCTGTTGTTGATTATGTACGTTATGATGTTGTTATAAATCGTTTTGATGAGTCTTATTAGTTTATGGTCTAATATATATTGCGTATTTTTTCTCTGTTTATTGTATCAAATGCTTTTTGTATATCTATGAAGGCCAAACATATACTTTTTTGTTGTTGATGCATTTTCTCTGTGATTTGTCTAATCGTGAAGATATAGTCTTGATTACTTCTGCCTTTCCTAAATCCACATTATGTATATTGCATTTTTCTTTCCAGTTTAATTCTTATCCGCATTTCAATAATTAGTTCCAGTAATTTCATAATGGTGTTTATTAGATTAATTCCTCTATGGTTATTACATTTCTGTTTGTCTCCACTTTTATATATAGGAACCAATAACGTTTCTGTTCGTATAGTTTCCTCTGTCCATACTTTATTAATTATCTTTATTGCTTTTTATAATCCTTTTTCATCTATTTGTTTAAACATTTCTGCAGTTATTCTGTCACGTCGAGGTGCTTTTCCATTTTTTTAATTTTCTAATAGCTTGTCTTAATTCTTCTCTGCTTATTATTGTGCTACCATTATCCTGTTCAGTTGTTAATAATTCCATAAAGTATTCCCTCCACCTCGCCATAACTTCCTCATCATTTGTCAATTTTACGCCCTTCTTATCTTTTATGTGTATTACTTCACTTCTGTTATTAGGATTTCTCATTGATTTTAATGTACTATAGAATAATTTTGCATTTGTTTTGCTGTCGTTTGCATTTCCCTATCAAACGAATTCCACATTTCCATCTTTTCTCTTTTAATAAGTGATTTTACTGTTTGTCTACTTTTTTTGTATATACTATATTTTTCATTATTTTTATTTGTGATTTATTTATTCCAAAGTCGTTTTTTTCTTTTTCACCTCTGCTTTAATTTTTTCGGTTCACCATGCCGTCACCACATTTCTGCTGTAGTTTTTAGTATGTTCTATTTGAAATAATTCCATTATTCTGTAATTTCACAATTAGTTTCTATTTTCTTCCATTTCTTATTTAGTTATTTTTTGTAATTATTTGCTACACCTGATTCATTCAATATATGTTCGTATGTTTTCATGTTTTCATGTATAGTTTTGTTTTCTATTATTTTTGTTTTCACTTCAATCGCCCGTGTTTGTATTGTTAATAAATAGTGGTCACTACCAATCTCTGATCATTTTCTTACTCTTACATCTTTTATCAGTTTTAAATTATTTCTTCTTATTAATATATAGTCAATAAGCTATCTTCCTTGTGTATGAATGTATATCTTTATGTTTGGACCACGTGTTTGTTATTATTAAATCATTTAATGTACAGAAATTTAATAATCTTTTCACATTATTGTTTCTGATGTTTTCTCCATTATTTCCAATCACTCGTTTGTACAGGTCATCACGTTTACCCACTCTAGCATTTAAATCTCCCAATTTCATAATATATTCTTTGCAATCATCAATTATTTCATTCATTTTGTTCTAGAATCAATCTTTTTCTGTTGTGGCATCATCATTTCGTGCATATGCCATAATTATATTATTAATAAATAATTTATTGTGTTTTATATTTATGAGCAGTGTTCTCTCTGATGTGTATCTGTAGACTTTTATATCATTTACTACAGTTTCATTAATCATACACCCCACCCCACAAACTGCTCTTTCATTCTAATTTATTTACTTAATAACATTAAAACTTGGAAATAAATTGAAGGAAGAAGCGTGAAAAATTAAAAATTCTTTTTTTAATGAAACGTAGGTCGGATCTTTTTGCCAGAGAGCCTATAATATAGAGGTAATATGGCTAGAGAATACGTTTGTTGACATCCAATTTACTAGGCTAAGAGTATAGGGAAGACAAATATGTAAACGTGATATATCGTTAATGACTATATGCCATATATTATAGTTTTAGTCAGCATATTTTATGTATGTGTATATTTTATCTGTTGGCAATATTGATGATTTCAGTAATCAAATAATTAACATTAAAATTATTTCAATAATCGAACAATCTTTTATCTGTTGAGTACTAACTAAAAGGTCTTCTTAAAAAATAATCTATTTTAATCTATGTGACGTGACAAAATAATCGAATCGATATTCAATCAAACAAATGTATTTAATACAAGATACTCACTTTGCACCTGAAGAAACTGACAAATTGGTTCTGCGTCACCGACCAGGAGATATATTGAGGTCATACGCAGACGATATGGGGCGACCTCTTCCCTCCTCTTAAGTTCCACCGGCGACTTTCAGGGTGTCACGGAGAGCTTGACTAATCTTAATTTACTCTCGGAGCGATTCCAACTAATTTGCGAATCCTCTATTATTTTCAACTTAATGTGTTGTTTGACGTCATCTGGCCTAACTGGAATTCCATTATCGGTCTCTGCTTGTGTTGCCTAATGGGCAGCTTCGTCAGCCAGGTCATTCCCGAAGTCCAGACAAAAAACTATCGTCTTTCGCATCCGGGTCAGGATACTCTGCGATTATCTCAAAAAAATTACCCCCAAGATAGGGGGCCAATATTGCTCTTTTTATGTGAGGTTAATCCATTCGAGACTCCATGCTTGGCAATAGTCAAGAAGGTGGAATCTTAAGGAATCCGACCGCGAGTACCCTAGGGAGACAAATATTTAGACTACCCATAAGCTCATTTGCTCGGATTTACACCTGCCTAATGACGGTAGGTTTTCTTGCGTACTTTCTCTGCTGCTCAGTTACCGTAATAAAATGTCCCTCGTACGCATTGTTGTGTGCATTTAGAGAAGGAAACCCGACTCACAGCAGACTCGGTGTGAGACTCGTCCGAAAAGCTCCTGTCACGTTTCTAACGCCTGCATAGCGAATAGCGTCTAGCGGCTTCAACTAGGACTTTCTTGCCGAAGAGTAAACTGCACAGCCATAGTCTACCCTGGATAAAAGCAAGGCTTTATATAGATTCATAATAGTTTATTTATTCATTTTTGTTTCAGATATGATGTGACTTTTTTTTTCAATGTTTTTTATTCGTTTATTATTATAATTTAATGGTATTGAAATTATATATTTATATATATATATATATATTTATATTAATTTTTTTAATAGTTATGTTATGTTTTTATTTAAAAAGCAGAAAAGAACTAAATAATGTAAGAGAGAGAATTGCACAAGCGCCCAAAAGATGAGAAATCATATTCACAGTTGTACTTTTTTTAATGATATAAAATGCAACATGTCTGTTACAAGACAAACGTTTTTACTTTATTCTAAACGGAAGTAAATGCTATTTTTCAAACAGGCACTAACCAGTCAGCCTTCGTAATATTATTGAAACCAAGTGTTATGTTTCATTTACAATTTCTAAATTTAAAAAAAATGTACTTAAATCTTATAGCTCAACTTATTTGTTTATATATGCAAATAATATAGCTATTAATTATTTAATCTGACGTTAGACTATGCAATTATTCAGTAGATTGAAATACGTATTCTAGCTGTTTCTAAAATTAGCAAATAATATGAAAATAAAAGTCGATGTTTTGGTAAAACAGGGATAAAATGCCTAACACATGAAATTATTATGCAGATCTCTATGAAACTGGAACGTGTAATCAGTTTGGGTTTACTTATTTAGACACAACAAATCATTCAATGCGCAGTTAAACTAAGTTACCCGATTATCAATACACAATTTGATTAGATTATACATAGTCTACACAATTTATTAATTAAGAATCAAAAAAGCGGGTTTTTTTTATTTCCAGTGGCGGATCTCGGATTAAAAAACAAAACTGCAATAGTTCAAAGTTGATCGATACCCAATCTATACAACCGTTTGTTATTGAATGAAAAACAGAAGCTGTATTTTTGTGCAAATGTTTGAAAACATAAAATAAATCGTTTTTATTACATCATAACAATATTTATTTTGCATATACTTTACACTTACACAACACAATTATAATGATTTATAATAACCCTGTATTTATTATAAATGATGGAAATTATTTTAAATTTGTATTTTTAAAGTACAAATTCAAAATGAACAATTTTTTATAACATCACAAAAATATTTATTTTGCATATACTTTACGCCTACCCATCATAATTATAATGATATACAATGTTATTTTAAATGATGGATTTAGAAAATGGCGATGTGTCCATCATGGTACTTTCCACGATGAATTCGGTAAAATACGTTTTTGAATGAACATTTATCAGTAAATAAAAAATAAATGAAAAAAATAGATTGTTGTCCTTTAAAGTTAAAGTCGAGTGTTGGGATAATCATGGGGTTGATCCCATTAATTACACCGCGGACTGTTGTAAACAGTCTAGTTTAGCACTTTCGGGATGAAATGAAGTTCAACGGAGTGTTTTCTGGTTTTATATTAGAGATTTGTTCTCTACAATGTCTGTACAACGAATGTCTTAAAACTAGAAACTAAACTACATATTTACAATAAGAAAAAATCTCTCGTCAGGCGCAATTTATTCGCACTTCTTGGAAGGTCGGTGAAAGCGATCTTGCCAGGCTTAACATCGAGTATTTGTAAGAATATTATAATTTATTTTGCTATTTCGTACGTTACAATTTAATAATTTCCATACATATTTCAATAAATATATAATTTCTTGACTATTTTTATTCGTCAGGGCAACATATTCTGTGTTATTGCAATTTGAAATCATTTTGTCGTTTTATTTGTCATTAAAATAATTATTTAAATAATTAAATTATAAGGTAGACGAAATTCTTCCGCTTATGAAATGAAAACTGAAGGTCCTACAATAAAAAAGTTTTTAACAAACACTATTTACTTTTTCATGATCTGCAACTTTTATTTGAAATATTTTTTTATCCGAAATAAAAAATGAAAAATTGCTAAGAGTAAAATTGCACTTAATGAGTTTTGATTCTAACCAAACGCTTTTTAGATCATTTCACAGTTATAAAAAACTTAGATATAATGTTTGGGTTTAATCCATTTAGCCCTTTTAGCGCTATCGCGGAAACACACACAGACATTTTTCAAAAGTCGATGGAATAGATTCAGGGGACCCCAAAACGTGCATACTTATTGAAATTGGCGGTTCGAAAATTTTTACGATCACAATACTTTCCCTTGGACAGGGGTCCGGGGAAAGTAAAAATCGTTTCGGAAATTAATAAAAACGTTTGGTTTGTTTTGCAAAATATTTTATTTTTTGTTAAAATATTTTGTGAAATAAACGAAGCGGTTTTTTTTATTAATTTCAGTAAATATCATTTTAAAAATGTTTAACCAAGTGATAAATGAGAAAGTAATTCAAGAAATAAAAAAAATCGTATTTAATAAAGTACAAATCCAAAATTAATAATCTGTCAAAGTTTTTTCATGTTTCAATGTTGAATGTGAATTTTGCAACATTGTGTCTGTTGACTTTTTCACTAAGGTAGAAAGTTGCTTCGTCGTTAAAAATTATACGCTGTAGAAATGCGTTATCCGTCATCATTTCTGGCGCATCAGCAAAAAATTTGAAATCATTTTCTTTGTCATTAGGGTTGAGAGGCTGCACAAGTTGTAATCGGTAGGGCTTGTACAGCTAACTTTGTCTCAGAACTTTACATATCAACTATATGTTTGGGGTATTTCAAGTTATCTATTAGCTCTATTGGTAGACTTACTTGGACTGCAAACACAACGTTCTTCAATAATTCTGACATCTTCCTTAGCCACACGCGGTCAGCCTGTGCTTTTTCTTTTACATACACTTCCAAGTGTTGAAATTGTTGAAACCAACGCATAAACTAAAAAAATCCATTATTTTTAGTTTTGTGTAGTTGGTTAATTAGGAATTATAGGGCGCTTCGACATCTTTATTAATTCGCGCTTAAACAGTTGACACATTGAACATTTATAATAATAATAATAGTTTATTTAACGGATAATTCCTCTTTACAAAAGTAATACATATAAATTTAAACATTACAATAAATTAAAAATATATATATATATATATACAGACACGCACACTAGTCACACAATATAACACATTTCACCTCATTGGCAAACATATTAAAACTAACTCCAAAAATATTAACTCTGTTGTGATATTTATTAACAATGTTAATCATTCTCGCCAATGGACTGTTCATAGCATAGTTAACTCTATGAAATTCAGTAGCTAATAATGGCGGAAGTCTAGTAAATCTGGACGGAACATACAATTTGAACATACTTAAAATAATTGAACAATTAATTTGTCCATTTAAAATTTTAAAAGCGAATGTTAAGTGAAAATAATTTCTTCGCGAGGACAGAGTTGGAACCTTAAATAATGATAAATACTCTAGATAGTTTCTATTACTAAAAGTTATATTATTTTTAAAGCACATGTATTTCATAAATCTTTGCTGAACAGACTCTAATCTATCTTTATATTTAGAGTATTCTGGTGACCAAATAATACAGCAGTAATCTAGTATAGACCTAATATACGCCGAAAAAAGAAGAATGATACAGTGATTGTTGGTAAACTGTGCTGTAGTCCTCTTGATAAAGTCTTGCATTCTATATGCTTTTGCCACTATGGTGTCGATGTGTAGGGAGAATGTTAGCTGTTGATCCATTAGTACTCCTAAATCGTGGATTTTTGATACTTCCTCTAATTCCTCAGTGCCAATATGATACGTTGAGACTGTTGCCATACGTTGGCGCGAGAAGACTACCAATTTACATTTGGATACATTTAATTCCATACAATTACAATCGCACCATTGAGATAATGCATGTAAATCAGCTTGAAGACATGCGTTATCATCAGGAGAAGTAACTCTGGTGTAAATCTTGAGATCGTCGGCATATAATAAATATTTTGATTTTATATTTTTACCGATGTCATTTATAAATAGAATAAATAACACTGGGCCCAAGTGCGATCCTTGTGGGACCCCCGAAGTTACCAAAAATTCAGAAGATGCAATTCCATTACATATTACTTGTTGCGATCTATTTTTAAGGTAGGATTCAATCCACTGTAATAACATACCACTAAATCCTAATGCTTGCAATTTAGATATCAAATGCACATGGCTAACACGGTCGAACGCCTTGGCGAAGTCTGTATATACAGTGTGAACTGAAAACCCGGCTTCAAAAGAGTTCAGTACGTAATTTGTAAATATAAAAAGATTTGTTGCCGTTGAGCGAGAAGGGTAAAACCCGTGCTGTTCATCCGTGATTATATGTTTACAAGAGTAACTCACCGATTCACTCACTAGTTTATCCAACATCTTAGGAATGCAAGATTGAATGCTAACAGGCCTGTAGTATGTGACCTTACTCTTACAGCCTGATTAATATATTGGATAGATAAAATTTAGTTTCCATCTCTGTGGAAAGTAACCATTATTTAAAGATTTCACGAAAATATAAAATATTGGAAGTGTGAGAAAGTCTATGCACTTCTTTACAAAAATAGGAGGGATTCCATCCGGGCTTGCACCTTTATTAATATTTAGCGTTTTTATGCAATTATATACATCATCTTTTGAAATGGAAACATTGTTGAGGTGTATTTTTTCATAATTATTCGAATAAACATCATCTGATACTGCATTTAAATTAGATCTATAAACACGTGCAAAATATTTAGCAAATAGATCTGCAATTTCAGAAGGAGAAGAGCCATTTTTATTATCAAATGTCATAAAAGTGGGAAGACCAGATGAATTAGATTTAAGTGATTTTGTGTATTTCCAAAATAACTTTGGATTAGTTAAAATGTTATTTTCAATATTATAAATATATTCTTGATGTTTTAATTCAATTAGTTCGGAAAAATGTAGATAATCTTCCTCTGTTTGAATTTCTTTATACTTCTTGTGGACGATTTTCTTCTGTTTAACTAAGTGAATCACTTCGGAAGAGAACCATCTAGGAAAGCTTGATTTCCGGTTTAATTTTTTCTTTAAGAATATGTGTATACCGGAATATAATACTGTATACAGATAATCAACTGAATTATCGACGGTAAAATCATTTAATATACTCCAGTCAAAAGAACTCAAATAGTTATTTAATAGGTCGTAAGGGCCATTAAGAAAATTAAAAACAGCAATATTATCACAGTCACTACTGGTTACAGAAAATACGATCTTTGTTAATATTGGCGGATGATGTAAATCTGGATTTAATAAAGGCATCGCTTCCGAAACAGTAACGGGGAAGTTAGAGAAACAGAGATCAAGACACACATTGTTCATATTCTTAATGATGTTATATTGTGAAAATCCAAGTTGGTATAGAGTATCGCACAAAAGAATTGATTTTTCCTCTAAAACATGTAGTGGTAGTAACCCAGATACGTCATCGTCAGATTCCCATTCAATTTTAGGTAGATTATAGTCACCTAGTATAATGCAATAATTATCACTAAATTTTGATAAAATAGATTTAATGTGATCACAATGATTTTTAAAATGATCAATATTGCTATCCGGCGGTATATAAACACCTCCAATTTTCAATCCTGTGTCAGTAGTGCTATCTACACAAATCCATATTTCTTCATTGGTATTATTATCAATTATATATTCTCGACATTTAAATATTTTATTTATGGCAATACGAACTCCACCTCCTCGTGATTTCGTACTTGTATCAATATTTCGGTCTTTTCTGTATACATTATAACGAGAGTCTATAAATTCAGAATTAAAAATATTTGGACATAACCAAGTTTCACTTAATACAATTACATCATAATCGTAATTTAAAATCGATTCATATAAACTACAAAGTTTTGTTCGAAGACCACGGACATTTTGATAAAAGATATTTAAGTAATTATTATTACTCACAATTTTTGTTTTTACTGAGGGACCTAAGGTAAAAAAGAATTATTTACAATTTGAGACACAGGTGACTTATTTGAAGGAATAGAAGCAATATTATTGCTTATTGCTGAATTTGTGTTTCGAAAGATAAATTTTCTAATTAGAACATTATTAGGCCACATATCTAGATTCAATACTTTTTCTTCATCATTTTCTAGCACACCTATTTTGAAAGAACAGTAATTATCGTTTGATGTCAAAGCATGACATATTACATCATTAATTTCCAAATTCTCTGATAAATGCAATTTGAGGGCTTCAACAGGAGTATCAGGTTTTAGGTTGTTTACATGATACCATTTTCTTGGTATTTTATTTGCAGCTGAAAGTTGAAATTTAGTTCCAGTACCACGCAATGCTACATTTCTGGGATGCTTGTTATTATTATTATTGTTATTGTTAACAGATGTGTTTTTGACATTTACTGTAGAGGAATTACTGTTGATGTTATTAGAAGAAACTATGTTAATAATATGCTCAATATTTATAGACTCATTATTGATGTTTTGATTAGTATAAGAATCACTTTTCTCCACAAAGTTATTGGTAGAATTACTGAGATCAGTGTTCAATAATGGAACTTTCAATAATTCTTGACCAGAAGGTGGACTCGCCAATTTAATGTTTATTGCCAAGAGTTCCTCCCTCACAACATTAAATTTGTTCGAAATATCTTTATGAACAATTTCAAATTGGGAAACAAATAACTCGCGGTATTTCTTCATTTCTACCGATATATACACCCTTATTTCAGTTAATTGATCTTTTAGTGTTGCTATCTGTTTTATCAGATTATCATTTTCAGCGCGAAGAAAAGTGACTTCATTTATATTTTGTGTAGGTGTTACTGGAGCCGAAGAAGAAGAATGTACATTACATATTATAGTATCAAAATCTCCTGAAGTAGATTGAATACCTGCTGTACGTTTAGCACAGCTCTTATGATAAACATTAGAGCAGTTGGTGCAACGAGAAACTTTCTCAACTACAGGCCTTTTACATTTATAACATTCTATTATAAATAGTGTAATTAAAATAAAGAGTAATAAAGTATTAATAAATATTAAATACTAACTGCAACGACAAAAACGAAAACTAGGAATAGATAGGCATACGTGCTTCACACCTGCTGTGCCCGTAGCGGTGACTAAGCCAGGCAAACAAAACTAGGCAACGGTTAGGGACAAAAAAAAGAGAAACAAAGGATTAATAAACGTATCGCACTAATTAATTAAATATAAAGTTTAATAACAGTAAAAGAAAACGGGTTGAAACTAAGGGTCCGCGTCACTACAACGAGTATTTTGGAAACGTTACAACAGCGAGGATCTGCGCGCGGCTCCACAATTCGGCGCAATCACAGTGGAAAGTGTGGTTAAGATAGATATAAACAATCGCTTACCAACTTGTATTTTATCGATATAACAAACGCCACTCACACACCAATTCACAAAGATCGTTGCAACCACGAAATACCAATTGCGTAAATATATTAACAGAGTGATATTAGGGTTAAGTTTTATATTGTAGTTGTTTTGACATCGGAACTTTTTACAACTCCGGTGTCATCCGTGTTCCCGTGTTCTTAGCTTTTAGGTTTTATCGTGTAATCGTCCGGACATCAGTGTCTTTTTACAACTCCGATGTCATCTATGTTTTGTGCTAGTTTTAGAAGCAGTTAGAGAACATATTCCCATGTCAAGCGGAATATTGGCCGGTCCACCAGTAACATGGTGGAATAAAGATATTAAGCAGGTAATAAAGGAGAGGAAAAGGGCTCTGTATAAGTTTAGACGAGCTCCGACCCGGAAAAACCTGATAGCCTTCAAGAAGTGGCGCGCAATCGCTCGCTGCAAAATTCTTGAAGGTAAAAAACTATTATGGGAGAGCTATGTGTCGTGAATCACTCAGTCAAAACCTATGAGCGAGGTGTGGAAGAATGGGGAAATCTCCCTCTTGAAGGTAACAAACTATCATGGGATAGCTATGTGTCGTCAAAAATCTCTCATGGTAGCACCTATCTTAAACGTAAACGGCGCCGAAGTTGACGACAAGGCAGAGATTGCGGACGCAATTGCGTCACAGTTCCACTCTGCCAGTAGCTCCCATAACTACAATGATCGTTTCCGGGGTCTTAAAAATGATCTCGAAGTTCCTTTGAACTTCTTCTATCGGGAATCCTTACATTATAATCTCAAGTTTTCATTCTGTGAATTAGAAGAGACAATCGTATCCACAGGCGCTTCAAAAGCACCCGGACCAGACGGCATCCCATATCAGTTTGTCCGGCAACTTCCCTCATGTATCAGGGAATATTTGCTGGACATTTACAATCTTATATGGGACAGGGGCGTCTACCCCAGCCAGTGGAAATCTGTCATCGTTTTGCCCCTTCTGCAAACTGGTAAGAATCCTATAAATGCCAATAGCTACCGGCCTATATCCCTAACTGGTTGCTTAACTAAGATTCTCAAAAAATGGTCAACAACCGTCTAGTATAGCTGCTGGAGACATACACATACGGTCTTCTAGCGAAATACCAGGCGGGTTTTAGAAAATTTCACGGCACTGTTGACCAGCTAGAGAACTCCATCCACGATGCCTTCTTGGAGAAAAAACACCTCGTAACAGTGTTTTTTGATCTAGAAAAGGCCTATGATATGACCTCGAGATATGGAGTTCTCCAAAGAATGCACGAATGGGGACTTAGGGGCCGACTGTCCCTTTTTATAAAATCGTTCAAATCCAGTCGTTATTTTAAAGTCAAAATTGGGGAAACCGAATCTGCACAATACGTGTTACAGAACGGTATTCCCCAAGGTTCAACCATTTCTGTCACCCTATTCGCCCTTAATTATATCGCTGTGTCAGTTAAGTCCCCTATAAAAAATGCCTCTATGTCGATAACTTGGTCATATACAGGGTGAGTCGGGAGGAGCGCACCAAACTCTAGGAGTCTATTATACACGTGAAAATAATGTAAAAAAACTCATTTGTTCTTATCCGATTTTCATTTGTTTTCAAGTTATGGCGTAATTAAAAATGTTCATCTAGCTTTCCACTTCTATCTGAATTTTAACATTATCAAAGTATGCCATGTTCGAGACTTATAAACATTTGATAATTCTGACGTTTTGATGAACTGTCAGTGTACGGTGAACAGTAACTGAACGTTTAAGTTCGAATTAATGTGATTGTTAGTGTTGCAAAAAGCCACATACTTATTCAAATTTAGAATATGCAAACATGGTGTTTGTATATGGTTTCTGTAATGGAAATGCTACAGCTGCTGTTGAAGAATATCGTGAACGTTTTCCACACCAAAGATATCCTGATAAAAACATATTTATTAGGGTTTTCAACAAATTGTGCGAGACTGGTAAGCTTCCCAGTGCTAACATAACATCTGAGCGCGCTACTCGACAAGATTTTGTAGAAGTAGAAAATATTCTGCATCTAGTAGAAGAAGATGCAACTACTAGCTCACGGAGAATTGCCACTCAATTGGCAATTCCACAAAAAAGAGTGATGAACACGCTACACGAGCAAGGCTTCTATCCTTATCACGTTCAGAGAGTACAGCACCTACAACCAGGGGATTACGCTAACCGTACGGAATTTTGTCGGTGGATAAATAATAATCATCGTAATGTATCGAGTATACTCTTTACGGATGAAGCTACATTTACCCGTGATGGCATTAACAACACTCGTAACTCTCATGTATGGTCTGATGAAAATCCCCACGCAACAGTCGAAAGCAATTTTCAACATCGGTTTTCTGTGAACGTGTGGTGTGGTATGGTTGACAGTTATTTAATCGGCCCTATCATTTTGGAGAATCGTCTCACAGGAGGCAACTACCTCAATTTTTTACAAAATGAATTACAATGCCTGCTAGAAGATGTTCCTATAAATATTAGAATGCAGATGTACTATCAGCACGATGGAGCTCCTGCACATGTCGCTCGTCAAGTCAAGCAACATTTGGACGAACGTTTTCCAGGGCGTTGGATTGGTCGTGGAGGTCCTATTAATTGGCCTGCAAGATCTCCAGACCTCACACCACTAGATTTTTGTTTATGGGGCTGGATGAAAAATGAAGTCTACAAAATAAAAGTGGACACACGGAAATCACTAATTAGACGAATTGAGAATACTCCAGCCCATATAAAAGAAGAAAGAAATGAATCAATTGGGAGAGCAACAAACGTTCTTCGTAAACGAAGCAGAAAATGTTTAGAAGTCAATGGCGGTATTTTTGAACATTTATTGAAAGAACGCTATGATTAAGAATTTTTTTTGTATAATTACTTGTTTATTTGTTAATATGCTATAACTTGAAAACAAATAAAAATCGGATAAGAACAAATGAGTTTTTTTACATTATTTTCACTCCTAGAGTTTGGTGCGCTCCTCCCGACTCACCCTGTATATGGCAGGAGATACCATTCCTGTCATTAATCGTCAAATGCAAGATGTCATCAACATGGTGAATAATAACGCGGAGTCTAGAGGTTTTCGTTTCTCTGTAACGAAAACCTCAGGTATCCTCTTTTGTAGACTCCGGCGACCACATCGTGACCTTGAACTCTCACTCCAGGGCCGACGAATACAGGTCGACGAAAATATTCGTTTTTTGGGGCCGTGGCTCAAAATATGTCTTTCCTATCGAGCCCATGTCGAAGAGTTTGTCGACGGAGTAAAGAAAGCATTAAACCTAATAAAATGCTTGGCCAGCATCAACTGGGGAGCCATAAGAGAGGTACTGCTGCGACTGTACAGGGCTTTCGTATTATCCAGAGTCGACTACGGTTGCACAGAATACTCTTCGGCTCGAAAATACTGGTTGAAACCCATCGATGCGGTTCACCAATTAGGCATTAGGTACGCCACTAGAGCTTTTCGTACGAGTCCCACGCCGTTTCTGCTGCGAGTCAAGTGTTCCCCAGTTAGAAGCACATCGCAACCGCTTCATACTACGGTATGCAGTGGAAATGCGTGCGAGGAGGGGACACATCAACCGCCGACCATTTATCATAACAACTGCGCAGCAGAGAAGATATGCAAGAAGACCTACAGTCACTAGGCTATGGGAAGACTCAATATCAGTCGAGGTCGGATTCTTAGAAGCTGCATCTGAGCTTTGCCAAATGTGGAGTGTCGATTGAATCTGATCTCACAAAAGAAGAGCGATGTTAGCCCCTAAATACTTAAGGGCAAATTCCTCGAAATCACAGAATTCCAAAAGTGATCACAGAGTAGGCTGTTGCATCGTTATTGATGGAACACGGCATTCGTGGTCTGTTACTACACGAATCAGTCAGTGTGTACACTGCAGTAGCTCTTCGCTACTGTTTACACGACCGCCACCACAGCTCATTCCTTATTTGTTCTGACTCGCTTAGTGCCATACTCAGTTTAACGTCGTTGTATTCGGTCGACCTGTTGGTTCATCTTATACAACCTCGATATTCGAAGTGTCCCGAGTCAAAAAGACGATTATCTTCGTCTGGATGAAGCTGCGGGGACCGATGACGGAATTCCGGTTAGACCTGACGAAGTTAAATAATACATAATATGGAACTGCTCTGAGAGCAAATTAAAGTCAATAAAGCTGTCCGTAATACCCTGGAAGTCGCCAGTAAACCTCACAAGGAGAGAAGAGGTCGCCCTGTGCCGGTTACGCATAGGATACATCAACTTGACCTCTTCCTATCTCCTTTCCAACGACGAACAACCAAATTGTCTTGAATATCACGACCGTTTAACGGTGGAGCATATCCTAATGGAATGTCCAGCCTATGCAACTCAACGCGATAGGCTGAGTCTGGCTGGTAATGTAGCGTCCATTTTAGATAATAGCAAGGAGTCCGTAGAGAAAGTCATTAAATTACTACGTGAGACAAATTTATTCAAGCGAATATAGGGTGTATGTCGTCTTTAGTGTTAATTTATTCTAATTTATTGATTGTTCTATACTGTATTGTCCGGTTGGATCAGAGCCTCTTAACAACTCTGATTCCAGACTTTCGTGTGTTTACTGTTTTGTGTGTAGTGTCGTCTGCTCAAGAGTACTTTTACAACTCTTGAGCATTTAGGTTAGGTGTTTTTAGGTTCCGGCATCGGGGTCTGTTTACAACCTCGATGTCGTCTTTCTATGATATTAGCATTAGGTTTTAATTTGTTTAGGGTTAGGGTTTTATTGTATTTATTTTTAGGTTAGGTTGTGCTATGATATTAGTTTTAAAAATATTAATAAAAAACAATGTGGCGCCAATAAGAAATAACAAAGTTGGTGATGGTTCAGCAGAAACGAAACATGCTATTATCTTCTATTGTATTGAATAAAATAACGAAGATATAAATAAAAAATGATGATGTGTCCATCATTGTACTTTCCCCGGTGAACTCGGTCAAATAATTTTTTGAATGAAAATTTAATAGGAAAGGAAAAATTATTGATTGAAAAAATGGATTATTGTCTTTTAAAGCATATTGACGCGTTATTAGACATAAAAATAATTATTTAAATAATTAAAGTTTCCACAGCCAAAATAAAAAAGATTATAAAAAATGTCATTTTCTAAGGGAATTTATAAGGTAGATAAAATTCTTCCGCTTATAAAATAAAAACTGTAGGTCCTAAAATACGTTTATGCGCTATCGCGGAAACACACAGACGCACACACAGACATTTTTTTAAGAACTCGATGGATTGAACTCAGGGGACCTCAAAACGTGCATATTTGTTGAAATTGGCGATTCGAAAATGTTTACGATCATAATACTTTCCCTTAGATTGGGGTCCAAGGAAAATATAAAAGATAATTGCATTTTTTAGTTTTTTTTTCTTTCATTTTTCTTGAAAACAAATAAACTTAGCCTAGTTTTCTCAACGGGATTTTAATCAGCATGTAAAAGTGCCAAATTTATACCTACCCTCTATCATTCACAATAAGCGAAATACCCATGTTGAGACTCGAATTTGAAACACCCTGTATAAATGTTCAAGTAAAGGTACAATCGTAAAAAAAAAAATATTAATATATTTTTGACAAATTTAGTAGATAACCTCCTTTCAAAATGACTAAGTAAATTAGTATATACGGAATGAATTTTGTTTTTGTTATTGTTTCGGATTTCAAGGTGCTACAGAAGTTTTCAGATTAATTTGTCTGCGCGTATATTGCCGTCATAAATATGCAAAGATTTTCGTTTGTTTGTTATTGCCCACGTTCAATTATGATTTAGATGAATAGACATGAGATAACAGTTCTTCGTCATAAGGTCAACAAGAAAGAGATCTTTCTTGCGTAAGCTAAAAAAGAAGCGCGCATGGTTCCTCTGACATAAGTATGAGATAACAGAATTAATAATAAATTTGTATATGCATGTCAATCAATTCTATATACTTCATCAAAACAAACAAGCACATTGAAAACAGATTATACACAACTTTTCTCAAATTTATATTGCTTTATATTATTATTATTAAAATTTAAACAAAAATGTTAATACAGGTACAAATAATAAAAAATAGCGCTTAGTATTTTTACTTTCTTCATATGAAATATATGTACTTTTTAATAATAATAATAACAGTATTACATTTTAACTTTTTAAATTTTGTCGTATTTCGTGTTTATTCATTATTAATTTATTATGTGTTTGTTTCTTTAGAATGGGGTCCGATAGTGCTGACGTCACATATCGTGGCAATTTTAAAAGTGTGGCGTTTCAAAAATTTAAATGACCCTTATTGAATATGTACATAAAGGTCACCTAAAACTTTAAAGATAATCTGCGTCATTATTATACATATTTAAGAAATAAACTTTATAATTAAGATAAATTAATCCTATATCTACTTAATAAAATCAAAACTTGAAGAGAAATTCAAGGAAGTAGCGTGAAAAATTAAAATTTCGATCTTTATTGAAACGTATGTTTGACCTTAAAAACACGCACATGTCAGAGAGCCTGCAACATAGAGGTAGTATGGCTAGAGTATATGTTTGTTGACATCTAATTTATTAGGCAAAGAATAAAGGGAAGACAAATATGTAAGCATGCTTATGTCCTTAGTGACTGTATGCTAGTATTGAAGTTTTAGTCATCATACTTTATAATTTTTCAAAATATGTGTAAATTTTATCTATGATTCAAGATGATGTATTCTGAATAGAGATTGGCAACACTGATGATTTTTGTAATGGAATTATCAACATTAAAATGATTTCAATGATCGAAAAATCTTTTTAGTACAATTTCATTCATCCATTTGAGAGTTATGATTTTTTTTCGAAACGTCAATTTTTCCAAAGATATTTAAATATTTCAAAAATTATTAGGTTTAGGCATATGAATATATTATGAAATTTAACTTTATTTTTGATGTAGAATCTGAAAAAAATATAAAATATGGGTCATTCCATTAGAAAAAATATAACTATGATACGCCATGCTTTTATGGGACACCCTGTATATTTGAAACTAATTTTAATGTGATCCTAATAAACCTAGATAGGCCGATTTTGAAAACAATAAACCATTTAGCCGTAAAGCTACTCGGCGCGTACGCTGAGACACCCTGTATATGTAACACAAACAAAGAAAAAAAAAAACATGCTCAATTAATATCGTAGAACATATAATACGAATGACCTAATTGCTTTTAAAAGATTACGCGTTAAGGAGAGACGACTAAAAAAAGAAGCCCAATAAAAGTCATGAGAAAAATATATATCTTTGATAAACGAATCAACCATGATCCAACAAGTATGGAAGCATGTTTAAAATATAGTAGGATAAAAATTCTTACCTCGATTACCAATAATAATTAAATATGGAAAAACATTTGCCAATCTATCAGATACGGCTGAACTTTTCGGAAATGTGTTCAGTGAGATATCGAAAGGAACCAAATACACAATCGGCTTTACGAACGTTATAAATGAATCGAAAAACATATCACTACCATTCGAGGGAAATAACTGCGAAGAATATAACTGGCCCAGACAACATAACCTATAATATGATTCGCAACTTAATACCTGAAATAAAAGAAAAATATTAACATTCTTCAAAGAACCCTACGACAATTATTCTTCAATATAGAAAGAAGCTAATATAATCCCAATTCATAAACCTAACAAATAGAACATTTAGAGTTAGAATAGGGTCAATTTTATCTAGATTATTTATTCAGAAAAACGAAATTCCGCAAGGATCATTATTTAATATAGCAATAAATAAATCGTTGATAAGCTACTACCAGACATAACGCCACTTTGTATGCAGAGGACCTGGCACTAATAATTAGAAGGAGAAAAGAGGAAAACATATGTGAAAGAATAAAATCACGAGGTCTCACTTTCTCAAAACAAAAAATACAATGTTTTAACTTCTGTCACCTAAGAAAACCTCAAAGCATGACATACCTAAAAGTGAATGACACAAATATAGAATTCGTAGAAAAGGTAAAAATTTTAGGGCTGACACTTGATAGCAAACTAACATATGGATCGCACATAGATGACTTACAACGAAAATGTAAACCCATATTTTACAAAATTAAAGCTATAAACAATTTTAAATTAAATTTAAAAAGTATAAACTACAAGGGATATATACAGGGTGGCGCAAGATTCCGATGAAGTCCAATATCTCAGTTATTTAGAAATTTACATAAAGATATTACTGACATAATTTGTAGCTACTGTAAAACTTCACATTTTAAAATTGGTTTCATATATACAGGGTGTCCAATAATCACGTGACGTATCAAACATATGATTTTTTAAATGGAATGCTATATTTTTTTGTCGATTTTAGATTCTACGCTTAAAACTAATCATTTTTGACATAAGGTTTATTAGGCCAGTTTCTAATATTTTAAAAGTTATAAACAATTTAAGGTTGAAATCAATGGAAGATTGGGGCCTTATTTTTCAAAAATGAAAAACGATGTAAACTTTCTGTTAACGCAATTTAATTGAAAAAATGCTTAATAATATAAGGAATAATCGTTTGTTACCATAAAGCAAATGTTGTGTACAGGGTGAAACAATACGCAAAATGATTTTTTCTTTTTTCACTTAAATGGAACACCCTATATTTTTTACACTATTTTGATAGAAAATTGATTGTTCTTTAATTTTTGTATAATAAACTATACCCCTATCTGTTACAATTTTTTCACAATTATAATTCAAAGTAGAAAATTATAAGTTTCGCTTACAATCTATAATTTAAGTAGGCTATAATTAAAACAAATGCAATTCATAATCGTTTTCTGGTATTTAATAACATACTTACTCCCTAACCTAAAAGGATATTCAAATGACAATCGATATTTAAAGGCGCATGCAAAATATAAAGAAAATAGTTGCTCAACGATTATTTTGCGAATTATAATGGTTATTGAGACATATTTTTTAAGAAAAAAATTGTAAAATGTTTGAATGCTATTGAATTAAAAAAATTTTGAATATGTGAAATAAATACATAAAAATGTTAACAAAATATAATGATATAAATATTTTATTATTTCACTTAGTATCTATTTTCGGTTTTTCAGTCAACATGAATTGTTTAAATAAATCAATTTAACAAGCATATAGGAATATTTTAAATATTTTTCGAATAATAACCATAAAATATAGTTGTTGTTAGTTTTTAACAATTAATCATTTATTGAAGAAGTATGTTTAACTTTACTTTACTTACTAATTATAATATTAAGCGTAACTTTCACAACTAAATAAATTAGTTGTCCTGGCGCGGCCTACTTTGGTTAAAAATTCTATACCAAATTTGTATTTGAGATTACATATCTTAAAAACGGTAAATGGTAGCTATTTAATGTTTTATATAAAAAATGAAGAGTGATCAATTTTCTACTAAACTAGCGTAAAAAAATACAGGGTGTCCCATTTAAGTAATTATGGAATAGGATAGAAGCGTATTCGAGCAAGGGACGGCACATCTTCCATTTATTATAACATTTTGTAAGAAAAAAAACAAGTGTTAGTTTTTTGGAAAATTTCAAAGATTATTCAAAAATATTTCACCGCGGGTTAAGTGATGAAAATGATTAAAAATTTACGAAAAAAATGTTTTCTTTGTTGCAAAATTAATTTATTGTTAAACATAATTTTTGCGATGTGGACGATTTAAAAGAATAGGAATCGCAAAACAAACTAGCAAATCTTCATTAATGAATTTAGAACTAATGTATACCTACTTTAGTCTTGCGAAAATCGCATTTGTTTATTGCGAAAGTAATTTATTGATAAATGCAATTTTGGAGAATAAATTGATGATAATAATAGGAAACGTAAAATCTGTTTAAAAATAAATTATTAATATTAACATACCTTAATAGAAAAAATAACTTCCAACCCATTCCTGGTGAATCGAAAACCAACTCACCTCCACCACTCACTAATTACCACTTGTTCATAAACAAAAATAAATCGCGTTTTTAATTATTAATAATTTCTAACGTTAAAAATTAAACCGGAATAGTGAACACTGCGCGTTTTCGGACGACTGAATCGAAATACAAGAGCGCAATTATCGCAAATCAAGAAGAAAAAAAACGATCGATGACTCACTCCGAGAACGCATTCCTAAGATAAGAAGATTCGTTGTACCTGGATCCTGGCGCACAGCCAAGAACATACCTATTTAAATTGTTGTATTTTCAATATTATCGTGTATTAAAATAATTACAGCTTAATTTTTATTTACTTTTTTATTTAATTCTCATTTATCCCGTGGTAAAAAAATATGTATGAATTATGATGTATTTTAATTAATACACTTGATTATTCGTTTACCTAATTATTTTATATTTGTGTTCGCGTAACTTTCACAACTAAATAAATTAGTTGTTCTGGCACGGCCTATTTTGATTAAAAATTCTGTACCAAACCGTATTTGAGATTAAATATCTCAAAAACGGTAAACGGTAGCTATTTAATATGTTATTTAAAAAATGAAGAGTGATTATTTTTCTATTAAAATAGCATAAAAAATATAGGGTGTCCCATTTAAGTAAAAAGAGAAAAAAATCATTTTGCGTATTGCTTCACATTGTATATAAAAAATTGTTTTGAGAGAAAAAAAGAGTATTTCTTTTATTATTAAGTATTTTTGCATTTGTATGGCGTTGACAGAATGTTTATTTCATTTTTCATTATTGAAATATTAGGCTCTAAACATCTATCGATTTCAACATTCATTTGTTTTTAACTTTTAAACTATGAAAAATTGACCTATTAAATCTTATATAAAAAATGATTATTTTAAACGTAGAATCGAAAATCTTCATAAAAAATATATCATTCCATTTAAAAAAACATATGTTTGATACGTTACGTGATTATTGGACACCTTGTATATATGAAACTAATTTTAAAATGTGAATTTTGACAGCAGCTACTAATAATGTAAGTAACATTTTTTTTGTATATTTCTTTATAACTGAGATATTGGACTTCATCGTAATCTTGCGCCACCCTGTATATATACTACGAGAGGGTAAACAACATATAAACCTAATGAAATTCTTAAAAAGAAGAAATTTATATTATGAAATAATAAAACAAACAACAATTTTAGAAATTATATATAATTATATGATAAAGAAAATAAACAAACATGAAAATATACATACCGATCTACGAAGAACCGTAAACACTACATCTGCAAATCCTTGAGTAGTCTTGGAACCTGAAACATAAAAATAAAATTAAATAGATAAGAAACAATATATAGCGTCATATACCTACAGCCTACAGCCACGGTTCGCAGACTGTCTGGAAATGTCGACGATCCCTTGTGCAACTTTCAAGGAACAACTCGCTCACCCTCATGTGGGTGCCAGGACACGAGGGTATCGCAGGCAATGAAGTGGCAGATGAACTCGCCAAAAGAGGTGCAGACGCTACTCCTATAGGACCAGAGCCGTTTTGCGGACTCCCCATGGCGTACCAAAAAGAAGTGGTGCAAAAATGGGAAGAGGACAGAAGACATAGACACTGGAACAACGTGCCAGGCCTACGTCAGTCAAAACGGCTCATCAAACTTGATAACGGCCATAAGGCTCTCGATCTCACAAGGAACGAGCTAAGAATTTTCACTGGACTCATGACAGGGCATTGTGCCCTCAGGTACCATTTGTGGAAAATGGGAAAGGAAGAAAGTGGAAAATGCAGGCTATGCGATTCGGCAAATGAAACAACCGAGCATATACTCTGCGCATGTGACACTATTGTCCACAAGCGTTTTTCACACTTCGGCAGGGACCGATTATCCCACGAAGAGGTGAGCAATGTCACCCCCAAGAAAGTCATCAGGTTCATAGAGGACGTGGGACTGCTTGGAAAGTGATTAGGAAAGGGCAGAACAATAGATCTTACAGATCGCAGTTCACATGAGGCTAATTTACGTCTCACTAGCCCCGTATAACCTATAACCATATAACTTACCGAATTTTAAACTGACCTAATTGCCCACTAATAAAATTAGCGTTGAACCACCTTGCTCACTCTATCTAATAAGAATTAGCAAATGACCAATGCTGTCAACGCTACTTCTAAGTAGAGGAGCTGAAAAAAAAACTACTTATAAAATTAAAGACAGTTAAAATGTATACTAAATTTGAAAGAAAAGAAAATAAAGTATATAGTAAAGAGAAAGAAAATAGTATAATTTTATTGTTGGTCAATAGGAGAAAATAATAATTTATTTTAAAGATGAATATTAAGCACTTATGTATGAATAAGGAAATTGTTTACATTTTATTTACTTTAAAGAGTCCCCTACAACTTCCTTTCAAACAAAACCTGGTTCGTGTACATTGTTTTTTTAAAAAAATAGATTCCTTATTAATGTACTATTTCCGTAAAAATGACTACAAATTTTAGAACCAACTCAAAACAATCATAATAAGTTTTTATAGATACGATGTTTAGATATGGTTTGCATATATTATATTACACATTTTTTTAGCTTTTATTGGATTTTTTACAAGTCGCACGTAAAAAAATCTAGTAAAAGTCTAAATATTCATTACCTGTATATTTTATATTTGTTGATAACTGTATATATGTGATCATAGCCTTACACCAATTCTGAATACAGGGTGTTTCATTTAACTTGAGACTGCTGAATATCTGGAGAATAAAGCAATATACCAAAACATGTTTCAAGTAAATCCTCAATGTTTTCGAGGGGCAAATTATATTGTTATAACTTCTTTTTCGTGTAGTAAAACAATTTATAACCGAGGGAAGTATAAAATGCAAAAGCGAAAACACAAATAAAAAAATTCTGATGAAAATATTGAAATGACTATGCTAGTTGCAGTGGCTCAAAATCCTCACGTAAGCACTCAAGAAATATCTCATAATACTGGAATTTCTCATTCTTGTGTTTGGAAGATCTTAAGACATCACAAGTTTTATCCATATCATGTATCCATGCACCAAGAACATCATGGAAATGATTTTAACAATCGGGTGGAGTTTTGTAATTGGGCAAATAAACCGGCATTTTTTTCGAAAAGTAATGTTATCGGATGAGTCTACTTTTACCAACCACGGCGAAGAAAATCGACACAACAACTGGACTGTGGAAAATCCACATTGGTTACGTGTCCATGTACGCTGATGGTCAACGTACATGGGCTGTCAATGTTTGGTGTGGAATAATAGGTAACAATATAATTGGGCCCGCATGGTATGTTGAATAGACAAAAATATCGTGATTTTTTGGATATTTGGATATTTTTTGATATTGATGGAAGATCTAAATTTAGAACTAGGGCAGAACATGTGGTTTCAGCATGATTATTCCATTATTCAGCTATTTCACGGAAAGTAATAGATCGTAATTTCGATGATCGTTGGATTGACAGAAGTGGTGTGGTTAATTGGCTTGTTAGATCACCGGACCTTACGACACCAGATTTCTTTTTGAGATAACGACATCTTAAAGATGAAGTGTACGCAAATTTGCCAACTACCAGAGAAGACATGATGGATTGTATTCGAAATGCTTGTACACAAATTGATAGAAATACACTTTTAAGTTGTGTGCAGTCATTTGTAATACGCATTAATAAATGCATCGAAGTTGGAGGTCATCATTCCGAGCATCTACTATAAACTAATTGTGATGTCTTCTGAGATTCTCAGAGGAACGTCTATATTGCTGATAATCATTTTAAAATAATTTAATATCAGTGCAATAGTTATTTTTTAACATTATAGAAATAAAATATTATCTTTAAATGCAACGCTATCTGTCACGATTCGAGAAAAGTTTTTCGGACAAAAGTTATTTATTTTCTGATGTTTTACACAAATAGAAAATAAAATGTAGGGGTTTCTATTTAAAATTTTAAAGTTGACTGCTATCAAGCCCCCCAGGGGGGCGGGCGGCAAAAAATATTATTATTCATCATTCTGAGCATCTACTATAAATTAATTGTGATGTCTTCTGAGAATGATTCAGATTCTCATTCTCTATATTGCTGATAATCATTTTAAAATAATTTAATATCAGTGTAATAGTTATTTTTTAAGATTATAGAAATAAAATATTATCTTTAAATGCAACGTTATCTGTCACGATTTGAGAAAAGTTTTTCGGACAAAAGTTATTTATTTTCTGAAATTTAACCGAAATAGAAAATAAAATGAACCCCTACATTTTATTATTATTATATTTATATTTATTTTCTGATGTTTTACCGAAATAGAAAATAAAATGTAGGGGTTTCTATTTAAAATTTTAAAATTGACTGCTACCCAGCCTCCCAAGGGGGCGGGCGGCAAAAGTTATTATTACAGTATAATTTGCCCCTCGAAAATATGGGGGGTTTATTTGAAACATTTTTTCATATAATGCTTTATTCTCCAGATATGACTGATAAATATCTGGAGAATAAAGCATTATATCAAAAAATGTTTCAAATAAACCCCCAATATTTTCAAGTTAAATGAAACACCCTGCATGTTTTAGCTATTATTAAAAAAAATAAAAAAAAACATGCAGGGTGTTTCATTTAACTTGAAAATATTGGGGGTTCATTTGAAACACAATATAGTATTTTTTATAGAATATGCCTATAGTCTTCTGGCATTGTGTTTATGATTTTAGTTTCCTATCTGTCAATATCCCATTCCGCTACTTTCCGTTTGACAAGTAAGACTTAAATCATGCTAATGTATGTCCTCTAATATCAAAGCAATCTATGTTTTACAGTATATGGTAAGTTAAGTTGAAAATATTACTAATATACTTTCTTTTTATCTAGGCATTTAAGAGAGACTTTGGCATTCTTTAATGATACAAAAAATGCTATACGGCGGTCACAAATTATCAATTCCACTTTGTTAAAGGATTATAAGAGACTGAATGGTCTGAAAATATCCATCTGTTCCGAATATTATTTCTTGTGAATTAATAATGACAAAATATCTGTTGTAATGCGAAAGCTAACTTAACATAAAACTGTCGGGAAGTGTTATATATATTAATTAATAGATTTAATTGAGTTGCTCGAGATTTCATTGTGTCCACTACTTTCTTAACTTTCTAGCTTCAATATAATTTATAATACAAAACCTAAATATAAATAAATATTTTATCATTACATGGTTTAATACATTTAGAATTAACAATATACCTCATGTTGTCAAAAATATAATATTATTTATGTACTAGATATACATTGTAATTTTATTAAAATAAGTGTGAAAATGAAGATTTAACAATGGATTTGAAGCTTTTGCTGATTTCTGCCGTCATATTATTTTAAAAAAGAAGCTTTTGTTATCAGTAGAAAGATACAGTTATTGTTTATCCAATGACACCATTAACAAAATTTTAATTAGAATTTGTATTATAAAATATTAATTCAAAACTTCATAGCTTTTATATATTACTTGCCTGTCATTTTGAAATTTAGGCTTTATGTGATGATTTATCTACAACAAAATAAATATTTGTATTAAAAAAATAGCTTTTTGCGAAAATCTATTATAAGGCGATTTTTTTAAGAGATCCAAATTCGATTAAAAAAAGAAAGCTGTTGTACTCATATTGGTTTAGATGTTACATATTTTTAAATAATATATTTCCAAAAATATACAAATGAATATTAATGGCTTATGGTTGACTTTGAGAGTAGATACTCCATATCTTTTCAAGTGTACGTATTTTTTGAAGACCTTACAATTTCGTCCAAACGGCTTTTTCAAAGAAATCATCCCTTAAGTGTTTAACACCAATATTGTGTAAAAAGGAGATTTTTTATTAATTTTTTCATCAATATCAAGGATAATTTCGACGAAAGTTGAAACTTGTCGGAGAAAATAATCATATTTTGGTGAAACAAAACAATTATATAAAGAATGTCCTGCTATTTTTTGGAAATGGCTTAACCTTAGGTTGCTGAGACCAAAATATGAATACAAAAATTAATAAAAAAATATTTTATTGATAACAATCGAATATTCCATTCGATTTGAATAAAATTTACTGTGTTTCTCGCCGGGGGGTATCCCTTAGGTATCCGCGCTTGGACGAAATTGCATCGTCCCATTTTTTGTTCTATAAAATTGTTTTTTTTTTTGCTTTATTAATTTGCTTCTTCAATGGTAAATGTAATTTGACATATAGTCACCAGTTTATGTTTAAAAAACACTTGTTGGTATTTATATTTATTTCTATTTTTAATTTATCGAACTATATCAATTTAATTTAAATTATTTGTATTGATATTTTAATTGATATGAGGCATTCGAGCAGCTGGTATTAATGTAATTTGTTTCTAAAATTTAAAATAGCAATGAAATAACTAACTAGTACGTATATCAGGTATTACTTACGTAAAATAACAAGAAAATTTTAATTTGATAAACAAAATTGCGTGCATAATTGTTTATTTAAATTATTGACAGGAGTTAGATTACGCGGGTTTCCTTCTTTTTTACATTGAAGGAATGTTTTCTTTAATTATACGTTTTACGTGATATACTAATTAAAAAGGTTATCATTTGCAGTATTCCATTCATTTACAAACAGAAGAAAACCCGCGTAATCTAACTCCTGTCAATCATTTAAATAAAAATTACACACGCAATTTTAGCTATCACAACAAAACCCAAATACGGTGAAGAAATCGATTACGCCACTAAATAATCATCGAAAACATCAGGAGTTACTCTAAAACAAACAAACTAGCTTTTATCAATTCGTATTTGCTTTAGCGACAAATGAAAAAAGGCTATTTCCGATAAGCGATAATAATAATAAAAAAAGGATTTAAAAAGAAATCAGCATGGTCTGATCCAGTGTTTGTGTCAAAGAGATAAGCCGCACGGATAAATCTTATAAATTTTGATAACGCCCGTCATTCATGCTCAAGATTCTGTGCGAGCAATATCGAAATAAATTCAATTACAATTTTGGACTTGCTATAAACGGTTCCTTTTTAATTATATTGTTATTCAATGCGAAGTGAATTAATATCATAATACGGATCGTGCTGTTATTTTCTAAATTGAATTAAATTAATACATTTTTGGCGACATGTTCCGTTCCTTCTCGGACGTGGAAAGTGGAAGAGTACGCACGACACAGCTGAGGAACAATCTTGAGACCAATTGCAATGAAATCTTCAATAGGACTCCGGCCGTTACGAAAGAGATGCTGCAGAAATTGCAGAATTCTGGTCCGAAGCGTGCAGTCATTTGCGGATATGAATTGAATCCTAAACAAATTTCAGGTGAGAGTAATACTTGTTCATTGAACTGATGGCAAGTTTTTCGACAAACAGAAAAAAAAATTCTGAATGTAATCAGAATAAATTTGTATTATAATATATTTATTATTAATGAAATTAAGTTTTTTTCAAAAGTAAACTATTGTGTAAATAAATCGAAAATATTCTAAAATATAAAATAGAAAGAAAATACTATTTATCCAAGTATAGTGAAGCAAAACCAAGTGTTTAATTTGAAAAGTTTAAAATTAGTGAAAATGTTGAAAATTAATGAAAATTGAAATTATAAAGAAAATATTATTTATAATTAATATAAAACAAAATATTGTAACTAATAAGTGTTTTAAATTGATTCCACCGATTCGTTTCTAAAAAATAATTAATATTCTCTTCAGGATCAGTTTAGGTGTTAAAATTAGTCATTTAGAAATACTCGAAATAATAATATTACTTCATTTTGACCAAATGGAGTAATATTATTAATTATTACGATATTATTTACGAATAATGGCAAAATACTATTTTATTATATTTACATATAACAATCTTTACTAACAGTTAAGTTTGCAAGAACATAACGATAATTGATTAAGTAAATCACATAAAGAAATATTAATTATTAAGTAACTATCGACTACAGATCGTTCTGCCATTTTAATATTTCGTTGAATTCATAAATTTGCATCGCATTTTTTTTAAACATAATTCCTAAAAATATAAGTGCAGACTGTTTGAGACATAATATTTAGACTTTACTTTAAAAGATGTATTTTATTTCTTTTAAAATCAGTTTTAAATTGATATGCGCAATGAATATTTCTTTTTCATAAGCGAGAGAAAAAAATAAAAAAAAATATTCACTGTATATTGAGTGTATAATAAAATCACTGTGGCTTATTTGTTAAAACCAAGAAATACATAAAACATTAAATCAGTTAAAATTGTGAGGTTTAAATTGCACCTCACGATAAATCATGCATTTATCACCCTCAGCGTATAATATATTATTTTGTCACCTTTGAATGCTGTTTAAAATATTTAGCTTTGTAAAATTCTTTAGATATTTTGACCTTCGTAGTTGCCAAAGTTCATTAACTTAATTATTATATTGACTATCCTTGGCGATGGAGTTATTTTTTAAAGAGATAGAAGAGGAAGGTCTTCAATTAAATAGGCCATGAGAAATTGTTGTAATTAAGGTATCTTAAAACTACATGTTTTGAAGTTATGATGACTAAATGTGACAAATTAGTAGAGACTTTTTGCTATTGCTCTTGAATTAAAATATGTGGAATAATTCGAATTCGTCACAAATTATTTTCAAGTAATGCTTTTGTTTTTAACCGATTTTAATTATTTTGATCCATGCTTTCTCCTCTTTTCACTTCCACATCTAAATCCGGCGTGATTACCCTATATTTTTGGAGGATCCAGTTCATTTTCTCCTTTTCTTTTCGGTACAACTATATGTTATCCTAACTCAACTCCTTCGAAAATTAGACTTCTCCTCTCTAAATCTTTTTTTAAAACTTCTCACGGCTCCCTTTATTTCCACGCTATAACAATTCCCAGCCTACACCTATATACTATCTAGTTCCACCGCTCATATCAATTTTATATCCCCATGGGCTATTTTCAGTTCCTCTTCACTAGAGTCGGGAGTTTTATAAAAGACCTTTTCCTTGAAACCTTTCACTTCGTCCTATTTTCTCCAATCAGCAGCTTCTAAAAATATTTCTTCCTGCGTTTCATCACACCTCTTATTGTATTTTTAAGATTTCCGAATGGTTCCTTTCAGTTTCTTTTCACTAAAGTCGTAAGTCTCATAAAAGAGCTACCTACCAACATTTTCCTTTTATCTTATTGTCTTCTATTAGCAGCTCCTTAAAATAGTTCTTCCTGTGTTCGATGCATATATTCGTACCTCTTATCCTTTTTTAACATCCCTGTTTCTAGGTGTATTTCCTTTTCCATATTCCCCACTGCCTTTATTTCATTTTTCCTCCAGTCACTAGTCGCTTTGAATTCTTTCCCCTCCTGATGGTAACTACTGTCAAATCACAAACCCATCTTTCCTTCATTCTTTCTTTCTCGTGCCTTCAATCCTCACTTTCTTATTTACCATGGCTTGTTTGATCCTGCTCTATTGTGTTGACTTATTTATTACATTTCTTTTGTCCAACCTGTTTAGCACCAATTCTGCGATTTTTTTCTCTACTTTCTTCTCACAGACATAAATTCTTCAAAGTCCAATGATCTGTTCGACTACTGTTTTACAATTTAAACGCAGTAATATCATCTTTTTTTCATTTTCTCTTACCAGTTCGTAGTCAATTTCTTATCTACCACGTAGTCAAATATATATAAACTCTTCTCTGCGATTCTTTTTCATACAACCGTTTAAAATTTCTGAACCCTTCCTCGTCCTCTTTCGTTATTATATTTTTTTTATTTGTAGGACGAGAAGTCTGATCAAAGGGAGTCTAATCAGATACTCATCAGAGGCTTACCCACTAACACTATATTGCATATTTATTTAATAAAATGTTCAACCACCATTCATCAAGCGTATGGATAACCGGTGATGTCCATTTTCATCCTACGTAAAATGTTTCAGCGTCAGGCTATGACAAGTTAGCTTATTTGGACCAGTATCGAAGAGTTGATGACATGACGTTGGTGTATCATTTTTTCCTCCTTCTAAGAGGGGTGGATGTGGGTACAGTTACTTGGCCCCCATACAAATAATTCCCCCTTTTGTATCCTGTTTTCACTAACTTTTTAGTTTTAGATCGTTTCTAATCCTCGCAACGTCCCACCTCTTATATTATCTTATTTTGCTCCGTCGAGTTTCAATACAAATGCCTCGGATATTCTTTGTTTAACTTTCTCCAAATGATCCATTTCCAACCACGTGTGCGTAATTTTTTTCACGCAAGTAATTTTACAAAGTCATGCTGTTATCTCCCAATTTTCTTCTCCATGCGTTTACGCCTTTAAACGCCCCCTTTTATTTATTCTTCTTCATATTTTTTTCTATTTTTTTGAGCCACTTTTCAATAATATTTTTTACGTTTAATATTAAGTTGTTAGAATTACACCACGACGAAAATGTTTGCAGATCAGTATGTAGAAGCAATGCATCTTTAGTCGAGTGGATTTTCATAAAATTTTTCATATCGTCGGCAAATAGAAGACATTCAGCATGACGAAAGCAGTCTACTACGTCATTAATAAAAATGTTAAAGAGGAGCGGACCTATGTGGGACCCTTGAGGAACCCCAGATGTCACGGGAATTGGCCGGGAAATTGTACGCCCAATTCGAACGAATTGACTTCGTTCAGCTAAAAATGACTGAAGCCAACGCAGCAAGAGCCCGTCAATGCCAATCTTTTTTATTTTTAGACTCAAGACTGAGTGATCAACTGTATCAAATGCCTTCGAAAAATCGGTGTATATGGAATCAACCTGATACCGTTCTTTGAAGGCTTGTATAATGTAAGTGTTTTAAAGTAATAGATTGGTAGATGTTGATTTACCCCTACGGAAACCATGCTGATTTGTGCAAATCAAAGGCTGAAGCCTATCAGCTAGATGTGCAGTTAGTAATTTCTCGAAGATTTTCGGGACAGAGGCTTGAAGCAAAATCGGCCTATAGTTGGCAACATGGTTACGGTCACCCGATTTGAAGAAAGGGACAATGAATGCTGTTTTCCAGCGATCGGGAAATACTCCTACATTTAGAGAGGCGTTGAATAAAAGCCAGAGAGGACGACTGAGGGAGAAAGCACATTTCTTAATGAATCCAGCACACAAGCCATCGGGGCAAACTGCATAATTATCTTTCAAAGAAGTCAATTCACGCAAAATGTGCGTAATAGACAGTTGCGGTGGACTGGATTCATTAATATGTGTCATGCTTACCGTGTCACACTGGGTTACTGTGGTAGACTTGGTAGGCGATAAATAAACAGATCCAAAAAAATCCGCGAATACATTTACTATATTGTCAATGTTCTAAGAAAGTAGAAGGAACATGGTTGGTAGACTTTTTGTTATTTACATAACTCCAAAAGCTACTAAAGCGGTTATAATCGGAGTTAGATTGAGAATTAATATATACCATGTGAAGTATTTTCTTTTCAATCACTAGATTTTTGAGTTCTCTAGTGTACCACCTAAGAAAATTAGAAGGCCAAGATAAGTTGTTGGTCTTGGTAGGAACAAAGCAGTTAATAATATTGTAAATATTACTATAGAAAAGGTTACATGCTTCATTAACATCACGGTTGACAAGGAAATCGTCCCATCTGGTATTCAAAAGCGCACTATTGATTGCACCATAATTCGCACGTTTGAAGTCGTAGTCAACAACATCAGTGACCAAATGGTCAGTTTTAGGATGAGAATGAATAAAAAAGGAACAATCGATTGAAGGGTGGTAGGCATCGCAAAGTACAATAGGCGATAATGATTTAGAGATGCTAATACTATTGCTGAAATCAATTGAAATAAATATCAAATCCAACATAACGCAATTTTTATTTAATACATTATTTAACTGGTGACAATTTAAAAAACTAAAAGTATCAGCCATAACGTTGATTTTAGGACAGTTAGAAATGGCTTTAACTCCATATAAGTCATTACACCAGGAGGCTTGAGGCAAATTATAATCACCGAACATCAAAATATTGTTGGAACCTGATATGATTTCAAGTGACTCACAATGTTTTTGATACACAGTAAAGTTAGAATTGGGGGGAATGTAAACTACGCCTAGTAAGAACAATTCAGAGCCAATGGTTACGTTTACAAATAATTCTTCATGGAAAGAGCTATACCTTGATATTTCGTATGAGGCGAACACGTTAGAAATAGCAATAAGGACACCTTCTCCACGTGACTTACCAGAGGCAACGCTATTGCGATCGCTTCTGTAGACGTTAAAGCCATGAAGACCTAATTCACCATTAGATATACCATCAGTAAGCCAGGTTTCAGTTAAAATTATAATTGAATAGTCTAAGGCAGAGACAGCAGTGTTCAGCATAAATAGTTTAGATCGTAATCCGCGCACATTCTGATAATAAATACGATGATTGATCAGAGATGTTAACGCTAATTGGGCGACGGGAGCGTTAGTGATGGAGGGAAAAAAGTTTTAGATGTTGCATTACAGGTGACTTCGCTGTTACGTTTTTTGCGGCGATTGATAAATGGTTTGATGGAAATACCTTTAGACCATTTATCTACGGTAAGAATACTTGACGCATCAGTATCAACTAAACATAATTTAAAGGAGCAGTACGAGTCATTGTTAGTAAGCGGAATACAAGTAAAATCTTTTAATAACATTTTTTTCTTGAGATAGTTATTAATATCATCGACGCTAGTTGAAGGAGCGCAATTATAAATATGGACCCCATACATAAATTCTCCACAATAATTCTTCATGAATTCTTTTCACCATTTCACCACATAAATAACAGTTAAATAACGAGTATACCCGACAATGACTTTCGACAGTTATCATAGATATCATAATTGCATTTTTTTTTTCTAAAAATTATAATAGACAACGAAGATTGGTGGAAAATTAAAAGACATACTTATATAAAACACCACTCAACTATCTTTTTTTTTTAAAAATAATATTACTACTAAATCTTTATTATCTGAAAAAAAGGAATACATTGTATATAGTCTAACATAATATAAAAAATAAATATTTTCACAATATATTCTCAAATAAAGGCTATCGACCATAGGTCTTTCTGCCCTCCATTAATATTATTTCAAGTTTTGATATTTCCAGAGTTAAAATGCCTATTTATTTGAACTTACTGAGCTCGGGACATTTTTTTTTCATTGACGTATAAAAATTATGGCGTAACCTACGCTATTTAGGAGGATGCTAAACTCGTAATGGTTAGGGGGAAGATCACAAATCGTCAATAAATAATTCCTGATTTGTATAAAATAAATACAGTGTTAGTAAATTTATTTAAGTTATTTTCATATTATGAATGTAATATCTGTACATGTATTATTATACTACTATTAAATCTTTATTATCTGAGTAAATAATACATTGTAGGTTGAAAGACCCCCGTCGATAGACGTTTCCCTGAAGTACATGGTATGTATATATAAATTGTGGATTTTAAATATTCTGTATCAAAATATAAATTTGTTGGTTACTTTTGGGAATAAAGATATAATATATTGTAAATAATCTAACATAAGATAAAAAAATTAATATTTTCATAATATATTCTTAAATAAGGGCTATCGATCAAAGGTCTTTCTGACCATATACTATGTTTATAGAGATTTTAAATATTTGGTTATAAGTGGCAGAAAGTAATATAGAAACGGCAATAAGTTGTTCACTGATGTGTAATATAAATAAAATAAATAGCTAGCAAGCTTGGATTTTTTTCTACGATTTCATAAAAAAAATAACAGGGCAGAAAGACCACTGGTCTATAGCCCAGACCTACATGTACTGTAATTATTTATGTTATATTGTTTTCCATTATTTGTTGTATGAATAAAGATGTATGTATAAATACAATAAATATTCTTTATATTGGTGAATAATAACAGGTACATTAATTATCAATCGACCATCGATTAGAAGTATTTTTGCCTGACTTCAGAATATGCAGTCTTTGCTATGTTAAGAAATCTAGTTAGATGTTGTTGTCCGCTACCCTACCCTATATTTTATGCTAATTATGATCAAAACAATCGTTGGATGCACTCAATTTTTAGCGAGTATATTTCTAAAATTTAAAATAAATAAATAAGAAATAAAACCTGCGATCCAACGTAAAGAAAAACTTTCATTCATGCGCAAACCGAATGCGTCCATTTATATCAAGTCTAGACACAAATACGTAACACTTGTAAGGTTATCTAAATATTAACCTTGCTCCTGGTTACTTACGTATCCGGCATTATTAAAAAAGAATAATGGAAAAAATCAATAAAACAATTAATGAAATCCTTATTGAAATTATATTAACTGATTTATTTTTAGCCAAAAACAAGCTCGTTCTTTGCAAATATATTTATTAGTACGCAATCAACTTAAATTCGATATAAAATGACCCGAGTGACATTAAACGATTATGATAATTTGAGATGTTTTTTTTTTCTCGGTTCTAATTGCCAGAGCGAAAGTGGCCTGATCGTCTGATGGGATTTTTCGGGGTCATTTATACTGCGATTAAATCCCCGTTTGTTTGTAATAGATGATATCTTTAGATTGCGCACATTAAAAATAAAAACGTTGTTGCAGTTTATTGCACTTAACGGGGTTATCTATATTTAATAATTAGGAAAAATGCATTTTGAAATTTATAAATAAATAATCTAAAATTATAATCAAATATTATTAAGGTGTGTTCTATTGTCAAATTTACATTAGGTATAATACAATATATTTTATGTATATATATATATGATATATTCAAATAAAATGAAATGTCTAATTTGTATTTTTTTATTTCAGTTATATTAGCATTGTTTTTGTTATTCGTGCTGAGCAGTGGGATTGCTGGAATATTCTGGGGAACGGACATGTTCAGGAACTATGTTAGATCTGTAAGTTATTAATCAAATTTAAAATTCAGTTTATTTCGCACATGACTTGCTTATAATCTTAGATTTTATTAACTTAAATATTTTTATATAAACTAAAAACAAAAACATTGTAATTATTATGTTATGTACAATCTACTAATTGCGATTAACTGGAGAGTTAGTCTACATTAATTTGTAAACATAGAAAAGCATACGAAAATTATTTATTAGTAGGCTATGCATGTCGCTCTATATATTCTAAAATAAGTCGATCTTCCTTTATTCTTTGGTAAATTAGCTGAATTTATAGGCAATTAGATAAAAATAACCATTAGAATGAAGAAAACATTTAATAACTGTTTTATAACACTTAAAACTGTCACTAGTTTCAATTATACGGCAATTTTTAAAGTGATTTGTGGTTTTAATTTGTAGTTTTAAAATAGTGTAATCGAAACCTGTCACAGTACAGAACAATTATTATTATCAAATTTTGATAATTCGGTGGTCATTAAGTGGTATACAAAATATTAAATGTTTTCTTTATCCTAAATGTTCCACGAAATGAATGCATCAAAGGACCAAGAAATAGCAATTACAATTATAAAAAACATAATACATTTTAAATTGATGAAATTAAGTTACATTGAAATAATTGACCAAATTGACGAATACAATTTAAAAAAAAGCAAGAAATTAATTTAAAAAAAACCTAATATAAATTATGTAATTTTCAGACAATGGCTATATCTCCAGATTCCGATAATTATGAAACGTGGCTTAGGCCATCGCCCGGATTTTTGAAAGTCTACATCTTCAACTACACTAATGTCGAAGACGTTGAAAGGGGCATTGCTGACAAACTCCGTGTTGAAGAACTAGGTCCTTATGTTTATAGGTAAGTTAGCTATATATCTAAAACAACTATTAAGGGGGTCTTTACATCTAACGAGCCGAAAATATCAGTTTTTGTGTATAAAAGATATTAATACACGGAAACACTGTTTTACTTTGTTTGTATAACTCGGATTGATTTTATTGTTGACTATAGTTTCGACAACCTTAACGTGTCATTGTCAAAACAAAAGTATTTTAAAAATTACAAATCCAAAACAAAATGACACGTTAAGGTTGTCGAAACTATAGTCAACAATAAAATCAATCCGAGTTATACAAACAAAGTAAAAAAGTGTTTCATTTATTAAAATTGAATTACAATGTATAACAAAGTAGAAGCCTCAACAATTAACAAGTTATTAATACACGGCTTTGGACAATCAATTTATTAGTTTTCGGACAACATTTTCCATAGTTTTAATTACGAACAAACTAGTTGAGAACTTACATTTGTAGCTCCAACATAAACCGTATCTGAGCGTGCACGAGTCCATGCGCATTAGCGCCATTGTTGTTCAGATGATCTGAAACCAAAACACGTTTGAGAACCACAAAGGTAGTGAAATTATCTACGAGTTAGATGACGGCATTTTAAAAAATGATAAAAATGTTCGTCGACTTTTCTAACATTGGCGGGCCTTAAAAAATATTTATTATTGACGGATATGTTTCACAAGCCCTAGAGAATTTAATACGCTTTAATTTTTTCAATTCGAAAACTCAATCGGATCATTTTTTCCATTAAAAAAAGCGTTTAAACTTTTGATGGCAGAAAATCGAGTTATTATGCAATTTACGGTTAATCAGTAATACGGACAATATAAAGTAGGCCTTTCTCTTTTTGTAGACGGCATTTTGCTCCATTTCCGCTTATGACGTTGGAGTTAGCTTCCTCTCGGTAGCGTCGATTCGGCGATCGATGGCGTTCTTAGCGTACTACCTACCGCATATCCCCAAGGTGATTCTCATTGCGGACATGATTTTTAGGATAGGACAATATGTTTCGTTGAAAAAGCTTCGTATTTTAAAGATAACTTCCAAACAGACACGTCCAAATTCGAATTTTGCGTGTTTCCACCAAGCATTGGTGCAGCAAATTATCGCTCGTAAATCGGTCGAGAAACGGTCTCAACTTCTTCGCAGATCAGTAGTTTTTGGGCGAATTATTCCAGCTTTCCAGCGGTTCCAACGACGCGCCACCTGCACCGGCTACTCTCCCCCTCCGGATAATTTTTGTGTTTTGGGAAGTCGTTCGTTGAACACTTATGAAAATAAGTCGCCCCTATCGCTTTCTTCATGTCGTTCACAGAGCTACAATGCCAGTTAATTGCTAAGTCGCATACTTAGACTTGTCCCTATTCATGTTTCGACATGACTGACGCATAATGTTTTCTCAACGAAGACATCATTATAAGGGTCTAACTCTACGAGGCCTTTAAAATCGTCGCTGGTATTTGGTATTAGAAGTGTGCAGCTCTGCACTACATTTATGCCTTACATTTATGATCTACGGGAGGTGGCACAATGTGTCTAATTGTGCCACCTCCCGTAGATCACCCATACTCATTTCAGCCAGTCTACCTTGTTTAGGAAGTTTAGTAGAGTATCAAAAATATGTAACATTACTTAAAAAGATCTAAACTACTTATTTCTGATTTTGGCCAACAATATTTTATTATATTATTTCCGATTTTATTTTCATATTCCTTTTGTGGTGTTTTATTTAAATTTTAATAAACCATGAATAATTATTTTTGTTGCATTCTTAACTTGATAATTTGATGTATGTTAAATTTTAGAGAAAGACTGGAACGGTTCGACGTTGAATTCATCGAAGATGGAACGAAGGTCCGTTACCGCGAAAGGCACGACTTCGATTTCGTTCCGGAATTATCTGTAAACCGCAGGCAAAACGACAGAGTCCAAGTACCTAACATTCCCGTGATGGCGGCTGCGGCAATGAGTCAAAACTCCTTCTATCTCACGAAGTTGGCCATGTCGCAATTGATGAAAAGCATGCGGGCCAAGGCGTTCATCAACATTGCCGCTCACGAGTTTATTTTCGGCTACGAGGACAACTTCTATGACTTGGCACGCGGTGTGCTCGCCCTCTCCAATCCATTACCCTTCGATCAATTCGGATTATTGGCTTCGGTAAGTCTTGATGGTTAGAATTCTGTTATTTTTAAGTACTATCTAATTTTAACACAATTTTGGGATCCAGAAAAACATTACACTCTTGCAAAATAAAAAACTATCAACTAAACACTTAATCCAAATACAAAAAAAAAACAACTTAATCATTGCTAAGGATTTAATTTTCTCTTCTCCTTACTTATTTTTCCCTTCCCAGTCGCTTCAAGATATCTACGCCATTTTCATTTAACCAGTGATTTATCTTCTTCTACCATTACATTACATACTTCTTCGTATTCCTCGCCGAAATGCCTCCGTGTATCCCTCTCATAGTCTCACCATAACTTTCCCTCATCATTCTATCCTCTCTGTTCGAATCTACACCTGGCTCTAGCCAAGGTTATCTTGTCCTTTGCCGAAATATCACTTTTACACAAGTACAATGGCGGCCGACGAAATGTGAACGATGTTTATTAGCTATGTGAATACGACTTTTAATCAGGAGCGTCGAGTTTGTGCGAAAACAAACATTTCAATGACATATTTATTAAAGTCATCCAAAAACATGCCTAGACATCTATCTTTAGACGAGAAGAGCAGGGCAATAGCTAAACTAGAAAAAAACTGGTCTCTTAGCCGAGTGGCTGCTGATTTGATTGCAAGCAAAACCTGCATACATAATTTAAAAAGACGATTTGAAATAAGGCAAGATTTAAGAAGGCCACCCCGAATTGGAATAGGAAGGGTATCTAATGAAGAACAGGATGTTGCATTGGTGAATCATCTCAGAGAAAATCCATTTGATAGTGCCTTAGATGCTCGAGAAGTAACGGGTTTTGCGGGGTCTACTAGAACTGCTCGGAGACTTATTAAAGCCGCAGGTCTATAAAATTTTCAAGCAGCCAAGAAAGTTTTTCTCTCAGAAAACAATAAACAACGATTATTGGAGTTTGCCAACGAATTTGTGTATCGCGGGGATGATTTTTGGAACTCGGTCGTCTTTTCTGACGAAAAAGTATTTCAAGGTATGAAGAAGGATTCACCCGTCCAATAACAAATAGTGGTCGTTTTTCTGTTAATTTTTGGGCTTTGGTCAGTGTAAACGGACCCGGAATAATTTGGAAAATAGATGGACATTTAAATGCTATTAAATACAGGGATATTTTAGAATATGTAATGTTGCCTTCAGTAAGACAAACATTTCCGGAAAGTTTTATATTTCAACAGGACAATAGTCCTATCCATACAGCAATAATTGTGACTCAGTGGCTAAATGACTACCGCATCCAAGTATTGCCTTGGCCTGCGAAGAGCCCTGATCTCAAACCAATTGAGAATATTTGGGGATACCTACAAAAAAAGATTTCCTCAAGAGATTTTAGACCTAGGAATGCAGATGAACTTCACGAAATTGTTGAAAATGCATGGAAGGATTTGGCTGACAACTACAATATGAGAAATCTAGTTTCATCCATGCGTACACGTTTGGCAAAAGTTATCACAACAAATGGTGGTCCTACAAAATATTAATTTCATAATTTCTACTTGTAATAAGAATAAATATGTTTAGCATTGTAATTAGCAATTGAATAATAGTCCTTTAAACACTAAGGTACGCCACTGTTGAGAGTTCTAATAAATCTGTACAAAATTAGACAATTTCTCTATGACAACAAAATACCGTTCACATTTCGTCGGCCGCCATTGTACCTTGCTAACTTCCTTTACACTTGTCACCTATCATGTATGGGGTTATACTCACTGTTTTCTATACATATTTCCCTTTCATGTTCTACTACATCTTTCAATTTTACCCACATCCATGTAGCTACATTTACTCCCTTCTCCAACCACTTGTCTGCTGAGCCTTTACACAGTTCAGCTTTTTCATACATCTTTTTCTGATTAATCCTAAATTCACTCTTCTTCCCCACCACAAACGTTCCTTACACCTCCTAAAATAATCTCTCACTCTCTAATCCACACAACGTCATTTCATACCTAACCACGCATTCAGCAGTCTCTCTATGCATCTCTTTATTCATAAAAAAAAAGATTGTTGATTTTAATACTTAACTTTGACTCAAAAACCTTATATGGTGATATTGTAATTTATTATCAAGTGAAATATGTAAACATTACACCAAAAACATTGATTCTGCGTAACAACTGTTAAAAGACTTCTCTCTCTCTCTCTCTCTCACACACACACATATAAGTAGGGATGCAAGTGAAAAATGAATTAATTATTTATTTTATTATTTTCAGAGGAAGGGAGTTTTGAAAGATACCATGGAAATTTATACGGGCAAAGATGACATCAACAAATTGGGAATGATTACAAAGATAGGACAGAAAAGCGAGTTCGATACGTGGTACAATCGTGAATGTAATAGGTAGGCGAACTTTTTTTAATAATATATATTTCACATATACATAGAGAGATAGAATTTGTAAGGTTAAATCAAAACAATTAACACACACTAATTTGTGTCTTTATAAAATTCTAACGAGAAATTACATGCAAATAAAATTAAGGGCATCTAAAAAACGCTGTAGTTAATTGTTTTATTGACAAAGGAAATTATTAGCATCCCTAATAATGAACAAAAATCACCAAAATTAATGTAAAATAATGTAATTTTGAATAATAACAATGACATTTGTTTGCGTAACTATGTTTCATTATAATTTAGAAAGTACTAATAATACGCTTTTTTTGTATAGTCCTTTTGAATTTCTTGTTTTAAAAATAAGTGTTAATTCAAAATATTCAGATAATATTTCTATCTGTCCAAATAGTCCGCGAAATACCGGGTAATAATTAACACCTCCATTTCCCCTCGCAACCCAAAGAAGATTCAGGAAGGAAAGGGGCGAATGTAAGTGTAAATTCAGGTTTAATATTGCAAAATGAGTTAGATGGCACGGAAGAAACTTGTTCGCGTTAAACAAATGCAAGTTTAAAGTATTGCATTTTACCACTTTTAAGTTTAATACAAAATCGATAGTTTTTTAGTAATCGCAGTTTTGCTCTGAAGTAATGTAACGTTGGCGCACTTACCAGTTCTGCCTGATGTTATTTAATAATCGCCGGCCGACAAACTCAATGAAGATGGGGTGGTTCGAATTTAATTTAATTTATTTTTGGGCGCCACGTGATTTTATCACGACGATTATCAACAGAACAAATTAAAATCACGAAAATATTAATTAACCAACAATGGAAAGACCACTCAAGAAAATACTTATTCTCCCAAAAACAATAATAATAATTTATTTTCCCCAAATCATAATAAACATAATTATTTAAAATGAATAAATTTAGAATTACTATTAAATTAAAAAAAAACTAATTAATTTCTGTATCAACATCAAATAAAAAAAAAAATGAATTAAGACTTGTACTATAGAGCTCACTAGAATTTTCTTTAGTTTAATTTTTAAATGTAAATAACCGCAATAAAAAAACCGTCCATTAGCGCTAAGGGATGTCAGTTTTAGTTTGGTTTAATCACCTAGTGAATTAATTCAGTTACCGTTTCAACTACCACTCTATAAGCACGTAGTCGTACAATTAAATGTTACGCCACTGCATAAAATTTACGAAATTTAATATTAAATAGAAAAATACAAAATAAAAAAAAATAAAAAAAAAAACTTGAATTTCAATTATTCTTCAGACGCAAAAATATATATATATATATATATATATATATATATATATATATTTGAGCTTATCTGCGTTTGATGCACTCCCCGATTACTCCAAAACGAATCCAGGAAAGACATCAACCCACGAGAGAAATCTCTTCCTCCAATTGAAATCCAGGAATTTCCAATTAAACAATCCCGTATGAATGGAAAGAAAATACAGATAATCCGAAATCAATAAATCAATTGAAAATTCGGAAAACTAAAATAGAGAACCTAAAAATTCCGGTTTCAATAATTTTGAAATTACTTAAATAATAGCCCCCCCTTTTTTTTACATAACAAGAAATAATCAAACATGATAATATAATCAATTATAATAAAATTGATGAAGATTAGTATTACAAAACATACCTGGGATAGTGGGCGGTTCTTTACGAATACTTGGATTGGCGTCGATAAAGAATTTCCACCAAGATTTAAACAAAATGTCGGATTCCTCGATGATGTTGGAATCTATTAGCTTCTAAAGGTGCCACAAGTAATCCACCTAAGTGAAATGCGTATTTGTATCACATCAACAAATAACGCAGGAATTTGTGAATCTAATTTTTACTTTAAATCCGATATAAAAATCGATATTTAAATAGCAAAACTCGCTCTATTTAAATTCGTGAAAAATATGATTCACGTTCACCATTAGAATAGAAAATCTAATCAGTCCCGTTGAGGACGATCTGCACGAACCCAGAAAATCACAGATGCGCGGTTACGCGCAAAAGATAAAAAGACGCGCGCTCATACAATGCACAATTTATCCAAAAATATAAGATTAGCGTATGCTAATAAAATTGCATGCGACAAAAAAAAACTATTTAATAAATAAAACTTTAAATCAATTTTATACCGTTACAGTAACGATATGTGTACTTTTGTCTATAGAGGAAAAATATAATTTGCCACTAGGGAGCAAATGTGATAATTCTCTCATTATTTTCACATTAGAAAAATTAATTTTTACTCCAATTTGCGCAAAAATAATAATATTTCAATACTTTGGATTGTTTAGTTAGATATACATCTAATCTTCTTTATGTTCGTTGTTGGTTGTGGAGGCTTTAATTATTTAAATAAAAAATAAATAAATAAGTAGGACAAAAGACAACTATTTTTATTTAAATAGATATACATCTATTTACCATGTTAATTAATTGAAAGGATTTTATTGTATAAATTATTATTTTTTGAAAATTTCAAGTCAAAACTCGTGTGATAAAATGTTTTATTTATAATTCACAGAATCACTGGCATTGACGGTGTCTTAGTTCCCCCACTACAAGTCGCCAATAAGCTCCCGCTGACAGTCTTAATGAAAGATTTCTGCCGCCACTTCAAATTCGAATACAGAGAAGACGTCTCCGTTCTGAACAACACCATCCCCACCTACAGATACGTCCTTCCGAAAAACGCATACGACCATCCAAACCTAAACCCCGACAACCAAGGCTACTGCGACTTGAGCGGAAATTGCCCACTGCAAGGCTTACTTAACGTCACCAAGTGTACTTACGGGACGCCGATGTTTATTTCGTTCCCGCACTTCTACAACGCCGATCCCCAGCTCTTGGAGAGTGTCGAGGGCTTGAACCCCAATCCAAGTTACCACGAGACTTATTTTGATGTCCATCCCCTCGGTTTCATGACGCAAGGCTGGAACAGGCTGCAGATTAACGTCCAGGCTAAGAAATCTTTCGGTATTACGCAGCTGTCGATGTTTGAAGACAATCAGATTGTTCCAGTTGCATGGGTGGAAGCTGTAAGTTGATATGCTTTTAAATATTTGAATTAAAAATAATTTTAATATATTTGTCTAAAAATCAGTTAACATGAATTAAATAAAACAATTTTGAAAATAATTAATAAATTAAATTAAAAAGTTGCATTATGCATATTTTATTGATATGCAACAGCAAGTGTATATTATTTAGTTCAATGTACGGCAAATAGCCCAGGAAGTAATTGTTGTAATATGTATTTGTTTAAAGTACTTACGTTACGTAAGTCAAAATGTCAGAGAGTGGAAATAATGTATTAATTATGTTCAAATAATTTTTATTTAATTTATTAAACAACTCTGGCCAAGTGAATGAATACTCTTTTCTATTTACATTAATAAATTATTCACTCTTTAGCTACTGTGACATTTCGGCGTACGTTACGCAAGTACTTTAAAGCAAATGTACAATAATGTACACTTGCTGTTGCATAATACTAACACATTGTATTATGCAACAATTTTTTATTCGAAAATATATTTAACATAAGTCGAAATGTCACAGTAGCTAAAGAGAGAATACTTTATTAAATATTTTCAAATTATTTTTATTTAATTTAGTTTAAATAACTGTAATCATGTGAATATATCATTTTTTCTATTAGTTAACATGGTTTATCATCATGCCAACAAATTTGTCGACTGTCTTTATCGCAAGAACAGAGAGTTGACAGATTTGCTAGGCGTAAGCTAACGAAGCATTAGACTGATGGATAGTACCAAATCATTTTAGCGATGAATGCTTGTTTAATTCTTTCTTAAACCTCACAATTTTGTGTTCATGAATTAAAGACAGCTGACAAATTGGTTCATGAATTCTCATTACTTCTAAAACTCCAACATAGTTTTCATCAATTATGTGATATTAAACGAGTTAAATTGCTACCTACTGAACAAAATGGACATAAACAAACGTTGTATAAATATTAATTATATTTTAAAAAATATGTTAATATTGATGCAATGTTATTTGCGACCATTTTATTAAATGGGTAGACTTCATCTCTTCCCGCTGAACAAAATGTTCACAAATAACGTTGCATCAACATTAAAAACAACATTAAACGTTAATGTAACATTTGTGCAACATTATTATGTCCGTTTTGCTCAGTGGGTTATGTGTTTCTGAGACAAACAAACCTTTCATGATTGAATGATTGCATTTTAATCCAATCTTCAGGAAAGGACAAGCCAGACAGGGAAAATATTTCTTTAATGCAATCCTTATTTATTACGCCTGGTTTATATAACATGTTGGCTTCTCTTAGACGCATTTCTAGATTAAGAGATAACAGCCTTAGTGCAAAACTTGTCAAACTGTGCCTTCGCTTGTGTTTAAACAAATTTATCGCCAGAAATAAAAGCTGATATCTCAATATACAACCGTTCTTTTCCTTCGACATGGTAATTTTATATCTTTCATGTAAGGTGTAGCTTTCAATATAATATATCAAGAGAACCTAAAGTTTTGTTGATCCCGTCATATTTACACTTAAGAAGATGTAGTTATAAATTATGTATGTTATTACTGAAACATTCGCCCATATGAAAGGTGTACATTTACCACGTCGAAGAACAACGATTGATATACATTGAGATATCCGCTTATATTAAATCAGTCTTTTTAATGACACAAATATCAGGTTTCGTAAATGCAATCATATATTTGGTATAATTAAAGTAAATACCTTAATATAATTTTCTTTTGTTACAGGGCGCATATGCTGAAGATCTATCGGACAAAGTGAAGGAAATATTTTACTTGGCAACATACGTTCTTAATGGAGTTGAATTAATAATTAGCTTTGGCTCCCTTTTAACCGCAATGGTTACATTTTTGGCCATCCTCTTAGTCATCAGGGGCAATCACTGCAGAAACATCAAAAACAGAGAATTATCCGAAAACGGAGGTGCACGATTAATTTAAAACTAAGGGATATGAATTAAATTAATTTTATTAAGTTATATTAATGAAATTAATTTAAACAATAACGTGAAAATACTCATTTTATTTACGCACGCAAATAAATAAATAATACAATAATGCGAATAAAATAAAGCAAACGTAAAAATTAATTTGTTGGGTGAACTAACTGTATGGAACAATAATAAGAAATGGTTGAATGAATAAACATTGTTGATTTATTTTTGATTTTATCATAAATCATTTCATTAAATCATTCATTCAACCATTATGTAAAAAGTGTCCGGAAAATGTAAAAGCTTTAGAACAGAAACCCAAAGCCGTCCATAATTTACGTTTAATTTATTAAATTTAGGATATATCAAAATTGTGATTACTTTCGTAATTTGTTAATCTTTTAATCTTATAAATTTTTCGTGATTTGTTGAATAATAATTTTAATCATCTTAATTTATTGATTTTATTTTTACAATTCTTAAAGATTCCCGCACTCAGCTTTAGTATTTTATAGAGAGATTATTTGAATTATAAAGACTGATTCGTTTTAATTTTGTTTTTAATTTTTTTGTTATTATAAAGCGCTTATATGCTCTAAATTATATTTTGTTATAAATACACATTTGTTATGAAGTTATAGTCAGAAATTCGATGTAGATTAGTTTTGGGCATAATCGGCTTTAAAAAGTCAACAACAAAAAAAAAAACAATACAATGATTTTATTATTAAATATGGAATAGTACTGATATTAATAGAATTAACAACATCAATAAAATGATTATATACATAATTTAGCACTAACAAGAAATTCTAAAATATCGACTTTGCCCATTATTAATAGAAACAACTTGCATTCATATACATATAATGTAAATAATGATAACATGTTGTTATAATCAAATATTGTACATATATAATTTGTGAATATAATTGTTAATTGTTATTTGTTGATTGCTTTTAGTATATTTGTACAAAAAATGAATCCTTTTAAATAAAAAATATTGCTTGTTGTTTTAAATTTAGTTTGATTAGTGTTAGTCCCTACAATATTTTACTGACCAAAATTATTCACATCCATTAATATTTATTTTTAGATGAAAGTGAAGAAATACAGTAAATATTTAGTCAGTGTTATTTTTTCAAAATGTTAATTTTTTAAATCCAGATTAATCTTAGCGCAAATTATATCGTTGTGATGGTTATCCCATCAACGCCTTTATAACCTACTGGATATAAATTATTCTAAACATTAAAGTTATCAACATAAATCATATTTATATTATTCATAACAAATATATTAATGTGTTTTATATACAGTGCATTTTTTTATCCAGGCCTCATAGGGATTTACATAGGAAAATCTTTTCGTCGTGTTAATCGTTTTTCTATGGTATGGATTTTGATCAAATTAAACACACATTAAATAGTTAGTTTTATTAGCATCTACGAGGGCACTTTAATTAATAATTGCAGTTTTTAATTTCCAAAAGAAGTCGCCGTGGGCGTTAATGGGTTAAACTTCGGAGACTTAACTCGGTCGAAGTTTCAGAGAACATTTTAATGAGCACGGTACACTTATTAGCGTTACATAGGTAACGTAAAAAAAACTGAAGTGAGAAACAATGTTGTTAGGTGATACGCTGTAGAGTTTATAGATGTTAACACTTTCCCGTAAGCTGAACATGGAGTACGCGAAATATAAATATCAAATCTGAAGACCGTAGACTATATGTTTTTAAATTTAACAATATTCAACGGCTTCTCAAATATATATGCTATCTGATCTTCAGAACGCACGAGAGGTCCATCAATATTTCCCTTTTCACAACGTTCTCTAATAAAATAATAACGCTTCTCAATATTCTTCGAGCCTTTATAAGGGCAGATCTTTCTGCGACTTGTATGTTTTTAAGCGTGGTAGGGTGGTGGTTGTGGAAGAGGATAGCGGCATAGTCAAGTAAGGGGCGGCATATCACCTTGTATATGTGTACGGCTGTTTTTGTACTGATGCCTTGTTGTTTGAAGGTCAGACTTCTAAAGTGAGCCGCCCAATTCTTGACTTTCGCTTTGAGGATTTTGGAGTGGGCTTTGAAGGTGAACTTCGGGTCAAGATGGATTCCTAGGTATTTGCAAGTGGTTGAAGGAAGGATAACTTGGTTATTTATGGAAATTGAGAATGGGGAGTTGTTTGGTCGGTGAAAAGGGATCAGGAGCTGGGATTTATGGAAATTCGCCATTTCGCAAACCATGTTTGGATAGTGTCAATAAGACCCTGTAGAGTGCTGAGGGCTTTTGGTAGTGAGGGAGCATATGCAATTAAAGCAGTGTCGTCGGCATACAGGAGAGGGTAAGCAGATGTATTTAAATAGTTAGGATCGGGGTTGTAGATATCATGAACAAGGAGGTTATAAAGAAATGGTGATAGAGGGGATCCCTGAGGAAGGCCTTGTTCAGGAGTAAAGGAGCTGGAAAAGGTATTGCGTATCTTAACTTGTAGGGATCTGTTGTGAAGGACACTGTCTAAGAGGTTGATTAGGTGTGGAGCAGATAATATTTTAAAGAAAAACGACAATATATTCTAAAATATAGGTAAATAGTTGATAACGGTGGGAATGGCATGTGAATTAATTTCTTATAAAAATCACACAGCATAATAACAAAAAATAAATTTTATTTTTCAAAAAGAGGTGTTGTAATAAAAATAACTTTATTTAAATACATAAAAAACTTATAAATATACACATTTTATATATAAGAAGAGGCTTATTTACAATCTGCTGGATCACATATTAACAAGTCAATGAAGTTTTCAGCCACTGTAAAAAGACAAAAATAAACATGTATTAAAATTAGTTTTAATTTCCGCGATACGTTTTCTTACCTCTGATAAACTTAATTTTATACTTCCGTTTTGAAGTGGATCTTTCGTATCAAAAATACCTGTGAATAAAAAAAATATTAATTACCGAACTGAACTATTTATAAAACTGTATGTAAAAAACCTTTATTTGCATTCAACAACTAATTACAAAAAAATGTAAACTAAATTAATTATTTTTCTACAAATGCAATTGTTCTTAAATTAAACATCATAGATCAAAGAGTATTTTCCCTCCCAAATTAAAATATAAATTTGAAATAAAAATAAAACAAAATATACGGAGGTTTGGCTAATACATACCATTATTTGAATTATAAAAAAAAGTTGCTTTCAGGAGTAATGTCGTATTTAAGAAAGGAAATAAGAATAATATCCTTACTATGAGGTTACGCGGACGACCTGGCAATACTACTCAATGGTAAATATGAGAACTTCCTATGCAACAGAATGCAGGAAGCGCTAAGTATAGTAGAGAACTGGTGCAATTACAACGCGCTTGCAGTCAACCCTACGAAGACAGAGGTAGTATTATTCACCAGGAAGCATAAAACTGATGTAATGATACTACCAAAATTATTTAGCACTAGACTAACCCTAGCAAAAGAGGTAAAGTATCTCGGAATCCTGCTGGACCCTAAGTTAAGTTGGGCAAACCATATAAAACACAAAACGGACAAGGCAAGCCGGGCCTTTTGGTAGTGCAAAAGAGCCATAGGCACTACGTGGGGATTATCCCCTAGAATAGCACTGTGGATCTACACAGGAATAATAAGACCAATGCTGGTGTATGGGGCCATTGTATGGTGGCCCAGAACAGACAAAAAAACAGCGAAGGCAAAACTTGACCATATACAAAGGCTTGCCTGTATGTGCACAATAGGGGCATTCAGGACAACGCCTACAGCTGCGATGGAAACACTACTCTGCTTGACACTTATTGATCTTCATATCAAGGAGGTGGCAAGGCTAACAGCAGAGAGACTCAGAGCCATGGGCACATGGTCAAGATTAAATCTGACTGAAGGGCATATGCAGATTATCACCTGGGGCCCCACATTGAAGGGCGCACTGGATCTGATGACCCCCACATTCAACTTCAACAGTAGATATGGAATAATCAAGAATAGTTCATCAGTAGAAGAGGTGTGCACCATATATACTGATGGATCGAAAACACGAACCGGTTGTGGCGCTGGGGTGTTCTCTAGTGCATTGAACATAAACTGCTCGATTCCCCTGGACGAGCATGCCACAGTGACACGGACGGAAATATATGCGATCATGAAGTGCGCCAATACTATTCTGGAGAGAAACCTAACCGAACAAGTTGTCACTGTAGCCACAGACAGTAAAGCTGCATTAAAGGCTCTAAGCAAACCTAAGATAACCTCACCTCTGATCTACAGATGTATGAAGAGGCTAAACGAGGCTGCGGAAAGAAATTTCATAACCCTGATGTGGATCAAAGGCCACGAGGGAAATATAGGCAATACCACTGCCGACAGCCTAGCTAAGGAGGCATCAAGGGCATTGGAAGCAGACAAAATAAAAATAGAGTTGACGCCCAGAACTCTAACAAAATTAATAAAGGCATTTACCTCCAAGATGCACCAAGAGAGATGGAGAAAACTAACAGCGTGCTGTCAAACTAGAACTTATCTCCCCAAACCTGACCCTAAGGAGGCCAAGAAATTCCTTAGACACTCCAGGCAGCATACCAGAGCTCTAGCCGGGTTTATTACCGGTCACTATGGCTTCCGTAAGCACCTCCTAAGAATGGGCATTGGGGAAGATGACCTATGTAGAGGATGCAACGAAGAAACAGAAACAGCAAGGCATATACTTCACGAATGCCCGGCGCTGTCAACCATTAGGAGTTCCATGAGCAGTGAGAAGCCCCGAAATCGTGAAGGCTCCGGATGGAAACTGACCCATGACCAAATATTGGTAATTGCAGGAGCGGCTGAATGGGTCTAGCCACCCGGATGGGAGGCACTACAATGGGTCAGAGTTCATGGCCTAAGTGAGCGCGGCGTGCCGTCTGCCCTCCCAACCCTAAATCCTTAATCCTCCTTACTATGATTTACTATGTAATAAATGCATGGTGAATGCAAGAAGAGTTATTTAATACTTTTGAAAGGAACTCAGGAACTTTGTAATTTGGATGAAAACCCTAATTTAAAGAGGTTACGCTAAATTTGACGAAACTTATAAATGGACAAAAAGTCTAAGAGGCGAAGGAATAAATTAAAGATTGTTACAACACAATGGGATATTTAAAAATAGATAATTCCTTATATGTCAATTCTAATTCATATTTATTTTATGTAGTTAAACGTAAACTTATTTTATATACACTGTTTTTATTTAAGTGTGGCCATAGAGATTTACGTTGTAAAAATTGAACCCCATATTAACTTTTGTTGTCAAAATTTGAAAAAAAAAATTTATGTTCTAAAATTGGGGGCTAATTCATATTTCGCACATTTAACGTCTCGCTGCCAGTGCTGAATTGCACGCAGTGTTTGAATACCGGGGCAGAGCTATACGTCACAGCTCTCATTCAGTGCGCACTAGTGCGCCCCGATTCTGTGTAAGCAGAAAACACTATTAGTGTCTGCACATAAATGAGGTATAATGTTATAATGCGGGAAGTCAGGGTAGGTGTGTGGCAACATCAGATACCAATCAGGCAAATTAGATTATATAATGGTCCAATTAAAAAATTGTAGATCGTTCCAACAAATTTAACCGCAGAAGGAATGAATAATGGAATATACACGGGAACTTGTAAACTAAAAAATCTGGTACGTAGACGGGGAAAATATAAACTAAACTTAGCTAGTATTTAAAGGACTGAAACCAGAAAAAAATAAGAGGTTGCTCTAGGGCGACCTATCTATATTTAACAGACGAACAAAGGTGCCATTCAATGGTTTGCTCACCATTATGTTGAACAATAAAAGCACTAACCTAGACGATATACAATCCAGGCGAGTTATGACCTGCATAAACAGGCTGGATTAACTGACGACAAAAAAAAAACGCAGCTACCAAGAACCAAAAAATTATTTCATACTTGGGAGCCAATTTGCTCACTACACAAAGTACAGAGACCACACAGAGACAGGACCTGTATTATAATTAGCAAATGAAACCAGAAAGTGAATAATCAGATTAAGTTATCTAAAGATCATAACAAATCATGACAAAACAAACAAACAAAAACATAAGACACATAAGACTCTTCTTGGATGATTCGGTATTTTATAGAAAAATTAAGTTTTTAGGGCAGAGTTGAATGAAACTCCAAAAAATAACACGAATTATTATTCGTGTTATTACTACCATGATTTGAATAAACACACAAAAAGAAGGATGCGAATTGAGAAAATGCCTTTATAACCGTGAGTATTTGGAAGAGGAAGAAACACCCCAATCGTTACTTAGCAAGCAACGCATGCAGAAATTTTGGGGAAGGTTGAACTAATGCTCAAAAACATCACCTGACGCAAACTCCTGAACTTCATAATAGAGTAAAATATTCAAACGCGGAAAACACCTCGTGTCACAAAAAAGTAGATCAAGGGAAGAAGTAGAGTCATTCAATTGGGGAAGATCTGAAAATGGAATCAGCTGGACAGAACATTTTCTATTTGATAAATCATTATAGCATTCCATTCGGTTAGAATTATGTGGATTGAGTTTCGGGATTTAAATAATTTAACCTGGTGAATAGTAAGAAATGTGTTGTATACCATTTTTAAAGATACTGATATTGTATTTACTGTGTGAACACAAAACATTTTTTTGATTTTCTGCAATTAACGAACATGTAACAAATATGTCGACGGCAAGTACTCCCCATTATTCTTAAATAAATTTAAACATAAAATAATAAATGGATTCTTGTCGTCGAATTCAATTAGCGTAGTTTATATTTCAAGTAATTAATTATCTTAATATTCCTTATACTTACTAAAAGCGACTGTAAGATGTAATATGGCCGAAACAAAATCCCCGAAACGCAGCGTACCATCCTTTCGCATGTACCTAAGGATAAGGATGGCGAGTACCTCACTACTCAGCTGAAATCCAACCTCCATGAGAGCGTCCCTGAGACGTTCCGCTTTCAGAATGCCCGTCTTCTCCTTCGTGTGATTTTTGAAGGCGGTTTGCCAGTATTTCAGGCTGCACATCAGGTCTTTGAAGTCACTGAATTTTAATCGTCCTATTCCAGAAGACTGTAAATAAGATTACATTTATATAAAATATAATTTAAAATTAATGTAGATTTTTATAATATTAGAAATTAATAATGTGAATAATTCAAATAAAATAATTATATTCATTTAATTTTGTTCAACCATAATTATCTATAGTTTGGGTGACTCTTTTTGGTCTTTCAGACTTTATCAGACCGGTGTATTTCTAATGTTATTTATAAAAAAATATTTTGTTGAGAGGGTAGTCTAGGTGTCACAAATTTAATAGAAAGATGACGAAAAGTATTTGATGTAATTGGAAATTATATTATTGAATACAAGATAATAATTATACAAAATAGTAAAACAACAGTTTTTTTTTTAAGTTTCACAAAATTTATTGTACACACTGTTAAAATTGTTTCGCCAACACAGTGGTATCATCAAGTATATAATTAATAACGAAACAACTTTAGCAGTGTCTCTACAATAAATTTTGTGAAAATTAAAAAAAAAAACTATTGTTTTATTTAAAAATAGTGTATCATGCAGTTTCATGAAGTAAAAGCTTCAACCATCGATTATATAAAAAAGTGTTTAAAAAAGTATCACAAATTTAATAGAAAGATGTCGAAAAGTATTTGATGTAATTGGAAATTATATTATTGAATACAATGTAATAATTATATAAAATAGTAAAACAACAGTTTTTTTTTTTAAGTTTCACAAAATTTATTGTACACACTGTTAAAATCGTTTCGCCAACACAGTGGTATCATCAAGTATATAATTAATAACGAAACAACTTTAGCAGCGTCTCTACAATAAATTTTGTCAAAATTAAAAAAAAAGCTGTTGCTTTATTTAAAAATAGTGTATCATGCAGTTTCATCAAATAAAAGCTTCAACCATCGATAATATAAAAAAGTGTTTAAAAAATGTCAATATTTTGTTGAAACCCTAAAAATATAATTTTTTTGTAGAATAAAATATGTACAATAAATAATGAAGGTGACAGATTAAATGTGGCTATGATAACAGTAATTATTATATTTAATAGTCAGACTTACATCTAAAGTTAACACCACCTGTCTGCAAACTTCAATCGACGCACAACTTTTTATATAATCATTTGGCAGACAAGCATCAAGTAATTCTTGCAGCTCGAAAGCGTTCACCGTCCTGTGTTCATCCGCCAATTGCAGGAAAACAGACTCGTACTGACTAAAACTCTTCCCATCTAAAAGCGGGGGAGCCTTCACGATTGCTGACTTGAAGAGGTAAGGCGCTGTGTCCAGCAGTTTCAACTTCAACGGTTTGCTGGAGTAAACTCGGAGAGTGAACCCGCATTCTTGTCCGGGTTCGAAGGTTGTCGGCAGGATTAAATACCCGCCCTGCTCCAATTGGCACCTATGACTGACTTGTCTGCTGTTCGTGTATTGGGAGTTGATTAAAGATTTATTTTTCTTGAAGAAAGCCCTGCCTATCGTTTCAGTCGTGCTTTTTGGAAGGGAGTACGCCGTGAAGCCGATCACTTTCGGTTCCATTATGCTGTGTTGGTTTAAAGAAACGACGACTTCCTCCATTTCACTTAGAAGTAAATGCAGCTGGGGGTTTATGTGGAAAGTGTCTGGGTTATTTCTGCAACCACCCGCGGAGACCCCTTTTTGCCAGTTGCCTTGATAGAGCCTCATTTGCCACGTGTTTTTGTTGTGCAAGCTGGGTTCATCTCGACTCGTGTCGCTATCTAAATGGACTATTTCTAAATTAGTGAAGGTTTTTATGAAGTCACTGTAGGATATCCAGAATTCGCCGTCTTGAGATTTCGTTTTTAGCCGTTCTATTTCTTGCGGGGGTACTTCGGACCAATCGGAGGAGTCGTTTGACCATGTTCCGACGTATTCAGATGATGGGCCTAAAGGGTTGCGGAGTTTTACCAGTTGGATTGCTTCTCCGCTGAATTTCTCTATCTGTAAATATTGTTTAATGAAATACTCACAAATAATTGGAAATAAATAAAAAGGCCAATTAAAATAAAGCAAACGAAAAAGACATATCAAACACATTTAATTACTAATTTATTCTATTGCGTTTTTCAATAGAACAACAACGAAACACAACCTTTCAAATAAAATGTTTTAATTTTATTATTTTTAGAATCGTCCTAACCGAGGTATTTGGCCGCTCTAGATTCATTGAAAAAATGTCTTATCGTCCTCTAGTACGGTTGGGATTGTAATACATGCTTGAAATTCGACTTTTTTCTTCATTTGTATACATTTTCGATGAAATGTTTCACACCATTTGAAGCTTAGCATTTAACATGTGTGTTTAATTGCGTGCTATAGGCAACTAAACATACATGCATTAAATAGAAAACGGTATTTATCAAACACATTTAATTACTAGTGAGCTTTCGTTAATATTACATTTAAATGCTATATTTCTTAATAGTTTATATCTAATTTTATTTAAATGAATTTAGATATTTATTCACCCTTTATATTTAAATACAAATCAAATAAAAGTCGAATAAATTTAGAACTTTATCAAAATATAAATAAATAAAATAAGTTGGTATAAGATTGTTCGTAACACTGGAACAATGACTTAACCTAAAACCGAACTTAAAACGTAATTCGTATTAACCCAACTTAAAATTGTTATTTATTTATTTAATAAAAAAATGGACTGACTTCCTTCTTCAATATATTATTAGACGTTAAAGTTATTAATTTTAAAGAACGATCAAGAAAGTGGTTCTGAAAATGAACATTCAGCATCAGAATTGGACCTATCAATGTAAAAAGATATGACAGAAATTAAAATTTAAAAAAAATAACCAATTTTTGCATAATTGTGATCGATTGACAGAACAATAAAAATAACTTGTTATACAAACAATACAAGCTGAATCGATTTTTAACATGAACATTTACGCCTGATAAATTTTTAGCGACATCAATCTAGCATTATCAGCAGCTAGGTTTTGCAATGAAAACATATGCAAATTTTCCACTGCCAAGTAATTTGAAAAACACGGTGGTTTTCACCATCGTCATATTTTATACAAAGTATTACTTGTAAGTTATTGGATAAGACTTTATGTAAAGTAAAAGAATTTTAGCCTCATGATGGTAAGTGAGAATATCTCCGTAAAAGAGACAGTGCTCGAATATTTGTGTAAAACTGACTGATGTTACATTATATAACACATGCATGTTGGTTTTTCATATAAAAGTAGTAGGATATTAAAATAAGGTGCTCGAAATTTAAAGTATGGATGTGCAAAATAAATCAGTACAGTTTGAGTTTATCGGCACCAAAACTGGACTAAATAAGAAAATTCTCAATTCTTGAATATACCACACTTCGTCCTCGTCATACAAATAAGCAAATATACTTGCTAAAAGTTCTCAGACAGTGACGTCTTTTGTAAAGAGCTTCTTCGGTCGTTTAAGATTCACTATATTAAAGAAATCTCTTTCAAATAATAGACTATTACTTATAAATAAGAGATACGTATACCTTCATTAATTAAATCCTAATCAATGGCGAAGGCTAAACAATAGATTCTAATAGTTCTGTAACAACATTGCATTGATATGGATAATATACATTTTTGAAGTTATTACATTCTAAGTGTGGGTTAATAGAAAATGTGGTTTTGGTCGATGCATTCCTAGAGCGATTGAAGGAAGATATCCCTGAAGTTTAAAAACCTGATTTCTTCGCTTCGTCCATTTTTTATATACATAGATAAATAAGTTTAAAGCAAGAAATATAATATTTAAAATACATGACATTATTAAAATATACACAAATATACAGAGAGCAGGCAGAAAGACCAACGGTCGATAGCCAATTGGCAGAAGAATTTATTTTTATGTTAGTTATTTATTGTATTTATTTATTATTATTACTTTGTTAAAAATAATCTGCCAATAAAGATTTATATATATATATATATATATATATATACAGCGAGCATTTTTCATGAGCATACATTTTCCCTATGTATACCTGCAAAATCCACGATTCAAACGCATTGATATATGTGTGTTTAGTTGCCTGTAATACGCAACTATACATACATATACCAAATAAATCAATCGTGCTAGACTTCAAATTATGTTATATATTTCGTCGAAAATGTATACAAATGAAGAAAAAATAGATTTCGTAACAATATATTACAATTCCCACAGCATAAGTGGAATAGGAGGAAAATGTGTTTCGTCGAGGAAAATTCGACAACCTTTTCTGTTAATGATAATACTAAAATGAACAATGTGGAAGAATTAAAAACTCGAATAAATAATAATTACAATAATACATTACAAATAATGCATTTTCGATCAAATATTTCACACAATTTGAAGTTTAGCGTTTGACATGTGTGCTTAATTGCGTGTTATAGGCAAATAAACATACACACATTAAATAAAAATGATTTGAAATTAATTAAAAAAAGTTTTCCACATTTGGTTCAGTGAAGTTTTGACTTACATTACGTAAGTACTTTAAAAATGCACATTAAAACAACTACTTCTCGGGCAAATACCCCGCCAGACATTGAATTACATAACGTACATTTGCTGTTGCATATCAATAAAATATTGTATCATGCAACAAATCTTTGATCCGAAAAAAATGAAATGTAAAAAACGTTACTTAATATAAGGCTATCTGCAGACACGTGTTTCGGGATCCATCACTCGTCAGTACAGCTCTACCTTACATACTAAATATGGCCGATTTAATTTAACATCTTTAAGTTATGTAAGGCAGAGCTGTACTGACGAGGGATAGATCACGAAACACATGTCTGCAGATGACCTTATATTAACGTCCTTTTTTGTTTTTTATATTGAATTTTTCTAGGATCAAAAATTGTTGCATGACACAATATTTTATTAATATGCTACAACAGGTGTACATTATGTAATTCAATGTCTGGCGGGGTATTTGCTCGAAAAGTAATTGTTTTAATGTGCATTTGTTTAAAGTAATACTTAAGTAACGTAAGTTAAAATGTCACAGAGCTAAATGTGGAAATTATTTCTTAATTGTTTTCAAATCAATGTGTTTGACTCGCGTTTTTTTTGCAGGTATACACATCTCCTAATATACACTGATAAAATATTGAGGAGTTAAAGGAAAGAAATTTACTTAATTACTCTAGATATCTTAGATAATGTTCAACAAGCTTTTGTAGATAGATTAGGGCATTGTCTCTTCGTTAACGGGCAGCTCTTTGAACATTTAATTAAGGATTAGTTATTTAAATTTGGTTATTCTCTCAATTTTATAAATAAATACATTTTGGTAAATATCACCGTAATTTATTAACCGATTTTGATCATTTTTGTTTCGTTGAATTCAGAATAAAAAAAATCTATCATTTGAGGTATCGCAAGGGGTGCTTTACTATTTGAATTTTTAAAGTTGGGGTTACCACCCCTTAGGGGCGAAGGGGTGGGGGGCTGAAAAATGTATGTCAGGATAGCATTTTAAAAATAAAAATCGACGTGTCAGAGCGTTTTTCTAAAATATGTTTATCTACGATTTTATGGAATTTATACGTTACTTTTGAAACACCCTGTATATATAAACTACATTAACAACGACTAGACCAATCAATAATTTTTAAATACGACGCGCCAAAGATCATAAAATTTGGCGAAGAGCATGCTAAATTACTTAATCTTATCGTTCTATTGATGAAGAAAGGCTGGGCGTAATTTGTTCTGCACTGATTTTCATGAAATATTTTAATCGTGTACGTTTTTCAATGAATATTAAAATTTAACTTCTATAAAGTTCACTACAACATAATAATCCGTGTATAATTTTGTACAAATTTAACAAATTTGCGCCTTTCCTTTAATGATTGTAATTGTAGCAATGAAAGCATATTAGTACGACTATAGTCAACTTTTCTGTTACAATTTATGCTTGATATTGATAACATAAATTTGTTTTGAACTCACTTAATTTAATTAATTTTCAATTTATAATCCGGGAAACGGATGCAAGATACCGATGTGAAGTTACCCATGGATTTCCAGCCACGGATTTGTCCGGCTCCTCCACCATAGCAGAGGCGCCGGGTAAATTATTTATTTTAAAAGTGATTCACAGCTTATAAACGAATGAAAATAACCCAATTATACAAGAACTGTGATAAGATATGTCCAACTTAATTTAAAATAATTTTTACTTTCAATTATAAGCCTCGAATAAAGATACTAAAAATAAAAATATTCAAAACAACAGTAATAAAATCAATTATTAAGATGCCATAATAAATTCATTATAAAACTATCCGACATTTTTAATGCTATTAATTCGTTGCAAGATTCATGTACTCCTGGTTCAGATCAAATACCAGCACTGTTGACTAAAAAATCCATGTTTTCAATATGTACAACACTTTAGATTTTATTTGATTTGATATCAGATTCAAGGTCGAAAACGAAGGTGTTTGTCACAATTCAGAAACTTGTTTTTCTTCTTAGATTATTGCTACAAGTCTAAATAATCATTTAAAATAATAAAATCAGAGGTATGTATTTCATAACTTTTTTATAAATTTTTAAAGCTCAACCACGGATTTCGTATAGAGAGGCGAACTTTTCTAAGTCCAAAACGAAGGTGTTTGTCACAATTAATGAATTCTTAGCTTGTTGCTAGAGAACTAGATAATCATTCAAAACAATCCGAAATCCGTGGAAAACTTCACATCGGTATGCAAGATGCGTACTCAAGTTGTGTACGAACAAGAGTAATAAATAAATGTTTATTTATTTATTAATTATGGAAAAACTTTTAGAAAATCGATCGATAAAACGAAGTGTTTCTAATCCTTTGCAGTAAACAGTGTCAATCTGCTTAGAAAATGATAATTTGCAATCAAAATGCACACCAAGTCTTTAAAATGTTAAACTATTGGTAAATCACTTCCATTAACAGAATATACATTTTTACAAAATCGACCTCTACTAAAAGATATTAAGGAACATTTCTGAGATTTAGAAACAGATTTGGATAATAATCTGTTTCTACACCAATTTTAAATCGTCCTGTAAAAATGTGACATAATCGTTACTCCTAATGATTAGATTTTTAAATCATCTGCAAATAGGAGGAAGTTGCAAATCTTAATGTATTGATGTAAGTCATTGATAAAGAATAAAAACAGCATTCGACCGCAATGGAATCCTCTGGGTTACCTGATGTTACGTAAAGGGTTTTAGAGATATAATTGTTAATTTTAAAAAATTGTAATCTTTCCTGCAGAAATTTTATTATCTATTTGGTTATATTCAATTCTAAACCCATTTTATCTAATTTATCTCTGAAATCTGCACCAGCTAGTAAATTATTTTTAAATGAGTTAAATATATATCATTGGTATATCAAGAAATTTGATACTGTAGATCGCTCAGGACAAAAACCGTGCTGCGCGTTAAAAACGATATTGTTACAGGTGTTCATCAATTGATTAACAATAATTAAAACTCCCCTGTAATTGACGCTCAAATGTTAGCCAATGTTTTCTATCGCTACATATAAATTGCCCTAACAAAGCTATATTTCCAAATTGATAGAAAAAATACAATGCTTAAGAGAGAAATCGAATAAAACCTTAAGTGGTGTACATATTGAAAACATGGATTTTTTAGTCAAAAGTGCTGGTATTTGATCTGAACCAAGAGTACATGAATCTTGTAACGAATTAATAGCATTAAAAATGTCGGATAGTTTTATAATGAATTTATTATGGCATTTTAATAATTGATTTTATTACTGTTGTTTTGAATATTTTCATTTTTAGTATATTCGCTTTCAAAATATTTAGCAGAAAGATCAACAGTAGTTTCACCATTGTTGCTTTCTATGTTATTTAAATACATACACTTTGGATATCCATTAGGTTATCGGGATTCATTAAAGAAATTACAAAATGAGTGTGGGTTGTCAGAAATATTTGACTCTATCTTATCAAAATATTTATTATATGGCTGATCATAGACAATTTTACATTTCAACCGATATTTAAATAATTCATAGTATAAGTAATTACCGCTATATTTGTACTTATTGTGAGCTTCCATTTTCAATTCAATAAAATCAATTAACGTTTTGAACGGATTGAACCATGCAGGATACGCAGATGTTTTTATGTCTCAAAGCTTGTTTTCCAAAGAAAGGCTACAAGAAGCTTAATAGAATGAAATGATGAAATTCCAGGGTACCACTGTATAAATCCCCAAGAAGTGAATCATTTGTACGTGATATTAAAAAAAAATAAACATTTTTGGTAATATATGAAGAAGAGAAAGATATTTTTTTCTTAGTTCATTTATTTATTACCGATCAATCATTAAGCGGTGAAGAAAAAATACAAAATTTATTTTATTCACTTTAATTAATTTAGTTTACAATGTACTCGATTTTAAGGATGACATTTTTTTAAACTGACGAAGGAGCTAATTAATTTTCTTTGTTACTATTCATTTATACTTTGTTTTTTTTCTGTTTAAATTTATTATTTGTGTTGAAATTGCAAGTTAGGGTTACGATCCCCAATACGTTTCCGTTTTAAGGGATTAACCATTTTATACAGTCATAAAAATAAACATTAAATTCAGACAGATAGCTTATTTACTGATGAACGACATGAGATAATTTTTATTTTTTAAAAACAAAAAAATTGAAAAAAATATTTTTTCAAAAATTAATTTCATTTACAAAAATACATTTAATCTATATTAAATATGTCTTCCTCTTAATATCCATATTTAATACAATTATAATATTATTATTTGTATACTCCTTAATCCTATAAAATGGTCAATGAGAACAAATTTAGTTCGACGCCATTATTTTTATTGTGGAACAGTATCTAGTAGTTCAGATGTTTGCCGCTAGATTGAAAAATCAAAGTTGGAATAAAATAAACACATACATTTTGTAAAAACCACTGCACGCTCTGTCGTTAATCGCAGAGTTTATTAGGCGTAAAATCGGAGCCTCAAGAGATGTATAAAACAAAGAAATAAAAACAATTTGCCGAAGCCTTGTAATAATCGTATCACAAAGCCGAAAACCATGTTTTAATTTAATTTTCAAAAATAAAAAAAATATATTTCACGTTTTGCTCGAAAGCTGAACATAAAGGAACCGATAATGAAGTAACCATTTTGAAAGAAAAAAAAACCTTCGACAATTCCATTTATACATAGCACGTGATTTGAAAACTGTAGTATGCAAGGTATCATTCAGAAGTATTCTGCGATAAATCAAAATGTGCGTTGTGGATTATTAATGCATATAAATATAATGTATATAGAAAGCAAGGAATAGCAAACAACAGTAAAAACTAATTTGGTAGTATCTAGCAATATACTAACAGATGAATTGAATCCTTTGGATTATTGCAGTTATTTGAGCTACTATGTCCATTAAAATATTTTGGATTGAATATATTGCTTGTCGTGTGCTTTTGAATCGCTTTACAAAAAATATAAGTATTGCAATTTTCGCTGCTCCCAAAATATTTTAAAGGACATAGTAACTCAAATAACTGTAATAATCCGATTTGTAACTAATTGATTCGTTGCATGCGTAGAATATATACAAGGTGGCTAGAAAATGTATTATTAAATAAATTCAAGCAGAATATTTAAGTAAAAAAATATTGTATTGTCGCTTATAACTAATCACGACCCAATTTAAAGAAACGTAAATTGCACAACAGTGGATCAAACAAGTGTTTAATTTAATAATAATCATAAATTTAACAAATCTATAAAAATTTCATATTTGAAGTATACATCAAAAATGAAAGATTAAAGTAAATGTTGGAAATGATAACCATCCGTTTCTAAGCAGATTGAATGTATACATCATCAAAAAGTATGATAAACTTACACAAACTTACACAAAAAAGTTATGACAAGTATATGTCAAAGTGAAGTGAAATTTAATAAGATTACATATTAAAATATATAGTTGTCGGATGAATTTTTATTAAGAAAATGCTTCTGAAGAAGTTTTATTTTGTTAAAGATTCCAATTTATTTATCGCCTGCCATTTAAATTTTAAAAATGTATAATTGATTGTATTCGTTTAGAAAATAATACAGTTTTCCTGTATTAAATATTTTAAGGGTCTCGTGAGATGTTACGAGGAAGAATACACAATTTTTTTATTGACATTTTTTATCCACAATTAATCAACGAATCACACTACTTAAAGATTATCACACCTTTTCTGGCCACCTTTTATATACATTTTTTTTAATAAATATGAATTTATAATATTTAGATACTACATTTTTATAAGTTGTATACATTCATTTAAATCTATGAAATCTTTGTCAGGCAACAATTATTGTTACATTAAAATAACACTTGCCCTTTCCACAGCATATAATCGGTAGTTTGTTCCAATCTGAATTCCGTTTGCTAACTTTTCCACGTGGGATTTGGCTTGGTAATTTGGTGGTTGTACTGTCGCTGTTATAATTGAAGTCATGTCGAGCAGTTTATGTAGGAGTCTGGCACAAGCTGTCGCGTCTTGTCTAATCGGTATGCTCTCGGTGATGCCTCCTGTCAAATCCGCCAGACCGTCAAGAAGACTTCCGTACTTTAGAGCCTCGTACGAGCCGTGCAATCTAAAATAATAAAAAAATATAATTTAACATTGATTTTCCTCGACGAGTGATATGAGATTAAACAATTATATTTTATTGTATAAACAGCAACACTTAAAATCCTGAAAATTACAACAGAAAACCATGTTTAATGGAAAATGACAATTTGACATTGATTTTTTATAGCAATTTAAATGAGAAATTAATTAATAACATTCCTAAAAATATCGGGGCTATTCCCTAGGGGAAATATTAATCTTAACGTCTATGTTGTTAATTAACTTCACATTCTATGTATATAGATATCTATTACAAAAGCTGCTTAGACTGTGATGATAATAAATAATGTAACATTTCCCGTATGGAATAGCTCAGAATAATTTACAATAAATCATATTAATTTTGTAGTGTTGATTTGTTGAAATATTAATAAACTTGATTTTATAGGTGAACACGCTCAAATGTTAACCAATGATGCGAAAATGGAAGTGAAGGCTGTAATTGAGAAATTTCGTAACCTTGTTAGATGTTTGGGATAAGGTGGGTTTTGATTCATTCATTGGTTAAAGATTTCACAATTTGCGAGCAGTGTTCGGGTTTATATAAGTTTATAAATATTTAAAACCCTTGAACTTTGTTTGGGCGCTTTTTATGTTATTTTATTTTGGAACTTTAATATAATTAATATTTAAGCATTGATTATTAGTATTATTATAATAAATATACATACATTATTGTTATTTAAGATAATTGACATAAACCAAATGTTCCAAAAGAGGTGGGGTTTTATTTATTAGAAAAGTAAAATAATGTTATAATAAAATACTCATTTTGAGAATTGTTAACCCGAAATTTTACTTCTAATTACAATATGGGAATATTATTAAATAGGACAACATTTTAAGATATTTTCGAACCAACGAAGGGGTATTTTTCACATTTCTATTCATGCCCACTTGCACCACGGGTACTTAATCATGATTAAATAGTTAATCACGACTAAGTCTGAAATTGGCCTGAACAAAGATTTATGCCCACTGGCACCGATTCCGATTAAATTCTCCGATTAGTTAATCATCATTAATTTTAATGGGCGGATTTTGCTTGCACTGTATGTCGATTAACTAATGGGAGTCCACCGAGTAGTAAATAGATGGTTCGAATTTTTCTAGCGATTTTTATTTCTGTTTTGGGGGATTTTTATTTATTTTCAGGTCCCTAAGTTACAGTCGAAGCACCTGTTTATTACGTTTCTAAACTAAGGTAAATCAAAATTAATTGAATCATTTACTTCTAAATTATCAATTTCGTCAATTCTAAATCCACGCTTGGTTATTTAATTTATTTATTTACGGATTCACCATTTCTACATTCAAAATATGTTTACATATTATTTCCGTCAAATCTCTATTTAACTATCTCTTTCTATGATCTCTATAAACTGTAAACAACTTAACTTTTATCCTCAATCGACGTGAAGTTGTCCGTGTATGAGGTAAACGGCTAAAATTGGCTGATTAAATATTTGATGATTTTAGGTTATCTTAATCATGATTAAGTCCTGATGCAAGCCAATTTCAGATTTAATCTTGATTAACTATTTAATCATGATTAAGTACCCGCGGTGCAAGTGGGCATTAATCATGAATAAGACATTCTAAAAGCGTCAAATATTTAATCAGCCAAATTTGGCCGATTAACTCATACACGTATAACTTCATGTCGATTATCGTGAAGTTATTTACAGATGATTCAGATTATAGAAAGAGATAGTTAGATTGTGATTGAGATGGCGGCAATAACCAAGCGTGGATTTATTTAGAAGTAAATGATCCATTTAATTTTGATTTACCTTAGTTTATAATTATGATGAAAGTGTGCTTTGACTGTTTCTAGCCTAGGAACGTGAAAATCACTGAAAAACCCAAAACAGAAATAACAATCTTTAGAAAGTACGATCTAAACTCCTGGACAAAATTAAAGCACGACTTTAATTAATCTAAATATTTACAATATAATCATAAAATTAAATTAATAACATTGAAATGATAATGTGTACCCACAAATCAGTGGTACACGACCTTAATTAACCTTTTTTTATTTAAAAAATAGTTTTTGCTGGAAATGCATAAATAGGCTAGCATAACTTCAATTTGAAAAAAGAAAAAAGAATCAGTAAAACAATAAATGCATCTGGGCCAACACTAATATAGTGTAGGGTTTCATCTACTTCTTATCACTGCATTCATGCGTCGAGGCATGCTTGATATCAAATGTTCAACAAAAGCTTGCGGAATATTCCTCCATTCTTCAATAACTGTCTCTATGTGTTGGTTGTGATTAGCAACGACTTCTTTTTGAGATAGTCCCATACATGCGCTATAGGATTCATACCCGGACTGTTAGCTCTGTTAGCTGGCCACTCTAATAAAGAGATATTAACATCATTTATGTAACTAATAACCTGTTCAGCCACGTGGGGACGAGCGTTGTCCTACATGAATAAAAAAATTGGCCCAGCAAACGTAGCAAAAGGCATTACATGTTCAACAATAATGTTGTTTAAGTAATACTGAGCATTCATAGACCTCATGCGTATAGGGATCAATTCCGTACGAGCATCGAAGCAAATTCCTCCCCAAAACATTTTAGACCACCAAAAAGTACTTTAGGAGATATATTTCAGCTGGAAAACCTTGCTCCTTGCTTTCGCCAAACACACTCACGTTCATCTGAAGCTTTAAGGCTAACACTAGTTTCACCGGAGAACAAAACCTGTTTCCAATAATTGATGGTCCAATTCTGATGTAGTCTTGCAAAATTTAATCTCTGAACTCTGTGTTCAATGGTAAGCTAGGGTTTTTTAACTGGTCTGTTGCTCAATCCTGCTTCACGTAAACGTCTTCTAACCGTTCGAGACGATATAGCGATATTTCGAACATCTGCTAATTTGTTTTTTTAGCAGATTGCTAGTGACTCTTCTGTCTCTGAGAGTACGTTGTCTCAAAAAACGATCATCAATTTGATTAGTGCAACGTTTTCGCCCTTGTCGTGGTCTTCGATGGTACGAGCCCGTTTCATAACGTCATCTCACTATGCGACTGATGCTCGAATGGTGTCTTCGTAAGAAACCAGCAAGATATTGCATTGAGTATCCTTCATCTAGAGGGTCGATGCTCGCACTGTTTCCTCCATTGACAAATTTCTTTGGCGGTTCATTTTTCTTACTTGATTTACTCGCAAAAGAATTTCCAAACATGCATGTGATTGCTTCTAAGAGAAATGTTGCTGTAATCAGCACTTTTTAAGAAAATGTTTACACAGTTTTTGCCTAAAACGAGGTTTAATACGATTTTCTGCCAAAACAAGTTATTATGTGATACTAGCCAGCTTAAATAACAAGTGTCACTGTCAAGCAAGGCCTATGGCCTACTTGTCTTATAGTAAGTTATCAATAAATAAAGATTATCGAGAAAAATATGAGTGGTGCGTTAATTTTGTCCAGGAGTTTATATTACTACTCGGTGGACTCTGATTAGTTAATCGATATAAGGTGCAACTTAAATCCGCCGATTAAAATTAATCATGATTAACTGATCGGAGAATTTAATCGGAGTCGATGCAAGTGGGCATCTGTCTGCTAAGATCGTATCGTGTTCAAGGCAATATAGGATAATCCGTAAGCGACAGATCGTAAACGACCGTTTTCCAACCAAACCACCAGATGTCAAAAATTCCCAGAATCTCCATTTTGCTATCTTTTATTCTTCGCCTCCTTTTATAAAATATTTGGCCAAAACTTCTTTCGAGAGAGTGTTGTCTTAAACATTGTGAGAATGTCATGTTCTCAGGTCGCATCTGATTTATCAATTATTTTCCAACTTCTACATCTTGTTTTTTTTATATTATTTAAACATTAGTCAGTAGTTGGAATACACATTAAATATAATAATAATTTAATTAAATCATAGATTTCGCAACAATAACTAGTTTTAGACCTATTGATAGTTACAAGAAAATTAAAAAAAAGTATTAAAACAAAGTTTCATCATTCTTTTATGGAAGAAAAATATAGAACAAACCGAATTAAGTAATGTTTACTTCCATTTCATGTATTAAATATTATCCAACGCTTTATTGAATAATAAACATACTTAAATAAATTAAATAAAAAGAATTTGAAAATAATTAATAAATTATTTCCTCTGTGACAATTTGACTTATGTTACATAAGTACAATAACAAATGTCTGATAATAGACATTTGTCCTTGCATAACAATAAAATATTGTATAATGCAACAATTTTTGAATCGAAAATATTTAATGCAAAAAAACAAAAACAAAAATAAAAGTTACGTAATATAAGGCTATCTGCAGACGCGTGTTTCGGGATTTCATCCCTCATCAACAAAGCTGTGCCTTACGTAATTGCAAAGTTGTTAATTAAATTGATTAAAATTAATTAAAAACGCACCGTCTTCTCTGGGATTCCCGATGGAAGTGAATGTTAGAGGACGTCTTTTGCAGAAAACAATTTATCGATATCGCACATGACATTCGCGCGGCTCTCCGTCAAAAAACTTCCATCGGAGATCTCAGAGGATCATCATTCGCTATTGATAATGAGTACATGATACTCGAAATGCATATCTAATATTTAAAAATAAAAAACGATGTAAGAAATGAATCTTTTAAATATCTTATATTACACTTCGGATTACGGATTATTTTCAGAATCGATATTTTCAGCACGTTTCGGATAATACTGCGAATTAGTATGAAAATTAGATATACATTGATTACTCGTAAAACGATTAAAGTAGTGTGACTTACACTGTTTTAACGGTTAATATTTATTTTAGCTAGGACTTTGAAAGAATGCAAAGGCATAGACTATGGGACTGACCAGCACTTCAATATTTAAATAGGATTATTGAAAACAAAACTTTTTCTTACAAATATATTTAATACAAATCAATGTAAATATATAACAAAAATACTACCAATAAAAATGAAATTGAGACGTCGTGTATTTAATTGATTTACTTTTTTTAAGTCAAAATTGTTGAAACTTAGTGTTTGGGCTTGCGCGTAACCCACCGCCCTCTCACTTGTAAGGTCCGGGGGTGTTATACAATCGGACCGATAAGAAAAATCAGATTTAATGCAGAGTTTCACTTGAAGTATTACGTGTAAATTTGTAAACAAAGTGTGCTTGTTAAACGTTGTTATATTGCCCTCACTATTTATATGTTTTATTAAGTTTATCTTATGTTATTATTGTTTATAATGTATTATGTACAAAGGAGATTTCCGTTAAATAAATAAATAAATAAATAAACGATAACGACCTTTCGGAAACACCATACAGAGTATTCCCATCCACGCTCAAACATATAGTAACCAAAGTAAAATTAAAGTTTGTCATATCACGGACCCCGGTATTATAGAAATTAACAAATTCAACAAAATTTACGTTGTGTTTCGTAGTAACCCAGTAATTAATTTATTATCCAGGTTCGTTGTTTGTGTTAATAGGTATTATGAGTACTTACCGTGTCTTGCTTTCATTTATGTTAGGATATTTGAATGGACAAGAAAAATAACTCGAACATTGGGTTCAACATATGCATTGTTTATTGTATTGATTTCTGACAATAAAATAAAATCAATGAACATATACTTCTCTTTAATATATATATTTTTTTATTATTATTAAATATTTTTCTATAAGCCATATGAATATTCGTTAAACTCAAAAAAAAAAAACTATGAGTGGGACTGTGCTAGGAAGCTCTTTCCAATTATTATGATTTTATCTGTTTAAACTATACTGAATTTAACCATTTGAATTTATTGAAATTATTATCTTTTAATTACTGAATTTATGTATTAAAATATACTGAATATCCCATCTTGAAATTTATTGAATTTACCTCTTGGAAAATATTTATATATTGCAATCACCCACATAAGAATCAATTTGAACACAGTGACATACAGATGAAATTACGTACTGACATCTGCACCCCACATATGCTCGAATAATTATATGAAAGTGACCACGATATACCTGTTAGGAAGTCCGCGACATAAAATGAGTTGGTGTGGCGAGATAAATCTACAGCCCTATAACATTTAATATCGTTTCTCCCCACAGAATCTTCCTACACTCTGGAAAATGTGAATATATCGTAATAACTCTCATGATAACTGAATCAGAACACAATGACATGCAGATGATAATTGTTATTAACATCTACACCCCATATATGTCCGAACAATCACTTGAAAGTGACCACGACATACCTGTCAGGGAGTACGCGACATTAAATGAGTTGGTGTGGCGAGATAAATCTACAGCCCTATAACATTTAATATCGTTTCTCCCCACAGAATCTTCCTACATTCTCTTCTTTTCTTTCACCCCAAAAAAATATAAATATCTTGAAGCAAAACTTACGACTCGCAACACCGACAAATTCCCGGTCTTCGTCTCGAAAGGAAAGCTCATTTCAACATTAATTTTATTATTTTACGATCACGCCCGAAATCTATAACAGTGCACGGTCTTTTTTTATACTAAGTTTTAACCCCGATTAAAATCACGAATTATTTTTTTCTACTCTACTTTCCACGACCAGCGTTCAGAACCGAATGATCTTCTTTTCCTTCCAACTTCTCTCCCGATCAACCCTTTTCTTCCCCCACCCATAATTTTTAAAAGAATCTCCTCAAAATATGACCATATATGGTAACGCCCGTTAAGTTCACATTCTTTCCCACACATTGGCTTTTTTTTGTTTACATTTTTTTTTTTGCCCCCTCGAAAGATCTGTTCTATTGGACTTGGAAAATAGGGAAGTCTTGTGAATTTGATCGTGAATATTTTAATTTTTATAATAAAACACTTTTTTAACTTTGTATAATTAATTTTTAAGAAATCAATAATAATAATTAAAGTTTATTAAATCCTTTATCGATATATTCATCATATTTATTCCTTACAAGCGTGGTTTACCATTATTTTACATTTTTGACAATTTATTTAAATTTTAAACAATGTTGTTGTAGGAACTGGCTATCGGCCGGAAGCCTTTCAGACATCTTTATGGATTATACCTAACTAAAATGAATTGTGGATCAAATATCCATAATTTGAATAAAATTATAAAAATTAAAAATGTAATTATTTTTTTGTTTAACCCGTAAGCGAGGTATAATTGTTTTTCTACATTTTAGGTGTAAGCCATACAAAAAGTATATCATTCAAGGGAAACTTTAACCATGTGTATTGAATCAATAGATCAAGCTTGATATAAAAATGTGGTTTGGAAAAAAAAATCTGTTTTTCAGCGCTCATAATATTAATGCATTTGAAACGCTCTAGTTCGATAAATTGATGAAATATTCCAAACACATATAGTTTTCATTTTATGCAAATATTTTTTTAAAACAAAATTAATAGAAATTAAATGGCTCATTTCAATACACTTAAGAATACAAACACAGTTCCAGGACCTAGGGCTTCGCGGCTGACATTAAACGCCATATCAACCCCCATACATTTCTGTATCGTAAAAATACTAAACCATTACTTTAAACCAGATCTTTCCACACGGAAATATGTTGTAATCACGTGCATCTACAAACTCAACACAGATTTCTCAAATTCCAATAACTGCCGACGTATAACACTTCTTCCAGTCGTAGGTAAAATGTATAAATCTCACTAACAATGTTTCAAACAGGGCAAAAAATCTGCCATACCATTCTTATATGTAGCAAAGTCCTTCGATTCCATATGACATCGGAGCCATAGTGCAATCCATAATCACCTTATATACCTAAAATTTCCAGTCCTACGTCACATTACAAGTTCACATTCGCAAACCTCTATTCACTAGTTTTCACCCCCAACAATTAATTTCTCAAAATTCACTGCTCTTTTCTCTTCTATAAAACATTCTGCTCAGATCTATATGTCTCTAATCTCGCACTGTGTTGCGGATTCGTTGACGAGCGGTCACGGGGGCGGGAGGGGGTAGGTTATAGGGGTACACGAAAAATACAATTCATAATTTAAACAATCTGTTAATACCATCTAATTCTACATACATTAAAACCTGGGACCCTAGGTTATAGAAACGATTGAATAAATAACAACCCCGCAATTAATTCGTGAAGTTGAACAATTTGAAATGCGTAAAATACGGCGAAAAATGCTACACAATGCACTACACAAATAATTGTTATTATAAGAGATAATGATCTCAATGTTTTATTTGAATAAGTATGTACATTGGATTTTAAAATGCGGTAAGATTTTTTAAAGTATCTGTAAAAGTGATGACTATTTTATTTTTTCTGTAATTCTCAATTTTATAAATGATTTTTCAACTTTGGAAAGGTTCAATTCTTTTTATAGGGAAATAATAAAAATTTGATTGACACTATGATAATCTCTAGACATTTATCTATAAGACCATGCCATGTCATTTATGTCAAGATGGATCCAATTAAGGAAGATATGATTTTTTTTTTAATTGCGAGCACCCACAATTTTACGCCGACTGATTACCTCTAGGTAATCTAGCCCGGCTATCATGCCTAAATTTCCAAAAGTCGAAGCCCTTCCATCGTTCAACTTACATAGGTGCTAATGCACCTGCAAGTATAACTTGGAAGAACTAAATCGATGTATATTTCTTTACTCATTTATTTTTTAACCAACTCTAATGTACATAATACAAAACAATATATTTTCTGTTAAGGAAGGAAATTGATTATTGTGTTCATCATTAACTTTATTTCACATTAAATATTTTTAAAAACTCTTAAGTATTTTTGGTTTGTACAGATTTAATAGATATTATTAAATTAAGAATAATGGTGAAAATCTTTAAATATTCAATAATTGAATAAGATTATCGTAAAAAGTTATACTATTAATAAAATACGGCTTTCATTGCTGCAAAAAAATACTTTCACTCGAACTACGTAACATCCTACTACTTCGACTATATCCTGTGACACGCAAATGATAATTTGTTATTGCTAAACAATATTGTATTTATTTTATTAATATACTCTAAACAATATAGTGTTTCTTTTTTACTTTCTTTATGGATTAATTTGAAATGAAACAATAATCAATAGTTTAAAAATTAAAAGGAGAAAAAAAATCATATTCACATATTATAGACTAGTAATGATATGGTGAGAATTAATCAATTGTGCAAACATTTTGGGAGGAAAGAAATTTCGAAATAACTGAAGAACTACTTGCTCTAGATATTGTGATGCATAATACTTTTTTAAGTTAATATTGTTTTTAAGAGGCCACTGAAATTTAAACACTTTTGAAATACCTACTGTCAAAATTAACACATGTTAATTTGTCGATACTTAATGGATCAATTGCTAATAACTCAAGATGTCGCTGGTCTGTCTATCTTATTTATACTAGAAGTGATTGGCATTTTTCGAAACGTCAATTGAAGGTTAAAAATTGACAAATAAATTTTTATTTCAAAAACTGTCGGAGTTATGTAGACATAAATCGATATGAGTGGTTAGGGCGGAAAAAAATTAAATACAGGATGTTCCATTTAAAATAACAAAGTTGGTAGTCATTTTCGGTACAACCGGAAGTGAAAGAAATTCAAAATATTTTCCATGAGGAGGTCGTAATCAACCATGCAATCTAGAATTTTTTTTTTAAATTTCTGCGGTCGCGAAACTTGAAAACTTTTAATGGCTGTTAGTCGTGGTCCACCCGCTATATAGTTTTTTTTTTAGATTTTTTTTTGTATATTTATATTATGCTTCTAATTCCATTAACATGTATTGTTATCTGATTATCTAATGAAGCAAAAAAAAAACATCCTCTTCTATTGTCGAAGAGTATAGATATACAGATTTTTTGAATATTAAAAAGTATATGTTAATAGACGAGCAAAACTCAACTTCGTTTATTTGTTTTAATACATTCAGTTTAGTTTATTGTCCAACAGGAAACATTTCCCAATTACAAGACAATTACAAAAACATAGCCTAGTATACAGGTATATAAACATAATTACAATTACAATATATAAGTAATAATGTCATCAATAGCTAAATGTTGAATACATGTTCTGTTAATTTAACATATTGTATAAATAAAAGAATTAATTCAGAGTTGTCTCCAAGTTTAAGTGTAACATTTTTAGCGAATCGTGAAAGATGTCACTACGGTGCGTAATGGTATTAAAACAATTACAGATAATTCTAACTGGAGATTTTAATCCTGCGTTAGTTCGATGCGCAGATACATAAAATGTTGGTTTCTGCCTGCTGGAAAAAGAAGGAATATGCAGGTTAAGTTTAGCTAAGAAGTCAGGCGAATCAATAGTGTTGTGCAATAGTTTATAAAGGAAAGAAATACATTTTGCTTTCCGACGAGATTCGAGCGATTTAAAGTCAAATCGTTCCAATAATATGTTATGGTCAATGCCTCTTTCTGGATAACTTCCCTCAAATTTGTAATGTAGCAATTTTAAGAATTTGCGTTGCACACTTTCGACCTTTCTGATTTGAATAAAATAAAGTTTTGAGTGTCACAACATTGTAAAACTGGCACGCGTTTCGGCATATGAAACCTAATGACTTAAATGCATTTTTTACTGTAACGTTAATATGATAATTAAAGCTAAGATGATAATCGAAATATACACCCAGATCTTTAAATGTTGTAACACGTTCAAGCAGTTTACCATCAATTGTGTAATTAAAGTTAACAAGATCAGTTTTTTTTGTATACGACACATATTTACATTTTTCAATATTTAAATCCAGCCCATTCTCTAAACACCACGTAACAATTTTGTTTAGGCTATTCTGTAAGTCACGGCAGTCATTGACAACATTTATAGTTTTGTAAATTTTTAGATCATCTGCATATAACAGATGTTGACAATCAAGGTTTAGAGAAAGGTCATTAATAAATATGTTAAAAAGCAGAGGACCAAGAATGGAACCCTGAGGTACACCTGATGTTGGATAATATTCGCAGGATTTGAAACCGTTAGCAACTACATAAGTTTTACGTTCGCTGAGATACGATTTGATTAATAATAAAGCTGATTTACAAAAACCAAAGTTATACAATTTAGATAAAAGAGCATTATGTTGAACCTTGTCAAACGCTTTAGACATATCCGTATAAATGACATCCATCTGCCCCCGGGCGTCAACAGTCTCAGCAATGTCATGAGTGATTAAGGTAAGATTAGTAACTGTTGAGCGGCCGGGGACAAATCCATGCTGCCCATCAGATATGCAAGGCTTGACATGTATATAAATTTGGTCAAATAATAAGCGCTCAAATATTTTTGCTATATGTGGGAGTAAAGCGATGGGACGATAATTATTAATATTTTTAAGATAAAGCGACGTCTTAGGTACAGGACATACGGCAGCAATTTTTAAACACCTTGGAAACGTACACAAATTAATTGATAGATTAAATAGAGCAGTAAGAGGTTCACAGAGTAATGTAGCGCAGTCTTTTAATAAGAAGGAGGGAAGCTTGTCATCCCCAGATGAGCGATTATTTGGAAGCTTCCTAAGAAGGTCAAAGACTAGTTTCGCAGTCGTCGTGGTAAATACAAAATTAGGGATCAGGTTAAAGTTTGTGTGTAATTTATTACTACATAAATTAATAGGACGAGTCCTAAGTAGAAGGAAGAAAATATACTCGCCCCGTAACATTATTATTTACCGATGTTTACGATAGTTGACATTGCTCAGCATCATTGAATTATGACAATTCCTATTTGTTTTACGGCATTAATATACTAATTCACCATAAAATAACCTCGACACCCAATACGGATAAAAGAGGATACGATTAAGAAAGAAAGAACCTATTAATACCAATTATTTTATTCCCATATAAAAATCCCTGATGGTAATATTAATTTGAAAATAAATACACCTATATATTTTTATGCCATAGTAATAATTGTTTACTTCATAAAATCGTAAAGAATTTATTTTCCACGAACTTTGTTAATAGAAACAAATAATTCAGAGAGTTAAACACTGATAATATCAATACAACAACATTTAATAACTATAAAATAAAAAAATTATGTATCCATCATGGTCCCCGGTGAATACGGTCAAATAAGTTTCTGATTGAAAATTTAATAGGAAAGCAAAATGATTAATAGAAAGAATTGATTGTTGTCTTTCAAAGTTAAAACCGTGTATTTAGAAGAATATTATAATTAAGTGTGTTATTTCTTACCTTACAATGTGTTGAAATCATTTCTCCACACTCTTCTTCATTTTTTCAAACTTTGCGAATGTGCTGAATATGACGGCACATTGACGTTTTATTTGTCATTAAAATAATTATTTCAATAATTAAACTCTTTAAGGGAATTTATCAGGTAAACGCTTATAAAATGAAAACCGGAGGTCCTACAATAAAAGTTTTATAACAGAAATTATTTATTTTCCAAGATCTAAAACTTTTATTTGAAACATTTTTCTATCCGAATTAAAAATCAAAAATTGCTAAGAGTAAAATTGCATTTAATGAGTTTTGATTCTAACCAAAAGCTTTTCAGATCATTCCATTGTTATATAAAGCTTAGATATAAAGTTTGGGCTTAATACATTTAGCCGTTTATGCGATATCGCGGAAACACACAGACAACACACACACAGACATTTTTCAAAACTCGATGGAATGGACTCAGGGGACCTCAAAACGTGCATATTTGTTGAAATTGGCGGTTCGAAAATTTTCACGATCACAATACTTTCCCTTGGACAGGGGTCCGGGGAAAGTAAAAAGAAATTAAGTTTATAAATTAAAGTTAATGAAACACAAACCATCAAAAACTGGTCAATGAAATACTAGCTAAATCTAACAAGTCAATAAAGCACAAGTGCGACTACTTGTGCTTTATTGACTGTATTACGTTGGACGTAAAAGTTGGCTGAGGCGTAATTTTGTGTTTAAATGTGTACTCCCCTTACGCATTTCCTTTGTATGTTGGATGTAAAGAAACGTAGAAGTAAAATATTATTTTACTTGTATTCATTTTATTTGTTTGTGTGTTTCTTCCGTAACATTGACATATTTGGAGCAAAGCTTAAGTTAAAGCCACAATTAAAAATCGGTTGTATGTTAAAGCGGTTAAGAACATTAAATTACAGTTTAAGTAAAGCAATATTCGATTTGTTAAATAATCTGCATCTCTACATCGGTCCGGTTTCTCCTTTGAAATCGGTATAATTGAGTAAAGAGTGTGTAATTTATGCAAATGGAACAAAGAGTAGATATCTCGTGAAATGTCGGACGTATGTGTATGTTTATTCAGCAGGCGCGAAAGGTTCCCAATTAAAAAGAAAATTGCAGGATCCGATTTCAAATGCAATTTGCTGCTTAATTGTATGTTGCAGCATAATTCTTCTTTTATCATGATACATCTATTTACCTGTCTAATGTTAAAAAATAAATATTAAAATTTTGTAATTTTTACAAAATTTATCTGTTTTAAGTGAAACTAATGTAAATATCCAGTTGATGTGATTTATATGAACTGTGAAAATTAAGTATAGAGATAGAATTAAATAATTTTCCTTTACTATAATCTCCTCAATTTAACACTAAAAAAATCTGGTAATCTATAAATATTATTAATAGAAAAGAGTGTTTATTCACTTGGTATCAGTTATTTAAATAAATTAAATACGTGTTTCGGGATCTGCAGATTGTCTTATATTAAGTAACGTTCTTTTTTGTTGTTTACATTGAATTTTTTTCGGATCAAAAATTTGTTGCATGATGAAATATTTTATTGATATGCAACAGCGGGTGTACATTATGTAATTCAATGTCCGGCGGGTATTTTACTTGTTTTAATGTGCACTTGCTTAAATTACGTACGTATCGTAAGTCAAAATGTCACAGAGCTAAATGTGGAAATAATTTATTATTTTGAAATTATTTTTATTTCATTTCTATAAACATTATTTTATTATTAACTTTATATTACATTACTACCGCAAAATATTTTAAAATTATTTTTATATACATATACAGGGTGTTTCAAATTCGAGTCTCACCATGGGGATCTCGCTTATTATAAGAGATAGAGGGTAGGTTTAAATTCGGCACTTTTGCAGAATTTCATGCCGATTAATATTCCGTTGAGAAAACTGGGCTAAGTTTCTTTGTTTTCAAGAAAAATTAAAAAAAGTGAAAAATGCGATTTTCTTTTTTTATTTATATCTTCGTTATTTGAAGCAATATTTCAATACAAAGAAGACATTCTTATAGCACTTTTTTATGATCTAATCGATGGCGTACTCATTTTACTAACAGCATGTTTCGTTTCTTCTGGACCATCATCAACTTTCTTATTTCTTATGGGCGCCATATTGCTTTTTATCAGATTAAAATCCTTTATTTTTTCTGATAACAATGATATAATATATCATACCTTTATTATAATTAGTTATCTTCTTTTTTGGAATTGTCTTTATTGACACCAAAAAAGCACTCATTTTTAGCAACTAGATGGATGTCATTTTGTCATTGATTGTCAAAATTTTAAACTAAATATTACTATTTATTAAATATTTGAATCGTTCAACGTTTATTACCAAGAGTGTCTTTTTATAAATATGTACCTAATTTTATAGGGTTTTAAGCGATTTAAAGGCAAAACAAAGCTTGAATATGAGATTCAATGTTCCTTTAGAATAAATGTTTGGCCAAATGTGTGTAGTCAGAACATAAATTAGGAGATTATAAAGCATTAATAATTTCGTCTCGAAATTCAATAAAATTCCTAGAGGGAATTTGTATACTACAATAAATAATTTAAGGAACACCTTTGAAATTTTGTTGCTGCTAAGACTGTTTTTTCTGACATAAATTAAAGAAAAATGTTAATATTTTTATTAATATTAATGTTGATATTCCGCATATAACTATTTTTAAAATAATTTTTGGTTTGTAAAAAAGTATTATGTAAATTTTTGTTTAAATGCAAAACATTTTTAATAAATATTGTATTCACAAAGCTACAAGTTACATTATATTTTCTATTGATTACTTTTAATTTCATGGCATGTGTGATTTTTTAGTATTAAAAAATAATTTGTTAAGACTGTGTTTAATTATCAGAATAAATATATTATATGTGGTATCATTGTAATCAGAAAAAATAAAGGATTTTAATCTGATAAAAAACCAATATGGCGTCCATAAGAAATAAGAAAGTTGATGATGGTCAAGAATAAACGAAACATGCTATTTGTAAAATGAGTACGCCATCGATTAGATCATTAAAAAGTGCTATAAGAATGTCTTCTTTGTATTGAAATATTGCTTCAAATAACGAAGATATAAATAAAAAAAGAAAATCGCAGTTTTCAGTTTTTTTTTCATTTTTCTTTAAAACAAAGAAACTTAGCCCAGTTTTCTCAACGGAATATTAATCAGCATGAAATTCTGCAAAAGTGCCGAATTTAAACTTACCCTCTATCTCTTATGATAAGCGAGATCCCCATGGTGAGACTCGAATTTGAAACACCCTGTATATGCATTATGCAAAATTCAAAACTAGGGAAGAAGCACTCGATATTCTAAAATCATCTCGAGCGGTCGATATAAATCCATATAATTTAAATAATCATATGTCCCCCCCACAAAGGTTACCGAGTTACTGTATTGGAAAATAGAAAATCTAATGAAGAGGAGAGTTTAATAATAAAATATACTAATGGTAATTATTCGATTTCCCAATCTGGGGACACGAAGAAAAAAAAAAAAAACAACTAAATATCTATTTCCATAATGTAGGTGATATTCAACCAAATGCAATAAAAATAATTGCAACATAAAGAGAACTATTCGCATTATGCAAAAAATAGGATTTCGTGGAATTAATATTTACAATATTAATTATTAGTTTCAATATTTGAACTCAAACTTTTGTGAATGTTGGTCAAAACAAAATTATTTCATTGACGTACATTCCGCCTAATTCGGAAGATGTATTATACATAACACATTTAAGGAGGTGGGGACCCGAAAAAAGTTATATATCTAAGAAGATCTTGTAGGAAATAAAAAAGGCGTAATAAGAGCTGAATAAAGTATGGTTGGTGTTGAAGTAACCTTTAAACGCCGTGACCATGAGATCGGAGTGCACAAAAGTTCTAGGACAAAAATGATTAGAGGGTTATTTTCCGAATTATAGTTACCATAGAAATATCGATCCCAAATTAGAAAAAAAAGATAACAAAAAAGTATGATTTTAACCCAAAAAAACGAACACAACGTGGATTCCAAGTATCGATATTAACAATTGTTACCGGCGATTAATTTTAATCGTCGTCAACGAAATTAAAATTTTCAATTTTAATTCTTTTTTTGTATAAAATGAGTTCTGGCCAGCACTCTACCTGCCGGCCGCCGCGGATTAACCATCGGGTCAACATATACCTGACCCGAGGTTGGAAGATCACCGCCCGGCCCTCCGGATTATCGTGCAGCAATTAAGGCCCGAGCAGCAAATTAAGACACCCAGGGAGAGGACACAGGCCGCCGTTGCAATTTGAAAGAAGAGAGATTACAGATTAACGTAATTCTTTCAAATTGCATTTTAATGGTTGGATTTAAGAATTCGTTGGAAATAATTATCTTGTTTACGATAGTTATTTTCCAGTGAATTCTTTGCCATCGGCCACGTGGTCCTCGAAAATCATCCCTACTCCAGACGATTGTCGGCGATTAAATACGGGATGCATTCACCCAGATCTTCAGTCCACTCTGGTGCTGTACAGGGGGCAGCATGTGGATTCATGAGGAACTTTTGTTCCTCGAAATTTAACCTTCTCTCTGAGACAGGAAACTCTGACCGACGAAGACGCCAGATGTTCCAGACGTCGTCCCTGCCAGAAGAAGTCGACTCCAGGACCAGTGCTTCCTGAAGTCCACCAACGCCGAGCTTCACGGTTACTGGTGTAACCGTCTCGATGCCACACCGACGCTACTAGTCTAGTGTCCTTTGCTGTTGCCGGATCCAGTCCAATCCAGGAACCTGCCGACTCCAGGAAACTCAGCCCGACGCCGACGTTAGCCGTTCCGCCGTCGTTCCTGCAGTCAACACCGACGCCAAGCACCTACGTTGCCAGTACAACCGCTTCGACGTCAACACTACGAGGGTAGTGTTTGTTCCTGCCCCTGGATCCAACCCCTACGCAATAAACCACGGACATCGACGCCAAATCCCGACGCCGATCACAGGACGCCGAACTGCCGCCTGAACGCCGCCTCTATTCCGACGACGACGCCACCTCAGGTCTACCTATATGTACACTGTGTGACTACTCTCTCTGTTTTTTTAATTTTGTAAATAAACTATTTAAAAACCCATTGTGTTTTAAAGGTTAGTTGCTTCGTCTTTAAATCAACCTGAGCTAGTTGATAATCAGCGTGAGGTACCTTCCCTCCCGTTGACACAATGAATACAATAATCCAATGAAAATTGTGAAAGTTATGGCGCACGACAATTTGCAAAAAATATATTGTTTGTAATATTATCTATCTTTTTGAATGAAACAAAGAAAAAACGTTTGGAATACCGAACTCAATTTCAGTATACAATTTTTGTAATATTTTTACACTACTGTTTTTTTTTATACATAAATTTTGGTTTATGTTTTATCGTATATTTGTAAGATATTTAAATTGTTTTATTAGAAATCTCCGTAAATAAATAATATTTATTTACATATATTTCTAACAATTAAAATAATTAATATGCTTGTAGTATAAATGATTTCAGATAGCAATCAATAATAATAATAATAATAATAAATCGTTTATTGACCAATTAGACATAAATATACATGCTGCAAGATATACGGTATAAAAATATACAATAATATAGTCTAATGTGGTCAAATGGACCTAAATCAGTTCCATTAATTCCAATTACTTGGAAATTAATAGAACTGTTCTACCTTTAGGCCAGAATTAAGAAATAAATTGTCGGTACAACATACATACAACCGTTGCCGCGTTGCGAACAATATTATGGTGGGGCAAACAACAGATAAAACCGAAAAAAAAAAAAAAACTGATAAAGTCAAAGTATTAATTAATATAATAAATTTAGGGCGTTAGTGGTTGGTAGAAAAAGCACGAAGATGCTTAGCAAACAATTTGCGAAAAGCCATGACACTACTCTCCTTACACGTAATAAAAAATAAATATCAATAACATTCTTATATAAAATAGAAAACAAGAGAGAATAAATATAGATGTAAATTCTTAAATTATATGTAATAAACTGCGAGACAGTTGTTAATATAAAACTTAATTCTTATTAGTACAAATATCTTAACCAAGGACATGGGTAATAACTAAATACAGGATCTTAATTCAACAATAAATATAAAAAATCCTGCATTCCAGTTACCGTCTTCCATAGCTCAGTTACTAAGTTAAGATTTTGAAATTTTAAAGCCTTTATTTGGATCTCAGGACGTATTTCATGAAAATATGTTTGATTAAGAGAATGTCCTAAAAATGATAATGTCATGATGATATTTTTTATTTAAATGCTCCCCAAAATTGTATTGAAATCGGTTCAGTAATATCGAAAAATATGCCAATTATGTGTCATTGTTTAAAAAATTAAAATAAAATAGGACCTTGTCATTATAATATTCCAAAAATCAAATTTTATTAATATGAATTAGTGATGGGTAAATTCAATACCTCAAACAGTTATAGAAGCAGTAATAATAACAATTATATTTGTATGTATTCGTGGAATATTAATAAAAGAGCAAGTGCACACTTGTAGTTTATTCTATTGACGACTGTCGAACTCTGTTACAAAATAACCCTTAATCTAAGAACCCGGGTGGGGGGGTTATTGCCCCGGCGGTAGCCCAATGCCCGTCTGGTGAGGGCGTGGGCTTTAACAATATTTGAGTTTTGAATCGTAAATTTCACAAAAACGATATTATGATTCGACTATCAATAATTATCGATTATTTCGTATTCGATTATTGAAATAATCAATCTTGTCCATTATTAATATGAATTCTATAGAGTGCACAAAATTTAATGACAAACTTTGTAAATTTAAAAGTGCTTTATTTTTTTAATAAACATTTTTTAAACAACCATCCTTTAATTCCTAACAGATAAAAAAAAAACCGCCAGTTTGATGAACACAAATCTAAAATTGCTTTAAAAAAAATTAAATGGCTAATTCAAATTTGTCTAAAAAATGTATTGTAGTTTCTTCTAAAGCATGTGCACGGTGATGAGGTGAGACACGTCGTTAGACGATGGGCGACGAACGTCGGTCCATGATCGATAACATTGGTCGCGTTCAGGGAATTTTTAGCATGTAGCGCTACAGCGCAAAGCGCTTGATGTTCCCTGAACACGCTTTCGAGGTTAAGGGCGTTCACGAAAATATGGCGGTTTTGTTTACAGCTGCACGGCTTGAAAAGCGATCAAGCGGAAAAAATATATGCTTCACCGCTTGATAAAGCGGTACAGCGCCACACATAAAGCGGTACCGTTCAGCGAAACCGCTTTAGTAAAGCGCTTAAGCGCTACAGTTCCCTGAACGCGACCATTAATCCTGTTACGATGCGCATGAGTCTTATGATATACGCAGACGATTCTACGCCACTGGATGAGAGCAAGAGGCAGAGTCAAATATTAGTTCGTGATGAATGTGTGATGAACTCACAGTCGACTTAATTAAAATTTTAAGTACGCAATATCTTCCTTAATTTCAAACATAAATAGTCATAATTATATATTGTTGTAAACAGCGAAAAAGAATATTTTGTTTATGTCATGGCAGACTTTGATGTCCACATTAAAAAGGTATAACTTTATGTTATTTCTCAAATACAGTAATCTGTAGAAAAAAATCTGATATTTATTTTGATAAATAAAGAAGTTACAGCGGTTTTTAAAAATAACAGAAAATCGAGAAACGCCCTGTATCTCGGTAACCATTGAAGAGTTTGTAGTATTTACCAATAAACATTTCTCAAAAATCGATCTCCTGACAGTTGGTCGTTTTTTCTCTATAGGAAATAGGTTTTCTTTGTTAAAACCATCCAAATGGCACCACCCTGTACACGTTTAGTAAAAATTAATGCTTCACATATCGAACTAATAACGAACAAAATTAATATTTTATTGATATTATTTTATGGTTACAATTTCTGTCGTAATATACCCCATCAATTTTAAATGACTCATAGTTTAAAAATTGTCTTTCTTTCTTTTCACCTTAATATTAGTACTGAAATAAAATAAGTACCATACAAATGATGCAAGTTCAAACCAATTCTCAGAAGAAGGGCCAATAATCCGATACAAGTAGAAAATATAAGTCAGTCAAAGAATTGTTTTTATTTGTATTATTGGTAGATTTTTAATAATTGATAAAAAAAAAACACTAATAACCTTTCTTCAAACTTTTATTTTTAATTCCACATGCACATTTCGGACACCAAGTGACCACCAAGTGACCATTATTGTTTAAAAGGAGCGCGTGTGTGGCAGCATCGCATCAACACGGCACTCGCGTTGATCAGTGATTTCTATTAGAAATACTAATTTACAATTTATTGGCAAGTACTTATCTGTTTGTGCGTATATGTCTACATAGTATAACTTATATTATTCATTCTACATTTGATAGTTTGGTTTTTATCGCATATTAATGTAAATTAACCTCATTTACTTCGTTAAATTTTGGTATATTTTACATTTTCTTTTTATAATTCATTCGATAGTGTCTTGCCCGTTTGACCGTGAATGTATCGATCGATCGCATCCTATCTACTGATAATATTAATTTCTGTTTTATTACTTTAAATGTTTAATTTCCCTCTCCTTTGTTTTATTTTGTGAACCTTTCCGTCGCCTTGTCTTGTTCGTGTCTTGTTAGTCACTACCAAGGGCGGGGTCAGTGCGAAGAATTTGTATCCCCGTTAATTTCCTCGTAACTATATTGCTTTTACATTATATAATAGTGATGGGTTTTACATGCGATCATTGCTCTAACAATATAAGCCCTAATTCTTTTTACCTAAAATGTAATGGGCAATGCGATAAATGGTTTCACACAAGATGTACTGGTTTATCCGATGAAGTTATTGCTCAACTTAAGAAAAACCATAACAATAATTGGATTTGTACTAAATGTCAGCAGGTCGGCGCATTTAATAAAAATCAATTAGCACAGATTGAAACAATTTTTGAGAACTTATTACAGAAGTATGTTATACCCATTAAATCAGAACTTGATCAACTTATATCCAGGTTTGATATAAAATTCAACTTATTGGACGATAAAATAAAAAAAATCGAAACTGATTTTTCAAATTTGGAACATAGACTAAATTCATTTGATTTAAGTGGTAATACTGAGATACTTAGTATGAAGCAATCTGATATATTGCATGAATTCGAAGATCGTTGGAATAGAAAAAACAATATCATGATCTATAATGTACCTGAATCATCATCGTCTGAGGCTGGTAATAAATATAAAGATGATCTTTCTGCCATTCAAACTTCTTTGATTCCGATTTCCGTGGATTTTTCACCTTCAAAAATGTTCAGAGTTGGCCATAAAGGATCTCGTCCCAGAGCTATAAAAGCAGTGTTGCAAAATCACGAGGTTGTTAAGAATATTATATATAAAACATCTAAGTTAAAAGATAATGTTATTAAGTTCAATTATGATAACACTAAATTGCAACGTGATGAATACAGAACAACAAAGCAAGAATTGGAGCAGCGCAAGAGAAATGGCGAGGAAAATCTAATTATTAAATATGTTTCTGGAAATCCAAAAATCGTGGAGATACCATCGACATCGACACGTAACTCGAAAATGGCCTCAAAAAACTAAATATTTATTTCCATAATGTCGGCGGGATGAGAACTAAAATAAAACAATTTATGTTAAGTGCTAACAGTAGTGTGTATGATATTATAATTATTTGCGAAACTTGGCTGGATAAGGATATTGATAATCTAGAATTTAAATTAAAAAATTATAACATTTTTAGGGTAGATCGTTCCACCGACTCAAGTCATAAATGCCGCGGGGGCGGTGTTATGGTAGCTGTCCATAAAAATTTAGGAAGTAATGTTATTAATATTGAGCATAATACGGTAGAGCAATTGTTTGTCTCAATTTATCTACCCAATGTGAACCTTATTGTAGGTGCAGTGTACATTCCACCGTCTTCTCCACTTGACAAATATGCAGTCCACCGTACTACTGTTGAATCCATTCTCGAACAATATCCTGACTCTACGCTTCTCTTATGTGGTGATTACAATCTATCTGCAGTTACTTGGTCCAATGATGAACTTGGTTTGATAAATAATAATTTATCATCAATGCCTGCACAATTAATTACTGAGACATTTAGTTCTTACAATTTATTTCAAATTTGCAATTTACCAAATGAAAACAATGTTTTTCTTGACTTAATTTTTGCTCACGGAGGATTTACGGTGTCAACAGCAACAGAGTTATTATTTGAGATTAAACAACATCATATACCATATTTAATTTCTTTGCCTATGTGTCCCTCTAACGAAAGGCTTACATTTAATGAATACGTTTATGATTTTGTTCGTGCTGACTATTCTGTCATTAACGACTATTTATTAAACATTGACTGGCAAACGTTATTAGTCGGTCCGATTGATATGATGGTTGCTTCATTTTACGGTATACTGTATAATGTTCTTGAGCGATATGTACCACTGAAATGTATTATGCCATCAACATATCCAGTTTGGTTTACTACTGAACTAATTAATGTAATTAATCAAAAACGGACCGCTCACAAAATCTACAAAGAGTGTCAAACTTCTGAGAATTACAGTAAATTTAAACATTTACGCACACAATGTGTAAATCTAAGGAATATCTTGTACACTGAATATATCAGTTCAGTAAATTTAAGTATACGTACTAATCCTAAGAAGTTCTGGAGCTTTGTGAAGTCTAGCAATTCACTTTCTGATTTTCCAAACGTTATGCGTTATAACTCTGAGACCAGTACTAATGGTTCCGATTGCGTAAATTTATTCGCGGACTATTTCTCCTCAGTTTATAGTAATGATGACCCTTTAAACATGCCATCTTTCAATGTTTCATCTGAAGCTATTCATATGCCACTTAAAATATCTAAAAGTGAAATATTCGAGGCCATATCAAATTTAAAACACAGCAATACACAGCAATATACCATCTGGCCCGGATGGTATACCCACCACATTTCTTAAAAATTGTATTTACCCTATCACAGTTCCAATATTTCTATTGTTTGAGGCATCGCTATCGCAAAATGTCTTCCCTAACTGCTGGAAGAAGAGTTATATAATTCCATTGTTTAAATCCGGCAAAAAAGATGACATTAACAATTACCGAGGTATCTCACTACAATCGGTTATTCCGAAACTTTTCGATAGCTTAGTCTCTACTCAACTGAATTGGATGTGTAAAAATATCTTCATAAATGAACAACATGGATTCCGGTCTGGAAAATCTACCACAACGAACCTCTTATCTTTCAGCTCATACATTATAAATGCATTTGAAGCTAATAGCGTGGTTGACACGATCTTTACTGACTTTGCGAAAGCATTTGATCGTGTCAACCATGAAATATTAATTGGTAAGCTTAGTGCCCTAGGAATCCATGCCAATGTAGTCAATTGGTTTAGAAGTTACTTAATCGATCGTATTCAATGTGTAAAAATTAAAAACCATCTTTCTAAAGAAATTAAAGTGGTTTCGGGTGTTCCGCAAGGGTCACACACAATTGACTCACCAAATGATTGCTTATTGTTGCAAGAAGACTTATTTTCAATTCACAACTGGTGTTGCAAAAACAATCTTTTATTTAATATTAAGAAATGTAAAATAATGAGATTTTCCAGGAAATCTATTCCTTTAGATTTTTTCACTTCTTACTTTATAGATGGCATTGAATTAGACGAGCTCGATGAAATTGTGGATTTGGGCATAACGTTCGACAAAAAATTGACATTCGGTAATCATATCAATAGAATTTGTATGCGGGCTCTAAAGATGCTTGGTTATATTAAACGATTGGCAACCGATTTATCTCCAACGGCATTCAAAGTCATATATTTTGCTTACGTCCGCTCCGTTCTGGAATATGGGTCATGTGTTTGGTCACCATATCAAGTAACGTATTGCAATAAGATCGAATCAATTCAAAATAAATTTTTGAAATTAATGGTTTATAAATTAGGTTACAACAACGATACTAATTTTAATTTGGTTTGTAAGGAGCTCAGTATTGATAAGTTATGTTGTAGAAGATCTTTCGCGGACTTCTTCTTTTATAAACTAGTTAATAACCAAGCGGATTGTGTATATCTTTTTAATCAAATTGACTTCCATTTTAACACTTCAAATCGACAAATCAGAAATCCAGCACTGTTTTCCATTCCATTCTATAAAACTAATTATGGTATTAATAGTCCACTTTGTCGGTTCATGCGTAAGTCAAATAAATTATCCCTTAGTCATAACTTCGATCTTTTTGTTAAATCGTATTCTATGTTTGTATCTCATCTTAAGCACATAAATGTTTGTTGTTCTTTTTAACTTGCCTTATTTGTAGACATGTGTATATTTATATGTATTTATATTATATTTAGTATAATAGGTCTATGATTATATTGCTATGTATTATGTAAAATGGATATTTTCCGTCAATAAAGTTATTATTATTATTATTATTATCAATGGATTAATACTAACTATAAAACTAAAGTTCAAAACAATATATACTTGAAGATTTACAATATCTGGCGGTGGGAAGCAAAGGTAGGTAATTAGAGAAAAAACATAAATTAACAGTTGAGACGTAAAATAAGGGTAGTGGTATGGGCGGTATAAGCGTATTAAGGAAACACACATTAAGGAATGGAGATTAAATCTAATAGCGTATTTTGAAGTGGACCGAGATCAAAATTCATTAATTTATATTCGGATTTTTTCATTTGGATTGCTTCCAACATGTTTAATTGATAATCAGACGATTGTTTTAATAATTTTATATTGTCAATGTTGATTTCATGGCCAGTTTCGATTATAATACGATTTTTAATACTTTTTTTTTAAATATTATTATTGTAATAATGAATTAATAATATTCAAATATGCAACAACCAATTAATGAATTTATTTTTTAATGATCATTTTGCTCAGTGGGCTCTTGCAGCTCAATTTGATTTATAAATAAAATCAAAAATAGTTAAAAATAATTACTACCAATAATAATGATTCAATTGTAGGCGAAAGTTACACGAAAATAAAGTTTTATCAATACATATTTCCTATTTTTTTTTTAAGAAAACACATACTTTCATAAATTCTTTACAAAAATGGGAACAAATTATATTTTAAAATTTAATAATATACATTATAAATGTAAATAAGACAGTTTATCGATACAAGAATATATGTTTTCACACTTGGATAACTTCACTTCACAATTATTATACCTGCTCCAGTTAGATATAATTTCAACGTATACACTTTCTATGCCTCAACTGGATATGAAATTACACTTGTTTAAAAAAATCAAGTTTTATTATATTGCTGTGATAATTACAGGCAGAATTAGAAATGGTCTTGCTCCGGGTGATTTCATACATCTTTAAAATGATTTAAGTAAATCAAGAGAAATCCAATTTACGGTGTGAAAATGCAAGGAGCTCGGAATTAATTAATTCTTTGGGTAAAATTTTGCGAGAAATCGAAAGTTGCTCGTTTACGAAAAATAACCATTAAATTATACAATCCGCAAAAAAGCGGTAATAAAATGAACGGTATTCATTAGCATTGGAATGTTGTTTTATTGTAGTAATTCGCTTTTTTGTTTTGTTTTTGTGGTTAGTAGGAATTGCTGAATAGCTGTTAACGGAAATTAAATTCTCCTCTTCTCGATTGAGAAATGTAAAACAATGATGTATATTTAATAATCATTTAATCATAAATAAATCACAGTTTATTACTTTATTTGCATAACTATAAATGGTTCCGAGAGAAAAATTATGACCCGAGCAACATAATCTCGAGAACAATAAAGTTTTTCGCGGCCAAGTTACAAATATGTTTGCTTATTATTTCAAATAACAATAACTGAACTATATTCTACGACACTAAGATTGTCAGATGAATAGCTTATGAGATATACCTATTTTTTAAACAGGAAATTTAGTTCGCGTTAAAAAATCACAACCACCAAATTATATGTAAACAATAAATTATAAAATATATTAATCAAATATAACGACGAAATAGAAGGACACTTAAGATTGTTAGTATATATTGGAAACTGGTCAAAACTTAAAGAAAATATAAGCAGTACTTGTATATAACAATTTATAATAGCAAATCAGAAACAATCGCAATAGCCAGACACTCATTGAACCAAAAGTAGAGTTTTTTTGAGCAAATATTTATATTTTTGTGAGAAAAGCACCAAAATTAAATTTATTAGAAACGCTCAAATTAAAGTAATCTGTAAATATAAGTCAATGACGAAATACAGTTGAAACTCAAGTCGTAATAAAATTAATAAATAAAATGAAAACTCATTAAATGTATTTCATTTATCAGTAAGTGTATTCAATTGTATTGCTTAAAACTAGCTTATTTTAAAATATATTAAAATGTAAACTAATGTGTGTTGAACGGTTGTCACTTTGGAACCAGAATTGGAACTCTTGAGAAGTATTACTTTTATAATATTTATTTTTTACTAGTGATGGGTAAGATAGATCATTTCAAAGATCGATCAATCGATCAGTTGAAGTATCGATCGCTCGAGCTGATCAGAAAGATCGAGCCGTGAGAAAAGCATCAAATTAAATTTATTAGAAACGCTCAAATTAAAGTATTCTGTAAATATAAGTCTGTACATACAATGATGATAATAATACTGTCAAAACTCAAGTCGTAATAAAATTAATAAATAAAATGAAAACTCATTAAATGTGTTTTATTTATCAATTATATTGCTTAAAACTAGCTTATTTTAAAATATCTTAAAATGTAAACCAATGTGTGTTGAACGGTTGTCACATTGAAATCAGACTTGGAACTCTTCAGAACTATTACTTTTATAATGTTTATTTTTTACTAGTGATGGGCAAGATTGATCATTTCAAACATTGATCAATCAATCATCGATCAGTTGAAGTCTCGAGGCGCTCGAGCTGATCAGAAAGATCGAGCCGATCGCAAGGATCCATCCGATCGTAAAGATCGAGCTGATTAGAAAGATCGATCCGATGGCGCTGATCAGGAAGATCGATCACACAGATCGAGTCGATTAAGTTGATCAGAAAACCCTAAAAATCCCCATGGAAAATCACTCCCTTAGAAAACTACCCTGTAAAATGCATCTGGAAAATTACAATCCCTCTCCAAAATCACCCCTATAAAATTATTCCTTGCAAAAAAAAAACACCCTGTAATTAAAATTTACTTGTTATTCGTATTAAAACGAATCTGAAAAATCACAACCCATCACAAAAATTACCTCTTCGAAAAACCACCACCGTAAAATTATTCTTTTAAAATCAAATTAATCCACCCCCTTCTCCCCACAGAAAAACAATCCGTATAAAGCACTTTCAAAAATAAATAAATAACACTTTTTAAAAACATACAGAAATCAGCAAGGCTGCAAAAAAATGTGGACGTCGACGTATCGTCAATTACGCTCTCTCAATGAAAGTGAATTAGGAGAGAATTAAGGCTGGCGTTTATCGTACGTAAAATTAAGCAATTTCGTGCCAATTGAATTCCTCCAACACACAAAGCCTGAATAATGAATTATATCATATTATATATCAAAATAATCGGGCAGAAAGACCTCCGGTCAATAGCCCATGAGACTACTAACCCATCAATATGTATTGTAAATATAAATATTTGTAAAGAATTGCAATTCTGTTGTTTGAATAAAGATGTGTGTATATTAAAATAATTCTAAACCTCCACAGATTTCGAAGCCTTTATTTAAAAATGAATCTGATTAATGGTTTAGTTGATAATTACGTCCAAAATTAGCACATTTTTAGTAAAGAAAGTGGTATATTTTTACTTATTAATATAATAATTGAAATAAAATGAAATATGTCGTAAAAATCTACATTAAATGTAATTATAATTAAATATATTTTTTTGTCAAAAAACAATGCTGTTTACTAAGGAAGATCGTTCTGAAAATATCATCAATTCCCGTGAAAATCGCCCATAATGAATAAAACCGGCAAGTTACATACAGTTTTCTGTATTTTACTATATAAAATTAGTTCATAAAGTCTTCTATAGATAGCAGTAAATAGTATACCATATTTTAATAAATATTATTTACGTTTATCACCTCTAAATTATTTACAAAATTTACATTACGAATAAGCATATAAATAATTAAGACTGTGGAAAAATAAAAACAAAGGCATTTTATTAATTATCAAGAGATACTCAGCCAATGTTTCTCCCCTATCCTTGATAATGTTTGTGTATATATGTGTATGTGTTCGAGTTTTTGTGTATGTAGAACGGCTTAGTTATCTCTACGCACCGCGTTTCTATAGCATAGACGATGCACGTGCAATTCTAAAATAATAAACATTTTAAATAGAGTTAGTTCAGTAAGCAGTATACTATGAATGAATCTTTTTTGTAAAGGTTTGCACGGTCTAGAATGTAGTATTATGATGTTTTTTTATTATTTTTTTTAATGTAATGTTTTGAAATAACTTTATTTGTGTATTATGATTGTAATAAAATGCAAATGATCTTAAATAAATCAATATAATTGTAAAATTTCAATGATGTAAGTTACACATATACACAATTTATAAAAAATATTAAATTTTATAAAATTTTCTTCACTTACAGATTCATAGATAGGTTCTTTTTAACATTTACTTTATATTTTTATGGGCCGTTTTTAATGTCATTTTTATTTTATTATATTTACGGATAGAAATAATAATAATACGACTGTAAGGTAAGCAGAAATGTATACTTTGCAAAAAAATATTTATAAGTTTCCTTTAAAATGACTAACAGTCTCATATTCCGTTATATTCCACTATTATGCAACTATTATTTTACACTCTTTATAGAATAATATCACAAATTAAGAGAATTTTAACTTTTCGTTATTGACATTGAGGTAAATTTTTTATAGGAATATTAAAAGAAAATCGAATTCCGGCCAGGGAAAGTTCATAATAAATCTTTGATTCTGGAATTGTTCCACCTAATATGTATTAAAAAAATAAATATTAATCATTTACTTATTTTTGAGCCTCTAAGATTTATATGGAATCTCGACATTTTAATTTTCTTTCGCGTCTATTTAATATTATTTCTAGAGCTAAGCTTTTCCTTTAAAATTTATCTAATTTTTCTAACATTTGAATTGATATAAATATGAATAAATTATTAAAAATCAACCAATAAAACACTATCAAAACAATCATTCAATAATGAATTAAATTTAATAAGAAATATTGCTGCAAAAAATGGTTTTCCTTATCACATAATTCAAAAATTAATTAACAAAGAATTCAGAAAGAAAGCACTTTTGAAATTTATCACAAAATTAAAGAAAACAATAAAAAATATTTAACTTTAACTTATTTTGGAGAAAGAATTTCAAGTATATTTAGAAAAAATAATTACAAAATAGGATTTAGAAGTAAAAATAAATTAGGTAATATATTATACAATAGAAAAGATAAAACAGGAAAATTTAACAAATCTGGTATTTATAAACTTATATGTTCTGATTGTAATAGTGTGTATATTGGAAAAACTAGTCGAAATTTTAATATAAGATACAATGAACACTTTAGAGCATTTAGATTAAATAAAGATTGTAGTACTTTTTCAAATCATATACTTACAAATAGTCACACTTTTTCAAATTTAAATGATACAAAAATCTTACATCATAGTGAAAAAGGTCAAAAATTAGATATATTGGAAGCAATCGAAATTTATTTACACAATAAAGACACTAATTCATCACTTCTAAATGAACAAGTAGATCTATTATATTCTTCACTTTATGATGTATTATAAATACTACTTTTCACTTTATTCTATTATTAAACCATATATATAATCTTTATATTTCTATTAATTTTAACAATCCATTTTTATAATTAACTGATTTTCTTTAATTTTAGCAAAATAATTCCATAATGATCCTGAGGATGGTTTTTTAGTGGGTTTTTTTCCACCTTGTGAGCAAATGCTGGGACCGAAATTATTTTGCCTGCCCCACAATAAAATTAAAATAAAAATTAAAAAATCAATATATCCATTAATGTAAATATCCATAGAAATTTAATAAAACAAATTTTAAATTCTCTTGAAAATGGGCTGATAACCCGAAACTAGTCGAGAATTTAAAGTTATTCAATCTAATCTGTGTTTTATTGGTTGATTTTTAATAATTTATTCATATTTATTTCAAACAATATGAACTACCAATGTCTAAATATTAAAACCATTAATTTGAATTGATAAGTCAGAATCTTTTTTTTTTTTCTATAAATATTGGACTTTTGTCGCCTGTATATACGATAAAATGGCAAATTTTAGTGTTTATAATTGACAGATGTCCTTTAAGGGTGCGGTTTAGAAGAAAGAGATAGCTATACAAATATGGGCAATCACTAATTTGAGTTAGATTGTTGTTGTGATCAATGAACAATATTGTATTATACATTAAAATAATCTTAAAATAAGCAGGAATTTCATCAGATAAATTAAAAATTATTTTAATGTTTAATTTCTGTGAAAAATAATTATGAAAAACAATGCAAATTGATCAAATTTATAGCAAATTTTAAATTAAATTTTTGCTAAAAAAACTTATGCAATAAAAATTTAAAGGACTTCACTAAATTTTGTGTTCAAATAACTTAGCAGACATGACCTATTAATTTCATTATATCTTACAATTTTCTTTTCTAACTTAAACTAGTAAATTGACGTAATACACGAAAATTAACGATTTATTTTTTATTTAGACTGATAATTTATACTTGGTGGATAAAAAATGTAAATACACATTCATATTACGAAATCCTAAAGAATAGCTCTATTTTCAAACGATTATTTCCATTTTACTATATAGCTATCTTTTTCCACTAAACCGCAACCTTAACTTATGAAATGCATTCAATTAATAAAAAAGTATTGTAATTAAGCGAAATCATTATCAGGTAATACTTTGTCATAATGATTTCGCTTTAGACGAATTTCATCATCATGTACTTCTAAAAATGGATTTTTTTATTAATACATTCTCAGTTAATGTTAATTTTCTACTACTTTCTTTGAACATTTAACTTCAACGATTTCGTCTTTATTTATTATATTTTCAACACTATGAACTGCGGCTAATGATGAAAAACTTTCTAGATAAATGTTACAAATAATTTTGTAATATTTCACCACATTTAGTATTTTCATTTGTTGTCGAATGTGACGTCATATTCGCCATTACTTCGTTCATTTCTATCATATATTCATTACTCCGACATGACAATCGATCTGAAATATCATTTTAATATTTTTGACTTTGATGTTTGTTGTGCCTTTTGTATTATTTTAAAAGAAATTTAAAAAGGTAATAGGACGTTTTATAGTGTTATATAACAAAAATATTTAGTTAATCAAGTTCTACAACTTTTATTTAAAATATTTTTCTATCCGAAAAAAGTATTACTCAAGAACTGAAGATACCCAAACAAGAAGTTAATAAAGGACTTTTGTTTGAAACATTATTTGGCGCGATCAATATTTGCAAAAAAGCGGACAACAAAAAAAAACAGAGGTGTGAGTTATAATTCTAACCAAAAGCTTATGGACTTAAGAGAACTCAAAACGGACACATCCGTTGAAATTACCGATTCAGAAATGTTTACAATTATAATAATTTCTATTGAAAAGTAAACATAAATTAATATGTAGGTATAGTGCATTGAACATGAAATAAACAATTTGACGTAGATAAAAATACACATTCAAAATAAGCAAAAGTAAAATTTACATAAATAGATGCTAACTCTATTTATGTAAGTTTTACCTGTATGGGTCAAAAATGATAATTGTTAGCTATTAATTTTATAATATCTGCTTTTCATTGACGCATTGTTTCGCAGGACATTCTATATTTGTAATTTATTATTTTACACTAACCATCCGGAGGAATTCCTAAAAAAATATTAAAACATCTGTATATAATAGGTGCTGATACTGTAATAAATGAGAAAGGTCTTTAGTAATGGTGTTAAATAATAACTAGACTATAATGAACTCCATTATAGTCTAGTTATTACTCACCTAAAATTGTAAATTATAAACTAGATTTAAAATTACTTATTGCAACATATAATTCAAAAGATGAAACATAGGAAACAACGACAGAGATTGAGTTAATACAGAAGCCAAAGTACACAAGCTAACTCAGTAATAATGATCAATTTTGGCAAATCAGTTGAACGTCTTAGAATAAATTGCATCAACTTAGCCAGTAGAATCTAAATTGTTTCGATATTTAATGCGTCATGATGGCCAAATTTGATATATAGAGAAAACATGTTGGAAGATCCGATAGTAGAGCGATATGTGATAATATTAAGAATTTAGGAATGCGTAAAATTTATGAGATTCTTAATTTGGTGTGAAATACACACGATTTTATTATAGAAAGATCATAGAAAACATTTTCCTATTTCCTATATTTTAGTAATTTCTTCATATTATCAAATTAATCCATTTTTGTTTATCTTGTAGTTTTTGAAATCTTTTTTTTTTTAATTAAAATAATAAAATAATTTTACTTATGACTGTTACTTATGTTTTTTTACTTGGGCATTCAGTATCCGCATTATCTTTGGTTTAACAAGCATATTACCGTACCAGTGTCAAAAGTGATTATTCAGATTCACCATACTATTCGAAATAAATGAACTTTAATGATTTTATTCGCATAAATAATAAAGTAAGGCAGAAAGACTGATGGACGATAGCCGTTTTCTAAGGAGAACGTATAATATAGTATATACTATTGTTAATTAATCGTATATAAAATTGTCTGCAGAAATGTAGATGTTGTATATGTAATAAAGTAAATGTGGAGTTATTAACATATCGTAGCAAATAATTTTATAGGATAAAATGTAACAATTGTAAATCTGCACTATTTTGCTTTATAATACGACAGTGTAAACTTTTGCGCGTATTAATCAAAATATTGTTTTCTAAATATGAAAATGGTGTATAAAATGTTGTCTTGGACAAAAACTAAAAAAAAAGAATTATTTATTTATTAAAATCGGCACAAAATCCTTATGTCCTAAATCCTATCGGCGCTAAAAATTGACTTCATACAGAATTCCTTACAAAAAGGAGACAAATATTTTCAAAATTATATGAACACTAATGATTTTACAATAAAGTGTATTTATATTACTTACTATTTTAATATGTACAATTTTCATTTAATATGTTTTTCGATAAAATCAATATTAAAAAAATGTTTTTTTTAGATCTTTCACTTAAGGCTGGCGTTTATCGTATGTAAAATGAAGCGATTTTGTACCAATTGAATTCCTACAACAAACAAATCCTGAATAATGAATTTCATCATATTATATATCAAAATAATCCTAAAACTCCACAGATTTCGAACGAGTTATTTAAAAATTAATCTGATTAATAGTTTAGAAGAAAATTACGTCCAAAGTTAGCACATTTTATGCAAAGAATGTGCTATATTTTTACTTATTAATATAATTTTTGAAAGAAAATGAAATATGTCGTAATAATCTACATTGAATGTAGTTATCGTTCAATACATTGTTTCGTCAGAAAACAATGCTGTTTACTGAGGAAGGTCGTTCCCAAAATATCATCAATTCCCGTGAAATTCGGCCATATTGAATAAAACCGGCAAGTTGCATATAGTTTTCTGCATTTGACTAGACAAATATTAGTTCATTAAGTCTCATATAGATAGCGGGAAATAGTGTACTATATTTTAATAAATGTTATTTGTATTTATCATCTTTAAATTATTTATAAAATTAATGTTATGAGTAATAATTTAAATAATTAATACTGTGAAAAAACACAAAGATTTTTAATTAATTTTCAAGAGATACTCAATAGATGTGTCTCCCCACTTCTTGATATTGTTGTGTATGTATGGTTATTGCTGTTTCACATTTAATGAATATGAGAAAGACAAAAATATCTTTTATAGTTATCTCTGCGCGTCGCGTTTTTAAAACACCGACGATGCACATGCCATTCTAAAATAATAAACATTTTAAATAACGTTCAGTAAGCAGCATACAAATATGAATGAATCTTTTTTTGCCAATGTTTGCACGGTGAAAAATTATTATAATGAATTTCTTTTTTATTTTATAAAAAATGTAATGTTTTCAAATAATCTTATTTGAGCCTTAGGATTGTAATAAAAGGCTAATGATCTAAAATAGATCAATATAATTGTAAAATTAAAATTATTATTAAAAATTATTAAATTGTATCAAGTGTTACTTCACTTACTGTTTCATAGGTTCTTTTGAACTATATGTTCTATTTCTTTTTTTTATTTTTGAAGTATACATTTCAAACCAAACACTTGTTATGGTGGTAGCAGTTTTCGTCATATTTCACAAAATATATATAAATGTTTGCCTTCATATTTCCCGATAGGCCATTTTTAATTTCACTTTTATTTTATTATATTTACGGATACAAAAACTAATAAAAAAATTATAGAATGATTGTAATGTAAGCAGAAATTATACTTTCCAAAAATGTATTTAGTTCTACACTATGTGTAGAATAATAGTTGGGGTTATTCATCCCAAATAAAGATTATTTTAAATTTTGGTATACTTATGACATATGATTATTAACATTGATGTCAATTTTTTTATAATTACAATTTAAAATAAAATGGAATCCCGGCCAGGGATAGAAAAACGTTTAAAATAAAAGTTGAGGATCTTAAAAAATAAGTAATTTTGTTCCCAAACTTTTATTGTAGGACTTTCAGTTTTCATTTTATAAGCGGTAGAATTTCATCTAGCTAATAAATTCCCTTAGAAATAAACAATTATTTTTATAATCTTCTTTGTGTTGGCTGTGGAGATATTAATTATTGAAATAGTTATTTTAATGACAAATAAAACGTCAAAGTTCCCTCATATTCAACATATCATTCACAAACGCCTCCAGTTTGAAAAGAAAAAGGGTGTAGAGAAATGTCTTTAATCCATTGTAAGGTAATAAATATCACACTAAATTATAATATCCTTCCAAGTACTCGGCTTTAACTGTAAAAGACAACAATCCATTTTTTCAATTAATCATTTTTGATTTCCTATTAAATTTTCAATCAGAAACTTATTTGATCGAATTCACCGGGGAAAGTACCATGACGGACACATCACCATTTTTTAAAGAAATTTAAAAGAGAATAGGACGTTTGATAATGCTATACAAAAATATTTAGTTATTCAAGTTCTACACTTCTATTTAAAATATTTGTCTATCCCAAAAAAGTATAATCCAAGAACTGACAATACTAAAACAAATGGTTAATGAGGGAAAATAAGAAAATTCCTTCAAGATAAATGAGTGAGTAAAGCGCAAATCATATTTTCTTTTTCATATTCTATATAATGTAACATTGGAAAATTTAAAACAAAAAGAAATGCTGCGTTTTTTTATTATATTTTATTTCGACGGAATGTTATTCGCCATTAAGAGTGTTATTTTAATATTCTTTTAATAAACCAATTTAGCTATAAAAAAATTTCATCACTTTGTAAGGTTTCAACTGTTTTTTTAGTGGAACCTCTGTAGATTTTTATGCAATCAAATTCTCTATCGATTCATATTAGCATTAAAAACGATAAAGATAGATGGATTCGAAATTTAGGTCTGTAGAATTGGCCTGCTAGATTTCCACATCTTTCCTAAAGAATATTGATGCACGCGTAAATAGAACAGGAACTAGTCAATTATGAAAAAAAAATGTGAGGAAAGAAATTTAGAAATAACTCAAAAACTACTTGCTCTGGATATATAGATATATAATATTTTATGCAAAATTATATTATGCAAATTAATTTGCTAATCGATCTGTGAGATAAAATATTGAGCATTCCATTTAAAAAAATGAATTATGCTGTTTTTAATTGGGCACTGAAATATGGATCTTATGGAAATATCTATTGTCAAAATTGACAAATGTTTTTTTAATACTAGAGGGATCTATTAGTAAAAATTGAAGATGCCGTTCATTAGTATATTTTGATTCTACTAGAATTTATAGACATTTTTCGAAAGGTCTATTTGGTGTTAATATTCGAAAATTAAATTTTTAACTCAAAAACTGTAACAATTATGTGGATATAAATTCATATAAGTGGATGGACAATTAAATGGGGAATCCAAAAAATAATAATATGTAGTGTTCTATTTAAAATAACAAAGTTGGTAGCCATTTCCGATATAATCAGTCAAGAACCCCGTAAACTTTTAATGGCCGTTATTAGTGGCCCACCCTGTATACATAATTTTAACCATTTTATTTCACTAAATTACACCTTTAATTTGATGTATAAATTATCTTACTAGTTTTATTATTTCAAAATGCATTTTATCTCGCGAAATATAATTTGAGGAACAATTCTGCATAAAAGGTAATTTTTATGAATATTCAAATATTAATAAAAACAGTTAGGTATAAGTATAACGACTTTTTACCGCTTTTTTTAATAACATCACACGAAGAATCCAAACTTACAGTGAAAATGAGAATAAAAATATAATAGTATGCATTGAGTAATTCTTTCGATGATACGACAAAATCCATCAAATACATTTATACACTGTCTAAATAATAAATAACATATTCATTAATAAAAAAATCGATCGTGTCAGCGTCGGTTGTCGAATACACAGACACACACATAGATAAGGAAACCAAACTGCAGTGTTCTACATATTTGTCAAATAGTTCGCTATTAAAATCGAGAGGCCATCACCTCCTTGGCGATTGGCAACTATCTCTGTCATTGCATCATTCCTTTTCTAGTAAACGCCAGCCTTAATTATATTTGCCATATATGAGAATTAAAAAAAATGGACATTCATTTAGGTCTTCTTAAAGTATACCTGTCGTTATTTTTAATTTACATTGTTTTATGAAAGCAAAAAAGAAAAGATTATGCAAGAAAACGATTCTACTGAAAAGTTACGTTTGTGCAAATCGCAAATTGACATGAACTATTTTGGACCTAAAGTTTATAACAAACTGCCTGAATCAATAAAAATCAATTTAAACTTAGAATGAAAACGTATTTCTGTAAAAAGGCATTGTATAGCACTAACGAGTTATTGGCGGATACATTTATTTTATAATGACTATGACTTATTTATATACTTTTAAACTATATGTGTTTTAGTCATTTATGCACTATTTATATTTTATCTTATAATAACTCTAAACTATTTATGATTTTAAACTGCCTGTATTTGTTGTTTATACATATATAGAGAGTTTTATGTAACACCGAACATGCTAGAATGTACTCAATGTAAATTTTCCTATGTTCGATTTGTTCAGGAACTTGATGCGCATTGAGTGCGATGTGATTGGCGACTATTTCTAAAAATAATATAGTCAACCCAAACTACACCCTTCCACGTCAAAAATGAATTACACTTGTCAGTTATCGCAAGCAAGTAACATTTACTGTTCTGTTGCTTAAAGCAGATATATACGAAGAGTTGGACATCTTTACGTATCAATAATGTATACAAAGGAGAAGATTTTTATAGTATGCATTGCGGTTAAGTAAAATATCCATAATTATACATGTTGCACTTGACCTAATAGTTGACAAATATAATTTATTTTTGACGGAAATAGTGTACCCAATGCTTTGATGCGTTCCAGTACACATCGAACATAGGAAAATTTACATTGAATACATTCTAGTATGTTCGGTGTTACATAAAACTCTCTCGTATATTTAAAATACATGTATTGCGTTTTTTATATTGTACTATTTATAATTAAAAAAAAAATGTATTAGGTGGGCAACTAAATTCTCCTATTTTTCAAGAGATGGCTCCAGTAAGTGTCATGAATCGCTTTGATATATTAATGATTTTTCTGTGGTGTCATATACTTTTGGTTGTGTGAAAATGTCTAAGTTTGTGCCAAATAATCGTCATTTGCAGGAAGTGTGGCTTTTATTCATTCATTCGAAGAAAACAGCGGCTAAAGCGCATCAAAAACTTCAAAAAGATGCTTTTCTAAGTCAAACAACGTGCCGATTGGTTCCGTCGAATAAAAGACGGTGATTTCGATGTTAACGACCGTGACAAACACAAAAAGAGATTGCTTCAGTATTGCATGCGAAAAGCTGATTCTACAACATGACAACGCTCTACCCTACCTTGCCAAACCCGTTAAAACCTACTTAGAAACGCTCAAATGGGAGTCCTACCCCACTTGCCATATCACCCAGATATTGCCGTCCGATTATTACTTATTTCATTCGATGGCACATGGTCTCGTTAATCAGCTGTTCCTCTCATATCTGCTTGATTCGTGGATAGCCTCAAAAGACGAATATTTCTACCGTGACGGTATTCGAGCTCTGCCAGAAAGATGGGAAAATGTTATCACAAGTGATAACAATAATAATAAAGTTGAAGTTGCATAAATAAACAGTGAAAACTTAGTTGCGCACCCAATAATTAAGCCAGCGATTCTCAACCTGTGGGGCGCGCCCCCCAAGGGGGGCGCGGCGTTTCTACAAGGGGGCCGCGAGTATATTTAAAATCAAAAACATATTGTATATTAAAAAAAAATATTTTATATATTTTAAAATAGAATGAACTTTATAATTACATATTACCAATAAATATTTTATTATATTTATTATTTAAGTTAAGTTTATTAGTATGGAAGAAATACCTCTTAAATATGCTAGGTTATTAATTAATGACTTCCCTGAGCCTGTTTCTCATTGCAAAGTTTTTGAAATGAAGGAGTAATACGAGATATGGATACTCTAAGTTCGTTTTCTATATTTAGCTGAGATCTGTATTTTGTTTTCAATGAAGCCACCGCAGAAAATCCAGTTTCGCAAAGATAAGATGTTGAAAATGGTAAAAGTATTTGGAAAGCTTTTCGTTTTAATGTCGCAAACTCGTCATCCAAACCAGCCCAAAATTCAAAAATCGATTTGTTATTGAATTGTCTTTTGATTGCACTGTTTGTTGTAAAATCAATAAAAGTTTCCTCTTCAAAAGTCGAGAGACCTTGTGGAATATTGTGATATGGGTCCCTAACCCACTCGTAACTAGATAGAATTTTTTCGTCAGGAAAAAAGTATTTTTTAAAATTTTTTGCTAGCATGCTTAAATGTTTGTCTATAGTTAGGAAAATCACGTTTATATGTACTTCTTCGGTTTTGTATGTCTTTAAAAATTCATTTATATTAGGAAACATTTCCAATTTCTTTTCTTTCATATTTCTAAGCCACAAATTCAACTTTGTACAAAACGCAGTGACTCTATCATTTGTTTCCAAAATATTTGTATTTAATCCTTGAAGTTGGAGATTCAAGACATTTAACTTCTCAAATATATCGACTAAATAAGCCAATTTCATAATAAATAAAGCATCTCGAAACATCACGGCTTCTTGTCGATTTTCTTCTTCCAGAAAAATACAGATTTCTTCTCTTAATTCAAAAACACGTTTCAAAAACTTTCCACGTGATAACCATCTGGCTTCGCAATAAAATAGTAATGCTGTGTGTACTGAACCCATATCTTTACAAAGTTTAGAAAACATTCTTGATTTTAAAGGTCTTGTTTTTATATAATTTACAATAGTTACAGCTGTAGATAACGCGGTATTTAAACCAGGACTCATTTCTTTCGACGCCAGTGCTTCTCTGTGGATCATGCAATGTGTCCATATACACTGTGATGATTTTTGTTTCACCAATGTTTGCAGGCTTTGAAATCTTCCAGACATTGAACGAGCACCATCGGTACATATTCCAACACAATTTTCCCATTCCATATTCGCCTCGTTTATAAAATTATCCAAGATGGTAAATAAAGCAGTTGATATTGCTCTTTGCTCTATTGGTTTGCAAAAAAGTAGTTCTTCTACAGCTGATACACCATCACAAAAACGTACATAGGCTATCAAATGAGCATCTTTATTGTTGTCAGTTGCTTCATCTAGTTGAATTGAAAACAATTTTCCACGCAATTTTGCAAAAAGCTGGTGCTGTACATCTTCAGCCATGTCACCAATACGACGAGCTACAGTATCATTGGAAAGTGGAATAGATTTTAATTTTTTAGCAAAATTTTCTCCAAACATGGTTTCTACAATTTCAATTGCAGCTGGCAAAATTAGCTCTTCACCAATAGTGTGAGGTTTCTTGCATCTAGCTATTTGATACGAAACTTTGTAAGAAGCAAGTAAAGCTTGTTCATTCACAGACAAAGAGTTTTTAAAAACTAATTTTTGCTTTTCAAATGATTTTAATTTGCTTTCAAAAAATTGTCGAGGTTTGTTAACGTATTCACTATGAAGAGTTTCCAAATGTCGTTTAAGTTTATTTGGCTTCATACTGTCAGCTGCCAAAATTTTTGAACAAATAACACACAAGGGCCTTTCTTCTTCTTTTACTTCAGTGCTGGTAAATCCATAGTTCAAGTATTCGGCGCAATATTTTCTTGATTTAGTTTTTGGAACATGCCTAGCCTGTGCACTAGTTGATGCTTCACAATCCTCCAATGCTCGCTTACGTCCACATAAAAATTTATCCATAATCTTTGCTAAAGATGCCTCTGTTGCCTCTAAAATATATATTTAAGAAAAATTGACCAGAAATCGATAGAAACATTTAAAAAATATGGAAGTAACTAAAAAATTATAATTTTCAAATTCAAAAGAATATAAAATAAAATTTATATAATGGATGATAATAGGTGATGGTAATTACTATTTATAGATTTAAATTTAGTTGTAAAATTTTTTACATTATCGAAGAAAAAAGTATGAAAAATGATTTTAATAAATTTGTAAATAAAGAAAATCAATATGAAATTGATGAGAATAGAAAGTAGAGATTGAAATAACGCATAGAAAAAAATATCTTTGTGAAATTTGGAATATAAGGAACATTTACTTAAATTTCAATTAATGCTTTGGGAAGCAATTTTTTCTTTTTTCATATATGTTATAATAAACCAACAGGGACTATAATGCTTCATTCACAACCTCCAAAATTAGAATTAGAATTACACTTAGAATTAGAATTTAAATTAGTATGTAAATTAACGTATTTTGGAGCATTCACATCGTCTAAATTAGTCGGTTGTTTTTGCAATAATTGCAGGTACAAAATACCTAACGCCACACTAAGTGAACTTAATATTTTACGTCGATGCTGTGCCTGTGCTCGTGCTCTTCGTATTGGCAACATAATTTTCACAAAATGATAAATTTAAAAACAAGCTGTCAAAAATTTGAGGTTATGTACTACTCCAAATTAGTGTGTAAATTACCGTAAAAGCTTGTACTTTGCTATGTGTTAATTTAAAGTGTAATTGTAATTCTAAGTGAAAACGTTAATTTGAGGTTGTGAATGCTCATGTATTAACTCATATGCCAAACGTTTGCTGTTAATTGTAATTTGAATTGTAATTCAAATTCTAATTCTAATTTGGAGGTTGTGAATAAAGCATAAGGTGATAAGTAACACGTAAAAAACGCAAGTTGTTATAATAAGAATTAAATGTGGTTAAAAATTTGCGTGTTTTACGCTTTTTTTATCTTACAATTTATTAATTAATTTAATATTGTTATTTATTTAATATTTAACAATTAATTGTAAATAAAAATTGTTAAATTTTTCCATTTTTATTCTACAAATATTCTTTATTATTTTCAGATACGAATTGAGTAGCATGATAAATGTATTTTTTGTACTTACCTTTTAATATTGAAGTCCCCTAAAAAATGATCAATTTTAGATAAATAATAGTGCATGTACTCGTGATGTACTGTAAAATCTCTGAAGTTTACTCGCACTGAATCGCACAAGAACACTGGAAAGGCCGATAAAATTATCAAAACAGAAATGCGACCTTGACAGAATGTGTAGGAAGAAATATATAGAAAAGGGTGGGGATAGACGTATGCATTACTGTGCATTTATAGCAAACAGTCGCATTTTACCAATAAAATTAAATGTACGAATATCGGACTGTTTTCATGTTTTAATCAAAAAAATAATAAAAAATTAATACTAATAATTATACAGAACTCTTATAAAAAGCTCCAAATAATAATAACTAAACAGCGCTATAAAATCTTACAAAATAGTCACATATAGCACACATGCTTGTCTGGCCGTAAATATACTGAAAAAAAAATTCGATAGATCAAAAAGGGGGGCGCGAGAATATTTATATTGGTAATATGGGTCGCAATAACAAAAAGGTTGAGAAACGCTGAATTAAGCAATTGACTAAAGATGGATTCGTTGAGAAAATAATTTTAGAAAAAAACTATATTCAAAGAAATCATGTGATCCAGTTATCATAAGATAATAGTCGGGTTTTTGATGGTATTAATATATTCAGAACAACCTATGCCTGTAGATTTTTTTTGTACCCAGGGTTTGATATTTACAGATTTCGCAAGTTTCCTTATGACTTCCAGAAATAGTTACTTAACTTTTCTTTGATGAAAACGAAACAAAATTTCATAAATTGTTTTTAATTTTTGTTGATATGAATGCTGAAGACAAATGTAGCTTTATAATTGTCGAAGCAATTCAATTACTCATCAGGAAAAGGATGAGTACTTGAACGAACAATAAAATTTTACAAGAACTTAAAGCATCGGCCTTTAAATTGGGCACTGCTCTTATTAGGGTTGAAAGTGAAAACATTTGCGCCTGAATACTGAAACAAATATTTCAATTTATTCACCCTCATCAGCACAATATTATTTGTAGTTTAAATTGAATTATAAGAACTTACTTGGCATACGCTTTCTCCAACAAACCCGGCCAAAACAAATCCGAGTGCTGCGATTGCAAAAACGCCAGCCTGCCGTGCACCGTCGGCAGTCTATCGTCCACCAGCACTTCTGTCCACTCGCCGCACCACCATAGCCTGAACCTGAAGACTCCCGCGTACTGCTCCCCGCCAAAGGACTGATCTGCCGGCACCACCCTGTAGAAAAGCCCCTTGTTCAGGTAAAGCACTCCCAGACAAGACACGAGCCATCTGTCACCTGAAATTAAAATGCTTAGGTTTAGCGTATCTTTAAAGGGAAACTAGGCTTACTGTTGTGTTGGAGGGGACGGGTTGAGTTGCCGTTTGGGAATTCTAGAAAGAAAAGAAAGGAAATTGTCAAGTATATTTCTCAGGTGTTCTTCTTTATTTTTAATTATGAAAATAAATTATTTTTTAGCTAACCCATTAAAGTCGTTTAATATCCTAATACTTTGTCAATCGCGATCCTTAATACTATTATCCAGTTCTTGTTTTGCCTTAATATTGTTGCTAGTATTACTCGACTAGCTCAGGAAAGTAAATAGTCTCCTCAAATCAAGAATTGTGGACTCGGATTTATTTCAAACCGAGAACAAGTTCATTGTCTAACGTTATTTATGAACTGATTTGAAATAAATCGACAAACATGTGAGGGGGTTATGTAAATTTGATATGTTATGAAATTAAACAAGGAAAATTTCTGGCAATGATCAATAAAATTCGATCAATCCCTTTTTTCCAACTGCAAAAAATACTTACACTGTAAGTTATACAAACATCTATTGTATTCATTAAATAATTTCGACTAAAACCGTTGCAATTTCTCAGCAGTGCTGCGATGCAACAACAAATATCTATTGTGTAATCCAATGTCCGGCGGGGTAAATGCTCGGGAAGTAGTTGTTTCAATAGATGTTTGTAAAACTTACAGTGTAAGTATTTTTTGCAGTTGGAAAAAGGGATTGATCGAATTTTATTGATCATTGCCAGAAATTCTCCTTGTTTAATTTCATTGTAATTTAAGCTGCAAATGTGTGAATCATCTTTGTTTCATTTCATTTTATTTAATTTATTTGCTAATATTGAATTATTAATTAATCACGGGAGAAGTGAATTCGTATTTTTTTTTTTAATTTCATACGCTATTATTTTGTTTGAATTTTAGCGCAGCATTTATTTCGTTGTTTCTGAGTGTACTCGGCGTTGGGGAAGATAATTAATTGTTTTCGGTATATTTCTTAATCTTCTTTGACGTTATTGGATAAGTGTGCTGTGACTGTCGCGTTACTGAATTTGTATTCATTAAATTTTTGGATTTATATGCACCACTTTTTTCCACTTCGTTATACATTGATTTAAGTTTTATTGAAAACACTGATTCTCTTTTGAGCTAACATACTCCCCGCTTTTTATAGCTGTACTTTAATCCCCCTATCTTTGTAATTCCCCGCCATATATACAGATTGTTCTAAATTAAGTGCGCACCGTTGCTAACTTTGTTATTAGCTGAGCTAGAAAGTCGGGTAAATTAGCAAAGGAGAAGTAAACTTTCTGGGAATTACAACGACGAAATCAGAAAACAAAAAAAACATCGCGTCTTCAAGAAATTAACAAAACAAACCTTTTTTTAATTGGGACACCTTATATATTTTATCTCCATTTGATAGAAAGAATTTTTCACAAAAAAAAAAGTTTTAATAGACTATTGAAAAAAATCACAAATAACGAAGTTATTGGCATTTTAATATTCTGTTTCCAATGAAATAAAGTTGCCATAAAAAACCAAACACTAACAAATAATGGCAAAATCGTTTATTATAGGTTAATTACCTATTTAAAAATAAACATCAATTATGGTGTATTGAATGAAAAATATGAATTCTTGATCGAACGTCAAAGCCTCGTGGTAACATGTACCTCATTAACACATTTTATATTTAAAAACTAATTTTTGGTTGTAATACATCATTATATCGAGTGTATAACAAAAATCGACGAAGAAGTTGGCGTTGGAAGTCTCGAGTCATGTCTGTACTAAGATCACACGCGTGAAATGCTGGTTGCGGTTAAACAGTTTGTAATGGTTCATACCCCTACCTTATACAAATTTTTAATTTGTACAAAACATACGTTGTGTTCAAATCGTAGTAACCCTTTAATTAATTGGCCAGGTTCGTTATTTGTGTTAATATGCATTATTTCCACTTACCGTGACTTTTTATTATCATTATTAGATTACTTAGGAATGATCATGTGTGCAATTGAATAAAACGAACAAATGAAGCAAACAATGCGGAATTTATTTCATATTGACAGAAGAACATAAATTGACATATTAAACAAATTTAAACTATTCAAACAATTTTCACGCATTGTGTACTACAAAAAAAAAAGTGGGTTGGTGCTCTGATTGTGTATGGGAAAAACCCACCAAAAAAAAACCCATCGGAGAAATAATCAACAATAACAAAAGAGAATGAGAGCATATAGTATCGAGGTTTTACCTGTTTATGAAGTTGTGATCAACGACCCCGTTTTATTTTAGTTCCCGCTCCGCGTAACTAACACCCTTCGAAGACGGACACTTTTACTTTATCCCGAAGCGCGTAATTAGTTTAAGGAATCCGATATCTCCGGTAAGCTCCCGCGCTCTTCGAAGACGGATCCTGTTTATTTTATTCCGAACCGCGTAATTAGTTTAAGGAATCCGATATCTCCGGTAAGCTCTCGCGCTCTTCGAAGACGGACCTTGTTTGTTTTATACCGAACCGACAATTTGTTTAAAGAATCCGATATCTCCGGTAAGCTCTCGCGCTTTTCGAAGACGGACCTTGTTTGTTTTATACCGAACCGATAATTTGTTTAAAGAATCCGATATCTCCGGTAAGCTCTCGCGCTCTTCGAAGACGGACCTTGTTTGTTTATCCCGAACCGACAATTTGTTTAAAGAATCCGATATCTCCGGTAAGCTCTCGCGCTCTTCGAAGACGGACCCTGTTTATTTTATCCCGAACCGACAATTTGTTTAAAGAATCCGATATCTCCGGTAAGCTCTCGCGCTTTTCGAAGACGGACCTTGTTTGTTTTATACCGAACCGACAATTTGTTTAAAGAATCCGATATCTCCGGTAAGCTCTCGCGCTCTTCGAAGACGGACCCTGTTTGTTTTATACCGAACCGATAATTTGTTTAAAGAATCCGATATCTCCGGTAAGCTCTCGCGCTCTTCGAAGACGGACCTTGTTTGTTTATCCCGAACCGACAATTTGTTTAAAGAATCCGATATCTCCGGTAAGCTCTCGCGCTCTTCGAAGACGGACCTTGTTTGTTTATCCCGAACCGACAATTTGTTTAAAGAATCCGATATCTCCGGTAAGCTCTCGCGCTCTTCGAAGACGGACCCTGTTTATTTTATCCCGAACCGACAATTTGTTTAAAGAATCCGATATCTCCGGTAAGCTCTCGCGCTTTTCGAAGACGGACCTTGTTTGTTTTATACCGAACCGACAATTTGTTTAAAGAATCCGATATCTCCGGTAAGCTCTCGCGCTCTTCGAAGACGGACCCTGTTTGTTTTATACCGAACCGATAATTTGTTTAAAGAATCCGATATCTCCGGTAAGCTCTCGCGCTCTTCGAAGACGGACCTTGTTTGTTTATCCCGAACCGATAATTTGTTTAAAGAATCCGATATCTCCGGTAAGCTCTCGCGCTCTTCGAAGACGGACCTTGTTTGTTTATCCCGAACCGACAATTTGTTTAAAGAATCCGATATCTCCGGTAAGCTCTCGCGCTCTTCGAAGACGGACCCTGTTTATTTTATCCCGAACCGACAATTTGTTTAAAGAATCCGATATCTCCGGTAAGCTCTCGCGCTTTTCGAAGACGGACCTTGTTTGTTTTATACCGAACCGACAATTTGTTTAAAGAATCCGATATCTCCGGTAAGCTCTCGCGCTCTTCGAAGACGGACCCTGTTTGTTTTATACCGAACCGATAATTTGTTTAAAGAATCCGATATCTCCGGTAAGCTCTCGCGCTCTTCGAAGACGGACCTTGTTTGTTTATCCCGAACCGACAATTTGTTTAAAGAATCCGATATCTCCGGTAAGCTCTCGCGCTCTTCGAAGACGGACCTTGTTTGTTTATCCCGAACCGACAATTTGTTTAAAGAATCCGATATCTCCGGTAAGCTCTCGCGCTCTTCGAAGACGGACCCTGTTTATTTTATCCCGCACCGCGTAATTGGTTTAAGGAATCCGATATCTCCGGTAAGCTCTCACGCTCTTCGAAGACGGACCCTGTTTATTTTATACCGAACCGCGTAATTATTTTAATTTACGGAATTCGCCCGGTCACTTATTATTTCACGCACCCCCGATTTAAAATCACGATTACAAAACTTTCTTATTTTTCAAACGTGGTCTCTTCGCGGTCTGTTCCCCGACTATCCCCCTTTCGCATCAACTTTATCCTTTTATATCTTCGCCGCAGCTTTCCTTTTTTTTTATTATCGTTTATCTTGTCTCATTCCTTCGTTCTTCGCGTTCATCTCCCCCTTTCCCGAACCCCGCCGCGCTTGCTCTTCTTGCCGCATTCCACCGTTCCTCGCGCTTATCTCCCCCTTTTCCTGACTTCTTGCTTTTGTTTTTCTTAACGCATTCCTTCATTCTCCGCACTCTTCTTCCCCTTTACCTAATTCGACGCGCTTTACTTTTCGTGCCGCATTCCATCGTTCTTCGCGCTTATCTCCCCCTTTCCCTGACTCGTCGCGTTTATTTTTCTTACCGCGTTCCTTCATTCTCCGCGCCCGTCTTCCCCCTTTCCTAACTCGACGCGCTTTGCTTTTCGCCCCGCATTCCATCGATCTTCGCGCTTATCTGCCTCTTTTCCTGATTTTAGGTAGACTAAACAAACTACTTCACTCCGCATTCCTTTCTTTCGGATTCATCAGATTAATTTAAATATTAATAATTTCAAGAAAATAATTCAAAAAAAAAATTCTGTACATGGTGCCCTTTGACCCATTACAAGTTAAAAAATTAATATCTGATATTATTATGTTTTTAAATATGTAGTCAAACTAAATTTATTTTAAATTACAATAGTCAAAGTAAGTGTTGAAAATGCTCACGGCCACTATCCAGGCAACTTTCAGTCCTTCGCCTAACGAAAGTAAAAACATTTTGAAACATTAAAGGATTCTGCTTAATTTCATTATTTTTTCTGTAATTCGCTATCGAAGACGAGGAGCTGAAGTGCAGGAACTTATATATAGGGTGAGACATCGAAGCTCCTGTTTTCGATATCTCCCTTTGCATTTGGAGAAATACTGTAAAATGTTAAGCGCTATAAAAAAATAAGAAAGCAAAATATAAACATTTTGCTTTCTAATTTTTTCATAGCTTATTATGTCGTGTACTATTTTATTTAATTTTTGTATCAATAAAACAAAAATATGGCTAATGAAAATTTATAAATATCTATGTAAATATCAAACGTATTTAATAAACCGCATATGTAAAGGGTCAATAAATATTAACTCAAATTTTCTTTTATTTTCGTCACTATTTAGCTCTTTTAGAATGCTTAAAAATATTGCTTTTTATACCGGTTTTTTTCTGACATATAAGAGTCAAATATTATTTCGAGATAGACGAAAATATACCATTATACACGTCAGATCTTCGCCCTTTCGCCACGTGACATGAATATTGTATGAACCTCTCACAATTTATTTTAGTTTATTTTAGACTCTTACTTTATTAATAAAACATGGTTGACCATTGAATACGCATATGATAAAATAATTTTCATATATACTGGGTGATCCAGTTTCCCGCAACTTATATCAACTTTCATATTTTAAATGAAATACCCTATATATTGTATTTTTATTACATTCCTATTTAAATTGTCTTTACATTAATGTCATATAATTAGTAGTAGTTAGTAGAGGTGTACTAAAAAATCATTACTATGAAATTTTGCATGCATACTAAGATAGTACTATTCTATGTAATGATTATTTTTTAATGGGAAATATTTTTATATTTATTGAAAAATAATGTTAAATGAGTGAATTTTCAAACCGGTGTGGTTTTATTTTGTCAAATCGCACCCTAACTTTTTTAACTTGTCATAAAAAGAGGAACATTTTTTATATATCATACTATGTACTTATCTTTCGTAGTTTTCAAAATATTGCACATTTAATACTGTTTTTAATACATTTTAAGAATTAATTAAATGGTTGGCCATAGAAACAGAGAAATGACAATAAACAATAATGTTTTATATCGTTCTGACAATTAAAATTTTGGATGATTTTGGCTCATTGATAATATCAACCATTATTTCGTATTCATATATAGATTTTCGATAACGCTAATTTAGCATTTGTTTTCAATTTCATTTACTTTTGATGCTTCATTATTGTCATTTCTATTACTTTTTCATGTCTAACTATTCAATTCATTCTTAAAATGTCATGTAAATTCTATAAATTGTGAAATATTTTGAGAAGTACAAAAGATGGGCATATACAGGTTCTTCTAAATTAAGTGCACACTATTGCTAACTTTGTTATTAGTTAAGCTAGAGAATTAGCAAAGTAGTGGTATATTTTCCGAGAATTACAATCGCGTAATTAGAAAAACAAAAGAAAATAGCGTTTTCAAAATATTAACAAAGCAAACACTTTAAAAAACTTTTTTAACAAAAAAAAAGTTATAATAGACCATTACAAAATAATCGCAAATAACGAAGTTATTGGCATTTTAAAAATCTGTGGCAGAAAGACTAGATGTTTATGATTGTAATGTTGTAAATATTGTAATGTAATTTAATGTATCTCTCAGAAATAAAGATAATAATATTCTGTTATCAATGAAATCAAGTTGCTATAAAAAAACACTTACAATTATTGATCAAATCGTTTATAAGTTAATTTACCACCTAATTAATAAATTTATTTAAACGTAAATTATAGTATATTGAATAAAATAATGTAAGGGCTATAACGTATTGCACTGCCCCGGAGTTTAAACAATGCGTGCAATTCAGCACTGACAATTAGAAATAAAATTTGTATTCGCAGCCGATTTCAAAACATAATCCGAATATAAAATTAACAGATAATGATTACCCGTCTGCAATTATGCCGGATGACGCGAGAGAAATTAATGTCATTATATATACGACAAAAAGATTACTAAAAATGGACGAGAATTCCTATTCCCTCAAAACAAGTACATTGATGTATAAATATTCCAACTATTCATTACAAACTATCGCATGACTCGTTGTTTTGTCGGCCATATTGCATTAGAACTCGTGCACTCACTACTCGAGTCAATGTCGTTTTCTTGCATAGTTAATAGACTATACGGTCAACGCAAAAATATACTTAGGTAGGGGTGTGGCGTCACTGCAGCCCATACTTGCATAATAATGGGAAAGCATGACGTGTGATGGTTTATTAAAGAAAACTAATTAATAATTAAAACAAAATAATATCTATACAAACAATACTTAAAACTAAGGTATATATTTTATATTTATTAGTGTGCATTTATTTATGGAATAGCAGAAATACACTCATTAAATAATTTATTAATTTGTACTCGCTTTCAGTTTACGCTATTATCATCTCTTTGGTAATTTTATATTTTCGTGTGATTCCACTATTAAAAATTTTATGTTTTGTATATGTTCTTCATAGAACAAAAGTTTTTATTATATCTTTCGGTGTTTCTTTAAATTTATTAATAATAATTGTTTTGTTCTTAATTGTCATATCACATTTGGAACATTTTTAAAATGTTCTCCATGAAACTTTTTTTCAAATTGTTTTGCCTTTAATGCCTATATTAAATTAGGTTCTGCCAGACCACCAATACTTAAATGCAGAATTCTACTTATATTTCTATTAAATGCATAACTATGATCTTTAGGGTAACCTGATGTTGTTTTGGATAAATCTGGTTACTTTATTTTAAACTTTTTGGCCATACAGCCTCATAGACCACGGTTAATAGAGTATTAACCGTGGTTTTCTTGCACTCGGTCGGGACGAGTGCACATTTTTATGTAAGCAGAAAACGATTTTGACAGGAGGCACTGAAAAAGTGCACAAGCAGAAAACGCAAAAAATCAGGTAGTAAGCAGAAAACACTATAACATATTAAACATTTTATATTGAAAAACTTTTTTGTAATATATCAATAAATAGGTTTATATCGATAGGTAGATGGTGAATTGACTGACAGATTGAGAAAACATTTTGTGTTCATGATTTGTTGGTAGTTTGTTATTTACAAGAACCGAAAACACAATATTAATATGCGAATAACTTGTTTATTTGTGATTTTTTGGGCTAGTGTATTATAATTTTTTTGTTAAGAATTATCTTTTCTATCAAATTATGACAAAATATATAGAGTGTTCTATTTAAAATATTTTTGTTTTGTCAATATCTTGAAAACGCGATGCTCTCTTGTTTTTCTGATTTCACCACCGGAAAATTTACTACTACTTTACTAATTTAACCGACACTGAAGCTCAACTAATAACAAAGTTAGAAATAGTGCGCACTTGATTTGGAACAACCTGTACATTATGCTTAATGAAATATTTGTATCATTTATTATAATCTAGGATAGAAATAGAAAAGTATAGTGTCATTAAAAAAATACGTCCGTTTAAAAACTCACATATTTAACATTATTTTTCGTGCACCTTCTATAAAAATATTTCATATTTAAAATTACTGTTAAATAGAATAGTATTATCTTAGTTTGTATAAAAAATACAGTCCTCCATCTTTATAAACTATTTTTTTCTGAAGATAAAGACCCCTTTAAGAATCAAATAAAAATAATATATAGGATGTTCCATTTGAAATAACATAGCTGATATCAATTCTAGGATAATGGTACACTCTGCATATATGAAAATAAGTTTATATTATGCGTCTTCATTAGTCAAGCAAGTTTTATTAATAAATTAATAACTTACCCTGTATATATAAAAGGATAATACAGTGAAAATACCAAGAATTCACACTGGTTTGAGTGACATCAGATACTATATCTTAAATATCATCACTTGATTGGATAGATTGTTCTGATTGGATCTGCGCCTTATTATCTGATAATTCATTACGCTGGTGCTGTGTGAACTATTATTTACAATTATATTTTCAGTCCACGTTCCTGCACTACTAGAGTGTATAATGTATAATGTAATATTATTACAAACAACCTTTTTGGCCACTTTTTTTACGGCGCCAGCTTAGTGATTATTGTACGTCATTCTCAAGACTTTTTGTAAACTTTTATAGCCAATATTTGACAGACCTTGATCAGACTTGATCCAACAGTTAATTGTACACTGTAAGAAACATAGGTACATCAAAAAACAGACTTGGTTTCGAATTAGCATTATTTGATAATCTAACTCTACTAATTTTATATAGACTCCTTCTTATGTACAGTCGTATAACGCTTGATGGAAAAAATCATTTATTGCATTGAATAATACAATTGACAGCAGACGAAACATAAAATGAAACTGCAGTAAATTTAAATCAGTTAAATATCAAAAACAATCTTATAATACGTAAAGATTACAGTTAATGCTCATCCACGTCTAATTACTAAAGGATGAAAATAATGGATTAATGACAGAAGGCAGTTTCTATTTTTAAGACGCTTAATAAAAGCCGAACTCTCATAACTCTCTCGTCCTACTCGGGGCATTAGAAACTCGCGTGAGCGATTAATTATCAGAGCGCTCCTGTGCGATTTTCAGAGACAAGGAGAAAGTGCCCGCTATTGTTTCTGATCCGACTAGGTAGACATTGATCTTCAAATTACATGCCTATTTTTTTTTCTTCTCCATTAATCCCCCTCCCGATACCATAATAAACAAGCGAAAGTAAATTGATGTCTTGTTTTTATTTAAATTCGCGTAGATTTATGATAGTCGATTGTATTATGTGTATTATTGTGGTTATGATAAGTTACTTTTATACAGATTTTTTTGTTAAATTGAAGATAGATATAACATAAGACTATTTTATATAACGAATTAAATCTTTACCAACATTCAGAAGTATCACCGTTTTAGACTTTTTTCTGTGGGGTTATGTGAAGAACAAAGTGTATGAACAATCATATCAATCTGTGGAGGATCTTAGACTAGCTGTAGTTGAAACATTTTATTATATTGACAGAAGAAAAGTAAAAAAACACAAATTCGATTTTAAAAAGATGTACTTTATGCCATAATAATAATGGTGGACTTTTTGAGCATCAATATTTAAAATTTTCTTCTATTATTATTTTGATAATTTCGGAAATATTTTACTTTATGTTGCTTTTGACAAATCTTAAGAAAGATAATACATTAAATATTGATTTCGTTGCTATAAACAACCGCAATTGTTTTACTTTTGTCTTTTTCATGGCTAACTAATTTTTGGTGTATGGTAAAATTAAAAACGACTGTAACTTATTTTATTTTAAAAATAACTATGACATATGTTATATCGGATTAAAGGGAAAAAAATAACCCTTTTAATAAAGTCATAGCCAACTACTGTTTCCATTTAAAAAAAGGTAAGTTTGTGTCATATCTCCCAAAATATGGGCGAAAAATTTTTTTTGATTTTTTCTTATTAATCTATGTAAAATTTTCTACAACTTTGTCCTTTACAGTTTTTTTCTATCTATGATAATAATAGAGATATATTGATTTAAAAAAATTGACACATTTTACTTTTTTCAAAATATCTAGTTACCCTTGACTTTTTCAAATATTTTGAAAGTGTCATTTTATTCGTCTTATAAAACTACACTTCTTTCCCCATTTAACCGTTTTTCTATCTCTTATAGTTTCCGAGATCCCCATAGAGAACATCGAAAAAAACTCACCCTGTATATTTCACGCCTTATATTTTTTTAGATAGTCTTAACACTATTCACATATACAGACATATCAATTTGTAAAATGTTTTTAAATGAGAGTAATATTTATATTATATTCCTTTTGCAACTTATTTATTTTAAAATACTAAATATATATTTCGAGCACAATGTGCTTATTCTCAAACAAAAGAATAAACATAAACAATATTAACACTAAACCTACTGATACTTCATGTATACCTATTCCTACCACAGCGGGTCAAATGACCCGTCTTTGAAATCTTATATATATATTACTATGTATAGCGAAAAATATATCATTTAGCACAATTTGGTAGATGAGTAAAACAATTTTTTTCAAATAAGGATTCAAAATTGTTTATTTATTAAATTTAAAAAACATAAAAATAATACAAGAAAAAAATTAAATATTCTTCAATTGAATACTAAATTTAGAAAAAAAATAATATACTTTATTTGTGTTCACCACATATTTTGCAAATTATTGGGTTCTCGAAAGCACATTTTCCACACACATATTTGTTGCATTTGAAACAGATTTTCGTAGTTTTGTTTTCTTTGCAAAAACCTATTTGGCACCTTTTTCGCATTTGCACACGAGAATCCGAAGTTGAATTTGTTGATGCTTTCTGTATAATTTCCTTTTTTTCCTGTTGCTCATGTTGAAAATCTTCGGCTAGTTCTTCAGCCAGTTGGAATAAAAATTGTTGTCTAGAAATTGTTTCGCCGGTTGTTTCTCTGTATAAAACCCAAGAGTTGATTCCAGCCAGATCAAGAATATTGAAGAAAATTTGCACAGGCCATCTTTGCGATTTTGATTTCACGGAGTATTTTCTTGCCATTTGATCCGTCATGTCTACACCATATTTAGTATTATTGTAAAATCTAATCGTTTCAGGTATACGCTTACCGTTTTTTTCGATGTTTACAGATTTGTGCTTTTAGCTTAGTAGAAGCACTTTTTTGTTTGGCTTACTTTTGTAAATGGTAAGTGAACAATGACTCGATTTATATAGTTTTGTTGAGAAGCGTGGCATACCATCTTTCGCTTGCTTAGCGAATTTTGGTAGTTCTCTTTTATTTGCGCGGATAGTTCCAACAATAGTGGTTCTTTTCTTTAGTAATTTTGCAGCTAGTGATGCGCTCGTAAAGAAATTATCTGTAGTGACGCTTCTTCCGCATCCTGTGAACGGTTCCAGTAGTTTGAGAACAACGAATTCCCCAAGCGGAGATGAAGCTCCTCTGTTTTCATCCTTTCCCAAATATGGAAATCAATTTATAATGTATTTGGTTTTGACGTCAGATGCTAGCCAGAATTTGATACCAAACTTATCGGGTTTGTTCGGCATGTATTGCGTAAACCTACACCTCGCTTTGGTTGGGAAAAGCTGTTTATCGATAGTTACATGTTCCCCAGGCTTGTAACAATTTTGGCTATTCTCGATAAATTTGAACCATACTTCAGAGATTAGAACAAATTTATCTGTTTGTAAACGCTGGCTTCGTTGACTTTTTTTTATCAAACCTGATAAACCGCATAATTTCACAAAAATCACTCCTGTTCATGGTTTCTGAAAAAAAAAGTGGGTCCCCATTTCTTGTTCCATAGATATGAGATGTTCAGATTGTTTGCCTGATATGCGCCTCGTGCATATAGAAGAGCAATAAATGCATTTATTTTTGCAGGAGTAAGATTCCATTCCCAATACTCGACAGGCTTCTTCTTCTGTGCATTTTCTTATGTGCTGCATTATTGGATTGTCAATAAGCAAGGAAAATGCAGTTCTCATTTTGCCCTTCATAATATGTCGTTTGGCATATGCTGTCGAGTCTACAACCTCCCTAAAAATATTATGAATTGGCAATCGTCCAGGTGTTGAGCCTTGTTCTATTTCTTGCAAAATTGTACCATCAGCCGCAATTTCGATACATCGGTCTTCCACATCACTTTCACTTTCTGAACTCGATAATGGTCTTTTTCTCTTTTGTCCTCTCCGTATATTCAAAATATTCTCGTCTTCACTTTCTGAGGACTCATATTCATCCGTAATGTCAAATGAGTCATCATGTTGTTCTATGCTATTCACTTCATTTTCAGATAGCTCTTCACTAAATTCCGAACACTCTTCATCTATGTTGTTTATAATTTCCAATGATTTGAAATATTTTGAATGTTTCGACATTTTTGGGATAAGAAGTATTGGTAAAATAATGAAATAAGAATTCTTGACTCGCAAAATAGCACTATAACTATCTTGAAAAACACATTCGATGTATTTTTTAGTAAAAGTCGTAAAGGCAAATGGCGATGTGATAATGTTATTTACAAGAAATTCTGGCAAAAAGTTTAAAATGGGTCATTTGACCCGTCGTGGTAGGTTTAGTGTTAAATTTGATGTATTTTCATATAAATTTGAATTACTAAACTTTTTAAATAAAATCAATTAATTTTAATAAATTTGTGTTTAAGAGAATTAAATCAAAATTTATAATCTATATACAGAATTTTAAAAAAGAAATATTAACGAAAAAGAATATTTAAGTATAAATATTACTATCAAGAAAACTGCACTTACCAACCTATATTTTTCATAAGATAATAAAAACTGAATAAATAATATTGCGAAAATAATGGGTGCATATGAATAACCGTCAATAGCTAAGAAGTAATTGTATTGAAATTCTTTCTTTACTTATATTGTAAGTTTTTATATTGAAATAGTTTCGTAGTAGGAAAATAATTAATTTTCATTGATTATTCCATTAATATTTTCTGTGCTTAATTGAATGCAATAATTGTTGGAAAAATGCGTTTAAAAGTGAATGCATTTAAAGTAAAATTGAAATCATTATCTTACCCATTTTCCCCGCTGTGATGTCAAATTGGGCGGGACCGTCTTGCACAAATCCCGGTCTGTTGCACAAATCCTGAGAACAATAGAAACGAAATTAGCGCAAAACGAGACCATTAAGGACAATTCAACTGAACACGCTATCAAAACAACATTACGACTTTTCCCTTCGCGCTGCATTGTGTCAACATATTTACTCTGTTTTTTAATAGTCTTTTACAAAATAATAACAAATGCTTTGTTGCGTGTATTATTTTTTATTTCTTTTTTTAATAGTATGTATAAAAATAATGTAGACTCTATGTCTTACCTCGATTACAACACAACGAAAAAATAAAAAAAAAAAAACTATAAACTGTAACGGAAATTGAATACGTTTCTTATTTGGAAGCTTGAGAAATGGCATCATCAATTTCTATTTTGTAAAAACATATCAATATTTTTACGTTAACTGTTATAAATTAAATTAAATAAAATGAAACAAAGATGATTCACACATTTGCAGTTACTTAAATTAATTATTTAAGATTATTCTAAATTATTTTTGTAGATAATAAAGTATTTTTGCCTTCTAATTATAATTTTTAATTACGTACTTTTTGTACCAATATTTTTTCGTTGCTTTGCGGAAAGATCTCTATTTTCACTTCCAGACAACATATTCGGTCATGACAATGACCAGTCTAAATAATTAAGATAATTAAATTCGGTCAAAACAAAAATCTCTATTGCATAGTTTATTTATTTTAAATAACTTTAAATTACATTCAAATGCTCGGATATATGAATCCAGATTTATAAACATTTTAGAGTATTCTAAGGCTGTATTCGAAAACTTAGAATTTATTATTTGGATTCGTATTTAAATCACGAATAATTCAAATTTGAAATCATATAAATAATCACATCAATTTTTTATAAGGATTTGAATCATTTTATTGGGATTCGAATCCAAATATTGGGATCAATCTTAAAAAACACAATTTACTAACTATCTTTATCTTTTACCTAAAAGATTTTTCGATTCTGTGGTATTTGGTGAAGTAGCGAAATAAACCAACGAAAGCATTAAATTTCAATTTTCAGTCCTTACATTAATTTTAAAGTCATAAATATTGCTATATTTTTCCTGTGTAATAGATATTATAAACTGAACGGTTTAAATATGCATACTGCTTACTTAAAAGTAATTTGTAAAATTTTAACAAGGACTTGTATTCGTGATTCGAAAACTATATTCTTGTATATGAATCACATTTTCTGTTCTGAATTTGTTATCGGTATTCCACTGCGAATACCGAATTTGATTACTCGGCGTAATTTAGCTGCATCATAATTAAATCGGGCGTACATTTCTTCAGATAATTCATTCTCGGAACAACAGACCTCATTTCATTTCGCGAACCCATTCCTTAACAACTAACACAAAATTCCCTTCGTAATCTGTTTTTCAAACACGTAAAGTTTGTTGAAAAGAATAATTTTAAGGAAGTAAAAAAAATTGCAGATTATTTTGGTAAATTAGAATTTACCCATAAATGCAAATACCTGACAATAAACCCGCAATAAACCACTCCGTGTTTAGGCATGACCTCGATTAGGCGACTATAATTTAATTTTGCGATAATTAGCAAATTTAATTAGATTTAATTTCATAATAATTCTAAAATTGAAAATAGTATAATTTTTGATAGATTTTTAAATTCTGAACTCATTTTAATTCTTTAAATTATTCTCTAAAATAAATAGGGTAGCAGGAATTTGCATAAAATTGTTTATACATGTTAAATCGCTATATATACCTGGTCACGTCAACACCCAGTATATATAATTTGTATATTATCACATTTCTACTATGCTTATAAAGTTGACGAATATATAGTGTAGTTAAGTTCGGCTAGTTTTTTTTTTCAAACCCGTAATCAGCGATAGTACAAGTTGTGTGAAGGAGTGCCAGAAATCAGAGAGGAGGTAAGAAAAAGGCAAGAAAAATGTTTTTGACTCATGATAATTTTTAAGAAATTGAGCTTCGATAGTTGCGTGGATGCAACCCGTAACAAATTCTTTATTTGTGAATTCGAATGTTGTAAAGTGATTCAGATTCGTGATTGGAATGGTTTTTTATGAGAATTTGGATCAAATCTGCCTACAAACCAAGTTGGGCCTTAACCATCCTCATTGACTTTCCATTATTTACCAAGAGTAGAACCGTCTCGCCCTTTGATATAAAATATTTTACACATGCATACTTTTTGTCTTCCTTTGCCAATAGGGATTAAATTGAGAATTATTTTCGGAATGCGGGTTTCCCATATTTTCATTACATAGTGAATGTATTCAAATTACATCTTAAGTTAATTATCAATGTATTCTTATGTTATGTTATATTATAGTTTCTTTGTATTGTATCAATGTAATGTATTACTGATATAGCCCTGTAATTGGACTTTCGAGTCTGTTGGGTTGTAAATAAATAAATAAATAAATAACTTGCCTTTCGAAGGCGCAGAATCTTTATATGAGCCCAACATTTTATATGTATATAAGGTTCAGGTTGCGTGGTTTATTGATTATATTTAAAATTGTAATCTATAATTTTCTTTTTCATTCAAAATCAAATTGTGACGGCCACAACGATCATGATTTATAAGGTAGCCAGAAAGGGTGTAACAATCAACAGGAACCTTTATTTCATCGATTGATGCAATTCAATTTAAGAATACTGACGACAATAGAATTTTATAAAATAGTTCAATTAAAATAATTCACTTACAATGAAATTAAACAAGGAAAATTTTTTCTGGCAATGAAAAAATTTTCCTTGTTTAATTTCATTGTAATTTAAATAACTGCAAATGTGTGAATCATCTTGTTTTCATTTTATTTAATAAAATAATCCAAACAATTGCATCTTGGGAAAGTAATTAAATTCGGTCGAAACAAAAACATATATTGTGTAGTGTAGTTTATTTATTTTAAATAAATTTAAATTACATTCAAATACATGTTTGTTTGATTGATTGATGCAATTCAATTTAAGAATACTGACGACAATAGAATTTTATAAAATAATTCAATTAAAATTATTCAAACAATTGATTCTTGGGCAAGTACCCCACCAGACATTGAGCTACTGTACTGACGAAAGATAAATCCGGAAACACATGTCTGTAGATGTTATTATATTATGTAACGTTTTTGTTCTTTGCTTCAAACATTCTAGAATCAAAAATTGTTGTAGTATACAAATATTTGTTATGCAATAGCAAATGTTCATTGTGTAGTTTAATATCAGGTGAGAAGTAGTTCTTTCAGTGGATGTTTGTTTCAAACTACTTACGTAAAGTATGTCAAAAAGTAGCGGTAGCTAAAGAGAAAGTAATTAATTAATTAATCAATTGATTAAAATAATTATTTTTATTTGATTAAACATTTCATTCATTTGTGATAACAGATTATCTGAAAATTCTTTGTAATAATAAAACCTGTACCTATAAAGTAAATTTTTTATTGTTATTTGTCATTGTTCATCATAATGTCATAGAAGCTTTTTGCAAATTAAATAATTTCCATGATTTCTCCACCCAATTTCTGGATAATGAAAAATAAACATCATTCCTAGTATAGTCAGAAAAACTAGGAATTTAATACAAATATTTTTTGAATATTTGTTCTTTGCGATGCATGATAGGGGTCGCTAAAAAATGAAGGAGTGTCGAGATCCTAAATCTTCTTATTGATAATTCATAAGAAAGAATATAACGTTTAAAAATCTAGAAATTTACCATCACATTTAATAGAAATATTTTTTTTATTGATTATCAATAATGCGATCTTAAAAAAGAAAATAACCTAAGAAATTCTTAGAATTTTCCATCCCTCAGTTACTGTTACAGTTTTGTTAGAAGCAAGCATGGTACGCAGGTACACATAAGCCTCGTTAGGCTTTTAATGTTTCTTCCTTGTAGGGTATCTGAGACCATGTATCAGCATAGCCAGTCTACTTTGTAAGATAGGCTAGCAGTACCGAGGCAGGAGATCCATAATATTCGCCATTTCTGATCATTTGTCACCCAGTATAGCTTTACTACTTGATTTTAGCGTTGGGCAATTTATAAGGATATGCTCCGCTGTTTCGTCCTCCAAACAGTACCCTTTACAGTCTGGTAATTCTACAATCCCAATCTATGGAGGTGCACTCTGTCTGAAGTGTCTAGTTAGAATGGAGGTGATACGTTTTAATTTCTCTCTGGGCAGCCGCTGATATTATATGCCTGATATTTCATTTGGATACCGAAGGGTTTCCTTGGAAAGTCTGCAGCATGTTGCGTCATCCCATCTACTTCTAAATTTCTCTAGAATATTGACTTGGACACTTAAAGGCGGACGCATCAGTTTGCCGGGATCATACTGGCCGCAGCTCCAGCCAATGCATCGGCAATGTGAGTTCTGTTCCCTTACACCCAGGCGATCTCGACTCTGTTGTGTGTCGAGGCCTGCCTAAGTTTATTGTGGCACTATTTAACTCTCTCTGAGCAGATGTAGTTTCTCCTCATAGATTGTAGAACATGTCTGCTAATCGTAGATTACACAACGCTGGGTTATCATTTCTGCCGCGTATATTATGCCCATCAGCTCTAATTGCTCGATGGTTGTGCCTAAACCCATAGGTATTATCTTTCTAATGTTTAGGATTCTCAAGTACATTCTAAGGCCCGAAACTTCTTTCTTCGGGGATCCATCTGTATAAATTCTTATAGCATATTCCCTCAAGTATTTTGTGATTTCGCCACTGGTATCATCCTTTCAGAGCTGACTTCTTCTCTTTCCACAGAGAAAGTGGGATTGGAGACAGCATCACTTCCATAACTATTGATGGGGTTGTGTGTATGGTGCCTGTAACACAAAGATAAGCAGTTTTCTGCACCTGTGATAGTCGCTTATTGGTGCAGCCTATTTTAGTCCTAGGTTACCAAACCACTGCGCCTTAAGTAAGCATGGATCTTATGACAACTGTGTACTGCCACATCGTTGTGGGTGGGTTCAGACCCTATGTCTTCTCCACGGTACGCCGACATTGCGAAAAGGCCCTCGGTGCTTTGTTCACTTTGAGTTCGATATGTTTCTTTTTTCCTATTTATTTTTAATATATGAACACATTTTAATTCTTGTAAAATGAACAGGAAATCGGAAATTTACATAAAATTGTTTTTACATGTAAAATAGTTGTGTATACCTGATCGCGTATATACACCTGGTATATATGATACTTTTCTATTCGTTTGTATGTGAAGTAATTTTGTCTTTTCCCAATACAGGACTTAATTGTATTTTCTACAATCAACTTTCACTCAAGTTTACCAAGTAATCATGTGTATTTTTTTGACAGCCATGCTTATGAAAAATGTTGATTAATTCTACAAAGTAGTTTTTGGTTGGTACCTTCTTAAATATAATAAATATATGAATAGGATATTCATCATATTTTATTATTAAACAGGTAAATATGCTATTCAACCAAGAAAAATCTATAGCTGCGATGTCCGAGTGGTTAAGGAGTTTGACTCGAAATCAAATGGGCTCTGCCCGCACAGGTTCGAATCCTGTTCGCAGCGATTCTAATTTTATAATTATTTTAAATATCACACAATTATGGCACCAATAAAAAAATATCTAATGTGTTAAGTGAGCCTTTTAGAGCTTGGAAAGAATATACTGTCGCGCCCACTATACTTTCCAGACCTAGTATCTTGCGATTATCATTTGTTTAGGTCTCTTTGTTTTTCTATACGGTTCAAATATCACTAGGATCAGTTTTTACCAGCAAAGAACAAAACTGTAATGCACGTGGAATGATGCTACTACCAGGAAGATGGTAAAGGGTCTTGGATCAGAATTGACAATATTTAATTGAATAAAATATTAATTCACTATAAGAATATCGCCAATACAATAATTTTGAGGTATATCTTAGAGCAATGGAAGTTGACCAAGATTTAACTAGGTAAATTAAAGACGACGCAAGCACCACCTTTTGCCTAATTTCAAGTGACATCGTCAACGATTTGGGTCTACAAGGTAGACGAACGAGAATCATTGTGAATTTAACTAGGTACATGAAATAAGCCACTGGATATATATATATATATATATATACAGGGTGTCTCAGCGTGCACGCCGAGTAGCTTTACGGCTAAATGGTTTATTTTTTTCAAAATCGGCTTTCGCAGGCCTATGTAAGTCTATTAGGACCACATTTTAAAATTAGTATCAAACATACAGGGTGTCCCATAAAAGCATGGCGTATCATAGTTATATTTTTTTAATGGAATGACCCATATTTTATATTTTTTCAGATTCTACATCAAAAATAAAGTTAACTTTCATAATATGTTCATATGCCTAAACCTAATAACTTTTGAAATATTTAAATATTTTTGGAAAAATTGACGTTTCGAAAAAAAATCATAACTTTCAAATGAATGAATGAAAACAAATGAAATTTTGTGTCAGTATATCTGACTAATGGCTGAATATTTCAGACTATCAAGAGGAATTTAAAATCTTAAGATGTTTTGATAGTTCAACATATCTCCAGAAGCACATTCAAAGTCAAATTTCGTGCTTATTTTAAATGGCACACCCTATATCTAATAGGCCTATCATGTAGAAAATTGTATTGTCTTTCAGAAAGTATAAAGGTATTCTACACCTAAACCTAATAGTTTTCAAGATATATCCATTTTTGTTAATTTTCGTCATTATCATTATTATTTTAGTATGGCAATGTAACATAAAGCGCCATCTATTACTTAATTTAGTAATCATTATTGCCAGTTATTCTAATAGGCTTTTGTTTATAAGCAAATTTAATTGACACATTCGTATTATTACTAACAATTGAAAAAATAGTGTTTCTCTTATATGAAATAATTAACGTGATTCTAATAATAATGTAACGTTATTAAGATTGTCTCTTAGTGTACAAAATGTTCTCTGATGGAAGACATCCTAATAAGAAGACTGTAGAGGAAGTTTTAAATACATTAAAAACTGTAGGCAGTATGAAGTATTTGAAAAAAAAACTACCTTGAATACAGTAACTAATAATAAGGAGACACAATTACAAGTTTAATGCCATTGAATATTCGTCAAAACAGTTGGTTTAATAAGCAATAAATTGGAAGAGCTTGGCCATCTAGATCCTCTGATTTAATCCCCATGGATTTATTTCTGTCAAATCAAATATGCAGCACTCCTCACACAACAATTGAATACATGGAAAGCAGAATTAATAAATTAATAATACATTTAGATCAATTATACCTAATATGCTGAGAAATGTCAAAATATCATTTAAAATAAAATTAAATTATGTATTCGATGGTAGTATTTTTGAAAATTTATTATAAATTACTTTTAATTCTATTTCGTCAATTTATTTGATGTATTTCGTTATATTTGTTTTACAATTCTAACAAGTTTTAATCAAATAATGTACACATGTGTAAATAAATAATGCAATTAGTATATTCATAATTAATAAAATTTGTGTATTAATTTAGGAAATATCTCGAAAATCACTTGTTGGGTCAACGGACTTTATTTATAAACAATAACTAAACACTTGCCTTTATGGAATAATAATAATAAATATTATATTGAACAATAGATGGCGCTTTGTATCGACTTTCCATATTATGAATAATAAATATTATGTCAAAAGTTAACGAAAATGCATATACCTTGAAAACTATTAGGTTTAGGTAAAAAATATCTTTATACTTTTTGAAAGACAATACAATTTCCTACAAGATAGAGCTATTAGATATAGGGTGTGCCATTTAAAATAAGCATGAAATTTGACCTTGAATGTGTTTCTGGAGTTACGTTAAATTATCAAAACATCTTAAGATTTTGAATTTCTGTAAATAGCCTAAAATATTTACCCATTAGTCTAATATACTGTTACAAAATTTCATCTGTTTTCATTCGTCCATTTGAGAGTTATGATTTTTTTTCGAAACGTCAATTTTTCCAAAAATATTTAAATATTTAAAAAATTGTTAGTTTTAGGCATATATATATATTTTAAAAAAAGTTCACTTTATTTTTGATGTAGAATCTGAAAAAAATATAAAATATTGGTCATTCCATTAGAAAAAATATAACTATGATACGCCATGCTTTAATGGGACACCCTGTATATTTGAAACTAATTTTAAAATGTGGTCCTAATGAACCTACATACGCCTGCGAAAGCCGATTTTGAAAAAAATAAAGCATTTAGCCGTAAAGCTACTCGGCGCGCACGCTGAGACACCCTGTATATATATATATATATATATATATATATATATATCAGTTTTCCTCTTTCATTAAAGTTACTTAAAAAAAACATCGAAAATAGGTCACCCTGCACAAAATTTTATAAAAAATTCTTCAGAGAAAGATTTAAAAAAATAGTTATAACATATCATGCACAATGCTTTGATAGATAATTAATAAATATTTATTAAATAAATAGTTTTAAGTAGATTTATTAATTATTTTTAATTACTCATATTATTTTTAGGATAATTATTCTATGATTTTTTAGAATATATAAAGTAGTATTTTTAAATATTTTTTTTTATTTTTAATTGATACTACGTCAAAATTGTTTGGTATTAATATTTTATCAGTAAAAATATAAATTTATTTAAATGCTGAGACGTTTTAACTTGTTGACAAAAATCTAACGTCTGATATTTCATATTCTTAGAAACAAATCAATAATAAAATTAAAAATCTTCATTCGTGGGCTGAGATAACTAAATGAATAAAAACATGTTTTGAACCATCCTACTTTTATATTCCATTTATGGAGTATTTTGTTACATCTCTTGGTTCCTCTTGGTTTATTCAATAATAGCCGTTTTCAATTGCTGCATTGCAGATTTGATCTTATTATTCGTTTTAGATGCGGTTTAGTTCTTTCGGGTTATTCTGTATCGCAGCTAAGAGAAAGGGAAGATTAATTCTACATTGGGGATGGTTGTGCTTTTATTGCTCTTATTTAGGTTTATTGGTATTTCTACACTATTATCTTCTTTATTACTATACTGTCATTTATTTAATTATTTATTTATTTAATTACGGACATCGCCTATTTAACAAAATCTTCTATTATAAAATAATAACAAAAAATATCTAAATGAACTACAAATAAGTATTATACACACAATACAGGAAAATAACAAATTAACTCAAATGATTACTTTAAAAAGTATACAACTAAATAATACAGCTTGATAAGTTAATAGCCCTTAGACCACGCTTAAATAAAAGAAAAGATGAACAAAAAATATGGAAATTGGAATTAGAGATTAAAATATTATATTTCAACATCCTGACGATGGGATTGTGATTTCCATAGTTAGATGAATGAAATGGTATTCGAAATAATTCTTTAGCCCTAGTGGTTTTAGTTATGCAAAAATTAAAGTCAAGGACTGAGAGTAAATAACTACAGTCAATTAAACCGTTAATTAGTTTAAATGCGAAACACAAGTCGAGCATAATTCGCCGATATTCAAGCGAGCTTAAATTTAAAAACAGAAGCATGCTGGAATGGCTGAAAGTAGTGCGAGAATGACCAAGTCTAAAAAAAATTATCTTAAAAATTAACGTGTGTCTTCCCGATGTACAAAATCTGCTGTGCGTAGGTAGTAATGTAATTAGCAGTTTGTCGGAAATAGCATAGCCCGTTTATAATGCATTACCTTTCTCTTTTTTCAAAAAGAAATCTTTAAGAAGCCCTTGAGGGCTTAGATCTATTTATTCTACACGTAATCCAGGTTTTTACAATCATATCGTTAAATTATCTAGGTGATTTTAGTTGTTTTCGATCGTTTTCCAAGATTGGGTTAAAGTTAAAGTAAATGTACTCTTTTTCGGTAAGAATGTTTGTCTCAAACCTTTTCCACTCTCATTAACCTGCTTGCATGAAGGTTGTTCTGGTTTCCAAGAAGGTGGTGACTTCATAACGGTAAGAATCGGGAAGAAACTATAGAGCTGTATGGTACACTTGCATCATTTGCACGAAAAATATCTTGATGTATCGAGTAATACGATTGATAAAAAGTATAAGGTCAAAATTTGATATAAATAATTATAAAAACATTTATATTTTGACAAATACATGATACGACTATAACATTTCAATGTCACTTATCGAAATCTCCATTTCTAAATTACATTTATAATATTAAAAATTTACAAGAAAATTGTGACACACTAAAAACATTACAAAACATATGTATAAAAAAGGTAAATTGCCAGTAATAAATCACGACAAAATACTTAATAAAATTTTTATTTTGTTGCGTATTATCAACAAAATAATTATTTCTCAATCCCAAATAGTTCATAGTGAAAACAATATGCGGCTTATTCATACCTTCAAGTGATATATACATATATAATATATTTAGATGTATGTCTAGCTAGTCGATAACAACAGGTCTTTCTGCTCTTGAATTGTTAGCATTAATAGCGGTAAAAAGTCTTACAGTACGTAATTAATATATTTTTTACGAAATTTTATCTTCAAATCTGTCAATGTTTCACAGATTTTTCATTTTTTTTCTTTTTCTATAACATTTTTGTATGTTCATTGCGTTAAAATATGCATAACACATTGCCTTATATCCGATAAATTTTGCATAATTATTACAAGTAAAAAAGTAAACCATAACAAGACGAAATACCGTGACACACACGGAGCGTAAAATTTTAATCGGCACAGCGATTACAATTAATTTGAAAGAATTCAGACAGTTAGTTACGTTTTTTTTCTCTCTATTAGGTTAATCCTTTCGCTTTCGGAATAAAGCAGAAGCATAATTTTTAATTGATTCACAACATAAAACTTTGCAAAGAAGGGGCAAAAATCGCACATGTTAGTGCAAAACAAAATTCGGATAATATTTATTTAACAACGAATAATTTGAAATAATTCTAATTCAAGAAAAAGAAAAACAGTCAAAACACAGGTAATAAACTAATTGATAATAAAAAATACTTTATATTATTTTAGATTATGTAAATAACATAAATTGAAAACTGCGATGGTTTCGATCCTTACAAGATAAATTAAACTGTTTACTATTTTTAGTACCATTTTTAAATAATGTGCTAAAAACATAGTAAACCTTTTTTTGATGAAAAAGTTTATTATTTAGAAAAATGAAACAATGTACATTGAAGTAGAAGTCTCAATCATTCATGTTCATTGTTATTAGTAATATACTAGACATTTAAATATTTTAACAGGTACGTCGACATACGAATATATTGAATCGAAAAAGTGATTGCTGGGTCTAATATTAAATTGTATTAGGATAAATTAAACTCTTCAAACTTATTTTAACACCAAGATGGTTTTTAAGAGTGTTCGGCACGGATTAGCCTTGAAGCTCTGCTATGAATACTGTTAACAAATGCCCCGCTCTCGACAGATTTCACTAATAGAGATAATAACTTACGTTTATGTGCATAACTTGATTTATTTGATTACCGAATGCAGAATAATTACATTTTATAATTATTTTCGTTTTAAGTAAAATTGTGATAATAAAATAATATTTTCTTTCAACTTAAAGAACCATTTGAATCGCTTATATTTCTATATTCTTTCTAAAGATTAAAAAAATAATATGAAATCACATTATATACACTAATTTTATTTTCTAATAGATTATTTCATCCAATTCCAAGGAAATATGGAATAATTTTAAAAAATCCGTTTATTAAATATTAAGTAATTGACTTGTTGATTATCAAGACTTCCACTTGGTTGTACATGGTCTATTATAAATTAATAAAACACTTTTAACTTTATTTGTACAACTGAAATTTTATTTAGTTTGATAATGAGACGCTAATGTTGTCGAAACTATATTCACTAAATAAAATTTCAGTTGTACAAAGTTAAAAGTGATTTATTAATTTATTTAGTAATTGTTACAAATATACATATATTTAGTCAGTAACCCCCTATTAGAATAGCTAAACGGACTAGTTCATCTGTTTTGTTTTCTCCTAAATATCGTTTAGATATTGATTGTTTACGCTGATATAGAAAAAAATCAGTTATACTACTGATAATAAATGCGTTGCATTTGAAGTATATATGTACTATCAATAAACAAAAGTGGAGAAGGTGAGTTTATGAGGATTTAATATTACATATCACCTTCCTATAACTCAACTACTACCTGTTAAATAAAAAATGTCATTTAAAATTATAGAAAAAAAAACCTCCATTGAGTAACTGTTACTGATGAATGAGTAATACTTATTAATAAATTCTGTTGCCAAACAAAAACCTAAAAATTGTCAAATTTAGAAACCATGTTAAAAAATGTACATGCATAACAGTACCTTATATCCGATAAAATTTACGTAATTATTGCAAGAGGAAAGTTAAACAATAATGCAAAAAATACCGAGACACGGACGAAGCGTAATAAATAATTTAAAAGAATTCAACGGGAAGCACAGTTAATTTGTTATTACAAAACAAACTTTTTGTGTTCCAGATTAAAATATTACAACACAATCATCTGTAATTTCTCCAAAATAAATAATAATAATAGTTTTATTTCCCAACTTATTATTATATACATTTACATGGACTAATGTATAATGATAAATTAAATAAAAAGAATTTGAAAATAATAAATTATTCCCTCTTTAAATACTGTGACATTTTTACTTATATTACATAAGTACTTAAAACAAATGCTCAATTCTCAATCATGGACATTTGCTGTTGCATAACAATAACATATTGTATAATGCAACATTTTTTTTATTCGAAAATATGTATAATGTATACTATTCTCAATATTTGTTTTTATATGTTTTTTTATATAATGATTCCTTGTTATAAGATAATATTTATGTAAATCTTTTATTTGGTTCTCATTAATCACTTGATGAAACATGATCACAATATTAATGGTTTGAAAAATACATTTGAATTGTTTCATTAGTTATTTTATTTCCACCAATTAGTTTCGACTCTCATCATTCTAAAGCAGTGTACAGAAAATTATTTTTACCTTAAAATATATACAGTATTTTTTAAAATTATTGTTTAGATAATAAAGTAGCTAAGAATTTGTGCGTTCATCGAACTCATTTACTAAATGTTTTCCTTGGTAATAAACCAAGGAAAACATTTAGTCCCTACTGATTTCCAGGCCTTCTCTTAAATTTAATTCTTGTCCTTTATTACCCGTGTGCACTATTTCAAAATCTTCTCGATTGAAAAAATTGCTGCATTTGATACAATGCCTGGCAAACCCTTGTTTTTTTTATTATTCATTACAGATTTTTCTATGTTATTTGATCCGTTTCTAAAAACTTCGACCGGTTTTTCCAATAAACTTTCCATCGCAATCCTCAAATTTTATTTTATTTTATAAATACCACATATTCGATTTTTATTAATTATTGATTTATTATTTACAAATATATTTTTTAAATTGCATCGATTCGTTATAATAATATTTAATTCTTTCCCGTGTAAGCATTTTTTTATTTTTTTCTATCACAAAAAAATAACTTTTAATACAGTGTAGTTTATTTCATTTTTGCTTTTCTTTTATGTTGGCGTTATATACAGGGTGGGCCACGAATAACGGCTATTAAAAGTTTTTGGGGTTCTTAACCGCGGAAAATTTTGAAAAAAAAAGATTACACGATTGAATGCGACCACCTCATGGTAAATATTTTGACTTTCTTTCACTTCCGTTTGTAGCGGAAATGGCTACCAACTTTGTTATTTTAAATGGAATACCCTATATTTTATTATTTCCATTCCCCATTCAATTGCCTAACCACTCATATGGATTTATGTCTACATAATTCTTACAGTTTTTGAGATAAACATTTATTTGTCAAATTTTAACCTCCAATTGACGTTTCTAAAAATACATATAACTTCTAGTAGGAACAAGATAGATAGACCAGCGATATCTTAAATTGTTACTAATAGATCCATCTAGAATTAAAAAAAATAACATCTGTCAATTTTGACACTAGGTACTTCAAAAATGTGAGCATTTCGGTACCCTTTTAAAAACACCATAACTCATTTTTTCAAATGGAATGACTAATATTTCGTCTGATATTGTGATTGGTAAGAAAATTTGCAGCGTAAAAGTATTGTACATCTCCATATTTACAGCAAGTAGTTTTTGAGTTGCTTCAAAATTTCTTTCCTTCCAAAATTTTTGCACAATTGATAATTTCTGCACTGTTAATACGTATTCCATAGTATGCTATTGTTTTAAACCCTTCGTTTGAGTAATATTAAAATGAATACGCATACGAATCAAAATATTATGAATTTATTTGTCATATATTGAAAAAAAAAACAATAATCACATGTTGTTAATTAAAAATCCACATGCAACACGTGTACATAAATACTAACACAAATTTAGTTTCAACGTATTATGCATGTTATTTTTTATCCGTACCACGAAAGATTAAATAGTGGAATAATTTCGAACAATTGTTATATTTTTTTTTTATTCTTTTGCCCCATCTCCTCCTTCGCACCACTGTACGTGACGATAATCGTCCCTCCGCACACAGTATTTACTATTTGCGGAGAAACGACCACCCTCATTGTACGTTCCATAATACATATTATATTCTTTATTAAATATCGGGTATCTTGGTAGTACCGTGTATTATCTTGTCAAAATTATCATATAGAGCCAGTCTGTTTGTGGAGAGTGCACTATTGATTATTTATTAGTGTTTTAAGTATAATTGTCGCTAAGCCTAGGGCTTGTCAGCGACATATACAGTTAAGTTTAATTAATAATGTTGCAAAGTGTGATCGTTTAAAAATACGTTTCAATAAAGTAACTCTTTCAGTTTTGATTTAAATTCACTTAATTTATTAAGATTTTTAACATCAGCTGGTAGAGTGTTCACAATTTTAGTCAAGTAAGTAGCTTTACATCTTTCACCATATTTATTGTTGCAAAGTGGTATGCAGGATTTTCCATTAGCTTTGTTTCGCGTGCTGTATGAATGATTTATAGTGCTTAGTTTATCTATTCTGTCAAAATTGTTCATTAGATATCTGTATTTTAACATGTCATCAAAACTTAATATTTTTAGAGTCTTAAAGATGTCTGGACCTTGCTCCTGTGTGGTACTAATATGACTGATGATGCTTAGCTGAATGGTTGATATTTTCTTAGTTAGATGGTCGGATGCCAAGCCTCATGTCGTTATACCATAGTTAATTAGCGACTGTACAATCGCGATATATATTGTTATCAAAGTATGCTGTGGCAAAAAATGTTTCAGGTAGTAGAATTTATATGATAAGTATTTCAATTTATTCGATAAGTTGAATATGTGAGCTTCCCAAGAAAACTTATCGTCAATGATAACACCTAAGTATTTTTGTGAAGCTGTAGTACTTAAATGTGAACAATCGCAGTGTTTGTTCCCAACTGTATTCGAATTGGTATGCAGACATTTCTGGCAAGTATATTTTATGAATGAAATTTTTGTTTATTCGGGGTTGAGATTGTCATTAGTTTAGTTTTTTGTTTATTTATTTGTATTCCTTTGTCATGAACCCATTTTTGCAGGTTTAAAAATTCGTTTTGCAGACGCGTTCTAGCAGTTTCCTCGTCTACGATTCTTGAGATTATGAGCGTGTCATCTGCATATAAAAAATGTTCGCAAGTGTCAAAACAATTTTTTATATCATTTACGTATATTATGTAAAGTAGAGGTCCAAGAATACTTCCTTGGGGTACCCCAGTAGTTATTTTGTGTTCTTCGCTTAGGGAGGTGTTTCTTTTGACAGTAAACGTTCTAGAGTCCAGATAATTTTGAAACCACTTTAGACAATACCCTCTAATGCCGTTTCTTTCTAATGTTTCTAATAAAATATTGTGACTTATGGTGTCGAATGCCTTACTAAAGTCTATAAATAGACAATATACGTAGTGACACTTATCCAAGGAATTGTTTATTAGGTCAGACATATTCTCTAATAATTGAGTCGTGCTTCGTCTTTGTCTAAATCCGTATTGCTCTTTATTTAAGATATCATTTTTAGCGATGAAGGATCTTAATTTTTGTTCCATAAAACGTTCTAATATTTTGTATTCGATTACTGGTAGAATTGAAATTGGTCTATAGTTCGAGTAATCAACTTTACTGCCGTTTTTATGAATAGGAACGACAACTGACTTTTTTAGGTCGTTGGGAACGATTCCTTTCGATATTGAGAGTTTTATAAGTTTAGTAATTGGATAGCTGAAAATGTCACTATTGTTGATTATATGCAATGGCTGTATATTGTCTATTCCGGGACCTTTCTTTTTATCTAAAGTTTCTATTATTTTTATAATTTCCTCTTCGTTAGCTTCAGGTAGAAACATCGATGTTGTATTGCGATTGTAGACTATATTTTTAGACAATATTTCGTCACATTTGTGTACATTTTTTAATGTTGATTCGGTGAATGTTTTCGCGAAGTTGTTAGAAATCGATGCGTCAGGGATGTTGAAGTATTTATTTAAGTTAGTATTATTTGAGACGTTTTGCTTCACTAGTTTATTTATATGTTTCCATGTCACTTTCATGTTGTTTTTTGATTTATCGAAAATGTTGTGAAAATACTTTTTCTTTTCGTATTTTATCAGATCTGTAACTTTGTTTCGGTGCTTTTTATAAAGTGTTCTCAGCTCGTTTTGTTGGGATCTGTCCGAGTTTTTCTAGGTTTGAAAGAACTTATCTCGTTTTTCCATTTCGATAACTATTTGTTCTGTAATCCAGGGGTTTTTAGGTCTTCTCTTCGAACGAATTCTGTCGATATATGATGCCTCAAATTTAACCTGCTGATATGTACTCTCTATTAATTGTAGTAGTTTCTCGGGAAAATCGTAGGTATCAATATTTTCCTTTTTGAGGTGACTAATTAAGTAACGTATAAAAGTTTGCATGTCTGTTTTAACAGCTTTTCTTATTTCTGGGTTTATGTTTGTAATAGTATCTTTGAATGTACAACCAACGAGGTAATGATCAGAAATTTTAGTTTTTATCACGACACTGGATAGTTTATTTTGTTGTCCTTTATAAAAAATATGATCCAAGCAAGCGGTTGTTTCTAAACTCTTCACGCGTTGCGACATTAACTGTTTTCATAAAACCTTTCTCTAACATTATATTTTCAAAGTAGTGTGTCACGTTGTTATGTTCATCTAACAGGTTAATATTAGTATCCCCTATTATTATAAAGTGCTTAATATGTTCGTAATCCGTCAGATATTTGTTAATTTCCACGATGAATTCAACTGGGGGTAAATTAGGTGGCCTGTAAACTGAAAGGATGTGTAAGTTGACATTTTTTAATGTTATATTTAAGTGCAGCCCTTCGAAATATTTTGTTGTTATTGGTATGTTTTGTACTTGTAGGTAATCTTTGCAGTATGCAAGTAGTCCTCCCCCCTTGTTCTGTTTTCGAAGTTTAGGTATTTGATTGAACTCAGCAATCTTGAATAAGTTACCAACATTTTGAAATTCTTTCTCTTTCATTTTAATTTCTGAAATTAGCATAATATCTATGTGTGCTATGTGTTTGTTTATATATGATAAATAGTTGTCGAAATGACCTGGCAAGGAATTTATATTTATGTAAGTTAATGTTAGATTTGTGTTGTTGTCATTAGTTAATAACCAGACGTTAATATTATTAAATACCTCACAACTTTGAGAATGTATCAGTTCTTTCTCGATGTACTCAGTGTCCATAAAGTGCTTGTTTTATATTGTTTCGTTAATTTTTATCTTAGATGTATATATATTTTTTAAATGATTTTTTGAAGATCTGTTTCTGAAGATATTGTTATGACCGGCGAGGAATCATTTTTAAAATAATAATAAGTTCTTGTGTTCAATCATTAGTTTCAAATTACTTTTCATTTGTCATTCCATTTGAATAATTGAGTTATGATGTTTCTAAGAGGTCACTGAAATGTTGACACCACCAAATACCTCCTGTCAAAACTGACAGATGTTATTTTTTATTCTATATGGATCTATTGCTAACAATTCAAAATGTCGCTGGTCTTCCTATCTTGTTCCTACTAGAGGTTATAAACATTTTTCGAAACATCAATTTGAGGTTCAATTTTGACAAATATTTTTTTATCTCAAAAGAGTTATGTAGACATAAATCCATATGAGTGGTTAGGCAATTGAACGGGAAATCCGAAAAAAAAAATATATATATATATATAGCGTGTTCCATTTAAAATAACAAAGTAGGTAGCCATTTCCGGTAAAACCTCAAGTGAAAGAAAGTCAAAATATTTACCATGAGGTGGTCGCATTCAATGTAGAATGTTTTCAAATTTTTCGCGGCCAGGAACCCTGAAAACGTTTAATGGCCGTTATTCGTGACCGTGTATATATTTCTTAAAATTTTTGTGCTTTTCGTATCCACTATTAATTGCTATTTTTTTAAATTACATTTGTATCTTGTTCACAGTCTGATTTTTCTAATGGTATATTTGTGAATCTGTGTATAAATGCATGAAAAGTTTAGTGTTTTATTTGATTATTCTTGTTCGACGAATTGGGTACAATTAAGTCGGTAATTGTTTCATTCCTATACAAAATTTATTTCAGTCCGTTATTATTTGTTTTAAACCATCTGCCTGCTTATAGAAATTATTATCAAATTCAAAATAGTTTTGCGTAAACAAATATCCATTAATATTTTAATTCTTGTTTTAATATGTCTGGTTGATCTGATTTATCTAATTCAAGTATTTCTTTTATTTCATTAACTGGGATTGAGGTAAATAGGCTCATTACATCTGGAACAAACAAATAATAATAATAAAAATACTGTACTGCTGGAAATCCAGAAACCACACAATCATTTGAAAAACCCGTTCTTAAATTACCAAACCGACCTAATATTTCCACCCATTTTTAATGCCGTAATGCAATTAATTGTAATATATTAACTTACCGTTAAATTAATACATACATCTCAAATATTAATAGTCGCCTGTGTTTATATTCCACCTGCCTCAAATTTAGATGTATATTATTCTGCGTATGAACAATTGGAAGGTTTATATTATAAATATGATAATTTAGTAATTTTTGGGGATTTCAATATTAATAAACACCATTATTTCTGGCGTTACATTATTTTCTTGAATTTTGTAGTCTAAATCAACAAAACAATATTTTGAACAGTCTGGAAAATTTTCTTGATCTTATTATTTCGTCAGATAATGTCTCGTGTGAAGTGATAGAAGATCCGGAATCATTAGTTCTTGAAGACCCTCACTATCCACCATTATTTTGTGTTATATCTATTAAAACTATCCATAAAGATAAGTTCATCTCGAATGATAATGATATAATTTTAGAAAAGCGAACTTGCCTAAGTTATATTAAGATATTTTGTTGTTGGAGTGAGACGCATTAAATACATTAGAGAATATCGATCAGGCATGTGAATTTTTATACTCTCAGCTTTATTATGATATCGATAAGCATGTTCTGAAATGATGTAGGAACTCCAAGAGATGTAATTATCCACTTTGGTTTGATAAAGATATTATTATTAAAACTAAAACACAAACTTAGAATAAAATACTTGAAAAAGAAGACAGACATTAATGAATTGAATTTTATTAATGCAAGAAAATCATTAAAACTTAAAATACAAAGTAAGGTAACAGATGATTCAACTGAATATTGGAGTTATGTAAGTTTAATAAAATCATCTACGAAACTACCTACATATCTATGTAACATATAAAGATTCAATTTAAGCAACTTCGAATTTCATTGTAGATTTTTTTGCAACATTTCAGCTCAATCAATATTATATTAAATAAAAATGATTTGAAAGTAATTAATAAATTATTCACATTGGTTGTTTTTACATTAAATTTTTCTGGGATCAAAAATTTGTTGCATTATGCAAAATTTTTTGATGTGCAACAGCAGATGTACATTATGTAATTCAATGTCCGGCGTGGGTATTTGCCCGGGAAGTAGTTGTTTTAATGTGCATTTGTTGAAAGTACTTACGTAGCGTAAGTCACAGAGGTAAATGTGAAAATAATTTATTAATTATTTTCAAATCATTTTTATTTAATATATTTAAATAACTGTGACCAAGTGAATGAATACTAAACAGCAGATAACGTTATTAAATCGTATATAAATTTATGCATTTTGGGCGATTTCTTCACTAATGATGCCACTGTTTTGAAACATAATCGAAGATTAAAAGAAAAATAGACTTATTGACTTTATACCATCAGTCCTCTTGAAGGATTGAGCTGCAACCCTAGCTAAACCACTAGTATTCATCTTTAACCTGATAATATCCACAGGCGTATTTCCAAATTTATGAAAGAGTGTTAGAGTATGTCCTGTTTTCAAGTCTGAGAATAACATGAATGTAGAAGACTAGACGAAAATAAAAGTTTTTGAAAGTATATCACAATATGAATTTTTATCTAGGAAGTCAACAGCTGACAATCACACAAGTAATTTCCAACATAGACAACAGCTGTCAGACGGATGTAATATATAAGTATATGTGGAAGACATTTTACCGCATGGATCACGCTATTTTGTTCAACAAATTTAACTCCTATAGTATCAATGAAAATATAATTAACGTTATCAATTCATATTTGTCTGATTGAATACAAATAGTGGAATATAAAGGCACACAGTCATTTACTTATGACGCCACATCCGGTGTGCCCCAAAGATCATATCAAATCAACGCCATCAATTCTTCATTTCTGCTATATGCAGATGATTTAAATTTTTTTAGGAAAATTAAAAACGACGCTGTATAATCCTCTAAAACGACATTAATAACATCTGTGACTTGCGTCTTTTTAATGGCTTATTATTAAATGCCTATAAGTGTTGCGTTATGTCATTCTCAAGAAACGTCCATCATCATTATTATACGGAGATTCTTTACAGAAAGTGAATCGGTTTAAATGTTTCGGCATTATGTATGACTCTAATCTCACCTTTAATGATCATGTAGGTAAAATTGTTAATGAGGGTTATCATACTCCTGGATTCGATAGTAAGTCGTTTAGTTTTATCGATGCGGTAATATCTCTCTATTCTGCTTATGTAGTAAAGTGGAGCATCATCGGGGCACCACAATATGCTAAATATATTGGATTACTTGAGAGCGTTCAACGCAAGTTTTTGAAATATCTTTACTTTATCAAGCATTTTATGTCATAAAGAACTGGATTAGCTGACAGACCCAGTTTAATAAGTCAGTTTAAGTTCATTTCGATAAGTGATAGGCAAAAGCGTATATCACGTTTGTACCTCTATAAACTGATTATCAATTTCATTGATGATACCCTTGTTTTTGTCAGTTTTCATGAATCTAGGCTTGCGAATAGGACATGTTATACTTTTTTATATCACTTATCACAGCAGCTCTCAATCATGCAATGTAATTTTTTTTGCGTACAGGGAGCCCGATAACTTTTAATGGCCGACATTCGTGGCCCACCCTGTATAACGTACTAAAATGTATGAATTAGATCTAAAACGGGGTTATTAAAGGAATTAATATCAAAATTCAATGGACTCCAACATGTTCAATGGTGACTAACTTGAAAATTTAAGAAGTTTAACATTTTCTATCGAAAACTTTTGACCGGTATTTATTGAATGAAAAGCTACAGCAGATTTTTCACAATTGAAATTTTTAATATAGTAAATATGTTCCTTAAATCTAGTTAAAATACTTCTACATCTAATTTTGTGCAATTTCTACATTTTATTAAATAAATACCTGAATTTTCTAAAGGATTATTTTTTATAACGGTGTTTCCTAATAACATTTTTTATTGTGTGTTTGAATATTGTGCAGGTATTAAATTGATTTTTTTAATAATAACTAACTAACCATCTTTATTCAAATGTGTATATGTATGTACAATAATATATAAAATTAGTCAAGTTATTACAATGGCTTCCTGGTCAACATAGTGTAACAAGTTTTTCCACCTAACTACGAAAATTAAGTGAATAAGTGCCAGGCATTCACTTCCTTAATAAGTGCCGTGATAACAAAGTTTTACCGAATTTCATACAAAGGAAGATCACTAAAGAAGTATCCAGACTAGTGAATAACTGGAAAATTAACTGGCTCAAATATGAAATTGGCAAACTTCACAGTAAGATATAACACCTGCGACTAAATTCCTATTCTCTCCACTTAAAACTTGGCAAATGTTTACCGCAAACGGAATTTGATGAAAAACTAAGAAAGATCAACACTGTTTCGAACGAAAAATTAAAGAAGAAATCTCTCACAATTAGCTATACGTTAAAAAGCCAACACTCACAGACAGATCGAAAATCCTTACCAATTATTAGTCCATAATAAATCAAACGAAACGTTCACCGAAGAAGAAACAGAACTTTAAAGAAAAACACGCCATTGAGCCACCAAAGATCCCCATTGAAACCATTATCAACGTCCTGGACAAAATTGTAGTAAGATAAAGCCACAGAATTTAGAATCGTAGCGGAAGAATCCCTGGCCACCATCATGAAGAAACCTTTGAAATAACACCGACAAGAGAAGAGGAATAAAAAGAAGATCGTCCAAGCCCTAAGGAAGAAGAATGTATTTTATTTGAAATCCGATAAAGGCAACTCGGTTGTTATAGTCAACAAGAAAGATTATTTTTCGAACGTTAATTCATTACTGGAAAAAGGTCCATATACCTAACAAACAAAAAATCCATAAAACTCATACATAACTAAACTTAATGACATTAAAAAAAACATTACTTTAATTGTTAACAGAACATATTCAAATATAAACTAAAAAACCCATCCCTTCCTAGGTTATACTGTCTCCCAAAGACACACAAATCCGGAAATCAAGAGATTGTATCAAATATCAACTCACAGACGTATAACCTGGCGAAGTGGTTAGTACAAGAATTTAAATCCCTTATTTTCGAAAATAATTTCTCTTTAGTAAATTCCTTTGACCTTTGCAATAAACTTAATAACATACAAATTGAACCCGATGAGATTATGATGTCTTTTGATCTAGAATCATTATTTCCGAACGTACCTATAGATAATACTATTAACATATTAAAACAGCTACTAATCAATAATTCAGTCTCCTTAGATAAAATTACATTTAGCTTTCATAAATAAAAAGTGAAGTAAGGAACGAATCAATTTTTCTTTTTATATAAAATTAAAATTATATTCTGTAGATAAATCAGCTATCGACCGGAGTTCTTTGAGCCTTTTAATAATGTTTAAATTAAAATTTAGGTTGTATAATATTTTTGCATAATTTTTACTTGATATAATAAGATATACTTGTTCATAAGTTGGTGCTAAAGCTGTTAATTTTTTAATTAACATTTGTTTTTAATTTTTTAAATTATTTTTTTTTTTATTCAAAATTTAATTTTTTTTTCGATATTATATATTAAATTAATTTCTGATTTTCTATTTTCTTCAATAATTGGATAAAAAATGGCTCGATTATTGTTTTAAATTCTGGTAATTTGTGCGTATGTTTGTTAGAATCAGAATCAATGTAATCAAAAGTGTGAATTGGTTTCCTGAATATATATTAAATTCTAATGTTCAAAAGATCTGGAATGGATATTTTTCCATTGATTTCAAATTCATATGTAAAATTTGAAATAAAAATATAATAAATAACTTAAATTTAATATAATTAATACTTTTAATATTTAAGCATTGATATTTCATATTTTAATTATAAATATAATTATAACATTAAAAATCTACCAATAAAATAAATAACAACGCAGATTAAAACGAATAACTTTAAATTCCCAATTAGTTTCGGGTTATCAGACCATTTTAAATTTTAAACTAAATTTTGAATTCTCTTGAAAATAGGCTGGCAACCCTAAACCAGTCGAGAAATCATTTTAATCTGTGTTTTTATTTATTTTATTAGTAGATTTTTAATTTTTATTTATTTTATTAGTAGATTTTTAATAATCTACTTATATGCATTAATTAAAACAAAAGTAAAAGTCTACATAAAAATATACATGGTAAAATTTAATCAAGTACACAACACAAGTTATTGGGTTTGTGGAAAGTGCATTGCAAAACAACAGTATTTTTGCTTTAAATTTCGACCACGTTCAATGATTTGCGATTGTTGGCGTCAACTACATGAAATGGAATGCAATCGCTGTATTGCATTGGTTTTATATGCAGTACGAGCATTTTTTGTAAAGGTAATTTATTCCTCGTCTACGCGTAACACATAATAATCACATCTAAACAAAGTCTGAATATTAAAAAGTAATAGCTTGTTCACTCCGAATTCCTCGATGTACGTGTTTTGTTATCGCCGCTCATGAAAAATAGTGTACATTTCGATTTTTCAAATAAACATTTAAATCAATGGATTTTACTTAGTTTGAGTAAAGAATTATCTGCGAATTAAGGTAAATTTATTTACACTAACAAAAATCAGTTTACTATTTTTATAATATAATACTAATAATTTAATGTTTATATTTCTGTTCTATTATTACTTAGTTTTCTCATATTATTCATTGTCACCCATTCACCACTATTTACTCAATCCATACCATTCCTATTCCACGTAGTCTCTCCCTATGTCTACGCTTCTTCTTCACTGTTTGCACTTTTTATTCTCTTTTGTGTTTAATAATTATAATACAAGGCTGTTTGGCCTCGAAAGTCATTTACTTAAACATATATTTAAAGGAATTATAAAAAAACTAATATTTTCTCACCTGAATACGCGGAAAAGGAAAAATTTCCACGATAACGAAATAAGTATTTTGAAAGTGTATGTTTTTAATTTGCTTTTGTGTCTATATATAATTAAAATCATTTAAACGTCCCTTTCAGATTTTTCAAATCTCTTACAAATTAAATAATAATAATAATAATAATAAACTTTATTACCCAACAGACAAAGAGTCCAATTACAGAGTAATTAACAAAATAACAAAATATCATTATAAACATTAACAATAACAAAAATAAAATATAATGGAAAACAATATAATATAATTAAATCTAACTAAATCTAACTTATAAGCAAAAAGAATAGAGTATATGAACAAAAATAATTAATTCTATGCAAACTGCAGAATTTTCGCTCAAACAGGTACCAGCAACGATTTGAACTCTCTCAAATTGCAACAAAATATATCATAATTAAGAAAATTGTGACGTAGACATATACGGCGAATTGGAGAAAACTCAAGGATACTGGTACGTGCATTACAAATGAAAAATTGTGTGGAGCGCCTACTACATAAACGAGGAACATTAAAGTTGATTCTAGAAAGTAAATCCGGACAGTCAATCATATTATGAATAAGTTTAAATAAGAATAGCTGACCTAAGTTATCTCTGCGTACTGACAGTGACACTGCTCTAAACTCACATAAAAGCAAATCATTATTAAAGCCCTGAGGAGGATAAGCACCAAATTTTACAGACCATAGATATTTGTAGAATCTACGTTGAATATTCTCAATAGACCGCTGATGTATGTGATATAAAGGATTCCATATCAAGGAACCGTATTCAAGTATCGAACGTATATATGAATTGAATAAGGAGATTAATGAATAAATATTTTTGAATTCCTTGGTATTTCGCATAATGAATCCAAGAGATTTATTGGCTTTGCAAATAATTGAATTATAATGTTCTCTAAAAGTAAATTTGGAATCGAAAATGATACCAAGATCCTTAAATGTTGACAGTTTTTCTAATGATTTATTACCGATAGTATACGTGAACGGAATCGGTAGCTTTTTGCGTGAATATGTAACTACTTTACATTTAGCTACATTTAGAGATAGATTGTTAACGGAGCACCATGTGGAGATTCTATCAAGTACACTTTGCAAAAGTAAACAGTCAATAAGTGAATCAATAGTAGAAAAAATTTTAAGATCGTCTGCAAATAGTAAGTGATTACAATCTAATAGTGAACTAAGGTCATTTATAAAAATAATGAACAATAATGGCCCTAGGTTGGAACCCTGAGGAACCCCTGAGCGGGCCATAAACCTAACAGATGAAAATCCATTGATTGAAACATACAGATTACGATTAGATAGATATGATTTAAATAATTTAATTAAGTGAACATGAAAGCCATACGTATTGAGTTTGTTGAGTAAAATAGTATGATCAACACGATCAAAGGCTTTGGCAAGGTCCATGTATATGCAATCAACCTGACCCTTTCTGTCAAGTTCACTGCATACACACTCACTAAAGCAGCACAAATTGGTCATTGTGGATCTTCCTGTCATAAAGCCATGTTGACGTGGAGATATAAGACTTCTAATCTTGGGAAAAATATGAGGATAAACAACTATTTCAAATATTTTAGAAAAGTTAGACAACAAAGTAATTGGTCTATAGTTGCCGATTACCTTAGAATCACCGCTTTTAAGCACAGGACATATCCTGGATTCTTTCCAGACTGTCGGAAACTCAGAAGTCTTTAATATAATATTGAATATAACCTGCAATGGTTTTATTAAAATGAGAGAAATATCTTTAATTAAAAAAACTAGGAATTCCATCTGCGCCGCAAGTCATTGTATTGCCCAAGTGTGATATGGCATTGCAGATGTCATCAGATGTAATATATGAGATATTAATTAATGGAAAGTTATTGTGCGAATCAAATGTTGTAGCAATGGGCGTAGGGTCAGTATATACGCTGCTGAAAAATTCAGCAAATGCGTTAACTATACATTCGGGTGAGTCTAATAACGTGTCATTAAATTGCATAACTTTAGGTATGCGTGATGTGCATTTTTTAGAATTGATAAAAGACCAAAATTGTTTAGGATTTGCAGAAATATTAGCAGAAACTTTTTCAATATACTCCCTATTAAATTGTAAAATTAAATTTACTATTATACTATTCGTATGTGTACGGTGGTTTATTGTCAGTTCTTGATTTTCAATAAATTGCACACTATACACTTAATAATAAGTAAAATTTTACATGTAACTGACGAGATAGTAGTGATTACAACGATTATATTAAATTCGCAATTTGTAATTGGTAAGTTGGTTTATTTTAGACCAATCGCTACCACGAGTTCATTGGCTTGGACTATTTTTTGCGAAATTTCTTGCGCCGAGCAATCGTCGCAGGTATATTTTGGCACATAAATGTTCTCTACTGTTTTACCTTCCGTGGTCTTCTATATCCTTGTTTGTATACTGTTAAAGACGTTATTACAGACTCATTGACTTGAAAATGTATGTATCGTCCTTCCCATCTGTAATATACTCGTATATTTTATTTAGCTATTGTTTAATAAATACGTTACGTTTATGCAGTGCAAATTAAAAATAAAGATAAAAATATTTTAGTATTGTAAATAAAAGGAACATAAGAACATGTGAAATATGAAAAAAGGAAAAATTGCAATATAAAGTATTAGCGTTAATTATCACAAAAATGATCAGTAGTTTCCGCTTAAGCTAATTTATGTTTAAATTAATTAAATCAATATATATATAACAATATTTCTCAGCTAATGAAAGGCAGAATTGTGGTAACCATGACTTGTCCTATAGTAAGTAAAATAACTGGTGAAGACACTTTGTACTCGGAATCAAAAATGTCATTTCCTAAGATATATATTGTCTTTAGGCTGATTTGATTAAATCGATATGCATGTGGCCGAAGGTGGACAAACATATGAACCAAATTCAAAAAGGCAACGAATAAGGGAGCAATAAAGTATATATCAAATTCTTTGAGCGTGAATGGGAATGCTCTGTGAGGTGGTTCCAAAAGGTCGTTGTCGTTTAACAAGTACACTGTATGTACAAATACTCAGGTAATTCTTGGTGCCATGGTACCAAGTAAAACTCTACATTAGATCTGATTTTTCTTATCGGTCCGAGGGTACGACACACTCCCGGTCGAGGGCGGCGGGGCGCGCACAAGTTTTAACAGAAATAATATTGAGAATTATCGTGGCGTTTCTATTTAATCAGTCTTCCCTAAAATTGTTGGTAATATTTTTACAGAACAGTTGATATTCAATTGTAAAAATATTGTATAAAATGAACAACATTGGCTTTGTAACGGAAAATCGACAATATCATAGACGTTTTAGAGAATAATTCTCAATTTGATACAGTTCACAAGGGCTTCTATAAAGCATTCGATCATGTTTCTCATTCAAATTTGGTTCATAAATTGAAAATAATTGGTTTTGGTGATTTTATTATAAAACGGTTACATGATTTTTTTAACTGACAGAACTCAAATCGTTAAAATTAATAATTTCATTTCAAACCAATTAATGTTCTCTCAGGAGTGCCAAAGGGATTTCACTGTGGGCCAGTGCTTTTCCGTATATTTATCAATGATATTCATTCGCATATAAAACATTCATAATTTGTATTATTCGCTGATGATCTTAAGATAGATTCTGATACCAATTATATACAAAATGATTTAGATACTATTTTTAAATGCTATTGCAATGATAATCTATATTTTTATTGTAATAAATGTTGTTCAGTTACATCTGCGCATGATCGTTTTTGTGGTAAAAAATATTTTTATTAATAATTATGTAATTTTAATCGTTAAATGTGTGAAATATTTTAGCGTGATATTTTCAGAACAATTTGCCATTTACAAAATATATTAATAATATTTGTTCCAAAGCCTTTTAGACGTTAGGTTTTATCCAACATTTTCAAAAAGTATTCCTAATCAGTACTCGAAAACTACTATTTGTTTCATGTAAAACCGTAACTAGAATATGCACTCTTTATTTAGTCACCGTCGTGTAATAATAAAATTAAACAGATTGAATATGTACAGAATAAGTTTTTATCACATTGTTCATTTTGCATGGATATTATGAGATCCAATAATAGCAGATCTGGTATGTTAAGAATTATTAACATGGTGCTTCTAAGATATATACGAGTTATGACTGACATATATTTTATATAAAATATTTATTGGCATTATTCATTGCTGTCATTTATTATTAACTTTAAATATATATTCCATCCATTACTAGAATAGGATCTGTATTTAAAGAAACATTCCACAAAACTAATTACGGTCAAAATAAACCAAAATGTCGCATTGTCAAATTTCCGAATATGCATACATTCCACAATTAATAAAGTATACGGTCAACGCGAGAAAGTGTGCTTACTTGCACACATGGTGTGCATGCATATTGCTCAAATAATTGTTATAAGATAATTAATGTTAACAAATATATTATTTTAATATTAGAAGAATAATATCTTACGCAACAACACTTACAAATAAGGGTCATTATACACTCTGAAACAAAAATATGGTAGTACCATTGCAGAACAAGTAAAAACCAACAGGTCATTCTGTTAATTGAATAGTTAAAACTAAGTTAATTACTTTTAAATCTATTCAGTGTGGAGATCAATTTTTCTTTTTAGTTAAAAACATCAATAATAGAGCTACTAAATCTATTTAAAATCTATCCGTGTAAATATTATTTGTTACATGAAATTTACATGTGATTTTCTATGCTGCGTCCGTTAAATCATTGAATATTTTCTTTGAAAAACATAAACCTATTTAGGCTAGCGTTTATTATCTTTTGGAAATCATAACATGTAAATTTATTAGACCGGTGTTGCATACAATACAGCAGATGAAGTTCTAAACATTTCCAACCTTTAATTTCAATTTAAAATTATGATACTATATAAATAACCTCATAAACATGAACGAACGAATAACTCTACAATTCTAGTAATTATAAACAAAGTTTACGCATGATTCTTGATGTTTTAAAGTCATCAAAAACCAACAGGTAAATGGAACCTGCAGTGACGGCACAAAATCTATTGCCTCATCCCCAAATAGAAAGACGCGTTGACCGTATATTCTACTGATCGTGCACACATCCTTCAAAATATTTAAAATAAATTTGATGCGAGTAAATTTTGAGAATATATCAATACCGGGTATATTTTGACAAATCAAAATAACTCGAAAAATACGCATTATACGAAAAAACGTTAAGAGGCAAAAAATAATGACTCCTAAGGGGACATTATACTGTTCTAAATACAGCCCAATTTCGGTTTATTCAGAAGCAAATTACAGTCCATTTGATAGAATGCCTTAAAGAATGTAGTGTAGATAGTCTTAAATAAAATAGAACCTGTATAAATAAATAGAACGATTTAGAACAAAACCAAATGTCATATATGTATGTTTTTATATTATATATCAATGGACAATAAATTCTATTATTATTATCATTATATCTTTAATAAATATATATATACAGATTGGGCCAGAATAACGGTCATTAAAAGCTTTCGGGGTTCCTGTGCAACCGGAAGTGATAGAAAGTAAAAAACTTTTCCCTGAGGTGACCGCATTCAACCATGAAATGTAATCTTTTTTCAAAATTTCCTCGGTCAGGAACCCTGAAAACTTTTAATGGCCGTTATTCGTGGCCCACCCTGTATATAAATAAATGCAAGTACTTGTCTTCCATTCTTATTCTTTTGGATCACTATACCATTCAACACATCCAATAATAATTAAGCATGTAGTTCTTTCATCCTTTCCTCTCTCTTCTTTTACAGTATTTTAATATATTCTTTACTTTCTGTTTCGTTTCGTGTGTAAGAACTGAATTCTTTACAAATTCTAAAGATATAAAAATACAACCCTTTTGGGAAAATGTAACATTTTATTTTTTATTTATTTGGCTAATTCTTAGTTTATATGTGTATGTTTTATTATTTATTTCGACCTATTTTGACTTTTCTTATTTCTACTATGTTTCTATTTTTTTTTTTTTTTCATTTTCCGTCAATATTTATTTTGATTCGCTATTGTAAAAGGGTTTTCGCAACGTTTGATATTTTTTTAGTACTTTTCGATTGTTTGTTTGTTTATAAAAATATTTCCATATGATCTGCGAATTGTAGGTTCTGCTAGTTCAATTATTTCCATTTTGTAAAACATTTTCAGTGTTTTTATTTTAAAAGCTCCGTATTCAAAATAATCCAAAATAAATTCATTCATAAATATTTCCTGTTGTGTAATTGCAATGCAATTAGACCATAAAAAATAGGAACATAAAAAATGTTATTTTATAATAATATTATTGCCGATTAAAAAAAAAAGATGTGGAAACTTCTATAACAAAGGAAATATTTTTCATAACTCTAACGGCGTAAACTATATAGAATTATTTTAACTATTTATGTAGGTATTCCACAAGGCTTTTCATAGCTTTTAATATTAATATGCTAAAAGTCATCAAGATTATCGAAAGATGATTACTTCATCCAGACATGTTTTTTTTTTTTTTAAGAAATATGTTGTTATAACGTTGATGCAGACTTTTTAATCCAATAATTAAATCATTTTAATACTAATCTTGTTCGAATTTTAATTCTCCACACATTTTTATATTCAATAAATTACATCTTAATATCGTATTATGTTAATTTAATATGATTATAATGAACACCATTAATAGAACTTTAATTCATCTTAATAATCACTATCGCGAATCCAACGATTCTCAGTATACGCGAGGTGAGAAATAGCCGAGAGTGATCATTAATTAAACACCCTCACGGGAACACTAATAAGCGCAGAGCTGCCAGGAGATGTTTTCACGACCCGATGAATATTCATCGAGGCGCCTGACGAGCCATCGCCCTCTCATACAAAGGAGGATGAAGAACTTAAGTTAATATCGCAGCAGAAGAATCGTGCGCGATTATGCTTGGATCAGATATGTGAAAAAGCGGCGTTGGGAGTTAAGAGCACGCTTCTACCTTGACCGTTGATGGTTGTGTCCGTGTAAACGTGTAACGACAACCAGGATTTACCGAAAAGGCGGGAGTAAACGCAAGCTTTCGTTTTTGTAAACACGCGTATGTAACGAAGTGAACGTATTCGAGAAGAAAGTGGATTTCTAATAATATTTTTTTGCATTTATTCACAACTTGTAAGAAGTAAGTTAATGGTCCCAGAGTAATAGTATAATAATGTTAAAACGCAAGACCTCGACAGCCATTTATTGAGACCCAGTATTACAAACCGGGTGTACCATTTAATCTAACAAATCAAAATTACTCGAAACTATGCATCCTACAAAAAAAAAAAAAAAACATTACGAGAGAAATATTAATGTTTCTTAAGAGGATATTATTCTATTCTAAAATCAGCACCCTCGGTGGGTTGGGCGGACATTATCTTCGTAATTTCGTTTTTTATTCAAAAATCGTATTCTAGCGATAAAAATAACTAAGATTTTATTGATACATTATTTTGGTTCATAACAAAATTTAAATATAAAACTATTTTTTTTTTATTTCAATTCATAAATTTAACATAATTGTGGATAGCTAGCAATCCAGCTTAATTATTCTAAGATTATCTTCTAACTTTTCATCATTGATTACGTATCCATGAAAAAAATGAAATGATTTTTATCTACAGCGAATGCAGGAGAAATTTCGATGATGCTGTAAATTTGTATGAGTTGTTAATCTGTTTTCTATTAACGGAAGTATACAACCGTAGAAAATAATGCCATTAACCATTTATTTATTTTAAACTTAGTTTTTACGATTACAGCGCCAGTTGTTACAAATAAAAATAATGTTTGAATGTTTGATTTATTTATGGTCAGAAAAATTTGAAAATTTTCAGATGTATACTAGATTTAATTTCAAAACTATTGTCGGATTGACTTTTTTTATCATTTATAGTTTTTGTGCTACACATTTTACTTTTAGTAATTTTGCCTAAAAAGAAAAATCCGTCCCACAAATTGTTCTTATTAAATTTAGAAATACAAATCAACTTAAAAAACAAAAATATTTAAATAAATAACGGAGAAATAGCAATTTTAAAAATGTGTTATATTTACTAACATTTTAAGTTGATATGTGGTATACCAGTGTTTGCGCGCCGAGCATAATAACCAATAGAATCGAAGAGGAGATGTATTGTGTGCAAGCGAGATGAAATGAAAAAAAAAATATGTATGTGCATGCGCTTTTTTTCCAACTTTTTTTCGATTATATATTTAAGAATTTGCCTACCTCATACCCTCTCAACTTCTGGTTATAAATTGTATCAATATTATGATTACATAATCCTCAATGTAAACTAAATCAGCTAATTTACAAAACTAAACAAGTAATTGCGAGATGATTGATCCGAACTAGAGTAGGTATTTTTTAATTGTCTATCATTGATATATACAGGGTGGTCGTTTTTTTGAACAGCTCTGTTATAAACTCGCTTATTTAAAGAAATATTAAACTAGTTAAATGGAAGAGTTTTATATTTTAGTGTACACAACTGTAATTCTGGTTTCAGATTCAATTAATTCTGGTTTCAGATTCAATTATTTAGATAATTCGCCCTTCAAGAACGTTCGTATTTCTTTTTTATTTATTTTTTGTTTTGCTAATGAGCGTCTAAATAACGATTCCATAACCACCAAACAATATCGTATTGATATGCCAAAGATTAATTTTTGTTTCGGCCATATGTGTTTGTTGTCAGCGCAACTTATAATAAAAACAATATATTTTTTCAAAGATAAACTTGTGATACATCACTGAAATTAACACGAAATAATCATTTGTTCAATGATATATCTCTATATGTCCCAATGTAAATGGGTAAATAAATAACATTTAGTCGTAAAAAAGGAAACAAATAAAAATATCGGAGCTATGACCTACTTGAATTATTTTGTTATTTTTTCTTACATTACATTTGGACAATTAAAAAAATTTAGATATGAAATCAAATTGTTAATAGGCATTCATATACCCAATTTTGTCATTTTTTCAATTCTGTATCAATTCAAATAAGCTATAGAACTCGTTGGGAGAGATATTTTGAAGATACTGTTTATTTTTTTTTTAAATGCATATGTTGTCTGTGTTTTATGTTTTCAATTAATTTATTTATTGATTTATAGATTAGTGTCACATCGCTGGCCGAAACCAAATATTGAGGTAAAGCAAGACGAAGTTTATCAGGAGGTCATTGAAAATGAAAATATTGTCGGTAGACGTATTATAAATATTCCATATTTTTTCGAACAATTGAAGGGAGCAAATGATCACAGTCCCTTTTCGTGCAATTTTGTTGTGGCATAAATAAATAATAATCATACTTTTGATGAAGATGCACTGTCCATCATACATTTCGCGGAAAAAGGTCGCAAGATGAACCTCCTTGAGTCATTAGAAATTCATAAAGCCCGTTAAAACCGGGAAATTCCCGTCACTAACGACCAGATTGAGCTAATATACACCCCGCTCTTTAAAACTGTACTTTAATCCCCTGCCCCCCTTTATCTTTGTAATTCACCGCCATATATATACCGCCAGTGTGATTAGTTTAAGTACTCTTAGTTTGATAATGACAAGTGAAAATTGTTGAAACTATAGTCACTAAAATAAAATTAAAGTTATACAAAGTGAATCAGCGTTTTTATTAAAAAATCAACTTAATTAATTAAATAAACAATTATTAATTAATTTAAATATTAACAAATTCAACGTCTATATCAAACTACAACATATGAACAAACGTTTGACCATTGCAAATTATACATGCTCCAGTCCGTCTAATTATATTGCCTACAATTATATGTAAGATATTCGCAGTAACTGCATTCGATGCAATAAAAATACGTTCCTCCAAAGCTTGTCCTGATTCCGGTGTAGTTTGGTAAACGTTATCTTTACGTAGCTCCAGAAAAAATCCATTGGGTTAAAGTCTGGTGATCTGGCAGACCATGGGATTTGCCCACCTCGTCCTATCCACCGATCAAGATAATTTTCATGAAGCCAACCTCTAAAAATCCTTGTATAGTATGTACCTACGCCATCGAGTTGCAGTAACATATCTCTTCTGGTGACAAGAAGAATTTCATCCAATAGATTACGTTCCAAATGATTTCTCAAAAAAATCTTCACTTCCTAAACGATGAGGCAGAATGTATGAAGCGCTAACTTTATTATTTATTATTCCCATCCAAACTTTAACGCCAAATCTTTGTTGATAACCTGTTGCAATAAAGCGATGCGGATTATTTATCGAATAAAAGTGCTGGTTATGTCTATCAAAAATACCATTATTTGTAAAAAGAGATTCGTCCGTCCATAGAATATTTTTAACAAGTCTTCACGTTGGTCTAAAATCCACCTTGAAAATGCCATTCTTCGTTCATAATTTTGTTGCAACAAAGCTTGAACCTTTGTAAAATGGTATAGATGAATTTTTTCATTCCGATGCGCTATAGAGTCTTGCTGCTAATGCAGCATTTTGTTTAGCTGCCCCATAGATGAGATACATATCGTAATATTCATTCGTAGATAATATCATATTTAGACATTTGAAGTTGTTAACTTTAAAATTTTGACACATTAAAAATATGTTACCCAGTTACCCATGGCAACGAATCACAGGTTACCAGATTGTAAATGTGGGCCTCTCCATCATGTTAATTCTAATAACATGATGAAATTAGAAGATGCAAAATCCAACTTTTCAGCAAGATAATACTCGCCCACACATTGCAATAGCCACAATTCACTTCTTTGAGCACGCTTAAATCAATTTGTTGCCCTAGCAACCGAGGTTACCGGATTTATCAGCAGGATCCCATTCAAACTCTAGAAGTACTTCGAAATGCGTTAGTAATTGCTTGGAATAAAATACCATAGGAGGACATCATTCATATAATTAGAAGCGCTTAGGTTCGCTTGTAATTATATGAATGATGTCCTTAGAGAGTGTATAGCCTACCGTGATGCATCAACACATTGTTGATGTTTTTTTTTTAGTTCATTTGTTTACTATGTTTTTCTGTAAGGATTCTGATTTCGGTTATCTATTTTTTATCTTCTTGCGTTCTCATAGAAAAGAGCGACAGAGAATGTATGAAAGAGTGGGAGTGTCAGAGAGTGTAGCAGATGAATGGTTGCAGAAGGGGGTAAATGTGGCAGCATGGATGAGGGAGAAATGGATGGAAGTTGAACTGCAGGAGAGACAGGGATTTATAGACAAAAGTACATATAACCCCATGTATGTAAATTGGATGATATATGAGGATCTATCGAAGTACCTAAGAGAGAGTAGACTGACTGCCGGGGAAAAAAAGGTTTTTGCTAGGGCACGGTGTGGTTCGGAAGAGCGGGGGAGGAAGGTATGGATGGGGTTGGCAGAGTGAAGAGATGGATGCAAGAGAATGGTGCTGGGGTAAAAATCTTGATGAAGTTGATGCGGGAGCGGGAGGCTAGAAGAAGGGAGGGAGGATTAGGGTGATGTTAGAGCTGGGTTTTTGTGAATTTTTGAAATTTTGGTTGTGTTTTGTTAATTTAATAAATTAAATAAAGGTCTTTTTTTTACAAACCACAATCTTTTTTCAAGAATTGAAAATAAGATTAATAATCTCAGAATAAACATAGGCAGAATAACACAACATATAAATGGGAACAGATCAAAGAAAATAACTAAACATGTGGAAATTTTTACTAAAAACAAAACTCAACCACTACTTATAATACTGGATGAACAAAAACAGAAACTAGCAGTCTATTCAGCTCGCTTAAAAAGATACAAAAAGTCAAATAAAAGAAAAGAAGATAATACACTCTTTGACCGAAACGAAAAACTGTTCTACAAGAATTTAACAAGTAAAGAATCCATAAAAATAACTCCACCAACTAAGGAATCAATTACTAATTTCTGGGAAAACATCTGGTCGAGCAAGGTTTCTCATAATTAAGATGCTAAGTGGATCGAACACGAACATGAAAATCATGGAAATATAGAACAACAAAATAATGTCGAAGAACTAACAAGAGTAATTAATAAAACACACAATTGGAAATGCCCTGGACTAGACCACGTACACAATTTTTGGTACAAAGAATTATCTTCAATGCATGACCATATGTGCAAACAAATAAATGATGTAATAGAAAAACCAGAGCTATTCTCACAATTCCTTACCTTATAAGTTTCATAAAACCAAAAAATGAAGAAACCACCAACCCAGCCAACTTCAGACCTATCACATGCCTCCCTATCCTATATAAAATAATAACCTCAGTGATATGTAACAAAATCGAACAACACCTAATAAGCAATAAGATACTTACAGAAGAACAGAAAGGATGTAGGAAAAATAGCCAAGGCGGCACACACACTTCCCGGGCTGTAATCTTACAGAGGATAGCCCTGCAGAAGTTATTGTTAAAGACGATGTGATTATCTCTGGGACTAACTGGGGACTTGCCAATGAGATAATCACCCAACAAGACACTCGCCTAGCCATTAACAGCTTTTCCCCTTTCAAGTCACCGGGTCCGGATGGTATCTTTCCTGCTCTACTCCAATGGGGACAGGAGATACTACTGGAACGACTGACAACAATTTTTCGGGCAAGCATAGCGCTTGCTCATATTCCGACAACCTGGAGGCAGGCTAGAGTGACTTTTATTCCAAAGCCTGGGCGGCCGGATTATACGGCTGCCAAGGCGTACAGACCGATTACACTGTCCTCGTTTGTGCTAAAAACACTTGAAAGGATAGTTGAAAGTTACATCAGAAGAACTGCCCTCATTGAAAGGCCACTCCAACTGACACAACATGCATATACCAAGGGTAAATCTACGGAATCTGCCCTACTAAACGTAGTGAACAGGATCGAGAAAACCCTGGATAGGCAGGAGATGGCACTAGGAGTTTTCGTTGACATTGAAGGGGCTTTCGATAAAACCACTACAACGAAGATAGGGCAGGCTCTCATTCGCAGAGGCATCCCTACCGGAATACGTGAGTGGATAGGAAGCCTACTAACTAACAGAAATATAACAGTATCATCGGAGCAGGATAAAATCCAATGTAATATTAACAGAGGCTGTCCACAAGGGGGGGTACTTTCACCTCTTCTATGGAACTTAGTTCTGGATAGCCTACTGCAAACGTTGCACAACAACGATTTTCACGTAACAGCGTACGCAGACGACCTTGCCTTAATCGTCAGCGGAAAATACGAAGAGGTGCTGCGTGATAGAATGCAAGTAGCCCTAAACATAATAGCCAACTGGTGCGAGGAACACTCCCTTTCTGTCAATCCGACGAAAACGGAGATGGTTCTCTTCACCAGAAGGTACAAAGTGAAACGGAAGGCACCGAAACTCAAAGGCATGACGCTACAGTTCAGCAGCGAGGTGAAATACCTAGGGATCATTCTCGACAGCAAACTGAACTGGAAGGCGCACCTGGAAAACAAAACCGAGAAATCGATCAGAGCCTTCTGGCAATGCCGTAGAGCGATAGGCAAAACCTGGGGACTGAAGCCAAAGGTAACTCTTTGGCTTTATACAACTATAATCAGACCCATGATGGTCTATGGAGCAGTGATATGGTGGGCTAGAACTAAAGTACAGACCGCCATAAAACTGCTCAGCACAGTACAAAGAACCGCCTGCCTATCGATAACGGGCGCAATGAACACAACGCCAACGTTAGCGATGGAAGTGATGCTATGCCTGCCACCACTAGATTTATACGTGGAAATGACGGCGCTGGTAACCACCATTCGTCTAAAAAATCATGGAATCTGGGAAATGGTTAACTGTGGAGAGGTAAGGTGCAGCCTCTGGAGGGCTGCCTGTGAAGACATTCCTCTTCTTGAGGCTGGCACAGACCTATGCAGTCCTACTCTAGTAGTGGGAATGCCATACGGTATCACCACCCTACCCACAAGTATAATGAAAGAGTCTGCGTTGAGAATTTACACAGATGCCTCGATTAGGGGAGAATGCTCGGGGATTGGAATCTACTCCAGGTCTTTGAGCATCTCAACGAAACTAGGCATGGGAAGATACAACGATATCACCCAGCTGGAAACAATGGGCATAACGCTTGCGGCTGAAACTATTTCCAATCGCAAAATAACGAATAAGAGGATACTGATACTCACGGACAGCAGACGGGCGCTCCATTCTCTGAGGAGCAAATTTACCTGCTCCAATACGATAAAGGAGTGTCACAGACAGCTGTCCAAGGCATCTCAGCATAATGAGATAGAGGTATCCTGGGTTAAGGGACACAGTTCGGACGGGGGCAACAGAAGGGCTGACTTGCTGGCGAAGGCGGCGGCGAAACTGAATATTCAGTCCCCAGAGCCGCTGGCACCCATTCCTCCTGCAACCCTCATCAAACTAGTCCAAGAAAGAATGATGGAAAAATTCAGAGAAAAATGGGACGACGCAACTGACTGCGCCTTTGCAAAGGAAGCACTTCAGTATCCGAGCAAGTCTGCGGCAAGCAGATATCTCAGATTAGGCAGGAAAAACCTAAGGAGGATAACAGCTATCCTCACAGGACACGGTAGACTCAACGCTCACCTATTCAGGCTGGGACTCTCAGAGACACCAGACTGTCGAGGCTGCGGGGAGGAAGACGAAACAGCCAGGCATTTACTCATAGAGTGTCCGGCGACTTGCGAAATTAGGGAAGCTACCATGGGTGAGAGATGGCCTAACATGGCCGATATAAGAGACCTGCCCGCCTCTGCGATACTGGACTACCTCCATGGAACAGTCTGGTAGTAGCAGGGGTAGGCGGGCCTGTAATGAAGGGAGGCTAGGGGCCTTTTAGGCCTATGCACAGTGCTTTTAGCACACCTTCACACATACATACATACATACATAGCCAAGGCGGCAAAAAGCAACTGATAATCGATAGCATCATTATGAAACAAACCGAAAAACAACAACGAAATATAAGAGTATGCTACATCGATTATAAAAAGGTATTCGATTCTGTGCCCCATTCATGGCTGCACAAAACACGGGAAATTTACAACATCCACCCAACCCTTCGAAATGTCTTAAAAACAATCACGAAAACATGGCAAACCACAATACGTCTGACTACAGAAAGAGAGCAAATACAAACAGAAACCATCCAAGTTAAAAGAGGAATCTTCCAAGGTGATTCGCTAAATGCGTTATGGTTTTGTATATGGGTAAACCACCTCTCCAATGCGCTTAACGAGATGGATTCCAAATGTAACACCGAAAATCAACAACATATACAATCAATCATATATTTTATATGGATGATATCAAACTTTATGGACCAACAGAAACACAAATGAAAGGGCTACTAACGTTAGTAGAAGACATAACAAATGACATAAGTTTAATTAATTTCTCACTTAACCCGTGGTGAAACCAAGTGTTTTAATTTTAATTGATTATCCAGATTAAATGACATAAGAATGGATTTTGGAATGAACAAATGTAGAACCCTATGTATGGACAGAGGGAAGTGGAAGGACACTATCACACCTCATACATTCAACAAGCAATCACTTATGAACATACAAAAAAATGAAACATATAAATACTTAGGATTTGAACAAAATACAAAACTGGACCACAGAACAATTAAACAACATCTAAAAGAACAATATAAAAAGAGGCTATCATTGATACTAAAAACGAAGCTAAATTCAAGAAAGATATTTAAAGCCATAAATACATACGCTATACCTCTACTTACATATTCATTAAGTATAATCCATTGGTCAGCAACAGATTTGAAAACTTAAATATACTTAGCAGAACCCAACTTACAAAACACAGCACACCATCCACATGCATGTAAAGAAAGGTTAAGTATACCTAGAAAGGAAGGAGGTAGAGGGCTAATAGACATTCACACACTACACGATAAATTAATAAAATCCCTAAAAGAATATTTTCACAATAAAACTACATCACTACATACGGCAACAGTACAATCAGACAAAAATTATACACCACTGAATCTTTTTTCGCAAAACTTACAAGAACAGACACAAACACAAAATCAAAAAAATGGAAAAATGGTCACAAAAACACTGCATGGTAAACACTTATACATAATGAACAACAACAGTATAGACAGAACGGACTCCTATACATGGCTACAAAAAGGACAACTGCATCCAGAATCTGAGGGTTTCCTACTAGCTATTCAGGACCAAGTGATAGCTACAAAAACTATAAAAAATATATTATCAAGGACGCATCCAAAACCAATGACTCATGCCGAAAATACCAGCTCCAACCAGAAACAATTGACCATATTATTGGAGGATGCAAAATGCTAGCAGGAACCGATTATACCGACCGCCATAATACTGCAGTAAAAATCATCCATCAAGCCATAGCTCTAATCGACGAGCAGGTACCATACTATAATTATGTGCCGACCACTGTAATAGTCAATGATAAATATAAACTGTACTACGATATATCTATACATACTGACAAAACCATAATATGCAATAGACCAGATATCACATTCCAAGACAAAACACACTACTAAAAAATTCATTGAGAAAATTACAGCCCTAGCCATAGAAATTGAAAGAATATGAAAACAAGACCATACACTATACACATATACCGTTTATTATATCCACCATCGGTATTAATTTAAACCAAATCTAAAAAAAAACTACACATAGAACCATTCATACACAATAACATTCAAAAGGTAATCATTTTCAAAACCTGCAGTATTACAAGGAAATTCTTACGATAAATCATTTGCGCGACTTGGTATATCCCGTCAGCACGGAAGTTACCGGCTGATTAATCACCGAGATAAAAAGAAGAAATAATAATAATATATTTTATATCCAACATAAATCTATAATTTAATATATATATTCATGTATAAAATTATTGAAATTTGCATTCCAATTTTTCATTTATGTAACTAGTTTCAATGCTTATATTCTAGTGATCCTTTTAGTACTGATTTTCTTATGTAAATTTCGCCCAGATAAATTTCATCAAATTACGACCAGAAGTCGTTTACCACGGTACGATAGCGATTTCTATTCATAATGCGATTACTTGATTACGTAATTACGTTTATTACAACTTATCATAAGTTACTTGTCATAATCTCAATTTATATTTCAATATGCTTAAATTAAGGCGCATAAATTCTCGCATTTATGAAAACTCTTTCAATATAAGTGTGTATAAAATTAAATCCCACCGCCATATATTAAATATCAACAACAATAAATTTCTACCCGTGTGCGTTTTACAACAATAACCGTCAGCGTGAAATAACAGAATAGTTAATTCACACAACTTACAAAAAGATAATAACGCATAATCCCCATAAAATCGATTATTTATGATACCCAATTATCACCCTGTGTTTTTTATATATTTTATTTTTTGTTTAGTTGTTCGGTTCTTCATTTGCGGCGGACGCAAGGATCTTTACTGCCGAACGTATTTACGAGCGCCGATAAAAGTTATAGGAAATAAAAAGCGCGACGCGAGGCTAATAAGGCTGTTGGTTGCGGGTCTCGATGTTTGTTGGTTAACGTGGGCCGAACTAGTCAGCTATTCAGCGCGGTACGTTCACTTTTAAGCGCTGCTGCAAGAGTTTTGCAGAAGGATCGTTCGGAATGGAACCTGTTCAAGATTCGATATTACCAATAATCCGCGTTTTCGCGTTTTGTTTGTTGTTGTGGCTGTTGAGATTAATGGAGAAAGTGCCGTTCGGGCTTCGGAATTGGAAATCTAGTTCTTATTGGATAGATTGATGTTGCTAAAGTTAATTAAGTATGTGCTTGTGTTCATTTCCTTTATAATAAAGTGATATACAAGGTGTACTTTTATTAAAGAAAGAGCGTCTGTTTTTTTAATTTAAATACTAAAAAATATATTTTCGTAAACCATATTCCTTGAATCTTATTTATCACCTGGTGATACATTTTTAACTATCACTAATGAAGGATTAAATTTAATTACACTTGGTTTGTTTCACATTTTTTTTAATCGACTAGTTTCGCTTTTTAAGGCATTATCAAGAGTAAGTTACAAAAGAAACAGACAAGCTTATATATGACAAGCTGACAACTGATAACTAATAAGCTTATGTATAATCAAGTAATAAAGGATTTTAAGATCGGGGAATTCCAAATCTCGTCGTTGGCGAGGTGTTTCCCAGCTTTTGTTGCCTTGTTTATTTCTAGGCTATCGTGAGAATCAAATTGATAATGCCTTAAAAAGCAAAACTAAAAAAAGTGAAACAATCCAAGTATAATTTAATTTAAACCTTCATCAGTAATCGTAAATAGTAGTTGTAAATTTTCAAGGTAATCCAAAGAAATCCTAAAGTGTTTTGGAATTATATGAGTTCGAAAAAAATCTTCATCGTAAATCCCTGAAATATAAAAGGAATCAATAATAGCGAACAGAATATTGTAAATAGTTTCAGAAATTACTTTAATGGCGTATTTAAAACATCTCAAAATAGTAACTATTTCTCCTCACTCAATTCCCAACCACTTAAATGTAGCTATGGAAACTATAGATGATGATGATATTCTTGAAATAAACCAATAATTAAAATCATTTACTAAATTTCCAGATAAAATTAATTATTTTCTAGTAAAACTCACAATTTGCGTATAATTCATTGTAGCACATTTACAATTTGATATTTTCGACAGACTTATTGCTGAATGTTTGGAAAGCATACTTAATCTAACCTGTGAAGTCCGGAAATAACAATTTAATTGTGAACTATAATTAATAGTGTTAATTAACAGCTTCGCTAAGTTATTAGAAATGTATTACGCCCAGACAACATGGCTTTGTGGGCGGATGATAGACAACTTCTAGATTAATTTATTATACTCTGCATGTTTCTGAAATTCTATAGTCGTAAACATGTTGATGCTGTATACCTAATAAATGGCCTTAAATCCAATTTTGGTAGGTTGGGTGGCTTAAAGGGTCCGTTCTTGTATCAATAATATTAACTTGATTAATTAATGATATATCCTCACTAATTCAATCAAATATAGAGTGTATCCAAAAATTAACGCAAAGGTTGAAATAAATAGAAAACACAGTTTTTAGTCTTTAGAATGTTATTTTCTCATTGAATCATAAAATGTTGATAATTGAGTTATTTATGGAATAACACATTGGCCAAATGGCCTCCACGGCTTTACTAGCACGAACGCACTCTTTTGTCAAAAATTTTCATGCATAATTTTGTTGCTGCTGTGTTTAATTTCCTCTTGTAATGTACAGGTGGTTGTGAGCGTGTTCACATTGATCTAATGATGTTAAATCACACTATCTAGGGGGCAATGATCACCGAAATGATAGAATACGCGACCAGAAAATGTCTCATGTAGTAATTGAATTATTTCATTGGCTGTACGGCATGTGACATTGTCTTATTGAAATCCAATTTCGGTAGAAAGAATTGTGCTAATATGTCGCGATATTAAGCACGAGTTACAAAATCCACACCAAACAGTGAGATATTGTGGGAGCATTTGTTGTTCGTCAATCTTACTTCGAACCTAAAACACGGCAATTTTGGTGATTAACAAAGCCATCAATGTAAAAATGTGCTTCATGTCATAGGATGATTTTGCTCGAAAAATCAGCATCCATTTGTTAATGTTCAATAATCCATTCCACGAACTCTCTTCGCTGTCCATGGTCATTAATCCTTAGTTGTTATATTAATTGGTTTTGTAAGCACGAAGGCAGAGATCTTTTGTAAGTATACACAGAATTGAAATTTGCAATTCTTATCTACGACGCTGAATTGATGTTCCGGGTTTTTCACCAACAATCTTACGCCCTGCTTCGATATTGGCATTTAAACAGCATGTTTTTCGATGATGTTTATCGTCTTCAAGTCTCACTGAATTTTTCAATTGATCTTTTCGCAGTTAAAGAGGTTAACACATTATTTTGTCCATATTTTGTAGAAAATTTTCGATCAGCGACCACCTAACTTTAATTATTTTAACAATATTGTTCGATAGTGAAAATACCTTGTTGTATCTTCTAACAATCCATTTGTACTAAACCTAAATTCACAACTGTCGAATTGTTCTGTGCAAAAATTGCGTCAAATTCAAAATCTAGCGTTTATTTTGATTCACCCTGCATTAATACTCGCCGATAACATTAAGATATTCTCTGAGATTAAATCAAAAACTGATTGATTGTACGATATCATAAAAATTGAGCAAAATTGTGTCTATCAAATAACCTACACATTAATATAGATAATTGTAATTACGTAACTTTCTCTCGAAGAAGAGCTCCTATCAAGTACAAACATACTATTACAAATCACTGAACTGAACTGACTTACGACTTTTAATAGAGAACAAACTAACATTTAATAACCATACAAATGAAATTTGCAATGTAAGCTACATACTATTGAGATTTGTTATCAAAAATTCCGTAGACTTTATTCGCTCTAAACTATTCAATAATTTGGTCACAATGTAAACTCAAAATTACAACAAGTACCTACTAGATGAATTTTGTCTTGAACAGCGTAGAAATAACGCTATCATTATGTTTACATATAATTTATATAATAAAAATATTAATGATCCCAATTTTTTGTCTAAAATTAGTAAGTGCAATGCAAGTTTTCCAATCGATTAAATAATGTAAACCTCTTCAATATAACTGCTACCGTCCTAAATAATGTTATCCATTGTATAGATTACAATTAAATGTATTATTTATACTTAATTTTATTCGATGTATATGTCTCTGTTAATGTAGTTTCTAGCGTTCAGAAAATACCTAAAGGAGAATTTACTCCATTTAGCTTTCAAGAAAAGTTACAAAGATAAGCTTCTTATCTTTGTAACTTATAACGATATAACAGGATTGTAATACAACTGCCTTCTACATTAAAGATATTAGACTATTAGGAAGTCCAATTGTAGCTATATCGTTTTCCAAATTTTTGGTGGCAACTTCTTCAATAGAGAAAATAACGGGAATGATATTTATATGCTGAAGCTTTCAAAGACGCTTCACCTTGACTGCAAAATTTTGTCGTTTACTTAGTTTTTCTGTTCTGTTTTTATCAGGTTATGCGTAAAAGGGACACCAATATCAATTATTTGCGCCGTTTTATTTATATTGTACATTAGAACTAAGTCGGTTCGATTCAAGAACGACAGCTGAAGTATACTTATAATAAGGCTCTGGATTAGTGACTATCAGAGCTAGCTCGAGATAAATATTCGGAGTTTGCTAGGGAAGCACATCCGCCAGTGACGTATTCGATTGTTTCTCCAGGAGACCTGAACTTTATAAATTTATCTTTAATATTTACTTTGAGTATGTGTTTTTCATAATTCTTTATTTTAATTAGTTTATCTTGGATATCTACTTCATGGATATAAAGATCAAAAGGAGTGTATGAGCGGCCATTTATTACTATGGATTGCATTTTTTTGGGACGATGATTCAGAAAATGTTCTCGCATCATTATTTCCTATCGTTTGCAAAGTCAGAAGATAATGGGAGCAATTCCATACGGAAAATGTTAAGTTTAATTAATAATAATTAATTCACATTCTATGAATACATATTTATTACAAAAGCTGCTTAGATTGTGATGATAAAAAATAACGTAGACGTTAAAGTCAACACTTTCCGTACGGAATAGCCCTGATTAATTAGGCTCCGTCCTCATTGAAAACGAGGCAAGTATAAATGTTACACTGCTGATCTAGAATAGTGTAGATTGAATTTAGTTGGTACTCTCCTAGTTAATCTATCTAATTCTTCAAGGTAGATGTTGCTCCAATATATGATTTCAAAAGAGTAAGTTAATATTGGAATTGCACAGATGTAAATGACTTTGAACATATTTCTCCAGTTTAGTTTTGAATTAAATCGTTTCAATTAAATAAAATAAAAACAAAGATGATTCACACATTTGCAGTTATTTAAATTACAATGAAATTAAACAAGGATAATGTCTGGCAATGATCAATAAAATTCGATCAATCCTTTTTTCCAACTGCAAAAAAATTACTTACACTATAACTTATACAAACATCTATTGAAACAACTACTTCCCGAGCATGTACCCCGCCGGACATTGGATTAAACAATAGATATTCGTTGTTGCATAGCAGTACTACTGCGAATTGCAATAGTTTGAGCCGAAATTATTTAATGAAAGGAAACAACAAATAATAGTTACAAGGCGATCTGTAAACACGTGTTTCGGGATTTCACCCCTCATCAGTACAGCTCTGCCCCGTAAGCCCTTAGTTGTTAAACAAGTTTAATTAATTTTTATGTATCGTCTTCAATAAATGCTCGGAAAGTAGTTGTTTCAATAGATGTTTGTATAACTTACAGTGTAAGTATTTTTTTGCAGTTGGAAAAAGGGATTGATCGAATTTTATTGATCATTGCCAGAAATTTTCCTTGTTAAATTTCATCGTAATTTAAATCGTTTCATTAGTATGAGTTTATATGAACACCGTTTTGGTGGCTGTATGGCTAATACGCCTTTTTTTGTTATAAACTCAAGCACTTATATGCTACATATGGCGATAGAGAATCAATATTTATCAGTGCTTCATCTGTGTGATCAAGTGCACCCTTGAAAATGGAAACTGTGGCACATTTATCTAGCCCAAAGCTCATGTCTATGTCTTGACTGAATACCTTAGTAGTATGAATTAAAAAAAAAAACTATTCTGGACTTAGATTCCGCATACAGCTGTAGGCCATCCATATAAAGTAGATGGTTGTATTTTACTTCATTACATGGTTTGAGTTTAAAGCCAATTATCGTATCGTTTAAAAGTTTTGAGAGGGGGTTCAGTGCCGAACAAAACCACATTGGGCTAAGTGAGTCCCATTGGAATATTTTATAATAATACTTCGAAATCTTTATTACCTGAGAATATTATTTTTCTCAGATAATAAAGATTGTATATAATAAATAAACATTTTCATATAATATTCCCAAATAAGGGCTATTGAACATAGGTCGTTCTGCCCTCCATAATATTATTATTATTATTATTTACTTCTCAGTTTATACACTGGTTTCTTTTTTTTTAAGAATTAACGGTATTATTACAAGTTTTAATTCTTAATTATTGTAAAAATCTTCTCACTGTAGATAGTGTTGCAAGAATAGTGGCCTTTTGTATTGTGTTGAGTATTTGATCGGGTAAATTTATTAGTTTAATTTTGGTGTAATACCGGTTACCGAAATGATGAAAGGTACTATTATAACCTTCTCTTGTTTCCATATACGTTTAATTTCAAATGCAAGGGGTTGGTATTTGTCAAATTTTTCTTTATATTTTTTTTGAAATATTGTTATCACTTGGTACTGAAATTTCTATAATATACGTAAATTTGGAAATTTGGTCAATTAATGTAATGTCTGGTCGGTTAGCCGTTATTGTCATGTCTGTCAGTAGTGTAGTGTCCCAATATAATTTATGTGTGTCCGTTTCTAAAATTTGCAATGGATTATATTTATAATAGGGGTCTAAATTTTGAGAAATTTTATGGTTATTTATAAGTGTTTGGTGTTTAATTTTAGCAACAGTGTTATGTCTGCATGTATAGTCCGTATTCGCTAATAGAGTGCATCCGCTGGTGATATGATCAATAGTTTTCGGGAAAAGGTGGCATTTTCGACAGGAATCATTTTCTACTGTTTTCTTCATGATATATTTTCTATAATTAAGTGTATTTATGACTTGGTCCTGTATAGCTATAGTGAAGCCTTCTGATTCTGGGAATAACTGTCCATTTGTCAACCATTTGTAGGTCGATGTTTATTATTATTATTATTATTACATCGTTGTAACTTCTACCGTCTATACGCCAGGTATTTCCAGTATCACGCTGTCATTGGCAATGGTCTCTTTATTGAATTTGAATTCGATACAATATATGTTCTAATTTTTATCGTATTATTTCACTAAATTCTAGATTGAGGCATTTTGTAGCAAATTTTTGATGTACGTCGATAATTCGTCGGAATAAGGGAATTCACCGATTTTTAAGTATATTGGAAGGGCTGTGTAAGAGGTTGTTTGGATGTTGGGTATTTGTGAGCATTCTTAGAGCGGCCCGTTAAGCTAGCGCTATGTTGTTTGTTTATGATCGGAGGGTAAGGATCGTGTATCATTTTGTAAATATGTGTCGCTGAAATGTCTTTATTGGCGTAGGTTAGGGATCTAAAGTGTCGTGTCCTGTTCAGGAACTTTGTTTTTGCCTTTGATTAATTAGGCTTTGCAAGTGGTGATCAAAGTTTGGCTTATATTAATATTGAATAAAGAGGAAAAGTACCAGTGATAAGGAATAAACAGTTTGAATTTTATAAGATTTACGAACCAAAACGACATCGTAACGATCAGCTTCTATAAGATGGACAGGACTTTAGGGAGAGTAGAGTGGTGTGCAATTAATGCCATATAGTCTGCAAATTGCAGAATGTGGACGGAATGGTTTAGGGATTGTGGATTGGGATGGACGAAGATGTTGAACAGGAGAGGGGTATCAATACATTTATTAATCCCTAATTGATCGATTTGTTAAACGCATCTTCTATATTAAAAAAACAGCTATAACAACGTCGATATAGTATTAGTTTTATAAACACTTTAAAGTGATCCTTATAAAGGATCCATTTAAATACACGACATAAGCGCTTGGTGAAGAATCTCAACATCACTTTGCATGTTATATTTATACCATATGATCCAGAACTTTTCTCCTCCAAAGTGCTTTCATTTTTTTCTTTATTTTACATTTTGTTGACACCTGTGAATAAAAACAAATAAAAAGTCACATGTATCATTAAATAAAATTCTTCAATTTGTTAGAATAACATTACCAATAGTGTGTGGTTACTTTTATTACTAACATCATTTTTTTTAATAACAAAAAATCGAAACACTCTACAGAGAAAATATCTGGCAAATTTTATATGAAAAAATCTGGCAAAAAGTAACAATTAACAAGTTTATGATAATAGCAAAGTATTCTCTGCAGATTCCGAACTATCTATATAGGAACATATTAATGCTTACTTCAGATTCTGTGCTAATAGGTATGAAACGGAAGCTAAATCAGAAATTGGTTTCCTTCCTAAAGCAATTCTTGATACTCTTTTTATCAGTTACTATGAGATATTGAACAATTTGTAATGTTTGTTGACACGAGTAATACAGCCACCATTATCACGGAAGAAACCGGGAACTAAGAAACACAATTCAATGGGAAGGAAATACCGTAAAAAATTTCAAGGAATATTAAGTCTGTGACAGAAATGTTTTTTTTTTCAAATTTCAAGTACTGTCTATATAGTAAGAGTAAATTGAGGCTGAAGTAGGGCTGGTATCTTAAATTTGCTTTTATAGTATGCAAGATATGTCCTTTAGGGATGAAATAATAGGCATACTATTTGTACAATATGAATTTTCCTTTACACATAATAAATTATTATCGGGATTGATAAGAGGATAAATACATAAGATGAATCATTTACTTATTATTATTTGAGTGTTTATTTTACTTGTTTCACTACAACCATGCGTTGTCTTTAGTAATTTTATAAATATATATTTTCAAAATCTTTTGCTAATCTCACATCCGTGCATGACTTTGCAAAAATAATACGTATGTGAGTGATACGTACTATTTTCTCGAACATTTCCTTGTTCTTTTTGAATGAATGTAGTTGAATTTTATTTGCGAATCATGAACCTACATTTTTAATCGACTTAGTGATATAGACCTTTGATTTAAAATAACCCCACATAAAGAAATCTGATGAAGTATACAAAAGAGTATATGACCAGGAAATCTCGTTTTCAATCATTGGATTATGTTATTTTATGAGTTGTATGACATGTCGTACCATCCTGTTGAATCAAATGTCCTTCACATCAATTATATCCAATTTAGGTGATAACACGATTATCATGTCGAAGTAACATTAACTGCTTGACTAGCCACATTTTAAAAAAAGTAAAAAAGGTATGGTCTAATGGCGCCTCCAACTCAATACCCAAAGCAAACAGTGACACTTTGTGAATGCATTTATTTTTCGGCAAACACTTGTGAGTTCTTTGAACCCAAATGCAGCAATTATGACGATTAACGAAGTCATCAAGGTGAAAATAAACTTCGTAGCGTAAGATCATTTTGCTCAAAAACTCATTCTTTTTGAAATATTGTTCTACTAAGATAAACAGTTGTTTTCTTCTGATGTTTTTATTAACCAACTGTAGGCACAACAGTCATGCTGTTTTTTGCTACAATTTATTTCAGAAATAATAGAAATTTTGGGAGACCCGTTATTATATAACAAATATTAATAATTGTTTAATAATCCCACAATAGGAATTATCTATAAAGTCGTTTGTGTAATTCTACAAGCACACGCGTAACATATACGGATTCGAAAAATCGGCATAACGATTGTGACCCACGCCGAATACACCAACGTCGAACGTGTAACTACTTGTTGCATAAATGGCGGCCGCGCCCAAAATTTCAACGCCCCAACATTTTCAACCTGTTTAGAGTAATGGAAATGTTGAAACTGAAATATCTAAATCGGGAATACCCTTCCTTTTCATCTCGCCCGTGTGCAAGGTCAGTGAGAGTTGAACGAACTGTTACTCGAGCAATTTTTTGGACCACGATTTGGAACGGCTCTAAATATCTAATTGAGACATTCAAGAACCGTACACGAATTCCAAATATGCTTTGTGCGTTTTCGTGGTGCGTAGGGGAATTAATTAAAACGGAACAGATGAAGATAAATTTAATTATGGAATTAATCCGTCGTAAAGTAATATTTCATAATTTATATGTTTATAGTTTAGACCGACTAACACCATTTAGTTGATTGTAAACATAAATAAATATTTTGAATTCTTCTAACAGAAATTATCGTTTCCTGTTTCGGATGCAACTTTATTTATTTAAAGTAAAAATTACAAATTTTGATATAGCAAACAGCTTGTTATCGTAAAACCCTTCCATTAAAAAATGAAAAAAATGCAAACATAAGATATTACGAAATTAATGGGGAAAGTATTATACTATGATGGATATATTACCGTTTAATATGATTTTTATATATTGCTGCATTATAGAATGCCTAAAACACCAGGATACCGTAGGTCGAGTCATGTTTCATTAGGCAATATGCCGAGTCACTTCTTAATACCTATTTTAAAACGGATGCCTTAAGCGAACTCTTTATCGGCTGAACCTAATTTTTATTTGTTTTAAAATACTCACAAGCAGTTTATTTGTAATTTCTATCGAACAAATTAAGATGATTTGTTATTAATAATAGACTATTTTAGAAAAGAAATTTGTTCGTTTTTATATGAATACATTCCACTTAGTAATTAGTTATCATAAATTAAATAAAAATAATATGAAAATAATTAATTAATTTATTATTCCCTCTTTAGCTACTGCCACATTTTGACTTATGTTACATAAGTACTTAAAAGAAAAGTTCATTTGCTGTTGCATAACAATAACATATTGTATAATGCAACATTTTTTATTAGAAAATATTTAATGCAAAAAAATTATGTAATGTAGATCCATCTGTAGACACTGGTTTCGGAATTTTCATCCCTCATCAGTACAGCTCTGCCTTATATAATTACAAAGTTGTTAAAATAAATCAATCACAACGTTTTCTAATATAATTAGTTTTCATTCATTGTAATGTTAAATTATTCTACATAATTTTTGTATTTTAATTATCATAGCCGTAATAAATACTTTATATGCATGGAGTTGCGTTTTAGAGCGAATGCACGAAGATTTGTATATTCAATTCTCCATAGTTACTGTAAATAACCGTTGGAATACGTGATTTCACAGGAAAAGTGCAAATTCTGATTATTCCATCATGAGTATTTGAATTAAATACTAATGTCAATGTTTTTTTAGATTGAATACCCGGTATATTAATCTACAATGTGCAAGATCAAATACTAAAACCATTCTGTATTCTGAAAATTATGGCTACAATTTCAGAGCATTTATCACGTTACCTAATAAAGGGCTTAGGGAAATTTTATATTGGTTTTTAACAACCACATAAAGCTGAAGAATGGCAAATCGGCAACGATCACCCTTTTACTAAGAAGTTAATTTCTAGATCTAACATTTATTATATAGTTTTTTAATATATATATTATCAAAAAAGAGACCTTTATACGCATAAAAGTGGAGTGTATAGTTTTTTAATACCGAATTTATATCTTTACAAAGTGTCATAACGCTTTTGGTATTATTTAAGAGAAACTTATTTTTTCTCTAAAGAACATTTATGAACTTGATTAACCTAATATTTATATCAATCTTCGTCTATATGCAAACCATATTAAGTATAATACCATAGGTAAATAATAAATCCAACGATTACCTTATGAATCCGCCAAAATTCAACCCAAATCCCAGCGTATATTAGCCTTAAGCAAAAAATTTCCAATAGTCCTAATAATCTATCCATTTTTACAAAATGTAACCCAAATATCCTTACTAAATACAAACATCCTTCTATCAATATTAATTCATTTAAGCGAATCATGAGGACAGTTCAGCTATCTAGCATAGGATTTTTTCTTTAACTTCATCATAAATTCATGACACAGACAGGCTGACACCTAAGAGTATTGTAATTATTTGTCTTTATCTATTGCGTGAATAAAGATATATATATATATATATATGTTATAACGTAGATTTTCGCGGGCGTAACATGTTGACGCATTTATTCGGGTTTGATCCCGCGTATTTTCTTGGAACTGGTCCATTGAATTTTCTGATCGACGTTTCGATGACGTCGCAGTCATCTTCGTCAGGAGTAAACTATTTGATTATATTGCTCTAGCAACCACTTGTTAGATTTTTACGCATTGCAACTAGATATTCGTGTTTCTTGTTTGGCTTCTGGTGATTCTTCTATTTTCTGATCTTGAAGACGTGTTCGTGCTCTCTGTTTCAATTTCGACATTATTATCTGAAGGGAACTGGTTCTGAATTTCTTGATTTTGTGAAGATAGTGAATTTTGATTGTAATTTATACATGTTTTCCAAATTGGTGGTAGTCTTTTGGCATCGTCCCTTTTTTTTTAAACTATTTGGCCTCTTTTCAATTTCAATTGCTTCTCTAATTATCCTTGTATGGAAGAAATCAGTCTTTTTTAAAATCTTGTTTTTTTCGAAATTAATTGTATGATTTGAAATTTTGACATGTTGAAATAAAGATGATTGTGGATCGGATTTTCTAATTGCCAGAATGTGTTCGTCTCGACGGGTGCTGATTTTTCGGTTTGTTTGTCCTATATAGCTTTTTTTACATGTACCGCATGGGATTTCATAAACTCCTTGAGCCTCAAGTGGTATAATTTCTTTTGGAGTTCGAACCAGGTGTTGAATTTTTTTATAAGTATCGAAACAAGTTCTAATGTTGTATTTTGAGACGACTCTTCCGATTTTATCTGTTGTTCCTTTTATGTAAGGGAGGATAACATTGCAACAAGGATTTTCTCTTCTTGCTTCTGGATTTCTGTCCCTGTTTAGTTTATTTATGTTTTTTTTAGAAAACCCATTTTGGATCAATGCCTTTTTAACATTGGTTATTTCTTTATTTAAGTGGTCGGACAATGTACGTGCTCTTTTTAAAAGGGTTTTGGCCACTGACGCTATTTGAGCTGGATGGTGATGTGACATTGCATTTAAGTATCTGTTTGTGTGTGTGGGTTTTCGGTATACGGTGTAATTTAGTTGTCCATTAGGATTTCGGATAATTAAAGTGTCCAGAAACGGTAAACGATTATTTTCTTCAACTTCCATTGTAAACTGAATTTTGTTGTGAATATTATTTAAATGAGATAAAAAATGGTTGAGATTTATGATACCATGTTGCCAAATTACGAACGTGTCATCCACGTATCGTAGCCAAAATTTAGGTTTGAGCGGCGAGGAATTTAATGCTTTTGTTTCGAAATCTACCATGAACAAATTTGCAACTATTGGCGAAAGAGGGGGTCCCATTGGTGCACCTTCCAACTGTTTAAATTTTTGTCCTTTGTATGTGAAAAACGTATTTTTGAGGCAGTGTGAAGCTAAATCTAAAATTTCAGTTGGCTGATTGTATTTGTTTTTTTATTATTGTTAAGGTCTCGTCGATTGGAATTTGGGTGAAGAGAGATTTAACATCGAAACTTACTAATATGTCATTTCTATCCAAAGTTAGATCTTTAATTTTATTTATAAAATCTGTGGAGTTGATAATGTATGAGTCAGCGTCTTCCGTTAGTGGTTGCCATTTTTTAGCTATGTAAGCTGCTAATTTCACTGTCGGGGAACCAATTCCTGAGACGATTGGTCGTAAAGGAACACCTTCCTTGTGTATTTTTGGTACGCAATAAATTTTGGGGCAAATAGAAGATTTTTCTCTGGGAATTAGTTTCAACGCTGTATTTTTATCAATTTTGGAGTTTTTTATTTTTGATTTGGTTGTTCTTTCCAAGTATGTGATTGGATCGGTTTCTATTTTTTTGTATGTTGAGTTCTCTAATAGGGAACACATTTTGTTGTCATATTCCTCTGTTTGCATAACAACCGTGGAATTGCCTTTGTCTGCAGGAAGAATTATGATTGATGTATCTTCTTTTAGTGATTTAAGTGCTGATATTTCTTTTTTGTTAGGTTACTTGGTGGTGGTTTAGCTTTTTTAAAATAGTCGCTACTTCTTGGCGAATGTTCTCAGAAGTAGCGTTGTCTAGTTCTTTTATATATATATATTGTAATGGTCCAGTTTATGAAAATTTAATTAAAGCACGCACGGTGTTGGAAAAATAGTAGATTTTGGACATTTACTCTAAGCCACTCTATATATATCCCGCTGCGGTTTTTGTTTTTTTTACAACCCCGGTTTCGGCCCGGCTCAGTGCTGGTGGTTGGACAATTGCGTGCTCCTCATCCTAGAATAATAAACAGCTCCTCATTAGCGTTTTAATGTTATTTGTGTGTTTATTGCTTGGATTAGCCTGTACCATATTTTCATCAAATTATTTGTGAGTGATGTAGTTCGTTATTCCTGTAGTCCTGGACACCAACTCTACAGAGCCGCTTAACATCTCAGGTATTCCTGTTATATTTATGTTCATGTAAGAAGGAATAGAAATGTTTAGAAATCTGTCGTTTGCGCGAGCCATTTTATTTTAGGCCATTTTCCTATCGTCGGCGTGTCGGTACGGTAATCTTTTCGTTGAACTTTGCTTCGTCTATTCATCTGAATTCATTCATTTGAATGCGCGTGTATGCGGAACGTCCATTCTTGATAAGGTTTCTCCAGTGGCGGCATATAATGTTGGTCGAGTTTTTGAAGTTCTCTTCTGTTTGGCTTTGTGCGGATGAAGACCATCGAATCGGACAAAAATGTACTGGACCTTGAGCATTGTAGAGGAGACCGCAAAAAGGACGCTTCCGTCATAGCAAGGAAAAAAAAACAGCACCTATTATCCGTCCAGCAAACCATTGTCTGCCGATCAGCATCCGATTTCTTGTCGATTTGACGATACGGTGCCGATGCGTCGATATCTATTCGTTGCCTATTCGGAACCCTCAAATCTGCATCCCACACGTCGCGATGCGTCGTTGCCTACTTGTTTTCCATTCAAACATCGCTTGCCACATGTCGACTCCGATCCGCTAGCTAGTCGTAGCATACTTATTTTGCTTTCGCCGTATATTTAATGTATATTATGCAAATCATTTTAAATAATTATTTAATTAAAACAAGCAGAAAATATGCAAGCTTGTATTGTCATGACGAGTAAAGAATATTAAAAAAAAAAAACTCGGAGACGTGCCGTAGTGGGGGTGGTAAAATTTCAGAATAAATATATATATGGTCTTTTTTAAATATGAAATATAAGCGCTCCAGCCGAGGTAGCTCGAAATATAAAAAAATCGTCGGACAGGTCGAATTTTGATCTCTATAGCGCACTTTCTGACGTACTTAAAAAAAAATATGACGCCAGTAGTTTTTGTTTTATGATGTCATTGTCATTTTTTATAAATGGAATTCATTTTTTTTATTTAACAAATTTTGTAGAGCTATTAATTCTCTTTACAGTCATATAAAATGGACTTACCGTTAATAAACAATAAACAATATTTTTTGTGCAAAAATTTTAATTATTTTATGTGAAAATTTAGTATCTTTGATATTGTAGGCTGACATAGTTTCATCGCAAAAAATAAAATAATTATGTCAAATGAGCCAACGTATATTTTATTTTATTGTGATCACACTAATAATTTTATGAGAAAATGACAAGAGACAAAAAGTGCAGATTGAATCTCTTCATTTAAATCAAGTTTTTTTTTAATGTAGACGCATTAAAAGATCTGGTGCAAGTTATTATAGGGGTTCAGTTTTTCACCACCTTGTAATAATATTTTAGGGTTACAAAAATCGTTAAAAAGTGCCATTTTATTGGGAACAGTTATCTGCCAAATTTCATTCTTCTAAATTCTTCCATAGTGGATATATGAAATAAAAACTTTTTTTCATTAACTTTAGAGGGTTGTAACTTGGAGAGGAAGGGATTTTGAACAAAAAAAAATATATGAAAGACCTTTCATATTTTTTGCTGAAAAATCATCCATTAAAAACTTTCGCATAATTTTAGAAACACCATGTATAGCAACTTGATCAAATTTGGGAAAATTATCATAATTGGATTTTACGTGCCAAAAATGCACGGACCTTAGGTTATTTTCGGTGTTTTCGACCGACCCTCGTTTCCTTTAGTCACTCAACCCACCCAAACAAAGGGTCCCGTGGAAGATGTGTAAAGGAGAATGCTCGAACCTTTTCTAGGCCTTGTATAGAAAAGAAAAGCAAAGGAAATAGTCGTGAGACTCGTGCGTTTCTAACATAAAAAGTGTAATTTGTGTTCCTATTTGGTACTGGACTAATCCGTACATTTTTGGAAATGGCAATAAAAAGGGCATTGTGCACAGTGGGTGTCTGTTTTATTCGTTTTACCGATTCCCTAACATAACGTTGTCCCTATTGCCAGATTGAGTTATTCCTAGTTTTATTATCGAAGTGAATGCTTGTGCTTTATAGTATTGTTTTATATATACTTATGTTACACTAAAGAGATTAATTACATATCATTTTCTTTTTTATATCGATTATTGTTTTTGAACAGTTTCCTGCCCGCTGATGACGTCGTCATGATTGTGGTTTCGAATAGCTATCGGTTCGATAACGACGTCATCATGATGTCGACATGTGATCGGATGCCGATCAGAGGGACATAGTAACGCCGAATCGTGGTCGGACATAGACATCGAATCGGCAACGACGTTCCGACACATCGGCATTCGATCGCATATCGATCGGAACACGATGGTTTGCTGGGCCATTGTATTTGTGTGAATTTCGCGTCAATTATTAATTATTCAATTTGTCAGATAGCAGGCAACAATCGGTCTGTTTGTGATTTTAAATGCTGGCATAATTTTTCTTTATAACAAACCTACCTCAATTCCTAGATTAACAGTTATTTGCAAAAAAACAATTTTTCTCGACCCTTTCAAGACATTTTGATGAATAAAAATAGAAGGTTGCTTTGAAAAACATTTTTTTAACATTGTAAACGTCTACTGTCAAAGTAACATGAGCCTACGTTAGAGATTACGGAAAAAAATAATATTTACCTCCAACCAGATAAGGAAACAGAATGATAGACGTATTTCAGAATATTATACCCGACCTATTACAAAGACTGGGAAGGTAATTTCATGCTCGTGTTCATTTGTGCCTCTAAAATAATTGAAGACATGTCAATATTTTAGAAATATTTTTCTTCACTTATTTTAATATTATAACTAAAACGATGTTTTATACAAAGGTTAATACTTTCATTATGTGTGATTTAGACAAAGATCTGTGAAACCTTTAAAACTTAATTAGAAGATATATCTGTCAATAAAATATTTTTCAAAGCAACCTTCAATTTTTATTCATGAAAATACCTATTGAAATGGTCGAAAAAACAAGTTTGTTTCCAATAACTTTTAATCTGTTAGGAATTGAGGTAGGGTTGTTTTGATAAAATGGTTTCAATTTAAAATAAGAAAAATAAAATAAATTCGAATTTTAAAAGTTTTTAACACACTGTATAATTAATAATTAATATATCATTTAAGTACTTTGTATAATTTTATTCATTAGATCCTATTTTATTTTTTATTATTTTTTTAAACCAATGGCGCAAAACCTATTTTTTGTACCTTTTAATTTTTTTGTTGGTATGATTGAAACGATTTCAATAAATTTTAAGGGTACCTAAGCAATGAATAAAAAGTATATCAAGCAATTAAAAAAAAAACAACATATTTTCATCCTACGGAATGTTTTTTTTTTTTTTTGGGCACTTTGTATAATTAAAAATATATTCCTGAAGTACGTCCTAGGACCCAAGTAAAGTTTCTAAAATGTCAATGTCCTAATTTAATTAGTAATGGGAGCTGCGATAAAGGACCCTGTATATAACAAAATAAAGTATTTAATAAAATGAAACGCTTTAGTATTCGGTGGAATTTTTTTGTAAGCTAATTCTTGAATAGCTTTTAGTACAATATTAAAGTTCCTAATAACATAAAAAAAAAGTTCTGTCATTTTACCGTCATTGGCACTAAAATATAAACTTAATTGATGTTGATATACATTTAGAAAACAATGTTTATATGATCCACGACTTTAATTTATATTTTATGCAAAGCTTGAAATTAATGGGGACTAAGAAAATAACTTTCGCTCAATTGAAATTGTAGATAAAGTACAATATATCAAACGAGGTTATAGGCCATAAATAATTCGGACGATTTTTCCAACTCGCCTGTGACTAATTCCATAAACTTCAAGTTTCGTTATTTATAGCCTTAATAATCAAATCTCGGATTTTCGCAAGGATGACTGACGAGCATCTGCGTCCCAACAAGTAGGGACGCTGTTGATTCCAGCCGTAGATTTCATATGTTAATAACTTCTTTATTCTGTAAGATACATCGAGTGATGCTGTGTTTTCTACCAATGGATCTCCACGTAAAAAGGGAGGCCATAGCGGTTATTCTTCGCCTTAGCAGCAGTGGTTTCTAGGAGAGCAATAAAGAAGGGGAAATTAGAAGTCACCTTTGGAGGAACATCTGCAAAGGCACACCTCAACTTGAGGCTGGCACTGATTCCAGTGCACCCATCTACGTGGCAATCATACCCTATGATATTTCCACCGAAACCACAAAATACATGAGGGAATCTGCTATACGGATTTATACAGATGGATCCCTCAAAAAAGAAGGTTCTGGCCTAAGAGTTTACTTCAGAAGCCTATACATTCAAAAGAAAATGCCCATGGGTATAGGCACAACCATCGAGCAATTGGAATTGATGGGCATAAACACGCTGCGAAAATTATAATCCAGCGTGGTGTAAACAACAAATGTTTGCTAATCCTTACGGATAACAGGCATGCTCTACAGTCTCTGAGTAGAAACTACATCTGCTCAGAGAGGCAGTGAAGGAGTGCTATAATAAACTCAAACAGGTCTCGATACACAACAGACTCGAGATCTCCTGGGTGAAAGGGCACAGTACTGATATTGGGAACAAGAGAGCTGATGCGTTGGCAGAAGCTGCGGCTAGTATGATCATTCACACATCGGCACATTAATGCGTCCCCCTCTAAGATCCTTATATGAATCTTTGCATCAATATACTCTAAATAAATTTAGATGTAGATGGGATGAAGTAACAGGCTGTAAACTTATGAAAGATCAGCCAAATAAAAGATCAGCCAAACAATACCTGCGGCTGTCCACACCTCCATAGATTAGTGATTGTTGAATCACCAGACTGTAGAGGGTGCTGTTTGGACGACGAAGCCGCGGAGCATATCCTTGGATATTGCCTAGCGCTAAAGTCCAGCAAAAACGCAATACTGGAAGAGGAATGACCAGAAATGGCGAAAACCTGGGATCTACCTGCCTCGGCACTGCTAGCCTATCTTGGTGAGGTAGGCTGGCTGTGCTGACACATGGTTCAGATACCCTAAAGGGAGGAAGCATTCAGGGCCTAATGGGGCCTATGTATGTCTGTGCTAAGGGCGCACCTCCCACAAAACCGTAACCGTAAGATACCGATTCTGTTTGCACTGGAATATTACAAATACATCAATTAATATACATTTTTATACACCTCCATATTATATAAGTATTTTAGTATAGATGTGTGCCCTTTCTAATCTAAAAGTTATTAAAAAATAAATATTTAGTATACTTTAATTCATTATTTATACAAATAAAATAAAATTAGTGATAAAAAAATAAAATTAAATAAAATCAACTCATCTTTACATCACCGATTTCGAACTCGTCATTTTCTTTCAAAGTGAGACTTATTGCATAAAACAATTAGTGACAAATGTGGATTCTACATACATTAGTTAATCGTTTAAATAAATAAATATTTTAAATAATATATAATGGAAATTAGTTTTTTTTTTTCAAATACCGGAGGACGGTGTATCAAATTTTATTTGATAAAATGAAAGGTTGATTTTTTCTATCAGCGGGGGATGGTGTACCCAATGATATTTATTTGAACAATAGTTTAAGACATGTAGAATCTGTATTTATTAGTAACTATGACCGAGGGGTGCCTAAAATTGTATGTATTTAAAACATTTATTAAAGTACGCTAATTTCATATTAGATAACAATGCTTTCATTATAAAAATTCAGAAATTTGCCGACTAGTGAATATGTAAAAATATCAAAACAAATTCATATACTGTTAATATTAGAAAACGTAGTTTATGTGCACAACTACGTTTTTTTTTGTTACATACATATTTATTCACATAACTATTTTCTAGACTACCGATGACATAACAATATATAAGATATATATAAGAAAAAAATCCTTCCACCATAATCACTATTCTTGTTGTTGCCAATCCAACTCTCTCTTTTTTAACACTTAATGGAATGTCATTGGACGACAACAAGACAATATAAACGACTCCATTCTTGGATATCCTAAACAAATTTGCCTCGAAATAAAAATAAAATGCTGCCGGTGGTGGGACTGTACAACAAGATGAGATATATTTTGTTTATGCCTCGATATTTTAGTTTTGAAACTTCTAATATTAACAGTTATAAGCTAACTAACTAGTTAGTTAGTAGTAACCGTAGTATACGTAAATCGACCGATGCTGTTGAAGGCAATTTTACAATTGTTAAGCATCTAGTATAACAATTGTAAAATATTTATTTTAGAAATTCATTTTCAAAGTACATAAATGTCAGTTACGTAAATCTTTGTAAGTAGTGTTAGGTAATCGCAAACAAACAATTGAATTTGTGTATAGATAGATAGATAGATAGATAATATTTGGGGTGGCCTCATGGCCTGTACCACCGCGACCTTTTCAGATCTATTGTGGATCCCATGTATCTTAGATGATTAGCTCTAGCTTCGCATCCTTAATTAGCCCAATTAACCCTGACAGTGAGTCTTGGGTATACTTTTCTGGACTTGGTTTTGTGTCCCCTATCTGTTGATGTCTGATACCGGATAGGGCTTCACAATGACACAGAATGTGAAGGGGGTCTTCTTCCTCTTCTTCACAGAATCTGCAGATCGAATCTTCAGATAGGCCTAACTTGCTCATGTGCTTGTTTAGCCTGCAGTGTCCTGTCAGTAGACCTACTATCGCTCTGACCATTTTCCTGTCTTGCTTGAGGAGGTCTGTTGTTAGTTTTGGCGTTCTTCCTTTGAGGAATACCTTCGCCTGCCTAAGACCTGGTGTGCTCGTCCACCAAGTTTGGGCCCGTGTCTCCGTCCATTTTTGTATGGATTGTTTAACTGCTGCTTTAGTGATACCGCAGGAGGGTTGTGGCCCTATGAATGGCTTTGACGAGCCTTGTTTGGCCAGTTCGTCTGCCTTTTCATTGCCTATTTGACCCGAATGCCCTGGGATCCACACCAGTGTCACTTTTTTCTGTGCTCCGACTTCATTGAGAGTATTTACACAGTCCCACACTAGCTTTGACTTGACCTGTGTGTTTCCTAGTGCTCTAAGTAGCGCCTGGCTATCCGAGAATATGGCTATAGATCGACTTTTACTGTCATGCCTTGCTATCTCTCGGATGCAATGATGGACCGCGATTGCCTCTGCTTGGAACACTGTAGTATCTTCTGCTAGGCTTATCGCGATCCTTGTCTTACTTTTTGAGTTGTAAATTCCGGCTCCTGTTCCATTGTTGCCTTTGGAGCCGTCCGTATACCAGTTTGATTCCGCCTTGAAGGGGGAGCCTACCGCCCATTCCTCTTTAGACGGAATCAATACTCTGTATTTGTTGTCGAAATTATATTTCGTCACCATGGCATCGCTGGGCATTCCTGTTATGGGACACGCTTTTAGCTCTTCTTCCAGCCTTTGGTGTATTTTCCCGTGTAGTCGGTTAATGGGTGCCGGTCCTTGCATCACTCTGTATGCTACCGACCTGGCTTCTCCCTGAATAAAGATGTGGAGTGGTGGTAAGCCAAGGATTACCTCCAGGGCTGCCGTTGGGGTAGTGCTTAAGGCCCCCGTGGCACTGAGACATGCTAGTCTCTGTGTGCTATTTAGGAGCCTTATCGTCCCCTTTTGCTCTGTCCTTGGCCACCACACCACAGCTCCGTAGGTTATCATGGGTCTGATCACCCTTGTATATAACCATAGGGTCATTCTGGGGTTTAACCCCCAGTTTTTTCCGCACATTCTACGACACCTTCCCAATGCTATTGATGCTTTTTTGGTGGTGTTTATAATGTGCGATTTCCACGACATTTTGTTGTCGAAGATTACTCCAAGGTATTTCGCTTCCTTCACAAAGGAAATTACTTTACCTCCGAGCGTTGGTGGCCTGAGTCCTTCCAACGCCCTTCTCTTTGTATAGACGACCACTTGTGTCTTCCCTGGATTAACCGACAGTTGTTCTTGTCGGCACCACCTATCCACTATATCTATGGCCCTTTGTGTCCGCTGTGAAATGGTTGCTGCGAACCGGCCTTTAGATATAATTGCCAGGTCATCCGCATACCCTAGGCATGGGATGTCCTCTTCGGACAATTTCCTCAAGAGGTCGTCTACCAATGTCGCCCACAGCAGCGGAGACAGTACGCCTCCCTGTGGGCAGCCACCCCCCGCTCTGGCTTCGATAGAATGTCCCCCCAGAGTGGATATGATCGTCCTTTTCTCTAGGCTGGCCCTAATCCATCGGCAGAAACTCGGTGGTACTCCCTTCTTGGCCTGTGCCTCTATAATGGAGTCCGTGGTCACATTGTTGAACGCTCCCTCAATGTCCAAAAATGTGACCATAGCTATCTCTTTGTCCTCCATGGACTTTGAGATAAGCCTATTTAGGTCGTCCAACGCTGAATCTGTAGATTTTCCGGGTTGGTACGCGTATTGACGGTCACTTAGGGGTTGTTCCCTTAGTACCTCGTCCCGTATGTGTCTGTCCACCAGTCTCTCCATTGTTTTTAGTAGGAATGAGGAAAGACTGATTGGCCTGTATGACTTTGGAGTTAGATCTGTTATCTTGCCTATCTTAGGTAGGTAGATTACCCTCACTCTTTGCCATGCTGTCGGTATGTATCCCCATGCTAAACAGGCTTTGAAGATTTTTGATAGATGCGGCACCAGTTCCTCCATGCCCTCCTGGAGCAGAATAGGATATATACCATCTGTCCCAGCAGACTTATAAGGTTGGAATCTGTTTATCGCCCATCTGACCCTATTAGGTCTGGTTACTTCTGTAGCTAACCTCCAATCCTCTCGACCGGGTCTTTCCCGCCTTTGTCTGGGATTGTTCTGGTTAGCCTCCTCTGTGAGGATAGTTGAGGCAGGAAAGTGGACTTTCAATAATTCCTTGAGACTTTCCTCCTTGGTTTCTGTGTAGGTCCCGTCAGGTTTTTTGAGGAGACCTACTTCTTTTGCAGCATTTCCATCCTTTGCCAGGACTCTGTGGATTCTGGAACATGTTGGGGCATCGGTAAGCTCCTCACAGAACTTCCTCCACGAGTCTCTTTTGGCTTTCCGGATTTCTTTGTTGTACTGCGTCAGTTTTTCTTTGTAGGTATCCCAGTCTTGTGTGGTTTTGGCCTTGTTGAATAGCCTTCGGGTTTGGGCCCTTAGCTTTTCGAGCCTCGTGTTCCACCAGACTGTACCACTACCTCTTTGTTTTACCGATTTTTCCGGACAATTTTCCAAGTATGCCTTCGTGATGGCTTCATTTACTTGTTCCACCGCCAGCTCTAGACCTTCGACATCCCTCACTGGTGCTGTACCTACCCTGAGAGCCTCCCTGAGGGATTCTTTATATCCTATCCAGTTTGTCTCTCTTGGGTTTCTGTACTTAGCCACTGTAAGAGATGTGTTCAGGTCAAAGCGAATCTGTCTATGATCTGAGCATGAGGGCTCTTCTGATACATGCCAGTTCACTATTAGATCACTCATCTTCCCGGTGCATACTGTTATGTCGAGTACTTCTTTCCGGGATTTCGTGGTGAAGGTAGGCTTATTGCCAATATTGGCTATAATCAGCCCCTCTGCAAAAATAAAATTGAGTAGTGACTCACCTCTTTTATTGGTGTCCGAGCTGCCCCAGACAGTATGGTGTGCGTTGGCGTCGCATCCTAGGATGAGTTGTTGCGCCTTTCCCGCGCAGTATGCAACTATGTCGCTTAGAATGCGCGGGGGGCACTCCCTCTCATCCCCTGGGAAGTAGGCGGAGCAGATTACCCAGGTCCTTTCTCCGTCCTCCGTCATGGCTGTAATTACTCCTGTAACAAAGTCGTCCGTGCACAATCGCGGTATTAGTGTGAATTTTACCCTATCACTGTGGACTATGCACGCCCTGGGCCTTACGGCGTTTGGGTTGTAACTTACCTGGGAATGTTGTGGCGCTAGGCCTGCTACTTTCCCTCGGAGTAACCAGGGTTCTTGCAGGAGGGCTATGTCTAAGCCTTCTTTGTCGAATCTCCTGCACAGCGTTGCCGTTGCGGCTTTCGCGTGCTGAAGATTCGCCTGCAGAACCCTAATTCTCCTCTTACTATTGAAGAGGAGCATTTTCCGGCACCGCATCTTTGGGCTCCCCCTCCTCCATCGGCACCGCCGCCTCCCTGGCCTGAGGCCTTAGGAGTATGCTGGTTCCGCTGGGGCAGGGTCGGTCCTCCGATGGTTTCGTGCCATCTTCTTTATCCTCTCCCTTGGCCTCCTCAGTGCCTAGGGATTTGGTTGATGTTGAGGTTGTGGCCTGTGTGGTCTTTTCTCTCTCCATCGTCTTGTTGGCCTCCCTTATCCGGAATTTCAGCCTACCATAGCCAAAGAATGGGTTTTTGTCTAACCTTTCCAACTCATCTTTGGATTGGTTGTCTATGGAGAAGGTCCACAGGACACCTTTGGAGTCCGGGATCTTTCCCCACACCGTCCAGAGGCGGGTCATGAGGCCTCTGTTTCCTATCCTCAACCTGTTGAGGATCCTCTCTGCCCCCAGTCTTACTTCCCCTTCATCAGGTATGTAGACTGTGCATACCCAAGGTTTTGGAATTTCCTCCCCCTTTAACTCCTTCAGGGAGGCTCCCTCCCAGGGTTTCAGGGTTTGGATAGTCTCCCTTAACCATTGGGCGCTATCCGTATCGGCACAGGTCACTATAAGGTAACCTGGTCTGTACGTGCATCTACTGAAACGGACCTGTGGTCCTATTTCTGGTATTTGTTCGTACGCCGACAGTATGGAGTCTTGGATTGCCTTGAGCTTATCCTGCTCCAGTAGAACTTCCGGGAAGTCCACGCCCGCGATGGCGACCTTGACTGCTGTCAGGGCCTCCGTAAAGGTTTGCCCGTCCAGTTTGTGCTTTTTTGTCGCCCGGGGGGTACTTGCGTCCGACCTGAGCCTTTTGTTTGCCGTAGAAGGCTTCACTGGGCTTGTCTTTGTCGGTTTTACATCCCTGGACCTTATTTGTCCTTGGGATGCTTTAGGTTTTGGGGCTCCGGACCTCTGTTGTCCTTGAGCTCCCTTTCTAATAGGACCGTCGGACTTTTCCTGTCCTTGGGGGTCCTTTTGTGAGGGTACCTGGCTTTCTCTAGCTTGGCTACTGATGAAATTGGCTTTGATTACGGCCCTTTTGGCCTCTATGTAATCTTGGCCTTGTTTCACCCGCCTAGCTATCTTAGCCTTGGTGATCCCTGACACTGACGCCCTTCGAATTTCTTCGTCGGACATCAGGTCTAATTCCTCCGCCGCGCTGATCCTCAGCGCTTTGCTTGGCCCTTGCGGTGTTAAAGTGCCCTGCCCCTTGGCTTCGGCAACTTCTTTTGTGGCCTTGGTCGTCCCTGGCTCACTAGCCTTAGGAGTTTCCTGGCCCTGTGGTTTTATTTTTTCTTGTTTTTGTTTTATTTGGTTCATTCTTTGTCCCACGAGTAGCTAGGGAAATAAAATGTCCGCCTGGTCAGAGCCCCGCATGACCAGGTAAGGCTAGATACTAGGGGGTTTCGCCCGGTGCCCCCAAGGGATCGCTTGCGACACTACTTCCCTAGTGCCATGCAGCCCTCGGCACGATGCCTTACACCTTGGCTTGGGTTTTGAGTTGCTCCTTAGTTGACTGCTGTTTCGCTCCCGGCCATCGGTCGGAGGCGCTACAGCAGTACATAAGCTCCCCCACCCACGACAAGGTCTCGCAACTCCTAGGGGGAGTGAATTTGTGTATACGGATATATGATTCAGGGCGGGTTTTTTTAAATATTATAAAGTATTCTTCGAGATGCTTGTTTACTTCTATTTAATTTTCATATTGTTCGACATCATTTTAAATTATAGTTCTACGAATACACTCTTGTAGTCTTATTAATTAGATTCGATTCAACTAGTCCAAAAGTGATGTGTGAATCAAATTAACACAGTGATTAAAAAAATGAGTAGTTTTCTATGAATTCTAATGATTTTCGGTTAAAGGATATTCCGATTGCTTGTTCTGATGATAGACATTAGTGAAACAACCAATTACACAAAACTTCTTGTAATTGAACACCGTCAAATATAAAAATAATTCAAACTTATACACTTTTTCATAGTACCCATTTGTAATTGATTTTTTACAAATTTTTTGAAATATTCAATTCAGCTTAAAATTATTTGTTTGGCGTGTGGATTCAAAATACAAGAAAATCTATTTATATTTCCATTTTCACAATACTAACAGTTTTAAAATAAAAAATGTGGAATAATTCATAAAATTTGATGATATCTGGAAATTTTTAGGACGTTCTCTCTCAAATTCACAACTATGTCATAAATCTATGATATTTATGTATCGAATGAATGTACAATATTATTTTAAGATCGATTGGAGTGACAAATAATAATAAAATAACAATAATTGTCTTTGTTTAACTACAATTGGCCACACTAAATAGAAATTAACTATATTTGTAAATTCTTATAAAATGTGTGGTCTTTTTTTCTGTTTGAAATCACAGACAAACATATATTTTGTCTGTGTTGAAATGTGAAATGAAATAAAATAATATAAATTATAGTAACGTTGTTGTCCTTCCTCCTACTTGTTTAATAAGTATGAGAAAGGGATAACAATTTTTATTTAAATAATTAAAGTCTCCACAACCAACATAAAGATTGTTAGTATAAATATGAACTTTTCATATTTATCCTGTGAAGTTAAAATAAATGCTGTACATGGAAATACACTTTATTTGAAGGGAAATTTCTGTGAATAATTACTCGAACTGCCTGAATATCTACAAATTCTAAACATGTTGGGTCGATATGTGACCGCGAAGGTTTAAATCAAGATACTTGAGTATTTTTTGTTTTCAAGCGAAGAAACTTGAAGTTCTTTCAACACGCACATAAACGCACAAATAATCATATTCCAAGTTGTAAACACAGCCTTCCAATATTAATCACTCTAATTACAAATTCAGAAACCCACGCGAACCAGGAAGTTTGTGCAGAATTAAAATTCCCGTCATCGTCGACGGTGAGTTCAAGTGGGTGTTGCACTCGCTCCTCCGGCCGGTTTCCTGTTTTCTGAAAGACACTCGCCAGCGTTGATTGCTCTCGTCCTCATGACTGAGGATGAGGCCAGTTCCTCGCTGTACGGAATAAGACTAAAACGAATTTGAAGCCGCAAACAAAAACGACGACGAGAGAAAAAAAGAAGCATAATACACGTAGAGATGCATGAATAGCAACTCGAGTGGAAATCGCAATAAGTTGAGACCGCAGAGCGAGAAGCGACCGCAACGGAAATGAAGAAGTCGGTGATAATCGAGGATGAAAAGTAAGCGTGGATAATCGATTGTGGTTTGTTGTTTAGATTAGTCTGTAATGTATACTTGTATTCGCGTTCAAATGGATTATTTAGAATTGCTTAAGATTTTTTTGTACTTTCCCTTTTTCATTAAACGCAGAGCGAAATTATTGTGTTTGTAATGTTATAAAATGGTCAAAATTATAAACAGTGAATAATTATTATTTTATAACTGATGTAACGTCTCTTTCAGATTTATTAACACTTATTCTAAAATATATTGTAAACAAATGCTTTTAAGCTATAGTTACCATAATTTAATCAACATTAGAAGTATTCTAATTTTCCAATCGAATATTTTTTGGCATTCCAAGTGTAAAGAATAGATTTGTTGTGCGCTTTATTGTTTTGAAGTTCTATTCTGGATGTGTGATTACAGTGACGTGGCTATCCGAGTTTAATAGAAGAGTATTATTTTAATGAAGACTACATTAATAAGTTTGATTTATAATCAAATATGTTAAGAATTTGTGCTTTGAAATTTTCGTTTGTTTCTGACCTTCCAGCCTGAAGTCTAGAAACCAACTATCTTAAAAATAATGCGAACGTGCATAATGATGGGCAAAGAATTAGATAAGATATTATAATGATAATGACTATTGATGGAAAATTAGAAAGTTTCAAAAAATTAAACGTTTATTGTTCCTAGTATTATCTGCGTTCGCTCGTAATTATAAAATAAATATAAACACAATATACACAAATAAAGAGATGTACAATAGGACAGAAAATAAAAATAATAATAATAATACAATAAAAGAGACATCAGCATATTACAGAGATACATTACACAAGTTTAACATCAATCAATATCAATTATCAACAAATCATCAAAGTAAATTACAATGAAATTAAACAAGGAAAAATTCTGACAATGATCAATAAAATTCGGTCAATCCCTTCTTCCAGCAGCAAAAATTACTTACACTGTAAGTTTTTGATGAATATCTATTAAAATAACTACTTCCCGAGCATATAACCTTCCAAATATTGGATTACACAATAGATAATTGTTCGCATGCCAGTACTAATGTGCATTGCAACGGTTTTATTCGAAAATATTGTATGAAAGGAAACTATAAATAACAATAATAATAATTACAAGGATTTCTGTAGACACGTGTTTCAGGATCAATACCTCATCAGTACAGCTATGCCCTGTAAGCCCTTATTTGTTAAACAATTTTTAAGTACCGTCTTCACCAGGATCTAAGATGAAAATGCTCACGCTCGGTGAAGGACACGTGCAATGTGCGGATTTTTTTTTCAATTAAATTATATTATATCAAACAAAGATGATTCATACATTTGCAGTTATTCAATCCAATTTCAGGCGGAGTATATGCTCGAAATTTTTGCAGCTGCAAAAAAAGGATTGATCAAATTTTATTAATCATTGCCAGAAATTTTCCTTGCTTAATTTCATTTTTAATTAAATTACTGTAAATGTGTGAATTATCTTTATTTTATATTAGTTAATGTCCAAGTATTAATTGAATTTGTAATCCCAAGATGTGTGTGCATTTATTTTGTTATTACTTCGAATGAATATCACACTACTGAATCATAATGTATCGCTAAATTCTAAGTCGGTTATGTTGAAAATCAGTGCACAAATTTGTATGGTACTTCTAGTTAGTTCTGTTACATTACGCTTCTTATTTGGATTTCCTGAGTTTGTTGATGAATAAGCGACTTGTTGTGATTAAAGAAACCGCACGTTGAATTTAGATTTCATTTGGAATGTAATAGAAAATAAAATCAATATCACAGGCAGAAAGACCTATGGTCGATTTTTATGTGATATACATAATAAATTTTTGTTATGTTTTTGTATACATAATTGTTAATAAAGACTGTTATATTTATATATCAAATTGAATAGCGTTTTCTGCTTATTGCATAAGTGTGCATTAGTGTGCACTCACTCAAACCGAGTGCAAGAAAACGAGACTGACTCGAAAAGTGTGTGCACGAGTTTCATTGCACTTGAATGCAGTTTTGTCCGGCATACTAGTTCATAGATAGTTTAGATGAATTGTTGAAAAATTTATTAAATCTGTTACTTATTATGAAGGAATATGAATTCTCGTCCATTTTTACTAATCTCTTTGTCGTATCTATAATGAAATGTATTTCTCTTATGTCAGCCGATGTAATTCTAGAAAGGCTATATTTTAAAATCGGCTGCCAATTCATATTTCGCGCATTTTGCTTCTCGCTGTCACCGCTAAATTGCACCCAGTGTTAAAAATCGGAGCAGTGCAATACGTCACAGCTTTCAATCAGTAAATATTTATCACTTATTAATAACTCAATGGAATCTAAGATGTTTTGGAGATATATATACAGGGTGCCGCAAGATTCCGATGAAGTCCAATATCTCAGTTATTAAGAAATATACAAAAAAATGTTATTTACATTATCAGTAGCTACTGTCAAACTGCACATTTTAAAATTAGTTTCATATGTACAGGGTGTTCAATAATCACGTGACGTATCAAACATATGTTTTTTTAAATGGAATGATATATTTTTTATGAAGATTTTCGATTCTACGTTTAAAAATAATCATTTTTTATATAAAATGTAATAGGTCAATTTTTCATATTTTAAAAGTTATAAACAAATTAATGTTGAAATCGATTGATGTTTAAAGATTAATATTTCAATAATGAAAAATGAAATAAACATTCTGTCAACGCCATACAAATGAAAAAATACTTAATAATAAAAGAAATACTCTTTTTTTCTCTTAAAACAAATTTTTATATACAAGGAGAAGCAATACGCAAAATGATTTTTTTCTCTTTTTACTTAAATGGGACACCCTATATTTTTTATGCTATTTTAATAGAAAATTGATCACTCTTCATTTTTTATATAATATATTAAATAGCTACCGTTTACCGTTTTTGAGATATTTAATCTTAAATACAAATTTGGTATAGAATTTTTAACCAAAGTAGGCCGCGCCAGAACAACTAATTTATTTAGTTGTGATAGTTACGCTTAATATCATATTTAGTAAGTAAAGTACATTTTACGTTATATTTCGTAACACTAGTGCAGTTAAATATAGTTCTTCGATAAATGATTAATTTAATTGTTTAAAACTAACAACAACTATATTTTTTGGTTATTATTCGAAAAATATTTAAAATATTCCTATATGCTTGTTAAATTGATTTATTTAAACAATTCATGTTGACTGAAAAACCGAAAGTAGATACTAAGTGAAACAATAAAACAATTATATTATCATATTTTGTTAGTATTAACAATTTTATGTATTTATTTCACGCATTCACATATTTTTTTTTTAATTCAATAGCATTCAAATATTTTACAATTTTTTTCTTAAAAAATTATAACTCGCACAATTAATCGTTGAGCAACTATTTTCTTTATATTTTGCATGCGCCTTTAAATATCGATTGTCATTTGAATATCCTTTTAGGTTAGGAGGTAAGTATGTTATTAAATGTCAAGAAACGATTATGAAATGCATTTGTTTAATTATAGCCTACTTAAATTATAGATTATAAGCGAAACTTATAATTTTGTACTTGAAATTGTTAAAAAATGGTAACAGATAGGGGTATAGTTTATTATACAAAAATTAAAGAACAGTCAATTTTCTATTGAAATAGTGTAAAAAATATAGGGTGTTCCATTTAAGTGAAAAAAGAAAAAAATCATTTTGCGTATTGTTTCACCCTGTACACAACATTTGCTTTATGGTAACAAACAATTATTCCTAATATTATTAAGCATTTTTTCAATTAAATTGCGTTAACAGAAAGTTTACATCATTTTTCAATTTTGAAAAATAAGGCCGTAAACTTCCACTGATTTCAACATTAAATTGTTTATAACTTTTAAAATATAAAAAATTGACCTAATAAACCTTATGTCAAAAATGATTAATTTTAAGCGTAGAATCTAAAATCGACATAAAAAATATAGCATTCCATTTAAAAAATCATAACATATGTCCAATAATCACGTGACGTATCAAACATATGATTTTTTAAATGGAATGCTATATTTTTTATATCGATTTTAGATTGTACGCTTGAAATGAATAATTTTTGATATACGGTTTATTAGGTCAATTTTTAATATTTTAAAAGTTATAAACAATTTAATGTTGAAATCAATAGAAGTTAAGAGCCTTATTATTCAAAATTGGAAAACGATGTAAACTTTCTGTTAACGCAATTTAATTGAAAAAATGCTTAATAATATTAGGAATAATTGTTTGTTACCATAAATCAAATGTTGTGTACTGGGTGAAACAATACGCAAAATGATTTTTTTCTTTTTTCCCTTAAATGGAACCCCCTATATTTTTTACACTATTTCGATAGAAAATTGGTTGATCTTTAATTTTTATATAATAAACTATAGCCCTCTCTGTTACAGTTTTTTTAACAATTTTAAGAGTGATCAATTTTCTATTAATATAGCATAAAAAATATAGGGTGTCCTATTTAAGGAAAAAGAGAAAAAAAAAAAATGCGTATTGCTTCACATTGTATACAAATATTTGTATTAAAAGAAAAAAAAGTATTTCTATTATTTTTAAGTATTTTTGCATTTGTATTTCGTTGACAGAATGTTTATTTTATTTTTCATTATTGAAATATCAGGCTCTAAACATCAATCGATTTCAACATTTGTTTACAACTTTTAAAATATGAAAAATTGACCTATTAAATCTTATATAAAAAATGATTATTTTTAAACGTAGAATCGAAAATCTTCATAAAAAATATATCATTCCATTTAAAAAAAAAACATATGTTTGATACGTCATGTGATTATTGAACACCCTGTACATATGAAACTAATTTTAAAATGTGAAGTTTGACAATAGCTACTAAAAATGTAAGTAACATTTTTTGTATATTTCTTAATAACTGAGATATTGGACTATATATATATATATATATATAGTCCAAGGCAGTTACTTGAATTTATGTAAAACATTGAATGTTATACCACTCATCAGTCGCCGTCGAATGTCTGATGTAATATACCTTCATAAAAAAAAATAATAAATTCAAAAATTGATTCGCCAAATCTTCTATCATAGATTAATTTATATGTTTCAGGATGGTTATTTTCTCGAAAATACTAGGTCTATATCTAATTCAACCATACCTCGTATGATTAAGACATATAACAGTAATTATAATTCATATGATATCTTTGCCGTAAATAAATATGCATTCGAGCGAAGTATTAGAAGAAAGTTTGTACCTGACCAATGATATACACAAGCACTCTAATATGTACCGGGTGTCCAAATAAGAAAGGTCGCCGGTTATGTCTCAGGAATTATGAGTCCTAGATTGAATGATATATTTTTCTTAATCTCAATAGAAAGAGAGTTAAAATGTAAGGAATATAGTGTAAACAGCAAGTCAATATCTTCATTCTATCATAAGTTATAAATCTATAAAAACGCGAGTTAATAAAATTTAGGTTAATAAAATTTATAACAAAAACAACAAAGTTGAATTATTTTATTACCACTATGGGGCGTTTTCTATAGCGTGCGAAATTATTTGGATATAGTCTTTCCTGAGGGGTGAATAGATGGTTATGCTATTTCCTAGGCCTGTTTATATTTTTATGTTTTTATTAAAGGATATTCTTATCAAGCCAGGCCCACAACGAGGAAAAACATAATCTTATAGGTCTGAAATGCAAAAACTTTAGCAATACATATACTGCCATTGCTGGAGTGGAAGTCGCTATTTATTTAATAGTATAAAATTAAGCGATTGTATTAAATATAACGGTGGACACATTGGAATAATTTTGAAGTAAATTAGGTATTTTAAATGTTTTTTTTTTTTTTTCATTTCGTTTTAATACTTATTTCATCTGTATTATAAGAAATATTTTATTATTAAACAAATAATAAAATTATTGTTAAAAATTAAAAGCGCTCCCTAAGGGTGACAAAATAACTTAATGTTATTATTTTAGGTATAATTTAATTTATTTTAAATTAACACATAAAATTCTTTAAAAATATATTAATAATTTTTAATTATAAAAATTCTTTTAATTATTACTTGCAATAGGATTTGACATAAACTTGCGGTTTTTAATATATTTCTTATATTTCTTTTTAACCCTCTTTCTATTAACATTAAGGAAATTATATCATTCCATTTTAAATTTTTAAGAAAAATGGATTTTTTTTAAGTTGGCGGCATTTAGCGGCGAAAAGGTTAGTTATTTTTGTGATTTTTGTCAATAATATCATCAGTTCTTTCATATGACATTAAAATCATTAAGATCGGTTAAAAAATAAACGTACTATTTGACACTTGCTCGTTTCAAATTTTGACCTTCCTCCACCCATAAGTCAGTAACATTATTATTTCATGAACTCATCTTTATTTCAAAAAGTGTAATTTTGTGATACCTCTATAAAAACTTTTTTTGAAATAATCGCAATATTACTTTTCGACTGTTCATCATCTACCGGAAGAGGTACGACTTGAAAATTATTTCCAGCATTTTCCCATTGTCACTTTTATCAACATTTTTTATTTGAAAGCTCTTGGACTCATAGTTCCTGAAATATATTTTTTACTTATAAATGTTATTAATTACGCTAGTTAATAGTTGTGTTAAATATTTATATCCATTTATGTTAATTTGTGTTTTGTTGTTGTTTTTGTTGTAAATCTAAGTTATATATTCAATATTCAATATATTAGTCTTACCTGTTTGTATTCTTTTTGTAACCTTAAACGAGATAATGATAGATATTTCGAAATGTTTCATTATAAAATAATATAATACAAATGCTAATAATAGTTCTGGCGTAGTATTTTTTTTTTTTTCTAACTACTTCGCTTCCGTATACACCGAATCGTATAATAATTCTTCTAAATATGGAGAATTAAACTTTAAAATTTTGTGTTATCGTAGATAACAAATTGTCTGTGAGGATTGGGGATGTTATTATTTCAATTTTGTATATTTTTTAATTTAAACCTTCACATTCTCATGGTCGCAATGTAATATATTGCAATTTCCTCGGGATTTGTATATTTTCCTATGTCCTTCCTTAATAATTTATATATTGGATATGTAAATTATTAAGGAAATAACTTCTCACAGGAATTGTATGTCTGAAACTCAAGCTATCTTATTAATATATTATACCTAGTTACATTACGTTTCTTATGTGGATTTCCTGCAAGTTCGGTTTAGACTTGATATGGAAAGTAATTGAAAATAAAATCAATATAACATTTAACTTATTATACATATTTATCTCACGTTAATAATAACTCTATGAAATCTACCCGAAGGTTTTTTAGAGACATATAATTAATCTAAAAATCTATACCTAAAATTCTTTATAGTTTGGTAGCTACCCAATTACAATAGTATTCCTTACAAACAAATACAAATATATAATAAAGACGGTATGGTAGTATAAGGTAAAAATGCAGTACTATAATACAGAAAAACATAATTTTTTGTTTAACAATATTTCAAAAATAATAACATTTTTTTTATACTATACATCGAACCTGTCTTCATTGTTTTGTTAATATTTTTAAGAGGTGTTTGCCTTAATAAGCTTAATAACAGCGAGTTGAAGAACAAAAAATAGGTAATATAGAGCTACATTTAATGAAACGTTCAGCCACCATTCATCTAGCGTATGGATAACTAGTGATGGCCATTTCGGTTATTCGAACCTCATCAGACTAGTGTGTTCCATGTGCAATGCCTTGATGAATGCGACTGAACTGAAATTGTATTGGAGTTATATACCCGATATTAATCATAATTAATTAAAGACGACGCAAGCGCCACCTTTTGCCTAATTTATCCATACGCTAGATGAATGGTGGCTTAACGTTTTATTAAATGTGCATTTCGTTTTCCTTGTTTGCTTAAACAAGACAAGTCCGCCTTCCTTTAGTGGACGAAACAATGATTCTCGGTCGTCTATCTTGTAGACCCAAATCGTTGACGATGCCACTTGAAATTAGACAAAAGGTGGCGCTTGCGTCGTCTTTAATTTTTTATGATTAATATAGAGCTATCTGCAGACAAAATTTAGTTTAACAACTGTATTATCACATAAGAGCTGTAGGGATAAATCCCGAAACACGTGTCTGAAGATAGACTAATGTTTTTTGTTCAACAGCAAGTGTCCATTATGTGATTCAATGTGTCTGGTGGGGTACAGGCCCGAGAAAGAGTTGTTTTAATGTACTTACGTAAAGTAAGTATTTTTTTGTCAGAGCAGTAAAAGAGAAAATGACTGAATAATAATTAATTACTTTTAAATTCTTTTATTTAATTTTAAATCACATTTATTTGCTTATTATTCACGGTGTCTCGCCGAGAAATCATATTAAAAGTATACAATTCAACAAGAGGAAGTCTCTGCTGTTGAATTGTAATGAATTTTTTAGTTTTTGGAAACAAATGTTTTCTACTTAAAGATTTTTTTTTCAAGAATTCATCACTGCCGGTTATACTGAAAATAGATTTAAACTTTGTTATTTTAAATGTAACCCCATATACTTATTATTTAAAATTTGCATTATACGTATGATTTTATTACAAAATTCGTAAGGTTTAGGCATGGTTCCCACCTAAACCTAACCGTTTTGGAAATTTTTCAATACTTATAAAAATTGTTAATATTTTAGACATCATTTTAAGATATGATACCAGAAAGTAGAATTCTGGATAAACTATTCTTGTATAAAAATATCGAAATTTGTACACAATATATATTTTTGCATATTCTGACATAGAATTTATTTCTACATTTATCAATAATTGTATTCCCTATACTTATTTCTTCTGGTTTTCAAAATATTAAGATATTATAAATAGATTTATAAATAGAAATTGACGATTCTATGTGTTTTTTAAATGGAACACCATGAATATTTTGATATAATTTTATGTAGAAAATAATTTTACTAATAATTATTAATTATTAATAATTAATTAATAATTTTCAAATTCTTTTTATTTAATTTATTTAAATAACTGTGACCAAGTGAATGAATCCTGTTTTATAATATTTTTTATATAATTATTCAAATATGTCAATAATTGTTATGTTTTTTAGTATAGTGCTAATATTTTTTTTATATTATTTATAAATATAGGGTTCCATCTAAAATAAGGCAGTTAGTATTATTTTGCGGTATAGCCAAAAGTGTTAAAATCTTGAAAATAGTTTCATAAAAAAAACATACTGGTTTTCATATATGGTAAAAGTTTCAATGCAATATATTAATTAATATGTAATATGTTCTGTAAACCTAAATTGCATGGTAGCACGAAACGACTCCCCACTTGTTCATGAAGATATTTATCATCCATCATTATATATAATATGCCATGGTTCTGATGCTAACCCTGTAAAAAACTTTTGCTCAGCGCAGCCGACTTATAATTTCAAGAAAGCAAATTTTACACTGCTTTATAAACTCATACTTGAAACAACTTGGGATTCTGTTGTTAACGTGAGCGATCCTGACCTAGCTTGCGATGAACTTTATAAAATCTTAAATAATTACATAGACTTATGTGTACCCTTTAAAATTAGTAAAGCACATAATTTTCCGTTTTGGTTCTCACGTTTAACCATTCAGAGTATTAGGCGTAAGCAGCATTATATGAAAATTTAAAAAAAATTCAAAACTAATTTTAACAAATCACAGTTTTGTGCTTATAGGAAACTAGTTAAAGTAAACATAAAAACAGATTTTTCAAATTATTTAATTTCTATTGAATCTGACATTAAACGTAAACCTCAAAAACTGTGGGAATATATTAATGAACGCAAAGGTAAAACACGAATTCCAGGTTTGATTAAAATAGGTAATGATGTGCTTGACCAACCGCAAGATATAACGAATGCATTTGCTGACTATTTTTCATCCGTTTATATAGTAAAAGACATTACATATGATGAAGCGAATATACCATCGAATAACGAATTATTATCAATTGGAGCATTTAATTTGGATGAATTTATGACTGCTACGAATTCTTTAAAGTAGAACCTTACAATGGGTCCTGATAATATTCCAGCACTTGTTGTTAGAGACTGTAGGCATGCGTTATCAACCCCACTTTTACATATTTATAACATGATGCTAAAGTATAACAAATTCCCCACTCTCTGGAAAACCTCCAAAATTACACCAATTCACAAGAACAAAGACACTGATAACATCCATAATTATCGCCCAATATCTTTAATTAGTAACTTTGCCAAAATTTTTGAGATCATGCTGTACAAACTTATCTTTAATCATGTTGAGCGGTATCTGTCAGCAAAGCAACACGGATTTGTTAGGGGAAAATCAACCGTCACTAATTTATGTAGATTTACAACAGCTGTCTCTGGAGCTTTAGACAATCGGCATCAGGTAGATGTTATATATACCGACTTGTCGAAAGCCTTTGACACTGTTCAACATGATTTGTTAATAAAAAAACTTCATACTTTCGGCTTGAGCGACTGTGTAGTGAAACTCATAAAATGTTACTTAACAAACAGAATTAATTACGTGGAATATAAAGGTTTTCGATCGTATACCTTTGTCTCTTCAAGTGGTGTGCCTCAAGGGTCAAACTTGGGACCGTTACTATTTTTATTATTTTTTAATGATGTCGGTAATTGTTTTAACTCTGATTATTTAATGTATGCCGATGATCTTAAATTATTTAGAATCATATATACCGCTAATGACTGTTTGGCACTACAACAGGACCTTGCTAAATTTAATAATTGGTGTACTAATAATGGGCTCAGGTTGAATATAGATAAGTGCAAACATATGACCTATAGTAGAAAACGTACAAACATACATTTCAATTACAACATAAATAATGCGCCTCTTCAACAAGTTACCTGCTTCAAAGATCTTGGTATTTATTTCGATAAGAAACTTACATTTAATGACCATATTAATAAAATCACTAGTTTCGGTTACAAACTATTGGGATTTTTAATAAGAAATACCAAATTATTTAAAACTACGCAACCGTTAATTAACTTCTATTATGCGTACATTCGCAGTCGCTTAGAATACTGCTCGGTTGTATGGAATCCGCACTACACTATTCATATTTCAGAAATTGAAAAAGTTCAGAGAAAATTTTTAAAAACATTGTACTATAGGAAATACCGGATATATCCTGCGCAGGGTTATTCATCAGAACTGTTGGAACGTGAATTTGGTATCGTTTCACTGCAACACCGGCGCACTTTAGCTCAAATTATGTTTGTATATAAGTTAATTCACCACAAAATCAACGACTCATTATTGTTATCTTTACTGAACTTTTATGTACCACGCCAAAATAGTAGACTACAACATACTTTCTATATAAGTACATCAAGTAATGATATGTACTTGATGTACTTATATACATGAACTCGCCGATTTTGTCAATGTGTAAAACAGTGAATAGCCATTGCAAAAATATAGATATATTTTATACACGCAGCGAGCGAAGATTAATGAGTGAATTGATAAGTAACGTGACTCAAATGTAAGTGTATTTTTCTGGTGTCCTTGTATGTGAATATGTATATGTATAAACATATGTGTGTATCTGTTCTATCATTTAGAAATGTATATTATATTGTCTTTTTTTTTTTTTTCATTAATTTGTCCTGTAATTGGCCTTCATGGCTGTTGGGTAATATACAAAATAAAATAAAATAAAATAAAATAAAATAAAATAAAATAAAATAAAATAAAATAAAATAAAATAAAATAAAATAAAATAAAATAAAATAAAATAAAATAAAATAAAATAAAATAAAATAAAATAAAATAAAATAAAATAAAATAAAATAAAATAAAATAAAATAAAATAAAATAAAATAAAATAAAATAAAATAAAATAAAATAAAATAAAATAAAATAAAATAAAATAAAATAAAATAAAATAAAATAAAAGTCCATATTCTTTTAATGTGCGTTCTCAGTCGTTTCACTTGTATACAAACAAGTTACTAGTATCGTAGCAGTTTATGTGGACCGTCCAAGGACCCTACAAGAAATGAAGGCCAACATCTAGCAAGAAATTGCCAACATAAAGCCTAATATGTTGACAAGAGTCATCATGACAAGCGCCAGAAATTAGTTTACACAGTGTATGCAGAATGGGGGATGTCATCTACCTCATTTGATCTTCAAAACTATTGAAACAAATAAAACTATAGGCCTATATTATAAATTACATTTATCGCCAATCGGCACTAAATACATCTATTATTATCGCCATTTGCGGCACTAAACCGTCCCATTATTTTACTACTTTCAACAAGTAACATTATGGGACAATACTAACAAAATCTAAGGAGGTCGAATCCTGTCAGTTTAGTTGTCAAAAAAAAAAACATGAGTAGTGAAGAGTTTGAAATACCATGTACTCCACCAGAAATACGCGAAAGAGCGATAGAAACAACGCTCGAAATTCTTCCAAATAAGTCTAGACATATTTATAATCGTCAACACGATTTATTCACAAGTTGGTGTGACAGAAATAACATTAAAAAAATTAGCGAAAACGTTCTCTTGACATATTTTTCTGAAAAATCCAAGGAATATAAAGCAGCAACATTATGGTCATATTATTCTATGTTAAAAGCATCTCTTTCGGTAAAAAACGACGTTGATATAAGCCAATATAAGAAACTTACGGCGTTTTTAAAACAGAAATCAAAAAATTATACGCCAAAAAAATCGAAAGTTCTCACACAAGAAGAAATAATACAGTTTCTATTGAATGCACCAAATGAAATATATTTAATGATGAAGGTAAGATAGTAATCAATTATCGAAGTATATTTGTTATTAATGTAGATATTATTTTAGATTTGTGTTATTTTTGGCGTTGCTGGAGCCTGCCGTAATAATGAATTAGTAAATCTTAAAGTTGATGATATAGAAGACAAGGATACTGTATTTTAATTTAAATAAAAAATCCTATACTTTTTCATTTATTTTTAAGATTGGCGATAAAATTTTGTATGCACCACGTCAGTAAAATATCTTTATCGAACTCGTCTTTATTCACCTCGCTCGCTCCGCTCGCTCGTCTCATAACCTCAGACTCGTTCGATAAAGTCTTATTTTACTGACTTGGTACATAAATAATTATTTTTTCTGAGTCACACAATGAATTTTATTATGTTTTATAAAAGTACCTCTTAATAAATATAGATATATATATGTATATTATTTATTGTATTATAAAATAAACAAATGTAGTCAATAGGAATGTGATATAAAATTTTATGATAATATAGATTAGCTCGAATGGAATACATATTGGAAACTATTATGAAAGATTTGATGCGATATTCTCGGGTATTAAATTCGACCCAAAAGAGGTTAATATAATATTGAATATGATGATAATTCGGTAGTACATAAGACATTTCTTAGAGTTTAATTTATATTTGCGTTTGTGAAGAACTGTTATTTATTTGGTCATGTGATTTTATGCAAATATATTTAATATAACATTAATTATATTACGTTTATGTTAAATTAAACTTGTAGAAAATTAACTCCTTATTCATTGATTTTGAAGCAAATCTCGGGATGGGTACCGAAGCGTGTTCCAAATTTAGTCATCAGATAAAGTATTGTTAATATTAACATCTATTAGGAAAGTCACTGTTCTTATTAAGCTAGTATCATGAAGCATTTACCAGCACCAACTTAATCAATAAGATGTCAGAGAATAGTACATCCGTAACAATTTTGTTGGTTCGGATAAACAAAGAGATTTTATATTAAAACAATTATAAAATAAATATTAAATCTCACATTTACTACTTACTTTTGGCCTTTTCCACTGGAATTGAAATGGAGGTGTCTGGTGATAAAAGACGGAAGTTTGCGCCGCGGGGAAGTCCGGATCCTCCCAAAGCTCCCCGCGCTTAAGACACGCCCTTCGTATCCGTTCGTAATCACTCATCACCTAAAAAATAAAAGATAATATTAATAAACCCTAAGTTCAAATTCCTAAACATGACAATTCATGAATTCATCTTTTCATTTCTCAGTGACAATAGTGAATAAATAAAATGGCTATATTCGATATGTAGTTGGGAATCATATGCATATAGCATGCCTGTATGATTTTTGTGAGACCTTATTTGTTATTGTCAGAGAAAATTTGTCTGTCTTGTAAGAATTATACTAATATTGATTACTTATTTGTTTTACCAAAAAAAAAAAAAAATCATTACAATAGCAAGCTTTTTAAGGGCAAAGCATTACTAATAGGAGATAATTATTTATGTTAGCAATAACAGGTGTGCAAAAAAAGGTTCTTAATAATAAAGTAATTTGTGAAAAATAGTGATATTTACAGTTTAATATCCTGATGCTAAAATTTGCAAGACGAATAAAATCAATTTCTTTCATATACTTTGTTAATTAATTTCAAGCCATCATATTTTCTTTAATTCCATGTATCCTTCCTTAACTACTGATCCAATTAAAATCGCCGATCCGAGCCATACATGCGCCGAGGAGAGTGGTCAGTTCTGACCTGTGCGTGCAATGACCCGTAGTTCTATACCTTACGAAATCGACTTTCTCTAGCACTTGCTGCTCGATGCCTCGGCGTGTATGTGTGTATCTATGTTGTCGGGTAATCAAGAAGGAACGTCTGAAATTAAATTAATTAACGCGCGTTTATCGCCATTTGCAACGCTTAACTGTTACGCGATGATTGACGATTTTAACGCCCCGTTATATTTTAGGATCTTTTGTAATTTAAGAGAGCCAATTACTGTTCCTGGTGATTGGATAGAGTGAGATTTGTTTTCAGAGTAAAAAAAATAATATACTAAAACACCATATAGATAAAATAATTATAGAAACAACATACATTATGTTGACGTTTATTAAACTTCTAATTAATCGTAATAGTTTACGACCAGCATAGAAATCGTTGTGATCGACCAAGCGGATCACATGGTGTCTTGCACTTGACCTGTGCCATATACCTACTAAACACCATGAAGTAAACCATGAGGTTAAAGGTTGCTGCCAATACTAATGAGAAATACAAAACGCCTACACGTTTCCGATTAAGGACATTGATTTAGGTGAGCAACAATACCAATTCTACAGAGCTATTGTTTACAAATTACATTTGCTATATAAATAACACATACCAATTTACTTTGCGTGATTGTCGGATTTATTCATCATTGAAAATAAAGTTTTTCTTCAACGACTTTAATTTTTTATAAGTGTAATAATAATTTTACATGTCAATTGTATTTTACGTTATATTATACTAACAACTTTTAATTACAAACCATAAAGTAAGATTCAGTATATTTATTGACTAATATTTTTTAACCAGAGCTCTCAAGTCTACTATTTCAACTAACAACATGGATTTAGAACAAGTGCTTTAAGTTTTTATTAAAAAGAAATTTGTTTATGATTTTCCAATTTTTATTAATTTTATTACAATTGTTTCGCTACGCTGTAGATTCTACATTAAATAACTGAAATATTCACATATATATTATATGCGTCAAGGCTCTGAGAGTAAGGGGTTATATTTGAAAACTTAGCAAGAAACTTGACGATGAATGCATAAAAACTTTATATTGCATATTGGTAAGATACCATTTGGATTATGTATCCACGATTTGGTCACTGTACATTGCCTCTAATATCAACCGAATTTAATCAGTGCAAAGAAAAATTATTGCATTGAATTGCGGTTAATTTCGAAAGCGAAAGTGAATATATCATTAATGAGTTAAATCTTCCAGAATTGAAAGATCGTAGAACAACATGTGACCAATGCGCAATGCATCGATTTCTGAATGGAACTCTCTTCATCACTTCTTGAAAGATATATACTTATTAAATTAAATAAAAATTATTTGAAAATAATTAATAAATTATTTCCACACTGTGACACAATGTATTAATTATTTTCAAATCATTTTTATTTAATTTATTAAATAACTGTGACCAACTGAATGAAAACTCTTTTCTATTTTTATATACTTATTCTTTATTCCATGTCGATATTCACAGAAATAGCTATGGCGTGTATAATTCTGTCTTCAGTTTATTGTCTCTTGCCAATGAATTCTGCATATACACTAGATTCGACATCTTCATCATGATTATTTATGTGTGATGTGATTAATATTGTCCATGTACTTTTACCATTTTATTAATATTTATGCTCGATGTTGTGGAGTGTAGAATAAACGGCGATATGGACCAATTAACAAAAACTGTAGTCGTTTCAACTTTGTATTTTAAAACTCAAAAACTTTACAATTACAAATGTCTTTACATTTTGGCGTCTCAGAGAGTTCTGTTTAATCACAAACACCCCGCTTGCGGCCTCAACCACCCCCTCCTATTCCCCTCCTATTCTTAAACAGGGGTTGGACCGAGCGCAGGTACCCAGGGCCCTAACAATTAATGTGTAACTTAATACATTAATAAAATGGTAAAAGTTTGTTTTATATTTTTTTAAAAAGTATTTTACCGTTAATAAATATATTATTGTTAGTATTATTGTTATTTCCATGAGTAACGATGGCACTATCATCTGCATACATACAGTACCGGATTGAATATTTAGAGGAAGATCATTCATATGGAGAATAAAAATAAGTGGCCCCAAAACACTACTTTGCGGTATTCCGCTATTAATTGAAAACTTTTAAATATTTCCGAGTTATAATAAATTCTTTATGATATTTTTGAGAGGCACAAAACGATCCAATTGTCCTATAACTTCTAACTTCCTAGATATAAATTTTATATTAGTAACATAAAATGAACGAGATAAATCGAATAATACACTCCTTACTTTTTTTATTTTGTTCCAGAAGATTGTAAGTGTGTTGTAGCACTCTCTGTTGATAGTCCAGCTCTGAAGCCACGTAAAGTTCAAAATTCGTTAAAATGCAGCTTTTTTGACGATTTTTGCCTATACTTTGATATATCATAATGAGTATAAACAATTCAAATATATTTTTTTAATGCAATATTTCAAATCAAATTGAACAGAAAATATTTTAAATAATCGACGGAATTTTAAAAATAATACACACATTTTAAGTTTACTATGATTAGAAATAGAAGTCAACTAATACAGATTAAAATTTACTTTTTGTTTATATCAGCCCGATTGAATTTGTTGTAAAAAAAATTAGCTTAAACCAATAATTATTTATAATTTTAATATTAGTAAAGCAAATGTAGACTCATTTCACTGGGAGTTGAAGTTTACAATCTCAAAGCAACCTTCTATTTTCATTTATCAAAATTACTATTAACAAAACAAATCACTTTTAATTTATTAGGAATTGAGGTCTTAGACTTTATTTAATATGTACCTTGTATGATTTTATTTTTTATTATATTTGTATTATTAAACAGATTTCAATAAAATGTTAGGTGTATGTAGGTAATCAGGAAAGACACCTAAACAATGAATAAAATGTATTCAAGCAATTAAAAAAAACATCATCATGTTGTAACATTTTTTTGGTCAGCCTGTATAATCAAAAATATTTTCGTAAAGTACGTCCTAGAATCAAAGTAAAGTTTCCAAATGTTTAAAGTCCTAACCTAATTAGTAACTGAGCTGTCAAAGACGGGAACTGAGATGCAGGACCCTTCATAATATAAAACACGTCTAATCATCATAATGTTAATATCTAATAGAATCGCCGTGATCCGAATTCTATTATTTTTTTAATAGACAAATTTAGTCATTTTCATTCGAATGTTACATTACTACCTGTAACAATATTTTTCCAACTTTGTTTTCATTCGCTTAAGTTTCTTAAATTTTAGGGGAAATTAATTAGTTTAATAAATCTAACATTTCAATTTCATGTAATAACAAAAACAATTTCTCCAAATCGAATACATAGTATTCATCCATATCCATATCTAAATATATAACCAAATATGAAAATATGAATCTTGAAATCACAAAACAAAGTAATAACATATACATTACTTTATTTTGTGATTTCAATAGATATGGGTGATCGATCAATTGAAAGAAATATAGGTCGGATTGAAAAGTTCGATCTTCAAAGCTAGATTATTTTCTCAAAGTTTATTTCGGTACGATCGTTTCTATTTCTCAAAAAAATAATTTAAAAAGGAATATATCTTACCATACATTTTTCTCTGGTTTACGAAAATAATTTTGGTATTTGTTGTTTAATAATTAGTATAATATACCAATAATAACAGAATTGTTATTATACGGTTTGTTTCTTTCAATGCATATCTTTTTAAATTAATTTATTAAATTTAAATCACAGAATAGCATCCAAATCCCAGCCTCCATTGTCAATGAAAATCTTCGAGGGGGATCAATTGTAGCCTTCCACCCTTCCATAACTTACGGCAAAGCTAATCCCCCCTGCATAAATAATCCTTTAAATGAATGTCTCCATTTCACTATATCCTACCATCGCTGTATTTTACATGTATATCTTGTTTATATACACCCCCATGCCTCTATTGACGATACAATTTTTATAAAAGCTTCGTTGTATGAAAACGCAATAATAATTGGTGATTTTAATATCAATAGAAACAAAACCCGACATATTTCTTCCTTCTGTGATAATTACAACTTTGTAAAAATCCCTACTCCCCCCTTCTTCATTATGAGTGAAAACCAGTGCATCACTCCCGATATATTCTTATGCACCTCCAATATTCGTCACCTTATTAATTCCGTGCAGTTAATTTCTGACCTTTGCTCCGACCATTTATCCATCCAGTTTAACTTCACACACTATCCCTTAACCCCCCTCCTGAGTTCATTTTCAAATACCAGAAACGTAACAGACGAATAAAAAATCCTTTATCCACAACACTTCTGGTTTAGACCACAACACCATATCTGTCTTTAATTCCTATATTTCACAATCAATACAAAATAATTCTGCAAAAATTAAAAGACAATTCTATAAATATCCCCTTCCTAATTTCATCCTCAGACTAATTCAATTCAAACGACAAATATACAGAGATTTTAAATTCTACAGTGACAATCCCTTAAAGAAAAAAATAACCAATTGAACAGAGACATTAAACAAGTAATTTTAGAATACAAGACGTTTAAATGGACAGAGACCTGTCAAAATATAAATGAAGCCAAAGGGAAAACCTATTGGAAAGAAATAAAAAATCTTACCAAATATAAAAAGACAGACAATACTGACAATCTAACAGACCCCACCGACGGTTCAATCTTGACAGACGATTTATCAATAGCCAATGCATTTGCTCGACATTTAAAAGAAAATATATGAGATAACAGTTAACGATAAGTTTGACGATAATTTCTATAAAACCGTAACCAACTGGTATAAATCATTTGACCTCACTTTAGACGAAACGGACTATTACACGATATAGCATTCTGGTAAAAATTCCACTCCTGGTGTCGATAACATTTCCCGAGCTTTCCTTAAAAAATACCTCTTGTATTTCACCTAATATAATAGTAATATTCAATTACTGTTATAAACACCAATATTTCCCGCCATATTGGAAAAAAAGGCATACTAATTTGTATCCCCAAACCAGGTAATGATTCTTCACATATTTCCAATTATCGTCCTATTACATTCTTTGAATCCTTGATTAAAATCCTAAAATACTACAAAAACTCTATCCCGGAATACCAATTTTGATTTTCTCCCCAAAAATCAACCATGCTCCCCCTTTCGATTCTGACATCCAATATTCAAACATCCCACCTTCATGGTCAGAAAACTGCAGTACGCTTCATAGATTTAGAAAAGGCCTTTGATTCGGTATGGCATCAAGGTCTTCTTTACAAATGTTTCCTTTTAAACCTACCCCATCACCTTATTATATTATCAAATAGCATCCTTTCAGAGAGAACAATTCAAATTAAAATACGCCAATCCTACTCATTTCCCTTTGTACTACAGCAAGGTGTCCCTTAAGGTTCTCCCTTATCCCCATTATTATACAATTTATATTGCTGTGACGTATACAACCCAGGCCCAACATATTTTAACCCTTCACGATACTTCCTCCTCTTCGCTGATGATACAGCACTCATTGCTGTTGTCCTAAAAAATGCTCAAATGTCCCTCCAAAAATCCTTAGATTTCATACAAAATTGGCCTCCAAGTGGCGAATCAAAATAAACCCATTAAAATCTCAATTATATTTTCGCTACCACAAAATCACTCCCATATCACCATATGTGTCCCTTAATAACGCTCCAATCCATCCAGTATATTCCCGTAAATACCTTGGCATCCTATTAGATTCAAAATTATTCTTTAAACCCCACATATTTTTAATAAAATCGAAAATAAAGACAAGGGCGCGACATTTCAGAGGACTAACATACAAAAATCAAGGCATTTTTATTAAAACTGCAGTTCATATATACACATCGATTTGTCGCTCCTTGTTGGACTATGGGTGCATCCTCTTCAATCAGATACGTCCATCCACCCTGTATCATATCCACGTAGCCGAGAGGTCAGCACTCAGAACCATCACCAAACTAAGACATCCCAACAATCCTCTACATAACCCTTCCAACGAACTCCTATACGAAACCACAAAAGTACCCCAATAGACCAGCGTATACTTAACCTAAGCACCAAATTCTCCACCAACCCCAACAATTTTGAAATTTTAAATAAATACTGCATTCACCGCAATTCTAACATAATTTCCAAATATAAATTTCCTTTAGTGACACTTCACCAATTCATTAGCTCGTTTCATCATCATCCAGACAGAACCTATTGATTTCTTTTTTACTTTTTAAATAACAATTAATAATTGTAATTTCAGACAGGGCAGAAAGATCGTTGGTCGATAGCCCAGACTAACAAAAATAATTATATATCAATTAAATATAAATGTATAATATTAAAAGTAATTGTAACTGTCTGAATAAAGAGGTTCTATATATATATATATATATATTGATTCCCAGATAGAATATTCATCATAAATACAATTTTTTTTAAACCAGCAAATCTATATATTTATTATGTCACATTCTGGTCGTAAATTATAAAAATGCAGTAATTATAAAAGACTTATTTGGAAAAATTTATAATTTTATAATAATTTTTTTTATTGATAAATAAATAAACAAACCGCCGTTGTAAAAACAACACCGCACGGGTTACGCGCTGTATTGGCGCCGTATCATACGTATGCTAAACGGAAGTACCCAATCGCAGCTGCTAGGTGATTGAGTTAGAGAGATTTATAACACATATCCGCGATCAAATCAAGCCGAAAAATCGATCCGTAATGATCGATCAGAATAGGCCGATTTTACAAGGTCGAACTAATTTAAAAACATGCTAAAAGGTCCCCACAACATTTTTATTATCAAGACTGTACTTTTGAATTTATATATTTAATAACGACGTCGAATGGTTTTATAATTATTAATAAAACCATATTTTCACTACCTTATAAAGGATCGAAATTAGATGTTTTTTTGCGAATAGATATATCCTGTAAATATCACATTATTCAATAACGTTTATTTTCTCTCTTATACCATCTATTTCCCTTCTTGGCGGAGCTTAATGTCGTATTTCACGAACGCTCCACAGTGGCAGCACTTTATAGACGATTTCTGCGTGCCAAGATATCTATATTAATTACTAACCAAAATTCAATATTTTTACATATTTGTATTCAGAAAAGTGATTACTAATAAACGCTGGATTTACTTTTTTTACATTAAAAATACAATTTTCAAAATAGATATTGAGGTTATGTTAGTGATTAAAAAAATCTAAATCGAGGGAAAGTTTCTAAATAATACTTATAATGATTTCCCGAAAACAGAATTTTATTATTTTAAAGCGTATTTGAGATATTTTGTCACAACGTTACCATGTATTTTCTTATGAAGCATTTTTCGTACGGCTCCCTCTTAATCTTAAGTTCCTAGGTCCAAAATATGATGATTTAACCGAACCTATTAAATTAGGTTAAATAATAAATAATATTTATTCAATTGAATGCTTCATTCAATTTGAATGAAATTTACTATGGTTTAATATGATAATACAACACATCAATTGAATTAATATGAGTATAAAATACTTAAATATCTTTTTATTTCGATAAGCAAGAATATTTTTATTGTTTAAATGAATGTTCAATTTGAAGTATTTTATGTCTCTTTATAGATTTCGATCATTTTCACAGTTTGGTCGGAAAAAAGTAAAATTCAAAACACTTCCTTGAATTGATTTGGTAAAATACGATTCTAGTTATTGATATTATTACATTAAATATTTGCTATAAATTTAGTTATCGAATAATTACTTATTTATTATCATGATAACTTTAAATTTTAAGAGAATAAAATTTAGAATTATCATATTAATATTTAGAAATAAAATATTAATAAATAAATGTGTTGATAATGCCTTCGTAAATTAGGTTTTTTGTATCAATTAATTAATATAATTGATTTGAATTTTATTTTTTTAACGAAAATTAGAAAGAGACCAAAATTATTTTAAATTAACTAGTCAAATATATGTTTATCAAATTTTTTATAATATAATTGTATGACCTAATAAAAAGATATTTAAACGTTTATTTGGTGGTACTACTATATTCTGTGCTTGATATTGATTGAATTGGTCATATTAACACAAATTATGTATTAAACTATTATATTAATCCATCGTCATTTTTATAAAAATCGATTGAAGCATTCAATTATTATTAATAAAACAAAATTTTGTTTAAGTTTGGAGATGATTTCTGACTTAACTTTTGTATATAGATAAGTTTGGTTAAATCAATATATTTTGTTTCCAGGAACTTGGGGTTAAGCCATTTCCCAATATTAACGGGACGCCGTGTATAATTATAGCTTTATGTGTGGGCGAGGTATTAACTTTCGCAAATACGCCCGCTTCTTGAACCGAAATTGATCCATTTGGCGCGGGGCGGCTGACGATTATTTAGGCTATAATTTCCAAACGGGCAAATCCAGGCAGCTGAATTAATAACCAACAATTAGAGAACATCATAAAGAATAGATTCGTATTGGTCTTAGCCCGTCGTATTCTGTAGGTTCTGAATAACAAACGAAAAAAGGAGCCTTCGATTTGTTTCTTATCACATGTTTCATTTAGTTAATAAATAATAATAATAGTAAACATATTATATTGAAATATTTTTTCGTAGTACTTTTCAGAAGTATTATAGAGGTTTGTAGAGCGCTTCGACGGCAAAGGTCATTCGCGGTCAGAAGTATTATATCTTTATTAGATTGGTTCTAGAATTTGTTTAAATATTTGAAAATATCAATTTAAAAAAGAAGAAATGCGAATAAAAGTGTTGAAAAATAATATAATGCTTTGTAAATAAATTTATATTTTGTTGGATTCAAGTCAATTTAATATCTTAACTAACATGTTTCAAAAAAATTAAAGCAAATTTTATAAATGTTGAAAATTTATTGTTTACCGCCTTTTCTGGATTTCTCCCATAGTGCGGCGGGAAGTAGTTCTTTTAACAGATGCTTGTCAAAAACTTACAGTGTAAGTAATTTTTGCATTTGGAAAAAAGAGATTGATAGAATTTTATTGATCATTGTCAGAAAATGTTCCTTGTAATTTAAATAACTGCAAATGTGTGAATCATATTTGTTTTATTTTATTATAGAATTTTTAATGAGAATTTGAATTGTATGGTCTCTAAATGTTATACTTAGTGACCTATGTAGATTCCTATTTAAAATTCCAAAGTTGTTTGCAATTACGGTCATTTACAAAAGTTAATTCATTTACAATTAAGCTCTATTAATTTGAGTTTTCGAGAAATAATCCTGATACGGGTGGTCTGAATAACCTTGTATATTGCATATATCAAACTGTATACACGTAATTCAATGCAAATATTTCAATGGTTATTACATGTAACGAGCGCGATTGATTTACCCTTTCCCGATCTCAGAAATTGATAACATGCAAATAAGCAAACGCGTATTTAAAACGACACTTCCTGCTTTCGGTTCTCCAACGTAAGCCAATTACTCTATACGCCGCGGAACGGCGAGCTTAACGACGCCCCGTTCGCCTTTTCATTAGAATCCCATTAAATCTTCTATCGCAAACTCGCGAATATTGAGTGTAATTCGTACATCGTATTTCATTCCAATGGACCGTTACGATAAGTGAATTCTAACGGCGGCATTTTACCACCGGCATATTCAATTTCCTCATTCCTGGACGGTTCGTGAGATTTGGGGAAAGTGAGATGTCATATTATCTAATTTTAGTGATGACAGTTGGTGAAAATATTTTGGAAATAGTATATTAATAAATAAAAAGTATAATATAATAGTAGAGTAGCAATCAATTAATATATTTCTCAAGATTCGAAATAATGAACTCTTGATAGCTATGATATTATTGTATAGTGTATTATGAAAAAAAGGTCAAGATAAATGAACTTTCAATACTTGTGATTTGTTAAAAAAAAAGCCCAAATACAATTTTACAAATACTTATTCGTATAATGTTCTACTCGGTGGCTAAATAAAATACGTATAAGTAACTAATTACTTAAGTTATTTATTCACAGACTAATTATCGGCACATTTCGCATTTCGCTCACAATTACTTCGTGCATGCCCGATATCACCATAAAATCAAATCAGAAATAAAAGCGCGCTAAATTTAAATATAAATAATTAAACACTACAATTTCTAATCTATTACCTACTCTCAATAATGATCTGTCTCAAGTGTAACAAGGCAATCGATGAATCTATAGAAAAATTTGTCGTTTGTGATGGATGCAACAGAAATGTTCACATACAATGCTCGGAGTTAACTACATCTGAATTAAAATGTTTAGAACTGCGCCAGACCTCCAAGCGCAGAATTAAGTACATATGTATCGAGTGTGAACTAGGGGTTCATCAGATCCCTAAACTCATAACATTAATCAATGATTTAAAAGCCGAAATTAATGAGCTCAAGAATGGTCAATTAAAACACGGTTCCTCAACTGATATTCCTTCGAAGTTCATGGAAGAAACTATCGCCGAAATAACTGAAAGGGCCAAGAGATCGCATAACATCATAGTTTACGGTTCTGAAGAAACTGGTAATTCTAAAAATCATCAATCTGATCTTGATACCGAACTTTTAACAACGGTACTCACAAAATTAAATCTAAATGAGACGCCGATTCAACCCCAACGCCTAGGCAAATTCGACAATACAAAACGAAACAAACGCCCAATCAAACTTCGCCTTACTTCCATCGATAAAGTTCACAAAGTTGTAAAAAACTTTTACAACCTCAAGAAAAGTCATTCCGAACTTAATCAACTAAGCATCTCATTTGATAGAACGCCAAAACAAATAGATTTTTATAAAACTGTAAAGTCTGAACTTGATAATCGTAAACAAAATGGCGAGACGAATATTTCGATAAAATATAAGAACGGCATTCCGACCATTACATCTTCGGAAAACTAAATGTGTCCAACAGGATAGCCAACTCACTCAATATTTTCTATCAAAATGTGCGTGGCCTAAAATCCAAGACCCATGAATTCTACACTAAATGCTGTAACTTGGATGCTGATATTATTCTCCTATCGGAAACTTGGCTGGACGACTCGGTATTTAATGCAGAACTTTTCCCTAACACGTTTGACGTTGTTCGATCCGACAGACAATTCCACTCAATAAATCGCTCCAAAGGTGGAGGAGTTCTACTTGCTGTCAAGAACCATTTATGCTTTTCCGTAACAAATACAAGTTACATTGCAACTGCAACACCTCTAATAGATTTTATCTTTTGTAGGTATTATTTCGATTCAACTGAAATTTTTATAGGAATAGTATATATTCCACCTGACGTAACATACCAGGACCTTGAAACATTCACATCTATTCTAGAGGTTTATCTACTTGATAAAAAATTCATACTCATAGGTGATTTTAATCTGCCCAATGTATTTAACAAAAAATTGCCACTGAACAATAAGGTCACATGTTTTAAATATTTTACGGAAATTCTTAACATCAAACAATTCAATAATGTAGTTAACAGTCACAACACAACACTTGACCTAGTCCTCTGTAATTTTGATATCAATTTAAATGTTATCCACTCTAATTACCCTTTAGTTACCGAAGATAACTACCACCCTGCGCTAGATATTGTTGTACCACATCATGTTAAACCTACCTCTCAGACCTTTCCTTCAAACGATAACTACAGGTACAACTTCTATAAAGCCAATTTTCCAGCCTTATATGACGAACTTTTCAACACAGATTGGAGGATTCTAGACTCATTTAATGATGTCCATGAAATGGTATCAAAATTCTATGATATACTCTTCAATGCTCTCAATAAACACGTTCCTATATGTCTCACATCAAAACCAAAATATCCACTTTGGTACACACGTCAAATCCGTCTTAACCTAAAAACGAAATTATTCTACAGACTTAAGTGGCAGAAAACTAAAAATCCTAAGTATCTGGAGGAATTTAAGAGAGTTCGCAACCTAACGAAACACCTTATTGCAAAAGCCTACTCCAACTATATCTCCAACACTGAAAATAATGTTAAAAAGAACCCCAAGGACCTATGGAAATTTATCTCCAGCAAGAAAGGGACAACGAGAATACCTGGCAAGTTATATGACGAAAATCGTGAATTTACAACACCTAAAGATATGGTAAATGGTTTCGCAGATACCTTTAAAAATGTCTTTTGCAGTAATGCAACTCCCACCGTTGACACCATTTATTCTAACTGTCCTCCTTTCACAATTTCTAAAGTAGATGAAGCACAGCTTGTATCCATTATTGCATCCCTTCCAAACAAACTCACAGCGGGTGATGACAAAGTTCCAAGTTTTCTACTCAAAGATTGCAGACATGTCTTAGCCAAACCTCTAACATCAATTATTAATCTGTCAGTATCTAAAAGTGAATTTCCCAACCGCTGGAAACGCACACTATTATGCCCAATCTTTAAGAAAGGCAACGCCTCGCAAATAAGCAACTATCGTCCCATCGCAATCCTATCGAATTTCGCCAAGGTATTGGAAACAGTGCTATATAATAACATTTTTAACAACGTGCGATCCTACATCTCGCCCTATCAACATGGATTCATGCCAGGACGGTCGACACTAACAAATCTTGCTACTATATCGCAGTTCCTTTCTGAAGCCTTAGATGTACGAGGCCAAGTTGATGTCATATACACCGACTTCTCTCGAGCGTTTGACTCTATCAATCACAAACTGCTGTTAGAGAAACTTGGGTCATTTGGGGCTGTGCCAGCGGTTACTCAACTTATACAATCCTACCTGCACAACAGATCTTGCTATGTGTACTACAACGGTTTTAAATCTTTTGAATTCTCACCGTCGATTGGTGTCCCACAGGGCTCCAGTCTTGGCCCCCTTCTCTTCAACATTTTTATTAATGATTTGCTGGGGATGCTCACCTGCCCTGTGTTAGCATACGCCGACGACCTCAAAATCTACCAGAGGATCCAAAGTCAGAATGATGTCGATATGCTGCAATTGAATCTAAATATCATATCTAACTGGTGCTCCCGTGTAAATTTAAAACTCAACGTAAACAAATGCAGCGTTATAAACTACAGTCGGGGACGCAATGCTCTCACAAGAACTTACCATATTTCAGGGGATTATCTGTCGGTCGTTGACTGCTTCAAAGACCTAGGAGTTACTTTTGACAAGAAACTCACTTTCACTACCCATATTGAAGCTATTCGCTCCGCAGCCTCAAAATCATTGGGTTTTATACTGAGAAACGTTCGTGAATTTCGAAATACTGATGCTGTAAAGTCATTATACTTCGCTTTTGTATCAAGTAAACTGGACTACTGTAGCTTAGTCTGGTATCCGACAAATATTAGTCAATCCCTTCTACTGGATCGCCTCCATCGGCGATTTTTAAAATTTTTATCTTTCAAACTTGACGGTACTTATCCATCTATTGGAGCGAATCAAGAACATCTACTTGAAAGGCATAACATGATAGCATTATCGACCAGACGAGACCACCACTGCGCCACAATTCTCAGGAAACTAGTACACGGAAAAATCGACTGCCCCCAATTACTTTCTGGGATACCCTTCAATGTTCCTCAACAATCAACTAGATTCTCTTCATCATTCCGACTACCCATACCAAGGACATGTGTTCTGCAGCGGTCACCGATCTTCACAATGTGTCGTTGCGCAGAAAAATTATTCGATGATTTATTTATATAAAATTTAACTTAAATGCTGCCTCTACTATCAACACCTGTAATTTTTTTGTATTTTTTTTTTCTTTTTTCCTGTAATACTTATTTTTTTCTGCATTGTACTTTCTATTATATTGTCCTGTAAGTAGGAAATCCTGTTGGACAATAAAGGCTATTATTATTATTATTATTATTATTATTATTATTATTATCTAAAAGTTACCAGTGTTGATTAACCATCGAGGTGAAGTTATTAAACGGTTTTCCAGCCACGGTTAATTCCTGGTTCATCCACAGATTTTAATTTCCATTTCTTTGCACTAGAAGCCCTAAATCTTACCTTGAATGACATTGTTATTATTTTCATTAAAAATTTTTAATTTTATTTTTGTCATCCATGAATTTCAACATAAAATCTAGCAAATTTCAAAGTCCAAAACGGCTGACTTTTGCGCACTTTGACTTAAATTCTTAAATTGTTAATTATTTTCAAATCATTTTTATTTAATATATTTAAAAAACTGTGACCAAGTGAATGAATAAATACTCTTTTCTATTTCTTAAATTGTTTCTATATGTCTTATCTCAGCCAATAAAAAAATTTTCATCGTAACTATTTTTTTAATTTTTTTGTCGTCTACTGTTTTCATATTAAAATCAAACAAATTTCAAAGTCCAAAACGGCTGATTATGTAGCACTTTAAATTATATTTCTGTGTCTTAGACTGTTTCTAGATGTCTTAGGAATCATCTCACCCAATAAAAAAGTTTATTTTTTTTGTCATCTAAGGTTTTCAACGCACTATCGATCAAATTTCAAAGTCCAAAACGGTTGATTTTGATACATATTAAATTCGATTTCTTTGTCATAGATTGCTACTAGGTGTCTTTGGAACCTTCTCTAACTTTCTTTATCATAACTATTTTCTTTTTTTCATCCACGTTTATTTTTTTGTCATCCACGGTTTTCAACACACACTTTAAATTGGATTTCTTTGTTTTAGATTGTTACTAATTGTATTAACAAAAATCTCAGCTAATAAAAACGTTTTTTTAATCATAACTGTTTTTATTTTGTCATCCACGGTTTTCAACATAAAATCGAACAAATTTCAGTCAAAAATGGGTGTTATATTACATGAATGAGGTAAAACAGATAAATTGAATTAAACTTAGCTACTAATGCGTGAGCTAATTAAATTGGACTAATATCCATTTGTAGCGATTCCCGATAACAGTTTTAGTTAACTAACAACAAATAGTAATATCGAGCGTATAAAAAAATCGACGACGAAGTTGGCGTTGGAAGTCTCGAGTCATGTCTGTACTAAGATCACACGCGTGAAATGCTGGTTGCGGTTAAACAATGACAACCAGTACGTTATGCGTGCGCGTGTGATTTTAGTTCAGACATGACTTTAGATTTCCAATTCCAACTTCGTCGTCGATTTTTGCTATATGCTCGATATATTATTACATTCTGTTACCTGGAACAAAATTATGCAATGCAAAGGAATTTAATATTTAACTACCACAAGATGAGATAGCAGAGCACAAATTTTGCTTGCTTAGCCAGTGATAGGATCAGTATATCAATTTTTGTCAAACTTCATTAGAGAAATTTGGATTAACTTAATCCTTAATCTAGTTTTCTGAGAAAAATCATTGAAGCAACAACTGAAGTGTTCATATTGATGGCAAATTATCGTTTTTTTTTCATTTATCTATTGTTTCTTTGTTATATTTCATGTATTATATTCGATAAATAATTGGAACCTATATATTAATTATATATAGTAATTATTATTGGGATATTTTTAAATTCATGGTGACATCAATTTTAAAGAACCCGAATAAGGATAAAATAAAAATAAACTAAATTAATAAACGTATATAGCATATGAAACAATTAACGAAAAAAAAATATATATATCGGACTAAACAAATCCAAGCAGAAAAAAAAAAACAATTAAACATTAGATTTTTATTAAGCAATCAACGAATCTGAAAATAACCTTCAAGATCGACAATTTATAGAGAATTTGAATAAAGACTTGTCATCATCAATTCTTGACTACAAACATATATTCAAAACATTAAGACGAGCCTATATCAAAGGAGAGAATTCAAAACAATGTTGCGATATGTAAGGCTAATGACGTATTAATAATTCAGTGACTATGTTATTTCCATTGTAAAATGCGTACAAAATATACAATATACAGTAAAGTATATTGAGTTCATAATGTAAATTAACTTCAATCATTCGTTGGATGTGTAGCAGAAAATATTTTGTGTTATAAGATAGCAAAATATTCAATAATGTATGTATATTTATTAGTATCATATTGCTCTTTTAATATTAGCAGAAAATAAAAAAAAAACAAACATTAAAGTGGAAATAGTGAAAAAAGTGATAAAACCTTCAATAATAAAGGGTGCCAAATTATGAGTGACCCCATTTGAATTATTAAGGGGAGTTCACCGCCTTCATTTCAAAAATTTTTTTATTTATGGTCAGAAAAATTTGAAATTTTTCAGGTGTATACTAGATTTAATTTCAAAACTATTGTCGGATTGTTTTTTTTTATCATTTATAGTTTTTGTGCTACACATTTTACTTTTAGTAATTTTGCCTAAAAAAAAATCCGTCCGACAAATTTTTCTTAATTAATTTAGAAATACAAATCAATTTAAAAAACAAAAATATTTAAATAAATAACGGAGAAATAGCAATTTTAAAAATGTGTTATATTTACGAACATTTTAAGTTGATATGTGGTATACCAGTGTTTGCGCACCGAGCGTAATAACCAATAGAATCGAAGAGATGTATTGTGTGTAAGCGAGATGAAATGGGAAAAAATGTATGTGCTTGCGCTTTTTTCCAATTATTAATTTCGATTATATATTTATGAATTGGGTGCTTTATTCTTTATACTTCAGAAATAAATATTCATTATACTGTTACAGTTATTGCAGGCTTTAGTGTACCGTCTCTATTATTAAGTTGTGTGCTTTTATTATTAGTGTGTGGATTTGCCATTTAAAATAGTGCATAAACAATTGTATATGATGGGAAGAGTTACTCGTATTAAACAAAAAATAAATCGGTAAGTACAAAACAACATTTATGTGATACTTAATTTTTATCAAATACCCTTATGCCGCAACATTAAACACATTATTACATTATTAAGTGCTTAGTTATTATTACGAATTCTTGTATATTAACACTTAAAAATGATTTACTCTACTCTCTTCGATAGAACACTTATAAGCACGCTTCCGCATATTGTATAGCACAGAACTTATTTGTAAAAATAACACATCTACATTGTCATTGAAATTTTTGACTATATCAGTTAAAAAGTGCATTTTATTAATACAGTATTATACATATTTTACTCATAAAACGTACATATGATAGTATAATGCATATAATCAAAGATTTCGAACATATTTGTAAAATATTTCATTGTATTATTTTATTATCAATAACTTCTATTACACTTCTGCAAATATTGTACAAATATAAATTTATAATTATACAATACATGATTTGACCCTGCGATATTTTATATAATTAATTCAGTGATTAACTCTTGGACCACCGGTATTTTTAAGAATTAAAATTTCCTGAGACGAATAGTCGTTTACATTTACTATAGCTAACATACCTATCGCACAATTAATATAATTATATTAATTGTTTTTTATAAATTATTATGTTTTATTTGAAAAAAAAAAAAAAACATTTGCCTATCTCATACCCTCTCAACTTCTAGTTATAAATTGTATCAATATTATGATTACATAATCTTAAACTAAATCAGCTAATTTAATTTATAAAACTAATCAAGTAATTGCGAGATGATTTATCCGAACTAGAGTAGGTATTTTTTAATTGTCTATCATTGATATATACAGGGTGGTCGTTTCTTGAACAGCTCTATTAGAAATTCGCTTATTTAAAGAAATATTAAACTGGTTAAATGGAAGAGTTTTATATTTTAGTGAACACAGTTGGTATTCTGGTTTCAAATTCAGTTATTTAGATAATTCGCCCATCAAGAACGTTCGTATTTCTTTTTTATTTATTTTTTGTTTTGCTAATGAGCGTCTAAACAACGATTCCATAACCACCAAACAATATCGTTTTGATATATCTATATATTTCCCAATGTAAATGGGTAAATAAGAAAAGTAACTATATGCTGTAGAAAAACAATAAACGAATTCGCAATTTATAAAATAACATTTAGTCGTAAAAATTTCCTACAAGAATATTTTTACAAATAAGTAAACAAATAAAAATATCGGAGCTATGACCTACTTTAAATATTTTGATATTGTTTCTTAAATTACGTTTGAACAATTAAATATATTTTAAATATGAAATCATATTGTTAATAGGCATTCAAACACCCAATTTTGTCATTTTTTCAATTCTGCATCTCTTCAAATATGCTTGTTGGGAGAGATATTTTGAAGATACTGCTTATTTTTTGTAAGAATGCATAAGTTGTCTGTGTTTTATGTTTTCAATTAATTTATTTATTGATTTATAGATTATTTAATAGATGTAGATTTAGTGTTACATATTATAACTTTTTATATGATCCCACCAAATATAAAATTTTTCATAAGTTCACGTCTTATGAAATTGTTCAATAGAAAATGGGGCAAAGTAACCTAGTTTTACGATATATAACGGTATTTTGCTGGTGTGCAATTTAAAATGGAAATGCTGATATTATATTATTGTGAGCGCGAGAAAATTCTAATTATTAAGAAATTTGAAGAAGATAGACAGACACGCAATGAACAAATTCAATAAATACCAAAAGCAACTCTAGGATAGCTCACTTCAAATATATCTAAAGGAATAGAATATAAATTCCTCGATGTAAAGGTAACTGGAAAGATTGAGATAACGATATACGTTATTATACCCATCGCTAGCAGAGAATTGGATAAAGTGATCTAATCATTTTAATCTATTGTATGAATTTGAAAGCAAGGGAAAATAATTCGTACTAGGAAGGATCGCGGGATAACGACTGTAATAAAATTGCTTAAAAAATAATAATAAAAATAGATAGGAGAAATTACGGAAGTAATTAAGCGGAATCTTCACACGGAGTCATTGGCGTATGCAATTAAGATTGTGTACGCGTGTACGGCCGCCAGAATACCATGTAATTTTCTTAATGAACCATCTCACCAACAACCAGTTGCCAAAGCACACGCGCGTCTTATCTTACCTGCGGGGGTGCTTACGCTTCCATTCTCTCTATTTAATCAAGATCATATTCTTTCTTTCAAGATACAATAGAAAATGTAACTTGATAATTCATTACTTTTTTTTAATTAAACCAGATTATGAAATAGAAACTTCACTGACGGCTTCATAAGGATGTTACCGGCGATTAATTTTAATCGTCGTCAACAAAATTAAAATTTTTAATTTTCTTTTTTTCTTTTATAAAATGAGTTTTTGGCCAGCACTTTACCTGCCGACCGCCGCGGATTAACCTACGGGTCAACATTTACCTGACCCGAGGTTAGAAGATCACCGCCCGGCCCTCCGGATTCTCGTGCAGCAATTAGGGCCCGAGCAGCACATTAAGACACCCAGGGAGAGGACACAGGCCGCCGTTGCAATTTGAAAGAAGAGAGATTACAGATTAACGTAATTCTTTCAAATTGCATTTTAACGGTTGGATTTAAGAATTCGTTGGAAATAATTATCTTGTTTACGATAGTTATTTTCCAGTGAATTCTTTGCCAACGGCCACGTGGTCCTCGAAAATCATCCCTACTCCGGACGATTTTCGGTGCTTAAATACGGGATGCATCCACCCAGATCTTGAGTCCACTCTGGTGCTGTACAGGGGGCAGCATGTGGATTCATGAGGAACCTTTGTTCCTCGAAATTTAACCTTCTCTCTGAGACAGGAAACTCTGACCGACGCAGACGCCAGATGTTCCAGACGTCGTTCCTGCCAGAAGAAGTCGACTCCAGGACCAGTGCTTCCTGAAGTCCACCGACGCCGAGCTTCACGGTTACCGGTGTAACCGCCTCGATGCCACATCGACGCTGCCAGTGTAGTGTCCTATGCTGTTGCCGGATCCAGTCCAATTCAGGAACCTGCCGACTCCAGGAAACTCAGCCCGACGCCGACGTTAGCCGTTCCGCCGTCGTTCCTGCAGTCAACACCGACGCCAAGCACCTAGGTTGCCAGTACAACCGCTTCTGGATCCAACCCCTACGCAATAACCCACGGACATCGACGCCAAATCCCGACGCCGATCACACTACGCCGAACTGCCGCCTGAACGCCGCCTCCATCCAGACGCCGACGCTACATCAGGTCTACCTACATGTACACTGTGTGACTGCTCTCTCTGTTTTGTTTTTTTTTTTGCTATTTTTTTTGTAAATAAATTATTTAAAAACCAATTGTGTTTTAAAGGTTAGTTGCTTCGTCTTTAAATCAACCTGAGCTAGTTGATAATCAGCGTGAGGTACCTTCCCTCACGTTGACAAGGAGTTTTAGGGAAGGAACAATTACCAAAATTTTCAACCATTAAATTATTAATGATAGAGGTTTCCACTTCATTAAACATTGCTTTAGGTTTTAATAAAAACACTGATTCACTTTGTTTGTATAACTTTAATTTTATTAAAAGTTTGATAATGATAAGTTAAAATTGTTGAAACTATAGTCACTTAAATAAAATTAAAGTTATATACTGATTCACTGTGTTTGAATCAGTGTTTTTATTTAAAAAAAGGAAACCATTCATTCACATATCGAGTTTTTTGTTTTAGAGGCGGAAGAATAACTAATTTTGTCCCTTTAGTCGTTTTTTTTTTAAAAAAAGAGGAAGGAAGGGAGTTGCCAGTACCATGTTCAGAAATTGATGTCAAACATTGTTAATATTTTGTTTATTTAATAATAATTATTTTTTAACATAAGAAGAAAGGTATTTATTCACTAGGTCAAAGTTATTTAAAATAAATCAAATAACTAACCAGGGGAATAAATACTCTTTTCTATTATTAATAATAACCAGGAATGTTTTTATTTCAAATTGAGTCAAGAAAGTTTTTTTGTTGTGAACGATAAAAACGCGCGCATTGTTCGCGTCCGTCGCCGAGCTCGATCATATACACCTGAGAACGCAGCAAGGTTCGTACGTGTAAATGATTTAATTTAATAACTTTAAAATTTATAATGCAAAGCTGTACTGACGAGGCATAAATCGCGAAACGCGTGTCTGCAGATGGCCTTATGTTAAGTAACGTTTTTTTTTAGTTTATTGCAATAAATATTCTCTGAATATATTTGTGTTTAACTTGTTGTATTTTGTGCTTTGTAAGAGCACTTAGTTGTTACGACTTTGGAAAATAACAAGATGGACAGTTTTTTAGTTAGGGCTTCTTTATTTTTCCATGGCTGTACAAGTCATCACAATTTTAAGGTTATGATAAACCACGTGGAAAATACAAACGTAGGCAACCCAACATGCAAAACGTGTTAGAGGGCGCAAGCATCCTCGGTCTCGTTGTCCGGCCGCATTTCCACGAAGATCGTTCCGATGGGCTGCGAACCAACCGTTAAAATTTCCCCAAACGAGGAATGGGCACGTAGACAGTAATTTTTGTAAAATTACATCCCAAACCCGAACATTCTCTAACAAAAATGTTGCATTATACAATATGTTATTACTATTCAACAGTAAATGTCCATTGTGTAATTCAATGTCGGGAGGGGTAATTGCCCGAAAAGTAGTTTTTTCAATCGATATTTGTTTTAAAGTACTTACGTAACGTAAGTCAAAAAGTCGCAAACTAAACTGAATAAATTCTTTTCATTTGATTTTTTCTTTCCAATTTAATGATATAGAACTTTAACGCATTATAATTAATAAATAAAATTATGAAAAAATCATTAAATAAATTTGCATTATACAATACATTTGTTCTCGTCATTTTAGAATTGAAATATTATTATTGCATTTATAAAAAAAATCTCATGAGTAATTATACATATTATCCCATTCTTTACTTATCTAAAGATATTTTTATATTAAATATTTTAATTATCGTGGTGTGAGAAAGTAATGCACTCTGCTAAATGATCTGTTTACGTCGCGACCTTAATACCTTATTTTTATGCAAATTAGCTTGTTGCATCGGTGCAGTTAATTAACGAAATCTGGAGCACTTCTCCTTCGCGTGATGGCTGCAACCGGCTGCAAGTATGTACCGCAGTTTTTACATTTCTCGGACAATTAGGCAAATTGATGCCAGACGTTGAGTTTATTCATTTGTATAAATGTTTTATTGCGAATATTTTAATCAGAATGTATGGCGCTACCAACGCTAAAAGAGTTAAATGTATATGGATTTGTAGGAAATGAAGAAGTGGTATTAAATTGGAGATTTCACGACACATTAAATAAATACCTAGCAGACTCACGATCTATAAAAACATATATGGATCTTCAACTGTAAGGAAGGCAACGGACAACAAGAAAATATAAATAAAACCATAAGTGTAAGTAAAAAATAATATAACAATATTTCTGATATTTAAACATTGATGGTTCATATTTATATTTAAACATGTTAGTTTTAGTGGGTTTCCATTGAGTGAGAAGGGTGATATTTGATATGAACATAGATTTCGAACTCTTGGCGAACCGTTATAATAACAAATATGAATGAAATATTAAAAATCCACCAATAACAGAAAATAAAATTTGCTAACTTTACTTCATTTAATTTAATTTAAGTTTTATTTTGCGTTATTGGTATACTTTAATTTATATTAATTATAATAATCGAAAAATGATTGTATTAAATAAAAATGATTTGAAAATAAATAAAAAAATATTTCCATTTCCGTGGGTACTTTAAACAATTGCACATTAAAAGAACCACTTTCCGGGTAAATACCCCGCCGGACATTGAATTTAGTTGTTTTAATGTGCATTTGTTTAAAGTACTTACTTAACGTAAGTTAATATGTCACAAAGCTAAATGTGGAAATAATTTATTAATTATTTTCAAATAATTTTTATTTAATTTATTTAAATAACTGTGACCAAGTGAATGAATACTTTTTTCTACTTATAGAAAAATGATTATCATTAATTGTTATTAATAATAGTGAGGGTGAGTATAATGATGTTAAATTATTAATAATAGAGGATATATGGATTTCGACGAATACAGACTTTATTGAGGAGGGATTTGTTGTAAGAGTTGTTCGAAAATTGTTGGGAAAGGATTACCAAACGTTGCGCTATGGGTGTGACTAAGATGGATTGACAGAGGTATTCGTTCGAGGGATTGTCTAAGTTTGGTTTATTTAATTTATTTAAATAACTATGACCATGTGAATGAATGCTCCATTTTATTTATAGAAAAATGATTATTATTAATTGTTATTAATAATAATGAGGGTGAGTATAATGATGTTAAATTATTAATAATAGAATTATAATATAATCGAAATATTCTAGCAAAGGTTTTTTTTTTGTTTTAGAGAAATGTACTATGAACGTTAGAATATGTGAGAATAATATATGATTTCTTCTGTTGTATTGTAATTATATTCTGCCTCTCTTCAATTAATGTTGGGCTTTAAAGATACTTGGATAAATGGTGAGTATATACCATTTAACTTTGGTTAAACAGTGAGTATACAAAATAAATATGGACAATTTCTGGTTTCAAATGTATGCATATCCAGTATATAACTGCAGAGATGCTAAACAATATTTTAATAATATGATATGGGTAAATACTTCACAGATACTATTGAGTAAACTACGAAATTATTCAGCTTAATAAGCTTTAAAAATAATCTAATAATACCTTTGTATTACATTTACTAATATTAATCCCTATGGCCCGCTTTACAATTCAACACTCTGTATACTGTTTAATCAAGAACCGTTAGAACCTAACTATATGTGAAGATAGAGGTTTTTTATCTACAATCTTCAATATTGAGTAGTCTTTATAATAACCTTTTATTCGTATGATTTAGTAACTCGTAAAATAGAGTAAGTGCAAAAGTTTTCATAACTTTTAATTGATTCGGATAGCACTTATTCTTAATATCGAATATTGTTAGTAGCTTGAAACAATATTATGACCAATCTCTTTCCATAGTATTCTAATAATTTTGGATTGAAATGTTGAAAATTTATCTCGATTAATTATTGTTCAAGATAAATTTCTATCAATCGTTTTTGTAGTAAAAAAAATCGTATTCATAGAAACATTAGTGGTGGAATCGAATATTTCTAATATAAATAATAAATTCGATAAAACTATGAAAATTACTCGACTTTTTCAAACACATTTAAATGTTGCAGTTTGTTTGAGTTATATAACTCTACACACTACCCAAACCACCACCCAAATTATTATTCTATTAGTTATTTTATTTTAATAAATAATTTATCGACCAAATTCTCGAGGTAAAAATGGAAATTTCTAGGAATTAAAACCGGCGAAGTGATTCACGAAGTATTCGAATATTACTGTCAGAGTTTGAGATTCTTCAGTATTACACTCGGTGATATTTCAACTGCAACATCCCGAACAATTGCTCGATCGTCAATATAATTCTAGTTTTTCTATATACTATCATTGTTTTCATTTATTTGAATACTTCTTTTGATAGTTTCGTTTAGAATTTCTTGTTTACAAAGTCTTGTAGTCTGACCATTTGCCAATAATGGTAGAGATTCGGATGGAAAGAAATAAGAAAAATGATCAAGATCAGAAATGATAGAAACTAGACAAGAGCGTGAGTGTTATAAAAAATATGGGAAAACAGCTAGAGAAGATTAACTGGAGTGAAGTAAAAACTATAGAAGAGATGGAAGAGCTCATTGTAAAATGCGGAAGAAAAGTGGAAAGGAACACTGGGAAGAGATGCCCGTGGTTTGATGAAGAGTGTAGGGACGCAAAGAGGGAAGCGAGGAAGACCTTGAGGGAGTGGAACTTGGTTAGGGGAGAGGAGAAGAGGGTGGTGGAAGCGAGGATCTGGTATGCCGAAATATGTGAGAGAAAAAAAAGATGCAAGCCGTGGAAAGAACAGCCGAGGAAATTAAATTACGTAGAAATGAAAGGGAGATATGGAATATTTTAAAGAGAGGTGAAATAAGAGGTCGTATGGGAGTATCTCTGCAAGAATGGACAGAAAAATGTACTGCAATGAGTGGGGAGCCGAGTGGGGTAGGTGAACAAGAACCGATAGGAGAGGTTGAAGAGTTCACGGAGGAGGAAATAGAAAAAGCGTTTGATGAGGTGAAGGCTGAAAAAGCTGCCGGACTGGACGGATTAAAGCAGACATGTGAAAGGAGATAGGGAAGGAAGGAAAGCAGAAGTTTGGAGCGCTGCTAAATCAAATGTGGAGAGGAGAATCTAAATTTCCAGAGGCGTGGCATGTGGGGGTTATATGTCCGGTGCACAAAGGAGAAGATACTTCAAATTTAGAAAATTATAGAGGGATATCAATTATGTGTACTGGGTACAAAATTGCCATGACTATGGTGAAAAATAGGCTGGAAAAAGAAGTGGATACGAAAGGATTGCTACCAGAGACGCAAGGGGGTTTTAGAAAAGGGAGGGGAACAAGGGATCAAATCTTTACTCTCGCTAGGTGGTGGAGAGAGTGTTGAATGAAAAAGGCAGTATGTACGCTGTTTATCTGGATTTGAAAGCAGCGTATGATACTGTACCGAGGGATAGATTAATTGAGTGTTCGAGAAGGAGAGAAGTGAGTGCGGTAACGGTGGAATGGATTAGGCGAGTGTACGAAGAAACGTGGGTAAGTGCGAAAGTAGGAGTGAATGTGTCAGGAAGATTTAGAATTTGGACGGGAGTGAGGCAGGGCTGTCCGCTGAGCCCTTTGTTATTTAACTTATACATAAGTGAATTGGAAGAGGTTTTCAGAAAAGGGCAAGCGGGCGGGGTTGTGATTGGAAAAAGGAAGATATGGATGCTGGCGTATGCGGATGACATGATGCTTGTGGCGAGAGAATGTGGAGGAATAAAAGAGATGATGCGAAGAGTAGAGAGGTATATGGACAAAAGCGGACTACAAGTGAATGCAACGAAAACTAAATGGATGCGTTTTAGGAATAGAGCAATGAAAGGTAGAGCGGAAGGGAGATGTGATTGAAAGGGTGAATGAATTTAAGTATTTGGGCTTCATATTTAAATGCACAGGTGGATACGGCTAGCACGCTAAGTGGGTACAAGGAAAGGCTAGAAAAGCATGGGGCATGGTGAGGAAGAAGTGGGGAAAGTGGTTTTCTGGCAACTTCCAATTGGCGTGTATGCTATGGGATACGTGTGTGAAGCCCATTTTGCTGTATGGTGTGGAAACATGGAGAATAAGAGAGTACGAATGCATTGAGAGAGAGAGAGCAGTGGTGGTTCCTGAAGCAGATTCTTGGGGTGGAAAGATCAACTCTTGGGTACATTCTGCTGTAGGAAACAAATAGAGTGAGTGTACATGTGGAGACAATGGAGAGAGTGGTGAAGTATGAAATGAAGTTGTGTGAATTGGATAATGAGAGATTGGTGAAAGTGGTATGTAGAACGTGTCTGGGAATAGGGCTGTGTGATTTGAGGATCGAACGAAGAAGGATGTATGAAAGAGCAAGAGTGTCGGAGAGAATTGTGAATGAGTGGTTGGAGAATGGGGTAAATGTGCAAGCATGGATGGAAGAGAAATGGAGGGAAGTGGAGATGCAAGAGAGGCAAGGGTATATCGGGAGAAGCACATACAACCCAGAATATAAAAGGTGGCAAGTGAATGGTTGGGTGCCAGGGTATTTAACTCATTGTGATTTCACAAGTGAAGATAAGATTACCCTGGCACGAGCGCGATGCGGTTCGGAAGAGAGGGGTAGGAAGGTGTGGATGGGCGAAAGATATATGTTGTGCGCTAGTGGGAGGGATACATGGAGTCATTTGGGAGAAGAGTGTGAAGGGTTATTTGAGGAATAATTGGGAGGACACAGGAGAGAGAGGATGGAGCTGGAGTAAAGATTTTGGCGAGGTTGGGTTGGGAGAAGGAGATAAAAAGAAGATTAGAAAATATGGAATAGAATGTATATGTTGAGTTTGTATTTTGTATGCCAATAAAGGTTTTTTTTGTATTTTGTTGATATTTTTGTAATAAAAAAAGAAAATTATTCACTTTGTATATCTTTAATTTTATTTTAGTAATTATATTTTCAACAATTTTAACTTGTCATTACCAAAATAAGAGTCCTTAAAATAATCACGTTGGCGGAATATTACAACGATAGAATTTATAAAAATAGTTCAATCTGATCTGGTGGCTTAATTACGGGAATTTCCCGGTTTTTACGGGCTTTATGAATTTCTAATGACTCAATGAGATTCATTTTGCTAATTGTATGATGGACAGTGCATCTTCACTAAAAGTATGATTATTATCAAACAAATGTTTAACAAACCATGATTTATCAACCAATTTTTGGCGAAAAGCGAAAAAATGCTCCTTGAGACTGACTTTAAAATTTCGGCCACTTCGACCAATACACACAGTTGCAATCATTGCATGTCAATTTATACATACAAAATTATCTATGTTTATAAGTTTTGGATTTTTGTACCATAAATCCGAAACCAAGAAACAGAGAAAATCTGGAAGTACAAGCCTCTGTTATCAATAATGTTATTGATTGTTTTGGATACGATAGTATATACATAGGACAGACTGGAAGAAATTTTAGAACACGCCTAGAAGAACACAAAAAATCAATAATTAATAACAAATATTCAACCGGATTCGCACAACACTGTATCGAGAATAATCATATTTTTAACACAACAGTTTGTAAAGTTTTATACTCGGGTAATAAAGGACGGTACCTAAACTTCCGCGAGGGTTTGGAAATTAGAAAGGAGCTAAAGCGGGGTAAACCAATTGTAAATAATATGGATGAGATTTGGAATTCTCCTATAACGTCTGCACTTATTACCTGATTTTATGATAGCATGAATTTGTATATATATTTTAGTTGTTAAAAAAAATTGTACATTCCTCCCTGAAGATGACCAATGGTTGAAACTAGTTGGAGAAAATATAAATAAGTGAAACAAACCAAGTGTTTTAATTTCAATTAAATCATCCTGAATTAAATCAAATATGTTTCACCACGGGTTAAGTGAGAAATTAATTAAACATCACAGATTTGGTTCTAATGCTGATTATTCAAACATTTATAAATCTTTTCAGTTTTTTCCCCCAGAACAACCCACTTACCAACTTCCTCAAAATGTTCTGATCAATTTTCCTTCGTCTTCGCAAAGTATAGAACTAATCTTTCTTACTTTTTGGGAAACATTGTAACTTAGTAATTTTATAACCTATTCTTATTCACTTCATGTTTTATTTACTTTTATTTTTCATAAAGTGCTGTATCTTTAAAAGTTTGACTGCTACCATTTTTATTTTCGTAAATAGATATTACTTAGTCAAATACATGTTCCAAATTTTATATTGATAAATTTTTATATTGACAAATAGTTCAGAAGATACCACTCTTTTTGAACACCCTTTATATGTGATCTTTTTAATTATTAAAAAAAATCGATTCAGTTTATAAACAAGATTAAATACCACTGAGAAAAACCTTTATTTAATTATGAGATGTGTTTCTTTAAATTTTAGAATTTTTTCTACGAGTACAAGATTCAAGTTCCATTCTTAACTTTCCACCATATTTTTTCTAAAGTAAAATGTGTAGAGAACAAATTAGTCGGAAAGAATTTTTGAGCAGATTCTTCCAGTTGATTTATCAAGCTGATTACTCGACAATCTTTAAATGTGTTTGAAAAGGTCGAGTTATTTTTATAGTTGATCGAATTTATTATTTCTGTTGGAAATATTCGATTCCACCTCTAATATTTCTATGAATAAGAATTTCCGGACAAATGTACTAGAAATATGTTTCTCCAATTTTCGAATAAAGCTAGATATTATTTTGTTGTACAGAGATTTGTTGTTTGTTGAAATCATCAAAGATAAGTACATAATTAGCTTTTTATTATTATTATTATTTTATCGTTTTCTCAAACATGTTGGTTTGGTCTAGGTATCGTTCAGACGGGATTTTACCAAGTCTGAGGATATGTATATTAGATTTTGTTGTTGTGAAGGTTGAGGAATTTCCTGACTATACTACATGTGTTAATTATTACTGATTTCTGCATTTGTGTAATTATACGTTCTGGTAGTCTCAGGCTCTTTATGTTTTCAGTAGTATTTTTGGGTATGACTCCCGTAACTGATACTACAATAGGTATTATTATTATTATTATTATTATTTCTGGAAAATTGAGGATCGAGACACTTTTTAAAAGTGTACTATGTTTCATTAAAAGTATTTGTTTAACTTCAATAAGATATTTCCATATGAAATCAATATCTATCTGATGATGCCATTTTGTTGATAAAACAAGTAGTGTTTCTACAATAAAAAAAATATATGAAAATGTATGGTGAAATTTTATGGTCGATCTAATAGTCGCAACGTATTCTTCGAATCTAAGACTGAAGAATTCCGGATTCACGTATATGATTCATGAAATCGAGGATTCTTTATAATATAATCCAGGATTACTTTGTATTATTTGACACGATCTAAATATTCAATTCTGGATCAACTCCTAAGTATTAGTACAGGCATTAATGTAGTATTATACGACTATATGAGAACAGAAAATTATTTGCTTTTCTGCACTTTTCTTCATTATTTTTAACGCAGGTTATACTTAAATAAGCTGCATTATACGATTAATAGCGAATAACAAGAAAAAATATTCCTTCCGCCACAATCGGGTCTATTCGGTTAGTTCTACCAGCCCAACAGGAGGTGCGGGCGGATCTGCTGAACGTAGATATGTTCAATGTAATAATACACATCGTCGTTAAGAAAACTGGATAATTTAAGTGTAGATGTGATTAATATTGTAACGAAAAATCTAAAATATGAAATAATGATCTAAATTGAAATAGAATTAATATTTTTAGTAGCAATAGAAATAAACTATAGTTCTTTTATAAAATTTTCTGAATTCTTGTTGGTTGTATCTTTTAACGAAAGAAGAAAGTCAATAGGTAAATAAAATATTAAAATATATTTAAAATAAGAGAGTATATACTTTTGTACGCTCATCCGATACAAAATAAAAAAAATGTTAAAGATATCGGAAATTTAAAATTGTAACAAACGTTCGACGTAGGTAAGGATAGTAAACTTTAGTCATGATTTTACGTTCCCCACACAATCCTTAAGAGGAATGGATGCCATACCTAAATTTCAAGCCCATTTTTCTGTAAAATATTTCAACATTTTACAAAATTAAAAAAAAATAACAATCGAAAATAATTATTATTCACTTTGTTGGAGTTATTTAAATAAATTAAATAAAAAGAATTTGAAAATAATGAATAAATTATTTCCACTTTAGATACTGTGATACTTTGATTTATTTTACGTAGGTAATTTAAAACAAATATCCATTAAAACAACTACTTCTCAGGCTTGTACCTGTCCAATAAAACGCACGTATCTTTCGCATCCGTCGTTTATTCTTAAAAATAATATATACATTTTGTTGAAACATCATATATAACAAAAAAAACGCAAGTAAAGAAAAGTTAGTATTTCAAGATATTTTTGGTTAAAATTTTGAAAGTGTATATTGAATTTTGTTTTACTTTTGTTTTTGGTTTCAGATTATAAACACTGGGATTTAGAAAGTTCTGTAGGAGAAATAAAAGAGAACCTAGCCACGGGAATCAACAGGGAGCATCGAATCCGAACAGAAATAAATAGTAATAAATAAATCAGTGTCTACATGATTAATTACTATTATTAGTTTGCAAAAATTGAGTATAATATTGAGTATTATTAAACACCATTTCGAAGAAAATATTAACCTTAAACTGCTTATGGATGATCTGCTAAAATAATTATAGTCTGTAAACTTTTTCTCTCTCATTTATTTTCAATATCTAATTGTAATTGTGATTATTCTCAATGGAGTACAATTATATGCTTGTGATTGAAATATTCATTAGAATTTTGAAAATAATTTAGTGAAGAAATGTTTACAGTATGAAGTGATTTTAATCCTTTCATTATCATTACATCTACAATTTCTCTAAACATTTTTTTTTAATCATGATACGAATCCAGTTTTCCGTATACTTTACATCCTTGTAAATTACTGTTCGTCGCAATGAACGTTTCATGGTTAATATTCACCGGTCATTGCCCAATAATTGCAACCAATAGTCTTTTAATAAACTCGTTATATTACGCAGGGGAAACGAACAAAAGAAGTAGAGATAAAGAAGCTGGTCGGACGGAAAACGATGGAAAAAGAGAGTGGAGAGCGGAATGCGACTCTATTAAAATAATGCGAAGGAAATCTCGCGTTGTTAATACCGATGCCTATCTATCATCCACGTTCTTGATGCTGAAAACAAGAACTCGCCGTGGTAATCGCATATTTAATCCTCGTTCAACTGAGAGCATTTCTTCCATGTTGTGGATGTTCGATAATTTTATCACATTTAGTTGTAAACTGATTAAAAGTTGAAAATGTTTGTTTTGATTTCTATTGGATGATCAAATTTTACATGGAGGGTACTAAAAATAATTTCAGATAGTTCGAATTATCTGATACTTCAACAGCTAAAATTATCAGCTAATACATCTGTGGAGTCAAGTTGATAAACAGTTATTAATTATACTAAATCTATTATTTCAACATTATGTCTAACATTTTTTCATATACAGGATATCAGATAAACATGCGAAAGACAGCTTTTATTCGGCACCCTACTAAACATAGTCTATTATAAGATTATTTTGTCCTGTGAGGATTTTTAACAAAAAAGTTCGAAAACAAGCAACATATTTTTAACAAAAAGTACATGTAAAGTAGCTCAATCTAAAGTAAATGTTCAAAATGACTTCCTCCAGCCTGGATACAAGCAATCAATCTTCTCGTCATTGACGACAATAGAGTTCTGTTTCAAACACACCAGAGTCGTTTCTAATTGAGTTACAAAGAGCAATTATCTGATTTCGCAAGTCGTCAAAATTCTCCACTGGAGTAGCGTAAACTAGTGACTTCAGATATCCACATACAAAATAATCCAGGGAGTTTAAGTCGATGGATCGAGTTGGCCATGCGTAGGGCTCACCTCGACCAACCCAGCGATCTCCGTATTTTGCTGCTAAAAATGACGAGCAACCAATCTGAAATGTGGTGATGCACACACTATTCTAAGCCAAACATTCAACGATAACTGATGTTGAAAACGATATTTAAATACCTCATGCGAATTTTCATCTGCCTACACACGGTTATTGTGAAAATTCCTTATTGCATTTCTTAATAAACTTCCTTCATCGGTATACAGAATTTGTGCCAGATATTGAGGGTTTAGAACTAATTTTTGCAAAATCCATTGACATAATGCAATTCGTAGAAGAACATCAACAGGCATTAGGGCCTGAACGCGGTGAATGTGGTATGGATATAAGAAATGTTCCTTAATATTTTTCCAAACTCCCTAATGACTTACTTTCAAAGTATTTGCATTTTTTCACGTAGAAATACCAGGATCTTCCTTTATCATGGCCAGTACATTCTGTTGTCATTGCTCTTCCTGAACCTCCACTTCGTTTCAATGTGCCTGTTTCATGAAGATGTCGACGAATGTTTTGAAAGATTTTCGGTCGGGGCCATTACAGCCAAGAAACCGTTCAATGTATAATCGTCTAGCGTAAAATGAATTGCCATCGGCAAGTCCATACATAAAATACATGTCAGTGATCTCAGCGTTCATATAGTGAAACATAATAGAGGACTTCAATAACTATTAAAGACACGTTAAACGGCCAAACTCAATATAAATAAATGCAACCGATTCAGGTACGCCAAGGACGCGACGATTAAATCCACTTGTAGATAAAACAGCCGTTCTAATTTATCAAGATCGAAAAAATAACAACACATTGTTTTCAAGTTTTGTACTTGATAAACACATTGCAGTACTACTTTTATTTACATTAACAATTTCAATAATTATCGAATATTGTTGTAGTTAAGTTTGTTCACCCTGTATCTTCGAAATAAAGTGTTTTTTTTTAATCATCATAGTACAAAATATTCTTATAATCGGCCAAGCAATAACCCCTTCAATTTTTCACGCAAATTTAGCTAACACTCTCTGTAATGCTAATGATATTTATGATAGGTACTGAATACAACTTTTTATAATTAAAATAACTTAAATAAAATATTAATAATTTGGAATCATCAATTAATACTAGGAATCCCAACTTATTTTGGGATCATGTTAATTCCTATCAAAAGACTTGCGGTTATCCAACAAAGATGTATCTTGGGGACAAAATAAGTAACTCAACCGCTAGCTGCGTTGATCTATTTGCTGACCACTTTTCAAGTGTATATATTAAATCTACCAAAACTGTGCCAATATATAATGGAAATGAGTCGATATCCCTGTCAAATTTTAGTGTTGCTTTGTCTGATGTTTTCAATTCTATGTTGTCTATGTCGGAATCCTGTAGTGCTGGCCCTGACGGTATACCTGAATATTTTTTAAAACGATGTATTTTCACACTTAGTAAACCTATCCATAGAATGTTTGAGCAATCATTATTATCTGGATGTTTTCCAGACTGTTGGAAAAGTAGCTACATTGTACCAATCTTTAAAAATGGAAATAGATCAGTTATTTCTAATTACAGAGGGATTTCTATCCAGTCTGTTTTGCCAAAAATGCTTGATAATATTATCTCTCAACAACTTATGTGGTCGGCCATCAATGCAATTACTCCTCAACAACATGGTTTTCTAAAAGGCAGATCAACCTTAACGAACCTGTTGTCTTATAATTCATATTTGTCAAATGTTTTGGAAAATGGGCTACAAGTTGACTCTATATATATGGACCTTTCAAAGGCATTTGATAGAGTGCAACACAATTTATTATTGCATAAACTGGAACTGATGGGTATTGGTACAAATGTAGTTACCTGGTTGAGAAGCTTCTTACATAATAGGACTCAGCGAGTCCGGATAGGTAGGAAGGAATCACATCCAATAGAAGTGTCATCAGGTGTACCTCAGGGATCGCACTGCGGACCTATCCTATTCTTGCTTTTTATTAATGACATCGGATCGGTGATAAAATCCAGTAACTTTCTTCAATATGCCGATGATTTAAAACTTTTTAAAAGTATAAATACACTTGATGATTCTTTGGGACTGCAGGAGGATTTACAAGCTGTTACGTACTGGTGCGAATCAAACGAACTCCAGTTAAATATGAAAAAGTGTGTTCACATTTCTTTCTGCCGACGTTCCTCTGTGAATCATGGCTACAAGATTGGTAATTGCGAACTGCAGCGTGTTTCTGAAGTTAAAGACCTTGGAGTTATTTTTGCCTCAAACCTCGCATTTTCTAAACACATTACTGCAGTTTGTAATAAATGTTTATCAATCTTAGGTTTCATACGTAGATTTTCTGTGGACTTTAGTCCCAACACACTAAAAACCTTGTACTTGGCACTTGTGCGTCCTCACTTAGAGTATGGTTCTTCATTGTGGGCTCCATACACTGCTACCGCAATAAGGCAAATTGAAATGGTGCAAAGCAAATTCTTAAGAATTATGCATTATAGATTAGTTGAGCCGGGTACAGAGTTTAGCCACAGTCAAATGTCGACTAGGCTGAATATTAAATCGTTGGCAGAACGGAGAAAGTTTCTGGATATGGTATTCTTATACAAATTGATTAATGGCTTGATTGACTGTAGTGAGCTCGTAGGCGTTTTGAGTTTCAATATTCCAAGAAACACTCAGTCAAGGCAAAAGCCGTTATTCAGAATACCGTTTCACAAAACAAACTACGGTATGTTCAGTTCCATACATCGAATGATGCGATATGCTAATGCATTAGCAAGCAGTGATGATTTTCTTATTTTTGCGCAATCTTTTTCACATTTTAAGAATAGTCTAAAACGAATTAATTTCTCAGATGTCATCTAATTTTAAAAGCAGTAGGATATGTATATTTTTTACTATTTATTTATTTATCCATTTATTTATTTTCTTTTTTATTTATTTATCTGTTTTATTTTATTTATTTCTTCCATTTTTATCTCAATTTTATCATTTTATGTACATATTATATTATTGTTTGTTATGTTTGATATTAACGTTGTCTGAGCGTGTCTGTTATAAACATTTTTTTTTTATAATTATGTGTTAATTGATCTGTGATATTTTATCTTACAGTGCTCGTACCTATACTCAATATGAACATACTTGTGATAAAACTGTGATCATATATTTAATTTCTTTTATTATTTTATTTTATTATTTACTTTATATTTTTATTTGTTTAAATTTTATTTTTACATTTTCTTAGGTAAATTATTGTTTCCATTATGTAATTATATACCCGTAGATGTTAGTTTGTGTAGTCATAAGCAACACTGAATCAATTTTTTGAACCGTTTGGGAATGCACTTATCTTACTTATTAATTATTAATAGTTTAGGAATACTTACCTGATTATATACAAATATGTAAATTATTGTATAATGTAATCAATTATAATGGAGAATTCCGTAAAATAAAGTTAAAGTTAAATCCCTACGCTGTGGCTTCTTCAGACGAATGTTTGATTATTATTATTATTTTTTTGGATCAGGTGTATCACAATATTTATTGATATCGTTATGTAAATAAATGTAAATATATACCAAAATATTATGAAATGAGTTTAAAAAAATAACTATTTCCTTTTTTTATTCAAATCATTATTTTTATTTGAAATTAATTTATCGTAAATCAAATATATTTTGATGTGAATTCACATTTATTATTTTAGCAGAAACTTTTTTCTCGTTAATCACTTCGTAAGATATTTTCACCACATATTGATTTAATAAATTAAATTCATTTCATATTTATTAAAAAAAAAATACAATTTGTATTACATATATTTTGACAAAATCGTATTTCAATGTGACCAAACGCAAAATTAGTTCTACTCTTAAAACAACTATAATTAAATTTTATTAATATTTGTGAAGACGTGTTCAAAGCATTCTCATCGTTTTATGCATCATAAAAAGTGTTATTGAATCTGCGCAAACATTAAGATGGACATAACGACAGTTGGTTCGCTTTGTATTTTGTTTATATTTAAACCTTTTCTGCTTTTCTGGTATTCGAAGAGTAATTACTTCCGATATCATCTGCAAGCGCATTGCGGCAGTCGCAGTCATTACCCGCAACCGGTGTGTGCAATCGCATTAATAAAAAGTCATGAAATGTGCACCTCGATCGGAGTCAACTGCATTTTATCGAGGGCAACCGGTTCAGAGATGGCAACACGCCGACTTGCCAATCGGGCAATAAGCGCACGAAAAGAAAGAGAGAGTCATCTCCGGAGATTTTCACCAGAACTTGTACACTTTTGTTGATATCGAGAACTAATATAAAACAAAACGCAAGCGTATTAAAAAAAATAGTAATGCTCATAGTTAATTGTGCAATATATAATTAAATACAGCATTATTAACTATAAATACTGAATACATCAGCACCTCGCAAAACACAGAATCAGGTGATGGATATAGTTAGATTAATTAATACTTCATTTTAAATTATTTTGATTCGATATATTTTTTTTGTTTATAGTTCAGTTTCAGCAATCTCTGAATAACAGTAGTTTATTTTAAGTTCATTTCTATTGCTTTCGTTAGTTTTCAGGATGCTCCAGTTAAGTAATACTATTTGTACCGATAATAGTATACTGATAATTTTTGAAGCATCCTTGATAGATTCGCCCACTTTTAAGATTTTTTTTATTAAATTACTCTCAAGCCCATTGCCGAGTTATATTCGACAGATAATAATTGTAATCGATAATTACAATTCATTGCAAGTCAATTTAATAGTTTGTGGTATTTCTTCTTTTGACAACATACTACAAATATAGAGCGTCAAATAAATCATTGCCCTTGTATATTTAAAATTATAGTTAAATATACAAAAAAAATAATAATATGATTTTTTTTAATGGAGTTTATTTGAGATTTACATATTGAAAAACCCGAACTTTTAACTTTTTTTCGGTCTTGCATGTAGATCACCCCTTAAGAACATATACCATCAATCTTTGTTAATTCATTTTTGCAGCCATTTACTTCAAGAGATACGATACCAATTTATCAATATATTTTTTGTACGATTTCTTCGATTTATTTTAATTGGGAATCAATGATTTTTTAAATAGCAGGTATAGATTATATACTGATTGGATTATTCTAGTTTGTGTCTAGATTTTCTTCGAGAAGGTGGTGTGTTTTAATTATAATTTTTATCGCATATCAATATTTGAATAGTATTTTGGTGCTATTATATTTGCTTTTCTGTGTACACCCTCGGGGGGAAGTACTAAATGCGCCAGTGAATTACATATTTAAGATATTACAGATGCTTGTAGTATGAGGGAGGTTATGTGAGGTTTTCTGTTGCGACAAAGTGTAAACTTTTAAGGTTTAATTTTCGATATTGTCAGTAATAATCTCAGTTATCGATAATGTAATGTCATGTATATACAGTATGGGTTTAATGCCTTGCGGTTGTCAATTATACCGAATGCTATACCGCAGCATTCACGATTAACGAATGCTGAAAACTGATCCCTGGGAAATGCTCTTTTTTTTATACAAAAGGTGGTGAAATTTTATCATATAATAATTTTTCTTCCTATATAGAATGATTCAATCATCCGAAGGGAATGTTCTTTAATGTTCATATTAAAATTATGTTTGTGTCTTTATATTTTTGAAGATATGACAATGAAATTTGTTTATTTTTTAAATACCTATACCTACTTGTTTGAAAATAATTTATTACATTTAAAGTAACAAAATAAAGTGTTTTCAATACATGTTCGTTTTATAACTTACTGTAAAAGCTATTTTTCAGTAGCGAGAAGAAAATATTATTATTTTTTTTTTTTTAATATTATAAGTGGATGTGATGAAGGATTCATTTAGATTTCTAAGAGATCATATAAATAATAACAATTTTTAGTGATCACATCGAACCGATGTGAAGTTACCCACGAATTTCCAGCCACGGATTTGTCCGGCTCCTCCACCATGGCGGAGGCGCCGGGCAAATCATTTATTTTAAAAGAAATTCACAGCTTATAAACGAATGAAATTAAACCAATTATACAAGAACCGTGATAATATATGTCCAACTTAATTTAAAATAATTTTTACTTTCAATTATTAGCCTCGAATAAATACTTAGACATATCAGATTCAATGTCCAAAACGAAGGTGTTTGTCACAATTCAGGAACTTGTTTTTCTTCTTATATTGTTGCTAAAGGTCTAAATAAACATTTAAAATAATAAAATCAAGGGTATATATTTTGTAACTTTTTTTATAAATTTTTAAAACTCAGCCACGGATTCCCTGCTAAGAGACGAACTTTTCTAAGTCCAAAACAAAGGTGTTTGTCACAATTCAGGAACTTGTTTTCCTTCTTAGATTGTTGCTAAAGATCTAAATAATCATTTAAAATAATAAAATTAGGGGTATAAATATTGTAACTTTTTAAAAATAATGTAAACTCTTAGCCACGGATTTCGCCGAATGAGATTTAACATGAGATTTCTTTTGAAATCCGTGGCTCAGCGTTAAAAAAAGTTACGAAATATATACCCCAGATTTTATTGCTTTAAATGATTACTTACACTTTTAGCAACAATCCGAGAAGAAAAACAAATTTCTGCATTGTGACAAACACCTTCGTTTTGGACTTAGAAAAGTTCGTCTCTCTATACAATATCCGTGGCTGAAGTTTAAAAATTTATAAATAAAGTTTCGAAATACATACCCTTGATTTTATTCTTTTAAATGATTATTAAGACCTTTAGCAACAATCCAAGAGTAAAAACAAATTTCTGCATTGTGACAAACACCTCCGTTTTGGACTTAGAAATGTTTGTCTCTCTATACAAAAACCGTGGCTGAAGTTTAAAAATTTATAAAAAAGTTACGAAATACATACCCCCGATTTTATTGTTTCAAATGATTATTTAGACCTTTAGCAACAATCCAAGAAGAAAAACAAATTTATGAATTGTGACAAACACCTTCGTTTTGGACTTAGAAAAGCTCGTCTCTTAGCAGGGAATCCGTGGCTGAGCTTTAAAAATTTATAAAAAAAGTTACAAAATACATACCCCTGATTTTATTGTATTAAATGATTATTTAGACCTTTAGCAACAATATAAGAAGAAAAACAAGTTCCTGAATTGTGACAAACACCTTCGTTTTGGACATTGAATCTGATATGTCTAAGTATTTATTCGAGGCTAATAATTGAAAGTAAAAATTATTTTAAATTAAGTTGGACATATATTATCACGGTTCTTGTATAATTCGGTTAATTTCATTCGTTTATAAGCTGTGAATCTCTTTTAAAATAAATGATTTGCCCGGCGCCTCCGCCATGGTGGAGGAGCCGGACAAATCCGTGGCTGGAAATCCGTGGGTAACTTCACATCGGTTCACATCGAAATGAAGTATTTTCCATAAAAAATAATAACTATTGTTTCATAAGTGGTATACTTATGAAACAATAGTTAAATGAAGGTTGCGATAACGCGCCTATTTTAATACATCACATTTGGTGAATAATGTCATTATTTGCATATGTTACAATACCATATTCCAATGAAGCTAAAAATTTCCAGTTACAAACCATTTTATAGATTGGTTTGTGTCTATGATAATAACACGCGAAATATAAATAAAAGCACTCATTGGAGAGTGTCTATTGCTTATATTAGAATAATTGAGACATTTAGGTAGTTTTTCATATACTTATGATTATAATCATAAGTTGCTTTAATTTTTCAATTTTAAATAAATTGTTACATTTTTTACAATAATATTTTTACTACAAAGAATTTTTTCTTCGACTATCACAAAAAAAAATCGTACTTTTTATTTTGTTTGACATGATCAATTTAGGATATTTTCTATACATTTATCGCGCATGATCGTAATATAAACTAAAAATTCTATGAACAGGAGTAATTTTGAAATAATAAAGATGATTTATGATTCATTCTGGCAATGCACAAGCGCTGAATGCTGTAGTGAAGAAGTGCGCAGAATATAATTCTAATTAAGTGTCTAAAACGTGTAAAATATGTTTTCTCTTTATAGCAGCTGCGTCACAGGTGTACCCTGGACAAGACATTTTCCTTAGTTTTCAATTCATAAATTATTTTTTTCTTGTTAGATAATGCTTATCTTATGTAGGCCTTGAAATTCTAATGCCTATTTTATCATATTCTACAAATTAAATCAAATTATATTAATTACACCTTTTATCCAAAAAATGCTTTAAACTAACAGAAAAATAAAATATTTCATGTATGGGAAGAGAGGAATTTTCCACATAATTCAAATAATGTTTCGTTTCTAATTAATAAGTTTTATATTTTTTTATACTCTTTTGTTGTTAATAAAAAAAATATTTTAGATTTATTGAATAAAACGTATATCGTATGATAATAATAATAATAATAACTTTATTTACAAGAAAACCTCTTTTAACAATAATTATTACACAAAAGTGTCAACTTATTACACACATAAGTGACAAGAGCAAAATTACAGACAAAACATAGAAATGTGCTAGAATCGCACATGTACATGTATATTATATATCAATATACATAATTACATAGTACATAACATATATATTACATTAATAATTTATAAAATAATATTAAGATTAATAACTCATAGCAATCTACGAAAAGAGTAAATACTCTGACAAAATAAAGCGAAATTAGGTGAATATAGTAAGGAGTTGGCCTAATGCATTATTCTACACATGAGACTATAATATTGATACTTCTATGAGTTTTTTCTCTAAATAATATTTTAGATCGAGTAAAAGATCTACCTCGAAGAGAGAGACGAAGAGTTAATGTATCCGTTTAAGATTTTATATAAAAACCACATATCAAATAATAGTAAAATAAAACATGTATTGGGCGGAACTTTTCTTTTTAAAACAAATAAACGGTTAAAGAATGAAAATAACCCTAATGAAAGACATTTTAGTACATTTGCCCTTAAGGTTTTCTTTTTCGGTAATTAGCTGAAAAGAATGCTCCTTTTATATATACATATATATATTTTTAATTTATTTGTACATTCGGGTTTTCAATATTCAATCAAATATTCTTTTGGCTATATTTTAAGAATTTATATTACAAATTCTACGGCGTGCAGTCCGAATGGTTCAATTGAAATGAAAATCAAGATTATTGTCCAAAAGTACAATAAAATACAATAAAATTTTGGGAGCTTAACGTACAACAAAATTGAAAAAGTTGATTGTTTGATCAAAATGACGATCTGTGAAAAAGAAGGTAGTTTTTCACAATTTTTTTTTATTTGGTGAGCTAGGAAAAATTCTTAAAATGAATTTCTTTGAAATGTTTCTACGTCAAGCTTCCAATAAAATGGAAAAGGTTTTCTGTAGTTGAATTAAACGGCAATGTAGAGTATTGCCGTATTAATTAGATCGGCGGGAATGGTGCACGCCTGTTTGAAAAATATGGTTTCGAGCAAAACGCGTTTAAAATTTTCAATAATAGAAAAAGGATTTATTCATTTGATCACAGTTATTTAAAAAAATTAAATAAAAATAATTTTAAAATAATTTATTAATATTAGAAATCGTAGCCAATCACATCGCACCCAATGCTTTTATGCGTTCCTGAACAAATGGAACATAGGAAAATTTACATTGAGTACATTCTAGTATGTTCGGTGTTACATAAAACTCTCTGTATGTTTACATAGTACTGTAACAAATGTCTAATAATAAACATTTGCCGTTGCAGAACAATAACATATTTTATAATGCAACATTTTTTTAATCGAAAATATTTAATGCAAAAAACAAAAACTAAAACATTAAAATAAAATTTACGTAATATAAGGCTATGTGCAGACACCTGCCTGTCTAGATATGACTCTGAGATCCTCGATGTAAGTGAACGCAAATCACTTACATCGAGGATCTCAGAGATGACAGTGCGTTTTTAATTTTTAGTTAATTGAATTAAAAACTTTGCAATTATATAAGGGACTGCTGTATTGACGAGGGGTAAAATCCCGAAACACGTGTCTGTAGATAACAGACAGGTAACTTTTATTTTCTTTTTTTCTTTTTCTTTTTATTTAACTTATTTAAAGTTTCCGGTGTACTAACCAACTGACAAACCTAAGTTGGCAGTCAATTGAGCCCGACAATGATGTCACCAAGCGTTTCAGTAACCTAAACATCTCTACTTTGCCGATAAAACCGGTTTTACTTCCAAAGTAGTCGGTATCTCTGCGCTGCAGAAGTGTCAAATCCGACCAGCGCATTTTTTCATTCAAGATGCGATTTCACTCAAAACGAATTGGTATTTCGAAAGACCGTTTTAGAGGCATATTTTATGGACATCAAGGATTACGAAAAGCAAACTTTTTTTTAGTTTTTCTGTCGAAAATTAACGAATAAAAGAACCTTAGGCGAATTATTTTCTAAGAAAATATCGGATTTTTTTTTAATATCATTTTAAAAACGTGTTTTCTCGCCTTCGTATCACACATTCTCTAATCGAACCGCAGAAATATCTGATAGTATAGTAACTATTTTTAAAGAGAGAAAATTTATATAAATTCAAAGTAAGCGATAACGATATTTCAATTCAAAATTAATCACAGAAATATGGGACATTGTACAGTTGGCAAATCTCCTACAATAATGTTTTCATGAAGGCGATTACGCAGGAAACTAAATTCAATAAATCCTACTCAAATGCACATAGAGAATAAATATATGGAAATTTTTAATAAAAGTATTGCGGAATGTAACGAGTCTAATTTTTAAGCCTAAACGAATTGTAAAGATCAAGGTTGGAGACGAGGTGTTAACAAAAGATTATTGTGTAAATAAATCCATATGGAAACCTGTGGTCGTTTCAAAAGTGCACGATGAGAATACGTATTAAGTAAAAATTATTCTTTGTCGATTAAAAACTTAGATTAATGATGGGCAAAAATTAGATAATCGATTTATATGAAAAAAAAAAACAAAAGTTAATGAAAATTGAACTTGAAGATACAGGGTTTTCCAATAAGAGTGATATGATTTCTTTAAATAAAAAAACACACTTATTGTTAAGGATATTCAAATGTTTTTCATTTAATGTGAAGTACAATTGATAGAATTAAGTTCTAAATAAAATGTCATTCAAATGACCTTCACGACTTCTTCTGCAGAAACGAATTCGATGAACCCAATTTTCGAGCACTTTTTCCACTAAATCAAGTCGTATGTCATGAATAGCACGTTCAATATTGACTTGTAAAACTTGAAGAGAGTCTGGTTTATTTCGAAAGACCAATGACTTCAAATAACCCCACAAGAAATAGTCTAATGGTGTTAAATCACAACTTTTTGGAGGCCATTCAATATCACAATTTCTTGAAATAATCGAATCTCCAAACTTTTCTCGCAATAATTCAATTGTTGCATTTGCTGTGTGGCATGTAGCCCCGTCTTGTTGGAACCAAATGTTGTCAAGATCAACTTCTTCCAATTTCGGCCATAAAAAGTTGGTTATCATCGATCTGTACCGCTCTCCATTGACAGTAACGGTGTTACCAGCTTCATTTCGAAAGAAGTACGGACCGATAATTCCACCACACCAAACACCACACCAAACTGTCAATTTAGGTGAATGTAATGGTTTTTCTTGAATAATTTGTGGATTTTCTTCGCACCAGAATCAACAGTTTTGTTTATTTACCGCACCACTCAGATGGAAGTGAGCCTCATCGGAGAAGATGATTTTCTTAAAAAAATCGTTATCGTTTTCGAGTTGTTCCAAGGCAAAATCAGCAAATTCACGACGTTTACGGTGGTCCAATGGCTTCAGTTCTTCAGTGAGAACAATTTTATAGGAATGCAAACGCAAATCCTTTTTCAAAATCCGCCAGATTGTGGTTTGAGACAGTCCCAATTGTTGAGAACGTCTTGGAATCGACAAATTGCGGTCTTCAGCAACACTTGCCTGAACGGCAGCAATATTTGCGTTACATCGAGCGATTCTTTGTCTTATTGGCACTTTAACATTATGTAAAGAAAATGTACGCTCACAATTTTCAACAATTCGATGAATAGCGAGCACTCTTGGACGATTATTACGATCATAAAATGGCAAAAGCGCACGAAAAGTTGCAATTGGAGAACAATTATTTTGACAATTAAAACTGAATAACTTGTAAACATTGTTCTTGTGCACATCTCTCCATGATGAAATTGTAAACACTACTGAATACAATCAAAAATAAATGACAGATCATAACATATTACAAATGGCCGAAACGACACCTCAAAATCATATCATACCTATTGGAAAATCTTGTACCTCGATTCGACAAAAATTAGTAATTATTATTATTTTTTTAATCATTGACCTTTCTACCACTGTGTGGTGTAAGGCATAGTAATTATAATAAATAATTTTATATTTTAAATTGTACACGTTAGAAAAATGATTAATTCAACATTTAATGAAATGTTTAGCCACCATTCATCTAGCGTATGGACAACTAGTGATGGCCATTTCGGTTTTTCGAACCTCATCAGACTAATGTGTTCCATGTGCAATGCCTTGATGAAGGCGGCTGAACTGTTTTTTAATTTATTATGATTAATTCAACATTTGATTATCAAAAATAATTGAAGTAATCGATTTTGCTCATCACTAACTGATATTAATTATTAGTGTGTCCAGCGAAAATAACTGAAATGTAAACAACGGTGCAAAAAAGGAAAACCTGCAAATTAACAGCACAGATGGAAATTCTTTAAACAATGATGCAAATATAATTCAAAATATAAAAGTAATTGAATTGGAAAATTAGATCTCAGCGCTCTAAAAAACAATCAATAATTAATTATGTAAAATTACAGGAGTAAGGATGTATATGTATTATTATTTTTATTCTGTAATTACAGGAACTATGCGCACTGCCAACTCGTATTAATCTTTCATGATTTTGAATTTCGTATAATAACAGATAACTTGATTTATGATAATTGTTAAAAGAAGGGCAAAAAGACTCTAGTCTGGAAAAATACCTACATTTATTGTAATTATTTATGTTATGTTGTTGAAAGATTGAAATACTTGAAATGCTGTTATCCCAAGAAAATGTACTACTACTTATTTAATTTAACCTTTTTAGTTCAATTAACTCAATTAATAAAAGTATTAGAAATGATACCCAACTAATTAAGATCAACATGCATATAAATTATTTCGATTTTTTAAGTTTTGTAAACTTGCATATTCTTTAATAAAGATTTATTAATGATGGAAATATAATACACATAAAGATTTAATTATCTAAAATTTGCGCATTCAATCAAAAATATTGCGTATGATCGAATAAAGCAATGTGATACCGGTTGAAATACACAGAATTTTAAATGATTGGTTTTTGTTATACTTTGGGGGCAGTAAATAGGCTCGTAAAGTTGCTAAAATTAATATTGCTTTATTTCTGTCTATTTCGATGTAGACACAGAATCTTATATTACTTATTTCCAGTACCATTTAATCCACAAAGTTGCCTATTCCATGTTACATAAAACAATTACGTAAAATAAGTAATTAATCACCTTGAGTCTCCAATACAAATATGATTTTTGTCGATTTTAAAGATATTAATAAATACATCTCAAATTACTGTTGAAAATACTTCATGTATTTTTAAAAATTCCGTCAACACTAGTAAATTTAATATACTGCTATAGGCAAGTTTTAAATTGAGGCAATTTGTATAAATTATTTTCTATAATAAACAACTCTGTCGTGCGTTAAGAATTATTATGAATTCCTAATCCATATAGCTGAAATCATATTTGGTTTACATAATATACTTTGTAAATAATTTTCAGTCAAACTCTAACAAACATTTTTGTGAATTCCATCAATTCTAGTAAATTCAATGAACTGGTTTTTAATTGAGGCAATCTGTATAAATTATTTTCTAATAATAAACAACTCCACCATATGTGAAGAGTTATTTCCAATAGCGTAATAGATGAACGTAGAGTTGTTTCTTCCTTAATAAATTTGCATAATATGGCTTGTAAATATTTTTCAATAAATAACTAAATTTGCATTTTTAATTAATCAAAAGAATTTTATATTGGTCTAGTAAAAATAAATAACTGTCAACTGTTTATATTAAAAGAAAGAACATGATTTAGTATATTAACGATTTTATAATAATTCAGACGTCATTTTGATCTAATATAATAATATTAGAATCAAATAAGGATGATCACAATTAAACATTGATCTATTTTCCTGTCCACTGAAAAATTCCATTCAAATTTAAAATATGGCTTCTCCATTTCATTATTGAAGTTTCTATTGATTTATTCATTTTATCCAGTTTATGATTTGTTTATTTAAAACTTTAAAGAATAGTTTCATATTGATAAAGCTGATATCGGAATTATAGATAAAAAAAAATATTAAAGTTGTATAAACGAAATTATACAATATTTTCCATGTAGTTATTCTTAATTGAAAATTGCGAAATCAACAATCAATCTTTCATAAATCATTGTTTTTAATTTTATATTTTATTGCTAGATTGAATTTAATAATTAAGAATTATTAGTTTTATATAGTAATTCTGGATTTTTTGTATTTACTCAATTAAGTTCATACAAACCACCAAGAAAAAAATGTTAAATATACAGGGTGATTTTTTTATGTTCTCTATAAGGATCTCGGAAACTATAAGAGTTAGAGAATGGTTAAATGGACAAAGAAGTGCAGATTTACGAGCTGAATAAAAAGCCACTTGTGCAATTTTCAAAAGAGTCAAGGGTAACTAGATATTTTGAATAATGACAAAAGTGCCGATTTTTTTAATCGATTATTCTTGGTTATTACCAGAGATAGAAAAAAAAATGAATAACATGACATATGTTTTTGACATTTTTGGTTATTTATCAAAAATAATGCAAAATTAGACATTAGAAACGAGCACAATTTTATATTTTATTAAAATTGTGCTCGTTTCTAATGTCTAAATTTGTATTATTTTTGATAAATAACCAAAAAAGTCAAAAACATACAGCTATGTTGATCTAAGTGGCCATGGAAATGGTGCATTTCTTCCTACACATTAATTCGATTAATTCGAAATAAACTTATTTAACAGAAATAAAAAAATCATACATTAGATACTACGGCAATTGTTTCATAAATATCATAGCCTACCGTTTTTAATGTAAATAATATAGAAAATTCTTAATAACTCGGCAATTTTTTAAAGTATGTTATCTTGTATATCAGATTAAACAGAAAAAACTTTTCTTATGATGACAAAACCAACTTACTTAAAAAATGTAAGTTTGTGTTATATCTCAAAAACTAATGTCAGTAAAAATATCTAATACAATTTTATTATATGAAATAAATATGAATAAATTATTAAAAATCAACCAATAAAACAAAGATTAGATTGATTAACTTTAAATTCTCGACTAGTTTCGGGTTATTAGCCCATTTTCAAGAGAATTTAAAATTTGTTTTATTAAAATTTCTATGGATTTTTACATTAATGGATATATTGATTTTTTAATTTTTATTTTAATTTAATTGTGGGGCAGGCAAAATAATTTCGGTCCCAGCATTTGCTCACAAGGTGGAAAAAACCCACTAAAAAACCATCCTCAGGATCATTATGGAATTATTTTGCTAAAATTAAACAAAATCAGTTATTTACAAATAAGTTGGATTGTTAAAATTAATAGAAATATAAAGATTATATATATGGTTTAATAATAGAATAAAGTGAAAAGTAGTATTTATAATACATCATAAAGTGAAGAATATAATAGATCCACTTGTTCATTTAGAAGTGATGAATTAGTGTCTTTATTGTGTAAATAAATTTCGATTGCTTCCAATATATCTAATTTTTTACCTTTTTCACACTGATGTAAGATTTTTGTATTATTTAAATTTGGAAAAGTGTGACTATTTGTAAGTATATGATTTGAAAAAGTACTACAATCTTTATTTAATCTAAATGCTCTAAAGTGTTCATTGTATCTTATATTAAAATTTCTGCTAGTTTTTCCAATATACACACTATTACAATCAGAACATATAAGTTTATAAATACCAGATTTGTTAAATTTTTCTGTTTTATCTTTTCTATTGTATAATATATTACCTAATTTATTTTCCTTCTAAATCCTATTTTGTAATTATTTTTTTCTAAATATACTTGCAATTCTTTCTGAAATTTCTCCAAAATAAGTTAAAGTTAAATATTTTTTATTGTTTTCTTTAATTTTTGGATAAATTTCAAGAAGTGCTTTCTTTCTGAATGCTTTGTTAATTAATTTTTAAATTGTGTGATAAGGAAAACCATTTTTTGCAGCAATATTATTAAATTTAATTCATTATTGAATGATTGATTTGATAGTGGAATTTTGAAAGCTCTATTGATCATAGAATAATATGTTGATAATTTTTGACAAAGGGGGTGAAATAAATCAAATGGGATAGTATTTTTGTTACTGGTTGGTTTTCTATAAATCTCAAATTGTATCTGATTGTTTGTGGGTATAATAGTTAAATCTAAGAAGTTGATCTTTTAATTTAACTCAATTTCTAAAGAAAATTTTATGTGCTGGTTTAAAGAATTGATATATTCTAAAAATGAATTTAAGTTTTCGTCAGATCCGTCAAAGCATGCAATAATATCATCAACATATCTATACCAAAATTTAATATGTTTTTTTAGTAAGTGGATTTTAAAAATTGTTTCTTCTAATGTATTCATGTAGATATCAGCTAGTAATGGACTTAAAGGATATCCCATTGCCAATCCAGAATTCTGTTTATAATAAATGTTATTGAATTGAAAATAATTTTGATCGATACATAATTTAAAAGAAGAAAGTAATTCTTCTTTAATAATTGGATTAATATTATTTTTATCTAAAATATTTTTAATAATTTTAACACATTCACTTGAAGGAATACTAGGAAACATATTCGTTACATCAAAAGAAACTATTTTTGAATTTAAAGGTGTTTTATAATCTTTTAATTTATTTGTTAAATCTATATTATTTTTAATACTATATTTTGATTTATAATTTGTAGATAGCTAAATTTCTGCAAGGTGAATTTATATATGAAACAACAAGTCTGATTGGTAGGTTTGTTTTATAAGTTTTAATTAAACCGTAAAGTTTTGGAGCAATAGGATTTTTTGTTATTAAATTAAATTTATCATTTTTATTAAAAATTGAATTTTTTATAGAAATTGTTTAATTTCTCTTTGATATTTAATTGTTGGATCTTTTTTTAAATTAATTATATTTTCTTGATTAATGAAATTATTCACTTTTTGAATATATAATTCTTTTGTTAATATTACAGTTGTGTTTGATTTGTCAGCTTTTGTAAAGACTAATGAATTTTCAGCTGATTTCTGTTTAATTGACTTTATTATTTTGAAATTAGTTGAATTAGAAGAGAAACTAAATGATTTTATGATTTTTTCGATTTGATGTGTTTCATAATTACATTCTTTTTTCATATTTAATAAATTTAGTTCACATTCTGCAACTATAATTTTTAAATTATTATTGTTTTTAAAATCAAAACAGTAATTTGGATGTAGTGATAAAATTTGTAATTCATCATTGGAGAAAGTTGTGTTAGATAAATTAATTACATTAGATGTTGAATTATCTTTAATGTTATTTAAATTTAATCTGTTATCTTTTTGATTTTGTTCTAATCTATTTAGTTTATTTCTTTGAATTAAATATTTTTCATGAATAAAAAGATTAACTTCATACATTACATCACTGTCAAAGTTGTCAAAATCTTTTGGAGACATTTTGTAAGTAATTTCGGAATGAACTAAATAAATGTAGTGCTGTATTATATTTCTCACTCTGTATTGTTCGTTCCTTTCTTCCTTTATACAAATTAATTCTGCTTTTTTAATTGCAATTTTGGCGGATTTTGAATTTGAATTTGATTTGATATTTACGTATTTTGGTACCACTTTTCTCCTTAAACATTCATTATTGAACCATATATTTTGCGATAACATTTTCTTCTTTTTGAACAAACGATAATAAATTCTTTTTTGTTCTTCTAAACCTGAAACTTTAATATAATTAATGGTTTTAATATTTAGATATTGGTAGTTAATATTGTATGAAATAAATATGAATAAATTATTAAAAATCAACCAATAAAATACAGATTAGATTGAATAACTTTAAATTCTCGACTAGTTTCGGGTTATTAGCCCATTTTCAAGAGAATTCTATTATTAAACCATGTATATAATTTTTATATTTCTATTAATTTTAACAATCCAACTTATTTATAAATAACTAATTTTGTTTAATTTTAGCAAAATAATTCCATAATGATCCTGAGGATGGTTTTTTAGTGGGTTTTTTCCACCTTGTGAGCAAATGCTGGGACAGAAATTATTTTGCCTGCCCCACAATTAAATTAAAATAAAAATTAAAAAATCAATATATCCATTAATGTAAATATCCATAGAAATTTTAATAAAACAAATTTTAATTTCTCTTGAAAATGGGCTAATAACCCGAAACTAGTCGAGAATTTAAAGTTATTCAATCTAATCTGTGTTTTATTGGTTGATTTTTAATAATTTATTCATATTTATTTCATACAATATGAACTACCAATATCTAAATATTAAAACCATTAATTATATTACAATTTTATTAGATTAAAATTATCTAAAACTATGCCCTTTGCCGTTATTTTCTATCTCTAATAATAAGCGAAAAAATCGATTTAAAAACTTTGGCTCCTTTAATATTTTTTAAAATATCTATTTACTCTTAACTCTTTTGAAAATCGCACAAGTGGCTATTTATTCAGCTCGTAAATTTGTACTTATTTGTCCATTTAGCCATTCTCTATCTCTTATAGTTTTCGAGATCCTTATAGAAAACACAAAAAAAAATCACGCTGTATATTTAACATTTTTTTCTTGATGGTATGTATGAACTTAATTGAGTAAATATAAAAAATCCAAAATACCAATTGAAATTTTCAAAATCGTACAAGTGACTTTTTATTCAGCTCGTAAATCTTCAATTCTTTGCACATTTAGGCGTTTCTCTATCTCTTATAGTTCAGAGAACACAAAAAAGAAACTTGCCCTGTATATATTATAGTTATATTATTAAACTTTAATTGAGATTACATTGTTTAATAAATGAATGAAAATGCATTTTGGGAAAACTTATTTAATTATTAAATTTATTGAAATTAGTGTTATTTTGTTACTTCGTTTTTTTGTCAATAACATTCTCTCTCTATATTCGATAATTGTAAATTATTCTTTATCATTTAGAGTACATTCATTTCTATATTGCAAAATGGCTGTCGACCAGAGGTGGTTCAACTTATTCCTATGTTGTTTTTTTGTCATAGTCTACTTACTCGTAATGATCGCTAACGTTATTATCAAAGTTCATAATATTTAATGAAATGGAAAAATAGTAGAAGTAGTGAATTTGTGTTTTTATTAAATGGATTATTTATCGATTATTTTTAAACTTTATGACACTTTGATAATAAATAGAGAATATTTATTATCAAAGTGTCATAATTATTAAGATTCTCATTTTTTATATTATTAGTATTAATATTGAACATTTTAGGAAGATCATTTAAAATACCTATAAATAATAAAGGAAAATAAAACAACTGTAAAGTTTGCATGCATTTCTAATTCTAAGAATGTCCGAAAAACACTCGTCGTTCTGAATTCATTCAGATTTAAATATGTTACACATGATTATTATAACAACAACATAATAAAACACACAACGCGTCTAATCAAATTACATTCACGTCTTTTTTCTGAACAGTTTGTTGGCCGACACAAATACAACCCGGCTTTTCGGTACGTTATTCGTGTCAATTACGTGATTCGAATTAATGCTAAAACACGCTTATCGCAATGACCCCATGTACCCAATTAGCAAGTATTCAGGTATTAGCTTCAATTAATTGAAACTTTTTTTGCTATTAAACGTAATTTTCTCGATTTCACACGAGGGTGTGCAATTTACATTCTTTTGCAATTTGCATTTTTGTTAAATTGGATTATTTAAATGTTGATCTTATTATTTAATTATATCCAATCACGAGTAATGACTCTCTGATTTGAGTGAGATTGAGTGTGTAATGGTTAAATTGTATGGCATTTAATTGATTAAATTGATGCTTAAATTGGGTGAGATATGCAGGAGGAAACTTACATAGCATTTTAAATTAAAACATATTGCTTATTTTTTATTAATAACTTAATTGTAATAATAATAAATAGTTGGATATATATATATATATATATATATATATATATATATATATTTCGTCTACCTTATAAATTTCCTTAGAAATAAATAATAATCTTTTTAATGTTGGCTGTGGAGACGTGGAGAATTTAATTATTTAAATAATTATTTTAATGACAAATAAAACGTAAAATGATTTCATATTTAAAAAACACAGAATATATTGCGCGAACGATTAAAAATGACAAAGCAATTATATATAGTGTATGGAAATTGTATCTAGCCAATTGTAACGTTCTTCCATATACTCGACTTTAACTTTAAAGGGCAACAATCCAATTTTTCAATTAATAAATTTTCCATTACTGTTAATAGTTCAACAAAAAACGTATTTGACCTAATTCACAGAGGAAAGTACCATGATCACCATTTTTAATTCTGTAATAAAACTTTGTTATCCGAGTAAACATTTAAAAGAAGACTTTAAAATGCCAGTCATAAATCGTACGATTTTAAAAAATATATATAAAATCTGCTTTCATAAGAATTTATATCATAATATATGTATGTATTAATTTTTGTTAAATTACTTGAAGCGTCTTCAAAACTCCATTTATTTTATTTTCTAAATATATTTAACGTAAGAATAAAATGAAATTTACAAAATTACTACGTGGTTAACTGGACCACTTTTGCAATCTAAAATATAACTTATTCAATTATATATAGTGGATACTGTTTAAAAAATGGTTATTATTTCACTATTTTGTTTATTCTGAGTGGTTCCTATCAGTCAATAATTATCAAAGAAATACAAAGAAGTTTGGAAATTTTATACCAAATTTAAATCCGCGTAATAAGCTTTCAGTAGGAAAGAGTCGGAAAATGTCCGTTATTTAAATTGTATACCTTCTATATTTTCTCACTTAATCTAATTAATAAAGCTATCGTAATAAATGTTCATATTAGAGGTGAAAAAATAATAGATATGTTATGTATTATTTTTCAACTTATGTTACGACAATCTTATTTAATAAAGTGCATTTATTTATATATATAAGAGTATTTTATGTACTTCACTGATTTTCTCGCAACTGTAAATAATTTGTTGTTATATAAGCGGATGTGTAACAGATAGGAATAAACAAAGCCAAGTCTAGCGTGTTAAATGTTGAAATCCTTAAACTACAAGGACACGCTCGATCTTTTTAATTGATCGCAGAAAACGTAATATATTGTTTAGGTCGAAATCATCGTGAAATGGCCTTTGGTTACGCTCGACTAATATTGAATGTTTACAAGATTTATTATTTTTAGATGAAAAACGTATTAACATACTATAATTATTATTATACAATGTTATGATAAAATATATAACATATGATCGAGAACTTTTCTATTCTAGAGTGCTTTGATTTTTTTAAATGTCGACAATAAAAGTAACCATACGCTATAGGTTATTTTATTCTAATAATAATAAATTTAATTATAATAGCAATTATAAGTACAATTTACAGTAGAAAAAGCTATAAATCTATTGCAATTATTTATTTACGAAAATTTGTTAATTTCTTTTTTTATTAATTTATTGGCATGTTCCATATGAAAGGCCTACTTCGGCTGGATTTTTTGGGTGAATTATTTATTTGTTCCTCTATGTTTGCGACATTTTAAGCCTTTCGTTTCGTTCGTATGACACTGCCAGGTCTTCTATTTACAGCTCCTGCTTCACGAAACTTTAAAACACATACTGGAATTGCATGCCCCAAAACATCACAGGAGACTGCAATGATAAGAAATGCAGCGCGGAATTCTTCAATACACGGTTGGAGGTAATACATCCATTCTTGATTTTCTCTATATATCCCATTTGGTAGGTAGTTTTTGGCAAGGAAAACTTGATGTTCGACAATAAACATTTTTAATGATTTCATAAATAGTGACACATGTGACGTTTTGTTTCTTTTCACTGGTGTCAACAAAATTTAAAATAAAGAAAAAAAAAATTGAAGGACTCTAAAGGACAATAGTTCTCGATCATATAGTATTATAATATATATATAAAAAAGGAGTCTCCAACCTACGAAAGAATTATTGACCAATTACTTGTCTTTCAGTTGTCAATAAACTATTTACTTCTGCCATCAACGAAACGATTTATCAACATTGTGAAACAAACATTATTTTAAATGAAGAACAAAAAGGATGCATTAGAAGATCATTGGGCTGTAAATCTACATAACTGCTATAGTAAAGCCTTTGGCTCGGTGCCACACGACTGGCTAACAGATCTACAAAAACTGTCGAAAAGTTCAAATAATTCGTCAATATTTGTTGATTAAATGGCGAACAAATATCTGCACGACAATTAAAAATATTCGGAAAGTTAATATAAAGCGAGGCATATTTCAAGGCGACTGTATTTCATCTATGTTGTTTTGTCTCGCTTTAAACCCAATGTCAAAAGTTAAGAAAGTATATCACATTTTTTATATACGGATGACCCGAAGCTGCATGGAGAAACAAAGAGTAAACTTAAGGACCTGATCAACACAGTCAAAAATTATAGTAACGACATTGAGATGAAATTTTGACTTGACAAATATACATTCATAAATATAAAGAAACGGGAAATCGAACAAGAAACAGTATTAAACATCTACCACCGAGACAATGTACCGACACCTTGGCACTCCACAGATCAAAATATAGACCACACAAACCTCAAAATCGAATATAAGGATAAATATAAGAAAAGACTCACCACCCTACTTAATACAAAGCTTAGCGGAAGCAACCTATGCTTAGCTATTAACTCATGGGCGATATCTGTATTAATTTATTCCTTCGGTATAGTAAAATGGTCCAAAACTGACTTGGAAGAACTTTACACGCAGACTGCTTGAAAAGTTCCGATATATACATCCCAACTCATCTGTCGCAAGCATACATGCCCCAAGAAAAGAAGAAGGGAGGGACTTATAAATATTAAGAACCAATGCTTTCGCTTGAAAGATGATCTGCGAAAATGACTTATGGCAGATATGAATGAAATGATGGAAATTATATGTCAGAAAGGCAACGTATATACACTGTTGCAGTTGAAAAGGCAAAACTACGTATTAGATATAATATAAAGACAAGACAATATAAAACTATTGGCGGAAAGGGTAATGAATGGAAGATACCCTAAACTAGTTTAAGCTGACAAAATTGATAAAATCACATCATTTAAATGGCTCCTACCGCGACAACTTTACCCAGAAACCGATGGGTTTGTGGGTTATACAAGACAGGGCGATTGAAACTAAAAACTACGAGACACAGTCTGAAGTTGAAAGTAGAGGATAAATGTCGAAAATGCGGAAATATTGGGGAGACAATGGAATATATCATGGCCGGATACAATCAGTTCGCTAAACTAGTACACCAACAGATAGAAAAAATAAATAATCACAATAGTGACACCATCCTACCACAAATACACCCAGTCTTAGAGTCTGCAAATAAAGTGGGACCAACCTATTGTGACCGATCGTTCAGTAGACTATAATAGACCAGACCTAATACGTATAGATAAGTTAAAACAAACTGCCACGATTATAGGCATTGCAGTGCCCCTGTCACATAACATCCAAAAAACGGAGAGGGAAGAAATTCGTAAGTACGAAAATCTGGCTTATGAAATAAATAACTCATGGAAACTCAAGAACGTAAAAATATACCCCTTGGTGATATGGGGCGAAGGAATCGTATACAAAAACCTAAAAGACAACATCAAGGATCTCAGACTGCCTAACAGGATAATTAATATTGGGCAACATGCAGTCTTGCTGTAAACATGCCATATTGTCCGAAAGTATATCTCACTACTTTCAGACAATATGGAATTGTTTCCTCACTACAACGCAGGTCAAATGGGCTGAATAAGAATGGATAATAATAATAATATTTTATATGTAATTGCGATTTATAGATTATTATGCATTTAATAATAACATACGTGAAATATTTAAAAAATAACACAAGTATAGAATAAATCATAAAAACAATATCAAGTACAACTTCTTTAGGACCCTTAATGTTGTATTTTAAAAATCAATTTCACTTAATAAAAACAAGCATTGAAAGAACTTTTTCTCGTGCAAATACCCCGCCTGATATTGAACTACAAAATTAACATTTTTGTTGCATTTTTATATTTTAGAATATTTAATTTAATATATTTGAAATAACTGTAACCAGGTGAATAAATACTCTTTTATTATCCAAAATTTTATTAAATCACCATACGTAATAAAGTTAACACGCAATAAACTGTTAAAATCACTATATTCCGCAGACTTTTTTTTTAAATTTTATTGTTCAAATATATAATCGATATGTGTCCATTCCAATTTAAAAATACATAGGTGAGTCTGTCAGTTTTGCAGATTTGGTGATTTTAATATATATATAACATCTTTATTTCTGCAGACAATTTTATGTACAATAAATTAACAATATAATTCTTATAATATGTTACACGTTGTCCTTAGAAAACAGCTATCGACCATCGGTCTTTCTGTCTGCGATTTTAATATTTTTCTTGACGTAAAATTTTGCTGAAAAGATTCGCATCAATGTTTTTTTTTTTTTTGTAACACCTACAAAGGTTGACGCACCCATGAGGAAATGTCGAGTCCTTTAACGTCGGTGCAAATCTCTTTCTAACGACGAAAATAAAACCTGCGGATGTCCTTTTGAGACATGTTACGCGAGCACGTAGGAAGACGATTATTTCCAATGTTAATTATCCTGAAAGAAACAGTTACGCGAGAAAAAAAGGGAAGGTGTGAATATTAATTTCGCTAGCGGAATGCAAATGTTGAAAATACTGTTTTATTTTAAATGGAAGAATAATTAAAAATGAATAGTACGGGATTTGAATAATAATGAAAATAAATTATTTCCTCTTAGCCTCGGTAATATTAATATATTAGATCTATAAATCCTTTGAAACTCAACTGATTAATGTTTTTTGTTTTCTCTGATTAATAAAGAAATAATAAAAAATACAGAAATAAATGGAAGTAGTTTATAAATAACTAAAAAATGAAGAAATAGATAGAAAGAAGAAACAGTATGATCCCCATAATATAATGTTGAAAATATAAGGGATATTTTTTTAAGTAAGTCTCTTGGGAATTTATTTTATTATATTTATGTTATAGCAAAGATTTTACCTAACGCTAATAGTTTTTCCTCTGAATAGATTTTAATCCATTTTAAAGCATTCTATTTTAAATTCTATTTATGTTAAAAAAAATTATTAAATTAAAAATATTGTGACTTAATTGTGTATTAAATTTTATTAACATCTATTCAGTAGGATAACCATTAATACACCTAACAGTTTTTCCATGTAAATCCCTATGAAACCTAATTACAAAATACCCTGTATATTTAATACTACTACTAAATCCTTATTATCTGAGAAAATAATACATTGCATATAATCAAACATAATAAAATAAATAAAAAAATGCCCTTAAATAAGGACAATCGAGGGTAAAATGTGATGTTTAAATCTTTATTGCCATTTTATTTGAGTTGACAATATTTTTTTTTATTTTTTTTGCCCCATCTCCTCCTTCGCACCACTGTACGTAACGATAATCGTCCCTCCGCACACAGTATTTACTATTTGCGGAGAAACGACCACCCTCATCGTACGTTCCATAATACATATTATATTCTTTATTAAATATCGGGTATCTTAGTAGTACCGTGTGTTATCTTGTCAAAATTATCATATAGAGCCAGTCTGTTTGTGGAGAGTGCACTATAGATTATTTATTAGTGTTTTAAGTATAATTGTCGCTAAGCCTAGGGCTTGTCAGCGACATGTACAGTTAAGTTTAATTAATAATGTTGCAAAGTGTGATCGTTTAAAAATACGTTTTAATAAAGTAGTGGTACTAATATGACTGATGATGCTTAGCTGAATGGTTGATATTTTCTTAGTTAGATGGTCGGATGCCAAGCCCCATGTCGTTATACCATAGTTAATTAGCGACTGTACAATCGCGATATATATTGTTATTAAAGTATGCTGTGGCAAAAATGTTTCAGGTAGTAGAATTTATATGATAAGTATTTCAATTTCTTCGATAAGTTGAATATGTGAGCTTCCCAAGAAAACTTATCGTCAATGATAACACCTAAGTATTTGTGTGAAGCTTTAGTACTTAAATGTGAACAATCGCAGTGTTTGTTCCCAACTGTATTCGAATTGGTATGCAGACATGTCTGGCAAGTATATTTTATGAACGCGTTACTCAATTTTTGTTTATTCGGGGTAGAAATTGTCATTAGTTTAGTTTTTTGTTTATTTATTTGTATTCCTTTGTCATGAACCCGTTTTTGCAGGTTTAAAAATTCGTTTTGCAGACGTGTTCTAGCAGTTTCCTCGTCTACGTTTCTTGAGATTATGAGCGTGTCATCTGCATATAAAAAATGTTCGCAAGTGTCAAAACAATTTTTTATATCATTTAGGTATATTATGTAAAGTAGAGGTCCAAGAATACTTCCTTGGGGTACCCCAGTAGTTATTTTGTGTTCTTCGCTTAGGGAGGTGTTTGTTTTGACAGTAAACGTTCTAGAGTCCAGATAATTTTGAAACCACTTTAGACAATACCCTCTAATGCCGTTTCTTTCTAATGTTTCTAATAAAATATTGTGACTTATGGTGTCGAATGCCTTACTAAAGTCTATAAATAGACAATATACGTAGTGACACTTATCCAAGGAATTGTTTATTAGGTCAGACATATCCTCTAATAATTGAGTCGTGCTTCGTCTTTGTCTAAATCCGTATTGTTCTTTATTTAAGATATCATTTTTCGCGATGAAGGATCTTAATTTTATTCCATAAAACGTTCTAATATTTTGTCGATTACTGGTAGAATTGAAATTGGTCTATAGTTCGAGTAATCAACTTTACTGCCGTTTTTATGAATAGGAACGACAACTGACTTTTTTAGGGCGTTGAGAGCGATTCCTTTCGATATTGAGAGGTTTATAAGTTTAGTAATTGGATAGCTGAAAATGTCACTATTGTTGATTATATGCAATGGCTATTATATTGTCTATTCCGGGACCTTTCTTTTTATCTAAAGTTTCTATTATTTTTATAATTTCCTCTTCGTTAGCTTCGGGTAGAAACATCGATGATGTATTGCGATTGTAGACTATATTTTTAGACAATATTTCGTCACATTTGTGTACATTTTTTAATGTTGATTCGGTGAATGTTTTCGCGAAGTTGTTAGAAATCGATGCGTCAGCGATGTTGAAGTATTTATTTAAGTTAGTATTATTTGAGACGTTTTGCTTCACTAGTTTATTTATATGTTTCCATGTCATTTTCATGTTGTTTTTTGATTTATCGAAAATGTTGTGAAAATACTTTTTCTTTTCGTATTTTATCAGATCTGTAACTTTGTTTCGGTGCTTTTTATAAAGTGTTCTCAGCTCGTTTTTTTGGGATCTGTCCGAGTTTTTCCAGGTTTGAAAGAACTTATCTCGTTTTTCCATTTCGATAATTATTTATTCTGTAATCCAGAGGTTTTTAGGTCTTCTCTTCGAACGAATTCTGTCGATATATGATGCCTCAAATTTAGCCTCCTGATATGTACTCTCTATTAATTGTAGTAGTTTCTCGGGACAATCGTAGGTATCAATATTTTCCTTTTTGAGGTGACTAATTAAGTAACGTCTAAAAGTTTTCATGTCTGTTTTAACAGCTTTTCTTATTTCTGGGTTTATGTTTGTAATAGTATCTTTGAATGTACAACCAACGAGGTAATGATCAGAAATTTTAGTTTTTATCACGACACTGGATAGTTTATTTTGTTGTCCTTTATAAAAAATATGATCCAAGTAAGCGGTTGTTAATAAGCCGTTTCTAAGCTCTTCACGCGTTGCGACATTAACTGTTTTCATAAAACCTTTCTGTAACATTATACTTTCAAAGTAGTGTGTCACGTTGTTATGTTCATCTAACAGGTTAATATTAGTATCCCCTATTATTATGAAGTGCTTAATATGTTCGTAATCCGTCAGATATTTGTTAATTTCCTCCATGAATTCAACTGGGGGTAAATTAGGTGGCCTGTAAACTGAAAGGATGTGTAAGTTGACATTTTTTTAATGTTATATTTAAGTGTAGCCCTTCGAAATATTTTGTTGTTATTGGTATGTTTTGTACTTGTAGGTAATCTTTGCAGTATGCAAGTAGGCCTCCCCCCATGTTAGATTTGTGTTGTTGTCATTAGTTAATAACTAGTCGTTAATATTATTAAATACCTCACAACTTTGAGAATGTATCAGTTCTTTCTCGATGTACTCAGTGTCCATAAAGTGCTTGTTTTATATTGGTTCGTTAATTTTTATCTTAGATGTATATATATTTTTTATATGATTTTTTGAAGATCTGTTTCTGAAGATATTGTTATGACCGGCGAGGAATCATTTTTTCTGCATAGAATTTTCTGATTTTTTGTCCAAACGAATTTCCATTGGTTAACATTTGCTTTGTTTCAGGTCTCCCACAGAAGTTTTTTCGTATAACCGCTTAGAGAATGATATATTTTTATTCGCCCTTCGGAACCATCTCCAAAGATATTTTTGTTTATTATAGTTTTATTTTTAAGCTTCATCAACTGATCTTTAATATCTCTATTAGATAGTTTGACTCTTATAAAGTTAAGGCCATTAGGGTTTTTGTTAAATTTGGTTTCTTTTATGTCAGTTTGATTTATTGCTACTCCAGTACAAGTAATTTCAGTTGACTTTATTTCATCTATTATGGGGACACCCATTAAATCAATACATTTATCCAAAGATTTTTGCTCCAGTTCGTTGATACGCCTATTTAATTCATTTATTTTTTTTTATCTTTTTGGGAGTTTTCTATTTGTAGCTGGTTAATGTTAGATTGCAAGTTATGAATTTGCTCCATTATTAGTTTTTTGCCGCTTAACAGTTCATCGTATTGGTTCGATATAAATGATTGGCTTTTTGATTGTTCCTCTAACTGCGATTGCATAGCTTTCATCAACGTTTTAATTTTCCGCATTTCATTTATCAATAATTTAGTGTTTGGCGTTTCAACGTTTCTACCAGAATCGGCACTGCGATCTCTAGCTCTTGTTGGATCGGTATTTAATAAGAATAATAAAAATAATTTAAAAATATAAAAGTTACTTATCAATCGGCTATCGACCATTGGCCTTTCTGCCTGTCTTTTAATTTTTTCATCATTGTCTTTCTAGCCAATTATTTCGTCGTTGATAGTCTTTGTTAAAATGTAATTGTCTATGTCTTGAAAGAATGTAATGAAGTGAAATATTGTTGTGAAGGGATTTTTGCGGATAGGATTTATATTTATTTTCTTAATTACATAAATATTATAATTATGAAAATTCCATATTAATACATTTTAATCGACCAATAAATAATACAGTTTTAAACACAATATATTTTATAATAAATGTATTTTATTGCTTTTAATTCATTATTATTTATTTTCAGTAAATAAGAAATCATACTGTTTAAATATAATTAACAGCCGTTCACTTTCCACAATTATCCATTAAATTGTGTAAAAATTCGCATTAATGGCTCTCCTCAATTATCTGAAAGAGTGCGCAAGAAGTGAAAGTGTAAATAAATCATAAATATCGTTCGAATTATACGCAATTGTGTTTAATGAGATTCAATTACAAAACAAACTGTTAGCGATTGGCATCAACATACATTATTATTTTAAAAAAAGTCAGGTGAAATTACTGTCTTTAATACTTGTATTATGCAATTGAAATAAAACAAAAAACGGAGTATAAGCCTTGTGTCCACTTGCACCGCGGGTACTTAATCATGATTAAATAGTTAATCACGATTAAGTATGAAATTGGATTGCACCAAGACTTAATCCAGATTAAGATAACCTAAAAACATCAAATATTCAATCAGCCAATTTTTTGTCGATTAACTCATAAATGTACAATTTCATGTCGATTGAGGGTAATCATGAAGTTTACAATGGATGGAGATCATAGAAAGAGATAGTTATATAGAAATTTGACGGAAATAATCCAATTATTTTTTATATTTACCTTAGTTTACAAACGTGACAAACATATGCTTCGGCACCAGAGAACTTAATCGGAGTCGGTGCAAGTACACTTTTTGTAATCTTTAATTTGACGTTAGGGCGGTTTGGTTATTATTGAATATTATGCTTATTTTAAATTACTTTTGTATATTATACATTTTGTACAAAGGATATTTCCGTTGATCATTAAATAAATAAATATAATAGTAATTTATCTAAATGAATAATAAAATGTATTTATTTATTTATTAATCACAATAAATTCAAGACGACGCAAGCGCCACCTTTTGTCTAATATAATTAAATGTATATTTATTTATTAATCAACGGAAATCACTTTTGTACAAAATATATAATATACAAAAGTAATTTAAAATAGGCATAATATAAACTAAATGAATGGAGTAATTGAAGATTATTTAAAAAAAGGATAGAAGATGAAAGGGTCTGAAAGTTAAGGATATGAATTGAGGATACTGGCTTTGGCTACTAAGGCCATTTCAAGCAGTACTACTATTTTTAATATTAATTTAAAACGTCACAATACACCCATGGACTCCGAATAAAATTTGTCTTTATTATCTTCTTTAACTTTATTTTTAATCACTTATTTATATAGCACCGCGTACATTATTAATAAAATCCTAGTAACATTGTATACACTCAGGTTTTGTAGCCAAAATGTTTATTTTTGATAAATAAGTTTCATAAAATAAAATTAATTGTTAAAAATCACTTTATTAAATCAAACTAGGTTTATAAATAGAAATTACAATTATAAAATTTGAAATTGTTCGCATCAGTTTCTGATTTCGATTTTTCGGAATGTGTTTTTCTATTATTTCCTTCAACTCTTTTCTTTTCTGACGACTTATTGTTTACTTGTTCAAGCTCGAAACACTTTTCTGGTAATGATTTCCTTCCCTTTAAACGGTTCTTGAATATAACATTCAACGACAGTAGAACTTTTCCATTATCCGTGTCTCTTCAGAGTAATATCTTTTGAGTAATATCTGCACCTGAACTAATGAGAACAGTTGTCTATCTAAGACGATGCATATGTCAACTATATGATTCTGGATATTTTAAATTAAGAAATATTGTTTTTTTTTTAAGAATCGACCCAAAAATGTTTATTCCAACGGCTCTATTTACCCTTATAATAATGTAGAAAATTCTCGAAGATACATTTTTAGGACGCAAACCGACGTAACATCGATACAAATTTTGGTGTGTTTTACTATATGGTACAATAATATTTAATACACTGCCACAATCCATAATATTTTCGCATTTTATATTGCAATATAAAAAGGGTCTGAATTGCTCCAGGAATTCCAAATATTAAAGCAACCTTCATTAATAAATTTTCTCCCATCTTTAGCCTCTTTCACAAATGTTATGATTTGTTCCCGTGTCAAAACATTTGACTTTTTGGTTTGATAACCAACATTCGGTTGTTTCCAAAAAGAAATGACTACACTATATCTTTCAATGTGAATGTTTTCTTTGGCTTCCAAATTTGCCTTCAACATGGAATATTCTGGCCATAAAGATAATAGTGATAACCTTTGCGACCTCATGCCAAGAAAAGATAAAATTACTTGTAGACAATTGAATTATCAACACGTTTTATTTAAAACATTTTTTCGCGAAAAATCTCTTTCTTTTTTCAATTATCAATTAAATTCCGCGTAGGTTGTGATTAAAAATTGATTTTCTTGGCTGTCGAATTAGTTGTTCGTGATTTTCCGGCAAATTTCGATATTATGTGATTGTAATTCGCTCATTATGACAATTGAAACGATTTTTTTTTCAAATATTCCGCGCAATTACATTTCAAGCTACTTTTGTTTGAAATATATATTTTTTTTAACTTATAAAAATAAAAAAGTTAATTTTACATAACAACATTTTTTGCAAACTCGCTTATTTCGACAATCAAGAAAAAAACTTTTCAAACGAAAAACACTTAGATGAAAAAGTAAATGACTCTTGTTAGATACGTTTTGTCGTAACTGTTATTTTTTTAAAAAAAGCAATTTTCTCGTTTTTCGGCGGCTGCGAAGAAAAGTTTCAAACATAAACTATCCAGAATTTCATTACCAGCGTCGTTTGTTTGAAAAAAAAAAAATGTTTCCTAACTGTCAAAATAATCGAGTTATCGTTAATTTTCCCGTAAATTTGAAGGTTGTGTTTCACAACTCGTTTATTTTTACTAATTGTAAAACAACATTGTTTTCTTTAATGAAAATCGCACGAAATTCAATACTAAATAGATTTTATTTCAAACAGATTTTCGTAACTGTTAAAATAAAAAAAGGTAATTTTACCTATAACCCCACTTTTTACAACTAGCTAATTTTGAGTTTCCAAAAAAACTCTTCAAATGAAAAAAAAACACACACACATATACAGTTAAAATGAAAAAAAAAAGTAAACGATTTTTGATTTAGACCATTTTTTTTATTTTGAATGCTGATCAAAATAAACGAGTTCTCGTTGATTCTTAATTTTTCCGTGTTGATTTCGAGGTTATATTGATCTTTTAAATTGTCGGTCGAGTGCGCTACCAACTACACCACAGATACCTGTGATATCAAATCCCTATACTGTGAATCAAATCCATCTATATTAAATTAAATTAAATAAAATAAAACACAAATGATTCACATATTTGCAGTTATTTAAATTACAATGAAATTCCTTTTATCACATAATTTCGATTCAAACCATTGCAATTTGCACTAGTATTGCTATGCATGAAACAAATATCTATTGTGTAATCCAATTTCCGGCGGGGTAAATGCTCGGGAAGTAGTTGTTTCAATAGATAATTATCAAAAATGCACAGTGTAAGTAATTTTTGCAGTTGGAAAAAAGGATTGATCGAATTTTATTGATCATTTCCAGATATTTTCCTTGTTTAATTACATTGTCATTCCTATTCAACTTATACAGACATTCGAGAAGTCCAGTAGCGCACTCGACCGGCAATCGAGGGACATGGGTTCAAATCTCATCAGAGATGTTTCTTTTCCATTATATCATTTATCATTTACATTATACTTCAATACTGTACCTTGAAAATTTCTTCAATTCAAAGTTAAAGCCAAGTATTTAGAAGATCTATATAACCTCGAAATTAACACAATTCATAGATATAAATATAATTTAAAAGGAATATCACTTTAGTTTACTTTTCTCTAAAAAACAACATTTTTTTTAAATTTAATAATCTTTCATTTACTTTTAAATGTTTGTTCAAAAATTATTTCACCGAATTCACCGGAGAAAGTCCTATTTTTTTTTAATTCGAACAGAAAAATATTTCAAATAAAAGTTGAAGATCTTGAAAAAAATAATTAAGTAAACACAGCAAACAATGTTTGTTATAAAACTTTTATTGTTATTTTTATTCTACCTGATAAATTCTCTTAGAAATAAACAATTGTTCTTATAATTTTCTTTATGTTGGCTATGGAGGCTTTAATTATTTAAATAATTATTTTATGTCAAATGAATCGTCAAAATACCTTGATCATTTTGAAACGTCTCCAGAATAGTGGAGACATTTTTCGAAGCCTTTTTAAGGTAAGAAATATCAAATAATTGTAATATTGTCCCAAATACTGGGCTTTAACTTTAAAAGATATCAATCCATATTTTCAATTTTTAATTTTCCGTTACTATTAAATGTTCATTCAAAAATGTATTTGACCGAATTCACAGGAAAGTGCCATGATGGAAACATCACCATTTTTATTTATTTGTTGATACCGCTTCTACAGCACCGCGTACACTTTTAATAAAATCGCAGTAACAGAAAAACCCTATCTATTACGTAAATATTTTAAAAAAAATACATTTATTTATTACAAAATAAGTGTTGGAAAAAGTCTTGAAGACAAAATGTTTCTTATAAAATTTAAACTCCATCTATCTATTAAATCGTCGCTCCTTGCGGTCGCTTGAATTTAAAATCGACCTCATTTTTTAAGTATGTTATAAAACATTAGACGTTTTAATAACCATAAATATATTGTAACTGCATTTACGTGAAACAATAAGTGTTATACCACTTTGTTTAATTATTTCCTATTAAATTTTAATTAAATTAAAATACATATCGATACAATTTATTATGATTATATATAATATTTATATTTTATTCCTTACTTCACCTCAGTATTTTTTTATACTAAATGTACATTTCGAGCATATTGTGCTCATCATCAATAGCTTTTATATAAAATTGACAAAGAAATATAAAAACAATTGATAAAGAACGCTCTGTACTCGAAATGTACATTTAGTATTAAAAATTACAGAAGTGAAGAATGGAATAAAATATAAATATTATTTCAAGATATTTCACGTACTCACCAACAAATATCTTGGATATTATTATACAGTGATGGACAAAATTATATAGACACATCTCCAAATGCTGTTATAATTTTATATAATTATCAGTACTGCACATTCATCGAGTACAGAGAGATGTCCATACAAGAGATGTATGAATAAAAATCTGTTTAACTAAATTTTGTGTTTTAATTAATACCCACAAGTTGTTTTAATTTCCCAAGAGAAGAGATCGTAACAAGTGAATTAATAATTATTATTATCGTAATAATATGATAATGTATATTATATAGACAAACAATTACACATCTCCAAATGTTGTTATAATTTTATATAATTATTAATTGTGTTATCAATCCACGCCAATGGATGGCATTAATGAGATGCATAGAGTTAGAATTACTAGAGAAAGCATACACACCGTTTGTTGTCATCCAACATACAGGGGAAAGACGTAAGGGGAATACACCGTTTGTAAACAAAAAGTAACTTCACAGCTGTTTTTGGCGCTTATACTCCCTACATAACCTCGTTAGTGATTGTTTGTGTCTCGTTTCGAAGTGTGTTTTATTGACTTATTATTTATTTATTTGTGCTTGTGTTCATTGACTTGTTACTAATTTTTATATAGACTTTTTAAAGACAAAATGGTTCGTGTTTGTGCTGTTTGTAAGTTTAAACAGAAAGGAAACTCAAATATATCATTTCAAAAGTAAGTATAATTTGTGAATGGAAACTATACCTGCCCTTAAAACATTCATTATATGAAACTGCACTTTTTATTCAGTTGAAGACTACAAAGCAGGCTTGGGAAAATGAATGGATTTAAAATATGATTTGTCTAGATGTAAAACTAAATAAATCTGTTTGTACTTTTTTTATATACCATTGTTTTTAGTTAAATATGACTTGTAGAGAAAAAGACTGATGGTCAAAAGTCAATTCATAGTTAAATACTTACAATAGATTTCTAATTTAAATTAAAATATAATTTATTCTCTGTTTTATATTTGCATTATATAATAAGTCTTCATAAAAGAAGAATTGTATCCCAATCTTATACTAAAAAAAATAGTGAACTGGCTAACAACATTATATAGAACTTCTTTAAATAAAGATAATAAGCAAACTATTATTGCTTAGAACATACAGAAAGTTTGTTGAGCATACAACTGAGTGACTTCCTTGCAAAAATGAGGCACATTACTTTTCAATATGTTTATACAAAGTTTATTATTTTTGGTTCATACCTGATATTTCATAGATATTTGCTAAGCCCATTAGACTCTGTAACAGGTACTAATTTCTACAGTAGTTTTTATAATGAAATCGATAACTACGTTAGCTACTGCAGCTTTTGCATCTAGTCGACTCATATTAACATTAATTTAATTAGACGTTCGTAAAACAAAATAATGGCAATATACTTTTTTAGTAATATAATAATCATACTGTATTTTTTTTAGATTTCCCATGAAAAATCCCATAAGGGAAATGTGGTTAAACTCCATTCCTAAAGGGATCGTAATTAAGAAAACTTCATTTCTGTGCTCGAGTCATTTTAATAATGAATGTTACAGCAATGTATTTGGTAGGAAAGGAAGAGTTTTAAAATTTGATGCAATTCCTACCATTTTCGACATAGAGAATAAAGAAAATCAAGATGATAATAATACATCAACATTATATTGTTATGAGGATCTTAATGTTGATACAATTGAATCGGAAACTGAAACAGGTTCAGATAAATCTGATATTTGTGACTTGGAAAAAAAGTCACCAAAATTACCAACATCAAAAATTATCAATATAGAAAATGCTGGCTCTACAACACTTACAGCATCTTCTTCGTCTACATTAACAGCATCATCCCCGCAGGGTAATAGCTCCGCGGTGCTTTTGGATGAAAATAAGATACTTTCTGGTTCAAGCACAGTAACGGCAACATTAGCAACGGAAGCAGTTAGTACTGAGAACATTACAGCAAGGCGTGGCAAAAGAGGTATTTCATTAATACAATAAAATAAAACTTAAAAAAAGAATTATTTATCAATTGTTTCATCTGTTGCAGGCGTCGCATACGTTATGTTGGTGACTTGGTGACTTCTGACTTTCGGTCGCCCAAAAAAGCTAGAAGCAATTTAAAATTTATAAAAAACTCTGATATGATCAAAAAGAAAAAAATTAAATACATGTCATCACGTAATAGAGTATTTAAACTAAAAATTCAATCTTTAAATGGTCTTGTGTCAAATTTAGTAGAAAAAAATCTCGTTACTCAAAATGCTGCTCCAACATTAATGGTAAGAAATTGTGCCTTATATAAATTTTATTGTAATATTCGATTTTATTTCAGGCTACTCTCCCAGGGTCTGCTGCAGCTTTAATGAAAAAATTATTGCAAGGTCCAAGAAAACAAAAATACACTCCTGACTTAAGAAAATTTGCCATAACTTTAAATTTCTATTCAAAAAGAGCATATGAATACGTTAGGAAAACATCTAATAATAGTTTACCCCACAATTCCACAATAACGAAGTGGTATAGAAGTATTGACGCTTCTCCAGGTTTTACTCAAGCTGCACTTGATATAATAAAAATAAAAGTAAATGAAGCCTTAAATAAGGGAAAGACAATTTTGTGCAACTTAATATTAGACGAAATGGCAATAAGGAAACAAGTTGAATGGAATGGAACTAAGTTTACTGGCTTAGTAGATATTGGTACTAACTTTGATAGTGATGATGTTCCTCAGGCCAAAGAAGTACTTGTATTCATGTTAGTAGCAGTAAATGATTTTTGGAAAATACCAGTTGGATATTTTTTCTTAAATGGTTTGTCTGGGAGTGAACGAGCAAATTTAGTTTTGAAGTGTCTTGAGTTCCTCTCAGAAACAAATATACAAGTTATTGGATTAACGTTTGATGGAGCACCATCCAATATATCAATGATAGAGAATTTGGGAGCTAATGTTAAGAATTACCAAAATTTAAGAACATTTTTTGACCACCCTACTAAAGACCATAAAATATTTATTTTTCCAGATGCATGCCATATGCTTAAGCTAATAAGAAATTGCCTTGCTTCAAAAAGAATAATATACAAAGAAAATAAACAAATCATGTGGGAATATTACGAAAAATTAGTAACCTTACAGGAACAAGAAGGGTTACATGCAGGAAATAAAATTAGAACTAGAAATGTAAAAGGCTGGAGTAGGGATATGATGAAGGTGAAGTTAGCTTCACAAACGTTTAGTTTGTCAGTAGCGAATAGCCTTGAATATCTCCTAAATGATTTAAAATTGCCTGATTTTAAAGGATGTGAAGAGACAATAGAATTTACAAAATTAATAAACAACCTATTTGACATTTTTAATTCAAGGAATTTATTATATAAATATAAATACAAAGAACCAATTTCAATCAATAATTTTAAAATAATAGTAGAATATTTCAATTATGTAAAAACATATTTTTATAAATTGAATTTAAATCAAAATAACCCTATAATGTCATCAGGCAGAAAAATAGGATTTTTAGGATTTTTAATAGGAATAAACAGTGTTATTGAACTGTATAAAGAATATGTAGAAGGATGCCAATTAATAAAATTTATTCCTACATATAAATTATCACAAGACCATTTAGAAGTATATTTTTCTATGGTCAGAAGTAGGGGTGGCTTCAACAATAACCCAACTGCGAAGCAGTTTGAACATATTTATAAAAGGTTAATGGCCCATAATGAAATTAAAGCATCAAGTAATGCTAATGCCACTGAACAAGATGATATCAAAATTTTATATATTCCATCAACAACACTGACAAAACCACAAGCTGGTGACGAAGGTCTGTTAGAGGATAGAGATTGTTCAGAAATTTTTAATTTATATTATGATGAGATTCATCAATATTGCAAATCAAAGCCCTGGCATTTGACAGAATATGCTAAAGATGTTGTTGTGTACATTGCAGGTTTTGTGTCTAAAACTATAAATGCTATATGCAAGTGCAAAGTTTGCAAAGAAATTCTGATATCAAATGTTTGTCTATCTCATTTGCAAAAAAGGAAAAAATGGGGTAATTTAACAAATGCTGCACCATTTGTTATAAATTTATGTAACGAAGCAGAAAAATGTATAAGATATTTTAAAAATGAAAAAAGATTATTTAACAAAAAAAGGAATATTTCGGATGTTATTATTAATAACATATGTAATAACTATGATTTTACAAAAGTAAATGAATTAGTCGGAGATCATATTCTAAATTACGAAGCTGTGGATAATCACGCTCATCAATTAGTGAAATTAATTTTAAAAACATTTATTAAAATAAGGTTTCATCATGAAACTAAACTTATATTAGAAATAAATTCAAAAGATAGAGTACGTAGTCATTTAACAAAATTGATATTACATAAGCATCAATAATCCTATTATTTAAATATTTATTAATTACGAAACATTGTTATTTACTTACGTTATAATTTAAAAATGTAACATATAGAATATTAAATCAATTTATATAAATATGCGTTTGCTGTCTAAATATCATAAAAATGTATGTATTTCATATTTTTAATAAATAATTTTAATTATAATGTACCTAATTAATTTGCATTTATCCTATTTTATGACAATTTCAGATTTTTTAGTAAGATATAAAGCCTTTCAGATTGATGTCTTTGAGCTAAACAAATGTAAGGAAAACAATGGGCATTTTCCCACTCTCTCACTTTTATAACGTCTAAATATCCCCTTGCATACAGCAAGTTGATATTTATAAAACATTTTACTTGTTCCGATGTAATTTAAACGATTCCTTAAATTTAGTACCACAGAAGTGATGAATTAAAATTATCTTTTTTTTGTAAATATACAGTGACGATTCTATTTCATTGAATATAGCCCCATGTTCCATTCAATAAAATCGATATGATTACTTGAATAATATATATGGATAATTGTCGTAAACAGTACACTGTCAAATTGTCATTTACTGCCCATTTTATGCCTATATGTAGAAGAATGTATAACAAACAATAATTAATTATATAAAATATTTTTTTTATAGAACTTTATTTACTTAAATAAATAAAAAAATTACCTTTTGCAAAACATATTTTTCATTGAATAATAATTTATTATATATATATTATAATAAATTATGATAATGAGACAAACAGGTGCTGATTGTCATGACTCGATTATGCTAAACAATTCCGCACTTCGTAAACCTCGGTAAATAATAGTTCGATGCTTTCATCTATTTGAATTTAAGCGGGAAATCGAACAGCTGTGAGGTTCTACTTGTGTTTATGTTTACGTTTGTATACGCGATATATCGGACTATAAACATTCCCTATCCCCACCACAGCATTACTCGTCTAGTATATTCTACGTCTATGATGAGATGTCTGTTTGATATTCAATAAGTACACACAATGAGATAAAGAAAAAAAAAACACATTTATAATAGAACAAAAATATATAGACACATATTTTATGATTAATATTTGAATTGAATTTAATAGAAAAGTGATTTTGTGCAGTAAATAACGTTAGTGTAGTCTCCCCTTATAATGCCTCATGGAAGCGAAGCAAATAATTACTTTATTTGAGAACGGTCAGCATCAAGTAGAAATTGCAACCAGCTTCAATTTAAATAGGAAAACAGTGTGGGCAATTATTAAGAAATATAATCAAATAGGTTCACTGTATGAAGTTAAAAGAAGTGATCGTCTTAGAAAACTTAGCGAAAGAGATGTGAGAGTTGTTAAAATGATTGCATCGAGGGATCCTTTGAAACACCTATTCAAATCAGAAATGAATTACAAGGTCAGGGATTGCCTAATATCTCGACAAAAGCAATCAAACGAAGACTGAATGAACTGAATTTATTTGCAAGGCGTGCAGCTAAAAAACCTTTGCTCTCAAATAAAAACAGGAAGGCCCTTTTAGAATTTGCCCACCGTCATCTGCATTGGACTCCCAATGATTGGAAAGGGTATGTTTCAGAGACGAGTCCAAGTTTAATATGTTTTGATCTGATGGCACATGTTATGTTAGACGTCTTGTTAATAAAAGATTGCATCCAGAGGACACATTACCACAGTTAAACATCTGTTATGATTTGGGGTTACTTTTCCGGATTTGGTATGGATCCATTGTATAAAATTCAAGGCATTATGGATAGATTTATATATTGGGATATATTGAAACACGTTATGCTTCTCTATATGGAGGATAATATGCTACTACGATCATCGTTTCAAGATAATAACGACCCCAAACAAACGTCAAAGTTTGTGAAGCAATTTATTTCTGAGGAAAAAAAATCTATTTTAAAATAGCCATCTCAATCCCCCGACCTAAATCCAATCGAGAATTTGTGGAATCACTTGGAAATAAAATTAGAAAGACATCTTTTACAAAGCAAGATGAATTATTATAAAAAAGAAAAAAAGAAAAATGGAAGAGTATTGATAGTGCCTACATTAATAAACTGGTTCAAGCAATACCAAGAAGATGTCAGGAAATAATTAATAATAAGGGATACCCTACAAAGTACTAAATACATTATTGAAAAGAAATCCTCTATTTTTTAATCATTATTATAATAAATATGTTTATAGTTATGTCTATATATTTTTGTTGAAAAAATTTATAATTTTTAAACTACAATAAATTAGTTTATCGATATATTAAAAAAGCATTAATATTTTACAACATAGTTTAATTCCAATGTTTATTTATTTTAAGTTTTAATACCCTAAAATACATTTAAAAAATATAATTGTCTATATAATTTTGTACATTACTCTATATACTAATTCGATTATAAAAAATATAACTATATTTATTCATAACAGAAAAGAACACTATAAATATGGTATTATAAATAGTATTTCATGACGGTGACGATATCGTGTTGCAGGTGGTTCAAAGTAAGTAATTATATGTTTATTAGTGGGTTCACGAAACGGTTAAACATTGACAAAGGCTCTTGATGATATAAAACACCATTGTTAAAAGCGGGTAACAGCCTTAATTGCCGTCCATGTTAATGACAATGTAGTGTTATTTTATACAGTTATCGTTGCTATTTAAATATGCCAACAATATCCTAACAGTAAAATGGATTAATTATTTATGTTTTTAATCGTCCTTGAGCGATGTCACTGCACGTAATTCTAATAATATTGCACAAAATAGTAACAATGAGGAAATATTTTGGAAAAGTCATTGGTTTATTAATTAATTTAATAAAAATAAATAAAATGTGTTTTTCGTTATACTATTTATATAATCATACGTATATATAATTAGTAACTTAACTAACCATCTTTATTCAAATGTGTATATGTATGTACAATAATATACAAAAATTAGAATTATATTTTGTAATAATAATAATAATAATAATTCTTTATTTACGGAATACTCCATTTTATAATTTTTACATTACAAGAATATTAGATACATACATAAGTGAGAGAGTTAAATAAATATACATACTGCTTAGCCTATATAAGATTAAAAATAATAAAAATATAAGTATTAATTTAATGGAACAAAAACAGCAATGGTAACGGTTAAAGAACATTTATGTCTAAATAAAAATGTAGATTTCTTTTGAAGATGTTGTGTTTAGAATTGAATAATTCAAACCAATGGCAATGACAGAATAAGTTAGCTGTGCGCATTAATCTATTAATTACATTATTCATGGCAATATTTGAGGAATAAGTATTTAATTTGAATAGCGGCCTATGACGCGTGAGTCGTGTAGTGGAAGGTACATAAAAAGCAATATTTTGCAAAAGTTCAATAGAATCAATACAGTTATTGAATAATTTATGTAAAAAAGCAGATCGTTTATTACTCTCCGTTTCTGTAATGTACACAGATTTAAGGCATTCAACATTGGACTATAATCACCTCTAACGTGTCTCACTCCAGTTTTAAATTCTGCGAGTCTTAAAAATCCATGTTGGATTCGCTCTATTTCATCGATATCTTTTTTTAGGTAAGGAGACCATATGCATACTCTAGAATCGGACGAATTAAAGAACAAAACAGTGTTCGTAAGGATGATACACCCAGAGGTGAAGATAATCGCCAAACAAAACCCCACAGCTGTCTACTTCTTTTACATATATAATCTACATGGTTTCTGAAACACAATTTAGAATCAAAAATAACGCCGAGATCTTTGATGGAATCAACCCGTTGTAAATCATAGTTATTAAGAACATATTTATATAGTAAGCAATTTTTGCTCCTCACAAACGATATTATAGAACATTTACCTAAATTGAGGAAGAGTTCATTACGTTGACACCAATGCGCTATATTATTAAGATCCGATTGAATTTTCGAACAGTCGTTAATGTTACTTATGATTCTAAACAATTTCAGGTCATCCGCAAATAACAAATAATCACAATGATTTATATGTTCCGCAATATCATTAATAAATAGTGAAAACAAAATCGGTCCACAATGTGATCCCTGAGGTACACCTGACAATACTTTTATTTCTTTTGATATAAAGTTGTTGATACGAACATATTGAATACGATTTTGTAAAAAAGACGAGAACCACCGAATAATGCTAGCATTCAAACCTACTCGGCGAAGCTTTAGTAAGAGGATTTTATGATTAACCTGATCGAACGCCTTAGAAAAATCAGTGTATACACTATCAACTTGACAATGTTTCTGTAAGGCATTCGATAGGAATGTTCGGTACTCCATTAGATTTGTTACAGTCGATCTTCCGGGCATAAAACCATGCTGTTTCACTGAGATTGTCTTATTATACATTCGTGAGATTCTGGTTGCAATAATATCGTCCAGAAGTTTTGGCAAAACCGATTGAATACATATGCCTCGGTAGTTCTTGACATTATCACGCGCACCAGATTTATATATAGGTATTAAGTAACTGTCTTTCCATTTATCGGGAAAAATCCATATATCTAAAGATGTCGAAAATATCTTGAATATAGGTTTCACTAATGTGCATACACAGTTTTTTAATAAGATGCTTGGAATTTTATCTGGTCCTACAGAACAAGAATCACTTAAACGAGATAAGGCATTAAATACTTCGTCCAAGGATAAAACAATTTCTGTATTATGTATAGCACTATTTAAAACATCGGGGTTGTCGGACGTATGAATATCATTTCCAGGATCATTAATATATACAGACGAGAAATATTCAGCAAACATTTCGACAATCTCTTCGCCAACACTGGAGCTTCTGTCTTCGAATTTCATTGTAGCAGGGATGCCATTTTCTTTCCGTTTATCCTTTACATAGCACCAAAAATATTTGGGGTTATTTTTTATAGAACACTCAACGTTGTTTATATACATAGTGTATAATGTTTTGTTTAGGGTTTTACACTGTGTACGTAAAACACTGAAAGCTAAGTAGTCATCGTATTTAAGAGTCTGTTTGTAGAGAGTGTGCGCTTGCTTTTTTTCTGCGAATGCAAGCAATTAAATCTTTATTAAACCATCGTGGGTACTTTGAGTTTCTATATTTTACTACTTTTGAAGGAATAAATAAATCAATCCCTTTATTCAGTATTGCATAAAAGTTATCTACCGTAGCATTAAAATCATCATTATTTGTTACGCAGTCCCAGTCAACTGAAGAATAGAAAATATTAAGATCAGCATAATTTCCATGAGAATACATATGAATTATTTCCTCAGTATCTAGTGATTTAAATGGTTCGATATTTGCAATATCGAATGTATAAGCAATATGATGTTTACTTATAGTGGATATCACATCAATGGCTTCATATAAATTTAAAGATGGTAAATGAGTGAATATTAAATCTAAATAAGTACCATTCTTGTTGGGAATCTTATTAATTTGACATAAATTTAATGATTCGAATGTTTCAACTACAACTTGGGCTTGGCTTGATAAAGTACGAAAGCCCTGATCGCTTTCCCAATCAATATTTGGCAAATTGTAATCGCCACATATTATAAAATAATGTTCATTGAATTGAGTACATAATTGTTCTACAGTTATACAGTCTTGCTGATATTTAACAACATTAGATGATGGTGGAATATATACCCCGCCGATTAAAAATTTAGTATCACCGACAACAATAGATACAAATATTTGTTCTATTTCATTAATGTCTATGTTTACTCCATATGATTTAAATCGCTTCGCAACGGCGATGAGAACACCGCCTCCCTCAATTTTATTACTAGTAGTAATACTGCGATCACATCTATAAATATCATAATTGTACCATGCTAGTTCGTTATGTTTTATTTCACTATTCAGCCAGGATTCAGTTAGTATAATTATGTCATATAAACAACAGTTAACAATAAGCATAATGTCATTAATTTTTGTTTTCATACCGCCTACATTTTGATAGTAGAGGCTTGGGCGTTTTTTGAAATATTGTGTTGACGTGATTTTGACAAATATGGCAAATTGTTACGATATTTAACCTGGGTCACCATGGTCTCTTTTATTCTGCAACTCCCGAAACACATCTTTTGAATATTGCCTCTGCTTGAAAGTTAAATCAGCCTTAAAATGATTAGATCGGTTATTATTATGTTTATTTGTTTGCAGTACTCTCTTGGCAGTATTTTCGTCAGAAAAGACGATTTTTAAGGGCCTTGGTTTGTTAAGTTTGGATGTTCCAATTCGGATAACTTTAATTGGTTTGGCGTCGATAACTAAAGGATCAAGTATCGCGTTAATTGCTGCCATATCATGTTTAATTTTTAGATCAACTGATTCTGCGATAGATTCTTTCACGTTAAACAGAAGAACATTGGATTTTCGCTGGTTCCTGTCATCAATTTCTGAAAGTATTTCTTCAAACTGAACGCTGTTAGACTCAGCTGATCCGATGGCCTGGTCGTTAATTTGCTTGTTTTCAAGTTTTGTTAGACGACTTTCAAAATCTTCAAATCTTTTCTCTATTGTGACCTTTAGGTCTGAAATTAAACTAATTATGTTGTCATTTATTTGATTAAGTTTATCAGAAAACATTTGATTGATTGTTGATAATGTTATAGGTAAGGTTTCAGGCTCCGTGACACCCGTATGAGTAGGTTCACAAATATGGCAAGCCCAATTAGATTTAGTATTTATAATGTATGATAATTCTACATCATTTAAATTCGAACATTTTATATGGATGTGTTTTACGCATTTTTGACACTTAATTGAAGGTGTATAGGGTGTAACACCCTTATTGCAAATTCCACAGTAATTTGGCATTATAAAATTGTTTACGAGTTAAATATTTGATAATGTAATAACAATCCAAGGATGATATAATAGATATAGGGATATACCAAGGACACTCACTTCACACCACACGGCCGATCGTGGTGACTTACAATAAAAAAACAAACATGGGAAAAGTTGGCCACGGTAGGGTTCACGTAATGAAACAGTAGGTTAATAGATAATTTAATTATATTATAAATGAATGTAGTTTATTTATATGTTTATATATTTATGTAGATGATGAATCGGCTATCGACCGGAGGTCTTTCAGCCTATAATTAATATTTAAATAAAACTCATGGTTTCTTACACTTATTTATTTTTATCTTCAGCTAATTTCGACAATATACAAAATTTCTAAATCTGTCAGTTTGTATATAGATATAAAACATAAAAAAAGTTAAATTAAATAATTGTAACTAAGTGAAGAATACTTGCGCACTGTTTTTTATTTCTTTTGTATAACTAAAATTGTTGGATATAGTTGTATTACTAAAAATAGTTATATAATCCAAAGTTAAGAGAAATATTTCCTATTATTTATCACTGCTCAAAAAAATAAACATTTAATACATTATAATTTCATTATTAATGGCAAATTCTTTATTGTCAAGCAAATACGTATTCATTTTACTTTAGTGATATTTATAAAATACAATTTAAAGGAAATGTTTTCAGGAAAGCCAACAATGATACTGATTAGTGGGCAAATAAAAACGCCATTTGAAGTATGTGGCTTGCACACATTGTTCCACCGCCCGTATCTTTCTTTAGTGTAAATTTTCTTGTAAATCTAAAATATTGTAATGAGTCAGTACTGTACCTACATTGAATACAGAGAGACGTCCATACAAGAGCTGTATAAATAAAAATCTGTTTAACTAAATTTAGTGTTTTATTTAATACCCACAAGTTGTTTTTATTTCGCAAAAGAAGAGATCGTAACAAGTGATTTAATAATGTATAACTGAGTAGAAGATTCAGTTATTAGTGAAAAATCAATACAAAATATAGTAATAAAAACACCGCGATCTAATATTTTTTGCCTATTTGCATATTTCTTACTCTATCTTTATGTTTGCAACAAAGTGTCTTTGTTTTTTAAATAATCCTTCACTTACCTCATACATAATCATTTTCAATACTACGTATTTGCGAAATGTTAATAACATAAGGATTTAGAATTAATTAAAAGCACGATATAATTTCTCCATTGAATAATTGTGTGCAGATTTAATTTAATTATGCAAATGCTCACATTGATTTAATTAAACTAATCGAGTATGTATAACGAACAATTTTTCGCTCTCAATATACCAACAAATGTACATTTTAATTTATTATGTTTTCAAATGATATTTAAAAAAATGTATTCTATGTAATATGACCTACTTTAAGATGTTTGCTGTGAAAAAATGTTGGACTGTTTATAGAACATGGGATTTTCATCAACGAATTTTTGAGACGTTGGTAATCGATTATCAACTTTACGTATAAATTGTAACTTGTTCAAATAAATTTAGAACTTTTTCAAAATTTAAACATACGAATGAGTATATCGTGAAGATTTTTATATCAACACACGTATTTGTCACTTAATAAGTGACTATTTAATGAAAGTTAGTTAATTGAACTTATATCACATTTCACTTTACATTACCAACAAATTAAAGCTTCGATTATAAGAATGCAAGCGAATAATCTTGCCATAACCTAAAACGAACAACTTGCATTACATACACCTAATTCTTGAAGTGACACATTTCAAAAATCATAACAAAAAACTTATGGTTAAATTGTAAAAAAAAAAAACGTTAAAAGGATAGAACGTTTAGACATAACTTTCGTTCATTTAGATGAAATATAAATTTCATTTATTAGATATGCATAATCCAAATACATATATACTAACATAAAAAAAACGAACACCAAGAATTTATTGGACGATTTTAATGAAATTTATAGAATTTAACGAATTTCAATAAACTGTACCCATGATCTAATGGTATTTTTTTATTAATTTCACCATAATGAAGAGTTTGTGATTTTTTTAATGTAGCTGCTTCTAATATACTATAATATAATTGTAGGCTGTGACTGCGTTGACGTTTCAGTTTGTAAAATTGTTCATCGTCGTGCATAATATTGCCATGTAAGAGATTTTGATAGATGTCAAAATAAAACTTAAAATTTTACATTTCTGTTAGTATAAATATTTTTGGCATACTTTAAAACACAGAAATATGGAATATGAATTCATTTAAGTAAGTAAGTTATCTCGACAATAATTCGCAAAGTTGAACAATTTATACTAATGAGTTTGGTGAGAAAGGAGCGGTTTAATAATTTCTATATTACAGCCTTACAAATAATTTTCAAATAGTTGTTTTTTTTAATATAATATAAGTACGTCACTTTTTAATCGAATAAAAATATTATCAAGAAGATGTAAAATAACTTAGATATGAATTTTCAAAAATGATCAATTTTAAAAATAAAATTACAACTTTGGTGGACTCGCAGTTCTTTTAATCAAATAGGAATGTAATACTGCTTAGATAATGGTATTCTGTGAATATTTAACTATCTAATCATGTTAACCTTTTTTTATAGTCGATCCGTCCGCCGAAGTTATGATTTTTTTTTTCCCGAAGGATTACTTTTTTATACAATTAGGAGCGCGCTACATACGCGGGATAAATACAACGCGCCTGGCCATCGTCGTCGCCTTCCCGTGAACTTAATAATTGCTATCGGCTATTAGTTTAGTTCATTAATTAGTAAATGTATATGCCATATTATTATTTTTCAAATTAAATAGGGTAGATTTATCGCCAATGTAACCTTCACAAATAACAATACATTCGATTCTGGAAATAATAAAACTCAAGGGTGAGACTCCACTTGTTATCTCGATGCTGATTTATGGCGGAGTTCATTGAGCCCTTTCTCCACATTTTTGAAGGCGTTTTCTAGTATTTTGAAAACAGATGTTCCTAATATGACAATAAAATACAGTTTTCTGAAGAACTGAAAACTTGCTCAGAAGTTAAATCGATTTCGCCCAGTGCAAATGTGTTTTCGTTCTTAAACATATAAACTGAACTTATTTGTTATTATTAGTGTTTGTGATATTCTTAATTTAATTTATAGTTAGTGACAATAGCTAGTGAGTGAATTTGTTTTATATATTAGTATTAATATTCTTCGCTTAGTGCTAGTGTTCGCGTTAGTGATTTGAAATCATGGTGACTATTACAAATAGAACACTTTTTACTGCGTAGTATAATTTTAAACTCTCTAAATTATCCCTTGAAGACTCTGCTGTTCTCTTACAACAAGAAATTATAAAACAGGGATATGTTATAAGTGATTTAGATAAAATTAATATAAAACTTAGCAATTTATCTCGAAGTGCAAGGACTAAATGGATATGTGCACTGTATTCGTTAAATAATTTCAATAAGAAAAATGAACAATGGTTAAATAAGATCTTTGTTGAAAATAACGTTGAAGCTGAAACACATTCAATCCCAGAAAATATTGAATATATTGAAAATATCGAAAATATTCAAAATATGGAACCTACACCAGGACCTTCAACTTTAGGCGAATCCTTTCAAATTAGTGAGAGAACAAAAAGAAGAAAAGTTAGCGCAATGATTGAAGAAAATCCTTTAGAAATAATTTTTTCGACAGCCAGCAGTGTGTTGCGACAACAAAATAAAAGGTCAGCAGCTACTTTAATCCATGATTTCTCAAAAAAATCATCAGAAGAAACAGGCCAGATTTGTAAAATATTAAGAAAAAATATCATCTAGTGAAAATCCTAAGCCTTTTACAGATGATGATGCTTTGGCATTGATAGCATCGATGAAATTAAATGTGAAAAATTATAATACATTAAGGCATCAATTCCATTTACGTGGTTTTAAAAATATTTTGCCATCATATAAAACTGTTAAAGCAGCAAAAGAACATTGCTATCCAAACTATATATATATTGATATAAAGTGTGCTTCAGTACCTTTACAAAATTTGTTGGAGCATACTTTTATAAGAATAATGAAGAATGTAAACATGTTAAATTTTAATAACACTACTACGATTTCTATGATTTGTAAATACGGCTGTGATGGTAGTTCTGGGCACAGTGAATTCATGCAAACAAAATCAAGTGAAAGTAGCACTGAAGATGGCGAGGACTATAGTGATAAAAGCGTTTTTCTTTTCTCTTTAGTTCCTTTAAGAATGTTGGATAATGAAGAATCGATTTTATGAAAAAATAATAAACCATCGTCGACAAAGTTTTGTCGTCGTATAAAATTTTTATATATGAAGGAAAGCATACAAAATATTAAGGATGAAAAAAAAATATTACTTATGAAATTCATACGAAACAAATTATAGTTACATTCGAGTTACATTTCACAATGGTTGATGGCAAAGTTGTTAATGCTTTGACAGGAACCTCGAGTTCAAATTGTTTTATCTGCAATTGTAAACTTACTCAGATAAATGATTTATAAAATATCAGAAAACTTACACCAAAACTAAGCAATTTTAAATACGGAATATCGTTACTGCATGCCTGGATCAAATTTTTGGAATGTATATTGCACATTTCGTATAAACTAGAGTGGAAAAGACCTACAACACACAAAATGCCACAAGAGCAAAGAGAAGTTATGATCGCTAGAAAAGTAAACATTAAAAAAGAACTAAGAAAGGCTTTAGGAATTCGCGTCGATACTGTAACACAAGGTGCAGGGACATCAAACACTGGAAATACAGCAAGGCGGTTATTTCACAAACCCGAAGTGGTAGCCAAGATCACAAAAATCGACGAAAATTTGATAAGACGGTTTGGAAATATTTTAATTACATTGTCAAGTGGCTGTGATATCAATCTAGCAGCTTTTGACAAATATACTTTTGAGACAGTAAAACTATTTGTTCACAAAATACTAATATATGGATCGCAATTTTTAAATTTGGTCTGATCCGTATATATCTTCAATAATAAGTGCACCTATACCGAAGAAAAGTGAATTGCCTAGTGAGGTAATTGCATTAATTTCCCCGAATGTTGATGTAAGCGATTCAGAAGAAGATATTGATCCGGAAGAGGAATATGAATGGCCGAATTTTTAGGTGAGTTTATACATACATATATGAAAGTTTGTTAACATTAATGCCCAATAAAAAATATGTTAAAACTAATAATCATTAAAATAAAATATTAATATTATAATACAATAACAGTTAAAACATGAAAATATTTATAAATAAATCTCTTGTAATTATATGCGTTGAGTATAGACTGGCTTTGGTGTGGCGCGACGCGCGACTTGTTTATTACGCGCTCCAATTTACACAAAAATGTAATTCTTCGGGGGAAAAATAATCATAACTTCGGCGAATGGATTTTAAAAAAGGTTAACATGATCAGATAGCTGAATATTCACACAATACTATGATCTAAGCAGTATTACATTCCTATTTGATTAAAAGGACTGCGAGTCCATCAAAGTTGTAGTTTTATTTTTTGAATTGATCATTTTTGAGAATTCATATATAAGTTATTTTACTTCTTCTTGATAAAATTTCTGTTCGAGTGAAAAGTGCCATACTTATATTATATTTATAAAAAAACAACTATTTGGAAATTATTTGTAAGGCTTTAATGTTGAAATTATTAGACCGCTCATTTCTTACGAAATTTATTGGTATAAATTGTTCAACTTTGCGAATTACTGTTGAGATAACTACTTACTTAAATGAATTCATATTGCATATTTCTATGTTTTCAAGTATGCCAAAAGTAGATATACCAACAGAAATGCAAAATTTTAAGTTTCATTCCCCCCCCCCCCCACGCGGGGTGCCGGCCGCGCCGATGCGAATCGGCGACAGTGTGCAGCGGTCATTTCAAGACAGTTTTTTGATCGTGCTCAAATCACTTTATTACCCTGGCCATCTCGTTCTCATGATGAATCGCCGATAGAACATATTCGGGATATGATAGGTGTTAGAATAGACAACTTACAGCGCCCCCTAAAACAGTAATAGAACTTAAACGTCAAATTATCGAAGGTTGGAATGAAATACCACAAGTAGATATTGATCGACTGATTTATAGTATACCTCGACGTGTTAATAAGTGCTTAGAAAATTGTGACTGTTCAACACACTAGTAATTGTTATTCATTTGTTTTCTTTTTGAAGTTGATTTTTTGACCATCGATATACTTTATTTACATCATCAAATTCATTTACAGTCATTAAAATCGTCCAATTAATTCTTGGTGTTCTGATCTTTTTGAAAGGCAGTATATAAACAAATAATTACTACATTTAGAATGTTTCACATGAATTCAACTATAATCTTGAATAATTTATTGGACCAGCGTATTTTTTAAGGTAGGTAAATGTTTTGATCAATTAAAAGATTTATGCAGGGTGATCCATTTTAATTAATCTAGTGGAATATCACTACAAATATGCATCGTACAAAAAAATGTTTTAGACAAAAGTTTATTGGTTTTGAGAACAACCGATTCTATAAAAAAGTTTCCACCCACTGTGGGAACTCAAATTTGTTTATTACAAATTCGGATACTATATCAAAAAATTTTCCAATAAAATTTACATATTTTATTGGAAATTTTTTTTGAAATCCTGATTAATGGCGTAGTAGTCACAAAAATAAAAAAACTTAAATTAAAAAAAAACTAAATTAACTTAAATTAACGGTTTATTCTGTTTATATAATGAGCGGTGCATTTTTTTTCTGCTCACTCTTGAATGCTGTAAAAAGCGAAACAAATCGAGTAAATAAATAATTGTTAGAACATATTTTGTGAAACAAGCCAAGTGTTTTTATTTCTTATCTTAAATATCATTGAAATTCTCCATTAGTTTTGAGTTATGTTTGTATTTTATTGGTAGATTTTTAATGATTTATAAACAGGGTGTTTCAAATTCCAGTCTCAAATTTGGCACTTTTGCAGAATCTCATGCTGATTAATTTTCCGTTGAGAAAATTGAGCTAAATTCCTTTTTTAAAGAAAAATTAAATGCGGAAATTGTTATCATGGCAGCTGCAGCAAAACTACCAAGGGCATGGAGTTCGTTATTTGTTGTGGACAGAGTGATGAATTTGAAGTTAGTAAACCATTACTTATTATAGAAAATGTATCCCTCAAAAAAAATTGAATTACACAATTTAATTGTCTTCGAAATGAAAGACAAAAACGATATTTTGAAAGAGAATAACAAATTGCTCAGAGAAAAAGTAATTATCAATCAAAATAATGGAATAAATAAAGCCAGTAATGACACCTCTGGAATTAAATTGAAACCTCACACAGATAAAACAAATAAAATTACCTGTGATAAAAGATCTCTGTCCACGAGCGCGTTCGAGGATATAAAAACGCAAGAGGCTAATCTGGTTAATCCAGTGACCCCGCTCGAACTGCAAAAGACCCGGGCGCCGCGGCTTATCAATAAACATTCAAACACAAAGCCTGAAAAAAAAATGTAGACACACTAATACAAATGCAATCGCCTGAACAAAGGGATACACATCAAGATTGGACAGCACCAGTCCCAAGAAATAAGAAGAAGAAGGCACCAGGCCTAATAGGAGAATCAGACAAAAATCAAAACATCAAACCAGTAGCGCGCAAAGCATCCCTTTACGTATCACGCCTTGAACCGAGCACTACACCGCAAGAACTGGATAAATATATAAAAAAGGATTTCCCGGAAGCAACGTGCGAATTATTATAAAGTAAATTTTCACTTATCAAACCTTCAAAAAGCGATGGATCCAAAAATGTGGCCAATGGGAACCTATGTGTCCCGGTTTTCTCACAGGAACGTGCAAACACACAAAAAAGTAGAGACACATTCAAAAAACGAATAATATCCATAGATGAACAAACAAGTGGAATAATGACAGTTTTCCACAATAATTTACAATCGTTAAAAAACAAAGTGAATGAATTAACAATACTTTTGCGTGAATTAAATATTGATATATTTTTAGGTACGGAGCATTGGGTTACTGATGGTGAAGCTTTTCCTAATATCCAAAATTTCCAGCCAATTTCAAATTATGAACGCAACAATTCCGGGCATGCATTTTTTTCAAAAATAGTTTTAGGGCGAATTGCAGACCGGATATAAATGCTTTTTCAAAGGACATGACAATAGAGGTAGCAGGTACTGATTTTATCACTAAATTAAAACAAAAAATAGTTATTGTATGTATCTACCGCTCCCCGCAAGGAGATTATAGTGAGTTCCTGGGTATTTTTGAGGATATTATATATAAATTAATTATAAGAGAAAAATAACATGTCATCATTGGAGGTGATTTTAATGTTGAAATGCTAAAAATTAATGATTATAAAACTACCCAGTTTAAAAATCTTAGTGCTAGCTATAATTTAGACATAACAATAAACTCAGAAACTAAAATTACCGGTAGAACGAAATCATGTATAGATAACATCTTAACGAATATAGAATACTTGAAAGCTAATGTGATTAAATCGCATCTATCCGATCACCTAGGGCAAATACTTGTATTTAAATGTGATGCAGAAAAAGAAATAACACATAAAACTGTCAGAAATATTAACAATAGAATAGAATCTTGTGTGATACAACCAGTTAAACTGTATAATAAACTTCCGCAACATATTAAAGCACTTCCTAATAAAATACTTATAACAAAACTAAAGTCAATTGTATTAGAACAATCTTTCTATACGGTGGATGAATATATTAAATATTTTAATGACAATAAATAATTGATTATATTCAATATTAACATTAAATCCATTGTTATATCTCTATGATGTTTGCTACAATAAATTTATTCTACACTGTGTTTGTCCTCATATACAAATATTTTAAAATGTTCATTTCTAGATACTAAGTTTTATTTTTTTAACTAGGTTTTAAATCAAATTATTTTTGTTCCGTCCTTTATATAATTTTTTCATATGTTTTCTACTAGATCTTAAGTTTTTATCGTCTTAAATAATAACTTTTAACCTATTGGACTTTTAAATTAAATTATTTTGTGTACTGTCCTTATACATTTTTTAATATGTTTTTCCTAGACACTAAGTTTTATCTTTTGTTTTGTATTGTTACCTAAACCTGTAAAATACCATTAACTCGATGTACATTATTTTTATATGCTAGATGATAAGTTTTTATTATATATGTCTTACTAAATTACTTAAGATATTTTGTTTAATAACTATCGCAACCAAATGACTCACCCATGAATATTCTGTACTTATTCTTCTTGGAAATAAATAAATAAATAAATAAAATAAAAATGATGAAGAAAAAAATGCGATTTTCTTTTTTATTTATATCTTCGTTATTCGAAGCAATATTTCAATGTAATTACGATATTCTAATAGCACGTTTCGTTTCATTTGGTCCATAATCAACGTTCTTATTTCTTATGAACGCCATATTATTTTAATATGTTATACTTTTTTATATTTTCTTTATTATTAATGATTTACAGCAACTAGATAGACGTCATTGGTTGTTAATATTTAGAATAAAATATTACTATTTATTATGTTTTTATATTTAAATAATACAATTTTAATAAAGATTTAAATTTTTATAAATTTGCAATATTTTCACGTTTTTTTGGTGACTTAAACGAGTAATAATATGTGACCACAATATTAATTTACAAGGTGTTCACAAAATAGGTGGTCAAATTCTATGAACACGTCGAGAGTGGCAAATTATAAGGAAAATCTTAATACAATGGTTGTCGAATATGTCTCCAAAAAGTGGTACAGTCCTTCAAAGGTGGGGCCTCGAAATAGGTTTTAATTATTTTTTCCTAAACCTATAAAATGAAAATTATAGGCACATTTATTAAAACTAAAAAAGATGATATGGTTCGTGAGTGAGTGAGTGTACGCTTGCTTTGTGCTCCTCAAAATATTATTCTTTATTGAGTAAAGTGGCGAAAAAATTAGTATTACTATTATCTACGGAATCTGTGAGTATTCACCCACATTTATTTTCGAAATTAGAACTATGCCGTTCACCAGAGAACAAAAAACTGACATTATCGCTATAATAAAGGAGGCAGTCATGGATATATTTCGAGACGACGAAATCATTTCTACGCTAACAGATAAAATTGTAGCCAAGGTGAAAATTGAACTCACAGGTCAATTTGATAAATTAAACGCCCAGATATCATCTTTAGATGCAAAAAACCTTTTACTAGAAAAACGCATTGATCAGCTGGAGCAACAAACTCGCCAAAATAATGTACGAATAATTGGCTTAAAAGAAGAATCTAACGAAAACTTAAGTAACTCAATTAATGATCTAATCAATAATAAATTAAAAATAAATAATATGGACATTAGAAAATGCTACAGATTGAAAAAATCGAAAACAAATTCAGATAAACCACCGGTCGTCATTGTGGAAACGCAGTCAACTGATTGTGTTAAACAAATACTGAAACAGCGTAGATTATTAAAACAATCTGGCATCATAATATGTGACGATCTATGCCCACCACGATACAAGTTATTAAAATTGGCGCAGGATAAGCTGGGATTTTCCAACGCTTGGTCGGCTCATGGTAACATATTTGGCAAGTATGCAGACAGTAATGGAAAGGAGTTAATTAAGAAGATATTTTCTGAAATCGACATTTAGAATTCACTATCATGCATGTTTTATCAATGATTTACAATTATGGTTTAATATTTTCATGCATGTTTCTTCTTCAATATTTAAATTTAATTTATCATTTTCATGCATGCTACATTTGATTTCGCAATTGATGTTCTAAGTTACTTGTATAATTAAGTGAATATTTCTATTAATTTATTGTAAGATTTTTTTGTAGATAACAAAATATGTAGTAAAATCAATTCGGTTAATTTAAGCTTCTATCTTACTTGCAGTATTACTTTTATTTATCATTTACAATATTGCGTTTTCTTTTTCTCTCTTTCATTTTACTTATGTTTTGCATTATTACTTATTCAATTAATATTATTTTTGCCTCTTTATCAATGCTTATTTATTGTAACGGATTGGAGCATATTAAAGCTGGAACCAACAACATACAAATTAATATATATATAACATATTTACATCGTTTTCAATATCAATTTTAAGGCTGAACACATAACCTTTGTGGCAAAATTAATTAATATATTTAGGAAAAGTTAGTATATGGTTCTCAATAGGTTGAATGGGAAAATTCAAAATTGCTGGAATTAATTGTAGATCTCTTCTTGCAAACTTTAACATATTAAAAGAGCAAATAGTTTCGGAGAGTTATGACATTATTGGACTTTATGAAACTTGGTTACACAACAATATATCCAATGATCAATGTTACATCGAGGGCTACAATCTGATAAGGAGGGACAGACTGTCGAGAGGCGGTGGAGTAGCTGTTTATATTAAGAAACATATTACGTTCAAACTAATCGACTGCGATCACTCAATCGAGCAAATGTGGTTCACGTTTTCATTGCACAAAATGAGCTATGGTGTGGGAGTTGTTTACAGACCTCCCTCTTTTAATGTGGATAACTTCTTGACCGGTATCGAAGTGCCTATTAGTAATTTAATTCCAAGTACTGAGGAAATATTTTGCATCGGTGATTTTAATATTAATGTCTTGGATATAAATAGCAATTCTGTACGTTTGTTTGACTTATTTATATCAACAATTTCATTTAAACAAATTATTACAAAACCTACCAGGGTGACACGAAACTCTTCATCACTTATTGACCTTATTATAACTAACAGCAAGCAATCTTTAAATACTTACAATCAAAGTTTACATGACTATTCTGACCATAATATAATATCATGCGATTTTAGACTTTTCAAGCCAAAATTGAATCCGGTAATTATATCGTACAGACCTTTCAGAGACATTAATATTAATAATCTTAATAACGACCTAAATTATTGCAACTTGGATTTTATTTATTATTTAAATAGCATTGATGAGAAAGTTTAATACTTTACTTTAATATTATTAGACCTATTTGATCTCCACGCACCCATTAAAACATCCACATTTACAAAAAAAAAATCTCCATGGCTTACTGATAATATTAGGAAATTAATTAACCTTCGTAACAAGGCGTTGAATAAATTCAAGAAAACAAAAAATCAAAGCCACTGGGATTATTATAAATCATTGCGTAATCTGACTACGTCAAGTATTAATAATGAAAAAAAGGCTTACTTTGAATTTCGTCTCAAATCAAATAACCCGAAAGTGTTATGGAAAGAACTGAGACAGCTGAATATACAGAGTTGTCATAAAAATGATAATAAAGTCAGTAGTATATTCGATGTAAATGTAGTCAATAATTATTTCATAAACTCTATCCCATCTACTTCTGTGAACAATGATCTGGATCAATATTATAATTCGAATTCTTTTAACCCTTTATTGGAAAAATTCTCATTTGCGGAGGTGGGTGAGTCGGAAATAACGAAGATCATAGATAATCTATCTGAATCCTCACCAGGTTCTGATGGAATTAGTGCGAAAATGCTTAAATTGTGTTGTCCTTATATTACTCCGTACATTACGCACATTATTAATATGTGTCTCGTCCAGGGATTTTTCCCCTCGGGCTGGAAAAAATCCTACATTGTGCCATTACCTAAAAAAAACTACCATCTCTGATCCGAGTGATCTTCGACCCATTAGCCTAATTTGTATCCTTTCCAAAGTAATGGAAAAAGCAATTGAACCGCAAATAAAACGCTACTTGTCTGAAAACTCCATCCTACCTATGACTCAGTCAGGTTTTCGTAAGAACTATAGCTGTGCCACTAGCCTCACAGACATTACTGATAAAATAATTCTTTCGCAGGACAAAGGTCTTTTATCATTGCTGATACTATTAGATTTTTCGAAGGCATTCGATACGTTGAATTACAACACATTAATATCTATTTTGTCCTTTATTGAATTTGACAATATTTCTATCACCTTCTTTAAAAACTACCTGAACAATCGAGCGCAAATGGTGAAATCTTATAATATTATGTCTGAGGAAGTTGAAGTAAATAGGGGTGTCCCTCAGGGATCAGTTTTGGGCCCATTGTTGTTTTCCATTTATACCTCCCAAATATTTTCTAGTATCAATATAAATAATATTCACCTCTTTGCAGACGATACCCAACTGTTATACACATTTGCGGAGAAGGATGTAAATTCAGTTTGTAACAAAATTAACCTTGATCTTTCCAATATCTTAGCCAAATGCAGTGACCATGGACTATTAATTAATAATTCCAAAACTGAAGCAATACTTTTTGGTAGCAAAAAAATACGAGAGAGAATACTACCTCAAATCTCATTATCAATGAACAATGATAGATCTAATAGTGTTGTAATAAAAACATGTGTCAAAACCCTAGGGCTTCAAATAGATTCTGACCTTCGATTCTATAACCATATTTCCATGTGCATTAATAGGGCTTATGCTAATCTTAGACTTATATTCTTGAACCGTCACTGTTTATCTCAGAAACTTAAGACTATATTATGTGAATCACTTGTGTTATCGCACTTCAACTATTGCGATGTTGTATTCAATTCGTGTTTGGACAAGAAGACAATTAATAAAATTCAGCTAGTACAGAACTCTTGTTTGAGGCTAATTTTTGGCATCCGAAAATACCAACATATAAGTCATAAACTAATTGAAATTAAATGGCTTAATATGAGTGATCGGCGTCTACTCCACTTCGCGGTGTTTTGTCATAAATTACTGCTCTGTAAAACACCTCCTTATCTGTATGAAAAAATCAAGTTTCGTTCTGATGTGCATACTCTAAATTTGCGCTTTAGAGGCCTGCTAACACCACCTCAATACAAATCAACTTTTGCGGAAAGAGCATTTTCGATCCAGGTCTCTAAAGTGTATAATAAAGTACCTCACGCGTGTAAGGAGAGTAGTGTCATGGCTTTTCGCAAATTGTTTGCTAAGCATCTTCGTGCTTTTTCTACCAACCACTAACGCCCTAAATTTATTTTATTAATTAATACTTTGACTTTATCAGTTTTTTTTTCTCTCGGTTTTATCTGTTGTTTGCCCCACCATAATATTGTTCGCAACGCGGCAACGGTTGTATGTATGTTGTACCGACAATTTATTTCTTAATTTTGGCCTAAAGGTAGAACAGTTCTATTAATTTCCAAGTAATTGGAATTAATGGAACTGATTTAGGTCCATTTGACCACATTAGACTATATTATTGTATATTTTTATACCGTATATCTTGCAGCATGTATATTTATGTCTAATTGGTCAATAAACGATTTATTATTATTATTATTATTATTATAGAACAATCTTAAACATTTAATTCAGGAGCACCCTAACGTATTTAAGGGGTAAAACCTCGCACGTCACGTTTTGTACTTCTCCTAATTTCTATGGCATCATATGATTATTGTAATTCATGCATTAAAGTATTCGACCATTATGCATATGTAACTAAATCTTTAAATTAGTTTTATTAAAAATTGGTGCATCTCATCAATTTTTAACAAGAATGCTAATTTGTCACTGTCACAATTTTAATTTGCAAAATACAGAACGTGACATGCAATACAAATAGGGAGGTTTTAACTCCTTAACCACTCAATAGGGTGCTCCTGAATTGAATTTTCAAGAAAGTCCAATATTGACTTTTTAGGTTTTAATAGATGTGCTTGGACACGGGCACATCTGCTAAAACCTAAAAAGATTTATGTTGGACGGCTATTTGTTTAAACATAAATTATAAATAAAAAATATATTTTGTTAACAATTTTATTAATATTAATATTGGATTTCAGGTATCGCCTTTTTTGAAATGACTGCCCAATACCGATTATGTAAATGTTTGCTTAGAAAATAAAAATAAAGAACATATATTTTATATCCATGTCACATCATATTTTATACTGATTACTTATTATATTATTTTGCCAAGACTGTGCATATTTATAAGCATAAAGATATGATATGCAGTATTGTCGTAAACAGAAAAAAATTGAGGATTTGAATATGATAATAAATCAATATGGCATCCATAAGATATAAGAAAGTTAATGATAGTCTAAATGAAACGAAACATTAATAAATACAGCACGACATCGATTAGATAAAAAAGTGCCATAAGAATGTCTACACTGTATTGAAATATTGCTTGAAATAACGATGATATAAACAAAATTACAAAATCGCATTTCAGTTTTTTTAGTTTTCTTGAAAACAAAGAAACATAGCGAAGTTAACATGAACTTGAAATTCTGCAAAAGTGCCAAATTTAAACATGCCCTCTATCTCTTAAAATAAATGAGATCCGCATGGCGAGACTCCTATTTAAAACTATGGACCTAGGAATATGCGTGCAAAGTGCGGCGGGAGACCGCCATTTTTGTTTGCGAACTAATTGGCACCACATTAAAAATCCAGTTTATCTCTTTCAATTTACGCGAAGTGTTTCGCGTAACGTTGTGATACCCCTCTAAAATTTTACAACATTTAAAAACGAGCGGCTCAATTAAAATAAAGTTGGATGAAAAACTAACAACACTCGTCGCTAATTCAAAAATGTAAATGAGGTTATGTTTCCAGGGTGTAAACAACGCGCACAATAGTTACAAATATTACCACAAGAAGCAGCACTAGTATCGCATATTTTTCCCAGCACCACAAGTGGGTACAGCCTTGTTTGAAACACACTCTATAATCTTTATCAACAGATATATACAAAACAAAATATAAAAAATAAATAATGAAAGTTACAATATCACATTTATAATTTATATCGATTAATTGGCCATCGACATGTGGTCATTCCGCCTGGTTTTTCGTGTCTATATGTTTGTCGTGAAAAAAAGTATAATGATAACTAACTATGACAGAAGTTATTGTCGATTATATACGTAATTTAACTGTTATTAATATGGTGGACTGATGCAATGAATTTATAAAGAGTTATACTGGGAAATTTACGTTTCGAGTTTGGTAGATTTTCAATAATTTAACCAAATTTATTATTATAATATAAACTACCAAAGCCTAAATATTACAAATATTAATTTTACTTTTATTGCAAATGAAAAATAAAAAAATCATCCAGTGTGTATTTTAATAAGAAAGACATATACCATAGAAAATTAATTGGCGTATCGTGCATGTCATTCAATTACATAAATCATTCGAAAGTAGTGCGCCAAGAAATACTTCACCCATTATGATTTTAATAAATTAGAAACCTCCTCCAAGTCGTTACTTTTCGCTGGAATACATTTTGCTATTATGAAAATTGATTAAATGAAAACGAAAGTGTAGCTTAATTCGCATGGAACAGCTGTTCAAATATTTGCAATATTTCGTGCATTCCATGTACTTGTCAATTTGTTTGTTCAATTTAGTTTCTGCTCGGAACTAAATTCTTCTTGGGGGTAGGTTTTGCAAATTTGAATAGATACACTTTATTTATTTTGTATCATTTTAATCTTCTCAAAATAAATGTTTCGACAATATCAAACATTTTCTGAATAAATTCCTCACTTAACCCGTGGTGAAACATTTTTAATTAATAATAATAGGAACATAAAACACTATTTTTTTATGTTCACGGATTTTACTTTATCCTCCAACTAGTTTCGAACAGTTATTCCTTGATAATCGTCACTAACCAAAACTAATCGGAGAATGAAGTAAAATCAGTATAACATAAAAAAACAAATGTTTTAATTTCCTATCATTATTAATATCAAAGATATTTGAAAGAGTCCCGTTTAATGAAATAACTGACTTTCTTAACAAAAAAAATATTTTTTTTGTGGTAATCAATATGGGTTCTGCGTTACCTCCCCGCAGATGAGATTATATATTTATTTATTTAATAATCCAACAGCCCTAAGGCCAAATTAAAGAATACATGAATTAGGAAATACACAATACAAGAAGAATAATTTTAAAATCATACATAGCCAAAATTTCGTTATAAATCAAATGTTTTTAAAAAATCAAAATATTTGTAATAAAATATTAGACCCCTACTGAACTAATATTATTCCTCCTATAATCTCTAATATTTTATCGCAAATATTTTTTATTTTGCATTCTTTGTATTTTGTATGAACTATACTCACCACCCCCACTACTTTGTCTTTGTAAAACTTATTAATCATCTGCCAATGTGTTGGCAAAATAGCAGTTTATTTAATAAATTTTGGGTAACTTTAAAAAATGTTGTTTTATTAACAAAAACAGATTTTTTTCATTTACGGAATGCGGAAATGAAATTATACCCAGAGCGGGTCAAAGAGTTAAACGCGTACAAAAGCAATTTTTGATATCTGCACACTTTCGTATAAAAATTTCAATTATTAAAAACATATATTCTCCTAAAATAACAATTATAATTTAAATGCCGACCATTTTAAAAACTACGTGTTACCTGCATCTTGTCTCGAGTCGGACCTGATTGCCCAAACTATTTTTTTTTTTGCGAACAAAAGATTCCTTATCTTAATTGATTTCCCTACTCTGAAGCATCATATTTACCTGAAACAAGAAAAATATTTTTTAGTATGTTGATTCTCGACAACTTAAGAATAGTAAAAGATTTTAAAAATTAGCGTAATTATTTTATTTATTTTGGACTTTTTTAAGTTCACAAAAACCATAGAGGAAAAAATATTACACACATCAATAAAGAGATTAAAGGAGTATTGTTTTAGTTAGTGTTGGAAAAGATCAATCAGATCGATTTTACTGAACAATATTTTAGGATCGAACTTTTCTGTTCAATTTTTATCGTTGATTCTTTTTGATAGTTTCCTTCAACATGATCAGATCGCCCATTTTATTTGCAATAGGTGTGCTGGGGTTTAAAAAAACTCTTTTATTCATAACAATTCAATTATTTGATTCAATACTTTTTGTTACACTTTTTCTATATAATGGCTTAAAATTTTATTATACTTTATTCCGCACTTTTCACGTTTTCTTCATGGGTATGAAACTTAATAAATTATTTGTTTCATTAATTTAAATCAAAAAAACCTCATCACACCAATTTTCTTGTATCTTTTATGCTTTATTAATGTATATTGCTATTTTTTAAACAACCAATTCCTTATTTAGTTGTGTGACAAATTTATTTTTATATTAAACTAAACAAATAATTTATTTTATTGTACAAATGAATATTTCTGTTTATGTATATACACAAACATCTTTATTTATGAATTTACAGAAATAAATGTACACATTAATTAGATAAGATATAATTAATCAACAATTCACAAATTGGCTATCGACCAAAGGTCTTTCAGCCGGTCTTTGTCTACTTTTTTTCGTGTTTTGTATTATTTAAAGGTCATAATTCCTAACGTCCTTGTTTAACTTTAATTGATTAAATAAATTGATGGATCGTAAAAGTGGGGATTTGTCAGGAATTTGGCTTCTATATCAGGATTTTGAGGTATGCATAGGTGCTTGATGGTATCAGGAACGTAGTGATTGGTTGAGTATTTTATGGAAAAGAGTTCAAAGCGGTGACTAATGGGAGGGATTTTACAAGTGTCCTATAGAAAAGAATTCAAATGATTATACAAAGGATTGTCAGGATGCCTTATTATAGTTAATATTCTTAGTGCAGCGCGTTTTGCAACTGCGATATTATATAAAACTTCAGGACGTAGATTGTGTAATACGATAGGAACGTATTCAAATGAGAGCCGGATAATGGTGTTGTATATAACTTTTGTAGGTGAGTGTCGTTTCGCCTTTTTTTCTATGAGGCAGGAAAAGTTATTATTATTTTTTTTTTGGCTGTGGAAGAGGAAATCATGTTACGGACGGAGTGTGAGACTCCTTCCAGTCAAGTGTTGACTAGAAGCCTACCCACTAAAACCCCTCCCACTTACCGGCGTCGACTGCCAGGGTCATTGGCCGGTCTCTTGAAATGTAATTAAACAATAAGTTCAGACTAAGACACATACAATATTTATATATTATTTTAACTGGAAGTACGCACACAACAAAATAACAAATAAACCTAAATCTAATATCACAGAAAACTGCATCGGAGTTGTAAAAAGACTCCGAGCTAAACATATACTAAACATCAATCATAGACAAGAACAAAGTAGCACATGAATATGACTAATATGTAATAAATTAATAATAAATAAACATTAAAGGGACAACAATAACTTAAATAAACATGGAAAACGGACCGAGGGGTACCAAGGAGTCAGTTTCTACTCCTTGGCACACCCTTCTGCCAACCTGGTTTCCTCTTTCTAATGCGCTTTGGGCGCTCTATTTCGTCTACTTGCACCTCCTCTACGCCCGAGGAGGTCAAGGACGCTACACGTGTTTAAAAGACGTGTCGCTTGTACCTGGATTAGAGTCCACATCCCTTGATGTTCTAATCCCATGACACGTTGATACACTATTAGGTGGATTTGATAAGATGGCTGACGCGGTGGCCAGAATATTTCCTACAACAGGAGACAAAACATCTGTCTCCTGCTGTGTGACAACTGTCCTGTCAGCGGAGACTGCTGCTGCAGCCGCCAGGATATTTGCCAGTGTTTTCTGGTGTGGATTATCTTTATTCTCGGCGTTTGCTTTTGCAGCGGCCGAGAGAAGTTCTCCGACAGCAGGAGGCAATACAATTGCCTCCTGAAGAGGCTTTTGTTTAGGTGCCACAGTAGCACCCATTTGGTCGGCGACGCGGGGTATGTCCTCGCGCTGACGGATAGTCTGCACCTTAGTGCTGACCATCTGACTTTTTGAAGTCTGACTTATTTCGCGGACTTACGACTTCTGTTATTGTCGACCTTATTTGTGGCAAAATTCCTTTTAAAATTTGCTCTACGCTGGCTCCTCTAGTTGCTGCCTGCGAGTAAGTTACCCCGGCAGTTGGGAGCTTCGGACACACTCTTTTCTTTGCATCCAGGTACGATAATTTTTCTTTTGTTCTTATTTCCTGGATCGCAAACTCTTCCTTGTACTTGGGGCAATTTCGGGAACGAGCCGAGTATGCCCCTTGGCAGTTAATACAAATGATCGAGTCTTCACAGCTCGTTCCCTCGTGAAGACCTTTTCCGCAGGAACATAGAGGTTCCTTCTCGCAACGGACCGCAGTGTGTCCGAAGCGCTGACACTTAAAACAACGGAGAGGAGCCGGTATCCGTGCTCGTACTGGGAGGTTTAGATATCCCCCTTTTACTGTGGCAGGCAACGAAGGTCTGTTAAACTTAAGAATGTGGCCCGGAGTATCTTGGACCACACCCTCTCGCCTAACAGTTATCCTTCTCATTTCGATAACTCCCTGATTGGATAGGTTTTCCAGAATCTCCTCTACAGAGCAATTCAGGAGGCCCCTATGATATACTGTTCCTCGGCAGTAGTTTAGACTACCGTGAGGAGTAACAGTTACTTCAAACTCTCCTATTTTTTTCACTTCCAACAATTTTTTTGACTGGGCGTTACTAACAGTTTCTATTAGTAACCCGTCTTTATTTTTCTTGACACTCTTCAACTCTCCAACCTTTCCATACAACGCTCGCTCAATCACAAATGGACTGATTTTATCAAAGTTTCCTTCGATTTTTACTACCTGCAAAAACCGGGGGATCGGCTCCCCCGTCAGTTGCGGGTTGGGTTTAATATTTTTAGTAGGATTATATTTCATTGTGTTCCCACGAGACGGGCAGAACTAAATAGTCGCCACCGGCAGTACTCCCATACCGGTGGAAGGCTATATACAACTGAAAGTCGCCACGATTCAGAGACCACCGTTCAAAGACACGCATACCGGTCTTGAGAGAGGAGAGGCTAGAGATATCATGACAGAACATGATATCTTATATTCGCTTCACTCCCTCCTTACCTTTTTGTTTCGCGGGAGGGTAACAGAATACCCTCCTACCATCAAGAGGTCGGCTTCCCCCTATCCACCACCTCGGGGTGCGCGCTCTCTAGGGGTGTGGTATAACCTCCGAGAGGGAAAAGTTATTAAGAAAAAATTTGGACCGAATATTATTATTATTCCTAGGTATTCATAATGGGGAAATTGGGAAATGGGTTGATTATTTGTTATTATACGATATGGAGACGATGAAAGGAAATAAGGGTTTTGATTTTTTAGGATCAGACGATCTGGAAAATTACGCATTTCGATCTTTAATGACTATAATTTTGGGTTCGATCTTAAGAATCGATATTTTTTTAACGATCTTTTCAATTCAATCTATGCAGCTAAATCTTATCACTTATTGATTGATCCTTCAAGTGATCCTTCACAGATTGTTCAATAAAAAAAAAATATTTTACACATGTTTATTTTTTATGCGTTTAAGCTATATTACCCAAAAACTAAAAACAAAAACTTGATGTAAATGAACTTTTGTTTGCTAAAACTTCTATTTCTTCTTTCTGTCCTATCAACAATACATGATGACGTCAAAGAAAAAACTAAATTGAACTATCCTGGTGATTCGCGGAAATGAATGGTGATGGGAGAATGTTTGTTGTCACCTTACATTTCTTTATATTTATTTCCACGTAATAATTTTATATTTTATTCTTTTACTAAACGTAAATATGAATGAATCTTTTTTTTTTTTCAATTTTAAAATAATGACAAGTGGTGAGCGTAACATGGACAATTATCTGTAAATAAATCAGTTGCTACCAGATTAGAAACTCCGTTTCTAAAACTCTATAGTTAAATTGCAAAACAGTCAGTAAGTCCATTATAACACAAAAGTAAGAATAATGTTATTCTTTTAAATGTATCGCTATTTTTTTAAGCTTTTAAGCATTGGTCATTGGCTAATTCGTTTCTTTAGTGCGGGGGAGTATATCTTCGAGTTCATCTATCTATATATCACTATCATTCCCTCGAATGATAGTGATATGTTTTCTGATTCTTGAATAATTTTCTTAAATCCGATTGCGTATTTGGTTCCTTCTGATACCGTCCGAGGAGTTCAGCCATACCTGATGGATTGGCGAATGTTTGTCTATTTTTGATTATTATTGGTGATCGGGGATTTTGATCCTACTATATATTTTGTATATGCTTTTATACTTGTATCGTGATTGATTCGTCCATCGAAGTATTTTTCCCATGATTTTTGTTGGGCATCTTTTTTAGTCGCCTCTCCTTAGCGAGTAGTCTTTTAAAAGCAATACGATCAATTTTGCAATATGTTTTACGATATCTGTTGAGCATCTGTTTATTTGTGTTGCATATTTCTATAATACACCAGGTTCCAATTTTTCAACGGGAATTCTGTTTGCTTTTCGTGATGCTTTTATTAGCTGCTAATATAATTTGATTGGCGTAATTTGAGCATGTGTTATGTTCGTTGTGTAGTTCTGTTTTCAAGGTATCGGTTAAAATTTTCCCAAATAAGTATGAAGAAATGGTCACTTTGATGAAGTTGATCTTGGAGAAACCATTGTAATTGCTGGGGTGTACGAGCGTTAGGTCTAGTGCACTTAACTTTTATGTTCCTACGCTGAAGTATGTGGGTCGTTCATTATTTAGTAGTATTAGATTTATTTCACTGATGATATATTTTAATTTTTTGCTTTTCAGGTAGTTATTGATGTGACGTTATTGTTTACATCTCATGTTTTGCCACACATATGATGTTTAATAGTGCCAAAGTCGGATGCGGCAAAAGTACCTGTTCGATTCATTCTTGGATCCTTAGTATTTATGTTATAAATACATTTATCTTACGCGATTTGAGAAATTATACAATATTGTCTTATTTCCAAATAATACATGAACACCGATTTAATGCCAATATAATAATTATTATTTTTTAATTTAATAAATCTAATTGCTGTTTCTATTCACTTTTAATTTTTACGGCAACCAGTTTCGACTCATCAGCAAGCCATTATATAACCAATTACTTACTTTTAACATAAAAGTCCTTGTATATATTTAAAAATTATGTAAAAACATATCAATGGTTGTTTCTGTCTCCTATTTAGGTTAAAATATGTAGGCATTGAATATTTTAATTCTATTTAATATACATTTCAACTTTCTATTTACTGATCATTAAGTTATTAACAGATATTATTAATAACTCCCGAAATAGCAAGTAATAAATTAACCCCAAATGAAAGTCACAGCATCAATAACTTCCTCGATTCAACAAGAACCCGTAATTTTCCCATCTAATTGAAAGCCTCACGCGCATTTCCGCATTGAAAGATGGCGAGATTAACGAAATGTGTATAAATAAACACACCGCGAATCCGTGTGCGAAATAACGAAACGCGTGAGCGTCGAGTCCTGAGAGAGCCATTGCTCAATCCTCATTGTTCTGCGTGTAATAATGGTAACAAATGTAACTGAATGATGGTAATTATACGGCGTTCGCGTGGCCTCCAAATGGAACGCGATGCGGATTCTTATTTTTTTTTCTCTCTCTTTTTACTTTTACTGCGCAACTGGGTACAAACAGTGCCGTTTCCGACCGGGTGGGTAAATAACTGTATTTCTTGATTTACATAAATTCTACGCTGCAATGCGATGGAACCGAAGTTCACCTATTTTCTTGGACTTGATGCATATGTAAGGCTTCGTCGTAATCAAACAGAATGAAATTTATGATGTTGGCACGTCAAATAAGTTCGATTGGCGTTCCTAATGAAGATTACATAGTTAGCAAGTAAATCTTATTAATTGTTATATTTTATCTTGATTAATTAGATGTAAAGTACACAACTGAAACATGAGACAAAACATTCTGTATTGTAAATATGCCATATTGTACCACGACAACACCAAACTTAACCACGCACAAAAATTTACTAGGTTATGAGAAGTTTTGTCTTATCCATACAATTTATGTTATTTTGTTAAATTTATTATTCTGGTCGTTGTAAATGCGACTAAGCGGAAAAAAACTCCTGGGATGAAAAATCAGTCGATTTTAACTAACCGGCATAATGATGCCGGAATGAAGACAATAGGCATTTATTTTTATTTTCGTGTAGCGTTGATATTGTGCTTATTTGCGACTGGCCAAATACGTGAGATTGGCCATTTTATGATTGAATTAGAAAACATTGTAAAATTATTACCGAATTAACAAGGTAAGTCTTAACAACTTACTGCCCTCGTAAAATCCATTGAACTGAAATGGTGGAAATGCCATCACGTAATTAATGGCGACGATACAGTCAAAGGGGCTACTAGATATAAATTTGTACATGCGTACAGGTTAAATCCGCTATTAACCTGCAACGAACTAATTGCATACTTAAATAAAGCCGGTTTTTTAAATATTAAATGTGAAACTCTTCCTTCAAAACACCCAGAAGAGTATTCATCTTTTAAGATAACTGTACCTTTTGATGATTATGAGAGCGTGCAGAATCCAAAAGTCTGGCCTGTAAATGCCTGTATAAAACCTTTTTTTCAGATAGCGAAGAAGAAAGAAATACGACCGTAATTAATTTTCTATATTTAAATGCGCAGTCAATAAGAAATAAAATTAATGAAATTGAATGTCTGCTTAAGGCCAGTAAGTTTGAGTTCAAAATCGCCTGCGTTGTGGAGCATTGGCTTTCTAATTATGAATGTAACATATCAAAAATTAATACGTTGTCCTCTACTGCGTCATATTCGCGGAAATGCGGCAATTTCGGAGGTGCTATGATTTATGTAGATGATTCATACGAATCGAAATCTTTAAATTCCTTAACAAATGATCTGTCAGTAGATGGAGATTGCGAACTGTGCTGCATCTTCTTACGAGCTCTTAATTTATATATTATAACAGTTTATAGAGCACCAACTGGGAATTTATCTGTGTTTGTTGATACTTTAAATTCTCTTATGGCCCAGCTCAATATCTTCAATTCCAACGTAATATTATGCGGTGACTTCAATGTCAATTTCAATGATAACAATAATGACACTCTGACCGTGCGCGACTTTATTGAAAGTTATGGGTTAGTTAGATCTGTGTTTTTTAACACACGTGGAAAAAATTGCATTGGCAATGTTTTCACAAATTACGACTTAACAATATTTCGAACTTCTCCTTTTGAAACTCATCTGTCAGATCACATAGGAATTGCAATAAACTTAACGCTGCCCGGTAATCCACCAACAGTTATTCCACGCAGAATTTATAGACCCATAACAGCACAGGGTAGATACAGTTTTTTCCAACTCCTGTCGATTGCAGACTGGAATTTTGTTTATCAAAACATAAATATCAATGAAAAATGTAATTTATTTCAACATCAAATAAATAAGTGTCTACTTAATGCATTCCCTGAGAAAAACTGGGTAGCAAAGAGAGAGCAACCAGTAAAGTGGTTTAGCGAAAATCTAAAAACCATGAGGGAAACCTTTGCATTGCTCTCAGAAAATTATAAACAATCTCCTACAATTCAAAATAAACTGTTAATGAATAACTTTAAAAAAATTTACAGACAATCAATAAAAGATGCTAAAATCCAGGCAAATGATAATTACATCTCCCAGTCTGCACATCACCAAAAATCGTTATGGAAAGTCATTAATTCTGCAAGAATAACTCCTACCAATCAAGAGCGAAATTGTGACATTTCATGTGAACAATTTAACGAATATTTTTCAACTGTTTCAGAACTACTTCTAGAGAAAGTGCCTTTATCCGATAACGATCCCTTAAATATATCAGTGACATGCAATAATACGTTCAGTTTTCAAGAAGTGTCTGTCGTCAAGGTACGAGATGCATGCAGAGGTATGAAAAACACCAAAAGTTTCGATATATATGGTCTATCTGTAGCTATTTTGAAACCTGTTATCGACATAATTTCAGTACCACTAACTAGACTACTTAATGACATCATTGTAAGTAGTACTTTTCCAGATGCATTCAAATGTGCTAAAGTTGTCCCTCTTTTCAAAAAAGGAGATAAGGCTAACATAAATAACTACAGGCCTATTAGCCTTCTGCCAGCACTATCAAAGGTAATTGAACGTATTATGAAGGATCAAATAATTGATTTCTTTAATGCAAACAATTTATTCTCACCGAATCAATTTGGTTTTCGTCGTGGAATGTCGACAGTCTCTGCTGTTCTGGCATTTGTTGAGTACACAGTCGAATGCTTTGAAACTGGATCTTTCTCTGTAGCTACATTTCTAGATCTCAGTAAAGCATTTGACTGTGTATCTCACACGATTCTGATAAATAAACTATCAAAATACAATTTTTGCGTAAATAGTATTAGCCTTCTGCAATCTTATTTACAAAATAGAAAGCAGACGGTATTCATAGACGGTGAACAATCCAGCTATCGCCTAATAAAAACGGTGTTCCGCAAGGGTCAGTCTTAGGACCATTATTGTTCCTAATATTTACTAACGACTTTCCCAACACCATTGGACATAACAATTCCGTATTGTTTGCTGACGACACCACTCTTCTAAGTCAAGGCAATACTTTAGTAGAAGCATCAGAACTAAATGTCATTACTAAATCAAAAGCAGCGAAATGGTTTGCCTCAAATAAATTATGTTTAAACAACAATAAAACGGTTGAAATGCTATTTACGCTAAGAAAAAAAGATGTAGACAATACTGAACAAGCAGAGACTGTCAGTTTTTTAGGTATCCATCTTGATCCTAAATTAACATGGTTTGCCCATGGCGATCATTTAAGTGGAAAATTAAATAAGGCGATATTTGGTTTAAGGGTGCTGTCTAATAAAGTATCGCAGACTATTCTGAGAACAGCATACTATGGAACTGTTCATTGTCATTTAACTTACGGTATCCTTGTTTGGGGCCATGCATATTGTAGGCATCGTATTTTTAAGTTGCAAAGACGAGCCGTAAGAATAGTTGCTGGTGCTAAATATCGTGATGAATGCAAAATTTACTTCAAACAATTGAAAATACTAACTCTGCCGTGTATCTACATACTTGAATGTTTGATGCACGTTAAACGCAATATTGATGATATGCCAGTACGTAATTATCCTTATAATACTAGAGGAAAATCTGATTTAATTTTGCCACAAACGAGGTTACAGAGATCTCAAAATGGCACACGGTATCACAGCATTAAATTCTTTAATCACCTTAGTCATAGCACACGAAATCTCCCGCTAAAGAAATTTAGAGAAGCACTAGAAGAATTACTTCTTGAGCATGCATTCTTCTGCACTGATGATTTTTTTAAAATTCACATCTAGTATTCGTTTTTTTGAGCTATATTCTTGCAAACATATATGTTACATTTATTTTTATAATTCCTATGTTGTTATATGTATTTCTTTTTTAATCTGTAGGTACCTTCTTATATTCGTTTGACTTTAACTTAAATTGCATATACAATTGAACGTTATTATACATCCCATTTTATAAATGTTTTTTATTATTATTTATATATTGTAAATTGACTTGTGTAAAACTTTGGTTATAACATCAATAAATTGAAATTGAAATTAATAATTTAAATGAGTGAAATTGTATTTTATAAAATGTCCCACCGCCACTAAAGGAAGGCGAACTTGTAGATTTTATGAGAACAGGAAAAGAAATGAATTTAATATAATATTCAAATACCAATCATCTAGCGTATGAATAACTGGTCATGGCAGCCTTCATAAAGGCACTGCACATGGAACACACTGATCTACGAGAAATACAGAAATAACTATCACTATACGGTGGACAAAAGGCGGTTGAAGATTTTATTAAATGAATTTAGTTTCTTGTTCTCATTAACAGGACAAGTTCGCTTTCCTTTAGTGGCGGTGGGACATTTTATAAAATACTATTTTACTCATTTAAATTATTAATTACCTGATGGCATTTGAGTTGGCGCAAATATGAAAAACAAAGAAGCTTTTTTATTACAGCATAGACAACAACATGTTTGTCTATGCTGTAATAAAAAAGGCAACTTTGTTTTTCATACTTGCGCTTTATCTCATCAATAAGATTTGTTGTATTTATGGATACAATGTTGTAAGTGAACAATTAGTAACCATGCGCTATATGTTATGATATTCTTACAAATTGAAGAATAACAATAATGAATTTAATGAAAATAGCAACTACAGTTTACCGTATTGGTAATCGAGAGGTCGGAGTTCTTGCACAGAACGTAGCTTGTATTTCATCGATTTAAACATTTCAACTGCGCGTCTTGCCAATACAAAATAATATCCACAGTTTATGCATTTCCCTGCGGAAAAATCGATTAAATTAATAATTGGACCACAGTGATGATTAAAATACATATTATTTTTATAATTAATTATTTTCGATGTATTATTTATTTATTTTTTTATTGCGGAATCTTCATTTAACAATATATATTTCATTTATAAAAAACTAATAAATGATATCCAAAATGTAATTGGTGCATTGAATCCAAAAATGGTCCAATAACACCTTATTAATATTAAGTTTATCGTTGCGCTATTAAATTACATATTATAATTAATATGTGCTTCTTCTCCAAAATGGGAGCCCGCGGACGTAATTTTCACCAACATAAAATTGTAAACACTAGTTTACTATTTTGTGTTAGCGAAAATCTCACCCGTGGGCGTTAATGAGCTCATTTTGGAGAACACAAACACACTAATTATAAAATGTATTTTAACGGCACAAAGTTTGAAACTAATTAACTGTATATAAACTGTGTATTGGTACATATTTATGGTACCAATGTAGGGATTTTTTGTTGCAAACTCCGGGTACATGATATTGATTTGAGGGTATACTAATTTTAACAATGCGACTTAGTTTATTGCCAACAGAGACTATTCCATATTCACGCATATTGTTTTTTTTTTGTTATTTGTTATCTATTTAAATTTGAAAATACATGATTACTAAAATCACTCTGCCCAGAACTATGTTAGTATTGATTACTGGAGATTATAGCACGAATTAAATGGGCAATGAAATATAAATATGTTCTCATATATAAAATATGTGCACGCAAAGAAATGAATGAATAAAAAAATTGCTTCTTGAAGATTAATCGAAGTCGTTGGAAATTAGAAAGTAAACATCTGACGCTGTAATAAATGTATATGACAGTCTCCTGTTTGGTTAAGAGGCCTGTAATAAAATCAACCGGAATAATAAATTATAGTTGGTACTGTTATAAGGATTTATTTATTTATATTTTTATTTGCCACCGTTTATAGGCATATGGTTTCACGTGTTACTAATTTAGAAATTATCGATTCATTTTTTTGTCATACATTTTAATCAATTAATTGTGTTGATTAATCGATTTATTGTTTTTTTTTATAGAATTTGGAACAGTATTAGCGTATAGATTTTTTTGCAAAGTCACTAGAATTGTTTTGTTATCGATAACACCTTAAAAATTGTAAGGGTTTTTTAAAGAAAACGCAACTGTAAAAAAAAAACACAACGAGTGCAAAAAAAGATTGTGGGACCCCCTTTGAGAACCACTGCTACCTATATGATACAAGATTTAAAAATGCAATTACTTTTATATCATAATTATTGTGTTGTGATTCATCTAAGTGATTTATAATCTACGTACATCTGTGCCCACCAAGTGATTTAAAAGCTACCTTATAAGCATTTCATTATCACTTCCGTTTATTCAATTTAATATGCTGCAATTGCAAATTAATTTTAACGAAAAAAATAATATCTCACAACATTCAAGACGTACGTTAAGGGTGCGGTTTAGTAGAAAGAGAGGGATATATAATTATTGGCAGTTAGTAATTTGAGTTACGTTGCTGTTGTGGTCAATGAACAATATTGTATTATGCATTAAAATAATTTTAAGCATACAGGATTTTCAGCAGATAAATTAAAATGCATTGTTATGTTTAGATTTTATAAAAAACAATTATGAAAAAAATAATGAAAATCTGTCAGTTTTAAATACATTTTTTATGTACAGTTTTAGCAAACGTGCTTAATGAACATTTTAATGGTTTCAGTAAATTCCTTATTAAAATAGCTTCACATTCATTACCTATTAATTTAATTATATCTTTCAATTTATTATTGTACCAAGAACTAGTGAATTTGAATGATATGTAATAATTGACTGTTTTTTTTTTAATCAGGCCGATATGTTTCTATCTAGCATGTAAGAAATGCAAGTACATATTCATGTTATTAATTCAGTAGACCGATTCCATCTTTACCAATGACTACTTTCACTTTAGTGTATAAATACCTCTTTCTGCTAAACCGGAACCTTAAGTGACGTACATATATGACAGGGACTTTTGACATAGACTTTTAACGATCCATACATTTTATCTGTATATTTTGAAAAGGACGAAAATATAAAATCCAGGCGGAAAGACCATTGTAATATTTTATGTTATACGAAGATATTGTATTTCGTTTGTCAATAAAATTTATATATATATATTAATGTTTATTCTTAAAATTCCCATATTACTAAAAAGTAGAAACATTTATTTTTATATTTATTATTACATGTAATTATTTTCCACTTGCAAATCATAATATTAATATTTCTGCCTTAAAATGGATTAATAACCAATAAATTATATTTTATTAATCATCTTTTGCATAACTACAAAGCAACTTTTTTCAAATAATCAATCATGTCGAAGCGCCTTAGAACTCATAACTCATGAAATATTATTTAATATGAAACTTTTTGTGTAATATTTATACATATATTATTTTGTGAAATGGTGAATTTCTGTTAATAAAGTTTATTATTATTGTTATATTTTAATGCAAAAATATATTCCTAAATACTTAAATGAGACTGTATTTAGAAATAGTATTAAAATAAAAAAATAAAAACTATTTTAGTCATATCACTTTTATTCCTTACAAAGAGAAGTGATTCATAATTGAAACAAAAATGATATATTCTCTAATATTTACAAATTGTTTCGAGTATTTCGCAAAACTGCATGTCGTGTCACAAAGATGGAATGCGTTTGTCATGTAAATCCGAGCCATTCATACGTTCCTTCATTCATTCATTTATTGCGGTTTTCCGAGAATTCCTCGCGTGCTTGCGCGAAACGCTAAAATGTTTCCGGTATAATGCTTATTGCCGGTTAATAATAATTGATTATTTCTCAACATTATTAATATGCATATTGAACGAATGTATTATTAGTTATAATTAAAGTAAATAAAAATAAATAGATAAGAACTTATAATATATACAGGTCTTGTTATTATAATACGATTACATAGAACATATTAAAGAGAAGTAATTATTCGAGGCTATGTACATTTATCACATTCCTAATGTATTGTAATATTTATATATATATATATATATATATAAATACAGGGTGGCGCAAGATTCCGATGAAGTCCAATATCTCAGTTATTTAAAAATTTACAAAAAGATATTACTGACATAATTTGTAGCTACTGTAAAACTTCACATTTTAAAATTGGTTTCATATATACAGGGTGTCCAATAATCACGTGACGTATCAAACATATGATTTTTTTAAATGGAATGCTATATTTTTTATGTCGATTTTAGATTCTACGCTTAAAATTAATCATTTTTGACATAAGGTTTATTAGGTCAGTTTTTAATATTTTAAAAGTTATAAACAATTTAAGGTTGAAATCAATGGAAGATTGGGGCCTTATTTTTCAAAAATGAAAAACGATGTAAACTTTCTGTTAACGCAATTTAATTGAAAAAATGCTTAATAATATAAGGAATAATCGTTTGTTACCATAAAGCAAATGTTGTATACAGGGTGAAACAATACGCAAAATGATTTTTTTCTTTTTTCACTTAAATGGAACACCCTATATTTTTTACACTATTTCGATAGAAAATTGATTGTTCTTTAATTTTTGTATAATAAACTATACCCCTATCTGTTACCATTTTTTAACAATTTCAATTCAAAGTACAAAATTATAAGTTTCGCTTATAATCTATAATTTAAGTAGGCTATAATTAAAACAAATGCAATTCATAATCGTTTTCTGGTATTTAATAACATACTTACTCCCTAACCTAAAAGGATATTCAAATGACAATTGATATTAAAAGGCGCATGCAAAATATAATAAAAATAGTTGCTCAACGATTATTTAGCGAGTTATAATGGTTATTGGGACATATTTTTTAAGAAAAAAATTGTAAAATGTTTGAATGCTATTGAATTAAAAAAAAATGTGAATATGTGAAATAAATACATAAAAATGTTAACAAAATATAATGATATAAATATTTTATTATTTCACTTAATATCTATTTTCGGTTTTTCAGTCAACATGAATTGTTTAAATAAATCAATTTAAGAAACATATAGGAATATTTTAAATATTTTTCGAATAATAACCAAAAAATATAGTTGTTGTTAGTTTCTAACAATTAAATTAATCATTTATTGAAGAAGTATGTTTAACTGCACCAGTGTTACAAAATATAACGTAAAATGTACTTTGCTTACTAATTATAATATTAAGCGCTGAAAGTTACTAAATAAATTAGTTGTTCTGGCGCGGCCTACTTTGGTTAAAAATTCTATACCAAATTATTTAATAAAATGCAATTTTGGAGAATAAATTGATGATAATAATAGGAATCGTAAAATCTGTTTAAAAATAAATTATTAATATTAACATACCTTAATAGAAAAAATAACTTCCAACCCATTCCTGGTGAATCGAAAACCAACTCACCTCCACCACTCAATAATTACCACTTGTTCATAAACAAAAATAAATCGCGTTTTTAATTATTAATAATTTCTAACGTTGAAAATTAAACCGGAATAGTGAACACTGCGCGTTTTCGGACGACTGAATCGAAATACAAGAGCGCAATTATCGCAAATCAAGAAGAAAAAAACGATCGATGACTCACTCCGAGAACGCATTCCTGAGATAAGAAGATTCGTTGTACCTGGATCCTGGCGCACAGCCAAGAACATACCTATTTAAATTGTTGTATTTTCAATATTATCGCGTATTAAAATAATTACAGCTTAATATTTATTTACTTTTTTTATTAAATTCTCATTTATCCCGTGGTAAAAAAATATGTATGAATTATGATGTATTTTAATTAATACACTTGATTATTCGTTTCACTAAATTATTTTATATTTGTGTTCGCGTAACTTTCACAACTAAATAAATTAGTTGTTCTGGCACGGCCTACTTTGATTAAAAATTCTATACCAAATTTGTATTTGAGATTAAATATCTCAAAAACGGTAAACGGTAGCTATTTAATATGTTATATAAAAAATGAAGAGTGATTAATTTTCTATTAAAATAGCATAAAAAATATAGGGTGTCCCATTTAAGTAAAAAGAGAAAAAAATCATTTTGCGCATTGCTTCACCTTGTATATAAAAATTTGTTTTAAGAGAAAAAAAAAAGTATTTCTTTTATTATTAAGTATTTTTGCATTTGTATGGCGTTGACAGAATGTTTATTTCATTTTTCATTATTGAAATATTAGGCTCTAAACATCTATCGATTTCAACATTCATTTGTTTATAACTTTTAAACTATGAAAAATTGACCTATTAAATCTTATATAAAAAATGATTACTTTTAAACGTAGAATCGAAAATCTTCATAAAAAATATATCATTCCATTTAAAAAAACATATGTTTGATACGTTACGAGATTATTGGACACCTCGTATATATGAAACTAATTTTAAAATGTGAATTTTGACAGTAGCTACTAATAATGTAAGTAACATTTTTTTTGTATATTTCTTTATAACTGAGATATTGGACTTCACCGTAATCTTGCGCCACCCTGTATATATATATATATATTATAAAAATAATTATTACTCATTATGTTAATAAATGTTACGCTTTCACTTAGAAGGGTGCGGTTTAGTTTAAACAGTTAGCTATATAGATTAATAAAAGACTTTTAACTTTATTTGTACAATTGAAACAAATTGCAATTTCAAACGGTTTTTCATCACTTCCAATAGATAAACACATCAATAAATATGAACTAAGAAAAATATATAATTATATATACGCAGTTAAAGATACTACATAAAAAGTAAAAATCTATAAACCCTCGACCTGCTTTAATGACATCTCACTACAAATCACATCTATTTTGGAACAACTTAACATATCAATAGCATTAAAACCATTCGCTAAAATTAAATATTACATATTTAATTAAAAAAAAACACAAATAGGCGCAACTCACCGATCAGGGATATATATATATATATATATATATATAAATTAACATGAAAAGACTGTAAAGGTGTATATATAGGACAATCTAGCCATAGCTTTAATAAGAACCTCCAGGAGCACCTTCGTTTCTTTGGACACGGTTTAATCTATAAGTCATACTTTTGGGGAGAGCTCATTATCGATAATCCATTTTACTGAAAGGGGTCGTAAGCTGGACCTCCTCGAGTGATTAGAAATCTACAAAGCGTGCACTAATTCGGACATCCCTGTAACTAACTACCAACGTAATCTATACCCTTATTTTTAATTATAAGAATAAATTTATAAAATAATTTTTTTTGGCTAATGGATATATTCCAAAGCCAGGCAAAAGCCATATGTAATATAAAAAAAAAATATTGAAAATCAGTCACCTAAAAGGGAGAAAATCCACCGTGCTCTTTCTTCGCATTTAGAAAGCTTTCGACTTAGTTTGTCATTTTGGCCTCCTGTATAAATACATCTTTTTATGCCGGTAATTGTAAATATCAGATTTATTTCCAGATTTATAGATACGTATGATACCAGTAACTTTCCACTGATTAGGGAATACCGATGTTTTTAATATTTTATTGACTTAAAGGCGCCAATAGAGCGTGTATGCAATCTTTTATTAGAAACGAAGTAAAATTATTACTAAGGTGTTTTGCAGCATTTATTATGTCAGTGTTCGAGATTAAGTTAACTTCAATAAACTATTGACTGTCAGCAGAGTACGATTTTCGTAGATCATGAAACAGGTGATTCTGTAATGAGATTTTTTAAATGCTACATAATTCCATATATATATTTTTTTTTTGGGTCAGTACAGATTGCATTTCAGCATCATTGATAAAATATTTTTAGTCATTTCTAATAGAAAATCGAATTTCCCGTACCCCTTTATTCCCGTACATGCCATACTTGAACTTTTTAAAGAGTTTTTTGAAATGGTTTTTACGTTTTATAAATTTAATTGTGTTACGACTAAACCAGGACGAATATTTATTTCTACTCGCAGTGTGGGTTTTTACGGGGATATGTTTTTTAAATGACAAATTTAGAATCCTATACAATTCCGCACAACTTGTGCGTCATTCATATCAAAAAGACTATTTCATTCATAAGCGTTTTTATCGGCATAAAATGCAAAGTAGTTTGGTGCTGGCATTTAGATTAAATTACTTATCAGACAGTATTTTTATATTGAGGGCTAAAGGTGCGTGATGATTGTCAACCTAATGATTGGCCAAATCATTGATACTCGTACATGAGACAGAGATATAATCATCACATTTTTTTTATTGACGGAAAATATCCATTTTGCATAATACATAGCAATACAATCATAGACTTATTATACTAAATATAATATATATATATATATATATATATATATACATGTCTACAAATAAGGCAAGTTAGAAAGAACAACAAACATTTATGTGCTTAAGATCAGATACAAACATAGAATACGATTTAACAAAAAGATCGAAATTAAGACTAAGAGATAATTTATTTGACTTGCGCATGAACCGACAAAGTGGACTATTAATACCATAGTTAGATTTATGGAATGGAATGGAAAATAGTGCTGGATTTCTGATTTGTCGATTTGAGGTGTTAATATGGAAGTCAATTTGATTAAAAAGATATACACAATCCGCTTGGCTATTTACTAGCTTATAAAAGAAACACAAGTCCGCGAAGGACCTTCTACAACATAACTTATCAATACTGAGCTTCTTACAAACTAAATTGATATTAGTATCGTTGTTGTAACCTAATTTATAAACCATAATTTTCAAAAATTTATTTTGAATTGATTCGATGTTATTGCAATACGTTACTTGATATGGTGACCAGACACATGATCCATTTTCCAGAACGGAACGGGTAAGCAAAATAGATGACTTTGAATGCCGTTGGAGATAAACCGGTTGCCAATCGTTTAATATAGCTAAGCATCCTTAGAGCCCGCATACAAATTCCATTAATATGATTTCCGAATGTCAATTTTTTGTCGAACGCTATGCCCAAATCCACAATTTCATCTATCTCATCTAATTCAATGCTATCTATAAAGTAAGAAGTGAAAAAATATAAAGGAATAGATTTCCTGGAGAATCTTATTATTTTACATTTCAAAATATTTTACAATATTAAATAAAAGATAGTTTTTGCAACACCAGTTGTGAGTCGATTCTCTTGAGGAGCTTTAAGTCATCGGCGAAAAGCAAAAAAGACGAATGTTTAATGACTCGATGTATATCATTAATAAAAATTAAGAACAACAACGGTCCGCAGTGTGACCCTTGCGGAACACCCGAATCCACTTTAATTTCTTTAGAAAGATGGTTTTTTAATTTTTACATATTGAAAACGATCGATTAAGAAACTTCTAAATCAATTGATTACATTGGCATGGATTCCTAGGGCAAGCTTACCAATTATTATTTCATGGTTGACAATATCAAATGCTTTCGCAAAGTCAGTGGAGATCGTGTACCGCACTATTAGCTTCAAATGTATTTATAATGTATGAGCTGAAAGATAAGAGGTTCGTTGTGGTAGATTTTCCAGATCGCAATCCATGTTGTTCATTTATGAAGATATTTTTACACCCAATTTGAAATTGGGAGTTTCGCTTATAATCTATAATTAATAGGTATTTACAAAAGGTGGAGGTCACCTTATTTATCAATACAATTGATAATTCCATTGTTAATGCTTAAAAAAAATAACTGAGCGAATGTAGCTTCAATCTCTCAATTGGATTTTCGATCTTATTTTCCACTGACACTAATAAAAAAATGGTAATGTGTCCATCATGGCACTTTCCCCGGTGAATACGGTCAAATAAGTTTCTGATAGAAAATTTAATAGGGAAGCAAAATGATTAATAGAAAAAATTGATTGTTATCTTTTAAAGTTAAAGCCGAGTATTTAGAAGAATATTGTAATTAAATGTGTTATTTCTTACCTTACAATAGGTTAAAATAATTCCTCCACTCTCTTCTTCATTTTTGCAAACTGGAGGCGTTTGCGAATGATAAGTTGAATTTGACGGCACTTTGACGTTTTATTTGTCATTAAAATAATTATTTCAATAATTAAAATCTCTAAGGGAATTTATCAGATAAATGCTTATAAAATGAAAACCGGAGGTCCTACAATAAAAGTTTTATAACAGAAATTATTTATTTTCCAAGATCTAAAACTTTTATTTGAAACATTTTTCTATCCGAATTAAAAAATGAAAAATTGCTAAGAGTAAAGTTGCACTTAATGAGTTTTGATTCTAACCAAAAGCTTTTCAGATCATTCCACTGTTATATAAAGCTTAGATATAAAGTTTGGGCTTAATCCATTCAGCCGTTTATGCGCTATCGCGGAAACACACAGACACACACACAGACATTTTTCAAAACTCGATGGAATGGACTCAGGGGACCTCAAAACGTGCATATTTGTTGAAATTGGCAGTTCGAAAATTTTCACGATCACAATACTTTCCCTTGGACAGGGGTCCGGGGAAAGTAAAAACGCAGATGAAAGCCTTGTCACGAGTTATGCAGATGACGAAACTTGTAGAAACGTGGTTAGGATATGCTACAAAAAATGAATTGTTAGTGCAGATGAGGAATGTTTATTTGAGGAGATGCAGAAAATGTAAAAGTTTATTTTCATTGAATTTGTTTTGAGGGTTTTCATAATTAATAAAAAATACTTTTAATTGCAACAATCAACAAATATAACAAGTTATTTATTTTTTAATAAAATAATAGAATTATTAGTTTATATGTTTTACTATTTCTAATGGATTTTGTCGTTGCGTAAACGCAACATTATTGTTTAACTCTAACTCTTGCAAAAATTAAACTGAACGTTTTTAAAATATATTTAACATGTATCATGTTAAGATACTTTAACCGAAATTACATCTTTTGTATATTTTGCTTGATCATTGGTGGGTTGGACAATCTCATGAATTCTCAAATCAGAAAATAATTATTTTCCATAATATTTGTGAATTTATTATTACCAAATAAACGACAAACAAAAATAATTCGAGAGACACGCTTCTTCACTTTCTCCAATTTTACAACGATTGCTAGAAGTGGATTTCAAGGTAATTTCAACCATTTTTTGTATGAAATGTGAGCATGATATTTAAATCTCACAAGAACTGCTAAGAATCTGCTAATTTGCATCCGAGAGAATATCTTCCATATAGTTATTTGTTTTTATATTGCCAAAAAACGTGTTCGTTAATTATATTTAGAAATGGTTTATCACTAAAATGTAGTGAATCACAGTCACATTATAATCATAACAATAATAATTTTAATTTCTGATATTATATTTTTTTTATTATCACCAAATTTAGGGGTGTTTGATGCGAACAATTGTAGACCTGTTTCAGCAGCAGGAGATTTTTGTCAATGATTTTTCTAAAAGTTTGTAATCGATTGTAAACAGGACGTATAATTTAAAATTTTCCAAATAAATTTAAAACTTATTCATAATCGAAACACATACGTAAGTCGTGAAAAAAATGTAGTAACGCATGTATTTGTTATTTAATCAATTGCTATTATTTTAATTGAATTATATTACTGTCACACATCCCCATTACAAGATAATATGAAAATAATCTTGCCGTAACTTAGAACATACTGTTTGTATGGCAGACGCAAAATTCTTGAAATGTCAAATTTAAAAGGTCATATTAAAAAAACGACCAAAAATATAAAAATTTGTATAAATATAAAGAAATATTCAGTACTTGAGTAATTTCATTACAAAAGGTGATAATTTAAAGTTAAAAATATAATAATCTAATATTAGATCAATAATTAAATTGGAAAATACAGTTATTTTATTTAAAAAAATGTAACGGTCACCAATTTTATTAGAAATAGTAGTACAACCGAATAAAATATTATAGATATTTTTAAATATTTATAAATACTAAATAACCACATTCATTATTTACTGTATTTTTAAAAAAGAGTATGAGTATGTTACAATAAATAAATTTGGTTACGCTACAATAATTATTACAGCGTAATAGAGCTGTTTCTCTAAAGTTGCTCTAAACAAGTTAAATTAGTCTAACTAATGGTCCAATCAGATTACAACATTATAGTATTATATTGCTATACCCTTGAAATTTGAAGAACCCATTTCCCTGCTGCTTTGCTTAAATTCGCAACATTCTTTTATTATATCTAAAAACATCACAAATGAAAGTTATTGAAATTAAACAAGTTTATCCAAAAACATTCATATTATCAGAATACAATAACACTGATTCCAAAATAATGTACTCCATATTAGACTCAACATATCCAATATACCCAATGTTAATTGAGTTAAAGCAATGCAGAAATCGATATATATGATATTTACCTGCTTTTAAACATCGGTTTGCGAAAAATATATTGCGTAAAATTTGACAGATGTATGAAATTGCCGTTTAGTAATATTGTTAATTACAGATAAGGGACAATAATTAGTAATATGGGTTTTATCGTTGTATTTAAATACGGTAAAATTATAAAAAGTTCGAAGATGTTCATGGTTGAATAAATACAATAAACGAATATTGAAATTTAATCGACACAGCTGATTTTTGCACGCGTCCTTCCTCGAACTAAATCATTTTTATCTGAGATCGTAGCCGAGACAGTACGATTAATTTATTTTAATTTAATTTATTTAACATCTTTACATTATACAAGGCAGACCTGTACTGACAAGACATATATCCCGAAACATGTGTCTGTAGATGGCCTTATACAGTGCATTTTTTTATCCAGGCCTCATAGGGATTTACATACTACCACTACTGAATTTTGTACATATTATTCTAAATTAAATGTGTGTTTAATTTGATCAAAATCCATACCATAGAAAAACCATTAACACGACGGAAAGATTTTCCAATGTAAATCCCTATGAGGCCTAGATAAAAAAAATCACTGTATAACATAAGGTTTCTTGTTCTTTACATTAAATATTCTCGATCAAAAATTGTTTCATTATGCATAACGATCTGAAATAATAAATAAATAAATGTGTTATTGATAAGCAACAGTAAGTGTCCATTATGTAAATCAATGTCTGGCAGGGTACTTGCCGAGAAGTAGGTATTTAATTATTCATTCAGAAATAATTTATCATTTATTTTCAAATTTCTTTTTATTTAATTTAACAATTTATTTAAAAAAACATGCTTTCTTCTAGATGAACGTCATGCCGAAAATTGTACATTCTTTAATAAATGAGCAACTGTCTTGGATTTAAATATCAGTTATAATTGAAAACCATCTGCAATTCAAGTACAACAATTCATGCAATTTATGTTAAGCACATTGGAAAAATTCTAGTTGATACTATTTACACGGACAATATAAGCCTGCTCGAAAAATTAAGAAACTTGGGTATTAATTAAAATACGTTATTATGGCTTAAATCAGTTTTAATTGGAAGGACTCAAAATGTTAAAATTAATAACTTATTGTTAAAATCAATTACTTCAAGGATCTCATATTCATACAATTTTATTTACCCAGATTATTAACGATATGAAAAAAAAAAATAAGCACGTCTTGCTTGATTTTGCTAAGCGTTTAACATACTGTTTGCTAAGGACACGACGTTATTTCAGGTAATTGAAAGTGGTGATGATTGTATGCTTTTACACAAAAACTTAAATAGTATCACAGAATGGTGCAGTCGTAACAAATTATATTTAAATTATGATAAATGTGTTTTTTATGGAGATAGTAACACTATAATTAATCAGTACAATATTGATTATCATACGGCGCGTATATACTATAAAAGACTTATGAGTTATTATTAATGATCGCTTATCATTCAAAAATCACTTAAAACACATGTGTAAGAAAGGCATGCAATTTTGGGGATTTTTTTGTCACAATGATATGAGGTGTGTATTCTCAACAACTATATTGTAGTCTTCAATCGTCGACATCAATAGAATTGAATGTGTTAAGGGGGAGTGGAAGTAAAACGGAGCTAGAAGCAGCTAAAGTAATGATTACTGTTGAGTGCAATAACAAAAAGGATAGGTGGCTGGGAGAAGAAATGAAGAGTGTGAGGAATCTTATAAATGAAAAACAACTATGGAATTATATTAAACAGAGAAGTCAAAATAGCAAAAGCAGAGGAGAAGACATAAATATAGACGATTGGAAGCGATACTTCGAAGGACTACTGGGATCGAAGGACAGGGAGCAAGTGGAGTTGGACGGTAGGCAACAATTTAACACAGATGAAGACTAGACAATGGGCGAATTTGAAAAGGCTATAACGAACATGAAAAAAGGAAAGGCAGCAAGACCGGACAGGATTAAAGCGGAAATGTGGCAGCTAATAGGTGGGGAAGGGAAACAAAAAATGTTGGAATTAATCAATAAAATATGGAGAGGAGAGGACAATTTTCCTAATGAATGGAGAGAAGGGGTGATAGTGCCGATCTATAAAGGAGGAAATACAAGGGAGACAAAGAATTACAGAGGCATTACGTTGATGGATACCACTTACAAGATAACGATGTCTATGGTGAAGGACAGATTGGAGGAAGAGGCAGAGGAAAAGGGGTGGTTGCCAGAAGTTCAAGCCGGATTTAGGAAGCAACGGACAACTACTGAGCAAATAGCTACGCTGAACTGGGTGATTGAGAGAGAACTAAGAAAAAAAGGTCGAGTGTGTGCGTTATTTGTAGATCTGAAAGCAACGTATGATTCTGTGAATAGAAGACTGTTGGTGGAGTGCCTGAAAAGAAAGGGAGTATCTCTGCAGATGGGAAATTGGATAAATGAAGCATATAGAGAAACGTGGTGCAAGGTAAGAATGGGTGGGTCAGTCTCTGAACGTATTCCGGTATACACAGGTGTGAGACAGGGGTATCCATTAAGCCCTCTGTTATTTAACCTATATATATCTGAAATGGAGAAGGTTTTCGAGCTAGGTCAAGCAGGGGGTGTAGTCGTTGGAGGAATGAAGATTTGGAGCCTTGCGTACGCAGACGACGTAGTGGTGCTAGCGAAAACGTTCAGGGAACTGAGAGAAATGAAAAATAGGCTTGAAAGATATTTTGATAGAAGAAAGTTAAGAGTGAATGTGAGCAAAACAAAATGGACCTTGTTTAAGAATGCAGGTGGTAGAATAAAAGAGGAAGTGCTAGAGTGAAAGGGAGAAGAGGTCGAAAGATTAAAAGAGTTCAAATACTTAGGATTCGTGTTTGCCGAGTCGGGGAGCAAGACTAGGCATACCGAATTCGTGTGTAAAAAGGCAAGAGAGGCAATAGAGCGATTGAGGAATACATGGGAAGGTATGTTAGGATGTAATGTAAAGATGCAAATGTTGTGGTGGGATGCGTGTATAAGGTCCATTTTGTTATATGCGGCGGAAGTATGGGGAGTGAGAGGGTATGAAAGTGTGGAAAGAATACAACTGCAGTACTTAAAAAGAATACTGGGTTTAGAAAAAAAAAACCAAACTATGTAGTACTGCAGGAATGTAACAGAATGTCTATGGAGTGGGAGGCGGCAAAGAGGGTAGTAAAGTTTGAAAGGAAGATTGCGGGGTTAGAGAATGGAAGACTAGTCAGAGAAGCATGGGCGGTGTGCTATTGGGAGTGGAAACAGCAGGGAGAAGGTATCAAGTGGATGAAAGATAGATGTAAATTGTATGAAAGAGCAGGATGGTCATTGGAGATATTTGAGGAGAAAATAGGGTTAGGGCAAAAGGTGGAAGTAGAGGTGGCAATTAAGCTGGAAGGCGTGGAGCTGCAAATAAGACAGGGCAAAATTGATAAGAGTAGTCTTTGTCCACTCTACAAGCACTCCTTGTAGAGTGGACAAAGACTACTCTTGACCAAAAATTAAAAGATGAAGAAATACGTTTGATGGCACGGCTGAGATGTGGGAATTAGGAAAGAGGATATAAGGTATGGATGGGAGAGGATTACAGAAGGTGTGTGTGTGTTGTAAGGCAAGAATGAATACATAGGAACACTGGATGAATGAGTGCGAGGTAATGAAATAGGTAGTGGCTGCGGGAGGGGAAGAGGGATCGGTAAATAGATTGTTATGTGAGAGTGGAAGAGGAATACATAGATGCAAGGAGATAATGAGAATAAGGGAAAGGAGGCGTAGCTAGGCGACAGAGGGGTTGGAAATAGGATGAAATTGACAAGAAGTGATAGAAGCAATAGAATATACTGCGTAAGACGTAAAATTATGCCAAATAAAGGTTTTTTTTAATGTGTTCAAAATAAAATGGGCTGCTATAATAAATAATGGTTTCATTAAATATTCGAATTATTACTATCCGCTACGGATAAAAAAAATTAAGCATATTAATCCATTAATAATGTATCCGAAATGTACATATAAAATAAAAATTAAAGTGTGAAGAAAGGATATTAGTACTTTTTTATCAATTACATTTGATCTTCACGTAACTTACCCAATCAATTTAAGTTTACTTACATTTCATACATTATGTATCCTGCTTTATTGTGAGACGTCAAATTTAATGTAAATATATATACACAATCTTTAAGAATTAATACCATTTATTTTGTTCACACACATAACTCAAATCATGGATTGTTATGAAATCCCCCTTAGTCGCTTATTAAGATTATGATTTGAATAATTAAGGTATTCAATTCTTATAAATATGCGTTAAAGTCTGAATTAAAGAAACGTACAATAATAATAATGTCTCGGCTGAAAGACTTAAGGTCGATAGCCATTTATAAGTTTAGATCAAATATATTGTATAATATATGTATATGTAAATACCAGAATAAAGATGATTGTATATATATAATAATGTCTTTAGTTTCCAATACAAGAACCAAAACAGGAAAATATTATGGAAAGTGAATACATGTTAATTGCATCGATACTAAAAACCTAAATAAACAAAAAAAAGAAGTTCAACTAAAAATATAATACTAAATTACAAAATATTTAAAGCTAAACTCTGCATTATAACTTTTATGTATGTCGACCACTTATGAACAAATCCCGGAAATGCTTATATTTATTGCGGCACGTATGACCTGCCTAATATTGGTCTTTGCTACTGGTGGCTTGAAAGTGTATGTATTTCTAAAAGCTGGTATTGGAGCGTAAAAATATGTTCAATGAATTATTTATTTTTATACTTATTATATTATATTGTTTTATTGTATCCTTATGTTTTTTCAAATTTATATGTGAAAAGTGGTTTTGCCGTTAATAAGTTTTATTTTTATAATTATATTTGTCAACAAAAAAAAAATGTGGAAAAAAAACTTGGAATAAAGTTTTGATTTTGATCAAAAACTTTTCCGATCTTACCAATGTGATAAAATATTTGGATACAACGTTTGGGCACGCGAGGAAATCTCAAAACCGTTGAAATTTGCGATCCCAACATTTTTTCGATCCCTTGAAAAGAAGTTCTAGGAACATTTTTACGATCGCGATATATTCCCTTGGAAAGAGGTTCTAGGAAAGACAGAAATACTCTCAGGAACACCAGAAAAAATTGCTTTATTTATTATTTAGGTGGCATTCATGACGAATATGAACGAAGTTTATATTCTCTGCTCGGGTTATTAAATTATAACTTTTCTTATCAGATATCGATTGACACTATATGGTTGATAATATTAAGCAATTTGTTTAAAGTACCACTCATCAATTAGGACTTAGTAAAATTTTAAATATGATATACATAGCACATCGTGAAACATGTCATATTTGAAGTATTATAACTTTTTGTTGGTGTTTTTTTAGAATTGAGACAACATTTTCTTGATAAACATTACAATTTATTTTGTTATTTCTCACCTTACGAGTTTTTCAAAATATTGTTGTTCAATTTTTATTTTCTTGTGAGATTTTTATTCGTTATAACCTTATAAATTTCCACTGCTGATTCATTACCGAGACATGAAAACCATTTCGACGTGGAATTAAATAATTTTGACGTTGACGTTTGTATCGTTTTAGGAAATTTATGTGAGAAACGGGACTTTTCTAATTCGTTGATCAAATACCGTGGCAAACTTCTCGTCGGTTTTGGAATGCTGGAGTTTGTTTAAAATTTGAAGAGAGAATCTTTCGAATACTTCTAAATTATTAATTTTAAAGATCAATGTAAAGACTGCAATTAGAAATTAGTAGTTTGTAACTCAGTTATTTTTCTTATATCTATAGATTGAATGTTGTTAATAGCAATCCTTGACAAGGAGTCAGCAACTTAGTTTTCAGGTCTTTATTAATTGTAATTTTAATTAGATGAGTGATAAATAGAATTACACTTACACAATGTGATTGATTAGGTGAGTAGAATTTCAATGTTCTGTTAATCTTTCTTTTTTAATTTCTTGTTGAAGGTAATCCTTGAAGTGTCAACTGTTTGCTTGCGTCTTAGCTCTGCAGGGTGTGCTTATTTGCGACTACATGAAAATGGCCAAAAATCTCGGAAATCTATCTCTTTCTTAAAATGTTGGGGGGTAAGGGGAACGAAACCGAATCGCACTATGGCTTTATGAGAATGGCCAAACTCGAAATGTTTAAAGAGAGACAGCCTGTTACAAGCGGCGGAGGATAACGGAAGAAAAGAAACCACAATTTATGGGGTGCTGATGTTTTAATTTATGACCCCATCGGTTAGAATAGCAGGTAGTTTCCCTTATTTGCCCCTTTTTAGAGCGTCATTCGGTCGTCTTATTTCCGAAAATTTATTAAATACATTTGTTAATTATACTATGGTTTATTTAGTTTCTTTTAAATTTGATTAATTAAAAGTTTTTTCAATTTTCAATGTTACGTGTATATATAAATATGAAATTAAATTTATAAGAAAGTATTATTCTATTATTATAAAAACAAAATTTTCAATGATGCCTGTAACTCCGTTATTATTAAAAATAGAAAAATATAATTAACACTTTATTCTGACTTCGAATATATTATTACATGTTACTTATCATTTTTTGTTTCTGAGTTATATCGAAGATAGATTTATAAAAAATATATTATAAAATGTAGCTTTGGGAAATAATAATATTTTTTTTTCTACCCTATTGTTTTTATCATCTTAAAATTAAAAAGATTTCCATAAAATTCACCAACCTGTAAATTGATGGTTTCAAATAGAAGTCCTGCAAATATTTTCAAGATATAAATTTTTGAAATTAGAATTTCATATTGTTACTATTATGTATGTATATGAATAAATGTGCATATGCGTTTTATTATGGTTCAATTTAATAATAATAATTACATTATATATGAAATGTCATCACATTCGGTGGTAGGTTAAGCATTAGCACGTTTTATCGCGTTTAAATAGTACATACATGATGAACTTTCAATTTAGGACTAAATTTAACGATAATAAAATCACACTGCTGCATTATTAGTTTAAAGGTTTCGAATTCCATTATTAAAATAATTAAATTGCTCGCAATTCATTTTCTTCCCAATTCAAATAATCCATCCAAAAAATAAAAAATGCACAATTTCAATGCTGATAATAATACAACATTTAATATTACAATATTTTTGGTTGGTTTTCCAAATAATAAAACATCTGGAAAACTTACGGAAAGTCCAATACCCGAATTCGTTTGAAAAAGATGGACATTTTCTGAAATTTATTTAATATTTATTGCGGCTAATAAAAAATGAAATTGAAGATTACGATTTCATTTCAGTTACTTAAAAAAGTAGTAAAAGAAGTCCATCTGTTTTCAGTCGGTGCACGGCGTTATCTTATAAATTACAATAACTCCCGTATTTTCCATTCGTTCGCATTTTTAAATTTTATTTTGATGAAGTAATTACGATTAAATTATGTAATATTAATTGTAATGCATTGACGTTGTTCCGAATACAAATAATATAATAGAATGGTATTTAATTTGAACGAGAGGTGTTAAACCTTAAGGTCGGCCTTCCGCTCCGGCTATGTAGGCACTCTTTCGTGAACAACTAACTTCAAATGCTCCTAAGCGATTCTTCCTGACGAACCAACCCTTCCTTAGATATTGGTGTCGGAGTCACCAATTGTAGAGATTAATGTAATTTTCTTGTTTATGTTTTGAGGTTTATATTAAACATAATGATTTCATTTTCTAAGTAGACATCTTTAATATTTTTAAAAGATGACCATCTACATATATTTTATTAATTAAACATTGCGCCATGGAAAACTTATCCAGACACATTACCAAATTTTATTGAAATACAAAAATAATGATAACGCTATAAGGTAAAGGGTGCAGCTGATATTCAAGAGGTTTTGCCTTATTAATCCATTAATTACTTCGATCGCTAAATTCACTTTTAGTTGCCGAATTTTAAATTACACTAGCAGCTGGATTATGGACACGAGACGAGATTGAGAAACGCAATACGGAGAAAACATTTACATGTTACCACACATGTGGAACAAGTTACAAGAAGTATTTCCTTCGATATTTAACGCGCGCGCGTGTGCGGATAGATTTCAATATTGCCTTGAATAAATTTGTAATCGCCGAGAAATCCATGGTCCACGACAAGTATAGATAATATTAAGCGAAGGTTTGAATTAATGATTCGACACAGTGATATATTCTATTAAATTAATAGAAAAAAAACATAATTTATGCGCTGATAAATTAATTCCTTGTTACTCTTATAAAAATCAAATAGAATAAGTTAAAATTTCATTTTGACATTTTGTAAATATAACATCACACTGATTCACACTGATAAATTACGATAATCTAATATTTTAATTAACGTAAGACAGGTAAACTTGAAACTATAAGCTAAAAATATTAATCTATTGCAATGAATTTGTGAATCATTTAAATAAAATTTTAAAGTAAATTACAACCGCTTGTTAGACTTTGCTAATGTTTTTCTAAAAATATATTTTTTCAATAAAAATGTATATAGAACAATGGATATTTCAATAAAATCTTTATTTAATAAGCACGGAACTGTATTATACTGCTGTTACACAGTCTAATATAAAGGTTAATAAAAATATATTAAAAGGAAACTTACAAAATAGTATATACAAAATTTAATAAATTTGTTTTATCAATAATTTGAAGAAAAACAATGATTCCAATTTCCATAGTTTTCCTGATTCGATTAACTTACCTGGCCATAACAGTTACATTACAACATATCAAAAAATTAATAAAGAAAACCGATATTTTGAGACAGGAGAAACCTACCTAACTTAAACAAAAGATTGACAGATTAAAACAGCCTTAGACAGTGTAATCATAACGAATAGAACACATTTGTTTTTTAAAATAAATTTTATTCAGTTGATAATTAAAAAAAAAACGCTTGGACAGGTCGATTACTGTTTTTACTAGTGCATCTTCTACCGTAAATAATGCAACCCCAACTTTAAAAATTCAAATAGTATAGCACCCCTTCCGATACCTCAAATGATAGATTTTTTTATTCTGAATATAACGAAACAAAAATTATCAAATGGGGTAATAAATTACGGTGATATTTATCAAAATGTATTTGTTCATGAAATTAAGAGAATAACCAAATTTAAGTAACTAATACTTTATTAAATGTTCAAAGTGCTACCCGTTAACGAAGAGACAATGCCCTAATCTATCTACAAAAGCTTGTTGAACATTATCTAACATATCTGGAGTAATTAAGTGAATTTCTACACGAATTCTTTCATTTGACTCATCAATATTTGCAGGTTTATTCAAATAAACTTTACTTTTTAAATAACCCGAAAGAAAATAATCTAGTGGGGTTAAATCTGGCGATCTTGCTGGCCATTCAATATGACCTCGTCTACCAATCGAGGTATTTCCGAACTGGTCGTGCATAATGTGGAGGCACAACGTCTTACTGTAACCAAATTCTGTCGTCGGGTCTATCAGGATATTCTACGTTGGGAAACAATACCGCTAAAGTATATATATATATATATATTCTGGGCGTCCCAGAAACAAATAACTATTTTCTCTTTGCATCTACACAAAAGTACCGAACAAATATAAATAAATACTTAAATAATTGAAAACGGCGGAAAGACCTTTGGTCGATAGTCATTTCCTAAAATTGTAACATATGTATTGTAAGTAATATTAAATTTTGTAAAAATATTCATATATAATTGAAAACAAGTGAAAAAATATATTGTAATACAAAGAAGTTTGTTTACTTTGTGTTACAATACATTTTTTTATATTTCAATATAAATTATTTTATTTTAATGGGAGATTTCTTATGTATTGGAGAAAATATTTATTCTAAATTATACTATCACTTAGTATTTAGTGAAATTATCGAAATATTATACAGTGATTAATGAGGAAAATGTAAACAAATGGTCGATAGCTCATGACAGACTACTAACACAATTGTACATATTGTTATAATAAATTTTATAAAATTTTGTTGTCATATTGTCTGAATAAAGATGTTTGTATATATGTAAATAAGTATTACATTAAACATATTGTGTTAACCACTTGCGCTATGATTTACTTTTCGGTAGCTGAGCCGCGCTCTACTATATATGTAAAGTTTCGTAAGGCATCGACGTCTCACCGCGTCAGCGAGCTCAGGGGTTTGACCAGTGCTTAGCGCGAGGGTAGGGTCTTACATAAAAGATTTACACGAATATAAATAATTATTCACAACAACAATAAATTTTATTTATCAATAGTCTACTTTTGTATGATAATTTTCAAAATAAATGGGAATATGCTTCGTTTTTTATGTTTGGAGCAGACTTTACACCGTCTTTGGGGATTTTTTTAGCGTCTGTGGCTGGAATCTTCCTAGGAAAGTGGCCCCATTGTTTCGATTGTAACCGAAAGTGGTGTATCACCAGCAGATAGCCTTCCGCGCTCTCTGTACTTAGGAATACATACACTTTCTAAAATGTGTTCTGCCACATCTAATCAAAATTTTTAAAACGTGTATTTTTTCGATGTCTTCAAAAATAAAACATAAGCATTGAAAAGTGTCATGTCCATTAGGTAAAAAAAATATTTTTTTGTAACTTTTTATATATTTTCTCATAATTGAGAAAGAAGATAAGTGGCTATCTTGGTGATCCACCCCACCCATGCCCTCATTATATTCCAATACGATATTGGGCTTAGTAACCGCGATATTATTTTTCCATCTCTTTTTCTCCATTTTCAACATTTCAAATGTTTTATGTTTCGTGGACAATAAATATATATCCTTCCACTTTGCAACTAAAATACCTTTGCATGATCTTGAAATTGCTTCTGATTTTTTCAGCATTATCGTTGCGAGCTCTTTCGGCATATTCTTTATATTGTATCTTACTGTCCCTATGACATTGATTTGCATGGATTGCAATTTTTGAAATAAATTTGGCAAAGAATACCAGTTATCTATAAATAAGGTGTGGCCGAAATTAGCTATGGGTGTGCACATAAACATGGTAACATTTTCGGAAGCACTGGTGATTGAATTTTTCACTTTATCTTGGCCTGTGTATATTTTAAATTCCATACAATACCCTGATTTCGACTCGCACAACTTATAAAACTTTACTCCAAAACGTGCCCTCTTTGATGGATTGTACTGTTTATATGACATTCGACCGGTATATTTCATGAGAGACTCATCTAATGACATATATTCTTCAGGAATATAAATATTTATAAATTTTTCATTGAGATAATCGATTATAACTCGTAATTTGCATAAACAATCATCTTCATTAGATACAACTTCATTATTTTAAAAGTGTAAAAAAACGGGAGAGTTGTGCAAATCTCCGCAACGGCATTATTTTAGGGAAAATGCCAGTCTCAATAATACTTCTCCTTGACCAATGGGATTGGACATTCGCCTTTTTTACTTGTGCCATCAAGATGCATAACGCAAAATATGTCTGAATTTCATCTATATTCGTATCGCTCCAAAACTCTTCGTTTTTTTTTTAATTTTCGGTTTACATCTCCAATTGTTTGACAATAATGTTCCATAAGTCTTTTGATAAAAATTTGTTAAGCATTTCTAAAGCTGTGAATGGTTCTCCTACTTCTGTGGTCATTCCAGGAACCCTTGAGTACTGCCAAATTTTGCATTCATTTTCCTTATCTTCCCATGTCCATTCATCAGATGTAAAATTTACTTCACGATTTTCAATTTCGCTTTTTTCTTCACTTACTTCATTATTTTCAATTTCACTTTCTTCACTGTCAGATACTATAATTCTGCACCGATTCCGAACAGGACAAACAATTTTCTCGCAGTTACTATCTGTATCACTATCAGACGGAATAACTAGACGCTTTCTTTTTGTACTTGTTGAAACAACATTGCTGAGATTCTTATTATTGTTATTCATTTTATAATATGGGTCGGACTAAAATAAAAAATATATTATTTTTTAGCATTATAATAAAATAAAAACTGCTAACTGCAAACCACAAGCATTTCCTTGTAAAAAATCAGTACAACATACCTTATCGATTCAGAAATATTCCTTATATCGATAACTCTACACGATGTGAACTAACTTTATAATTGCAGTTCGAATAATGACGTTACTTCTGTCAGTCGACGTTGCACACACGTCGCTTTTTGTTTTTGCGACAAATGCTACCAACGTGGTAAACACGTCACTTCCGGTTTTGAAAAAATCATCAAGGCGTGCCTGGCACGTCAATATAGCGCAAGTGGTTAAATAGGAATAGGTTAAAAGTTAAACATTATTTTGCGTGATCTACAACATTAAAATATTCAAGTTATTTACTTACAATTTATACTGGTACAAATGTTTAATTACATATTAATTGTACCACAACTGAAATTGAAAGGATACATTAGAGCTTACAATAATAAATAATAGGTAATATAATTATCTATAATTTCAATACTTATTCATTAAATGATATAATGAAAAGATTAGAGAAATGGAATGAATGTAGATTTATGGTTACATGTTTATACATTCTGATAAAATCTCTGTCAACTCATGTCTTGCGCAGACAATAACCAGTCACTATAAACCCGGCGCTGTCACCATAACAAAATACTTCTAGGTCCTTTACAGTAAATTAGAAAATAAATAAAAAAAGATTTTTTAATATCACAAATTATAAATTATTAATGGTTGGAATTTAGCATTTTCCTATTAAAATATTAGCTACACAATGCGTTCATAATTAAAGGAATAAATTCATTTAAATTTATGGAGATTATTTTCAAAAAAACTGCTCATCTTTCTCACCAAAATGTATAAACATTGTGTCTTAAAAGAAATGCCGATAAAAAGTTACTTTTTTTCAATAGGAACACCATATATTGAATTTTTTGAAGAATTCAAGATAACTTTTGTATATATTGTAATATACACATCTTTAACTGCCAATAAAATATTGATAGATTAAAATGATCTTATATAGTGCAATTATAACAGACAATTATATATACAAACATCTTTATTCAGAGAGCAGAATTACAATTCTTTACAAATATTTATATTTACAATACATATTGTAGTAGTCTGTCATGGGCTATCGACCGAAGGTCTTTCTGCCCGCAGACAATTATTTTATTACATTTTATTCAGTTGAAAATTATTGGAAAACCCCTTGAATACGTCGATTAGTGTTTTTAACTGTTTATTGTCTCGGCTATAAAATTTATGTACATGATGTCCAATAAAAAATGTCGATACAAAGTTACCTTTTATTTATGGAAACGCCCTAAATTTTATTACATATTTAGAAACCTCAGAGAATCTTAGACATTTTTTATGTATGTGATACATCTATCTTCAACTGTTGACTAAATAATGCTAATTATTTCATAATTCTATTATAAACAAAAATACATAGCAACTGTTGTAATGGGGCACAAATAAATTTAAACCTTAATTTAATATATCACACAAAAACAACAATATAAGAATAATTGCCATATAATAAATGTTGAATGGCTATCTTCACATCATTAAACAATTGACAATATTCGTAAACAGTTTAAGATAGATATAGGGCAATATATACGAAAAGTATCTGGAATTCCCCAAAGAATCCAAATATCGAATAATATATAGGATGGTTGATTTAAATAAGATAACTTTCTTATATATCTGCATTAATACGACGAAATGAAAGTAGTATTGTGCTCACATTACCATTTTTTTTTAATATTACATGGCTGAGATTAAAATTTAAATAATACTTATCGAAAATCTGATTAGTAAATAATTTCAAGTAAATTAGTCGTAAATAAGAGGAAAAGTTAATATTTATGTGAAATTTATTTTTTACATGTAAAAGTAAGATTCAATTAACGATTAATATACATCAATCATTTATCTCCTTATATCGCGCTTGCCGACATAATTAAATAACATACGATTTGTTCTATTGTACTTATTTACGAATAAATTATGACAATTTTTCATACTATTGATATACATTATCTGTATATTTCCCCATTTTATAGCACTAGGTTTGCAAATATTAAGGGTGCATTATTTAAAAGTAAAAATGGCAATGAAAACTCTGTATAATTTATTTGCAATTAATTTATTTATTTATATTATATGTTGATTAAAATCTCTGTTTTTTTATTTAATTCTTGTTATTACATAATAGCAAACCTAATAGGTATTATTATAATAAAACAATAATAATAATAATAATAATAAATTTAAACAAAACAATAAATGCTAAGTACTATAAACTTAGTAGACTTATATTTTTTATCATTCTCATTGAAGTTGAAAAAAATATTTCCTATATTTATTTTATTTATAAAATGAATCATCATAAAAACACTTTTTACCAATTATTCACGATTTCTTTAAAACATTTTGTTGTTGTTATTGTTTTCAAATTTTTATGGAAGTTAACTGTTTTTATTCATCTTATTTTACTAGCCTTGACAACCTCTATGGCAACTTATCAAAACTATTTTAAAATAATAGTCTAATTGCGTGTGGCATCGTCGAAGATTAGAGTCTAGAGGGTAGACGAGCGAAATTAATATAGAAGTACACCTTATTTTCTTCCTACTTAAAGTAGTGGGTTTGATAACTTCTTTTGGAAGTAAGTAAAACGACGCAATAAAATTTGAAAAATTCGTTTCCCTTTTTTTTATTTATGATTTTTTGGCAAAACAATAACTATTCAGATTTACAATACTTATTTAAGGCAACTTCCGTAATATATATTATTTCGATTATAGTGTGTGGTTTTGCTATATTTTGAGATGAAACTAATCTTTTATTTTATTGTGTATGTGAAGGAAACAATAACATAAGTTATTCAATTAACTCATTTCTGTTTTCAAATCACAAATACATTTCTAATTCTTGATTATGTTCTCATTTATTTGTTTAATTTTTTGAAAACAATCTGGGTTCAATGATTTACGCATACAACTTTCTGAAATGCCAATTAAAAAAAGAGAAAATACTCCGATTAGCTATTTATTTTAAATAATAAAAAAAGCATTTAAAGACACCTGTATTTTTCCCTATTTATGGTATATTATTGATAACTTTTTTTGGAAGTGGGCAACACCACGCAATAAATAATTGCTACATTTTTATATTTGGCTTATTCACTACAAATGTTTGACAAAATAAATACTAAAATTGACTATATTAATTTAAAACAAATTCTGCAATAAATATGATTTTAATCAAAGTATGTGGCTTTGCTAACTTTCTGCATCAAGCTATTAAATATTTTATTGTGTATAAAAAGGAAAATACAAATAATACATAAGAATTCAATTAACAGCAATCACAAATAAATTTAAAATTCTTCATTATGTTCTTATTTAATTGATAAATTATTATTTATTTATTTCTGAAATGCCAATTTAAAAATTAAAAATCTCGATTTTAAAATTGGCAAATTTAATATACTCCGTTTATATACAAAATGCATAATATGGGTTCAAGAACCCACTCCTGAGGTGCCCTCTAATTCAACACTAGATTTAGATTATAATCCATGTATGTTATATGTTTAACGTTATTGCGTAAATAACTGGCGAAAACATTGACAATATTTATACTGGCTCTGTAATTTTTCAAATAAAGCATATAATTGAACGCTTTATTTAAGCGAGTATATATGACATGAATGCTATCAAGATCAGATTACTCTTCTGTTTATTCTGTATATACATATACAGAATAAACAGAAGGATGATTCACAATAGGTAGACAAAACTTTGTCATCGTGTTTTGGTAGACATTTTCAGATATATATATATATATATATATACAAGGTGTACAGAAAATGAGTGAAAACCTTCAGGTAACTCAATTCATTAATTAATTTTTAATAGAAAATCCAAATAAAAAAATGCTGTATGGTTCTTCATTGAGGCTCACGAGGTCTTCGGAATTTTAAATATGTGACTATAAATGAGTATTGTTTTTTTAAATATTTTGTAAAAAATCAATAGCATTAACAATCAATTAGACACGTGTATAATTCCATTGATGTAAATGATTAATAAATCGGATATATTTACAATTTTATAACTTCATCAGAAGCATTCTTTTAATGAAAATAGATCTGGCAACGACGCACGCTCGTTTGTAAAAGAAAAGGTGTTTGATTCAGCGTTGCCAAATGTATAGTTCTTTTAAGTGGCCCGTGAGGCTTAAGGAAGGACCGTGTGACTTAGTTTCGTTAATATTTTTATCTAAAAATTAGTCAAAGAGTCACGCTACCTAAAGCTTTTCACTCATATTCTGTACACCTTGTATATATATATATATATGAAGATTCATTGAATTTTGTTTATTTAATTAAATAAATTTGATTATTTGTCGAATTTCGTTAAATCTATTTGTTATTTAGTCAAGTAATTATTCACGTGTATTAATTTTAACACTGTAAATCAATTACTTCAAATGGTCCCAATAAAAAAATCCAAAGGATTTAGTTCCAGAGATCTTGGCGGCCAAGCAATAAAACCACCTCGACCAATCCGTCGTTCATAACAATGTATATTCAACCATTCATCGTGTTAGCTATTGTGCTAAAACCATATTTGTTGCCGAACAAAAAGAGCGTTTCATCAAGAAATGTTAAATCGTGTTCTGCATTTAGCATGTGTGGTAAAACTTCTAATTCAAGTATTCATACTAAAACGATGTTGAAATCACGATTGTCTAACAGCATGTGGATTCTAGATATCCCTAAAATAACAATTTATTAAAATTAAATTTGATTTAATTTAATAATTTTGCCTTTTCTCATTTTCAAATACATCACACTTGTATATAATTTCGTATATACAAGATGCAGCAGAAACTTATTTTTTTGAAGAATTGGCCAAACGACAAGGAGTAAAAGTAGGGAGCTGGAATGGTATACGTCTCCTCAATTTTTGTTCCCCTCTCCATTGTGAGCATGTTGCCGTTTGGTACGTTGGTTTGGATCATTAGTCCTTATTTTTTTTTTTTAGGAAAAGGAGCGCAGCTCAATACAAGGAGATGATCCAAACAATTTTCCTTCCACATCTCGAAACAAGGACGCCGAGGATGTGTGGTTTCAACTAGACGAAGCCACGGCCCACACAACACAGGCCTCAATGGAATTGTTGCGGGAACACTTCCCTAGAGACGACCCCCTTGGCCGATACGCTCTGCAGATTTGAGGTTATTTAAAGTCTATCGTTTACAACCATTAACCATTCTAATTCACTTGAAGACAGCCATTCGGAACGCCATCGCCAAAATACCGATGGACATACTTAGAAAGTGGTGCAAAACTTCAGAAATAAACACAATCAATGCATATACAATGGCGACCGTTATTTGATAAAAGTAATTTTCAAAACTGCACGAAAAACAAATGATGAGGTGATCTGTAAGAAATAAGTATATCGATATCTGCAGTAGTTTCATTTATGTTAACATTTCTAAAACGTAAGTGTCTTTGCCGCACCCTCTATATTTATTAATTTGTCAATTTTATTAAAAAAAATTGATAAAGAGCACATTGTATTCGAAATGTACGTATAGTATTCAAAAATAAACAAGTGATGGTAGGAATAAAATATAAATACACTATTACTGCTACTATTTTAAAGTTGTACATTGATGATAATTAAACAAAATTTCAATCAAGTGTATTTCTGTAAATAAATCAAATACAACCTATCTTCATATACATATTTTTTAACACGATGTAAAAGTTTTGTACACCTAATATAAAGTACCGTGTAAAAACACACCTTTTTTATTCAGACTATACAGGTAATACAAAACAATATAACATAAATAATTACAATCCATGTATGTGTTAGTCTGACTGGACTATTAACAAGAGATCTTTTCGTCCTGTTTATTCTATTTCATTATCTTTTATTGTCCTTTGGCATTTGTGTTCTTCTAATTTTCTTAATTTTTTCAATGTCTTTTAATAGAATAAACAGCTGATTAAAATTAAATATTAAACATTTACTTCGATTATATGACATTTCTTACTTGACTGGAATTTCTATAAATAATTAATAGTTTGAAAAATATTATACAATTAAACGTAAAATATAATAACTAATTTAAATATTGCGATGCTTTTGACCGTACCGATGTGAAGTTATCCATGGTTTTCCAGCCACGGTTTTTAGGCCCGGCGCCTCCACCATGGCCGATGCGCCGACACTATCGTGGTTTATCCACGGCTTTTATTTCTCATTTATATACATTAGCATATTAATAGTAACCTGAAAGATTGCTTTGAATAACTGTAGCAATATAATTATTACTATTTGTAAGTCATCCACGGTTTCCAACAGAAAATCAGTGAAATTTCAAAGTACAAAACGACCTACTTTGGCGCCTTTAATTTTCGATTTCTTTGTCTTAGATTGTTACTAGATGTCTTAGGAACAATATTAAACAATAAAAAAGTTTATTTTTTTATTTTAACTATTTTTTAATTTTTTTTTTTTTTTCTTATCCACGGTTTCCAACAGAAAATCGATGAAATTTCAAAGTTCAAAACGACCGACTTTGGCGCCTTTAATTTTCGATTTCTTTGTCTTAGATTGTTACTAGATGTCTTAAGAACAATATCAAACAATAAAAAAGTTTATTTTTTTATTTTAACTATTTTTTTTTTATTTTATTTTTTCTTATCCACGGTTTCCAACAGAAAATCGATGAAATTTCAAAGTTCAAAACGACCTACTTTGGCGCCTTTAATTTCCGATTTATCTATCTTAGATTGTTATTAGAAGGCTTAAGATTTTTTTTCGAGGCCATCTTTTAATTAATACTTAAAGTATCTTAGAAATCGCATGAAATGTAAAATTATTAATTCATCTTTAATTCAAAATTGTTTTAGACGTGTTATGACACGGTTGCGGTTTAGTAGAAAAAGATAGCTATATAGTAAAATGGAAATAATCGTTTGAAAAAAGCCAAGAAATTTGCTATAAATTCGATCAATTTTCATTGTTTTTCATAATTATTTTTCACACAAACCAAACATTAAAATAATTTTTAATTCATTTGATGAAATTCCTACTTTTTTAAGATTATTTTAATTTATAATACAATATTGTTTATTGGTCACAACAGCAATCTAACTCGAATTACTGATTGCCAATATTTATATAGTTATCTCTTTCGTCTAAACCGCACCCTTAAAAGAAATCATTTGGAAAAATTATATTTCTTGTAATGACAAAAAAACAAATATATAAGGATTTATTAAGATAAAAGCAAAATCCATTTAACAAATTATTTTACACATGTGTTCTTAAATACTCACACAATTTTTATGTACGTAATTTCAACTATAATAAAAATACTTCATTTATTTACCCAACATACGTTTAACTTAAATAACCTTATATTTTACATTAATTGGAAATAAAATTGCGAGGTTAATTAAAATTAATCTTTAAAAGAATTTGATGAATCTTTCAAACGATATGTTAAATTTAATAGTAAATATTGTTTGTAAGGTATTTTTTTTTAATATTTATATAATCGCAATTTTAAATCTTAAACATTCATATCACCCTAGAACTAGTAAATACTGTATTGTTATTATTTATTTTTCTACAAATTATTAGATAATTCAACTTAAAAACAATATTTGTATAACTTAAAAGACTATTTTGAAATAAACAACTTCCAATGTATTGTCATTTTAATGTGTGAGTAAACAATCTAATCGTAAATCGTTTACAATAAAGTATTTTTTTTTATTTAATTTAATTAAAAAAATTAATTAAAATCGGAAATTAAAGGTGTCAAATTCAGTCGTTTTGAACTTTGAAATTTGGCCGATTTTCTCATGAAAACCGTTGATAATAAAAAAAAAAAAATAAAAAATAGTTAAAATAAAAAAATAATCTTTTTTATTATTTGATATGGTTATTAAGACATCTAGTAACAATCTAAGACAAAGAAATTGAAAATTAAAGGCGCCAAAGTCGGTCGTTTTGAACTTTGAAATTTCATCGATTTTCTGTTGAAAACCGTGGATAAGAAAAAAAAATTAAAAAATAGTTAAAATAAAAAAAATAACTTTTTTATAGTTTAATATTGTTCTTAAGACATCTAGTAACAATTTAAGATAAAGAAATCGAAAATTAAAGGCGCCAAAGTCGGTCGTTTTGAACTTTGAAATTTCACTGATTTTCTGTTGGAAACAGTGGGATGACTTACAAATAGTAATAATTATATTGCTACAGTTATTCAAAGCAATCTTTCAGGTTACTATTAATATGCTAATGTATATAAATGGGAAATAAAAGTCGTGGATAAACCACGATAGTTCCGGCGCATCCGCCATGGTGGAGGCGCCGGGCCTAAAACCGTGGCTGGAAAACCGTGGATTACTCCACATCGGTTTTGACCGTGTGGTAATTAATTTTCTATCAATTAAATGAAAAAGTTATTATGTTTTTTACTACTTTTTATAATATGCAATACCAACTAAGAAAGACTTCTTTAGAAGTGATCAATACGTGCCAGGAACTTAATACCGTAACCATTAAATAATTGAGTAGAAATAATTCTACAGTATTAAATATTTTAAAAATTAATAATATTTGATTCGTTTCAATGAAATATGTTTATTTTATCCAATTATTTTCATCGTTATCGAAAAAACAGAAAAAATATATTTACATCAATATATACCGAATAATTGTTTCATTACTTAGGAGTGTGAAGACATCTATACCTCGCCAATTCTTCGATCCCTTATTACCTAAGAATAATAAAAACAAGCTGTATATATTTATGTGCATATATTTTTTCTGTACACATCTTGATGATGACGAAAGTCGAAACTGGTCGGAGAAAACAAAAATATTTTAGTGAAACAAACCAAGTGTTAATTATTTTTAAAATATTTAATATTGTGATTATGTTTCATCAAGTGATTAATGACAAAAAAAAATTGAAAATAATTCTACAGAATTGTCAATTACTTTATTAATTATTATTTATTAAGATACTCGTTAATGGCACTTAAGAAATATTTCGTAATGCATTAATTTAAATAACTTGTTTATTTATATGAATTATTTACCAAATTAATGCACAGCGAATTTATTTAATGACAAAAACCAATGAAGTTGCATGAATATGTACCACATGATCTTTTTAATAAGTGGAAAAACAATCCAACGAAGTGTTTAATAACATTTTTCGCCAGAAAAAGAGAATTGTGGTAAAGATATTGGTAGTATTATATGTAATTCCGCCTTCAGTAAAACTACACAAGGAGGAAACGAGAAATTATGCGATAACAAATCTTTCTAATCCAAATTGCAAAAAATCTGCAAAATGGATTAAAAAATAGTAAATACCATTGCAAAATGGATGAAAGAGTCATCAGACGACATGGTTATTAAAACAACCGATATCAAAGTAACTAATGACTCGAATAGAGCATCTGCTGGTGTTTGAGAAATGGAAATAACTAAAATAACTGGCCTTAATTCTTCTAATCCATTAAAACCATATTTGCAATGGAATAACATTCACCATACTGAATTAGTTGATGCTCTGCGCGGAGTACCTTTTACATTAAGCAGTGACATTGGTAATACTTCTGTTAATACATCGTCCAATGAAAATAATAAACAAATTGTTTTTAATATGGGCAAAATAAATTATAAATATTTTAATTGTTCAAATATTTTTAAATAGATATGTCATTATTTATTAATAAATTATTATTAAAATAATTGTACCAAAAAACATTTGAAGTTTAGATTTTTTAGGTAAATACTTTGAATATTACACTCAAAATTTGTTGCTTTTATAAATTTGACTCGAGCAAAGTTAGCAAACCCATGAATTTACTCTCGTTAAATTAATAAACAACAAACTATTCGTGAAAAATGTGAACTTCTGGTGGTTTTACTTAGGATAAAATTATTGGCTATTGTTTCATTTGAAAATAATCCATAAATAAGCGGTATAAAACTGAAGCTTAATTAAACCAAGCTTAAGCAACAAAACCGGGTCAGAATTATTTAATTTAAATATATTGTAATAATTCAGACCCTTTTCCAATTGTTACTTAAGCTTGATTTAATTAAGCTTCAGTTCTATACTCTTTATTAATGTATTATTTGTAAATGCTACAATAACCAATAATTTTACTGTTAAAAATTATCTATGCATTTATTTAGTAAATAATTCGTATAATTATGCAAGTTTTTTAAATTAAACCAGAGCGAAATACTTCTTTGGTGAAATTAACGAGTATCTAAGTAAAGCTCAAATTAAAGCCAAAATTGAAAAGTATGGCCAAAGTAGGAAAGGAATCGATGCAATTTATAAATGTTTAATAATTTTGTTATATAATTCCATCAGCAAGTTAATACAATTTTTGTCAAGGTAAACTCGTAGGGAGAATCCATAGCAGGAAAATGAATGATTATTATAGCTTTCTGAACTAAATATTTTTTATTAAAGACTATAATCAACTCACCACGTTTTAATTCCACTATGATGACAAAACACAACTAAACCACTTTAATCCAACAAAAGTCGAGAAACTATTAAAACAACTAATCACTGTTTAGCAATCGAATCAATCCCGATGGCGATTCATTTCGAACATGAGAACTTCCATTTCACTGAACCGCACCTGTATACTGTTTATAAAAATATTCCTGCTGTATGAACGTGAAACAAAACAGTATTTCGTAATTTTTAATACGTATTCTTCATGTTAACACGTAAAGCGTCCGCGTTGCGCTTCTTCGTGCGACTGACGGGAGAGGTGACGAAGCGCGTTCTTCGGGTCTTTCGCGGTCCGCGGTCCGCGCTCCGCCTCTGACCTCGATCGCCGATCGTTCTCGCCGGTAGCAGTTTACCAGATACGAGGCACGTATAAAAACGCACGACCAGGCGAAATTGCTTTTTACCCTACATATTTTTATTATGGCGGACTTTCTTTTTTCTCTCGTTCGATTACGATTCTCTCCCGGTGAAATCATCTGTGGAAACTATAAATTTATCACAGATTTCCACAAACTTGGAGTAAACAATTTTCAACAAACCATTTCAGGTGTAAGTTTTTATTTATTTAATTGATAAAATTAAAGGTACATTCATGACAAGTCCCAAAATAAGTATCTGCTGTTTATATGATATACTTAATAAATATTATATAACATTTAAACAGAAACATTTGACATAAATAATAATCTAAGTTAAAACAAATTTTAACTTACTCTAACACAGGGTTTCACGTCTGTCAGTTAATTCGTACAATAGTTATTCATCGAATGAAAACTAGTAACAGTTACATACATGCTTAACCAATCAAATAATAATTCATGTCATTATGACATTGACTTTGATGCTATGGAAATTGTTTATTCCAATCCATAAACAAGATAAATCCTTAACTTGAATTAAACTGATGTTTGTAAAATTTAGACATAATTGTAATCAAAAGAATGCAAAAGGGAAAAATAAAAAAAACCTTGTAAGTATGATACTACGGGAAAAAGGTAACGAGAATATTATTAAGGAAAACTAATGAGCACGCATTATAGCTTCTTAGTTTAAGCATTTGTTTAAATTGCTTTTTATTACTACTACTAGCAAAAATATCACAATCATTAAAGTAGAGGTTGTAAGTTTTCAAGATGGGAGGTATTAGCGAATTTGTTGTACATTTAGTTAACCGTAACGTAACATTAAAGTTTATTTGTGATATGAGAAATGGTTAATCAATGTGAGAATTGAGTAACTTATATAGGAATAGAGAAGAAATATATGCTCGAAAGGGTCAATTTTAGTGCTGATATCATGTACCTTATCTAAATGCGTCTTCTTCAATTGTTTTCGAGTTATACGTGTTGTACGTCAAAAGTCAAATTTTTGCAATTTAGAAACATTAAAATAACGTTTTTATTTGAAGTGAAAACATTCTTACAGCACATTTTTAGTACTTTACGTTGATGTTATTATATTTTGTCATATTTAAAATTTTGGATATATAAGATAATGTATTTTTTTAAATGTAAATTATAGATGGCTATGACTTCAAATAATTGCGCTTTCTAAGCATCTCAAATATATATAATTTATATAATGTAGTAATATTTTATTCCTTTCTTCACTTTTTTATTTTTATAACTATATGTACATTTCAAGCACAACGTGCTCTTTTTCAATAGTTTTATGTAAAATCGACAAATAAATAAATAAACATGTAAACAAAATTTATTATGCAAATGTGATGTGTTATTAAAAAATCAGATAAAGGTAATTTATTGAATTAAATCAATTAATTTTAATAAATTGTTATTTAACGGAGTTAAGTCAAAATTTAAAAGTTTACAAGAATTTTGTATACATTTTTTTCAATTGCTTCTAACATATTTAGTTTTGGAGAATTTGACATTTTTTAAATTTTTAAATTGTTTAACGAAAATTTATGTCCAAATGTTATTATGTGGTTAGAAATTGCGGATTTTTCTCTGTTGTTTATTTTTGAATAATATAATAATATAATTTCTCACAGTTACAGCACTGTACTGAATAAATGCCACTTTTTTTCTAAATCATTAATTTTGTTAAATGTATTTCCTAATAAAAAATTTGTCTTAGTTTTAGAATAAAATGCTGGTGTTAGGTTAAATTTTTTAAATAATTTAATTAATCTATAATTTAATTTAGGTTCATGAATAATTTTAACAAATGCTTTATTTGTATTTGTTTCATTATTTTTTTCTAATTTTGTAATATGATTAATTAAATATTTCCTTTTTTGTTTGTTAATTAATTTTTTAATTATTGAAACATCATATTTTAGAAAATCTGCAATATCTAGAATTAATTTAAATTCCTCATTTCTATTTTGATCTGTAATTGATAAATTCATTGTTCGAAAAATCATGCTGTTAAAAATTGAAAATTTATGTTTTACATTACAAAAAGAGCTCGAATATATATAATTAAAGGTGTGTGTTGATTTTCTATAAATAATAAAATTTAATTTCTTATTGTTTCTAATAATTAAAAGATCTAAAAATGGAAGACTGTCGTTAGTTTCAGTTTCGTGTGTAAAATTGATACTGTGGAATAATTTGTTTAAATCATTTATAAAAAATTGGATATTAACATTATTTTTTATAATAGCAAAAATGTCATCTACATATCTAAACCATAAATTTGGAAAATTAGAAATTTTAGATTTGGCAACATTTTCTAAATGGTTCATGAAAATATTTGCTAAAAATGGTGATAATGGATTGTCCATTGCTGTACCGAAAGTTTGTTTGTAAAATTTATTGTTAAATTCAAAAGTATTGCAATTCATTATTAATTTTGTTAATTTAATATAAAAATTATTTTCATTTTCCGCTTTATTATTTTCTTTAAGAATATTTTCTAAAAAACATGTCAAATTCTCCAAAACTAAATATGTTAGAAGCAATTGAAATGTATAAAAATTCTAGTAAACTTTTAAATTTTGACTTAACTCCGTTAAATAACAATTTATTAAAATTAATTGATTTAATTCAATAAATTACCTTTATCTGATTTTTTAATAACACATCACATTTGTATATTAAATTTTGTTTACATGTTTATTTATTTATTTTACAATTTTTTCTTATGCCAATAGAGTTTTTTTTATTATTAATTATTCAATGGTAAAAGTACATGTTCCACCACTGTACACAGTTAACCTGAAGAAGTATCACCTAGTAAAATTGACTAATAACGTCAGACATCATCGACGAGAAAAGTGCTATGGGAAGGAAGCAGTGAGTAAACGAGTACTGTACTATATTTTTGTAAAAAATATGATTACTATTATTTTATTAATGTTCTGTACCATTTCTAAGTAGTTTCATTTCGTAATTTTGCTTTAATTATTAATTAAATTTTCACCTATGATCCATTCATTTTCATTTTTTATTTATTAATGTTTCATGTATTTTATGTGTCTTAGACACCCTGGATAATTCTACATATGAAGTAGATGAGTTTTGAAAATAAAACAAAAAAACACATCAATGAAGAACTTTAATCACGTTGATTTTTTATTATTTTACCTTCACATAATCCAACTGTATAATTAGTTGTTCAATGTCTAATATACAAATGACTATGATAGGCAATAATTAAATTAAATCCGTTCACTTATTTCATTAAGAGACGATATATTTTAAATGAAACTTCCATTTCAAATGCAAAATTTGTGTTGTAAATAACATTTAAAAACGTAATTTAATGTTCAAGATAAATTTTTAAAGACACTGGTTTTAACCACCTCATCCGCAGTCACCTCAATTGAAATTATATATTGTTAAATTTTAATATCGTTTTTAAAACTGAACCTAAACCCCATTTATAATAGCAAATTAGTGAAGAAAGTTTAATTTTCAGATTTTTTTTTATTACTTACAATACAAATTAAATATATTTTTAAGTACAACTCATCATTACAATATATTAATAATGATATCCGTGTCCTCCAAATCCGCTTCCATGTCCAAATCCACCGCCAATACCATGTCCACTTCCAAATCCATCGCCAATACCAGCCCCATGTCCACCTCCTAATCCACCCCCGATTCCACCTTCAATATCAGACTCTCCCCCAACGGGTCCAATGATGTTTACTTGAGGACCAGTTGGCCCAACAATATTTGCACTTCCAGCAGATGGCCCAACAATAGTAGCACTTCCAGCAGATGGTCCGACAATACTGGCGCTTCCAGCCGAAGGTCCAACAATCGTGGCAGAACCACCAGAAGGTCCCACTATAGAATGGGAACCTCCATGAGGTCCAACCACGGATGCGCTACCACCATGAGGTCCATGGATTGATGAGTCTCCTTCATGTGGCCCGATGACATTAGAGTCTCCACCATGCGGACCTGAGAGGGAAATATCACCTCCATGTGAACCGACTACGCTAGAGTGTCCTCCAAATCCTCCTCCAATAAAACCGCCTTCACGACCTCCGTGTTCATAACCAGATGGTATAGAGTGCACCAAAGCCAATGTGGCAAAGAAAGCAATAATCTAAAAAAAACGGTATAAAAATAATTAACCCACATTTCTATTTACGCGAACACAAAAGTTCTTATATTTTTTAATCGAACTCTTTGTTTTAAAATATTCGATATTTAATTTTACCTACTGTTTCATAGACATCAGATCTTATCAGGAATACTTTGTGCAAATAATTGTTTTGTGGTAAGTGATTTGCTGTTGTTAAGGTTAAAAAATATTGGGTTGGGGAATAAGTCCGTTCGGTTTTTTTCAAAGAGCTTTATTTAAATGATTTGTTTGTTGTTTGGCAAAGTGAATATATTCATTTGATAGCGTTTTTTCTGCTCTACAAGTTTGTGTTTTTAGTTTTTTCTGAAATTTTAATTTTTCATCATTTTTAAGGACAGAAATGGAATACCCAGGAGGCAAAAATCAGCATTTTCGACAACTACTTTTCTTCGCATTTCATCGCAATCAAAAAGCAGCTGAAGCCGCTCGTAACATATGCAACGTGTATGGAGAAGGTGTCATAAGCGAGCGCGCAGCACAAAAATGGTTTGCGAAGTTCAAAAACGACGATTTTGACCTCGACGACACGCCTCGCAGCGGACGACCCGCAGAATTCGATGAGGAGCATCTCAAGGCGCTTTTGAAGGAGGATGGTCGCCAAACAAGTCGTGAATTGGCCGGAAAAATGAACTGCGATCATAAGACGATCCTCAATCATCTTCATTCAATGGGATTTGCCGAAAAATTCTGAGCCTGGGTGCCTCACGAGCTTAGCGAAATCAACAAAGAAAATCGTCTTCAAATCGCTGCTCAACACCTCGCCCGCCATCGAGGAACACGTGGTCATAAACAGCGCTTTTTGTACCGAATCGTCACAGGGGATGAGAAATGGTGAAATATGAAGCAACGAAAAGAGTGGGTGGCCCCAGGAGACACGCCGAAGCCTAGAGTCAAGCAGGATCTCCACCCAAAAAAGACCATGATCTGCGTTTGGTGGGACTGGGAAGGCGTTGTGCACTGGGAAATGCTCGAACGAAACGCCACGGTCAACAAGGAGCTTTACGTTGCACAGCTACACCGCGTAAATGAGGTTATTCGACGAAAAAAACCGGATCGTCAAGGCTAGGTCATCCTGCTTCATGACAATGCCAGGCCGCATGTTGCACAAGTCGTCAAAACCGCACTCCAAGAGCTCGAATGGGAGGTTCTTCAGCATCCACCGTACTCTCCAGACCTTGCGCCAAGCGATTACCACCTTTTCCGCTCCATGTCAAACCAAACAAGAGGTGTTACTTTCGATGGCGAAGAGAGCCTCAAAATCTGGCTCAGCAACTTCTTCGACACTAAACCGGGCGATTTTTGGCGAAACGGCATCAACAAATTGGTCGAGAGGTGGGAGGAGGTCGTAAACAGTAATGGCGAATATATCATTAATTAATGTATTGTTATAATTATTGTTTTTTGTATAAATAAAGCTCTTTGAAAAAAAACCGAACGGACTTATTCCCCAACCCAATATACAATTGAAGTGAAATTTGTCGTGATGTTTACACCACACTATGATGCTTTCATTCTGAAGGCTCATTATCGAAATGCAACTATCAATGAAAATGGTATATGGGCATTCTCATTACAGTTGTGTCCGAATCAACTTAATCAGGTCGATATTCCTTATACAACATTCGTCTCGCATAAAACCCGCATTGCTGATCGTTTTGAGGAAAAATGTATCTGTAAGAGCAAGTGAACTGGAAGACGACCTATCTCAACAAAAGAGATTGTTGGTGACGTTCAACAACAACTTTAACAAAGTCACAATCTTGTAAAAAAACTGTTGGCTCAAACAGATTTGCTTTTAATTTTAAGGTGCTTACAAATTTTAATGTGTAATGAACTGTAGTGAGCTGCTACGTCAATGGCAATCCAAAGGACTTTTTTTCGTATGATCTGTTGTGCCAAAATAAAAAGAAAAAAATCGGTGGGAAATTTAACTTGTCTGCAATCATATATGTATTCTTATAGACTTTTCCGTAATGCAATTTTAACATGAGATTAAACTGGTTATTCTTTCTTTAAAAAAAAAAAAATATGCAGATGAATAATTTTGGAGCAAGTTGGAAGTAAGATTGTTAATGATCTTACCTGTCTACGGTTGGCAAAACAAATCGCTACGCTAGTACAATTTATGTTTACCATAAATAGAAAAAGAGTATTATTCATTCACTTGGTCACAGCCATTTAAATATATTAAATATATTAAATAAAAATGATTTGAAAATAATTAATAAATTATTTTCACATTTAGCTGTGTGACCTTTGACTTACGTTACATAAGTTCGTTAAACGAATGCACATTAAAACAACTACTTCCCGGGCAAATACCCACGCCGGACATTGAATTACATAATGTACACCTGCTGTTGCACATCAATAAAATATTGCATAATGCAACAAAATTTTTGATCCGAGAAAAATTTAATGTAAAAACAACAAAAGGAACGTTACTTAATATAAGGCCATCTGTAGACACGTGTTTCGGGATCTATCCCTCGTCAGTACAGCTATGCCTTACATAATTTAAAGATGTTAAAAGAAATTAATTAAATTAATTCAAATACAATCAGCAAAATGAAATCAATTATATTAAATTAAATTAAACCAAATCAATTTAAATTAAATTAAACCAAATTAATTCAATTTAAATCAAAACTGAATAAAATTAAACGAAAAATAATTGAATCAAATTAATTAAGCTAAATGTGAAAATAATTTATTAATTATTTTCAAATCATTTTTATTTAATTGTGTTTACCAGTTTAGAAGAATAATTTATTTAATTTATTATTTCTGTTAAACTATCCGACTTTGTCAGTTTTATTACTTATTCAGTTTATACCTTTGTTTGATATATTAAAACCGGAAATGAAATAAATGAGACTATGTCATCGTTCAGTTTTCTCGTCATTGATTAATCAGTGTTTAATACTCGATATTTTTATTGAGCATTTTTCAAACTGATCATTGGACAAAAATTATAAACCAATACATTTGCTTGTATTTAATGGATGCATCTGTTTTCAAAATTACACTTTGATTAAAAAATGTGATTATAATCTTTCTACATTGCTCATTAGAGCTATAAATAGGCTACACGCCTACAACATGAATACCACATTATAATTGCAATAGAAAAATATTTGGCTGCCATTACGCGGTTATTATGTCGTAAATGGTTTTTTATAAAAATGGTATGGAATAATTTAATTTTTCTTGTGGTAGAATATGTGGAGTTATATATTATTAATGCCCGTTTGCGCCGATTTTACTTTAAGGCCTCCTTAGTTAAGTGTTCCTTAAAAGAGCATAGTAGAGATTGGATTGCACCGCTCATATAAAATCTCCGCTTAGTTGAGGTATACTTAGTTGAGGAAAAATCTAGGGGAATGTCAGTGCCGAACTAACCTTCTAACCTTGAAATCATAGAAAATTATTATTAATTTTAGAAAATCTCAATTATTTGGAGTAATTATTATCGTTATAAAAATTATAATAATCAACAAAAAAAACTTTAAACAATATATTTGTTTCAGAATGTATAAATTTGACTATTTTTTTATAACATTATTGGTTCGCATTCTCTACTCTAATCGTTATTTATAAATTTATAATATATAGGTTAGAATCTAACCCTTAATGAAGTTAAATTTAAGGAGACCGAAGACGTCGTTTGCACGCGGTGCAAATCAAATGTCATGAGTTAAGGATTACTTAGCACTAAGGAGTACTTAAACAAGGTTTTGAAAATGGGCATAAAAAATTGGCATTCTTTTCTCTACTTTTTTTTAATTATTCCAAATATAGTTTGCAGCGAGACGTATTCTTTGCAACGTAGGGTAAATTTTTCATAAGCACCTGAAAAGATAGCAAACCTGAAATACTTATTTGATCCTGCGAATAGTTTTTGCGTTAACCTAATATTTTTAAAATATTTTTCACCCCATACAGGCTGTCCCGTTAATGTTAACCTCAGGTTCATGGGTAGAAAATATGATAATTCAACCGAACTTATCTATGTAGAAAAAGTTAATCGTTAAGCCGCAATTCATCTTCAAACTTAAACAAAATAATATTTTTTTATTGATAACAATTTTATTCTTTATCCGATTTGAATGAAATTTACTTTTGTTTAATTTGATGTGTTATCGTTTAAGCTGATATAAATACCATCACTTGATGGTAAGTGTGAAATATAACATAATCTATAAATAAATACCTAAATATATTTTTATTTACAGAAGCAATATGTTTAAAAATATTACTTGAATGAATGTTCGATTTGGAGTATTTTTTCTCTCTTTATAAATTTTGATGATTTGCACAGTTTGGTCACGAAAAAATATAATGGAAAACAATTATTTCTATTTATTTGCTAAAATGCCAATCTAGTTACCCGGAAAATGTAAATAAATGTCACTTATTATTTATTAATGTACTTATTACATTTAATATTTGCTATAAATTTAGTTTTTGAATCATTACTTATTTATTAACATGTTAATTTTAAATTTTATTCTCTTTAAAAATAAATGTTAGCAGAATGCCTTGGGTATTTTTTTACAAAATATTTAATGTAATTAATAATAATAATAAATCATTTATTGACCAATTAAACAATAATATACATGTTATCAAAATGAATAAATACCCAATAATACTAATATGGTGAAATGGACCTAAATCAGTTCCATTAATTCCAATATATTGGCGATTAATAGGACTGCTCTGCCTTTAGGCCGAAACGAAAGAAATACATTTTAAATAAAATATAACATACATACGTACACACATACAACTATTACAATAAAGATTGTGGTGAGGCAAAAAATATAATAATCACATATCGGCAAAGAATTAACTCAGGGTGTTAGTAATTGGTGATAGATTCACGAAGATGCTTAGCAAACAATTTACGAAAAACCATAACACTACTTTCCTTACATACAATAGGTAATTTATTATAAACTTTAGAGACCTGTATCGAGAATGCTCTTTCTGCAAAAGTTGATTTGTATTGAGGTGGCGTTAGCAAGCCTCTAAAGCGTAAGTTTAGAGTATGCACATCAGAACGAAACTTGATTTTTTCATACAGGTAAGGAGGTGTTTTACAAAAAAATAGTTTATGACAAAACAATCCGAAGTGCAACAGACGCCGATCACTCATATTGAGCCATTCAATTTCTTTTAGTTTATGACTTATATGTTGATACTTTCGAATGCCGAAAATCAATCTCAAACAAGAATTCTGTACTAGCTGAATTTTATTAATTGATTTTTTGTCAAAGCAGAAATTGAATACAACATCACAAAAATTGAAGTGCGACAACACAAGTGATTCACACAGTATAGTCTTGAGTTTCTGAGATAAGCAGTGGCGATTTAAAAATATGAGTCTAAGATTAGCATATGCTCTATTAATGCACATGGATATGTGGTTATAGAATCTAAGATCATAATTTTAATTTTATTTTTTAATGCGAATACTTTATCAAAATTCATCATGAAATAAAATATTTATCGAAATTTATCGAAAATTATGAAGAGACAAAAAAATTATTTAAAATTAAATAATCTTTCAATTATTTTTCTTTATTCATTTGTGTGTCCCAATAAAAGTATATTTAAATGTTTATCTAGTGGTGCTAATGTATTCTATACTTAATATTGATTGATGGGGGTCATATTAATACGAATGTTGTATTATATTATTATATTAAACTATGGTAAATCTGATATAAATCGAATGAAGCATTCAATTGTTAATAAAAATTGTCAAAACATATAATATTTTGTTTAAGTTTCAATATCATTTCTTTCTCAACAGTTAACTTTTGCATATATATATGTTTAGTTAAATCCTCATAATTTGGTCCCAGTAACTTGAGGTTAAGCCATTTCCCAACATTCACGGGACCCTCTGCATATTTAAATTATAAACGTGTAATTTAAATTGTTTATAAAGTCTTAATAATTATTAAGAATTATGTTAATTAACTTACCATGCCCTTCATAATTATCAATTAATATAGAGAACAAGTAGTTCTTACTGATACCGAGTATGTTTTAACACTGGCATTTAAACACGAATATATGCTTTATATATCCTGATATTCTTACATGTATTTTGGTGAAGAAATCGAAGAATGCGAATTCAATGATGCAACTTCGCACTCAACGCATCAGTTAGTTTATTTGCAATTTAGTTGGTTAATTGTTAAAATTGTTGAATTTCATCATGACTCTTTCGTGTTATTATTTATACCATAGTTTTTACATTTTGATTACAAATGTATATCAATACTTACAACGATATAGGGAGTTTAAAAATGTAAGATGTTTTACTTACAAATTAAAGAAATAAACAAAATAGTTTACTGAACTTAAAAGAAATACAATAGAGTGATTTTTTATTCTCATCAGAAAGAAAGTGTTTTTCTTTTAATTATATCGAGCGTATAACAAAAATCGACGACGAAGTTGGCATTGGAAATCTAAAGTCATGTCTGAACTAAACTCACTCGCGCATGTGTAAAGTACTGGTTGTCATGTTGACCGCAACCAGCATTTCACGCGTGTGATCTTAGTACAGACATGACTCGAAATTTCCAACGCCAACTTCGTCGTCGATTTTTGTTATACGCTCGATATATATGGAAAAAGGACAGCTATACTGTTATGTATGCATATCTTACTAGATTACTATAGGCAACTTTGTACACAATTATACATAGGAGAACAATAAACGCTCTTCTTGTGCCAGCCGTTGATTCGTAAACATCACAGCATCATTTTATTCACATAACCTATCACTGATACCCAACCACGTGTTGTCTCGCACAACACAACATCACATATACATAGAACGATTAAGAATATCAAATTTATGATATTTTAAATCAATTTAAAAAAAATAGTTACTGTTATTTATTTATTTATATTTATTTATTTATTTCAACGACGTGCCATTTACATGAATAATACAATATGCAACACAAATACATAATAGATACAAACACTGAACTTAAAACTAAACAATACATTAATATTACATTTCTTTTAAAAGGCGCTTTAACAATGAAAAACTTCCATTAAAAAAGTCAAAATTTAAAATATTGGCGTGACACGAAACACGAACAGATGCGGAATATTTCGCATAATCCGTGCACCTGTAACCAATATGGAACGTACTATCAGACCGAAGAGAGCGCGTTGGAACACGTATACCAACCAATTCCAACAGATCAGGGCAATCCAAATACCCGTTGAGCAGTTTGAATACTAATTTAATGTCAGTTTCTACACGCCTTTGTTTAATACTGCGAAGGCCAAAAGTCGTTAAAAGATCAAAGCAGGGCAGATCAGTACTAAGGTACCTTACAAATTTCATTTGAACTTGCTCATTTTTTTTATTTCACAATCAGTGTACGGAGACCAAACCGTTGAACAATATTCCATATTACGGTTTTTTTGGGAGGTACTCTTTTAGCACAGTCGCACATAGGCCTCGTTAGGCCCCTAATGCTTCCTCCCTTTAGGGTATCTGGACTATGTGTTAGCACATCCAGCCTACTTCATCTAGCAGTGCCGAGGTAGGTAGATCCCTGATTTTCGCTATTTCTGGTCATTTCTAACCCAGTATGCCTTTTCTGCAGGACTTAAGCGCTGGGCAATATCCAAGGATGTGCTCCGCGGTTTCGTCCTCCAAACGGCACCCTCTACAGTCTGGTGATTCTACAATCCCCAATATGTGGAGGTTTGCTCTAAATTTGCAGTGTCCAGACAGAACAGCCGTGATACGTTTTAAGTTCACTCTGGACAGCCGCAGGTATTTTTTGGCCGATCTTTCATTTGAATACCGAATGGTTTCCTTAGAAAGTCTACAGCCTGTTACAACATCCCATCTACGCCTAAATTACTTTACAGTATAGGGATGCAAAGATTCATATAGGGATCTTACAGGGGAACGCATTATTGTGCCGGGCATGTGAATGATCATACTAGCCGCAGCTTCTACCAACCCATCAGCTCTCTTGTTCCCAATATCAGTACTGTGCCCTTTCACCCAGGAGATCTCAACTCTGTTATGTATCGCGGCCTGCCTGAGTTTATTATGGCACTCCTTCACTGTCTCTGAGCAGATGTAGTTTCTACTCAGAGACTGTAGAGCATGTCTGTTGTCCGTAAGGATTAGCAAACATTTGTCGCTGGATTATAATTTCCACCGCGTGTGTTATGCCCATCAACTCGAATTGCTCGATGGTTGAGCCTATACCCATGGATATTTCATTTGAATGTTTAGGCTTCTAAACTAAATTCTCTGGCCCGAACTTTCTTTCTTCAGGGATCTATCTATTAAAATCCTTATAGCAGATTCCCTGAAGAGTTTTGTGGTTTCGGTGGTAATTTCGTAGGGTGTGCTCGCCACATAAGTGGTTGCACTGGAATCAGTGCCAGCCTCTAGTTGAGGTATGTCTTTACAGATGTTCCTCCAGAGGGTATTTCTAATTTCCCCTATTCTGTGCATTCACCACATTTTATTTCGTAAATACCGCATTTTTGATTTTTATTGGTGGGTGGTTTATTATTTACAAATAATTTTCTCAGATTGAGTGGGTTCGTCATAATAATATTTAATTCTTTTCCCTTTATGCATGATTTTATTTTTTGTGATAGGCCGTTGATAAAATTTAATTTACACCAGTTTTTGTTTTCAATATTACTATCATTATAGACATATTTTAATAGTTTAGTTTTTTTTTCTCTTTATTAAGTTGTCTATGATTTCAGAATTATAACCGTTATTAATAGCTATTTCTTTTATTACATTTACTTCCTGTTGATAATCCGTTATTGTAAGTGGTATATTTAAAAGTCTATGTACAAATGAGTGAAAAGTCCTCAATTTGATCTGATTATTTGTATTTGAGCAATTAGGTATAACTAAATCAGTGAATGTTTCTTTTCTGTAAATATTGTATTTGAAATGTTTATTTGTTGTTTTGGATATCGTAAGATCTAGGAAGTTTAAACTGTTATTTTCTTCCATTTCAATGGTAAATTGTATTTTTGGATTGACTGTATTTATAAATTTTGTGAAAAGTTCCAATTGCCTTGAAGTATCCGTTCAAACACAGAATACATCATCAACATATCGAGCCCAAAACTTTACTTCTTTACTTTCTGATTTTTGTAAAAGATATTTTTCAAAATGGGACATAAATATTTCAGAAAGTACCGGTGATAACGGTGAACCCATGGGTAATCCATCTGTTTGTTTATATATTACATTGTTAAATTCACAATAATTTGCTGAAGGCATATATCTATTAGTATTTTTAATTCCTGTTTTAATATATTGGGCTGATTTGACTTTTAATTTCTATTTCGAGAATGTGTTTTATTTCTTTTATTGGGATTGACGTAAAGAGGCTTTTTACATCGAATGAGATGAGTTTTGCGTTGTTGGGAACTTCTATTTCTTTTAATTTTGATACTAAATCTAGTGAATTTTTTATTGCGTATGGAGAATTAAAGTTTATAAACGAGGGTAGTAAATTGTTAATATATTTGCATAAATTGTAAGTTGGTGCGTACAAATACGACACTACAGGCCTCATCGGAACATTATCTTTATGTAACTTTGGCAATCCATATAAAATAGGTGCTCTTGGATTCATTTTCACAAGTTTAAATCTATCTCTTTCTGTAATCAAATTGTTGCACTGTTTAAAACTGTTTTTGAGTTGAGTTTGAAATTTGGTTGTCGGGTTATTTTTTATTGTTTTGAAATTATCGGTTTTTAATAAATTTTCCATTTTCTCTATGTATTCTGTTTTATGAATTATTGTTACTGTATTGCCTTTATCCGCTTTAGTTAAAATCAAATTGTTATTTTTAATTTTATTTTTAATATTAGTTATCGTTTTGTACTCATTTTTCTGTTTAATATTATTTTTGTTTGTTTGTTTATAATCTGAAAGTAAGTTTGATATTTTGTGTTTGGTTATGGATCTCTCTTGTTCATTTCCTAGTTTATTTGAAATAATTTCAGCGTTTATCGCTACTGACTCTATATCTGTTTTTGTTACAATGTGCGGATTATATTTAAGGCCTTTTTCTAATAATATTTGTTCGTCTGAATTAAATTCTATTTTAGTTAGATTTATTAATCTGGAAAATAATTTTGTATTATTATGCTTACTTCCATTGTTCTGCGGTTGTGTTTCTTGGGTTTTGCGTTCTTTTTCTTTTTCTTCTCGAAGTTGCGTTATTTTCCGTTTCTGCTGTGTGTACTGGTTGTATGCGAATTCCTTGGCTTCTTCTCTCAATTTGGAAGAAAATAACAGTTTAAACTTCCTAGATCTTACGATATCCTAAACAACAAATAAAAATTTCAAATACAATATTTACAGAAAAGAAACATTCACTGATTTAGTTATACCTAATTGCTCAAATACAAATAATCAGATCAAATTGAGCACTTTTCACTCATTTGTACATAGACTTTTAAATATACCACTTACAATAACGGATTATCAACAGGAAGTAAATGTAATAAAAGAAATAGCTATTAATAACGGTTATAATTCTGAAATCATAGACAACTTAATAAAGAGAAAAAAAACTAAACTATTAAAATATGTCTATAATGATAGTAATATTGAAAACAAAAACTGGTGTAAATTAAATTTTATCAACGGCCTATCACAAAAAATAAAATCATGCATAAAGGGAAAAGAATTAAATATTATTATGACGAACCCACTCAATCTGAGAAAATTATTTGTAAATAATAAACCACCCACCAATAAAAATCAAAAATGCGGTATTTACGAAATAAAATGTGGTGAATGCGATGCAATGTATATTGGGCAAACAGGTAGAAGTTTTGAAAAAAGAATTGAAGAACACAAAAAATCTATCCTAAATAATAAACAATCAACGGGGTTTGCCCGACATTGCATCGCATCCAATCATTTTTTCAATTCAGACGATCTTCAAATTTTATGTTCAGGTAATAAGGGACAAGAATTAAATTTTAGAGAAGGCCTGGAAATTAGCAAGGCAATAAAACAGGGAAAACACATTGTAAATGAGTACGAAGACATCTGGAACTCCCCAATTCTTAAAGCCCTTATTACCTGACCTTCACAAAAAAAATGTATATATATCTTGTAAACATTTTTTTCTGTATTACTCCTTGAGAATGACGATAAGTCGAAACTAGTCGGAGAGAATAAAAAAAAAAATAGTAGTGAAACAAACCAAGTGACTTTTATTTAATTATCAATATTGAAAACATGTTTCATCAAGTGATTAATGAGAACCAAATTGAAGATACTTGTTCACTACATTATGTAGGGCAGAATCGGTTAATCTTCCCTTGGTGAATGCAAGTTGGACATGCATAAGTGGATTGTCTACTAGATGTTGTTACTCTTATGAATTGCTCACAAAGCCTGTCCAAAGTTTTTAGTAAAAACGAGGATCTGTAGGCCTTGGGTGCAGTGTAATCCACTCTCGCAAGCTTAGGCCTTGTTTCCAAGCTTTTGGAATGTATCCCAAAGCCTGAGTAGCAATCTGCTATAGTAGTACCCCTTGTCCCCATTGTGGTAGGGCGGGGAAAATACCATCAGGTCCAGATACTTTAAAGGCGGAGAAGCTATTTATCGCTATCAGGGTGTTCTCTTTGCTTATATTGTAAAAAAGGTAACAGATAGTGATATTGTTTATTATAGAAAATTGGAACAACCAATTTGCTACCGAAATAAAATAAAAAATATAGGGTATTCCATTTAAATAAAAAAGAAAAAAAAATCATTTTACGTTTTGTTTCACCATATATAAAATATTTGCTTTAAGATATAAAAGACGATTCTTTACATTATTGGACATTATAGACGTTTTTTAATTCTTAAATAGAAGGCGCCAAACTTTTCAATTATCAAAAATTGATCGAATATAAAAAAAAACATTGATTTTAAGTATAGAATCTAAAATCGGTATAAAAAGTATAGCATTCCATGAACCCCTGTATATATGAAACTAATTTTAAGTTATGAAGATTATGTAAGTAACATTGTTTCATATTTTCTCGAATTACTGAGATATTGGACTTCACGGTAGTCCTGTGCCGCCTTGTTTATTGTTAAATTTTAACGAACTTATTTTGTTATTCAATGTTAACACAAAATACGATTACATATCAGGTAAAAATAAGTTTTTATTTTCTGATCTTTTTTTTTTTTTTCATTTATTATTTACTAATCAAATTTTTATTTAATAATGTAATGATTAAAAATAATAAAAATTAATAATGATGTCCGTGTCCTCCATATCCGCCTCCATGTCCACCGCCAAATCCTCCACCAATACCAGCTCCATGTCCACCTCCAAATCCACCTCCGATTCCACCTCCAATATTAGAATCTCCCCCAGCAGATCCAAGGATGCTTACTTGTGGACCAGTGGGCCCAACAATATTTGCATTTCCAGCAGATGGCCCAACAATAGAAGCACTTCCTGCTGATGGTCCAACAATGGTAGCACTTCCAGCAGATGGTCCGACTATGGTGGCGGAACCAGCAGAAGGTCCCACTATAGAATGGGAACCTCCATGAGGTCCAATCACAGATGCGCTACCACCGTGAGATCCATGGACTGATGAGTCGCCTCCATGTGACCCAATAACAGTAGAGTCTCCACCATGTGGTCCCGAGAGGGAAATATCGCCTCCATGTGGACCGACTACGCTCAAGTGTTCTCCAAATTCTCCAATTGAACCACCATCATGGCCTCCGAAGGATCCACCATGTCCATAACCAGATGGTACAGAGTACGCTACAGCCAATATAGCGAAGAAAGAAATAATCTATAAAAAAGATAATAATATAATTAAATATTATAATTTAGTGTTACGGAAACACGATTCCGTAGATATATCTAGCGAATTCGTATAAAAGTTCCTATAAAATAATTTTTTGCAACGCTTTGTTTGAAAATATTTAAGAGTATTAATTTGTATTATGAAAAACAAATTTTAATAAATACATATTTATTTATTTGTTGTTGTTTTTAATATGCAGATAGAAAATACAATAGAAATTTTGGGACAGGTTTGAATGAGTTAAGTCATTTTGAAGAATTATATTGACAAGAATATAATTACATAATACTAAATATATCCCTTATTTTTCAAACAATTCGTTAGATTAAAAAAGTATTGATTATGCAGTGATAATTATGTAAATTAACTTACCATGCCTTTCATTATTAAGAATTAATATAGAGAACAAACAGTTATTCTTGTACGAAATATGTTTTAACACTGGCATTTATACACAAACTCATGGCTTATATATACTAATATCGTTACATGCATTTTTGTGAAGAAATTCAATGATGCAACTTAAAACATTTCATTAGCACTCAACGCATCAATTAATTTATTTGCAATTTAAATGATTAGTTGTTAAGCTTTTGGATATAAAATATATTTACATTACAATAACAAATACATAACAACACTAAATACATGGAGTTTGAAAAATATATTTTCACTAATCATTATATATTTGGTATATAATTCGCTATAATATTTATGAAAATATTTCTGCATATGACACAAACTTACCTTTTTTTAAATGGAAACAATAGTTGGCTATGACTTTATTAAAAGGGCTATTTTTTTTCCTTTAATCCGATATAACATATGCCATAGTTATTTTTAAAATAAAATAACTTACAGTCGTTTTTAATTTTACCATACACCAAAAAATAGTTAGCCATGAAAAAGACAAAAGTAAAACAATTGCAGTTGTTTATTCTAAACACACATTAATTCATTTCCATATTTGGTTTGTTTCGATAAGTTTGTTTTGTATTTTTTTGGTGTTGTAAGTTTTTTAAAGTGATAATGAATTTTTCCAACGAAGAAAAGCGTGGTATGCTTGTTTGTTACATTCAGTCTAATAAAAACGCTGCGGATGCTGCAGAACAATATTATAATCAATATATCGATCGTCGGCAGCCATCTTTACCAACATTCAGAAGAATTTACCACAATTTGGGTGAGTACGGATCCTTTACAAAGCAGAAACTTGAAAAAAAAGAAATTAATGATGTTTCGGAAACAAACGTATTAGCATTGGAGATGATAGATCCATCCACATCGACCAGACAAATTGCAACAGAAGCAAGCATATCTCAACGGACTGTAGTACGAGTTTTGAAAAAACATAAATATCACCCATATAAGGTATCAATTTCACAAAATTTACATGACGGTGATACCAATAAGAGAATGGTCTTCTGTATGTGATACAAAAACATGTGCCAAGAGGCAAGATAATACGTTCCCTACAAAAATAATTTGGACAGATGAAACGCGATTTACTAATTGTGGGATTTTTAACCGGCACAATGAACATGTTTGGAGTCAGGAGAATCCACGAGAAGTTGCACAACGTAGACCACAAATTAAATTTGGATTTATTGTATGGTGCGGTGTGTTCGGATCGAGAATTCTCGGCCCATATATTTTTGATAACACATTGAATGGAAATGATTACTTTCGTTTTCTTCAAGAAATATTTGAAGATATGCTCGATGATTTAAATTTATCAGTACGGGCAAGATTGAAGTGGTTTCAACACGACGGAGCTCCACCTCATAGCACGTTGGCTGTACAAAACTATTTAAATGATGCTTTTCCTAATTCATGGGTGGGAAGAAATGGACCAATCCTATGGCCACCTAGATCACCCGACCTATCCGTTTTAGACTTTTTTTCTGTGGGGTTATGTGAAGAACAAAGTGTATCAACAATCATATCAATCCGTGGAGGATCTTAGACTAGCTGTACTTGAAACATTTTATTCTATTGACAGAAGAAAAGTCAAAAAAGCCACAAATTCGATTTTAAAAAGATATACTTTATGCCATAATAATAATGGTGGACTTTTTGAGCATCTTATGTAATATTTAAAATTTTCTTCTATTATTATTTTGATAATTTCGGAATTATTTTACTTTATGTTGCTTTTGACAAATCTAAAGAAAAATAATAAATTAAATATTGATTTCGTTGCTATAAACAACCGCAATTGTTTTACTTTTGTCTTTTTCATAGCAAACTATTTTTTGGTGTATGGTAAAATTTAAATGGACTGTAACTTATTTTATTTTAAAAATAACTGTGGCATATGTTATATCGGATTAAAGGGAAAAAAATAGCCCTTTTAATAAAGTCATAGCCAACTATTGTTTCCATTTAAAAAAGGTAAGTTTGTGTAATATCTCCCAAAATATGGGCGATTTTTTTTTTATTTTTTGTTATTAATCTGTGTAAAATTTTCTACGACTTTGTCCTTTACAGTTTTTTTCTATCTATGATAATAATAGAGATATATTGATTTCAAAAAATTGACACGTTTTACTTTTTTCAAAATATCTAGTTACCCTTGACTTTTTCAAATATATTGAAAGTGTCATTTTATTCGTCTTATAAAACTACACTTCTTTCCCCATTTAACCGTTTTTCTATCTCTTATAGTTTCCGAGATCCTCATAGAGAACATCGAAAAAAACTCACCCTGTATAGTGACATTTACTTAATAATTTACAACATATTTTGTGTTTGGTTTAAATACTGTTTTACATTTGCAACTATAATGTAAAAAAATGCCATATGAGAAAAAATTTACAATTTTAATAATTAAAAAACCAAATTGTAGATAAATTAACTGATGCGTTGAGTGCGAGTGGAATGTATTAAGTTGCGTCATTGAATTCGCATACTTCGATTTCTCCACGAAAATTGGATGCAACTAGATCAGGATATATAAACTATAAGTTTGTGTTTAAATGCCAGTGTTAAAACGTACACTGCACTAATAACAAGTGTTTATTCTCTTTATCAATTATGAAGGGCATGGTAATAAGTTAAATATAATTCTTGACAATTAAGTGAATATGTATAATTAATTCAATTTATACGATTTAAAAATACACTTAAGGGTATTTTTTTTAATATAGAGTGATCTATGTCAAAAATACTAATAGTTTAATGGTAATTATAAATTAATGAATTATATTTAAACTATTTAATATGAAAATGTACTAATGAAGGACTTTTTGTTGCCGGTTAAGATTGATCACTCTGTATTAATCTAAAGTAAAAACTAGTGGTAAGGTATAATAAAGGTATAATAAAGACAAAGTGTAATTACTCACTTTCTCACAGTTAGTTAAATTAAATTAAAAAAAATTTAATATTTTTTATAAAAATTGAATAATTAATTATTTTCCATTAAGCTAGTGCTTCTTTTTACTTGCATAACGTAAGCATAGAAAAAGAGGACAAAAATCTATTGAAATAACTACTTCTCGGGCTAACACCTCGCTGTACACTGAACTGCACAATGAACATTTGCTGTTGCAACGTAAATAATTATATAATGCTTCAACAATGAGGAAATAATTTTTTCACCCTTATAATTGAAATAGTATTTTATAAAAGTTTATAAAAAAATAAACAAATTTATTTATTAATGTAGTCTAAAAATAATAAACTATTGTTAAATATCAAATATTGTTAAATATATCATTACATAAAATATTATTATAGGAACATATTATGCAAACATTCATATACAGAATTGTCCTTAATTCTAAACTAAAACACTTAATTATATTAATATCTTATTTTCAGATTATTGCTTTCTTTACCACCTTGTCTTTGGTGTACTCTATACCATCTGGTTATGGACACGATGGATCCATTGGCGGCCATAAAGGTGGTTCAATTGGAGGATTTGGAGGACACTCAAATGTAGTCGGTCCACATGGAGGTGATATTTCTCTATCGGGTCCACATGGCGGAGACTCCAATGTCATCGGGCCACATGGTGGTGATTCGTCAGTCCACGGACCACATGGTGGTAGCGCTTCTGTGATTGGACCGAATGGAGGATCCCATTCTATAGTGGGACCATCTGCTGGCTCTTCCACGATAGTTGGACCATCGGGTGGAAGCGCCAGTATCGTCGGACCGTCTGCTGGTAGTGCTACCATTGTTGGGCCATCTGCTGGAAGTGCAAATATTGTTGGGCCCACTGGTCCACAAGTAAGCATCGTTGGATCCGCTGGTGGAGATTCTGATATTGGAGGTGGAATCGGGGGTGGATTAGGAGGTGGTCATGGAGCTGGTATTGGCGGTGGATTTGGAGGTGGGCATGGTATTGGCGGTGGACTTGGACATGGAGGTGGATTTGGAGGCCACGGACATCATTATTAATGTAATGCAATGATGAATTATACTTAAAAAATAAATTTAATTTGTAAATAAAAATAAATAGAAACTTAATTTTCATTACTTTGTTAGTTTTCTATTATACTTATTGTTTGGTTTCAATGATTAAATATATGAATGTTTTAATTTAATAAAATATAAACATAATATTGACAATTTTCTAAACAACAGATCCCTTCAAGTTAAAATACAGAAGACCTCCAATACTTTTATTCTCGAATAAAGTCTACCCCAAGGTTCCCTCTTATCACCTTTCGTCTATAATCTCCTAGTACACGGCATATACCATTCTGATCCCAAAAATATAGATAAAATCGCTAGCATTTATGCAGACGATACAGCATTAATATCATACACTACTACTCTTCCTGAATCCGATGGCATGCCCCAGGGGTTGATCGATACGAAAATGGCGCATTTCAATCCCAATAAATCTCAACTTTTAATTCTCTTTCACCGACCCCAAAATTCACCTTTTTCAATCGTAACAAATCTATTTATCCATCATCCGATTGTAAATACCTAGACATCCTTTTTTTTACCCTTAGTTTACTTTTAAAGATCATTCTACAACTCTAAAATGTAAGGTAAAGCGGTACATTTTAGAGGCTTAACATATAAACATAAAGACAGCTGTACATATTTATAAAATGGTTTGTCGTTCTTTACTTATCCTATCTTACAGCCCCTACCCAGTTACTAACCAATATCAGAAAACCCCAGAATAATCTAAATAAAGAGATGAAGCTTCAATCAATTTCTCACATTACACTTAATATATAATATGTTTAAATATGTTTAATTTTGCCTAATTGTTCATCACTTCATTCCACAACATTCAAGATTTTTAAATAACGTACATATCTAGACATTTTATTCGTATATTTTGACAAAAACCAATACAAAATCCAGGCGAAAATACCATTGGTCGAGAGCCAATTGGCCGACCATTTTAATATATATTGTAATATTTTGGGTTATACGTAAATATTGTATTGTATTTTTCAATAAAACTATAACTCATTATTATAAGAACAATATTAGAGAAAACAGTATATTAATTAAATTTAATGAAATGAATTAAAGAAATTCCAAAGTGATAATCAGATCAATATAATTATTAATTAATAATAATAGTAGATTATACCACGAGTAATAATGATAGCTATTATTCCCGAGGAACATTTACGAACCGAGCCGCGTAAGCGGCGAGGGAGAAACATTCCGAGGTAATAATAGCCATTATTGCGAGTAGTATACTCTACTTTATCTATGACTAATTTACTAATTTGTTTTAACGAACAACTTTATTTTTCAATAACATTAACACTAGCAATGGTACAATTAATAAATTGAATTGGTCGAGAACTATCAATAGATTTGGAAGAGTTTTCAATGCAAATATTTGAAATTTCGGTTGCTGAAGAGGAAGAAGATGCTTCATTACTATTTATCTGTTTAGCAATAGTATCTGCTGTAGTTGTCTTGTTTCTTATAGACTGATCAATGTAACTTTCAGCTACCTGTGTAGATCTCCAGCCCCCATGACGCTTTAATCCAGTTATATCGCCTCCTCCATCAATGTACAGAGTGGCAGATGATCTGCGATAACAATGGCCGGTATAAGTTTCAGGATTTGGCAATTTTAAATATTTGGCAATTTGTTTACCAATATCTGCAAATTTGTTTTTTCCTATACGTTGTATTGTACATTTTGATTTTTGATAATTTAGAAAGAATGAAATAATTTTTACGTGTGACGGACGGAGATTGATGTACTTCTTTACAATATTGTAAAACGTACTGTTTATGGCGAATGTTCGTACAATTTTGGTTTTAGTCTTGGGTATTGTTATTAATAACTGTGTTTGATGATCTTTCACGTCTTCAATATTCATTTCATAAAGCTCGTTTGAGCGGCATGCACACTGACTGTTTTCAGTTTGTGTATTTTGTTTCCATGGTATTTAATTTGAGAATTTTTTTGATTGGAGTGCACGAGGGAATAATGACTATTAATCCCTCGTCATTATTCCCTAAGAGAATAATATATGGCATTATACTGCAAAAATCACAAGTATAATACATACATTATATATTAGTCGTAGATAAATGTAATTTCTGCATTATTGATTTATAGTTGATAATTTGTGAAAAATATGTTTTATTACCATTATTAAATTATACTTTATTAAATAGATAATTCAACATCAGTACAAATTAGAGTTTTCTCAAATATATTTTTTTTTTAATTCGTATTTTATGAATTTCGACTTATTAATGAATTTGTTTTAAAAAAAGTAATTATTTATTACAAAAAAGTTTTAAAACCCTAGGTCTACGCTGGTATTGTTAAAATTAACAATATTACAGAAAGCAAGGTGATCATCGTGTTTTATTTGACATGGGTAAAATAAAGAGCTGCGAATCCTGATAAATTACAATCGGCTAATAATTATCTTCATTTAAAGAAGTAATAAATTCGCCAAATAATTTTAGTGAATAAAAATTCTAATTTTTGATAGTTATAAATACAATTATTTTTTGTACTTGATCAAGGAGTTATTAGTCTAAATTTTATCAAATCAATTGAATATATATATTTCGATATTGTTGTATTTTGTAATTACAGATTGTCATTAATTGTAAAAAGGTGATTTTCCGTAAATAAATAATTAATTAAATACAGTTATTTTTTACCCATTGACATACATTTTAAATTTAAAGTAAGCCTAGACAAAAGTATCAATTATTTAAACCATACAAATACAAGATAACACTGTAACAAGCAATTAGTAATATAAAGTATGATATTTTTCCAAACACTCAGGTAAATGTGATGCAAATAAACATTGTTTACATTATGTAAAATAATTTAAAGAAAAGACACTTGGTATTGTTTCACAAATTAGATTTGTTTGTTTCTTTAAATTATTTTACATAGTGTAATATGTTTCACCAAGTGCCAGATGAGAAATTAATTGAAGTGATTATTTACATTGCCAAGTGGTTTCTCTTCTAGAATTATGCTTAGCAAATACATGACATATCTTTGATGGGTACTGCTTTTTATCAGTAGGGGGTATATGTTTAGGAGAATGTGTCCAATTTTTTGCCTGTAGAAGAGGTAAAAATAGATACGAGAGCATATCTTTCACTACGTTTAGACGGAAATCAACATTTGTTTGTTTTCTTATATTCGGCAATTTTTAATGTAAAACAAACGCATTGTAAATTATAAATCCAGCAAATAGAAAAATATTTTCTTGTAACCCTTCATGCATTTCCTCATAAGTGGAATGCAAGCAAGTTGTTGATCTTCCCTGCCGATACCGCCCTTTCCGAAATTGTAATCTACAACATATTTAGGTTTTAGTACTTGTTCTTCCTCTCTTTTTTGTTCCACCATTTCTTCTCCTGAATGTGTTGTGCTTATCATATAAATGTCTTTTTTTATCGCACCAACGGCAAATTTAACGGTTGTGTTAATAAGTACTGTTTTATAGTATATCACTACAACAAGAGAAATTGTTCTCAAACGAATTATAAGTGTTTTATTATTGTAGATTTATATACAAGTATGTAGAATATAATATAAAACAATCGAAAAAAATCTATTTCGTCTATTCCTAAAAATTACTATTTTGTACAGCCTATCTACGTTGTTTACAGAGCTATCTTGGATTGCCCCTTTTGAAGTAAAGACTCTGTTCCTTGTTAAATTTAAACAATACTATTTTATAACTGAATCTAAACACCAAGTACGAGCGCAAATTAGCGAAAAATATGATTTTATTTCATGATTTCTGTTTTTTTTTAATTAAATTTATTTTTAACTCATCATTTAAATTAATGATGACGTCCGTGTCCTCCTAATCCACCTCCATGACCAAATCCACCGCCAATACTATGTCCGCTTCCAAATCCACTGCCAATACCATCTCCATGTCCACTTCCTAATTCACCCCCCATCCCACCTTCAATATTAGAATCTCCCCCGGTGGATCCAATTATGTTTACTTGTGGACCAGTGGGCCCAAAAATATTTGCACTTCCAGCAGATGGCCCAACAATAGTGGCGCTTCCAGCCGATGGGCCGACAATATTGGCGCTTCCACCTGAAGGTCCAACAATCGTGGCGGAACCAGCAGAAGGTCCTACTATGGAAAGGGATGCTCCATGTGGTCCAATCATAGAAGCGTCACCACCGTGCGGTCCATGTACTGATGTGTCACCTCCATTTAGCCCAATAATACTAGAATCTCCACCATGCGGGCCCGAGAGGTAATTATCACCTCCATGTGGACCGACTACGCTCGAGTGTTCTCCAAATGAACCACCTTCATGGCCTGCGATGGATCCAATGTGTCCATAACCAGATGGTTTGGAGTACGCCAAAGCCAAGTTGGCAAACAACGCAAAAATCTAAAGAGAATATGTTATTAAAATTAGCAATTTTAATTTCGTATTGCGGAAAGACAATTCCGCAGGTCGATTTAGTGTGTTCGTGTAAAAGTTGTAAAAACATTTTTTGCGAATCTTTCTTGAAAAATATTCGATATTTGAGTGTGACTGATTATTATTATTATACAACCAAAATAATAATAAATAATTATTTATTAATATAAACTTTTATCTTAATTAACTTACCATGGCCTTCATTATTAATAATTAATAGAGAGCACAAGCAGTTATTGTTGGTGCGAAGTATGTTTCAAGACTGGCATTTAAACACAAATAAATGGTTTATATATAGTTGAATGCATTTTTGTGATGAAATCGAAGAATGCGAATTCTATAACGCAACTGAATATATTTCATTCGTACATAACATATCGCTAGTTTACTTGCAGTTTGGTTGGTTAATAATTAAAATTTTAATATGTAATCACAACTCCTTCCTTTTATTATTTATTACATTATTTACACATTATAATTAAAGATTAGTAGCAATAAAATTGTTTAAAACTAATTACATTTTCTAATTTATCTACATGTTTGTCGAATTTCTAACCAAGATTTCTTTTACAATTAAATTAAACGAGGAAAATTTCTGGCAAAGATCAATAAAATTCGATCAATCCCTTTTTCCAACTGCAAAAAATTACTTACACTGTAAGTTTTAAAAACATTTATTGAAACAACTACTTATCGAGCATTTATCCCGCCGGACATTGGATTACACAATAGATATTTGTTGTTGCATAGCAGCACTACTGCGAATTACAACGGTTTGAGTCGAAATTATTTAATGAAAGGAAATAACAAATAATAGTAACAAGGCTATCTGTAGACACGTGTTTCGGGATGTCATCCCTCATCAGTACAGCTCTGTGCTGTAGTTGTTAAAAAAAATTTAATTAATTTTTGTGTACCGTCTTCGACGATATCGCGGATGGAAGTGATAAATGTAAATAAAAAATCATCTGACATGGACGCAAACCTCATAAAATCATCTCGCATTCACTCACCAATTACTCACCATGATTATATAATCGACACTTACACGACGGAAATGAACAAACCTACCAATACCGACAGACAGGACCTTTTAAAAAATTAAAAGCACGCTTCATCGACACATTCAACTTAGACACTCATGTTAGCTTTTCTGGCAACAGAATGTTTCTAATCATGTTTGACTTAAAAGATCCGAATATCATTCCTCCTGTAGAACCATCGGCAGGAGTACGTATAGGTCACACTGAAGTTGTCAGAAATGGTTAGCATAAATTTTATATATACAAACATTAATTCATTACACCGTAAATCCCATCTCCTTTCCCATTTCCTGTGCAACAATCATATCCATGTTTTAATGATGGTTGAAATAAAAACCAATAAACCCTTTCAATTAAACAACTGGTCTTCTATTCAAATACCATCCTCAATCTTTAACCACAATCAACGTGGCGGATTAATAGTGACAGCTAAACCAGAAATAAAATTAGGCTAAACTAATCCACCTAAAATTAACAATAATTTAAACACTGCATAATCGACCTCCCACATTTTTCCTTACATTTATTTCTTGTCTATAAACATCCCACATCCACTATAGAAGACACCATACTCACCAAAGCATCCCTCTACGACCATGTTGTCATAATCGGTGATTTCAACTTAAATAGAACAAAATCTAGACAGCTCTCATCTTTTATGTCGTATTCCAATTTTACAGCATTAATACTCCCCCTACATTTATCATGTCCCAAGCGTAAGCCACCACCCCAGATGTCTTAATGTGCACCAGCAATATTAAGCACCTAATCACGGATATGATATATGATGATATCATATCGGCTCCGATCATCAACTCAATCCTATTTTCCCTTCAACTGAACCCTCTAAAACCCAACCCACCAAAAACATTTTTTTTTTTTAATTCAAAGTCTGTAACATACAAAAACTGACCGAAAACATGACAAACTTTCTATCACATCAAGAAATTTCAAAACCCTCCATTACACTTTTCCTTAATTCCCTTACAGACTCAGTCAAGAATAACACCCCATCTTACACGAATCCTTCATACAAATATCCTTTGCCAAAATGTATCCTCCGACTTATTAAATATAAAAGACAATTGTACCGAGATATTAGACTAACTGACAAATCTACCCTTAAACAAAAATTTAACGCACTTAACAAAGACATTCATAAACTGATAAAGGAATATAAGACGGATAAATGGATAAGAACTTGCCAGGAAAATAACAGAAGAAAAGACTACTGTACAGAAATAAAAAATCTAAGTAAATATAAGAAATACAACATAAGAAGAAACCCTAATACTAACACAATAACAGATGACTTGACAGAAATGGCTGACATTTTAGCAGACTTTTTTTCAAAAAGACATTCACAGAAAAGACATCGAAAACTTACAATAATAACTTTTACAACACTCCTGGTACTCCCCATTCCTAAATCATCCTAAACCTTAGCCTATTAATGACACCATAGAAGAGGAAGAGTATTACTCAGTTCTGTTTGAGAAAAAAAAAAATCATCGCCCAGTTATGATAACATTCCCCGATCTATCCTTAAATTCTTACCCAACGAAATCCATCATCCAGATATTTAACTTCCTCTATAAATCCCAATCCTTCCCCCAAGAATGGAAGCAAGGTATAATAATTTGCATCTTAAAAAATGACAGCGACTCACTTGAAGCATCTAGCTACCGACTAATTACTCTGCTTCTAGTCCTTGGAAAAACCTTTGAAGCCATCCTGGAAAACAAACTTCTGACCCTTGTTTCGCAACATATCCCACCATACCAATTCGGTTTCCTAGAAAAAAGATCCACAACTCTCCCACTTTCAATCCTAACATCAAACTGTCAAACCTCCCACCTCGAAAACAAAAAATCCGCAATCCTTTTCCTCGATATCCAAAAATCCTTTGATTCCGTTTGGCATAAAGGACTTCTCTATAAATGTCATTCCTTAAACATACCTTACCACCTAATCGTACTCATTGATAGTTTTCTTAAAAACAGATCCTTGAAAATACGCATTCAATTGCCCTCTCTCAACCCTTTTCGCCCCAACAAAGTATTCCACAAGAATCTCCTCTCTCCAATTCAACATCTACGTCCACGTCATTTATCATCTTAATCCACAATACCTAAACCCATCCGCCTATCTTCTGCAGTTTGGTGACGACACGGCTCTAATTGCTCACTCTCCCGAAAGCCACCTCCACCCTACAGGAGCTGATCGATTCGCTAGCGCTTTGGTTCGCAAAATGAAGAATCTCTATTAACCCCAATAAATCCCAACTTTTTATTCCTTACCACAAACCTCTCACCTCCTCATTCAAAGTTAATATCAACAACACCTTGATCTCCCCTTCTCTCACCTGTAAATATCTCGGAATTATATTTGACCCCAAACTTTCCTTTAAACCTCATTCCCGAATCAATCAAAACGAAAGTCCAGAATAGGGTACGACATTTTAGATCATTATCATACGCCAATAGAGGCATTCCCACAAAAACATCGACACATATATATAAAATGATTTGTCGTCCCCTTCTGGACTACGGCGCAATCCTTTTCCACAATCCTAGACCTCCAACATTGAATAACATAAAGGTGGCGGAACGATCAGCCCTTTGAATCCTCACAAAAATCCGAAACCCCAACAATCCCTTACATAATCCTTCCAATACACTCCTATATGAAAAAACCGGTATTAGCCCAATATCCTAAAGAATTACCCAATTAGCCCACAAATTTGCCACCAAATCCATCACCCAAGATATAATAAATATCCTCTGCCTGAAACACACCCCAAAACCACTATTCATCAATTCATCTCATCTTTCATCAATGACTAACCGACATACATGACATATGACAAGAACTACTGACTGAAAGTCCTAAGGTCGATATAATATAATATAATATAATATAATATAATATAATATAATATAATATAATATAATATAATATAATATAATATAATATAATATAATATAATATAATATAATATAATATAATATAATATAATATAATATAATATAATATAATATAATATAATATAATATAATATAATATAATATAATATAATATAAAATTCGACTGTAATATAGAAACAAAATTTAGTGGAAAATTAAATTAGCCTTAAATATTATTTGAAAATTTTTGTTCTGCACTCACTCTTTCAGAAATATATTATAGAGTAACAATAATTTTCAATCAATTATTGTTTGCCGTTCACTTGTTTCATAAAATGAACCACAGTGAATATGTCTGAATTTTATGTTAATATGCTATAACGTTATTTGTCTGATAATAAATATTTATTATCAGTCAATAACGTCGTTGCGAACGGCGGCTCTATTTAGGAGGCTGCGTCGTGAGTAAGTATTAAGGTTCGCTTAACAACACTCAAGGAACAAAACAAAACCGCGTATATACAGGGTTTTTGAAATTATAGAAAAAAGAAGAATACTATTTTTTATTTATATCTTTGTTATTAGAAGCAATATTTCGATGCAATGAAGACATTTTTATAGCATTTTTTTATGGTCTACTCGATAGCGTACTCATTTTGTTATTAGCATGTTTCGTTTCATCTAGTTTCTTATGGACGACATATTTGTTTTTTACTAAATTAAAATTCTGTATTTATTATAATTACATATATCATTGTAATTATACCTTTATATATACAAACATCTTTATTCAGACAGCAGAATTACAATTCTTTACAAATATTTATATTTACAATACATATTGGTGGGTTAGTAGTCTGTCATGGGCTATCGACTATCGACTATCATACCTTTATTTTCTTAAATTCTGCTTTCTTTGATACTTTCTTTATTATCACTGAAGAAGCACTATGGCAACTACTTAGTCATTCTGTCTTTCGTTGTCAATATTTAAAATGAAATACTACTATTTATTGAATATTTAAATAATTGAATTATAATCTTTTTAGAATTCGTAAATTTGTAATATTTTACAATACTGAATAATTCAAAGATTATAAAGCGTTAATATCTTCTTCAAAATCAATAAAATTCTTAGAAAATATTTTTAATTTTCATAAACATTATATTCACAAAGCTATAAGTCGTATTACATTTTGTATTGATTGCTATTAATTTCATGGCAAGGAAAATTTCTTAGTATTAACAATATTATTTTGTCAAGACTGTGTTTATTTATTTTTATTTTGTTGAAAAAAAGAGGATAGAGTATTTGAATCTGATTATAAACTAAAATGTCGTCCATAAGAAAGAAGAAAGTTGATGATTGTCCAAATGGAACGAAACATGCTAAAATGAGTATGTCATCGATTATATAATAAAAAAATGTCATATGAATATGCTCACTGAATTGAAATTTTACTTCAAGTAACGAAGATATAAATAAAACAAAATAAAAAATGCTATTTTTTATTTTTTTTTACAAGTTTTATTCAAGCCGGGTTTTCTTAACAGAATGGAAAAGTTAGCAAATAACAATAAATTGATATAAATTTATGAAATAGGTAACATTCATAAAATACAGGGTGGAAGATGCTGGAATAACAATAACACTTAAATTTTATAAAAATAATTTCATTATTATTTACTAATTGTAGCTATAATAAAAAAACGAAAATACCGAATTTGACTATCTCTAGGAAATAATTTGTATTTAAAGAGTTTAAATACACATCTACGTTGGTTACTAAGTACACCAGTATTGCTCCATTTGTAATGAGTACTCTGTATGTTGTTAAATTTAAAACATATTATTTTATTACTTTCACCGGACCCTGTCTAAGGGAAAGTATTGTGATCGTAAAAACTTTCGAATCGCCAATTTCAACGAATATGCACGTTTTGAGGTCCCATAAGTCCATTCCAACGATTTTTAAAACCGTCTCCGTGTTTCCGCGAACCCAAACGTTATATCTAAGCTTTTTATAACAGTGGAAAGAGTTTGATCACAATGAAAACTCATTAGGTGAAAGTATTCATTTTTCAGTTCTGACTGAAAAATTTTTCAAATAAAAAATAAGAATAAGAATTTTTGAAATTAATCTTTTTATTGGAGAACCTTCAGTTTTCATTTTATAAGCAGAAGAATTTCGTCTATCTGATAAATTCCATTAGAAATAAACAAGTATTTTTATAATCTTCTTTATTTCAAATAAAACTTCAAAATAGCATTATATTTCATACATCATTGGCAAGCACCTCCAGAATATTAAAGAAATAAAAAATAAAAATGTGAAGCCATTGTAATGTAAGAAATAACAAACTAAATTGTAATATTCTTCCAAATACTCGGCTTTAACTTTAAAAGACAACAATCAATTTTTTCAATTAATATTTTTTCCTTTACTATTAAATGTTCATTCAAAAACGTATTTGACTGAATTCACTGGGGAAAATTTCATGATGGACACATCACTATTTTCATAATTGAATCTGAAATAAACTAGGATTACAAATTAGCAAAAAATAACGTTTTATTTTGTAATTTGTATTTATTTTTAAATTTATAATTAAGCTTAAGTCATTAAATTAATAATGATGTCCTTGTCCTCTATATCCATCTCCATGTCCTCCTAATCCACCGCCAATACCAACACCATGTCCACCTCCTATTCCACCCCCGATTCCACCTCCAATATCAGAATCTCCTCCGGCAGATCCAATGATGCTTACTTGTGGACTAGTTGGCCCGACAATATTTGCACTTCCAGCAGATGGTCCAACAATAGAAGCACTTCCAGCGGATGGTCCGACGATAGTGGCGCTTCCACCCGAAGGTCCAACAATCGTAGCGGAACCAGCAGAAGGTCCCACTACAGAATGGGATCCTCCATGCGGTCCAACCACAGAAGTGTCACCACCGTGAGGTCCATGGACTGATGAATCGCCTCCATGGGGCCCAATAACACTAGAGTCTCCACCATGCGGACCCGAGAGAGAAATATCTCCTCCGTGTGAACCGATTACGCTTGAATGTCCTCCAAATGAACCGCCTTCATGGCCTCCGATAAATCCTCCGTGTCCGTAACCGGACGGTATAGAGTACACCAAAGCCAATGTGGCAAACAAAACTAAAATCTAAAAAGGATATATTATTATAATTGGCTATTTTAATTTTGTATTGCGGAAAGAAAATTCCGCAGACCGATCCAGTGTGTTCGTAAAATTTGTAATAACATTTTTTTTTCAAACGCTTTATTGAAAAATATCCAATATTTAAGTATAACTGATTCTTATGATTCAAACAAAACAATAAATAATTATTTATTTTTATAAACTTTTATTATAATATAGTTTTAATTATTAAGAATTTTTCTAATTAACTTACCAAGCCCTTCATTATTTTCAATATTAATAGAAAGAACAAGCAGTTCTTGTTGATGCAGAGTATGTTTTTACACTGGCATTTAAACACGAATCCATGGTTTATATATCCTGATATCGTTGTATGCATTTTTGTGAAGAAATCGAAGAAGGCGAATTCAATGATGCAACTTAATACATTTCATTCGCACTCAACGCACCGTGCACCGCTAGTTTACTTGCAGTTTGGTTGGTTCATTGTTAAAATTGTTAATATTTCATCACAACTGCTTCGTTTTATTATTTATAATATAAATTTTACATTATAATTACAATTGAAAACAAATCTTGGTATTAAATAGAATGAAACGAAAAACATTATCCCGCAGAAGTAACGCCGGTGATAGCTCCAGAAAAATAAAATGTTTTATATTTGATGTATTCTTTGTGCATATACATTGATAGTTTCAATGCGTTATTGGTGGAACACCCTGTATATAACATAACATATAACATAATAACAGCTATTTGCGTTTTTGTGTCCATAACAAAAGGAACAGAAAATTATTAGATAACATATTTATGCGATAAAGGCATTTTTACAGGGTGGTGCATTTTGGTGGTGCCACATATTTAATATTTTTTTATTGTAAGATATATCGAAAAACTGTTTTCGCGACGCTAGGCCAATCTCAATTCAGATGTTAACTAGATATAGGGGTGAAACTTTATAAAAGTAAGTACGTACTTATCATATACTTAGTTTGGATTAAAGTTTCTGATACAATGAATCGAAAGAAAGAGTGATTTCCTTAAACGAGTAGTCAAATTATCATATTCGTTACTGTCTTGGATAACATCAATCCAAGGGAAAGAAATGTAAATGTTCCTGAGTGAGAGGAATTTGGTCACTAATGTATTTAAATTTGAGAGGAGAAAGATAACATAGAGAGCTGTATTGAACGTTGGTAGCATTTAAACGGTTTTGATTATTGCAGGATTTATATAACTGATTAATAAATAAAATATCAACTTTACAAAAACACAGAACTGAATTAATTATCATTTGTTGATTTAATGCGTAGTCCCTTTATGTATTCTTATTTTATGATTTATGTACATGACCTTAAATTTATTCTTAGAATTTCGTGATTAACTTTATATTAACTATACATTATTTAAATTTTTCAGACCCCAAAATGAAACATTAATTATTTTGAAATATCATGCATTAAATAATCCTATTATATCAATTAAAACTTTTGATTCCTTTGAATAAAATTTGAACATACTTGATTTCAGACTTGTGCGATACCTCTGCAGTTGTTTGACCCATTTCACAAATCTATAATTTATTAATTAATAGCACACGTGCCCACAAACAATTCTCTACTTTTATTCTCTTATTATTCCCAACTTTTTAATCTACGCACGACCGCGAGTACTTTCCGCGTCCCTTCTATCCGTAATTAATATACAATTAATTTTCAAAAACCCGATTGTTTAATTCCACGCCCGTCCACGAATCCCGTCCAACTCCCCGATTTTCTCTCACAATATCTCTTTCATGCAATTTTGACGTATTTGCAACTTTCCGCCCTGACCATATATGGTCATGAACGCTCTTCCATTCTTGCAAGCTCACACCCGTTCTCACGCATTCGATTCTCGCTTATTTTCAAATTCTGCATAATTTCGGGTTCAAACACGTGCGGGACTTCCCCGTCTGAAATCTCAACATTTATCTTTTACAATAGTAAGTTCTTTATGCATAATGTCAAGTTTACGTCAGAATATTAACATATTAAATTGTATAAAATAATCAGTTTTAACTTAATTGTTGATTTCGCCTAAATTTGGGTTCAAGCGCGTGCGGGAATTGCCCGTCAGAATCTGAATCAATTACATTGTACTAAATATAAACAAACAAAATTGCCGCAGCAACGATACAATGTATGGATAATTTCCCTTATTTAATTATTACTTTTTAACAAATTTTATCGAAAAATTAATTCTGTAGACACCCCAGTTGGAACTATTACAATACTTAACCAAATATCTGATTTCGTTGATATAAAATAAATTGAGTTTAAATTTATTAAATAAGAGGCAACAAATCTTTTATATATTATATATTTTATAATGGAAGTTTGTAGAATTGTGTTAAAAATAAATTAAATAAAAACATTTTGAAAACAATTAATTATTCATCAATTATCTTCCCTTAAGCTACTTTGACTTTTGACTTACGTTACGTAAGTATTTAAAATTAATGCACATTAAAACAACTACTTGTCAGGCCTATACCTCTCCAGGTACTGGATAACATAATGTACATTCGCTGTTGCATACCAATAATATTGTAAATACAACAAATTTTAAAAGAGAGACTTTCACGTGTCAACATCTTTGAAATAACATGGCATACTTCAATTTTCACGATTTTAAATAATACTAACAGTTTGAAGAATATAGACCATCTAACAATATGATTTCTCGATCAATTTAGACCATTGAAAGAATGTAGACCATTTGAGACTAATTGAACTAGTCAGACAATTCGATCAATTAAAATTGTTTTGGCTTTACTGAATATAAAATACAATAATTGGGACAAATCTAACTTAAGATATTTCCTAGTTTAGTTTGGTTTAGTTTAGTCAAAATACAATAATTTTAATTATTTAATTCATATATTTTATAATCACATTCCAATGAAACGTATAAAACATATTTTTTAAATCTATTTCTTATATTTTAATTTTCATTTACATATTTTTGTTAAACTAAAATAAGTCAAAATGTTTTTATTATTTTTTTGCCTAAAACTTGTTAGAATAAAAAAATACAGGCATTTTTAATTGTATTTACTTTATTATTCTATTCACAAACTCAGTCATCAGTTGTTAAACGAACGACGAGTGGAGACCGCACAAAATAAGTTCCATTAATTTTCCAGGAAGAACAAAGTGCAGCTTACAGGAATGAAAGTAATATTTAGCTGCTTCATAAAATATCAGATTGCTCTCTATATTATACCTTAATCAATGGTAACACCAATTAAATTAATCAACAAAATATTATTGAAACCTGTTTATATGTTTACTTAAGGGAAGGTTCTGAACCAAAAATAATTTTTTTACATATATTTGAACCTCATGTATATACAAGAGTCTATTGAAAGAAATTTGTCGATATTTAAAGAATTTTACAAGTACAGCCGGTTGACTGAAACAATGCCCAGGCATTTTTATAGAACAGTTTTTCTTTTAACGCGTTTAGCGCTTAAAGCGATAAACGGATTCACTTGAATCTTTGTATTCGAAACAGGAAATTCAATTTGTGGTGCCATGCCAAATTCCAAATTGAAATATATATTTTTTGTACTTTGAAGGAAAACAAAATTTGCAAAAAATCGTTTTTGGTTAAATGGCTGCCATTTTTTAAGTATTTTTAGTAATCAGGCCACGGTAAGGTCCTACAAATTCAATTTACTGTTATTATTTTCTATTTTTGACTCTCTGAGGGGCTGAGAAACTCCCCGCGCAGAATTAAACACGACTCGCGTGGGTCTGGTTGGAGAATAGAGCTGCCATTTTGGATGTGTTTTCCCCGAACCCCTGTCGAAGGGAAAGTATTGTGATCGTAAAAGTCTTTGAATCTCCAATTTTAACAATAAAAACTTATTAAGTGCAACTTTACACTCAGCGATTTTTCATTTTTTTAATTCTGATAGAAAAATGTATCAAATAAAAGTTGTAGATCACGAAAAAATAAAAAAAAATTATTATAAAACTTTTATTGCAGCACTTCAGTTTTTATTTTATAAGCTGAAGAATTTCATCTCCCTGATAAATTCTCTTAGAAATATATAATTCATTTTTAAAACCTTTTTATGTTGGCTGTGGAGCCTATAATTATTTAAATAATTATTTTAATTACAAATAAAACGTCAAAATGATTTAATATTTCAATAACACTCAATATGTTGCGCCAACGAATAATGGTAAAGAAATTATATACAGTGTATGGAAATTTTTCAAGCCATTGTAAGGTAAATAATAACAAACACACAATCCATTTTTTCAATTAATAATTTTTTATTTACTATTAAATATTCATTCAAAAACGTATTTGACCGAATTCACTGGGGAAAGTACCATGATGGACACATCACCATTTTTTTCTCTCAAAACCGGAAATTTGTAGTCTATTGTATGGCCAATACAATTAACAAAACCGCATTTCAAAATATTCACTTGATTTCGAGAAAAAAATTACCAAAGTGGCCCAAAATGGGTAATTTTTCAGGCGTCAGGTCGAGAAACTCCCCTTAATTTATCTAAAATTACAGCATTTAAAATTAATAGTGTTTGACAAAACGAGTAATTTTATTAACCGAGTATATATAAATGAGCCATTATAAGTAGCAAAAGTTGATAAATAATAATAAATTGGTATTAATTAATAAATAGGGTATAGATGATGTTATTGATACAAACATCTTTATTCAGACAGCAGAATTACAATTCTTTACAAATATTTATATTTACAATACATATTGGTGGGTTAGTAGTCTGTCATTGATGTTATTGATTTATTATTTTTTATGTTTTAAAAAGCATAGGTGATTGATAGGATTTTAAGGTTTGGTTGATGAAATGAGGATGAACACTGACTACTCGACTACTCATCGATTAAGCCAACATCACAAGTTTTTATATATTTTTTAACTAATTGCAAATCGAAGATGAGGACAATCACTAACACCTATAGACTCGGGGACAAGAACTATTCGTTAGAAAGGTCTCGCCAGAAAAATACCAAGAACACTTAAAACGTTGATTATCTTTAGGATATAATATGTATTTAATAACGTTTTCCGTTAGCTACAGAGTTATCCAGTATTGCTCCTTTTGAAATGAATACCATGTATATTGTTAAATTTAAAGCATCACTTTTTTATATTGGAAATAAAGTGGGAAATCAAATTAACAAAAAATAACGTTTTATTTTCTAATTTGTATTTATTATTAAATTAAATTTATTCTTCAGTCTAAGTCATCATTGCATTTAATTAATAATGATGTCCGTGTCCTCCAAATCCACCTCCATGTCCGACACGTTCACCAATACCATGTCCACCTCCAAATCCGCTGCCAACACCAGCTCCATGTCCACCTCCAAATCCACCCCCGATTCCACCTCCAATATCAGAATCTCCTCCGGCAGATCCAATAATGCTTACTTGCGGACCAGTTGGCCCGACAATATTTGCACTTCCAGCAGATGGTCCAACAATAGAAGCACTTCCAGCGGATGGTCCGACGATACTGGCGCTTCCACCCGAAGGTCCAACAATCGTAGCGGAACCAGCAGAAGGTCCCACTACAGAATGGGATCCTCCATGCGGTCCAACCACAGAAGTGTCACCACCGTGAGGTCCATGGACTGATGAATCGCCTCCATGGGGCCCAATAACACTAGAGTCTCCACCATGCGGACCCGAGAGGGAAATATCTCCCCCGTGTGAACCGATTACGCTTGAATGTCCTCCAAATGAACCGCCTTCATGGTCTCCGATAGATCCTCCGTGTCCGTAACCGGATGGTATAGAGTACACCAAAGCCAATGTGGCAAACAAAACTACAATCTAAAAAGAATATATTATTATAATTGGCTATTTTAATTTTGTATTGCGGAAAGACAATTCCGCAGACCGATCCAGTGTGTTCGTAAAAATTGTAATAACATTTTTTTTTTTCGAACGCTTTATTGAAAAATATTCAATATTTAAGTAATAATTATTTATTTTTATAAACTTTTATTATTATATAGTTTTAATTATTAAGAATTTTTCTAATTAACTTACCATGCCCTTCATTATTTTCAATTAATAGAAAGAACAAGCAGTTCTTGTTGATGAAGAGTATGTTTTAACACTGGCATTTAAACACAAATCCATGGTTTATATATCCTTGTATCGTTGTATGCATTTTTGTGAAGAAATCGAAGAAGGCGAATTCAATGACGCAACTTAATACATTTCATTCGCACACAACGCACCGTGCACCGCTAGTTTACTTGCAGTTTGGTTGGTTCATTGTTAAATTGTTAATATTTCATCACAACTGCTTCGTTTTATTATTTATAAAATAAATATAATTTTACATTATAATTACATTTGAAAACAAATCTTGGTATTAAATACAATGAAATAAAAACATTATTCCGCAGATGTAAGGCCGGTGATAGCTCCAGAATAATAAAATATTTTAAGAGACTAGAAATAAATTTAAATATCAACAACAATGTTTTATATTTCATGTATCTTTGTACATATACATTGATGAGCTATTTTAGTTTCAAAAATCAAAGAACTGTCATTTTCACTGTTAGTGTAAAAGATACTACATTATAGTACTGGAAACGATAATTGCAATAATTAATGAGTTCCATTAGAATAAAAATCAACTCCAATTTTGAAGCATTGTATTTAAGAGCCTGTTTTAAAAATAAATAACTTACGAAGTCAATGTGTTAAACTATCCTCTATTCTTTATAATAAGCTAGATTCACATGATGAGACTCGAATTTGAAATTTTTAAGAAAAATGGAAAAATTTTCTATGTTTTAAGTTGGCACCGCCTAGCGGCGACAAAGTTACTTATTTTTGTCAGTGTTGATATGAAAATCATTAAGATCGGTTAAAAAAACAAGAGTTATTTGATATTTGCTCAATAAATTCGGACTTTCCCCACCCTTTATTTCAAAACAAAGACAAAAAACTATGTAACATTTTAGTTTCACGAAGTCATCATGATTTGAAGAAGTATAGTTTTAGGATGCCTTTATTAAAGTTTTTTTTAAATAATCGCAGTGTTAGTTTTTAGATCCGCAACCGGAAGAGTTACAAACTTGAAAATTATTTCCAGATTTCTTTTATGACCACTTTCATTAATTATTGTTTTATTTGAAAGTTCTATGGCTCATAATTCCTGAGATATAGCCGGTGACCTTTTTATTTTGAACAGCCGGTACAATTTGTAATTTGTGTTGCATTTATAATGCACTTTGGACATTAAGTCACCGTCTATGAATGAATATAAAAAAATTTGATCTGTCCATCATGGTACTTTCCCCGGCGAATTCGGTAAAATAAGTTTTTGATTGAAAATTTAATAGGAAAGGAAAAATTGAAATTGAAAATTGTCTTTTATTTTTTATGCTGGAAGCGTTAACGAATAATGTATTAAATATGACCGCACTTTGACGTTTTATTTAACATGAAAATAATTATTTAAATAATAAAAGTCTCCACAGCCAACATAAGGTGGATTACAAAAATAATTGTTTATTTCTAACGGAATTTATCATGTAGATGGCATTATTCCGTTTATAAAATAAAAAATAAATTCCTATACCTATTTCTTCTAGTTTTCAAGATAATAACATATTACTAAATGGAATCACGAATTCTTGATTTTTTAAGTGGAACTCCGTGTATATTTTGACATAATTTAAATTAGAATTTACCTGTGTCTTGATCTATATTAGTATCTAATTCAAGATATTAATACATTTTCTACAGGAGACTCCGTTGTATTTTTGGTGGGGATGTTATCGGCACTTTGTCCCGTCAACATATTTTATATATTTTATTAATTTTATTACAAATGAGTAAAGTTCGCGCCACTCTAACTCGTTGCATAGTGGAACCTCGTCGGAAATCTAACGCCCTCTCACATCAGAAGGTTCAACTTCATCCCTCTGACATAACACCGTGTGTGTGCATCTCCGGAGCGATTGTTAATAATAATAATTTTAATATCATCCATTAAAATAATTCCATCTTCTATGGTTGGGCTACCAAACACTGTATAGTGTATGCATAAGTAAGATATTATAGTTAATCTAGTGTAGTGTTCTGTCTATCTTATTGTTTTATACAAACTAGTAAGCATAACCTACAAATATCTTACTCGTTCAACCTTCATGGTTTTTTCACTCCTCAATCAAAATCACAGCCTTTTGAGGAGAACTGATACTAACCGCTGTGTAGCAGATTGGTTCCACGCTTAAGGTGTTGGATTATTAATCTTGTGGTCCCGGGGTCAATCCTCCGATTCGGATCATCTTTTAAATTGTAATTTATTTATCCATCTTTTTGTTTTTGCGACATCCACAACAAACAATTATAAAAAAAAAAAAAATTATCAATTGTTTGTTTTCACTCCACACACACACGAATAATAATAATAAAAACAACCACTATTATCCTTTTTACCGTGGCCTTTTTTTAACCTGTGACGTTCTTAAAAAGTCGACGCTACGGGCCCAGCGTTGTGAAAAGTGTGACCTTGTGTATCCTAATTATTTTACTTTTATTTTATTCCCTTTGTTTCTCTAACCTTTGTTCGATTTACTATGTCCTGCTCTAAGTGTAAGAGACCTGTCGGTGCTGAGAGTACAAAATGTGTTAAATGTGAAACCTGTAATGGTATAATGCATCGGGGTTGCATGAAACGTTACAATAATTTTCAAGACCTGAAAGATGATACTCTCTCCGTCCCGACTTGTCCAGTCTGTATCGGTTCCAAACGTACTGAGCTGTTGTCTCCAAACGCAGATACTCTCACGCCCGACTCTGGATGCACAAACCCGTGCCCGTCTACCAAATGTCGAGCGGCTGAATTTGAACTTCGTGCTCTCCGTAACGAAGTAGCTTCTCTTAAGCGGGAAATTGCTGTTATCAAATCTACCAATGATTTATCAGACATTAAGCGTTTAATTTATGATGGAAATGCAGCACTATTGGCGGACATCAAAGCCCTCTTATTATTATCACCTGCGGTAAAGCCAACTGAATTGCCTTCTATCAATGTTAAATGCACTGCTTTGGATGTAAACTCAAATGGACCCTATTCATCTGGCTCAACCAAGTCTGCCATTCAACCCAACAATGAGGATGCTCTTCCAAACAGCTTCAAGGACTGCACTTACCCACCAGTTACTATAGCGCCTCCGAAGAAGGCTGTTACACCTAGAAATTCTACTGCTGGTTCAAATATTATCGGTACTGCCTCTAATTGTGATATCCTAGCAGCTAAAAAAAGAAGCTACTTCCATATTTATAATTGCGCTCCTTCAACTAGCGTCGATGATATTAATAACTATCTCAAGAAAAAAATGTTATTAAAAGATTTTACTTGTATTCCGCTTACTAACAATGACTCGTACTGCTCCTTTAAATTAGGTTTAGTTGATACTGATGCGTCAAGTATTCTTACCGCAGATAAATGGTCTAAAGGTATTTCCATCAAACCATTTATCAATCGCCGCAAAAAACGTAACAGCGAAGTCACCTGTAATGCAACATCTAAACCTTTTTTCCCTCCATCACTAACGCTCCCGTCGCCCAATTAGCGTCAACATCTCTGATCAATCCTCGTATTTATTATCAGAATGTGCGCGGATTACGATCTAAACTATTTATGCTGAACACTGCTGTCTCTGCCTTAGACTATTCAATTATAATTTTAACTGAAACCTGGCTTACTGATGGTATATCTAATGGTGAATTAGGTCTTCATGGCTTTAACGTCTACAGAAGCGATCGCAATAGCGTTGCCTCTGGTAAGTCACGTGGAGGAGGTGTCCTTATTGCTATTTCTAACGTGTTCGCCTCATACGAAATATCAAGGTATAGCTCTTTTCACGAAGAATTATTTGTAAACGTAACCATTGGCTCTGAATTGTTCTTACTAGGCGTAGTTTACATTCCCCCCAACTCTAACTTTACTGTGTATCAAAAACATTGTGAGTCACTTGAAATCATATCAGGTCCCAACAATATTTTGATGTTCGGTGATTATAATTTGCCTCAAGCCTCCTGGTGTAATGACTTATATGGAGTGAAAGCCATTTCTAACTGTCCTAAAATCAACGTTATTGCTGATACTTTTAGTTTTTTAAATTGTCACCAGTTAAATAATGTATTAAATAAAAATTGCGTTATGTTGGATTTGATATTTATTTCAATTGATTTCAGCAATAGTATTAGCATCTCTAAATCATTATCGCCTATTGTACCTTGCGATGCCTACCATCCTGCAATCGATTGCTCCTTTTTTATTCATTCTCATCCCAAAACTGACCATTTGGTCACTGATGTTGTTGACTACGACTTCAAACGTGCGAATTATGATGCAATCAATAGTGCGCTTTTGAATACCAGATGGGACGATTTCCTTGTCAACCGTGATATTAATGAAGCATGTAACCTTTTCTATAGTAATATTTTCAATATTATTAACTGCTTTGTTCCTACCAAGACCAACAACTTATCTTGGCCTTCTAATTTTCCTAGGTGGTACACTAGAGAACTCAAAAATCTAGTGATTGAAAAGAAAATACTTCATAAGGTATATATTAATTCTCAATCTAACTCCGATTATAACCGCTTTAGTAGCGCCAGAGAACGCTGTAAAGTAATGGCCCAACAATGTTATTTACAACATATCACCAACATAGAATCTTCAATCAATTGTAATCCTAAGGCCTTTTGGAGTTATGTAAATAACAAAAAGTCTACCAACCATGTTCCTTCTACTTTCTTAGAAGGTGACTCTATTGTTACTGGCATTGACAATATAGTAAATCTATTCGCGGATTTTTTTGGATCTGTTTATTTATCGCCTACCAAGTCTACCACAGTAACCCAGTGTGACACGGTAAGCATGACACATATTAATGAATCCAGTCCACCGCAACTTTCTATTACGCACATTTTGCGTGAATTGACTTCTTTGAAAGATAATTATGCAGTTGGCCCCGATGGCTTGTGTGCTGGATTCATTAAGAAGTGTGCTTTCTCCCTCAGTCGTCCTCTCTGGCTTTTATTCAACGCCTCTCTAAATGTAGGAGTATTTCCCGATCGCTGGAAAACAGCATTCATTGTCCCCATCTTCAAAACGGGTGACCGTAACCGTGTTGCCAACTATAGGCCGATTTCGCTTCAAGCCTCTGTCCCGAAAATCTTCGAGAAATTACTAACTGCACATCTAGCTGATAGGCTTCAGCCTTTGATTTGCACAAATCAGCATGGTTTCCGTAGGGGTAAATCAACATCTACCAATCTATTGCTTTACAACACCTACATTATACAAGCCTTCGAAGAACGGTGTCAGGTTGATTCCATATACACCGATTTTTCGAAGGCATTTGATACAGTTGATCACTCAGTCTTGAGTCTAAAAATAAAAAAGATTGGCATTGACGGGTTCCTGCTGCGTTGGCTTCAGTCATTTTTAGCTGAACGTAGTCAATTCGTTCGAATTGGGCGTACAATTTCCCGGCCAATTCCCGTGACATCTGGGGTTCCTCAAGGGTCCCACATAGGTCCGCTGCTCTTTAACATTTTTATTAATGACGTAGTAGACTGCTTTCGTCATGCTGAATGTCTTCTATTTGCCGACGATATGAAAATTTTTATGAAAATCCACTCGCCTAAAGATGCATTGCTTCTACATACTGATCTGCAAACATTTTCGTCGTGGTGTAATTCTAACAACTTAACATTAAACGTAAAAAAGTGCAATCTTATGACTTTTTCTAGATGTCGGACTATAGTAGACCATCAGTACACCCTGGTAGGGGAACCTTTAAATCGTATTTTCATTGTAAAGGATCTTGGAGTTACGTTGACTTCTGACTTAAGTTTCAGTTGTCACATAAGCAATATTATTTCCAAAGCATATCAACTGCTTGGGTTCATTAAACGTAACTCCACAGAGTTCCTTAACGTCGGTACATTAATTCGATTATATAATGCGCTAGTGCGTCCTCATTTAGAGTACTGTTCATGTGTGTGGTCCCCCTACAGTCGTACCGATACGGAGCGGATCGAAAACGTACAGCAAAAGTTTGCTAATTTTTTACTATTCAAATTTAAATTATCCTGTACGCGCAGTGAACTATTAAGCAATCTAAATATTACTAGTCTTGAGACTAGGCGCAAACATGCTGACATCTTGTTTACAAAAAAATTGTTTGATGGATCCATTGACTGTCCCGACCTTTTGTATTTACTCGGATTACAAGTTCCTTCTCGCCCCTTGAGGAACGTAACTACTTTTCATGTGCCGTTCCACAAGACACACTACGCACGTTATTCGGCTATGACTCGAATGTTGAGAAACTCGAACGAACTTATTAGCATGATTAATTTCGATGTTTTTAATGATTCCATAAACCGCTTGCGGCGAGCTCTCAAACAGTGATATTTATTTTATGTTTCTTATTTGTATTTAGTTATTTGTTTATTAGTCTTTTAAGCTTCGTGTTTTATATTTAGTATTTCATATATTAGTCTTAAGTTTTAATATGTTAATTTATTGCTTTTAATGTATTTATTGTTTTTAATGTATTTAATGTTTTTAATGGCCACCGTTAATAAAGGATTATAAAAGGATTATAAAGCACAACTACTCCAGCCCGTAATTCTACGTACTAGAGGTGGAAATCAACGCCATACCGTCAAATACCACTGCCCGCCGGAGGCCAACCCAAGTGTGGGCCAGAGGGGTAGTAGACACCCCCGGGCTAAAAGGCCCACCCCCGACTCCTCATTTAATCGTGACAAGCACGAGGGCTGAGTCTGTAATAGTTTCAACTGGGGTGTATGCAGAATTTATTTTTCGATAAAATTTATTAAAAAGTAATAATTAAATAAGGGAAATTATCCATACATTGTATCGTTGCTGCGGCAATTTTGTTTGTTTATATTTTATACAATTTAATTGATTCAGATTCTGACGGGTAAGTCCCGCACGCGCTTGACCCCAAATTTAGGCGAAATCAACAATTAAGTTAAAACTGTTTATTTTTATACAATTTAATATGTTAATATTCTGACGGGGAAATCCCGCACGTGTTTGGCCTCAATTTTCGTAAACTTGACATAATGCATAAAGAACTTACTATTGTAAAAGATAAATGTTGAGATTTCAGACGGGGAAGTCCCGCACGTGTTTGAACCCAAATTTATGCAGAATTGGAAAATAAGCGAGAATTGAATGCGTGAGAACGAGTGTGAGCTTACAAAAATGGAATAGCGTTCATGACCATATATGGTCAGGGCGAAAAGTTGCAAATAAGTCAAAATTGTGTGAACGAGAAATGGTGAGAGAAAATCGGGGAGTTCGACGGGATTCGTGAACGGGGACGGACGTGAAATTAAGTAATCGGGTTTTTAAAGATTAATTAAATACTAATTACGGGTAGAAGGGACGCGGAAAGTACTCGCGGTCGTGCGTAGATAAAAAAGCCGGAAATAATAAGAGAATTAAAAGTAGAGAATTGGTTGCGGGCACGTGTGCTATGAATTAATTCAATAATAAATTTGTGAAAATGGGTCAAACAACTGCAGAGGTATCGCTCAAGTCTGAAATCAAGTAAGTTCAAATTTTATTCAAAGGAATCAAAAGTTTTAATTGATATAAGGTGATTATTTAAAGCAATGATTTTTCACAATAATTAATGTTTCATTTTGGGGCCTGAAAAAATTGAAATAATATATAGTTAATATAAAGTTAATCACCAAAATTTAAGAATAAATTCAAAAGTCATGTGCATAAAGCATAAAGTAAAAATATATAAAGGGACTACGATTTAAATCAACAAGGGATAATTAATTCAGTTCTGTTTTTGTAAAGTTGATATTTTATTTGTTAATTAGTTATACAAAATCTACCATAATCAAAACTTTTAAACTTGTTATCTTTCTCCTCTCAAATTTAAACACTTTAGTGACCAAATTTCTCTCACTGAAGAACAATTACATTCTCTTCACTTGAATAGATGTTATCCAAGACAGTAACGAATATGATAATTTGACTAGTCGTTAAAGGCCATCACTCTTTCTTTCGATTAATTGTGTCAGAAACTTTAATCCAAGCTAAGAAGGCTTTCTCTTTCATTCTCTAGCTCTATACAACAAATAAATCGTTATAATATCATTATCTATCTGATGATAAGTACATATGTACTGTGATCAAATTTCACCCCTATATCTATTTAATATCTGAATTGAGATTTTAATCTTAAACTTTTCACTCTCTCGAAAGATATATATATATATATATATATATATAACTATATTATGAATTAATTACTTACGAAATGTAAGTCAAAATTTGATCAACGAATTAAATACAAAAAGAATACAAACTCGAACGAATAATACTAATTCTCAAACAGAAAATGTAAATAACACAAACTCGAACGAACAATACTTATTCTCAGATCAATTTCATAAAAATGAATTACACGTTGTTGAAAAACAACAAAAATCACAATAACCCGCAAACGTTTTAAGATAAAGCACAACTCGAACGAATAACCACAAACTCGAACGATTATAATGTGCCTACTCTTAAAACCACACATAAAACAATTAAAAGCAAAACACAATTTATAAAAATGAATTGAACATTGTTGAAGGACAACAAAATTCACTACTATCCACAAAATATTCTAAGATGAAGCACACCTCGAACGATTATCATGTGCTATTCCTAGAACTACACATATTATAAATAACCCTATGAAATAACGATTCTGAGAAAAAGTAAAGTCATAAATCAAAGTCACATCAAAGATGTTGTTCCAGCCGACTTATCATACACATAAAAAATAGTGATAGGAAGGTCTGGGCAGATCTGCGATGTAAACACAATTAACTAAAAATGTATAACATATCAAAGATGTTGTTTCAGCCGACCTATCATACACATAAAAATACTGATGGGGAGTGTCTGGGCAGATCTGCGATAATCACATAAATCAAAATCACATCAAAGATGTTGTTCCAGCCGACTTATCATACACATAAAAATAGTGATAGGAAGGTCTGGGCAGATCTGCGATGTAAACACAATTAACTAAAAATGTATAACACGTCAAAGATGTCGTTCTTGCCGACCTATCATACACATAAAAATACTGATATGGAGAGCAAGGGCCGATCTGCGACAGAACCACAAATGACAAGAATAAAATCATATCAAAGATGTTGTTCCAGCCGACCTATCATACACATAAAAAAATACTGATAGGGAGTGTCTGGGCGGATCTGTGATGTAAACACAATTAACCAAAAATGTATAATCACACAAAATTTCCAAATAGTCATGCCCCGAGGCGGTTCAGTTTTAGTGGGTTTTTTCCGTCCTCTCGAAGCAAATGCGGGGCAGAAGCGCGTAGTCCCACACATTTTTTTTTTGAGTTTTCAGTCAAAATGCACATGACAAGCAAATTAAAATATGACAAAATAAGGCGCACACATATTTATGAAATTCAATGAATGTAATCATTTATTAATATCTGAAAATGCCTTATTAAAATTAAATTAGTGCTGCTTGCCGTAAAACTCACTTAATGTCTTTTATTTCTTGTCCACAAGTCACCCTTTTAATTTACAGGTGAAAGCACGGTAAGTACCGATAATGCATGTTGACATAAATAACGGGTCTGTTAAATAATTAAGGGTTACTACAAAATCACAACAAAACGACATTATTGAAGTTTCAATTGTAAATTTTAATAATATCGGGGGTCGAACTATTTCAAGTCGACCCCGCCGTATGCAGTTAGCCCTACCAAGGTAGGGACACAGGGGTGCCTCGTGTAGGCCTGCAATTCCGACTTGGGTATTTACACCGTTCAGACATCCATGCCCGAGAGCACAGTAGTCCCCGCGCCAGGGCGTTCTGGCAAATGCGGGCCCCCTCATCCCTCTGACAGAGAAAAGCAACACTTCTTCCAGCTATTGGTACTTCAGTGGTTCACAACCAAAAGGGTCGACTGTCCCTGGATTTTCCCGGATCCGCCACATCTGGCCTAACCTCTCTACCTGGACCGATGCGAGTGAACCCTTCGGCCGGGTAACAACGAGAAGCGCGTGACGTCACGGTTTTATGGTCCCACGCTTGTACGCGGATTGTAATAGAACGGGCCAAAACGGAAAAACACGATTGTTTTTCGCGTAACCGCGAACCACACCAGGACGCCACATTACCCACTAAATAGCTGGAAGAGAGAGCTTCACAATAGCGTAGTTCGAAGCCAGGGAAACATATGGAAGATCATTAAAACTTCAATATTCTGATGTGGGAAGCAATTTTAGATTTCCTAATTTTCCGACGAGTTTCCACGCCGCAACAAGTATGCATAAACAATTGCCGTAGTCCTCTTTATGTCTGGACAAAATTTCGTTAATATAAATTAACGATTTATACTTAATTTTGCGTCCAGACATAATGATGAATTATTTGTTAATACAGTAACGTTTATTTTTTTGGCAATTGTTTATGCATAAAGGCATGTTTTCATTTTTTGTACATATGTATATATATATATGTTATAACGTAGATTTTCGCGGGCGTAACATGTTGACGCATTTATTCGGGTTTGATCCCGCGTATTTTCTTGGAACTGGTCCATTGAATTTTCTGATCGACGTTTCGATGACGTCGCAGTCATCTTCGTCAGGAGTTGACTGCGACGTCATCGAAACGTCGATCAGAAAATTCAATGGACCAGTTCCAAGAAAATACGCGGGATCAAACCCGAATAAATGCGTCAACATATATATATATATATATATATATATATATACAGGGTGGCGCAAGATTACGATGAAGTCCAATATCTCAGTTATTTAGAAATTTACAAAAAGATATTACTGACATAATTTGTAGCTACTGTAAAACTTCACATTTTAAAATTAGTTTCATATATACAAGGTGTCCAATAATCACGTAACGTATCAAACATATGTTTTCTTAAATGGAATGATACATTTTTTATGAAGATTTTCGATTCTACGTTTAAAAATAATCATTTTTTATATAAGATTTAATAAGTCAATTTTTCATAGTTTAAAAGTTATAAACAAATGAATGTTGAAATCGATAGATGTTTAGAGCCTAATATTTCAATAATGAAAAATGAAATAAACATTCTGTCAACGCCATACAAATGCAAAAATACTCTTTGTTTCTCTTAAAACAAATTTTTATATACAAGGTGAAGCAATACGCAAAATGATTTTTTTCTCTTTTTACTTAAATGGGACACCCTATATTTTTTATGCTTTTTTAATAGAAAATTAATCACTTCATTTTTTATATAACATATTAAATAGCTACCGTTTACCGTTTTTGAGATATTTAATCTCAAATACAAATTTGGTATAGAATCAAAGTAGGCCGTGCCAGAACAACTAATTTATTTAGTTGTGAAAGTTACGCGAACACAAATATAAAATAATTTAGTGAAACGAATAATCAAGTGTATTAATTAAAATACATCATAATTCATACATATTTTTTTACCACGGGATAAATGAGAATTTAATAAAAAAGTAAATAAAAATTAAGCTGTAATTATTTTAATACGCGATAATATTGAAAATACAACAATTTAATTAGGTATGTTCTTGGCTGTGCGCCAGGATCCAGGTACAACGAATCTTCTTATCTCAGGAATGCGTTCTCGGAGTGAGTCGTCGATCGTTTTTTCTTCTTGATTTGCGATAATTGCGCTCTTGTATTTCGATTCAGTCGTCCGAAAACGCGCAGTGTTCACTATTCCGGTTTAATGTTTAACGTTAGAAATTATTAATAATTAAAATCGCGATTTATTTTTGTTTATGAACAAGTGGTAATTAGTGAGTGGTGGAGGTGAGTTGGTTTTCGATTCACCAGGAATGGGTTGGAAGTTATTTTTTCTATTAAGGTATGTTAATATTAATAATTTATTTTTAAACAGATTTTACGATTCCTATTATTATCATCAATTTATTCTCCAAAATTGCATTTGATTAAATAATTTGGTATAGAATTTTTAACCAAAGTAGGTCGCGCCAGATTATATTTTGTTAACATTTTTATGTATTTATTTCACACATTCACATTTTTTTTTTAATTCAATAGCATTCAAACATTTTACAATTTTTTCTTAAAAAATATGTCCTAATAACCGTTATAACTCGCTAAATAATCGTTGAGCAACTATTTTCTTTATATTTTGCATGCGCCTTTAAATATCGATTGTCATTTGAATATCCTTTTAGGTTAGGGAGTAAGTATGTTATTAAATACCAGAAAACGATTATGAATTGCATTTGTTTTAATTATAGCCTACTTAAATTATAGATTATAAGCGAAACTTATAATTTTGTACTTTGAATTGAAATTGTTAAAAAACGGTAACAGATAGGGGTATAGTTTATTATACAAAAATTAAAGAACAATCAATTTTCTATCGAAATAGTGTAAAAAATATAGGGTGTTCCATTTAAGTGAAAAAAGAAAAAAATCATTTTGCGTATTGTTTCACCCTGTACACAACATTTGCTTTATGGTAACAAACGATTATTCCCAATATTATTAAGCATTTTTCCATTAAATTGCGTTAACGGAAAGTTTACATCGTTTTTCATTTTTGAAAAATAAGGCCTCAATCTTCCATTGATTTCAACCTTAAATTGTTTATAACTTTTAAAATATCAAAAACTGACCTAATAAACCTTATGTCAAAAATGATTAATTTTAAGCGTAGAATCTAAAATCGACATAAAAATATAGCATTCCATTTAAAAAATCATATGTTTGATACGTCACGTGATTATTGGACACCCTGTATATATGAAACCGATTTTAAAATGTGAAGTTTTACAGTAGCTACAAATTATCTCAGTAATATCTTTTTGTAAATTTCTAAATAACTGAGATATTGGACTTCATCGGAATATATATATATATATTTTGTTTTGTCAAATTATTTTGACGACTATTTTTTTCTTGTGACGCAGAGCTGCCTTTTTTCGCCCATTATCAACGTGTGTGATATATGCATAGATACATCATGTTATTACACACACGTTGATGTAATTTCATTCAAATATTTTTGATATTTACTTTGAACTTTTAAAGTATTTTCGGACGAAAAATGGTAGTTTACCTGAGATGGTCAGGGGGAAAGGGCAGGCTAACTGTATAAAAGAGAAAGCCCTCCGACCACTCAGGGAAGTCTGCATCCCGCCGTCACAATTGTCGTAAGTGTTTGTTTATTTTATTTTTATTTTGTTACTATTTTTTTTGTACTTGTATATATTTTGTTGTGTTATTTTTTTTTGTGTAATATATTTGTTAAACTTTTAGAGTTATTTATTCCTTCCTCTCAGGCCACTAAAAGTAATACCAGCTTAAATAATTTTTACTAAGTCTGAAGTTATTCGGTTAGTTACATTCGACACTTAATTGTTTTTAACAAATTAAAGGCCGAAGTACTCTACCCGATAGCAGGGAATTTGAATTTGTACTAATTTCTTCAAAATCAACTGAGATTGGTATAAAGTATGCTAATATGGATTAATGCAGAACTAAATTCTACGTTAGACTGTGAAAATATAAAGGGTGTTCTATTTTAAAAAAAGTTTCGACCATATGAAATTTACTCGACTCCATAATTACATCGTTAGTGAGAGTACTTAGCCTAAGGATTGTACAAGATATGTCTTACTTCTATCTCGTGAAAGAAAATATAATTGATTTTTATAAATATTCAGATATCTTAAAAATGGTTAGGTTTAGGTATAGTAAGGTCTTATTTTTTTATTAAGTCATATATACAGGGTGATTCAGTTTGGTATTCCACCCCCTTCTAACCTTTTTATTTGGCAGTAAACTATATCAAACTATACATATTTGCAAACGGAAATTATCAATTTGGTGACACCATTAAATGGTGAATTTTCTGCCGTTTACAAATATATATGAATCACCCTGTATATATAATCGAAATTTACAATAAAAAATATAGGGTTTAATTTAAAATAAGGAAGTTGGTATAGACTTCCTGTATACTCAAAAGTGTTAGAATCATGAAAATATTTTTATAAAAATAACCTACTGGTTAACACAAATGGTAAAATTTTTAACACAATCTATTAATTGGAAGTCTTTATACCTTTAATATGCGTTCTTGGTGGGACACCCTGTATATGGTAATAACAGCTATTTGCGGTTTTGTGTCCATAACAAAAGCAACAGAAAATTAATTGATAACATATTTATGCGATAAAGGTATTTTTTCAGGGTGGTGCATTTTGGTGGTGCCACATATTTAATAATTTTTTATTGTAAGATATATCGAAAAACTGTTTTCGCGACCCTAGGCTAATTTCAATGATAAAAACAATGGCAAAGAAAAAATATTTATCTTTAACCATTTCCGGGTTATAACCGGAAGTTGACGATGATGCTTGTAACTTCGTAAACGGTTTTACGATATCTCTTAAAATAAAAAAAAAGGTTTTCCATATGTGGTACAACCAAAATGCACCACACTGTATATTAAAACAGTCTTAGCAAAAGTACCTGTATATTTTTAATATATTTCTTAAATTTATCACTGTTTTAATATTTCGCAATATTTTTTTATTTATTTTATAAATACTTACTTAACCAAATATCTGATTTTGTTGATATAAAATAAATAGCCTTTAAATTTATTAAATAAGAAGCAACAAATCTTTTATATATTATATCTTTTATAATGGAAGTTTGTAGAATTGTGTTAAAAATAAATTATATAAAAACATTTTGAAAACAATTAATTATTAATCAATTATTTTCCCTTAAGCTACTTTGACTTTTGACTTACGTTACGTCAGTACTTAAAATAAATGCACATTAATACAACTACTTGTCAGGTCTATACCTCTCCAGGTACTGAATAATATAATGTACATTTGCTGTTGCATACCAATAATATTGTAAGTACAACAAATTTTAAAAGAGAGACTTTCACGTGTACACATCTTTGAAATAACATAATATACCTCAATTTTCACTATTTTAAATAATACTAACTGTTTGAAGAATATAGACCATCTAACAATATGATTTCTCGAACAATTTAGACCATTGAAAGAATGTAGACCATTTTTTGAGATTAATTGAACTAGTCAAACAATTAGATCAATTCAAACAGTTTGGGCTTTACAGAATATAAACTATCAACGACACAAATCTAACTTAAGATATTTCCAAGTTTAGTTGTATTTATTGTTTTAAGTATGATGCATATGCTGCTTTCCTTTCTTTCGGGTAGGTGTTACTTTATACTTAGTAACTGAAAGAACATTGTTATTAAGTTTACCAATATTATTTAAATATATCCAGGAAATGTAAATAAAAGAACTGTAACAAAAAAATATACAAAACTGAGTATGGTAAAATTCAAAATACAATAATTTTAATCATTTAATTCATATATTTTATAATCACATACAAATAAAACGTGTAAAACATATTTCTTGAATCTATTTTTATATATATTAATTTTCATTTACATATTTTTGTCAAACTAAAATAAGTCAAATTGTTTTTTTTTTTATTTTTTTTTCTGACAAAAACTTGTTAGAATAAAAAAATACAGGCATTTTTAAATTCAATTATTTTGTTATACTCTTCACTATGATATATAATACAATAAATGTTTTACATGTAAACAAACTCAATCGTTAAACGAACGACAAGAGACAGCACAAAATAATTTCCATTAATTTTCCAGGAAGAACAATGTGCAGCTTACGGGAATAGAATATATTTACGGGAAGTAATATTTAGCTGCTTCATAAAATATCAGATTGATAGATAGCTATCATACCATAATCAATGGTACCACCAACTAAATTAATGAACAAAATATTATTGAAACCTGTTTATATGTTTAATTAAGGGAAGGTTCTGAACCAAAAAATATTTTTTTATATATATTTGAACCTCATGTATATACAAGAGTGTATTGAAAGAAATTTGTCGATATATAAAGAATTTTACAAGCTACAGCCGGTTGAATGAAAAAATGCCGATGCATTTTTATAGAACAATTTTACTTTTAAAGCATTTTTCTTGATACTTTTTTTCTGCGAGCGGGACGCTCAAGCGCTCAAACCGATGAACGGATTCACTTCAATCTGGAAATTCAATTTGTGGGACCATGCCGTTTACCTTTTTTTCAAAATTCTGTTATTTTTTGTATTTTTGACACTCTGGGGGTCTGAGAAACTCCCCGCGCAGAATTAAACACGCCTAGCATGTGTCTGGTTGGAGACTAGAGCTGCCATTTTAGATACGTTTTTTACTTTCCCCGGACCCCTGTCGAAGGGAAAGTATTGTGGTCGTAAAAGTTTTTGAATCGTCAATTTCAACAATCCAAACTCATTAAGTGCAACTTTATCTTAGCGATTTTTCATTTCTTTTAATTCTGATAAAAATGTATCAAATAAAAGATGTAGATCATGAAAAAATATATTATTTTTGTTATAAAACTTTTATTGTAGCACCTCAGTTTTTATTTTATAAGCCGAAGAATTTCGTCTACCTGATAAATTCCCTTAGAAATAAGTAATTCATTTTTAAAACTTTTTTATGTTGGCTGTGGAGCCTTTAATTATTTAAATAATTATTTTAAATACAAATAAAACATCAAAATGATTTAATATTTTAATAACACATATTTGACCGAGTTCACCGGGGAAAGTACCATGATGGACACATTACCATTTTTTTCTCTCAAAACTGAAAATTGTTTGGCCAATAAATCTGACAAAACCGCATTTGAATATATTCACTCGACTTCGAGAAAAAAATACCAGAGTGGCGGTAATCTTTCAGGCGTCAGGTCCAGAACCTCCCCTTAATTTATCTAAAATTACGACATTTAAAATTAATAGTGTTTGGCAAAACGAGTGATTTTACTAACCGAGTATCAATAAATGAGCCATTCTAAGTAGCAAAAGTTGATAAATGATAATAACTTGGTATTAATTAATAAATAGGGCATAGATGATGTTATTGATTTATTATTTTTTATGTTTTAAAAAGCATAGGTGATAGCTAGGTTTTAAGGTTTGGTTAATGAAATAAAGATGAACACTGACTACTCGGCTACTCATCGATTAAGCCAAAATCACAAATTTATATATAATTTTAACTAATTATAAATCGAAGATGAGGACGATCACTAACACCTAAGGACTCCAAGACAAGAACTATTCGTTAGAAAGGTTTCGCCAGAAAAATACCAAGAACACTTAAAACTTTGCTTATCTTTAGGAAATAATGAGTATTTAACAACTTTTCCCGTTAGTGTAGCTGAGTTATCCAGTATTGCTCCTTTTGAAATGAATACCATGTATATTGTTAAATTTAAAGCATCACTTTTTTATATTGGAAATAAAGTGGGATATCAAATTAACAAAAAATAACGTTTTATTTTCTAATTTGTATTTATTATTAAATTACATTTATTCTTCAGTCTAAGTCATCATTGCATTTAATTAATAATGATGTCCGTGTCCTCCAAATCCACCTCCATGTCCAAAACGTCCACCAATACCATGTCCACCTCCAAATCCGCCGCCAACACCAGCTCCATGTCCACCTCCAAATCCACCCCCGATTCCACCTCCAATATCAGAATCTCCTCCGGCACATCCAATGATGCTTACTTGTGGACCAGTTGGCCCAACAATATTTGCACTTCCAGCAGATGGCCCAACAATAGTAGCACTTCCAGCAGACGGTCCGACGATACTGGCGCTTCCACCCGAAGGTCCAACAATCGTAGCGGAACCAGCAGAAGGTCCCACTACAGAATGGGATCCTCCATGCGGTCCAACCACAGAAGTGTCATCACCGTGAGGTCCATGGACTGATGAATCGCCTCCATGGGGCCCAATAACACTAGAGTCTCCACCATGCGTACCCGAGAGGGAAATATCTCCTCCGTGTGAACCGATTACGCTTGAATGTCCTCCAAATGAACCGCCTTCATGGCCTCCGATAGATCCTCCGTGTCCGTAACCGGATGGTATAGAGTACACCAAAGCCAATGTGGCAAACAAAACTAAAATCTAAAAAGGATATATTATTATAATTGGCTATTTTAATTTTGTATTGCGGAAAGAAAATTCCGCAGACCGATCCAGTGTGTTCGTAAAATTTGTAATAACATTTTTTTTTCGAACGCTTTATTGAAAAATATTCAATATTTAAGTAATAATTATTTATTTTTATAAACTTTTATTATTATATAGTTTTAATTATTAAGAATTTTTCTAATTAACTTACCATGCCCTTCATTATTTTCAATTAATAGAAAAAACAAGCAGTTCTTGTTGATGCAGAGTATGTTTTAACACTGGCATTTAAACACAAATCCATGGTTTATATATCCTTGTATCGTTGTGTGCATTTTTGTGAAGAAATCGAAGAAGGCGAATTCAATGACGCAACTTAATACATTTCATTCGCACACAACGCACCGTGCACCGCTAGTTTACTTGCAGTTTGGTTGGTTCATTGTTAAAATCGTTAATATTTCATCACAACTGCTTCGTTTTATTATTTATAATATAAATTTTACATTATAATTACAATTGAAAACAAATCTTGTTATTAGATACAATGAAAAGAAAAACACTATCCCGCAGAAGTAAGGCCAGTGATAGCTCCAGAATAATAAAATATTTTAAGAGACTAGAAATAAATTTGAATATCAACAACAATGTTTTATATTTGATGTATTCTTTGTGCATATACGTTGATGAGCTATTTTAGTTTCAAAAATCAAAGAACTGTCATTTTCACTGTTAGTGTAAAAGATACTACATTATAGTACTAGAAACGATAATTGCAATAATTAATCAGTTCTATTAGAATAAAAATCAACTCCAATTTTGAAGCATTGTATTTAAGAGCCTGTTTTAAAAATAAATAACTTACGAAGTCAATGTATTAAACACATCTTGCTAATTCTGAAGGCATTAATTATTTGAAAATCCACTACAACTTTAAATGAAACTGTTAAGTTTTTGATTTTTACTTTAATTTGTTATTCGGAACAATTGTGTCGCCATACAGTGGCTTCTTCATGCGAAGAAATATAGTAATATTATTCACAAAGCTATTGTATGGCGAAACAATTGTTGAGAATAATACGTAAATTAAAGTGAAAATCAAAAACTTAATAGTTTCATTTAAAATGTTGAACACATCTTAGAGTATGTTGGCCAGCAAAAAAATAAAATTCATCATCGATGAAACAAATGAGTTTATAGATGTGAATACATACCATACACAGTGTGGCCGAATAAGGCTTGCTTTCTTTACAACCATTCGCGGGTATATTAACAGCAATGGCTCTGTGTAATATTCGGAGGATTTCTCTCATCCATTGTTACAAGTAACAATTAAAACTTAGAACACATTTTATTTATTACAATTTCAGTAACCATTACACTTCGTAACTTTTACACGTTTTGTTTTATAAATTAAATTAAAAATAATTTGAAAATAATTAATTATTAATCAATCATTTTACCTTTAGCTACTGTGATTTTATGACTTACATTAAAACAATTACTTTTCGGGCCTAATCCATTCAATGTCTGGAGGGATCCTCCAGACATTAAATTTCATAATAGACATTTGCTGTTGCATAGAAATAACATATTGTATAATCCATTTTTTTTTATTCGAGAATATTCAATGCCAATAATAAAAAAAACCTCACGTAATGGCTATACAAAGTTGTTAACTTAATTAAATTAATCAAACGTAACATCTTGCCTGCGATCTCAGGTTAGTTTCAGTTTTAATTAGTATTAATTATTCACAATTTAATCACTTAATTCAGTAATTTATTAATACTAATTTGAATAGTCAATTTAATTAATTCTGATCCTTTTATTTTCGTCACTCCTCGAATATTTAACTTTTAGAACTTAGTTACATATTAGCCATTTCATATCCAACATATGATTCCTGGTACGGTGACATTGATTTCCAATCAAGCTAATATGGTTTTAAAACAAAATATTTATTTGACATTTGTTTTTAACAACAACAAAATTCTACCGTTTATATCAAGACTAAGGCTAAGAAGTATTTTACATTTTGTATTCACAGACCCATCTCGATTTCAATAAGTGTAGTTTTAGGATGCCTTTATTTGATTTTTTAGATAATTACAGGTTTATGTTTTTGAGTGTTTATTGCGCTCCGTACCGGACGACTTACAAACTTGATTATTTCCGACATTTTCTCATAACCTGTTTTATTAACATTTTTTATTTGAAATCTCAGGGACTCATAGTTCATGAGGTATACAATGGGAAATACAAGACTTCAACTTAACCTTCCTATTCGAATCTAGCAAAAACGAATGAGATGTAATCAATCGTAAAATTCTTTCTTTCAAGGATGAGAGAAGCTTTATTTAAAAGGTATACGTAGAATAAACAGGACGTTCTTTCGGAGGCAAAATCAAAGAACTCAAAAGCAGTTTTAACAAAACAAAACAAAAACTCTACGTACGCGGACCGACTAATAGAACAGAACTATTAGTTTAATTGAAGGAATCGATATTTTAAGTATCTAAAATAAAGAAAGGAAGCTCTGTGCATTAGAAAGTTTAAAATTCAACAGAAGAAAATATATATGACATCTATTAAATAACTTAATAGCTCTAACAAATTTCTCACTCCCCAAATGTTATAAATAGACAACCACCATAGATATTTAATCAATATATTCGAATCACCTGGAGAACTTAGCTTCCTGTATGGCAAACAATTGTGGCTATTGCAATAAATAAATGACATAATTAATTAATCAAACTAATTAGGGTTAATAAATTTATTTTTAAAGCAACACTAATTCTTTTAAAAGTCCGTTGATTACCATAATTTGCTATTTACTTTTTTTAATCAGCATGAAATTTTGAAAAAGTGCCAAATTTAAAACTATCCTCTATTTCTTATAATGAGCGAGATTACCATGACGAGACTCGAATTTGAAATACCCTGTATATCATTCCATTTGAAATTTTTAAGAAAAAATGGAAACATTTTCTATTTTTTTAACTTGTCACTGCCTAGCGGCGATAAAGTTACTTATTTTTGTGATTGTTGACATTAAAATCATTAAGATCGGTTAAGAAACAAAAGAGTTATTTGATATTTGCTCAATAAATTCGGACTTTTCCCACTCTTTATTTCAAAAGTATGACAAAAAAATCTGTAACATTTTAGTATCACGAACTCATCATGATTTGAAGAAGTATAGTTTTAGAATGCCTTTATTTATTTATTTATTTTTGATATAATCGCAGTATTAGATTTTTGACCCCCTACCGGAACAGTTACAAACTTGAAAATTATTTCCAGATTTCTTTTATGACCACTTTCATTAATAATTGTTTTATTTGAAAGTAATACGACTCATAATTCCTGAGATATAACCGGTATTTTGGACAACCGGTACAATTTGTAACTTCTGTTGCATTTGTAATACACTTTGAACATTAAGTCACCGTCTATGAATGAATATAAAAAAAAATATTATGTGTCCATCATGGTACTTTCCCCGGAAAATTCGGTCACATAAGTTTTTGATTAAAAATTTAATAGGAAAGGAAAAATTAAAACTGAAAAATGTCTTTTTCATTTTTTTAAGTTGGAAGCGTTAACGAAAAATGGTGATGTGTCCATCATGGCACTTTCCCCGGTGAATACGGTCAAATAAGTTTCTGATAGAAAATTTAATAGGGAAGCAAAATGATTAATAGAAAAAATTGATTGTTATCTTTTAAAGTTAAAGCCGAGTATTTAGAAGAATATTGTAATTAAGTGTGTTATTTCTTACCTTACAATAGATTAAAATCATTCCTCCACACTCTTCTTCATTTTTGCAAACTGGAGGCGTTTGCGAATGATAAGTTGAATTTGACGGCACTTTGACGTTTTATTTGTCATTGAAATAATTATTTCAATAATTAAAATCTCTAAGGGAATTTATTAGATAAATGCTTATAGAATGAAAACCGGAGGTCCTACGATAAAAGTTTTATAACAGAAATTATTTATTTTCCAAGATCTAAAACTTTTATTTGAAACATTTTTCTATCCGAATTAAAAAATGAAAAATTGCTAAGAGTAAAGTTGCACTTAATGAGTTTTGATTCTAACCAAAAGCTTTTCAGATCATTCCACTGTAATATAAAGCTTAGATATAAAGTTTGGGCTTAATCCATTTAGCCGTTTAGGCGCTATCGCGGAAACACACAGACACACACACAGACATTTTTCAAAACTCGATGGAATGGACTCAGGGGACCTCAAAACGTGCATATTTGTTGAAATTGGCGGTTCGAAAATTTTCACGATCACAATACTTTCCCTTGGACAGGGGTCCGGGGAAAGTAATAATGTATTAAATATGACGGCACTTTGACGTTTTATTTGACATAAAAATAATTATTTAAATAAAAGGACTCCACAGTCAACATAAGGTAGATTACAAAAATTATTCTTTATTTCTAACGGAATTTATCATGTAGATGACATTCTTCCGTTTATAAAATAAAAACTAAAAGTCCTACAAAAATGTTTTATAACAAAAGCTATTTATTTCTTCAAGATCTATGACTTTTGTTTAAAATTTTATTATCCGAATTATAAAATGCAAAATCGCTTGGAGTAAAATTGCACTTAATGAGTTTTGATTCTAACCAAAAGCTTTTCAGTTCATTCCACTGTTAAAGAAAGCTTAGATATAAAATTTGAGTTTAATCCATTTAGCCGTTTATGCGCTATCGCGGAAACACACAGACATTTTTCAAAATATGCATATTTGTTGAAATTGGCCATTCGAAACTTTTTACGATCACAATACTTTTCCTTAGACGAGGGTCGGGGGAAAGTAAATAACAAACCGGTATCGTTTTTTGTAGTCGGCCAACATATTCTAAGAGGTTTTGAACATACTGACCTCGCAAATTCTTTATTTTCAAAAAAGCTTCGCAAATAAAATGCTTCGAAATGAATAGTTGATTCATTATTGCAATTAGTTTTTCTAGTAATGTTAAAGTAGTATGTACCACACTAACAGTCTAAGTTACAGTTCTAAGTTTTTTAGCTAAAATAGCTTATCAACTCATATGCGCTAAGAATACAACAAAAATAAAACATTGCTGTTGACATTCATGCTTATTTCTAGTCTCTTAAAATATTTAATTTAATTTCTGGAGTTATCGCCGACCTTACTTCTGTGGTATGTTTTTCCTTTTCATTGCATTTAATACTAAGATTTGTTTTCAATTGTAATTATAATATAAAACTTATGTTTAAAACAATAAAACGAAGGAGTTGTGATGAAATAATAACAATTTTTAAAAATGAACCAACCAAACTGCAAGTAAACCAAGCGATGCGAAGTGTGCGAATGAAATGTATTAAGTTGCGTCATTGAAATGCCTTCTTCGATTTCTTCACAAAAATGCATACAACGATATTAGGATATATAAACCATGGATTCGTGTTTAAATGCCAGTATTAAAACATACTCTGCATCAACAAGAACTGCTTGCGCTCTCAATTAATTGATAATAATGAAGGGCATGGTAAGTTAATTAATACAATTCTTAATAATTAAGACTCTATAATATTTAAGATTATAGGAAAAAATATGCATTTATTATTATTTATGTTGTATAATATTAATCCGTTACTCTTAAATATCTTTTTTCTTTAAGCAAACGATTGCATCAAAAAATGTTATTATTTTGTAACTGCGAACATACTATTTAGATCTGCGGAATCATCTATCACAATAATAAATTAAAATAGTTAATTATACTAATATATCCTTTATAGATTTTTGTTTTCTTTACCACCTTGGCTTTGGTGTACTCTATACCATCTGGTTATGGACACGGTGGATCCATCGGAGGCCATGAAGGTGGTTCAGCTGGTGGATTTGGAGGTCACTCGAGCGTAGTCGGTCCACATGGAGGTGATATTTCTCTTTCGGGTCCGCATGGCGGAGACTCTAATGTTATTGGACCACATGGAGGTGACACATCAGTCTATGGACCTCACGGTGGTGACACTTCTGTGGTTGGGCCACATGGAGGATCCCATTCTGTAGTGGGACCTTCTGCTGGCTCCGCCACGCTTGTTGGACCTTCGGGTGGAAGCGCCAGTATCGTCGGACCATCTGCTGGAAGTGCTACTATTGTTGGGCCATCTGCTGGAAGTGCAAATATTGTTGGGCCAACTGGTCCACAAGTAAGCATCATTGGATCTGCCGGAGGAGATTCTAATATTGGAGGTGGAATCGGGGGTGGATTTGGAGGTGGACATGGAGCTGGTGTTGGCGGCGGATTTGGGAGTGGACATGGTATTGGTGGAGGTTTCGGACATGGAGGTGCACACGGAAATCATTATTAAATTAATACAATGATGACTTAAACTTAAAAATTCATTTAATTTAAAAATAAATAAAAATTGAAAAATAAAACGTTATTTTTCGCTTATTTCCATTCATTTCAAAATATAAAATCCAGAATAACTCGGTAGACAACGTAATCGAACATTTTTAATTAAAATATTTTTATTTCACCTTATTTGTAAAACACTTTCATCTACTGTCTCTCAAAATGGTTTCTTAAACAATTTATTTTAAAGTAATATATATTTCGTTTAATATAATGTCTTTTTGATCATAATAGATAACCAATTAGAGAATTTTAACAAATTTAACAGGCTGCCATCATTCTGTAATAAGTTCGTTTATTTTGGGCGGAAGAGCCGATTCTCCTTCACTTATATTCTTTAATTGTGAAAACCTCCTTCAAAAATATTGTTCATTATGACCTCCCTCCGGAACTAATATTCTTATTGCATTACTTTGACGGTGTTTTATATAATTACAAATGCGACTGTAATATTCTACTCTATATTGACAAAAAAAAAACATTTTCAAGATTTCGCCAGAGATAAAATAAAATCGCGTGAGTTTAAGAATTAACTAAACTAAATTCCTAATAATTTATGCAATTTAGATATAGAATTGATCATGTTTGAAAAGTTTGACATAAGTTTCAAACAATTGTCACACAACATGACAACTATGTAAATTGCTACAACCTAAAAAAATTATAAAAAAAAAGTATTTTGTTCTTTCATTTTAAAATGTTTTAAAGTTGGCAATAAAAATTACTATTATGACGTCACATTAAATGTATCTTGAATAAACTTTATCTACAAAATTATTTCAACATTTCTAACAGTTTCAATAGTTTTCTGATTTTAAAATAAATGCGTAATATTAATGAAAGTTTAACGTGTCGCTCGGGATAATGAAGGACTGGAGACTCTTCCAGAGGTGACCAGGAAAAAACACAAGAAGAGCAATTTGCTAAGGGAAATATAACATTTTTTTAAGGAAAATATTCTTGAGTAGGATTCTGGCTGAAGTCCAACAAATTCTTGTATCGACAGACACTTTTTCTCTTGGAAAATTAGCTAACATGACTGACAGCATACTTAATATTCATCCCCATAATTCTTTGAATGACACAATCTGGGCAAACGGTAAATTCGACCTTCCTCGAGTGACAGACAATAATATAAAAACTCAGATATTGAATTTAAAAAAATCTATTGAACAATTATCGCACCAATTTTCGCGTTCTCTTTCTCGAGGATGATCCTTTTCCCATAGATAAAGTAAATTAAGGGATGATCCAAATAGAAACATTTATTGGTGTCATTATAACATTAAGAATAAAACTACGAAATACTTACCACCGTGCTCCTGGGGAAACGATCAGCAGCGGAGCTCATGAGTGACCATATCTCCGCTGAAACCTCAGGGCCATTATTCTTTGTTATAGATGATTTTGCTGGCATAGATTCAAGAGCCCAAGTTAGTATAGTAAAAGTTGTCCTATATTTCTCCAACTCTCATCCACACGATATTTTTTTTGTCTACCGTTAATGGAACTTTAATTCCAACTTTCTGGCACAAAAACATCAGTCTGGAATTTTATTTTAACAGATTTAAATTACTCAATTCTGGGCGCTGAATTTCTTATTCATAAGAAATAAATTCTTTTTCCACTCTAAATTCTCCTTACTCCGAATTGTTACAGCCATTCTCGGATTGAACCTATTCGAAATTTCTCAACCGATTCGACATGATATTAAACTTCACATTAAAAGCTCTGGTCCTCCTGCCTTCTTCAAATCGCGAAAGGGGAGTTTGACAAACTTCTAAAATTAGAATTTATTCGTCCTTCATCTAACCCATGGGCAACACCTTTGCATCTTTACCTAAATATAACGGCACATGGCGACCATGTGGAAAGTACAGGATCCTGAATGAATTAACAGTGCCAGACTGATATTCATTGCCTATTATTCATTATTTCGCTAACAATTGTTATAACTGTGAGTTATTTTTTAAATTCATTTAGTAAAGTTATATCACCAAAGATATTCACAAAACCACAATTTCGGTTTATTTGAGTATACAAAGATTAGTTTTGATTTAAGAAATGCGGCTCTAACTTTTTAAAGGTCCATGGACTCAATACTACACGATCTGCCATTCTATTTTACCTACATTGACGACATCATTGTTTATAGCAGGAACAAGACCGAGCATGTGAGTCATTTTTCCAAAATATCACAACGGTTAACATCATTTGGTATAAAATTAACATTGATAAATTTCTTTTCAGTGATACAAATTTAGATTTTATTGGATCATAGTATTTGTGGTACAGGAATACCACCTCCGCAGAATAAAATGGATGCCATCTTAACATTCCCTCAACCTCAACCAAAAGGTATTATTTCGTTTCCTCAACATGATCAATTTTTATCATCTGTTCATTAAATCATGCTCGATTATTTTGTCACCGTTGCATCAACTAGCGTCGTCAATTCCGCAAGCTTTTATAGGCATCAAGTCTGCGATCGCCGATACCGGCTCGAGATTCTCAATTCTATTGCCGAAATAAGTTTAATGGTAGACGCTTCTGGTTCTTCTATTGGTACCGCATTACAACAAAGAACTGATCGCTTTCAACTACTTGCTTTCTTCTGTAAATCTTTAAGTATAAAAGAACGTAAATATAATACATTCAGGAGAGAATTATTAGCCATCTTTTTAATAATAAAGAAGTTACGTTATTACTTTGACGGTCACGAATTTACAATTTTTACAGACCACAAATGCTATTTTTTTCTGGATCTGATCGCTATTCAGGAAGGGAGCTAAGGTCTTTGCTCCTTTTCTGAATTACACCACGCAATACACTACAGACATATGTTCCTGCGTAGGAAAATAAGACAAAAACACTGAATCTGGACCCAGAATTAAAAATCCTTTTAACCAGTAACACAACATCGCTTAAATTACGACCATTTATTCCACCTGATACAGGTACAACAATTTATGTTAATGTTTCCACAAAACAAAAGCTACCCTACATCCCTATTATATTGAGATATGCATTTACAACACTTGCATAATCTTAATCATTCAGAGGTAAGAGAAACCAGGCGTTTAGTCACTACCTGCTACGTTTGGCCGAACATGAAAGACGAACTTAGTTACACATTTACCCATCAATTCATGTACAACATATGATACCTGGTACGGTGATTGATTTCTAATCAAGTGAACATGGTTTTTCCATGATTAACAACAATCACTTCAGTTAATTCTATTCTGCCATAGTGGGTTATTCGGTGCGGCCTTTATAGAACTTCACCGGTGTACTGAAAATCATAGAAATCGTTCAATACAAAAAAGTTATTTGATTTTTGTTTTTAACAAATTCAAATTTTTTTGTACCTTTTTTTTTCAAGACTAAGGCTAAAAAGTAGAATTTTATTGAATTTAAATTTTCCTTATTTAATTTCATTGTAATTTAAATAACTGCATATGTGTCAATAATCTTTGTTTCATTTTATTTAATTTAATTGAAAACAATGTTGATGTTTTTTTTTTTCTCACACCGAGTCGATATTATTTTTTTCTTCGGAACCGATAAATTCGCTCAATGTGCGCGTCCTTCACTTAAATTAATTAACAACAATGGGCTTATAGGGCAGAGCTGCACTGATGAGGGATGAAAACCCAAAAAACGTGTCTACAGATGGCCTTGTAACTATTGTTGTTTCCTTTCATTAAATAATTTCGACTAAAACCGTTGCAATTCGCAGTAGTACTGCTATGCAACAACAAATATCTATTGTGTAATCCAACGTCCGGCGGGGTAAATGCTCGGGAAGTAGTTGTTTCAATAGATGTTTGTATAACATACAGTGTAAGTATTTTTTTGCAGTTGGAAAAAGGGATTGATCGAATTTTATTGATCATTGCCAGAAATTTTCCTTGTTTAATTCCATTGTAAATATTGACGGGTTCTCATCAGAAATGCAAAAAGTGTTTGTAAGCCGAGTTATTGACGAGTCGAATATGATTCGAGAATGATAAGCGGGAATCAAATAATGTCTTTAATTTAATTTTCTCGCCGTATAAACGTATTTATAATTTTAGTCTCTTGTTGTTGGTTCTTGTTTATGTGTACATGATATTACAATGCTCTTACTAGTGTTCAAAGCAAATGAAATTTTAGAACACCATTCAATTATTAAATCTAAGTTACTTTGAAGCACCACATTGTGGTAATCTCATTGTGGATTTTCAAATCATCCGCATAAACAAACGCGAGTCATGACAGTGATGAAATAAGATCATCGATATAGATATTAAACAACAACGGGCCCAAATTCTAGCCATGGGGTACCCCTGACGAGGAAATGAATTCGTCGTATTTGAATCCGTTGTCCGAAACATAGTTGCTGCCAAGGAAAAAAATACGAGTTAAGTAAATTTTCTAGATTTAAAGAGAGATCAAATGAAGTTTTTTATTAGACTTGGATGATCTATTGTGTCCAAAAGCGCGCGAGAAGTCTGTATACAGTACATCTACTTGGCCGCGTTTGTCAAGAGACTCACAAATATTTTGCGTAATAACATTTTTAGTTGCAGTGTATATACTAGTGTAGAATTCATGCTGTTGAGGTGATAAATAGTTATTAACATGTTTATATAATATAACGGAATATAAAGTTTGTTCAAATATCTTAGAGAAATTGAAAAGTATTGAAATAGGTCTGTAATTTCGAATATTAGATTTATTTCCCTTTTTAAAATGGGATATATGATCGATGTTTTCAATTTATCAGGAAATATCACAGTTTTGGAAAATATGTACCATACTTGCAATCTTTAATTATTAGGAGGGAATACTTCATCACCACGTACCTGTGAATTCTTTAGTTTATTTTTCTACATATAACATCACTTTCTACGACAACTGGTAACGTTAGGAATTTTCTGTATCATTAAAACAGTGTTAGAATATGAACTAGTGGAATATACGCTCAAAAATATCAAAAAATGCATTAACTATTTCCTGTGTTGTTGAAAAATTTGCGGTCTCATCGCACAATTCACCCGGAATTCGAATTACTCCTTTTTAAGTTAATGTATATATCTAAATGTCTCTAGTATTCAATGAAAGTAATTACTATGTTTTTTACAAAAAAAACATAATAATTATTTTCATTGAATTGGATATGGATTACCACGTAGTAACGGTCGAAACCATCGTGATGTCTCTAGTATTTTTCTTAAGATTGGATCCGACATTCCGCAAATAATTATTATAAGCATCTGATATTTAGTAAGTCCGTGTAGTGTCTAAAAAAATCATTGTATGAGTGGAGTGATTTTGACATTTTCCACTTGTTATGTTAATATTTTTAAGCGGATATTGCGTTTAATTTCTGAATTAAATCAAGGAGGGATGGTGCTTTTGTTGGAGGTCTTGAGATATAAAGAATTAAATTGCTGAATGTGTCAAATAATATCTTATAAAAAACGGAATATCAATCATTTACGTCCGAAAAGGATCCAAGAAAACTTCAATCAATATTACCCAAATCTTCATACAATTTAAAAAAAATACTTTTTTTAAAATTTAATCTTAAATTACTGTTACTAGGAAACACGCTTTTGTCATTTATATATAATTTTATGTTAACTGATGAGGAGGGATGGTAATGATCTTCCTATAGAAGAGCAGACTCACTCTTCGTAGTATCTATTACACCATTAAAACATTATCTTTACAATTTCGTACCTGATTATATTCCTCAAATTTCAATATGTTCATTAAATTTATAAGTACCTAGTATTTACTGTTAGTTGTTGGGTAATTGACATATGATGATGTATTAAAATCGCCTACAATTATTATATTTCGATTAATGATCTTAAATGTAAGAAGTTCAAATAATAAATCTAATTCATTTAAGGTAATATCACGAGGTATATGAACAACAACTACATAAAAACATCTAGAATTAATAAAGCATTTATTAATTACATAATTAGGGGACATTATTTGTTATAATAGGATGTTCAAGACGTTCATTTGACACAGTATTGTTATGTGCTATTAAAACCCCACATTCTACATTTCTATTTGTTCTTTCTGAATTTCTATCTTGACTACCACCCCCATAATTTGACGGAAAAAAGTTCAGAAAAAAATATTGACTTGCATAACCAAGTTTCAGTTAAGCAAATTATATCATAATCACAGTTTACGTTATTAAAGAACCAGAGGACGCGGATGTTTTGATAATACAAACTAAACGGTAGATAACTGTTGGACTGATTTAGTTTTCCCATTGACAGGATATTAGTTTATTCTAAAGATACAGATTTCTGTTATATTTTGAATTCGCGATGAAAATCCATTTGAGCTCAAGTATGATCGCTGAATATCGAAATATACTTAAATGAGTGATCATTCTTCAATTAAACAAACGAAGAAGAAGTTCAAATTCATGGGACGTTTACTGTTTATAAAAATGTTGAACATTAACTACATTTCTCCAATGCACTTCCAATGTGTTCACCTGCATTTTATTAAATTGAACAATGAAAGAAAATCCTTATTGTATAATAATTTCATTATTATTACTTTCCCCGGACCCTGTCTAAGGGAAAGTATTGAGATCTTTTTTGGACAGACTAATAGTTGTTTCATAAAAGAGAATATGCGAATTATTAATATTAATAGTAATGGAAACGTAGAAGATTGTAATCTGATAAAAAAAAAAAACTAATATGGCGTCCATAAGAAATAACATGATGATGGTCCAGATGAAACGAAACATGTTTTTGAGAAAATGAGAATGTAATCATTTAAATAAATATTGCTTCAAAAAAAGAAGATATACATAGAAAAAAGAAAATAGCGTTTTTTCATGTTTCCTAAAAATAAATAAACAAATATAATTTCTATCTCTTATAATATGCGCGATCCCCATGGTGAGACTCGAATTTGAAACACCCTGTATATCATTCCATTTGAAATGTTTAAGAAAAAAAGTTTCTTTAACTTGGCGCCACCTAGCGGCGATAAAGATACTTTTTACGATTGTTGTCAATAATTGTATGAGAAGTACTTTCCTATGAGATGAAAATCATTAAGATCGGTTAGAAAACAAAAGAGTTATTTGCTCGTTACAAATTCGGACGTTTCACCCTTTATTTCAGAAGTTATACAAAAAAGTCTCTAACATTTTTGTTTCATGAACTCATCAGGATTTGAAAATGTATAGTTTTAGGATGCCTTTAACAAACTTTTTTTTAGATAATCGCAGTATTAGATTTTTGACCACTTACCGGAAGAGTTACAAACTTGAATATTATTTTCAGATTTATTTTCATAACCACTTTCATTAATACCTTTCTATTTTGGACACCTGGTAAAATTTGTAACATCTGTTGTATTTGTAATACACTACGGATATTAAGTCACCAACTATGAATGAATATAAAAATAACAAACAAGTATCGTTTTTTATAATCGTTTTTTTTTTTTTTTTTGCTGGCCAACATATTCTAAGAAGTTTTCAACATCCTGATCTCTCAAATTCTTTATTTAAAAAAAAGGATCGCAAATAAAATGCTTCAAAATAGAGTTAATTTTTATTCTCTTGTAGTTGATTCATTATTGCAATTAACTTTTCTAGTACTGTTAATGTAGTATATTTTACACTAAGCGTTTAAGTGAGGGTTCTATAATTATTTTAGCTAAAATTGCCCATCAATGTATACAACAAAACTAAAACATTGCTGTTGGCATTTACATTCATTTCTAGTCTCTTAAAATATTTCATTTAATTTATGGAGTTATCACCAACCTTAATTCAGTAAGATAATGTGTTTTTTTTTTCTTTTCACTGTATTTAAGAGGGATTCACACACGAAATACGCCATAAGGAATTACATGGGAACGTACAGACAATATATCTCCAATACGGTTAATGATAAATCATTTCTGTTTGAAGAAATAGATTATAGATGGTATTTAGAAACTAATATTGCAATGATTTTTTTTGCTGGTTGCATAACTTCACAATTTAAGTTTTAAAATTTAATTTAAAAATAAAATAAAATCTGCCCTGAATACTATTTTCTAAATATTATTCTAAATACAATTCTGAAATTGGATTGAGTATTTATTGGATAATAATTGCGAAATCTTGTCTGCACGAAACCAAAATTTCGTTCCATAAAGTGGTGCCACGGCGAAGAACACGGTAGTCTCATTCAAGTATGGCCTTGAGAATATATCATTCATTTGATTTAGATGTTATTTATATATTTGCGTTCCTGGAAATGAATGCACATTTCGAAATTCTTACAAAAAGTGGACAATATTTTATATTACCCACAAAATATTTCTTAAAAATCAACACCCTTTAAATAATAATTCCCAAAAAAAAACACTCCTAGATAAACCATCCTCATAAATATCACCCCCAACCCTCAAGAAAAACACACCCCGAACAAAATTTTTAAAACCATTTCCAATACAACTATCACCAAAAAAAGGAAAAACACCCCTGAAAACCTTTTTTTTTTTTTTTCGAAAAGTCACTCCCCCCCCAAAAAAAAAAAAACTTGCGAAGACTTCCGAAACAACTGTCGCCATAAATATCAACAACCAACTAAAAAAAAAACATTCAATCCTGTAAAAACGGAATTTTCTAGTCGTTCATTACGGTTCGATCCCTACGGCTGGATCTCGTCGCATATCTCTCCAACTCGATCGCTTAGCAGCAGCGTTAAGTATTTCCAGCACAGTGCCAAACTCGCGCAGTCTTGTTTATACAACGGCGGCTTGTTTATTTATTTACCAACGCAAAAATACATTATTCAAATGATATTTCATACTTACAGCATTTATTATGGATCAGAATGCGACATAATAATTATATAAGTTTGCTGATTCAAAAATAAAATCGTATTCATTGCGAATGTTCTGTTATATATGATAATGAAATTTAATAAATTAATTAAAAAAAAACGCACCGAGAGAAACAAACAATATAATAAAAATTCTATTATTATTGTTATATTATACTGATTGTTAAACAACAAATACCAAATTTAACTGCTTGTACATTTTTTTCTATACTAAACCATAGAAAAATATACTCTAAGGAATGTTTCCTTTTAAATTAATATTTGAGAAATAGAAATGATCATACAGAAATAAACGTCCAGAAAAATGATGCCTAGCTTTAAAGATGGATCATTTCGGCTATATCTTTGGAAATCGACCTTTTCAATCCGACCTATCTTTTTTTTTCGAGTGATCGATCCATCTTTAAATATATAATATGAAAATATAGACATTGATATCACAAAAAATGATTAATATTAGTAATCGAGTATATCTAAATGACCAATTTTAAATAAATAAAGTCAATAAGTAACAATATATTTGTTTTTCAATTACTAGGTAATAGTTACTGATATTAATAGAATATATAACATTACAAAAATTTTCATATGCTTAATTTTTCAATAATAAAAAAAATAGAAATGATCCACTTGACACAACTGTAATTAAAATATACGAGGACAGAAAGGATGAACTCAATTTGAAGAAACTGTTTGTCATTACATGAAATTGAAATTGTATTTAAAAAAGAAACAGTATATAGCTAAACTGGCAGTTAAAATTGATATTAAACTAGATACGAGAAATTAAAGTAACCTAGTGAATGGAAAGAAATTTGTAAAAATATCATTACAGGTAGTAATGAGTGAAAATTACCATTTTTTTATTATAAAAATCATAGAAGTTTTTATATTGAATACGTATTTGGATCATGATGATTCGAATAGATGTTAAAATTATGATGATTAGACATTTTTTACATTATATATTATCTTAAAACTAATTATTCTTTATCGATATGTGTATGTACAGGGTGTCCTATTTTCGATGATTGTTTCTAGTAAAATAGGGGTTAATTTTAATGCTAATGTTATGTATCTTATCAAAAGTTGTCTATCTTCAATTGTTTTCGAGTAAAATTTTGTCAATCAATAATGTCTTTATTTGATAAAATATCTACTGTGTATAAAAACATTCTTGAGGCACTTTTTTTATCAAAGTAAGCTAATGTTCTTAAATTTTGTCTTAAGTTTCAAATTTCTGTGATAAATTATAAAGTTGTATTTTGTCAAATGCAAATCACAGTTGGCTGTGATATATATATATATGTATATACAGGGTGGCGCAAGATTACGATGAAGTCCAATATCTCAGTTATAAAGAAATACAAAAAAAATGTTACTTACATTATTAGTAGCTACTGTCAAAATTCACATTTTAAAATCAGTTTCATATATACAAGGTGTTCAATAATCACGTAACGTATCAAACATATGTTTTTTTAAATGGAATGATATATTTTTTATGAAGATTTTCGTTTCAACGTTTAAAAATAATCATTTTTTATATAAGATTTAATAGGTCAATTTTTCATAGTTTAAAAGTTATAAACAAATTAATATTGAAATCGATAGATGTTTAGAGCCTAATATTTCAATAATGAAAAATGAAATAAACATTCTGTCAACGCCATACAAATGCAAAAATACTTAATAATAAAAGAAATACTCTTTTTTTCTCTTAAAACAAATTTTTATATACAAGGCGAAGCAATACGCAAAATGATTTTTTTCTCTTTTTACTTAAATGGGACACCCTATATTTTTTATGCTATTTTAATAGAAAATTAATTACTCTTCATTTTTTATATAACATATTAAATAACTACCGTTTACCGTTTTTGAGATATTTAATCTCAAATACAAATTTGGTATAGAATTTTCAATCAAAGTAGGCCGTGCAAGAACAACTAATTTATTTAGTTGTGAAAGTTACGCGAACACAAATATAAAATAATTTAGTGAAACGAATAATCAAGTGTATTAATTAAAATTCTTCATAATTCATACATATTTTTTTACCACGGGATAAATGAGAATTTAATAAAAAAAGTAAATAAATATTAAGCTGTAATTATTTTAATACACGATAATATTGAAAATACAACAATTTAATTAGGTATATTCTTGGCTATGCGCCAGGATCCAGGTACAACGAATCTTCTTATCTCAGGAATGCGTTCTCGGAGTGAGTCGTCGATCGTTTTTTTCTTGTTGATTTGCGATAATTGCGCTCTTGTATTTCGATTCAGTCGTCCGAAAACGCGCAGTGTTCACTATTCCGGTTTAATTTTCAACGTTATAAATTATTAATAATTAAAAACGCGATTTATTTTTGTTTATGAACAAGTGGTAATTAGTGAGTGGTGGGGGTGAGTTGGTTTTCGATTCACCAGGAATGGATTGGAAGTTATTTTTTCTATTAAGGTATGTTAATATTAATAATTTATTTTTAAACAGATTTTACGATTCCTATTATTATCATCCAAAATTGCATTTATCAATAAATTACTTTCGCAATAAACAAATGCGATTTTCGCAAGACTAAAGTAGGTATACATTAGTTCTAAATTCATTAATGAAGATTTGCTAGTTTGTTTTGCGATTCCTATTCTTTTAAATCGTCCACAGCGCAAAAATTATGTTTAACAATAAATTAATTTTGCAACAAAGAAAACATTTTTTTCGTAAATTTTTAATCATTTTCATCACTTAACCCTCGGTGAAATATTTTTGAATAATCTTTGAAATTTTCCAAAAAACTAACACTTGCTCGAAAACGCTTCTATCCTATTCCATAATCCCCGCCCCGCAGTCCTAAATAATCTTGCAGTTGCCCTGCGACTATTAAATAAAACATTAAATAGCTATCATTTACCGTTTTTAATCTCAAATACAAATTTGGTATAGAATTTTTAACCAAAGTAGGCCGCGCCAGGACAACTAATTTATTTAGTTGTGAAAGTTACGCTTAATATTATAATTAGTAAGTAAAGTACACTTTACGTTATATTTTGTAACACTGGTGCAGTTAAACATACTTCTTCAATAAATGATTAATTTAATTGTTAAAATCTAACAACAACTATATTTTTTGGTTATTATTCGAAAAATATTTAAAATATTCCTATATGCTTCTTAAATTGATTTATTTAAACAATTCATGTTGACTGAAAAACCGAAAATAGATACTAAGTGAAATAATAAAATATTTATATCATTATATTTTGTTAACATTTTTATGTATTTATTTCACACATTCACATTTTTTTAATTCAATAGCATTCAAACATTTTACAATTTTTTTCTTAAAAAATATGTCCCAATAACCATTATAACTCGTTAAATAATCATTGAGCAACTATTTTCTTTATATTTTGCATGCGCCTTTAAATATCGATTGTCATTTGAATATCCTTTTAGATTAGGGAGTAAGTATGTTATTAAATACCAGAAAACGATTATAAATTGCATTTGTTTTAATTAGAGCCTACTTAAATTATAGATTATAAGCGAAACTTATAATTTTGTACTTTGAATTGAAATTGTGAAAAAATGGTAACAGATAGGGGTATAGTTTATTATACAAAAATTAAAGAACAATCAATTTTCTATCGAAATAGTGTAAAAAATATAGGGTGTTCCATTTAAGTGAAAAAAGAAAAAAATCATTTTGCGTATTGTTTCACCCTGTACACAACATTTGCTTTATGGTAACAAACGATTATTCCTTATATTATTAAGCATTTTTTCAATTAAATTGCGTTAACAGAAAGTTTACATCGTTTTTCATTTTTGAAAAATAAGGCCCCAATCTTCCATTGATTTCATCCTTAAATTGTTTATAACTTTTAAAATATTAAAAAGTGACCTAATAAACCTTATGTCAAAAATGATTAATTTTAAGCGTAGAATCTAAAATCGACATAAAAAATATAGCATTCCATTTAAAAAATCATATGTTTGATACGTCACGTGATTATTGGACACCCTGTATATATGAAACCAATTTCAAAATGTGAAGTTTTATAGTAGCTACAAATTATGTCAGTAATATCTTTTTGTAAATTTCTAAAGAACTGAGATATTGGACTTCATCGGAATCTTGCGCCACCCTGTATATATTCATAATACTTGTATTTAACCATACTTGTTTGCTACTTACAAACGTGGACCACGTTTCGCCCAACCTTTTCAAGAGTAAGACAAAGTCTGTAATATTTTTGTTTCATGAATGTACTTTTACGATGTCTTTATTAAAACTTTTTTTGAAATAATAGTAATATTAAACTTTCGACTGTTCATTACAACCCCTATAGCGAGATACAGGAACTTGAAAATTAATTCCATCATTTTCTCATGACAAATTTTACTAACATTTTTTTAAAGCTCTAGGACTTATATATTCTGAGATATGGCCGGTGACTCTTTTATTTGGACTCCCGGTACATAAAATTGGATTGCATAAATGACCGTGTTTTTTATATTTTGAATATATCTAAACAATTGTTTTAAGTAAATTTTAATCTGTATTATTTGATTTATATTTTTAATCATACTAAATTTAAAATGTGTGTGTTATATTTAAAATGATTTATTTAATTAAGTATTTAAAATATATTTTTATTTTTGAATATATTTTTTGTTCAATTTATCAGGAAATATATTTTTAGAAAGGTATTTAGTACTTTATAAATCATTCAATAATTGCGCATTAAATGCGAATGTTTCTTAACTGTTAAGATGTTTTCCCTAAAAATAAACAAACAAAAAAGATTAAAACGGGATCTTTTTTTGCATATTAATGAATACCGAAACAAATTTTAAATATCTACATTAAAATAACAAAGTAAGATAATTTTCCAATGTAAGGAAATTAACATTGAAAATCCTTATTGTTTTGTTCATATATTTCTTATATTTTATATAAATAAGATAATGATTAAAATCTTGTTATATTATATGTATATATTTCCAAAAAATATTAATTTCATATTTATTTACAAATATACTTTTTAAATATGTTTTCGTAGAAAAATTCTTCGATTGTTATAAAATATAATATAATGAATTCACAGTATGGTTCTGCCTGCCTTCGCTCTACCTCGTCCCCGATGCCCCTGAGAAACGCAAATGATTGTACTGATTCCTCTTAATACTAAATTATGTTATAAATAATAAAAGGAAGGAGTTGTATTGAAATATTAAAAATTTTAACAGTGAACCAACCAAACTGCAAGTAAACCAAGCGATGCGATGTGTGCGAATGAAATGTATTAAGTTTCGTCATTGAATTCGCGTTCTTCGATTTCTTCACAAAAATGCATACAACGATATCAGGATATATAAACCATGAATTCGTGTTTAAATGCCAGTGTAAAAACATACTCTGAATCAACAAGAACTGCTTGCGCTCTCTATTAATTGATTATAATGAAGAGCATGGTAAATAAATTAAGACTATATAATTATTAAGTTTATATACATAAATATTATTATTATTTAAGTTGTTTAATATTAATACGTTGCTCTTAAATATCGAATATATTTTAACAAAGGTTTGCACCAAAAAATGTTATTAGAATTTCTCTACGAATATTCTATATAGATCTGCGGAATTGTCTTTCACAATAATAAATTAAAATAGTTAATTATACTAATATATTCTTTTTAGATTTTTGTTTTCTTTACCATCTTGGCTTTGGTGTACTCTATACCTTCTGGTTATGGACATGGTGGATCCATCGGAGGCCATGAAGGTAGTTCAAATGGTGGATTTGGAGGTCACTCAAGCGTAGTCGGTTCACATGGAGGTGATATTTCCCTCTCGGGTCCGCATGGCGGAGATTCTAGTGTTATTGGGCCACAAGGAGGTGACACATCAGTCCATGGACCTCACGGTGGTGATGCTTCCGTGGTTGGACCGCATGGAGGGTCCCATTCTGTAGTGGGACCTTCTGCTGGCTCCGCCACGATTGTTGGACCTTCAGGTGGAAGCGCCAGTATCGTCGGACCATCTGCTGGAAGTGCTACTATTGTTGGGCCATCTGCTGGAAGTGCAAATATTGTTGGGCCAACTGGTCCACAAGTAAGCATCATTGGATCTGCCGGAGGAGATTCTGATATTGGAGGTGGAATCGGGGGTGGATTTGGAGGTGGACATGGAGCTGGTATTGGCGGCGGATTTGGTAGTGGACATGGTATTGGTGGAGGTTTCGGACATGGAGGTGGATTTAGAGCACACGGACATCATTATTAATATAATACAATGATGACTTAAACTTAAAAATAAATGTAATTTAAAAATAAATACAAATCAGAAAATAAAACATTATTTTTCTCTAATTTGCAATATACTTCGTATTCATTTTAAAATAAACAATCCTATATAACTCCCTAGCCAACGTAATCGATTGTTTCTTAGACAAATTATTTTAAACTAAGATATATTTCGTTCGATTTAATATGTGTTTTTGCTACATTATAGATAACCTATCAAAATTTAGAAATTTAACCTGCAGCCATCATTTCACTTCACTTATATTCTTTAACTGTGAAAAACTCGTTCAATAACATTGGAAAAATCATCGTGATCTCCCTCCGGAATTAATATTCTGATTCGATCATTCCATCTGTCGTTACAATTTAGCTTCTGAGAAAGGACTTTAACTGTGTTTTGTATAATTACAAATACGACAGTCCACTCTATATTGACAAAAAAATATTTTCAATATTTCGCCAGCGACAAAATTAAATTATGAGAGTTTAAGAATTAGTTTCATATAAAAATAAATTCTTAATGATTTATGCGATTCAGATATAAAATTAATCGTTTGAAAAATCTCACATAACATTCAAATAATTATTACGTATTGCGACAACTATGGAAATTGCTACAACCTTAAAATTTATAAAAAAAAAGTATTTTGTTCTTTAATTTTAAAATAATTTAAAGTTGGCAATATAAAATACTAACTATAACGTCACATTAAATTTATCTTGAATAAACTATCTACAAAATTAGTTGAATATTTCTGTTTCAATAGTTTTTTCTGACTTTAAAATAAATGCGATATTAATGAAAGTGTAACGTATCGCTTGGTATGATGAAGGACAGGAGATTCTTCCAGAGGTGAACGGGAACAATCACAAGGAGCGCCCAAACGTTGATAACAATTTGCTACGGGAAATATTATTGAGAAGGTTTCCGGCAGAAACCCAACAAAATCTTGTAATTGACATGACCAACAGAATACTTAATATTCATCCCCATAATTCTTTGTATGGCACAATCAGGGTAAACGGTAAATTCTACAAGTTAATAACCAACCTTCCTCGAATGACATACTGATTAATATAAAAAATCAGATATTGAATTTACAAAAATCTATGTAACAATTATCGCACCAAATTTCGCGTTCTCTTCATTGAGGAAGATACGTTTCCCGTAGACACAGTAAATTAAGAGATGATACAAATGGAAATATTTGTTGGTGTCGTTATAACTTTAAGAATAAAACAACGAAATTTTAACCAGACCATTCGATCTGTCTCAACTGCACATTGAAATTGAAACCTCTGGTACTCTTGCCGTCTGCAAACCACCACAAAAAATTCATGTCGCAAAAGCGGAGTTTGGCAAACTTCTAAAAATATGATATATTCGTTCCTAATCTGCCTAAATCTGATGACACATGACAATCATGGAAATTTACAAGGCCTCTTATTCATGATTTCTCTAACAATTGTCATAATTGCGAGTTGTTTTACAAAATTGATTTAGTAAAGGCATATCACTAAATTCCTGTTCATCCTACAGATATTCCCAAAACTGCAATTCCAACATCTTTCTGTTTATTTGAATATAGAAGGATGAGTTTTGATTTAAGAAATGCGGCTCAAACTTGTTAAAAGTGGGCTTAATATTATTCGATCTGCCATTCTGCTTTGCCTACATTGACGATATCCTTGTTCAGTCATCTTTTCAAAATATTACAACGGTTAACATTATTTGGTATAAAAATTAACCTTGGTAAATATGTTTTCGGTGTTACAAACTTAGATTTTTCTGATCATAGTATTTGTGGTAAGGGAATTATACATATGTAGACTAAGGTAGATGCCATCTTAGCATCCCCTCAACCTGCTGACCAAAAGTCATTATTACGTTTCCTCAGCATGGTCAATATTTTCTTAGGTTCATTAAATCATGCTCGAGTATTATGTTATCGAACATTAACTTCGCGCAACAACAAATTACTTTGGAATTCCATCGCATTGCAAGCTTTTAGAGTCATGAAGTCTGCGTTGCGGATGCCAGCTAGCGATACCCAAGCCTGTTGCCGCTTTATTTTACAACTCTTTAAGTGTAAAAGAACATAAATTTGACATATTCAGACGAGAAGTATTATCTGTCTATTTGGCAATAAATAAGTTCAGTTATTACATAAACCTTTGATTTATGCTATTAATTCTGGATTTGATCGCTATTCAGAAAGGGAGCAAAGACACTTAAATTACATTACGTAATACACCCCAGAGATTCGGTTTGTTCCTGGGAAGGATAATATCGTTGCCGATACTTTTTTTCGCGTCGAAATAAATTCTAGAAATTTACTAGATATGGCAAAAGTACTGAATTAGGGCCCAGAATTGATAGATAGATAGATATTTTATTTACGGAATCTCCATTATACAAATATTATAAATACAAAATTATTACATATTATTAATTATTATATAAATCCTAAAGTGAATAAATGTACTACACAAAATGAATAAATTACAATTGTAGCAGTAGTTTAACAAATTAAAAAGTAAATAAACAGACAAAAAAATAAACAAATATATAAATAAATTCACAAATAAATAAATATATATAAATACAATTAGTTAACAACGACATCGGAAAAACGTAAATTTCGTAAATGTTTTTTGAACTGCGGAAAAGTTGAACCAAATAAAATAAAATGTGGATTATCACCTATTACATTTGCGCATTGAGATATACGATTAATTGGATTATTTAATCCATAATTGGTTGAGTGAAACCCTAGGCGAAACAACTGCCTACTCCTCGATTCGATGTTCCGAGGTATATTAAAATTTAAATAATTAAGCAATGTACCGCAGTTCCAAAATCCATTCACTAACTTATAGAGAAAGTTTAAATCTAAATATAGTCTTCTTTAAACTAAAGGACCAATATTCAGCAATCCAAGTATCTCAGTGTGGCTAAAATTTGGTAAAGTTCTCCCCATTCTAAAAGCTATCACTCTCAAAAATCTACTCTGAACCATTTCAATTTTGTGAATAGCACTTTTAGAATAGGGTGACCATATAATGGAGGCATATTCTAAATGAGACCTTGCCAAAGATAAATATAAAATTTTGAGCGTGCTAATAGAAAATTCTCTACCAAATCTGCTAATAAAACCTATTATCTTCAGAGCTCTATTACAAATTATAGATATGTGTTTACCAAAATCCAGTTTTGATGTAAACAAAACGCCTAAATCCTTCACTGAGTTTACTTGTGCCAAACATTGGCCAGCAATAGAATAATCATAGGTAGAAATGCGTCCCCGGTGAAAGCTAATTTGAAAACATTTTTTCAAGTTTAAATGTAGATTATTCTTTGAACACCATTCAGTAATTGAATTCAAATCTTCCTGCAGTTTTAATTGATCATTTGCGCATTGAATTTTCTTAAATACTTTAAGATCATCTGCGTATAATAGATATTCGCTGTTATTTATGTGTTTCCCAATATCGTTAACAAACAGTAGAAAGAGCAAAGGACCACAATGAGAACCCTGAGGCACCCCAGATGGAACAGCTATATATTTAGAATAAGTGTTTCCTATACGCACACACTGAGATCTTCCCTCTAAGTAGCTACCTATCCACTCAAGTAGTTTACCACCGAAGCCCATCCCTTGCAATTTGGATAGTAAAATACTATGTTGCACCCGATCAAATGCCTTGGAAAAGTCTGTATAGATGGCATCAACATATAGGCCCTTTTCCAAGGCATTTGTAATGTACAATTGATATGTCAATAAATTTGTGGTTGTCGACCGACCTTTAATAAATCCATGTTGCTCCTCAATTATATATTGCGAGCACATCCAACTTAATTGTTTACATATCAGTTTGTCAAACATTTTCGGGATTGTAGACTGAATTGCAACTCCACGATAATTCGTCACATCTGATCTGCAACCATTTTTAAAAATGGGAACAACATAACTTAATTTCCAGTCAGATGGAAAAATTCCCTGAGAGAGTGAGGATTGAAAAATATCATGTATAGGATTACTTAATACATAGAGGCATCTTTTTAAAAAATATGGGGGAATGCCATCAGGACCAGCACTACAAGATTCGGAGAGGGAACTTAACGAGTTAAAAACATTTTCGAGAGAAACATTCAGTTGATTTAACATTAGATGTGAATTTAAACTACAATCAGATTCTGTATGTGTTACGGGTTTCTTTAGGCTATAAGATTTGGAAAAATGAGATGCAAATAAGTCAGCACAACCATCTGATGAATTACTCTTTTTATTGTCATAGAACATTTCGTTAGGAAAACCATCGCTTTTACGACAGTTATTTACATGATTCCAAAACAATCTCGAATTTGAACTAATTTGTAATTCAATTGAATTTATGTAATTTTTATAGAGCCGTTCATTCAATTCTTTGCATTGATTTCTTAATGATTTAAATATTTCATAATTGACTCTACAACCGGTACGTTTATAATTGCAGTGAGCTTGTTTCTTAACTTTTATTAATTTGATCAATTTTTTATTGAACCATTTAGGATGATTAGATGTCTTTATATATTTATGCGGAACAAATAGATCAAAAACTCTATATAGAATTTGATATAATATTGACACTTTAGCATCTACCGAACATGTTAAGAACAATTCATCCCAGATGACTTCATTTAGATAATTATTTACTGCTGAATAATTTGCAGATTTAAAATCATAATACCAGCCTGTATTGTGATTTGACAATGATGTATTATACAGTGGAATATCTATTGTATATGGAATATGATGAAAACTAGATTGACATAGAATATCATCCGCATTACTAACATTCAATGTATCAATATTTGAAAATATCAAGTCTAATAAAACACCTCTAGCATTACTTATTGTATTGATTTGATATAAATCATGGAAAGAAAACACATTTGCTAATGTAGCAGCACTAACACATTTGTTATTGGCATCCATGACATATTTACCACTAACACCCCATAACGCATTGGGTAAGTTATAATCACCACACAGCAGGAATTTACAAGACGAATATGAGTTGCAGATAGTATCCACTTCATCAGCGTGAGACTCATAAATAGAACCATGAGAAGCTGGAGGTATATACGTTGACCCAATTATATATTTATCATTAATTTTAACAAATAAATGCTCGATATTCTCACTACAATTTATTCTAACACTTTTAAAATTATTTTTCACAGCAATTAATACACCACCACCTCTATTTTTGCAACTATTTAATACCGATCTATCATGTCTATAAACAACATAATTGATTAATCCAAATTCATTGTCATCAACACTACTATCGAGCCAAGTTTCAACAAGTATAATGACATCATAAACGCACACATTAACATTTAATAAAAATGATTGCATTTTTCCTTTTAGCCCCCCAACATTTTAAAAATAAACGTTTAGTTTTTTGTTTTGTTGACAGTTTTAATAATAGTTGGATAACCATTTAAATACTTAATTGTAATATCTTGTTCACCCTTAGCCTTCCTTGTTGCTAATTCCTTTTTTAATTCCTTTAAATACTCCCGTTGTAGCTGTGTTAGATCATTATTAAATATTAAATCCCCTGTATCAGTAACTCGAGTGCATTTTAAAATATCTATTACTTCTCTCTCAGTAGAAAACACCAATTTAACCGGGCGACATTTATTTCCTGGTTTACCCACACGAAAAATTTTCTTCGGTTGAAATGCAATATCACCATCAATAACAGCCCTAATAGTATTTTTGTCTTTTTCAATTCTATGATCAGTTTGACCTTGTGATTCAGGTACATTGAACACTATAATATTTTTTGATCTTAATTTTCTCTCTTCTATTTCCCGAACAGTTTCAGCCTGCTTAATTGTAGGTGATAAATAATTAACATTATTATCATTTCTTGCTTCTTCTAGCACAGAAATTCTAGCACAGAATTAAAAATTCTTTTGACCAGTAACACAACATCGCTTAAATTACGACCACTTAATCAATCTAATACCAAAAGCGACGTCCCTATTGTATTGATATATGATATTTTACACCAACATGAACCTATCTGCCTAGCATTTCATGTGCAACATATGATACCTGGTGCAGTGACTTTGATTTCTTATCAATCTAACATAGTTTCCATGGTTAAGAACGAATCACTTCAGTTAATTCTTATATTCCGTCAGATTGGGTTATTCGGTGCGGCAAAAATATGTAATAAAATAACCCAGAAAAATTGATTTAAAAAAATCGACACTTTTGACATTGTAGTGTAGAAGCTTTTATTTGTCGAAACTCCATACTTGTTCGGATAAAATTAAACACAAATGTGTATAGTTTGGCATCTTTAAAAATATCTAGTTACACTTAACTTTCTTGAAAATCGTACAAGTGGCTATTTATTCAGCTCGTAAATCTGCACTTCTTTACCCATTTAACCGTTTCTCTCCCTCTTATAATTTCCGAGATCCCCATAGACAACACAAAAAAAAACTCACCCTATATAATAAGGGTACCACATAACAAGCGTACTCCAATATACTACGAATAAGTGAAAAATATAGACAATTTATTAAGTTAATATCTTGAAAATATTGACAGGTTCTCCTTAGAAATCCAAAGAGTTTATAAGCAGAGTTACTGTACTGTAAATAACCATATTTATAATTTTGTAGTCTCTTTTTTACGTGTATTATTATAGATTTTTAAATCTAAGATTCTTAGTAGCACCGCACTGTAATAATTTCAAAATGGATTTTCAAATCATCCGCATAAGCAATCTCGCAGCATTACAATGATGAAATGAGATCATCAATATAGATATTAAACAACAACGGACCCAAATTCGAACCATGGGGTACCCCTGCGAGGAAACGAATTCTTCATATTTAAATCCGTTGAAGGAAACATAGTTGCTGCGACGGAAAAAATACGAGTTAAGTAAATTTGCTAAATTTAAAGAGAGACCAAATAAAGACAGTTTATTTCTATTAGACTTAGATGATCTATTGTGTTCAAAAGCGCACGAGAATTCTGCATATAGTACATCTGCTTAGCCGTGTTTGTGAAGAGACTCGCAGGTAATTTGCGTAATAACATTTAAACCAGAGTAATTATTATTTTCAAACCCATTAATAATGTGCATCACCAAATCGCCGATTGCATCACAGGTAGACTTATTATTTCGAAAACCAAATTGAGAGGCATTCAGAAATTCGTTTTTCTCGAAGTATTCTTGCAGTTGGTTTTTAATTATAACCTCAAAAATTTTACCAATGATTGGAATGATGCAAATTGGCCTAAAACTATTTCGATTGTTTACATCACCTTTTTTGTACAAAGGCACAACCTTTGAAATTTTTAATGGATTATGAAAAACACTCTCACGAATACATTCGTTTATCAAATTAGTTAAAGGAATAGTAATGCAGTGTATTATTGTCATTATTAAGTCTTTGTTCATACCATAGATATCTTTACTCTTTTTATTTTTAAGTTGTTTAATTATATCTCTAACATAATTATAAGTAACTTCGTTGAAACTGAATTTATTATTATTAATATATTTTAGATAGTGAGAATAATGTTGACTTACATGTGGTTGACATTTTATTTGATTTACCATAATTTCCCCAATTTTAACAAAATAGTGGTTAAAATCATCAGATGTTATCGTAGTAGTGAATTCTGGATGAATGATAGATTTTTTTTCTGTGGTTTAATATATCCCACATCGCTTTTGGGCGATTACTAGAGTTTGTTATGTATTCGTCATTATTATAGGTTTTTTTTTTATTTATTCTTGATTTATATTTATTTCTAAATTCGTTTAGAACATTTTTATTATTGGTACTTGGGTGCATTTTAAAACAATCATTCAAAAAATGTAAGTGTTCTCTCATATGTCGCAATTCATCGTCATACCAACTAGGTGTAAATGGGTTTCGATGTTTAATTATTTTCGGTTTATACGGAAATGCTAATTCCATTGCACTTTCAATTGCTTCAATGAATTTGTGACATTTGTTATTTAAATCAGTGGTAGAATGAGTAAGTTGAAATGATATTATGAAATAAAAACATACAATAGGATGTTAAAGGTCGGCAAACATAACTAATAGGGCGTGTGTCCGGATTTTCTACTTTAACTTCTATGCTAATTCCACAATGGTCAGAGAGATAGGGCTCAAATACGACATGATTAATTAAATCTGGTTGTATATTCGTTAACACGTTATCTATACACCTAGAACCACGTGTGAAATTGGAAACGAGTGCTCTGAAGCCGTTCGATAAATATATATCTTCAAAGTTAGAATGAACAATATCATTGCAGATAAAGTTAATATTAAAATCGCCGGTTATAATTACTTTCCGGCTACATGATGCAAGCAATTGCTCCATTACAGAAAGGAAATTACTTAAGTTTGATTGTGGAGCTCTATAGACTGTAATAATAATATTTTTTTACAATTTCTATAGCTGATAATTCACAGTCATGTTACAAGGACATAGTCACTATATCTGCTCTATTCACGCAAAGCATTGATTTGCGAGCATAAATGGCTGTCCCTCCATGTAATTTAATAGTTCTACAAAAGTACGATACAAGTTTATAATCATGAATTGTTACATTTGTAATATTATTGTCAACTATCCAGTGTTCAATTAAACAGAGAATATAGAACTCTTGACAGTTTTCAGCAGCAAGGAAAGTTTCAATTTCACCGATTTTATTATTAAGTTATTGAATATTTATATAAAATATATTAATATTTTTTATAGTAACATATTCTGTATTTAGTTCATGATTTAGTTTATTAGTAGGACGATTATTGTTTAGGTTGGACTTTTCTTCCTCAAAAGCCACGGAAAAAATTATTAATGCAAACGCCAGTTGGCCACAAATCGGGATTTTTTAAGTTTGGGAGGAATTGAATTGGGGCCGATATCTTAAAAGAACTGTATTCGTCCGGATATTTTGAAATTAATTTTTCACAATAGGTATTTTTTAAGTTATTCTGTTCCATGTGTTTTTTTATGTCTTCGACTGTTGCGGTTGGATCCAATCTGCTGACATGCAAGTGAGCCATTTTAGATACACCTTTGAGTAAGGCATCCTCCTTGTTGCCGTGAACGGTATCCGACTTCTTTCTATTTTTCTTTTTGGGCACAAGTATAAAGTCCGTTTCATCGTCATCGTTTTTAGTAACTGTAGCGTTGGTTGAATTATTTATTAGTGTTTCTTTGCGATGTTCTTTATCTTGATTTCTGATTGCCTTTTTTATAGCACCTGTGGCCGTACTCAGCGTTGGTTTTGCATTTGAAGCAGTTAATATTTGTGTGTATGTTTTTTGTGTTGTTGAGAGTTTTTTCGCATCCTCCTTGGTTTTATTCATAATTGTTGTTTGTATTGTGGCAATACTATTTCCCCCTGTTGTTGAATAGCTGGACTAATAGGATGGGAGTTTAGCTGAACATACATAGAGTATTGAAATGGATCTGTAATTTAATCTCCCTTATCAAGAAATATAATAGTGTTAACGAAATTGGATTTAATCAGACTCTGAAATAAGTAAAACACATTTATTAACATCACACTGTCATTATTTATAACTAAATGTTGAGTACTCGGAAGTTCATGACAGACGGCCAATCTGTCAAGAACACCGTGGCTAGCCTGGTGCTTGTTTCCAGAACATTCCATGACGCCACGTTTACAGTCGCATGCTCAGCAGAACATTCCAGAGTATTCTTTCCAGTTGCTTATTTCACTTTCGTTAATAATTAAAATGTACTTGCAATCTTATAGGAGGGAATACTTCGTCACCACATTCCTGTGACTTCTTTAGTTTGTTTATACCACGTATAACATCACTTTCTATGACAACTGGCATCGTTAGGAATTCGTGATTACTAACTGTACCTCTAAAAACAATGATAGAATATAAACTAGTGCAATATATGCTCGAAAAAATATGAGAAAATGCATTAACGATTTCCTATGTTGTTGAAAAAGTTGCGATCTCATCGCACAATTTACCAGGAATTCGAGTTATTATTATTATTATTATTATTATTATTATTATTATTATTATTATTATTATTATTATTATTATTATTATTATTATTATTATTATTATTATTATTATTATTATTATTATTATTATTTTTATTTCCAAATGTCCCTAGGACTTTTCATAAGATTGGATTCGAAATTCCGCAAATAATTATTTCAGGCATCTAAGTCTGTGTAGTCTCGACAAATCATAGTAGAAGTGAACTGACTTTGAAATTTTCCACTTGTTATGTTATTATATTTTTAAGCGGATATTGCGTTTAATTTCTGCATCAAATCAAAGACGGAAAGTGCTTTTGATATAAAGAATAGTATTGCTGAATGTGTCAAATAATGTCTTATAAAAAGCGGAAGAAAATTTCAATCAATATTGCCCAAAACTTCATACAATTTTTAAAAAGTAGCTTTTCTAAAATTAATATATAATTTTAGGTTAACTAATAAGAAGGGATGATAATTATTTTTCTTTATAAGAGCAGGCTCACAATCATAGTATCTATTAAAATTACACAAAAACAAATCCAAAAACTTATCTTTACAATTTCGTACCTGATTACTTTCCTCAAATTTCAATATGTTCATTAAATTTATACGTACGTATACTGTTAGTTGTTGGGTAATCGACATATGAAGGTATATTAAAATCGCCTACAATTATTGCATTTCTAGTAATGATGTTAAACAAAAAATTAATCAAATCCATTTAAAATAATATCAAATTGTATATAAACAACAACAACTATATAAAACATCTATAATTAGTAATAATAATAATAATAATAATAACAGACATACATCCAATTACAGGAAATTTTAACAATAAAATAAACAATAATGCATGAAAACATATATAACCTAATAATTAACATACAAATGCAATTATAGATATTTTCAAATTACAACGACAATGAAAATAAGAAACCAGAAAGTATCATACATTTGTTAATTTCATTAAAATTATATGTTTAGAATTCGAGAAAATGTCAAAATCCGAATTTACACTAAGTTTATTAATAAGTTGAATACTCCTATTCAATGGCGAATTTTGATGCACACGTGACCTAGATTGGGCATTATAAAATGTAGAAACATAACGCGACGCGCATCGTGGAACGCAAATATTCAACATACTTAAAATGTTTGGATCATCTACATTATTACAAAGTACACCATGGATAAACAGTATAGATGCAACATTTCGGCGATGTTCTAAAGAGTCTATATTAAAAATTGACAAGAGATTTTCGTATGTAACAGAAATAGATGGATATTGACGGAATGATTTGAAATACAACATATTCAAGAATTTTTTCTGAATTTTCTCGAGTTTACTAATATAGGCGTAATATTGAGGTGACCATATAATAGATGCGAACTCGAGATTGGAGCATACGTACGAAAAGTATAGTTTCTTAATAACATTAACATTATTGAAATCTTTACAGGTACGGTTAAGAAATCCTAACATTTTTAATTATTTGTTACAAACATTAATAACATGTTCATCGAATCTTAAGCGGTTATCAAAAGTAACGCCTAAATCTTTTATAGTATTTTTTCTTTCAAATATTACATTTGAACAAGATACGATTTAATAAGAGCAATAATGTCGTTAGAAAAGCCGTAATTATTCATTTTGGTCAAAACAATATTATGATCTATTGTTTCAAATGCCTTTTTGAAGTCTGTATAAATAGTATCTACTTGTTTATGATCATCAATGTACTGAGAGACATAATTAGTGAAATTAAATAGGTTAGATACAATTGATTGGTGTTTAACAAAACCATGTTGACGAGTACTAATCATGGGGCTTACATGACGATACAATATTTTGAAGATAATTATTTCAAATATTTTGGCAAAATTGTTTATTAGAGTTATTGGACGATAATTTAGTATATCATTTTTCTGTCCTTTCTTGAAAACAGGAGTTACTTTGCCGACTTTCCATTTCAGCGGTATAAAATTTAACTTTAAAATTATGTTGAACAAATGCTCAAGGGAGCAGGCAAAACACGTAATGCAATCCTTAACAATAAATGCGGGAATCCCATCTTCACCACTGGTACCATTGCCCTTTATGTCACTTGCTGCTTCGATGATATACAATTGTGATATATTTTTAATGTTACAAACAGGAAATTGAAGACTATGATTGATCTGTGGGGAATCATCAAAACTTGAAGTTGTGTAAACGCTTTTAAAGAAATCGGCGAACTTGTTAACAATATCAATTGGCGCAGTAATTTCTTCTCCATAAATCTGCATAATTCCTGGAATACGCGATTTAGACTTTTTCCTATTTACATATGATAATACTTTTTTCGGTTCCCTCCAAATATTATTTTCAATAGAACATATGTAAGCGTTATGATCATGTCTAACCATTTTATGGATTGCCTTCCTGAGTGGGTTTATTTTTAATTTTAAATACAAATATTTTTGTTTTTTAAATAATTTGAGTGATTGTTGTTTACTTTTAATCATATTTATCAGACTCCTACTGAACCAGACAGGATAATTCGTCTTATCTCTAGAAATATAGACAGGAACATATTTAGTAAGAACATCCATGAGTAATCCACAAAATAAATTGCAAGCCGCATCAGGATTTTTTTCATTCAACACAGAACTCCAATTAATTAAGGAAATTTCGTTATACAATAACCGAAGATTAGCTTTTCTAAAATCCAAGGTAAACTGAATTGGGTTATATATTGTATTAGTAGTAAAAGAATTGACAACGGATAACTCAGATAACAATGAGGGATGATGCGGATCTTCAGGTACAATACCACTCTTATGATAAATTTTACATTTCATATTACCAGTTGATATAATAAGATCCAGTATACGATTATTACAGTTTAAAATATTATTGTGTTGATTTAATTTATTAAATTGCAAAAAGTTGCTATACATTTGTGTTTGAGCAGTTCTTGTAGTCGTATTTAATATCATATTTGAATACATGTTAGGCAAATTAAAATCAGTATCTCGCTCTAGGTCAACTTTACACTCAATTATCTCAAAAACACTTTCATACTCAGTAGAAAGAGATGAAGGTGGAATATAAACGCATATAACATTTATCGATTTATGATTAAGACTGACTCTAATAATAACAAGCTCTGAATTACCTACTCTATCACTATAAATTAAAGAAGATTGATGTTTAACACTAACAGATATTAAAACCCCGCCACCACGGCGATTCTCACGATCACATCTGTACAATATATAATTCTCCGTGAATAATTCAGAGTCGAGAATACCCGAGTGCAACCAAGTTTCCGTCAGACAGTATATATCAAAATCGTTAGCACAGACATTATTATAAAGCGTTGACGTTTTGGAACTTAAGCCTCTAACGTTTTGATAAAATATTGAAAGTGTTGAATGTTGGGAAATATTTAGTTTACCGAAACAATTTTTGGTATGTTGTTAATATATTTTATAGCAATATTTTGTTCACCGCCATCTAAACGCTGCTTAAACTCATTACGAACAAGATTGTCATATTCTAACTGTCGAGGAGTTCTATCAGATCTGATGAAAATTGTTTTGAACTCATCGATATTACGTAATTGTTTAGAGTGTTTCAAAATATTTTTCACATCAGTAATATTATTGAATGTTACTTTGAGAGGTCTGCTATGTTTTGTATTTTTAGCACCAAGTCGACGAAGAGAAGTTGGTAATGTTGAATTATTTACTAAGTTTGGCAGCAAACAGTTAACGAATAATTTATCATCTTCAACGTCTTGATCAAGCACATTAAACATAATTAACGATTTTTCACGTTTCTGTCTTTCACAGATTTCATCATTCTGCATTTTAAAGTTTGAACTTGGTAGATTTTCAGTTTTCGATTGAAGCATTTTTAGTGAGTCATGACAATCCTCAAATTTCTCGGATAAATCATTAATTCTTACATTCATTTTTTAATTCTCCTCCTTAAATTGATTCATTGCTAATAACAGTGCTTTCAATTTAGAATTTTCTGTCTTAAGCTGATCGCATTTCTTAGAAACATCATCAACAGTTTGTTTTAATTCTTTTACGAATTTCATTATATCTTTCAGAGTAACATCACAATCATGACTGTTTAAGCAGGAAGGATGGCAATATTTATTACAAATGGAACAAACAATTTTATTTTCTACTTTATTGCCACATTTACCAACGCAATTGTAGTCGTGTGATTGTGCTTTATTTTTATCATTCTTACCAGACATGATACAAAGATTAGGATTAGACAAAGGATCACACTTTTCACACCAGTGAGGGCCTTCACGGTGACTTATATAAACAACAGACTGTCCCGATGGAAAGGTTAAACATAAGAGTACAAAGGATTAATTAACAAAAACAAACATAATTAAATTTGAATTCCCATTGAAATGCAATTATTAGATAAAAGATATAATAAAACGAATATGAATGTTGAACTAGTTTCAATTAATTTGATTCACTTTAAATTCTTTCTATCAGTCAGCTGATAAGTAAATGAGACTAACCTGAGTAATGACCTTTAATTTAATCCGCACGGATTGAGCTCATAATAGTAGATTATACCACGAGTAATAATGATAGCTATTATTCCCGAGGAACATTTACGAACCGAGCCGCGTAAGCGGCGAGGGAGTAACATTCCGAGATAATAATAGCCATTATTGCGAGTAGTATACTCTACTTTATCTATGACTAATTTATTAATTTGTTTTAACGAACAACTTTATTTTTCAATAACATTAACACTAGCAATGGTACAATTAATAAATTGAATTGGTCGAGAACTATCAATAGATTTAGAAGAGTTTTCAATACAAATATTTGGAATTTCGGTTGCTGAAGAGGAAGAAGATGCTTCATTACTATTTATCTGTTTAGCAATAGTATCTGCTGTAGTTGTCTTGTTTCTTATAGACTGATCAATGTAACTTTCAGCTACCTGTGTAGATCTCCAGCCCCCATGACGCTTTAATCCAGTTATATCGCCTCCTCCATCAATGTACAGAGTAGTGGCAGATGTTCTGCGATAACAATGGCCGGTATAAGTTTCAGGATTTGGCAATTTTAAATATTTGGCAATTTGTTTACCAATATCTGCAAATTTGTTTTTTCCTATACGTTGTATTGTACATTTTGATTTTTGATAATTTAGAAAGAATGAATTAATTTTTACATGTGACGGACGGAGATTGATGTACTTCTTTACAATATTGTAAAACGTACTGTTTATGGCGAATGTTCGTACAATTTTGGTTTTAGTCTTGGGTATTGTTATTAATAACTGTGTTTGATGATCTTTCACGTCTTCAATATTCATTTCATAAAGCTCGTTTGAGCGGCATGCACCCATAATTCCAATAATTAATATAACCTGAAGCAAATAAGAATATGAGTTTTGAATAGTCAGATTAAATTCGGTATATTTACCTTATGTAAAAGAAAAACTTTATCAGGAGCTTTGTCAATAAATGTTCTTATTTGTTTCGGGGTCAGAGTGGAAGACTTCTTTGGTTGAAATCCTTCTGATTTTCTTTTTAAAAATGCTCGTAGTTTGCAATATTTTTCCAGATCAACGTCATGATTTATTCTCAACATAGTTTTAATGATTGAAAAAAATGACCATAATGAAGAAGGTTTGCAATTTGCACTTAATTCAGCGAAATAGGCCAGCAGAACATGTTCGGAAAATGAGTTTGCTTTCATTCGAAGACGCCATTCGTTGAAGGTTGCGTACGTTTTATTATAAATGGATTTCGATGTTTCCGGTATCAAGGTAGATGTTGTTGCTGCAGTTAGTTGTACAATTTCTGGAGGTGTACAAGTAAAAGACTCTTCATTTTCATCCATCTCATTAGAAATGCACAAACACTACGCGCTTGACACTGACTGTTTTCAGTTTGTGTATTTTGTTTCCATGGTATTTAATTTGAGAAATTTTTTGATTGGAGTGCACGAGGGAATAATGACTATTAATCCCTCGTCATTATTCCCTAAGAGAATGATATATGGCATTATACTGCAAAAATCACAAGTATAATACATACATTATATATTAGTCGTAGATAAAGGAATTTACACAAAAAATGCGGCCTTAAATACACATTTCTAAGCGATGTATTGGAATTATAAACGTAAAATAATTATTATAACAAAACTACCTGCACATTGCAAAAAAATAGTTAGCAAATAGGATCAAGTGTACTTAGCTGCATGTAGTTACGAAATTTGATTTTAATACTCCTACAAAAAACCATTAAAATTGATGAAAATATCAGAGCACTACTTAAACACAGTTTTACACACATTCACTATAAATGAAAATGTAAGGCATTTGATAATTACATAATCTATTACGGGTCAAACTATTTATTTTAATAGGAAGTTCAAGAAGTTCTAATGACACAGTATTGTTAAGTGCTATCAAAACCCCACAGCCTACATTTCTATTTGTTCTTTCTGAATTTCTATCTTCATTCATAATTTGAGGGAAAAAAGTTCAGAAAAAAATAATGACTCGCATAACCAAGTTTGAATCAAGCAAATTATATCATAATCGCAATTATTAAAGAATACATGAGATTTATACCAGAGGATGCGAGTGTTTTTACAGGACAAACTAAACGGTAGATGAATATTGGACTGATTTAGTTTTCCCATTAACAGGGTAGTAAAACTATAGTTGGCAGACCTCGTTTGTACTTGATGTCGATGTTAATTTCCCAGGAAGATTCATGCAGTTCTATCTTGAAGAAAAATCCATTTAAGCTCAAGTCTGATCCCTGGATATCGAAATATGCTTGAATGAGTTACTATTCTTCAATTCAACAAACGAGGAAGAAGTTCAGAATGTTTAGTGTTTATAAAAAAATTTAACATTAATGACAATTATCAGACTACTTGACTGTGCTTTTAATGGTTCACCTGGATTTAATTAAATTGAAAATAGACCTATGTTCAGTGAAATACAATCCTCATTGTATAATAATTTTAATATTATTACTTCTCCTGACCCCTGTCCAAAGGAAAGTGTTGTGTACGCAAAAATTTACGAATCGTCAGTTCAACCAATATGCACGTTTGAGATCCCCTGAATCCATTGCATCGAGTTTTTAAAAACGTCTGTGTGTACGTCTGTGTGCTTCCGCGATAGCGCATAAACGGCTAACCCAAACGTTATATCTAAGCTTTAAATAGCAGTGGAATAATCTAAAAAGCTTTTCGTTAAATCTCATTAGGGGTAACTTCACTCTTAGCATTTTTTTTTTTTATTTTGGGAAAATATTGATTGCATCGAAGAATGTTTCAAATAAAAGTTGGAAATCTTCCAAAAGTAAATACTTTTTTTATATAACTTTAAACGGTATGATATTTAGTTTTTATGTTATAAACGAAAGCATTTTCTCTGCCTAATAAATTCCCTTAGAAATAAACAATTATTTTTATAATTTTCTTTATGTTGGCTATGAAGACTTTAATTATATAAATAATTATTTTAATATCAAATAAAACATCAAAATGCCGTCACACAACTTTCGCAAACGCCTCCGGAATATTCAAGAAGAGAAAAGTAGTGTGGAGAAATTTTGCGAAGCCATTGCAAGATAAGAAATAAGAAACTAATTTGTAATATTTATCCAAATACTCGGTTTTCACTTTAAATTTTTTAATTAATTAATAATTTTCCTTTACTATTAAATATTCATTCAAAAACGTATTTGACCAAATTTACCGGGGAAACTATCATGATGGACAAATCATCATTTTTTACTAAATGCTGCAGTAATACAAAATATCGAAAGATCCTCTTTGCTCGTCTTTAAAAATGAATGTTTTTTTTTTAACTCTGTCTACGTTGATTACAGACTTATTCAGAATGACTCATTTTGAACTAAAGACCCTGTATATTGTAAAATATAGTTACTATTTTTTTTATAATTGAACCTAAACACCAAGTACCGTAGCAAATTCGCAAAAACAAGGTTTTATTTTCGAGTTTATATTTGTTATTTACAAATTAAATTTATGTTTATGTATAAGTGATCATTGCGTTAAATCAATAATGATATCCGTGTCCTCCATATCCACCTCCATGACCAAATCCACCTCCAAAACCATGTCCATGTCCAAATCCACCGCCAAAACCATGTCCACCGCCAATACCAGCTCCATGGCCACCTCCTAATCCACCCCCGATTCCACCTCCAATATCAGAATCTCCCCCGGCGGATCCAATGATGCTTACTTGTGGGCCGGTAGGCCCAACAATATTTGCACTTCCAGCGGATGGTCCAACAATAGAAGCACTTCCTGCTGATGGTCCAATAATGGTAGCACTTCCAGCAGACGGTCCGATGATACTGGCGCTTCCGCCCGAAGGTCCAACTATCGTGGCAGAACCTGCAGAAGGTCCCACAATAGAATGGGAACCACCATGTGGTCCAATCACAGAAGCACTGCCACCATGAGGTCCTTGAATAGACGAGTCACCACCATGTGGCCCGATGACACTGGAATCTCCACCATGAGGGCCCGAGAGGGAAATATCACCTCCATGTAGACCGATTACGCTTGAATGTCCTCCGAACCCTCCAAGTGAACCACCATCATGACCTCCGTAGTACCCACCGTGTCCATAACCTGATGGTATGGAGTGCACCACAGCCAAGGTGGCAAAGAAAGCAATGATCTAAAAAAAGAAGATAATATAATATAATTAACTATTTTATGTTTATGCAACGCTTCGTTATATAAGACTAACTGATTATTATTATAATTATTAACATAATAACAAATATGTGTTCATTGTTATGAACATTTATTGTATTTTATATGTATATATGTTAAAAAGTTGCAGATGGAAAAAGATGTTAAAAATTTTGGTACCGATTGAAATAACATAATATAAAAATATATATTTTCAAATAAATCTTTGGATCAAAAAAAAAGTTATTCTTATTATTCAACATAAATAAAAGTTTATTGTTATAAATATATTATTATAGTTTCCTAATTATTAAGAATTATATTAATTAACTTACCATGCTCTTCATTATTGTCAATTAATAAAGAAAACAATGAGTCTTTGTTGGTACGGAGTGTGTTTTAACACTGATATTTATACACAAATCAATGCTTTATATATCCTGACATCGTTGCATGCATTTTTGTGAAGAAACCGAAGGATGTGAATTCAATGACGCAACTTAATATATTTCATTCGCACTCAACGCATCAGTTAGTTTATTTGCAATTTAGTTGGTTAATTGTTTAAATTGTTCATATTTCATCACAACTCCTTCGTTATTATTTACATTATAATTACAAAAGTTGAACAATACTTACAACGATACGTGTTGTTTTAAATTATGAGCGCACCATTGCTAGCTTTGTTATTAGTTGAGCTAGAGAGTCGATTAATTTAGCAAAGTAGTAGTAAATTTTCAGGGGATTGCAACGGTTTAATCATAAAAAAGAATATCGCATTGTTTTAAATGAAACACCCTATATATTTTATCACCATTTGAAAGAAAAGAGTCTTTTTACCAAAAAAATATATAATACACGATTACTAAAATCACAAATAACAAAGTATTAGCATTTTAATATTCTGATTTCAATTCAATCAAGTTGTTATGAAAAACAAAACTGTAACAAATAATGATAATAAAGATTATTATAAATTAATTTACCACCTATTTAATCGACTTAGGCCCAATTTTACAAACCCCAAGTAACATTACTCTTGATTTTTTCATTCAGTTGGCAGCACTGTCTTCTTGAGAATCATAGACATCAACTTTTATTCCGTGAATACGTTACTTACACCTTATTTTCGGATTGTAAAATTGGGCCTTAAACGTTATTTATGGTGTATTACATTAAAAAAAAATGTGACTTCTAGGTCGAACGTCAAAGCGTTGCCCTTAACATACAATGTACCGGGTGTCTAAATAAGAAAGGTCACCGATTATATCTCAGGAACTGAGACTCCTAGAGCTTTCAAATAAAAAATATGTTAATAAAAGTGATCATAAAAATGTTGCAAATAAATTTCAAGTTCGTATCTCTTCCAGTGGGGGGCGAGTCGAAAATAATACGACGATTATCTCAACAAAAGTTCAAATAATAATCATAAAACTACACTTTTTGAAATCATGTTGAGTTTGTAAAAAAAAATGTTACAGAAAATTTTCTCTTACTCTTGAAATAAAGGGTGGGGGAAGGTCCGAATTTATAAAGAGAAAATGTCAAATAACTCTTTTGTTTTTTAACCGATCTTAATGATTTTAATTTCATACGAAAGAGCTTATCATACTGATTAAAACAATTGACAACAATCATAAAAATAAGTAATTCAGTCGCCGCTAGGTGGCGCCAAGTTAAAAAGAATATAATTTTCCTATTTTTCTTACAAATTTCAAATGGAATGATATATTTTTCTTAGTATCAATAGAAAGAGCCTAAAAATGTAAGAAAATCAGTGAAAACCGCATCTCAATACTATTCTTCTATCACAAGTTATAAATATAAGAAAATTTCAAATGTCATTGGAAAACTTTTTGAGGTTAATAAAATTTATAACAAAAACAACAAAATTGAATTAGTTTGTCACCACCAGGGGGCGTGTGAAATTATTTGGATACACTCTTTAATGAGAGGTGAATTGATAGGAATGCCTATTTTTTGGTCACCAAGATTTGCCGAATGGTCAGATTTATATTTTTGGGGCAAATTAAAATATATTTTTTATGAATCCGGGCCCACAACGAGAAATGACCTAATTTTCTGGATATCAACTGTAAAAACTTCAGCAATAGATTTACTGCTATTACCAGAGTGGATGTCGCTGTGGACTCCTTGAACAATTTGAAAGACAAAATTTTGATATAAATTTGGCGTTTAAAATAAGAAATATTTCTTCATTTAAAAAAAAATGAGAAAATTATTATTAAAAATAAAAAGCGCCCACTACCGGTGACAAAATAATTTCATTTTGTTATTTTAGTTATAATTTAATTTATTTTAAACTAACTGATCATCCTTATTGAAATGTGTATATGTATGTAATATACCGGGTGGTGCATCGGACGACGCACCATAGGGATTTCAATGTATTTTTTTAAATTCTCATTTATTTACTTCCCACGTCATTTTATCAAAAAATCATAAGATAGGTTTATTTTGTGGGGATTAAAAAACTGAGTCCAATACACCCACTTGAGATATTTTAAATGTAAAGGACCATGTATTTATTTAAATCTCAATTATTTACTCCCCATGTGCTTTTATCGTAAAACCAATAACAGTTTTTATGTATAGTATACAAACATATTTCTTAATAGTTTTATTTTATAGATTTTAAAGACAATTAATAAAACTCATTGTGTATATTAAAAACTGAATAATCGTTTAATTAACACCAAAATAAAAAATAACTATAAACTAGATTCCGAAGCCAAAACAAGAAAGAATAAAAAAAAACTATATCGTGTTCGAATACATTTCCTTCGTCAGCACTCGGCACAAATGGCATTTTTAAGATCCTCCACATTATTGAATGGAATTCCATTATAAATTTTGAATTTTAAGTGTCCCTATAGATAATAGTCGTTTACAAATTCACGCACAATGCGGCTGTTGTGCGCAGGGCAGCCATCCATTTGAAACCATATTTGTTGGTCTTCTTGAGCCACTTCAGTTATTGCTAGCGCTATTTTTTCAATTAACAATTCCAGAAAACTTTCTCCTGTCAAGTTTCCATCGATAAAAAATTGTCCTATAATGTGTTGTCCTAAAATTCCAGCCCAAACATTGACTTTTACAGGATACTGTGTTTTTGTGTTTATGTGGATTTTGTGTAGCCCACATTCTAACATTTTGCACATTGGGTTCGTTATGCAGAGTAAATGTGCATTCATCCGTAAAACAAATATTTTTAAGAAAGTCACGATCATCGTTTACTGTTTCCATTATTTCGCAACAAAACGCACTTCTTTTAAACATATCTTTTTCGAGAAGTTCTTGGTGACACTGGTATTTTTAAGAGTGAAACTTGTTTGCTTTCAAAATTCGCAAAACTGTGGAGTGGTGTACGCCAACGTTTGCAGATATTTGTCTTAAACTCAATGTTGGATTTTCTGTCGCAGTAGCAACAACATTAAAAACACTCTCATTTTCTACTTGAGGACGTCCAATTTCGTTATGACACTTGCAATGATCAATTAGTGTACCAGTATTTTCAAACTTTTTAACAAATCTACTAACTGTTGTGTGATCAGGAATATTTCGATCTGGGTATTTTACACTAAACATTGCACTTACTAATAATATTACTTTTACTATTTGATGTCAATAGAGATAATTAAAAATGTCAGTTGTAAGCGCGACGTTATTATTTTTCCAAGGCACGGTATATTTATTTTTTTTAAAATTGTAATTTTTAAATAATGTGTATCTCGAATTTAGATAATAAATAAATATTTTAAATGGGTATATTAGACTCTGTTTTTGATCCCCACAAAAAAAAAAACTATCTTGTGATTTTTTGATAAAATAACGTGGGAAGTAAATAAATGAGAATTTAAAAAAATACATTGAAATCCCTATGGTGCGTCGTCCGATGCACCACCCGGTATAAAATAAGAATTATATTCTGTAGATGAATCGGCTATCGATCGGAGATTTTTCAGCCTGTCTATGTCTCGTTCTTGTCGTTGTCTATCTAATCGTCATGATCTCTAACGTTATTGTCAAAGTCCGCATTGTTGGATGAGATGAAATGATAAATGGTAGATAAGAGGAACTTGAATTTTGGGGAAATGTTAGTATTTTGTGGGATACAGAGGTGTTTGATTAGGTGGGACTTATGTGGGTTAATGGCAATTTTAAGGGAGAGGAGTCCAAGGCGCTCTTTAATAGGGGGTACATTGTTTTTTTTTATAAAGGAGAGTATTGGGAGGGTTATGTAAAATATTGTTTGGGTGCCGGATTTTCGTCAGTACTCTAAGGGCTGATCGCTCCGATACCTCCAAGTTACGTAGAGTGGAGGGGCGGTGACTGTAGTGAAGGATGGCAGCGTATTCAAGCAGACATATCATCTTATATACATGCGCAGCGGTTTTCACTGATATGTCCTGCTGCTTGAATGTTTGCCTTGTTCTGAGTTGCTACCTTGTTTATTTTAAATTAACACATAAAAGTCTTAAAATTTACATTAATAATTTTTAATTCTAATAAGTCGTTTAATTATGACTTGTCTTACTTTTTAATCCTCGTTCTACTAACGCTAAGAAAAATATATCATTCTATTTGATTTTTTAAGAAAAATAGGTAAATTATCTATACTTTAAGTTGATGTCACCTAGCGGCGATAAAGTTAGTTATTTTTCTAATCATTGCCAATAATTTTAATCAGTAAGATAAGTTCCTTCATAAGACATTAAAATTATTAAGATCGATTAAAAACAAAAGAGTTATTTGCTCGTTAAAAATTCCTACCTTCCCTACCCTTTATTTCAAGAGTAAGACAAAAGAGTCTATAACATTTTTGTTTCATGAATTTTGAAATTACTTAAATAATAACCCCCCCCCCCCCTTTTTTTACATAACAAGAAATAATCAAACATGATAATATAATCAATTATAATAAAATTGATGAAGATGAGCATTACAAAACATACCTGGGATAGTGGGCGGTTCTATACGAATACTTGCCCTACCCTTTATTTCAAGAGTAAGACAAAAGAGTCTATAACATTTTTGTTTCATGAACTTATCATGATTTCAAAAAGTGTAGTTTTATGATGTCTTTATTAAACTTTTTTGTTGAGATAATCGCAATATTACTTTTCGACTTCCACCATTTTGTCATGATTACTTTTATTAACATTTTTTTTTTTTCATTTGAAAGCTCTCATAGTTCTGAGATATAGCCGGTGACCTTTCTTATTTGAACACCCAGTACATCACTAATATATTAAACATTTTACATTGAAAAACTAATTTTTTGTTGTTGAAATACATCAATAATCAAGATTAATATCGATTAAGTAGATGGTGAGTTAACCGACAGATTCAGAAAACAAATTTTGTTTTAATGACTTGTTGCTATTTTGTTATTTACAATAACTGAATTTTATTGAAAACACAATATTATTATGCGAATAATTTTTTTATTTGCAATTTTTTGTGATAGTATATCATATCTTTTTTGTTAAAAATTATCTTCTCTATCAAATTACGATAAAATAAATTCCATTCCAAAAAATATTTGTTTTCTAAATTTCTTTAAACTCGATGCTATTTTGTTTTTCTGATTACGCCGTTGTAATCTCCGGAAAAGTTACTACTACTTTCCTAATTTAACCGACTCTCTAGCCCCACTAATAACCAAGTTGGTAGTAGTGCGCGCTTAATTTAGAACAACCTGTATACAGAATGTTATATATTTATCTACAAATATTACTTTTACAAGCAAACCGAAATATGTTAATAGACCCTGCATAGAAAATGGAGTGTTTCAGTGATGGTATAGAGTGATGTTTACTCACATAAATAAATAAATATATGTTTATTGTCGAATTTGCCAATTTACAAAACTTGAAAAATCATTTAAAAAAATACTACATAATAAACTTAATAGTAACATTGCAATATTTTAATTAATAATTCTTATAAATTCAGGTAGTGTGTTATTAAAAATTTCCAAATTTAGATAAATTATCGAAAGGCTAGCCATGTGAACAATTTGTGTAATTGGAAAATAAAAAAATAATTGATACAATCTATATTTTCTAGATTAAGTGTATACCATTGCCAACTTTGTTAATAATTGAGCTATAGAGTCGATTAAATTACAAAATAGCATCGTATCACCTTTTGATAGAAAACAGTATTTTTTTTACAATAAAGTTATTATAATGAATTTTATAACTTTGATAATTATCTCAAGTAACGGACTAATTATCACCAAAATCAATAAATCAAATTCAATACTAGTTTTAGAAAAAAAAATATATTTAAAAAAATGAAAAGTTTATAAAAACGAAAAGTTGATTTGCATTAAAAAAGATACAACAGATAAATTTTAATCGCAAGTAAAAAAATCTCCTAAAAGAAACTGATCATTGATTTCAGATTTTGAAAAATTCCAAATAATTAATAAAAACCCACGTGCTCCATGACTGACTTGATAAAACAAACAAATTAATATTTCATGGAGATTTCTAGCCAATAAATTAAATAATATATTTAAAAATAATACGCCAATTTTCATTTAAAATACTCAGTTAAAAATTCGCAATCATTTATTGAAAAAAATAAAATTGGTTTCTATACCACATAACTTAAAACTTGTCTCCTTTGATGTATATGTTTTCAAATATTTCCAGGAGCGATTTCCTACAATTAATTAAGGAAATTCTAGACAAATCAAATATATACATCATCACTCGATCGGAATTGTACAGTGGTTTCGAAGTTTGTTTAAGTCAAAAACATTTTCAATTTTATGGTAAATGTTTAAGCCCTCTTTTATCAGATATATTCTAGGCGATCAACGAAGATAAAATATTTAAACTAAATCCAAAACAACATGTATTGTTCTGGTATAAATACATTGACAATGTGTTAGCATGTTTAACGGTACATCTAGAGAGATGATTTGCTTAAACCAATTAATAATATCCACCAGATTTGATAGATATTATTTTATTGTTGTAACAGTCTATAAAATGTGTTGTCCCGAATGTAACAGTGTGTATGTTGGTCAAGCAGGCCGTAGTGTAAAAACAAGATACACGAATATTTCTGTGCCTTTAGATTAAACCATAATACATGCACGTTTATCAATCTTCCATTAGAATGCAAACTCAGCATAGTATAGCTATGCCTAAGAGCACAAAATTAAACCTCCTAGAAGCCGTGTAACGTTGGCGCACTTACCAGTTCTGCCTGATGTTATTTAATAATCGCCGGACGACAAACTCAATGAAGATGGGGTGGTTCGAATTTAATTTAATTTTATTTTTGGGCGCCACGTGATTTTATCACGACGATTATCAACAGAACAAATTAAAATCACGAAAATATTAATTAACCAACAATGGAAAGACCACTCAAGAAAATATTTATTTTCCCAAAAACAATGTTGTGAATACACAGTTATAATAGAACACACATATAATATCTTATAACATTAAATTACATTTACTTGTTATTGACTGAACTCAAATCTCTGACATTATTTTATTTTTACTGTCTTTTCACAGCCACTCCTATACATGAAACATTTCATTTTTCAACACTCCCACCAGTTGAGTGTATTTCTGTGGCTGGAAGATGTCTATCCGATGTTTGAATCTTTGCAGTCATGTTAACCATTCTCAGCTCAGCAACTAAAAACTTGAAAGTCTCTTTTGGAAGAGCCTTTGTCAAAATATCTGCCAACTGCTCGTTTGTTGGTATATACCGAATTTCTACTGTACCATCCTCATATTTCTCTCTAATAAAATGATAACGTACCTCAATGTGTTTGGTTCTTAATCAGCTTAATTGCTCCCTGATTGTCTACGTTCAGCGGAGTAGCCCTTTTTACATTAACTCCCGCCGACTCCAATAACCGACGTAACCAAATTATTTCTTTTGTACAATCGCTGGCTGCTATATACTCAGCTTCGGTTGTCGACATTGCTACGATGCGTTGCCTCTGTGATGTCCATGATACTGGCCCCCCATTATACCTGATCATGTATCCACTAGTAGAACGACGTGTATCTGGATCTCCAGCATAATCACTATCTGCAAACGCAACCAGTTCTTCATTACCTCCGCCTTCACCATATACAATCACAAGATTTGCCGTATCTTTAGCATATGAGATTATACGTTTGACAGCTTTCCAATGCACATATCCTGGATTCGTCAAGTATCTGCTGACAATGGATACAGCATACATAAGATCAGGACGTGTTACACAAGCTGCAAACATTAATGATCCAACTGCCTCGCGGTAAGGTGTCTCTTGTCCGATTGTTTTTCCTGTTATTTCTTTATTGAGATGAGTTTGTGGATCTGCTGGTACTGCAATATAAATTTGTTTCTTATCACGATTTCGATTGATTTCGATACCAACATAATTATGGCCATCATCCAATGTTATCTCAAATTCGTTTTTTAAGTTGTCTAACACAGATGCAATAGCATCAGATGATGCTGACATTAACAATCCATCATCCACGTAGAGTAACAAAAGTACTTGTTTGCCATTTAGTACGCCTCTATAAACACACCGATCTGCTGGACTGGCAACAAAGTTGAATCGGTTTAAAAATGCATTAAAGCGTTTGTTCCACTGTCGAGGTGATTGCTTTAAACCGTATAAGGATTTTAAAAGACGTACATATCTACCATATTTCGCAGAAATCTCGGCAGGCATCTCCATGTAGATTTCTTCCTCGAGTTCGCCATTTAGGAACGCAGTCTTAATGTCGAACTGAGCCATTTCCCAGTTTTCTCGGGCTGCCAGTGCCAAAAGTGTTCGCACCGATTCATATCGTACCACAGGAGCAAAAGTCTCATTATAATCAATTCCTTCACGCTGAGAATAACCCTTTGCTACAAGGCGAACCTTATACCGCATCCCCCCCTTATCAGCAGTAGTCAATCTCAACACCATATTTACCATAGAATAGTCCGAAGGTAAACCATCTAAAAGTTTGATAATAATATCTTCTGGTGATTTTACATCCCCGCAACGTCTGCATTTTGCCACCAGTGTCTCGATCTCATAGATATGAAGTGCCATAGGCCCACCTCTGTAACGATATTGGTGATATTCCCGATTTGCCTCCAATTTTGAAGCACCATCTTTTCGTTCATAAATGGATGTCAACTTATTCCACATCTCTGCAGAACTATCCAACTCTTGAACAAACTGAGAGTGATTATTCTGAATTGTCGATAAAATTGCCAGTGTCGCATAACCATCTCCTTTGTCCCAGTTCTCCACGGTCACTGAATTTTCTAGCTCATTCTCAACTGGTCGCTGCAAAGTGCCCATCACATACTTGGTCAGGCCAGTTACCTTGAAGTACTGAATCATACACTTCTTCCACAGTGTCCAGTTTGAACCATCCAGCTTCTCAAAAACGGGCAAGTTCAATCTGTCACCCATTTTTCTCCGTATAAGTTATTACTTATATACCACGAACTCACAACAAAAGTTTATAATTGGTTATATGTCGCGATTCACTATTTACCGATTATTAAATGTGTTCTATTACAATTTCAGCGCGCAGTGGAAGCGTGCTGGGCCCATAACCTGTTGTGAATACACAGTTATAATAGAACACACATATAATATCTTATAACATTAAATTACATTTACTTGTTATTGACTGAACTCAAATCACTGACATTATTATTTTTACTGTCTTTTCACAGCCACTCCTATACATGAAACATTTCATTTTTCAACAATTAGAAATATTTTTACCAACACATTTTAAAAATTATATTTGTTATTTCGGAAGTGATTTACTTCAATACATTACAATAGTATATTTTATCTACTAATAATAATAGCAAAAAATATGTATTCACTTGGACACAGTTATTTTGTTTACGTCCGATCACATTTGAAATAGTCCCATAACATTTTAACAAGGTTATTTTGTGTCCAGGCCTCCTTTGTTGTAAAATTCGACTAGGCTTCAAAATTTCTTACTTTTCTGTAGAATACTTTTTAGTAATAATCATTTATGTTATATATGTAAAAATAAAAACACAATTGACAAAAATACAAAACAAAATGTTCTAAAATATTTTTCCAGCAAACATATTTACAATCACATCATTATGTAAGTGCACTTTGTTGAACATCCTTAATTTATTACAATTTTTTTACAGCTCAACAAGTGAACAGATAATAAAACCAAAACGAGTTGCCGAAACCCGGGATTGAACCGGGGACCTTTAGATCTTCAGTCTAACGCTCTCCCAACTGAGCTATTTCGGCTTATGTGGTATTAGGCAGAACACGAAAATGTTTTTTTTTTTTACTTTTCCTTTATTTCAAAATTGAAAAAACCAAAAATCAATTGTTACCGGCAATAACTTTTTTTTTACCGCTCACAACAATAAAATTTTCAATTTTATTTTTTGTAAATAATTAAAACGAGTTTATCCCAAAGGCACGTTTACTGAAAAGTTCCAATCGGATTATCAAAAGCCATTAAAGGCCGATTTAAATAACTCATTATTTTTCGAATCATACTTTCAATGTTCGTAATGATTCGAATTATCATGATTCAAATACTCATTCGAATCGTCATTATTCAATTGAAATACTTCAGTTATTTTTATAAACAAAAGATTCGATTATATATACTGGTATAACTTATTGACAATTCAGATAATTGAGATGTCTACTTCATTATTCCTCCCCAATAAAATATATTTAAAGTAAATAATTTGGAAAATCTGATTAATTTGTTTTTAATTTTACACAATATTTCGGCACGAAATTATGTAATTAAATGTGAATCTAATTTAATAAATCAAAAGATCAATAACGATCCACGAAGATATAAATTTAAAATACTTTCACCATAGTCAACTTTCAGAAGTAAAAATCATTATATTGTTTTATTCATATTTAGCTATTGTTTGATATTTCGGGAGGTGAAGCAATTTCTTTTTTTTAATACTCAATATACAGGGTGTATCAAATTCGAGTCTCACCATGGAGATCTTGCTTATTATAAGAGATAGAGAGTAGGTTTAAATTCGGCACTTTTGCAGAATTTCATGCTGATTAATATTCCGTTGAGAAAACTGGACTTTTTTCATTTTTCTTGAAAACAAAGAAACTTTTGTTTTCAAAAAAAAAATGAAAAAAAAAACTGAAAATGCGATTTTTTTATTAATATCTTCGTTATTTGAAGCAATAATTCAATACGATGAAGACATTCTTATAACACTTTTTTATGTTCTAATCCATATCGTACTAATTTTACTAATAGCATGTTTCGTTTCTTTTTTACCATCATCAACTTTTTTATTACTTATGGGAGCCATATTGAGTTTTTATTAGATTAAAATCCTCTATTTTTTCTGATTACAATGATACCGCATATGATATCTTTATTTTGATAAATAAACACAGTCTTAACAAAATATTTTTTTAATACTAATAAATCACGCATGCCATGAAATTAAAAGTAATCAATAGAAAATATAATTTAACTTGTAGCTTTGTGAATACAATACTTTTAAAAAAGTTTTGTAATGGAACAAAAATTTACATAATGATTTTTTTATAAACTAAAAAATATTTTAAAAAATAGTAATATGCGGAATATCAACATTAATATTAATAAAAATAAATAGAGAAGAGTATTATTCATTCACTTTCAAATCATTTTTATTTAATATATTAATAAAAATATTTACGCAAAAAATATTTCTTTAATTTATGTTAAAAAAAAACAGACTTAGCAGCAACAGAAATTCAAAGGTGTTCCTTAAATTATTTATTGTTGTATACAAATTCCCTCTACGAATTTTATTAAATTTCGAGACGAAATCATTAATGTTTTATAATCTACTTATTTATGTTCTGACTATACACATTTGGCCAAACATTTATTCTAAAGGAACATTGGGTCTCATATTCAAGCTTTGTTTTGCCTTTAAATCACTTAAAACCCTATAAAATTAGGTACATATTTATAAAAAGACACTCTTGGTAATAAAAATTAAACGATTTAAATATTTAATAAATAGTAATATTTAATTTTAAATGTTGACAATCAATGACAGAATGACATCTATCTAGTTGCTAAAAATGAGTGCTTCTTTAGAGTTAATAAAGAAAATTCCAAAAAAGAAGATAACTAATTACAATAAAGGTATGATATATTATATCATTGTAATCCATAATGTTTTCCATAATGACAAATTGCACTCTATGCAATCAGTTCATTGCACCCATTAAAATCAAGAGTTGCTCTAAATCGAGTGATGGAAAATGGATGTGCCACAGTTGCCGTCTATTGTGGAATTTACCAGCTAACTGTACCTCTGAAGAGTCTGCTTCTACTTCATCTGACATCCTTGTTGCGATAAACACCATATTCAAGAATCACTTTGAACCTTTCTCAAATGAAATCAAGCAACAGGTTGGCGCCTGCGCAACTGCAATTACATCTCTTACTGATGAGATTACTTTATTAAAGGCAAAAAATAATTCACTTAAAGCTGAACTTGCAACAATAAAAAAAGCTCTTCCACAGCAAATTGGCGAAATTCTACAGGAAATTGAAGATAGAAATAAAAGAGCTTATAATGTGATGGTATTTAATCTACCTGAATCTCAGAACATTGACCCAAAAATTAAGAAAGCAGATGATCTCAGTTCCTTGAAAACATTGTTAGATGCCAACAACGATGCTCTTAGCGCTCTCTCAGAAGTTTCATTATTCAGAGTAGGAAAAACTGGAGCTCGTCCAAGGCCAGTAAAACTTCATTTCAAGAACCAGGAGAAGGCTACCGATTTCATGAAATTATGCAAGAACGTGAATATAAAAGATATTCATGTAGGGCCCGATCGCACTCCAATGCAAGTCAGCGCTCTCAACAGTGCTCGGGATGAACTTGAAGATAGACGTCGCAGTGGGGAAAATAACTTAACCTTGATGTATTTTATCAAGGGCGTTCCTAAGGTTATTCATTCATCCGCAACTCAATGAAACTCTGTTCCAACAGGCAGCATCACTGGTTACTACCAGAATGTCCGCGGCATAAACACAAAAACAGCAACATTTCACAATAATGACAGATCATTTTCAAAACCTAGTGCATCTCATTGATATAGTTATATGCAGATGTAGAATCATATCTTGTTGGTTATATATAATTTTAGTTTATATTCCGCCTAGTACGCCAATTTCTGATACAAAATTATTTTTTGATTTACTAATGCAAATGAACTATGAAACTAATAAAATTGTGTTAGTTGGTGATTTCAACGCATGTATTATAACCGATTTTTGTAATTTCTTAGGCCTTCAGCAATTTAACACTATCACAAATATGTCAAATAATATTTTAGACTTGCTTTATTCGAACATGTTTTGTAAAGTTGAAAGAGATACGCATGCGTTAGTGGCGGAGGATGCATATCATCCAGCATTTACATTTAACTTTCAGTGCAAGCTTGAAATGTGTAAAGTTAATGAAGAAGCTCGTATATTTAACTTCAAAAAAGGGAACCATCCTGGATTATATGCACATTTGTGCAACGTTGATTGGAGTGGACTTTCATCATTCACTGATATAGATCATGCGTTTGATACTTTCTATAATATCATAAATACCGCTCTTATTCAATTTATTCCTATGTTTAACATAAAATATAAATATAAATATCCACCGTGGTTCACTACTGAAATTATCAATCTGTTAAAAGAAAAGAATAGGCTAAGGAAAAAACTTAGACAAAATCCACGCCTATTTCAACAATTTTCTAATATTAGATCCTCAATCAGAAAGAAAATAAAACTGGCACATAATGAATACATTTTCTCTATTGAACACAAAGTTATTTCAGACCCCAAACAATTTTGGTCATATGTTAATTCAAAAAAATCGAATTCTTCTAGATTTCCGTCAACTATTTCATGTAATGATAAAATTTTGGAAAATCCTATTGATATTGTAAATGGTTTTAGTGAATACTTTAAATCTGTTCATACTCCGCCATCAAGTAATAAATTACATACAAACTTTAACCTGATCCCTAATTTTGTATTTACCACGACGACTGCGAAACTAGTCTTTGACCTTCTTAGGAAGCTTCCAAATAATCGCTCATCTGGGGATGACAAGCTTCCCTCCTTTTTATTAAAAGACTGCGCTACATTACTCTGTGAATCTCTTACTGCTCTATTCAATCTATCAATTAAGTTGTGTACCTTTCCAAGGTGTTTAAAAATTGCTGCCGTATGTCCTGTACCTAAGACGTCGCTTTATCTTAAAAATATTAATAATTATCGTCCCATCGTTTTACTCCCACATATAGCAAAAATATTTGAGCGCTTATTATTTGACCAAATTTATATACATGTCAAGCCTTGCATATCTGATGGGCAGCATGGATTTGTCCCCGGCCGCTCAACAGTTACTAATCTTACCTTAATCACTCATGACATTGCTGAGACTGTTGACGCCCGGGGGCAGATGGATGTCATTTATACGGACATGTCTAAAGCGTTTGACAAGGTTCAACATAATGCTCTTTTATCTAAATTGTATAACTTTGGTTTTTGTAAATCATCCTTATTATTAATCAAATCGTATCTCAGCGAACGTAAAACTTATGTAGTTGCTAACGGTTTCAAATCCTGCGAATATTATCCAACATCAGGTGTACCTCAGGGTTCCATTCTTGGTCCTCTGCTTTTTAACATATTTATTAATGACCTTTCTCTAAACCTTGATTGTCAACATCTGTTATATGCAGATGATCTAAAAATTTACAAAACTATAAATGATGTCAATGACTGCCGTGACTTACAGAATAGCCTAAACAAAATTGTTACGTGGTGTTTAGAGAATGGGCTGGATTTAAATATTGAAAAATGTAAATATGTGTCGTATACAAAAAAAACTGATCTTGTTAACTTTAATTACGCAATTGATGGTAAACTGCTTGAACGTGTTACAACATTTAAAGATCTGGGTGTATATTTCGATTATCATCTTAGCTTTAATTATCATATTAACGTTACAGTAAAAAATGCATTTAAGTCATTAGGTTTCATATGCCGAAACGCGTGCCAGTTTTACAATGTTGTGACACTCAAAACTTTATTTTATTCTTATGTGCGGTCAAAGTTGGAATATGCGGCGTTAGTTTGGTTTCCTCAAAATCAAGGTCAAATCAGAAAGGTCGAAAGTGTGCAACGCAAATTCTTAAAATTGCTACATTACAAATTTGAGGGAAGTTATCCAGAAAGAGGCATTGACCATAACATATTATTGGAAAGATTTGACTTTAAATCGCTCGAATCTCGTCGGAGAGCAAAATGTATTTCTTTCCTTTATAAACTATTGCACAACACTATTGATTCGCCTGACTTCTTAGCTAAACTTAACCTGCATATTCCTTCTTTTTCCAGCAGGCAGAAACCAACATTTTATGTATCAGCGCATCGAACTAACGCGGGATTAAAATCTCCAGTTAGAATTATCTGTAATTGTTTTAATACCATTTCGCACCGTAGTGACATCTTTCACGATTCGCTAAAAATGTTACACTTAAACTTGGAGACAACTCTGAATTAATTCTTTTATTTATACAATATGTTATATTAACAGAACATATATTCAACATTTAGCTATTGATGACATTATTACTTATATATTGTAATTGTAATTATGTTTATATACCTGTATACTAGGCTATGTTTTTGTATTTGTCTTGTAATTGGGAAATGTATCCTGTTGTACAATAAACTGATTATTATTATTATCAGAATAAATAGAGGATTTTAATCTGATAAAAAACCAATATGGCGCCCATAAGAAATAAGAAAGTTGATGATGGTCCAGAAGAAACGAAACATGCTATTAGTAAAATTAGTACGTCATCGTTTAGATTATAAAAAAGTGTTCTAAAAATGTCTTCTTTGTATTGAAATATTGCTTCAAATAACGAAGATATAAATAAAAAAGAAAATCGCATTTTTCAGTTTTTTTTTTTATTTTTCTTGAAAACAAAGAAACTTAGCCCAGTTTTCTCAACGGGATATTAATCAGCATGAAATTCTGCAAAAGGGCCGAATTTAAACCTACCCTCTATCTCTTATAATAAGCGAGATCCCCATGGTGATACTCGAATTTGAAACACCCTGTATAGATTTTATCACACGGATTAAATGAGAAATTATTCAAACATAATTACAAAAAATTGGTATGTTATTATTACATGCAAATTATTTATAATGTCTTTTGCTTGCACATAATTCGATAAACATATCTGTATGTCTCAGACCGAGATAAGTTATGTCAACATCCTCTGCTGTTAACACAATCTCTTTAATTGCGTCCATAAAATTCGGACCGAAAATTTCGCTTGCATAACGCAATTTTCTAAAAGCGTACCGCGTTCAAATTACGACATGTAATTCTTATATAAATCGCACTTATAATTCGTCAAGAAATCGCTTCCGTTGGTCATAAATTTCCATCAGTTTAATCATGCGAAAAGAACAGTGCTCTTTCCCATTGTTCTTGCTTTCATTGTAATTAATATTTGTATTCAAATTAGGTTTACCTTTGTGTATATACAAATATCTTTTTTCTTTATTTTTCACTTTCTCGAAATTTCATTATATATATTATTTTAATAAACTTCTCCAGATTACTCAATTAGTGCTACGCTCCTATAATCTTTTTTATTTCATTTCGTATTTTAAACTCATGTTTATATTACTAAATATAGTAGATAAAATATCACTTGTTAACGATGTCGGAGATGTAAAGTTATATTATAAGCCTGTAGAGACTATTAATTCCATTTTTTTTTCTGATACATTGATTTATATTTATTTATTTATTTATTTAACGGAAATCTCCTTTGTACATAATACATTATAAACAATAGTAACATAAGATAAACTTAATAAAACATATAAATAGTGAGGGCAATATAACCGAAGCAAAAATATACTAATTAACAATATCCAGATTAATAATACGTAAACGGTGTTTAAATAAACTATAGGAATTACTAAAAATATAAAAATTAGGATTCAACATAAGGACATTACAATACCGCATTATACGTGACACAGGATTTTGAGAACCATACAATGTTCGATGGAAGTTTAAGCGGAATAAGGGCCTACATCGAACTGGAGTTGTTAAAAAGAAATTAAAATTCAGCAATGATAATAAAAAACTGCAGTTGACATGCCCATTAATCAATTTGAACCCATAGCATAAATCAAGTGATCTTCTTCTATATTGTAAAGATTTTAAATTAAGACAATCCAATATGTATGATCGACTATAGTCAATTCGTGCGATCCCCATTTTGAATGAAACAAGTAGCAAAAACCTATTCTGAACTTTTTCAATGATTTCAATATTACAATTGTTGTAAGGAGACCAGATTAATGAACAATATTCCAAATGTGGCCTCACCAAACTAATGTAAAGGGTTTTGAACGTATCCAAGCCAAAGTGTTTCGAAAATCTATTAATGAAACCAAGCATAGAAAGAGCCTTGCTAGAAATTTTATTCAAATGGGTAACAAAATTTAACCGAGAATCAAATATTATACCCAAATCCTTCACCGTCTCAACCAGGGGACAATTTAATATCATTAATTGAATAATCGAACTTGCTATTATTGCTATGGCGAGAAAAAGAAATAGACATACATTTTTTTAGGTTAAGATGAAGATGATTACACGCACACCAATTAATTAAATTATTTAAATCAGATTGTAATAGCGTATGATCTGAACTACTCTCAATTACTTTAAATATTTTGACATCATCGGCGAACATCAGAAATTTACTATCTTTGATATAACTCCCAATGTCATTTATGAAGATCAAGAACAGGATTGGCCCACAATGAGAACCCTGTGGCACACCAGATGTAACGTTGATTGCTCTGGAGATAAAGTTATCAACCTTAACGAACTGTTTACGATCACGTAAATAGCTAGCAAACCATTTCAACACAAGATCACTGAATCCTAAGCCTTCAAGTTTATTTAAAAGAATAGAGTGACTAACACGATCGAATGCTTTGGAAAAATCAGTGTAAACAGAATCGACCTGACGGCCCTTTTCCAAAGCACTCAACAGATACATCTGGTAGGAAAGCAAATTAGACGTCGTAGACCTGCCCTTTAAAACCCATGTTGTTCATCACAAATAATATTCTTGCAGCACCAAATGAGTTGATCAGAAATTAATTTATCTAGCATTTTAGGAATTGTAGATTGGATGGAAACACCCCTATAATTTTGTATGACTTCTAACAAGCCCTCCTTGAAAATAGGGTTAATGTAAGAATGTTTCCAAAATGTTGGAAACACTCCGGTATGTATAGATTTATTGAATAATAATTCAATCGGGGTAGTAAGTGAATAAATACATTGTTTTAAAAAATAAGGCGGTAAACCATCCGGTCCAGAGTTAAGTGAGTCACTTAAATCATTTATTGAATTGAATATATCAGCTGTTTTTAGACTGAACGTTGAACAAGAGATTTTATGATCATAATTAAATAATGCGGCATCAATTATGTCCTCACTGTAAACAGTGCAGAAATAGTCAGCAAATAAGTCAACACATGAATTCCCGGCATTGCATTGTTTATCATTAAAATACATTTTATTTGGAAATCCTTTTATGTTTTTACACTCATTAGCAAAAGACCAAAATAATTTAGAATTAACTTTTATGTTATCTTCAGTTTTCCGAATATAGGATTCATACAGTGTTTCACTTAAATTGCAACACAAAGATCTAAGATTTTTGAAGGTTTCATAATCAGTAACACTACCACTTTTTTTAAAAACAATATGGGCTTTTTTCTTGGATATAACTAAATCTATGAGTTCATGATTAAACCATTTTGGATAATTTGATAATTTATAAAATTTAGAAGGCACATACAGTGAGAGGGCAGCGTTAATGATGTTATAGAAATTATCTAAATTTAAATCAATATTTGGATCCTGAAATATTAAATTCCAATCAACATTACAAAGATAATTATTAAAGGCGTTGTAATTAGCAGATTTAAAATCATAATAAATATATTCAGTGTGTAACGGACGAAATGACTTTGATAAATTCACGATAATATCATAGGATATATGATGATAGCTATTACTTAACAATGGATCACTGGATGTTTTAATATTAATGTTAAGTATATTAGAAAATATTAAATCAAGAAATATGCCACGTTCATTTGGAATGTGATTTTTTTGACGCAAATCATTAAAATTGAAAGAATCACTAAATGCACGAGCACACTGGGATGTATTTAAATGAGACAATAGATTATAACCAGAAAAGTCCCAAACTGCGGTCGGTAAGTTATAATCCCCGCAGAAAATAAAATCAGAATTAGGATTATCTAAACATATTTGATCAATGGCCATTGCATGTTGTTCATAAATACTACAGGGGGACAAAGGTGGAATATAAGAAGCACCAAGGATTAATTTATCATTAATTTTAACAAATAAATGTTCAACAATATTCACCGATGAGTCCAATTTAATGCTATTTAGATCAGACTTAACAGCAATAAGGACGCCCCACCTCTACTTTTAGCACTAGTTAAAATTGATCTATCCTGTCTATGAATACTGTAATTCGGTAAGTTTAATTCAGAATTCAACACGGAATCATCGAACCACGTTTCAATAAGAATTATGACGTCATAAATACTACAGCTAGCCTTAAGATGTAAATCACGAATTTTTGATTTAAGCCCTCCGATGTTCTGAAAATATACGACTAGTTTTTTGGCATGTTGATTGCAACTCCTGTTGACCGGGTACTGACTATACACGGGACTCCATATCTATATTTAATTGCCAAGTCAGTTTCACCCGAATTTTTACGGAAAGTAAGCTCGTCATTTAAAGTCTTTAACTGATTTCGTTGAATGATCGTACGATCCGCATAAAATTTCACCGTGCCAGTATTTAAAGTACGCACCGCTTTAAGTACTTGAATTGCAGAGTGACGATCCGATAAAGACACTTTCAGAGGCCTAGGTTTGCCGGACTCTTTTCCTAGACGAATTGCTAACCTAGGTTCAAATGAGATTAAGGGTTCTAAGATATTTTTAAGAGCTTCGATGTCCTTTCTCTTCTTCTCATCTGTATTGCCTTTGTGCTCAGGAAGATTAAAAACCATGACGTTCGCAGCTCTACGTTGTCGTTCTTCAATTTCATCCACAATCGAGGCCTGATTAGTCAAAATAGGAGATGAATCGGTTTTGGAAGCCTCTATTATCGAAAGGCGATTTTTTATTTCATTAATTTCATTTTTAATTTCCAACATAGCATTTGAAAATTCAGCTTTTATTAAAGTGGGCAATTCCTGTTTCAAAACATCTTTAATTGTGGATTTTATGAAACTTTGCATTTCAGTAAGGGCAGGTACCTCATTGGAAAAATTAACAGCGGCACTATTAACTGAAAACATAGGCTCATCCGCCGGAGTGCATTTTTCGCATATCCACCTGTCGCCTAGTTCAGTACGCGCCTCCTCGATATAATACTTAATGCGGTCGATATCTAGTCTCGTACAGGATGCATGATGCCAGGCGGCGCATGATTTGCATTTGAGAGCTGATAAGCTAGGACTAATGTATCGCGCGCAGATGGCACAAATCATAGGCATGATGATTGTTGAGAAGTCAATGTTAGGAACGGCAACAGCGGCAAGAGCGTATGAATTCGTGTTCAGTATAGAACGCGTGCGCAATTGTTGATAAATTATCAAAACAAATGTAAAAAACAAAGGAAATCAAGGGGATAATGGTTTTGACAAAAGACAATCTTCACGCCACAGGGTCTGTTGTGACGGCTTATAGTAAACGAACAGTTGGAAAGAATAGACCACGGAAACACTGAAGGAAGAGAATGATTGAACACATTAAATTTATAGGTTAGTTTTAATTTCAATATAAAATTAGCAGTATCGATGGTACTTACTGGTTAGATAACGCCTCAGATAGGTGTTAAGTACAGTATATCTCACTAACCAAATTTTCAATTAAAAAGGAATTAGGGTATAGGTAAAATTAAAACAGATCACTCAGCATTACCCACACTTATATACACTTTTAAAGATAATATATATTAAATTTTCCATATTGTGTAAATTCACACTTGCCAAACCGAACCTATTGTCATTGTAATAAGAATATTCCGCTATGGAGGATATTGGACGTGCAGAATTTGAAGCGGATGCAACAGCAGCCTCGTCATGAATCATCCTAATGCTGGATCTCTTCCAGTAATGATTCTTATGAATGTTACGACCACCTTTAAAGATTCTTCGAAAGATCCTGGGATGATTTCTTCCGGTGTTAAGTTTTGACTGGATTATAGTCTTATTAATAGATGCGTTAATCCAGTTAGAAGAGACACAATTTTCAATGATTAAAGATTAACGCTCCTTGGGAAAGATTTTGTTACGAGTCAATTTTGACACGTAACCGTTTCTGTCTATTGAATTGAAATTAACTTGTTTTAATTAACCGTAACAATTTATTTAAGAAAAATAGCTCAAAAATTTATTTAACACAACAGAATGACATTTTTTATGACTTGAAATTCAACCACTTGATTTTTAATCAGTATTAATTTTCAAGGTAGAGTGCCTTGAAGGAAAACATCCCGACCATAAATATTTTAAAACTAGAACTATATTCTCTTTTAGAATTTATAAAAGCATAGTGTTTTCCTTTAGTGCACAATAAGTAAATAAGAAAGATATATAAATACTTAGGTGTTAAGAGGAATTTAAGATAGACTTAAGATATATTTGACACCATTTTCATTTTGCCTGAAAATAAAACACTCTGAAAATAAAGACCTATTCTAAGAGGGACCTTATTTTGAAAGAAACATCTAAGCCCAAAATAATGCGCAAAATATTAAAAAGTATGTGTAGGAAGGCTGAATCACTTTTTGTTTATTTAATAGATTATATTTATGTATTAAAAATAGAAAATTTAGTTTTCCCCTTTTTTTACAATCACACCCTTTTACATTCAACAACTCACATTTTAATGCAGTCGCTTTTTTACTATAATAAAACAATTTCTTACTTTTTATTAGTAACTATAATTTAGACGACATTAGTGCGTAATTATTAAAATGACAATGACGCGTTAATATAGCCGGTGGTCACATATTTAAAGTTAAACTATATAAAGTAAAAGTGTTTTATTATAGTGAATTATGATGAAAAATAAAAAAAGAGTAGTCGATAGTATTTTCTGAGGTTGAATAATTTGTAGTGATTGTATTTATATGTATTATAAAATTATATAATGTAATACTCAGAAATAAAGATTTTCTATATAAAAGAGGGTATTTAATTTTAAGTTAATGGGCTAATCTGACAGACCCATATAATTAATTTGTTAAAACTAATAAAGTATTTACTTTCCAAGTATTTTTAAAGCAAATTCGTAGCAGTAATTTCAATTATGCAATGTTTTGTTTTTATTAAACTTTTAATATTTTTACCGTCAATATGTTTCCCTAATTTGTTATTGTTGTTATTTAAACATATTTTCACATAATATTCACAAGCAAATATACAGCTTAAGGTGAGTCCGTATATTGATTACACAACAGGCAATAATTAGTGGCTTGTGTGAATTAATCACGCAGCATATTCTGAATTCATTACATAAATTAATCATTAGTTGTGCAACTGTGAAGTATTTGTTGCGCGAATATCTAACTCAATCCTATAGTGTTATAAACATGAGAGCTAATAACATTGAGAACTCAACATGAATTAAAATTATATCAAAACGCAAATTGCTACATATGAAATTTGATATTGTTTTATAATATCATATTAAAACCAATTTACAATTATAATATAAACTTAATTACCATAATATTCAAAACAAAAAATATTGCTTTGCTTTATATTAATTAATAACATTAAAAATATAACATATTAATTATTATTATTTATACCAAGAGAATTACAGTATATTTATTTATTTATAGCTAAAGTTTCATTACATTTCGTGTATAAACAAAGAAATTACAATTAAATCAACTAATTAAAATAGAAGTAGTTAAGAAACTTTAAAAATGCTGTTTTTTTTTTCAAACAATTTATGCAACAAAAAATATTTAAACGAGTCTTTAAAATGAATTTTCAATGTATTATTTAAAAATATTCAATTAATATCCGAAAAAAGTTTTCTTTTGCTCCGCAGATTTTTTGTTATTAACCTTCAAACTGAGAGGTCAAAACTTTTGAAACGGATACTAGTTAAGGCTGGCGTTTATCGTATGTAAAATGAAGCGATTTTGTACCAATTGAATTCCTACAACAAACAAACCCTGAATAATGAATTTCATCATATTATATATCAAAATAATCCTAAAACTCCACAGATTTCGAACGAGTTATTTAAAAATTAATCTGATTAATATTTTAGAAGAAAATTACGTCCAAAGTTAGCACATTTTATGCAAAGAATGTGCTATATTTTTACTTAATAATATAATTATTGAAAGAAAATTAAATATGTCGTAATAATCTACATTTAATGTAGTTATGGTTGAATACATTTTTTCGTCAGAAAACAATGCTGTTTAGTTAGGAAGGTCGTTCCGAAAATATCATCAATTCCCGTGAAATTCGGTCATATTGAATAAAACCGGCAAGTTACATATAGTTTTCTGCATTTGACTAGACAAATATTAGTTCATTAAGTCTCATATAGATAGCGGAAAATAGTGTACTATATTTTAATAAATGTTATTTGCGTTTATCACCTTTAAATTATTTATAAAATTAACGTAATGAGTAATCGTTTAAATAATTAATACTGTGGAAAAATACAAACAAAGATTTTTAATTAATTTTCAAGAGATACTCAATAGATGTTTCTCCCCTATTCTTGATAATATTTGTGTATGTGTGCATGTGTATATGTGTCTGAATGTGTGTGTGTAGAACCGCTTAATGTTGTTTCACATTCAATGAATATGAGAAAGACAGAAATATCCAGTTATCTCTGCGCGCCGCGATTCTATTACACAGATGATTCGCATGCCATTCTAAAATAATAAACATTTTAAATAGTGTTCAGTAAGCAGTATACAAATATGAATGAATATTTTTGCAAAAGTTTGCACTGTGAAAATGTATTATTATGTTTTTTTTTAGATTTATAAAAAAATGTAATGTTTCAAATAATTTTATTTGGAAGGATTGTAATAAAAGACATATGATGATCATAAATAAATCAATATAATTGTAAAATTTACCGATAAAAAATAATAGCATGACTGTAAAGTAAGCAGAAATATATACTTTCCAAAAAAAAATTCCTCTAAAATGATTAACAATCTCATGCACCATTGTATTCCACTATTATTGTTCTACACTTTGTGGAATTGATCCAGCCAATATGTGTTAAAAAATAAAATTGAATAAAATAAATATGAATACATTATTAAAAATCAACCAATAAAACAAATAAAACACAGATAAAATTGAGTAATTTTAAATTCTCGACTAGTTTCGGTTATCAGCTCATTATCAAGATACTTTAAAATTGAGTTTATTTAAATGTCTATGGACCGAAATGATTTTGCCTGCAACACAAGTTAAAAAATCAATAAATTTATAAAAATTAATATACATAGAAATTTAAATAAACTCAATTTTGAATTCTCTTGACAATGGGCTGATAACACAAAACTAATTGAGAATTTAAAATTTATTTGTTGGTAAATTTCACAACTGGCGATGAAACTGATGAAAATACTACAAAACAGCTAGTATTCACATCCGACAAATGAGTGAATAAAATCATATTTTGTTTTTCATACTGTATATAATGCAACATAAGAAAATTTGAAAAAAAGTGCTAAATCTGTGTTTATTCTTTGATATGTTGCGATTTTTGATTATATTTTATTTCAACGGAATGATATCCGCTATAGTGTTCTTATATTTAGGGTCTTTTAATACACTAATTTATTCATAAAAATATCATATGTTTATAAGGTTTCAATTGTTTTTTTTTTTTGTGGAACATCTATATTGTTTTACATAATCAAATTCTCTATCGATTCATACTAGCATTACATACGATTATCAACTTTAGTTTCTTTATATTGGAATACTATCTTCCTTGGTCATTTTAGTTTTCGATCTGGGTTATATATGCCGTCAACTTCCTCTATTAATTATTGTTTTAAGATAATAGCAACCATTACTCTCGCTTACAATTTTTAAGCAGAAATGTTTATTTACATGTTTTTTCTTTCTTTCTAAAAACACCAAGGAAGATATTATTCCAATATAAATAAATCAATATTGACAATGGAAAATAGGACATGTCCCATTTTATTTATATTTTATTTCAAATACATTTCACGAAAACAAATTACTTTATGGGAAATATTTAATGTCATTTCTGTTACACAAATATAAAAGTTTCTTCAAAACTAAAAAAACGATGCATGTAAAAAAATGAAAACTATAGGGTGCCATTAAAAAAAAACGTTTTAAGTCACATATATAAAATTATTATTCGGGCACCAAGTATATAAATATTTCATACTTAAAATAACCATTGCATAGAATAGTATTATCTTAGTATGCATATAAAATAATGATTTTAGATTTTTAGAAACAGCAACAATAGTAACATCTAATCAAAACTACTAACTGTATTGTATTGTTGTAAAGATAATGTGAAGAGGAATCTAATAAAAAATAATATATAGGGTGTTCAATTTAAAATAATAAAGTTGGTATCAATTCTTACAAAAGGAGACGGCTTGCATATATGAAAACAATTTTATATTATGCACCTTTAGTAAAAAATAAAAAAAATAATAAATAATTATTTGAGGATCATTTCTGTAAAAAAGGTAAATTTTATGAATATTCAAATATCTATAAAAACTGTTACAAACTTATTGTAAAAATTATTACGTTTAATTTAAAATTTGGTAGATAATAACGACTTTAGGTATCAGAAAAAATGTAAGTATGAAAATATTTTAGTTTGAAAAATCAAGCTCGATTACATATACAGTCAAAGTTCGAGTAGGTATAAAGCGCATACATATTTAATGAATCGTTTGCCACTCTGTGCTTTGCAATAATTTTGTGATTTCGATTTTTTTCTCTAAAAATGAGAATAAAAACATTATAACATCTATTGAGTAATTCTATGATACGACAAAATTCATCAAATATATTTATGCACTGTCTCTTTATACACTAAAAAATAACAAACAGCATATTCATTAATTTCAATAAAAAAATAGAACGCGTCAGCGTCGGTTGTCGAATATACACACATACACATATGTAAATTTAATAAAAAAACAAACTACAGTGTTCTACATATTTCTCATTTAGTTCGCTATCAAAATCGAGAGGCATCACCTCCTTGACGATTCGCAACTATCTCTGTCATCGCATCAATCCTTTGCTAGCAAACGCCAGCCTTAAGGAAATTGAAACAAACAGTGACATAAAAAAATATACTATTCATCTTAAAAACTCAGTTGTTATTCGTCTAGATAGGCGTAAATTTAAAAGTGCAGAATTTTCGTACTGCGAAACAAATTTAAATATTTAATATGAATTTAAAGATTTTCTGTTAAAGAGAATAAATGAAATTAGTATCTATCCTTAATTATTTAACTGATGTATTAAATAATTGATGGCCAACTGGAAGAATATGCCTTATTTTTTTTTTACTTGTATAATCTTACACCATGTGCACATGTGAATTATATTTTAAAAAATCTTAATATTTATAACACAATTAGATTATAGTTTTTTAATTTTCCTTGAAATAGAATATATGGAATTGTATATTGAAAATTAAATGAATACTACTATTATCTCTATTATTTTATTGATTACCCAGTTTATTTCGCATACTACATATGCATGTTTATTCGCGTATATTAGTATTTATTAAAAAGTAAATAAAATAATTAAAAATAAAGTAAATAAAGTTGGTTTGATTCACAAATAATTATTTATGAATCAAACCAACTTTATTTACCTTTTAATATACAAAATGTTTCACCAAGTAATAAGTGAGAAAGTTATTCAAGAAATATACTATTTATATTCGTTGATAATAGTGGAATAAATAAAATATTTAAATATACAAAAGCAACCTATTATCTTATACATATTTAAATCACTTAAGTAACACTAATGCCATCTGTTCAAATGCGGAGTAACTATACTGGTATAATTCACGTGTGCCAACTCAAGGTCACGAGAGCAATCAACTCGCGCGTCGTCTGTGTTTCAATGTATGATAATCCGATTCGTTGATTCTTTTAATATTTACCTCGAAAAACGTTTGTTGTTAAAATGAAGTGGAAACGATTAGGTGTGTTTGTAAGGGAATTCTCCAAAAGCGCTAGAATTAAGCCCTTTTCAGAAGTGCCAACACTAAAATCGTATCCTCTGATTGGGCACTCGTATTTGTTTTTCCCTGGCGGTAAGTTTTGTAATTACAAAATATATACAATCTTTTTACTTGTAGTACTAATTAAAATGTAGAAATATAATAAAAATATTCTAGTATTGTTGACAAAATTGTTACATATATTATTAAGTTTTATAAATTGAATTAATTGAATATATTGATGAAATAGTAAATTAAAACTGGGTTTATTTTCACTTATTACTTCCCCATATTATTTTTCATCAGAAGAATTTCATTTGCAAATGTAATATAGATAATACATCGTCTATATTACACCAAGTGATTAATGAAAAAATGTAAGAATTGATATTTCATCCTAAATGGTGTATGCTGATAGGCGATAGAAAATCGGTAATTGAAGTATATATGATGGAAGTAAAACGTTAGTAATAAGTAAATTAAAAATAAAGAAATGATACTTTAATTATTAATTATTTCCCTCGCTATAATGAAGCGGAAAAACTAATTATAATGATAATTTATTTATTATTTAACAAAATAATATAAGACAACGAAGGCGGAAAGACCACTGGAAAGACAAATTAATTGTTGTAAAGTATATATTATATTCTCTAAATGTACCGGATGACCCATTTTAATTTATCCAATGGAAACTCTCAAGAAGTATGCACCATACAAAACATGTTTCGGATAAAAGTTTAATAGTTTTGAGAGGGATATACGGTAATGTAAAAAATATAGGAGCCTGCATAACTTTAATTTAATTTAAAATATTCCATATTTTTTATTACAGATTCACATTCGGTAATAAAAATTAGGACTCTTTGGCCTGATTTTTTTGTATATCTTGATAGATAAATCGCAAAAATAATTAAGAAAAGGAAAAACTTAAATATCTGAGTACAGGAGATATTAAGATTATTTTATACAGTTTTTTAGTATCAAATGTCTTATGATTTTTGTCTATTATATATTAAGATTTCGATAAATTGTTAAAAAAAAAGATTCATACGTTTTGCTGCCAAACCCTGAATTTACAATAAAAAAATATGGGTTTCCATTATCACCCTCTATTAACCATTAAACTTTTATCCGAAACAATTTGCGTAAAATCTATATTTTTGATATATTCCACTGAATAAATTGAATGAGTCGCCCAGAAAAAGAATAAGGTAACGATGTAGATGAGAATACCCCGATTTTTGAAATTTTTTTACGGAATCAGGTGTAAACGTGTATGCTATACCCGAAAATGAAGTTCGTTTTATCAGGAAACTTACGGTTTTTCCGCAAATCGCATTCAAAGTTGAAATTTTGAGGTTATCCGTGTTCGTAATTTCGGCAAAATAAGCACAAAACGGATGTAATTTGCGTCGATGGTGAAACTTTCTCCAACATTTCGAAATAATTAATAACAATTATATTGGTATTTTCATCTTTACGGCTAATAACACGATATTAAATTTACTTCAAATTTGACGTCTATTGACGTTTATTTAAAATAATCGATATTTAATTTTAGATTCTTTAATAAATTACAGCCATTTTAAATTTTTATATTGAATATAGATGGCGCTAATTTTATCAGAATTGGAGATTATATTGGACACCTAGAATAAAATGTTAATGGTTCGAAAATATTTTATGGCGATTTTAGGTTAAATAAAAAAATGTTATTTCTTTACATAACAATATTATTTACTTTCATAAATGCAGATATCGTAAGTTTTTATTTGCTACTATTAAACCGCATATAATTTTACAATTGAATACTTTGAATCATTATTAAACATTAATTCATTTCAGAAAATCTTTAATGAAATAAATGAATTCTCATTTAAATAAATAAATTCATATATATCAAATGTTTGTCCATGTAGTTTTTTTTATCACGATTTTATAAACTAAGTAATAATTCTAGTTTTGTGATTTGCAATCTGATTACTTTCAATTGAATATTTATTTATATCATCTAACAAACACCTTATTTGGATAAATTAATTATTTTGTCAATACAATTTTTGGTTGAATGATAATTTGATTATTTAGTGTAGGTTATTTATTTCAATGATTATAAAGAAGTATTTTCTAGTTGGTATAAGTACTGTATAATGTTATCGCGGACAATAATTCTTTGTATAAAATAATATTCAGGTCTATAATTTCATTTTTATAGTAATTTTTATTAAAACAAAATAAATATGTTTTTTTTTTATCGACGAAAAAAATCAAACAACGAATATGAAGCGATGTAAAAATTGTTCTTTTCAAAGAAATATGTAATGGCATGATAGAAGGAGCCCGAGCCTTTATAAGTTTAAACAGCTGTAAATAAAGAAAGCTGATTTGTAATTAACATAGGTTAATATTTTTTTTTTAATTACTACTGCAAGTTTTCTTTTACTGTTAATTTTTTTTTTTTTCACGCCGAAAAATTTTTGGGTTTAAGAAGGAATATTTTAAATTTTGCGCGCGCAAAATTTAAAATATTCCTCCTTAAACCCAAAAATTTTTCAGGCTCCAGCAAATACTAGGCAGTTTAAGAGGTTTAGATAATTTCCTCCTTTTCAAAATAATATGAGATGGAAGCATGCGCAGTATTTATAAGTTCAATAAGGCAGTAAATAAAGGAAGCCAAGTACTAATTAAAGAAGTAGGTGATTAGTTTTTTTTTAATTACTACAGGTTTTGTTTTAATGTAATCATTTTATTTTGATACTGAAAATATTTTGGGGCCCAATGGATATAAGGCAGTGTAGGAGATGAAGTAAAAGAAGGTTTTGTTGTCTTTCTTTTAAAGTAAAATGGCGTGGAAATACCTTTTGTTTGGAACTTGCAAAAGAAAATTATAGATGCTAGTAGTAAATAAAGAACAATACATTTTAGTTTATTAATAAATAAGTGACACTTCTCAATATTAATATTATAAAATAAAACATTAAGAAAACTGTCGTATACTTCATTTTGCAGTGACAAAAAGATCGACGTTGGAAACTCTAATTATTAATTAATAATTACAAAATCTGAAAAAAAAATAATTATGTTTTACTACAGGATAATCCTAAGAATATAGATTATGATAAATAAATTAGTATTATCATTAACATATTGTAGGTGGGAAATAGTAATCTTGCATCAGATAATAAGTTTCTTACAATGATAATAAAATAAATTATAATTACATATTTATAGTTATTTATATTTATTTAATTGAATTAAATTTGTTTCCTTACCAAAGAGGATAAGCCAGACGTACTGAATCGAGTAGACTGGAGAACTTGTCTATCCCATTTTTCAGACACTCTCGTCTCCACTGGTATTCTACGAGTACTTCAACAAACCTGTTGTCGGGAATTCTCCTTGTACGGAACCAATCTTTTGCGGGTCTCCAACAAGATTCGATCCGCTGTGTATTGATTCCGCTCTCAGACAAAAATGGATGATTGGGATCGCTGTGGTTAATAATTTTGTGCTGGTATCCATGCTCTTCGAGCCCATTATATGCTCGCCACATATCCGTTCTAATTTCTGTTCCTTCTAAAACATGTTCTCTAATGATAGGAATGAGTGTTTCCGCATTTCTCAAATTTTCCGGACAATCAACCATCCGGAAGTCTTCTGATCCATCCTCTATCATACCCAGAACCCAGTGACCTTCAACTTGTCTTCCTCGATTGTATTTTCTCTTTCCAAACTTTGATTCGTCAATTTGTACAATCTTTCCTGGACCACCAATTTTGCCACGGTTTTGTTGACTGATTAAAAAATTATCAATCACAACCTCGCGACAAAAGTTGTACCTTAAGAAACAATTAATATGGTTTAATATTCAACTTGTAAAACTATTTTATATTGTATTACCAATCGCAGATTGTATGACTAGACAAGCATTCCTCTTCTCCTGGTAGCTTTGCCGCACTCATACATTTTTCATATGAGTCGTCTTCACAGAACGAAAACATTATGCTATTAAAATATTATTAATTTAAATTTATATGCTATTATCAATTATATTAAATTAATACCTGAACACTTTCTGCAATGAAAGTTTTGCTCCCTCAAACCAAGTTCCTTTTGCAACACTAACATTAAAATTATGTTTTTCTTTGTTGCAACGGAAAACACCTAGTCCAGATTGAGAAGCGTTATAATTCGTAGGGGTTCTATGTCTTGTGCATTTTTTTTCTCGTGGTAATAAGCCATTAGCCTGACACCACCGGAATGTAGTTTCATTATCCCCAAAATTCTCCAAAAACGCTCTCTTATTCCACATTTTATTACTGAAAGTGTTAGAAAAAATAATCAATTACATAATTGTTAATGAATAATAAATTCATTTAATTTGCTTTAAATTCTAATGATATTAAAATATAATTGAAATATAATTTATTGTTATATACTTACTTTGAATTAACAAATACACAGTAACTAGCACTAAAAAGTACTGATTTAAATTTCTCCGATAATAGTAATTATGCTCAAAAACTACTTCAAAATGAAAAATTGTTAAACAAGAGAAAATATCACTGTACACAACAAATAACAACATTTTTATAGTGGGAAAAAATGAAATAAATACAATTATGTATGACGAAGATTTCAATTTGCCGCCGTTTTTTTAATTAGTTCACATGCATGTTTAAATTATTATAATATTACAATTCGTTCCCAACAAAAAAAAAGAGTAAAATATATATGTATTACAATTCGTGTAATCATAGATACTGGATTAAATTAGCGCCATCTATATTTAATACCAAGATTTAAAATGGCTGTAATTTATTAAAAAAATCTAAAATTAAATATCGATTATTTTAAATAAACGTCAATAGACGTCAAATTTGAAGTAAATTTAATATCGTGTTATTAGTCGTAAAGATGAAAATACCAATATAATTGTTATTAATTATTTCGAATTGTTGGAGAAAGTTTCACCATTGACGCAAATTACATTCGAAATATGCTTATTTTGCCGAAATTACGAATACTGATAACCTCAAAATTGCAACTTTGAATGCGATTTGCGGAAAAACCGTAAGTTTCCTGTTAAAACGAACTTCATTTTCGTGCATAGCATACACGTTTACACCTAATTCTATAAAAAAATTACAAAAATCGGGGTATTCCCATCGACAAAGTAGCCAAGAATAATAATAAAAGAAACAATCAATAGATATAAAAATAATTACAGGCTAAAATACGAGTATAAATAAAGCATAATAAAAAACACAAAAAATATCAGTTTTTTTATGTTGCAATATATAACACCGAACATACTAGAATGTACTCAATGTAAATTTTCCTATGTTCGATTTGTTCAGGAACGCATCAAAGCATTGGGTGCGATGTGATTGGTTACGATTTCTAATGGTAATATAAAAATAAATTATATTTGTCAACTATTATGTCAAATGCAACATGTTTCATTATGGATATTATATTTAACCGCAATGCATACCATAAATTATTACACATTATTGATGCGTAATGATGTCCAATTCTTTGCCTACGTCTGCTTTAAGCGCCAGAACAGTAAATATTACTTGCTTGCGATAACTGACAAGGGTAAGTCATTTTTGACTTGGAAGGGTGTAGTTTGGGTTGACTATATTATTTTTAGAAATAGTAGCCAATCACATCGCACTCAATGCTTTGATGCGTTTCTGAACAAATCGAACATAGGGAAATTTACATTGAGTACATTCTACCATGTTCGGTGTTACATAAAACTCTCTGTATATATATATAAATATTATATATATTAGAAGCGAACTACACTGTGGCATTAGCTAAAAGCAATTGAAAACACAAATACTTTTCGGCATAATGGCCCAATAATCCTTAGAATTACATTCGGAATTTGATACCCAGCATGCCAAGACGTTTCCAAAAGATTATATGAGCTTGAGGAGGACCCATGTATTAATTAAATTTTGTTATTATTACTTTCAAGGATAAACTTCCAAACTAAAATGAAGATTATATTATTTTTCTATTGAAACATTTGAAAATCGATATTTAAGTTTCATTATTTTAATTCTTTTGTTTCCCAGAACTATATAAAATCAATTAAGCAAGGTGTTGATAAAAAAGCAGTAATCTGTCATGTAGTCATATAAGTTTACCAGTTCAAATTTTGGATAGTGTATACATTCATATGTTATGAATTTTTACATTTTCAATATTTGAATTAAAATCATAAAATATCCAAATTCCTTTTGAAATAAACCATAAGTACATAAAATTGCAAATCCATTTCATTAATTAGAATATCTAAAATTGCAGATTTGAAAAAAAAAATGCTACAAACAAATTATTTATTTCTAACCACAATGTATGGTTCAAGCCCTTCTAGTTTTACTGGAAAGAATTCAGGCCATTATTGGTATAGCAAGTGTAGCATCAGGTCTATGGAATAATGCCTTAAAATTAATTTAAAGGATATTCAACAAGAAAGAATTTAGCAAAATAAAAAGGAATCACGTAATACGGCGAGTAGGTATAATACCTACATTAATAAATAGAAAACCCTTGAAGTAATTGAAGCTTTGGCATTCTATTTTTTTTAAATTTAGGCATAACAGAAACAAATATAAAAAATAAATAAAAATAATTTAAAAATTATTAATACATTATTTTCTCTTTAGACATTTGTTATGGTACTTATGTAATATAAGTCAAATTGTCACAGTAGCTAAAGAGGAAATAATTTATTAATTATTTCATATTCTTTTTATTTAATTTATTTAAATAACTGTGATCAAGTAAATAAATCTACCCTTTTATATTATTAAATTTAACTTGAGACTGCTAAATATCTGAAGAATAAAGCATTATATCAAAAATGTTTCAAATAAACCACAAATATTTTCGAATGGCAAATTATCCTGTTATAATAATTTTTGCCCCACGCCCCCTGGTTTCTATTTGGATAAAACATCAGAAAATAAATAACTTTTGTCCGAAAAACTTTTGTCGAATCGTGGCAGATGGCGCTGTAATTAAAGATAATATTTAGTTCTATAATCTTAAAAAATAACTATTGCACTGATATTAAATTATTTTTGAATGATTATCAGAAATACGGATGTTACTCTGAGAATCTCAGAAGACATTACAATTAATTTATAGTAGATGCTCGGAATGATGACCTCCAACTTCGATGCATGTATTAATGCGTATTTCAAATCACTGCACACAACTTAAAAGTGTATTTCCATCAATCTGTGCACAAGCATTTTGAATACGATCCATCATATATTCTCTGGTAGTTGGCAATTTTTCGTACACTTTATCTTTGAGATAACCACACAAAAAGAAATCTGGTGACGTAAGGTCTGGTGATCTGGCAGGCCAATTAACCGGACCACCTCTGCCAATCCAACGATCAGGGAAATTACGATCTAGTGCTTTCCGTGAAATAGCTGAATAATGGGCTGGACAACCACCATGCTGAAACCACATGTTTCGCGTTATAATTTGTTTGGTACAAATTATGCACTGAATTTGTCTCCAAAGCATTAATTTTGTATCAATATGAATATTCATTATTATCCATTATTAATTCAATGTCTGGCGGGGTAGTAGTTGTTTTAGTATACATTTGTTTTAAAGTACTTATGTAACATAAGTCAAAATGTCACAGTAGCTAAAGAGGAAATAATGTATTCAATATTTTCATATTCGTTTTATTTCTTTCATTAATTTTGCACCCTAGAAAGAAAACTTGAGAAAATCAAATAGGGAGTGACATCTATATCTTAAGTTAACAAATTTGGAGACATCCCCATTTTTTTTCTGATTTTCTCGTATTTCTTTTCGAGTACAAAATTAATGTTTTCAGGACGATATTATCATATAATTAGTACAAAATTATAATAACTTTTTTTCCAATTTTGAGGAAGTGCGGGTGCTACAATTATATTAGATTTCTTATCATGGAGTAAATGTTTCAATACTCAGTTTTCTTATAATGAAATAGAAGCGCTAGTTAAGTCTTTAATTAATATTAATATATTTAAGTTTAGTGATTTTAATACTACATTTGTAATTTTTAAGGAAAATACAAAGCGGAAAAACTAACAGAAGCCGTGCAAGACATCAGTAAAACCTTAGGCCACATCTTCAAACTAAATTTAGGCGGAACCGACATGCTGATAACACTGGATGCAGACCACACTCAGATCGTTTATAGAAACGAAGGAAAATTACCGTGCAGGCCGAGCTTTCCTGCGTTATTACATTACCGTGAGGCGAATTTTAAGAGCGCAGGCGTCGTGCCTGGAAACGGTGAAGAGTGGTATAAATTCAGATCCGGAGTGACACCACTGTTGAAACCACAAGTGGTTGATACCTACCGAGCGAGATTTTCCGGAGTAGCTGATCGGTTTGCTCGATACGTTGAGAGAAGAAGGAGAAACGATTTTGTGTTGGAGAATGTTTTTGAGCATTTGCTTCTTTTTACTATTGATGGTAAGAATTTAATAATGAAGACATTTATTTAAAAAATGCACCTTGATTTTAGTTCCCTGTTTATTTTTTATGGCTGTGAAAGGGGAAAATCTATTTACGGACGTTGTGACGGACTCTTCCCATATTTTGTCTGGAATACTATCGACTAAAAACCCTTCCAATTTTACCGGCGTCAACTGCTTAAATAAATTGACCGTTAACCAGTATATTTGCACTAATTCTAATATAACAGAATACCTAAACCTAATATCACAGTAAGGACAGTACCAGGGTGTAAAGGCCTTAATACTGGCGCCCCAGATGTTACAAAATGCAAATAAAACTTAAACATAAACTTAACACTAATATAGTTTAAAATAAATAAATTATAAAATCTAAAACTAACTTAACTTAAAAAGACCCCGATGCTGGAATTGGTAACCTAACCTAAATACCTTAGAGTTGTAAAAGGACTTCGATACCACTATACACTAAACGAAATAAATTAATAATAAGTTAAAACAAAAGACACGGACAAATCGTCCACAATCGCTTTAGTAACCCCGTTTTCCGCAGAAACTCAATACATGATTCTACGGACCCCTTATTGTTTGCCAGTATTTCCGCCACAGTACCACCAAGCCTCAGCCTATTCCATATCTTCGTACAGTCTCCACTGTTAGTTGTTCGTGACATAGTTGACATTCCGGCTCTTCATCGCCAGTTTAAAGGTACGAGGAGATAAAGCTTCGTTTCAGAGAAGCAAAAACCTGTTCAATCAGCGTCACTGCTCACTTTATTGATGACCGATTGAACTTGCCGATTAATGGTGGGAATGGCATCCCGCCATATAAATAACAAGGTTATCGACATATAAACATTTTTTACAGGGAATTTTATAGATGAATAGATTTCATTGAAGGCAATTGCAAATAAATTAATTGTTGAACCTTAGAGAATACTATTTTCCAGCACACACTGTGTAGATTCGGTATTCCTAACTTTAAAGTCTCTAGATCAAAAATAAAACGAATGAGGTATTGTCTATATAGGAAGGCATCTTGGATGGAGTTCTCCGGGTGAAATAAATAGTCAACCGTGTATCCAAATTTGCGGAAGCCCACCTAGTACCTTGCTCACACCAAGTTGTTGTTGACTATTCTTACGACAACCTTACCGAAGCAGCTTGTCAGCGAAATAGGTCGATAACTGTTGGCATAAGTAGGATCCTTGTTTGGTTTAAAAAGAGGTAATTCGATGGCTAAATTCCAGTTACTGGTGTAGACACCCCTCGTCCATGTCAAGTTATACATATACATCTGGGGCTTTGGATTTACCCATTGATCTAATCGCCTCCTCGAGTTCCTCATATGAGAACTTAGCGTTATAATATAGAGGATCTTGCGAGAATAAATCTAATTCACCTTTGACTCCCAGGAAAGCTCCCTTAATTGTGATTGTCAGCTATAATACGTCCTCCTACTCGGAAGAAGGCCGCAACTGTTAGGAATTTCTATTGCTATTGCATCCACATTCTTTCATACTTCATCGATCGGTGTGGTTAGAGTGATAGTCGACGGGTAGCATTCCCAAGATAACTTTTTGCTCTCAAGAATAATGCGGCGTGCGATTACTCAGCTGAGGAGGAGAGGGAGGCATCCATAGTGGGGCTATGGATGCCTCTCAGATTTCCTGCTGGGTATTGTGAGTCCATTGTGAGTCCATTGTGAGTCAATTATGAACCCATACTCTGATGGCGTCGAAAAGGTTGCTGGTCTGCTACCATCTGTGGAATATACAGCCGCAGCAGATAGTGCTGCTATGATTTTTTTCCACCGCAGGAGATAACGCAGTTGTTTTCTGCTGGATGTAGGTTTTTGAGCGCTATTAACTTACGTACAAAATTGGCAGCAGTAATTGCTTATCGCTGAGCTTAGAAGCCGATCTTGACAGTGGAGACTTTTATTAACCTCCCTCTGTGCTCTGACAACGCATATTTGAGTCTTAACCACATCTATAACTGCGCTTTTTATTTGTGGCAATAACAGTGTCAAAAATTCTTCCATAAGATTTGGTTTGGTCGAAGTTGTGAGTATGAGACGCCAGCTGTGGGTAATTTTAAGGTAATGCGTCTCTTTGCTTCAAAGTAGGTATGTTTTTCTTTTGTCTTCAATTCCTGAATGGTAACCTCTTCTTTGTTTTTGTGGCAGTTTTCCAAACGTGCTGAATGCCTTTACAGTTTACACACATAATTGGTTCCTAACAGCTGGTGACCTCATTTTTTTACATACGCAAACTGCAATATGTCCAATCCTTGACATTTGAAACATCTGAGTGGTGCCGGTACATCAGTGGCAGCTCGTGGCTTGAGTTATTTGGTAGGCAATTGGGTATAACATTTTAGCACTAAAAATGTTCATTAAATGCATTCAACTTTAGTCAATGCACAGTGGGTGCATAATTCAGTAGTTTTACAATTAATAATAAATTTATTATTGGTAAATAATTTAGAAAGGTAGGCGACGCCCAACTTGCCTATCCGGCCGAGCCGCCATTGCGCTACATATAATGTTAAAGGGTAATATTGCCCTATTCGATTTCAGTATGTGGCTTGGGGTGTTTTGAATTATACCATCGCGTCTAGTAGTTATCCTTCTAACTTCAATTACACCTTGAGATTTTCTTATATTTCTTTCACCGTGCAAATTGACATGTCTCTATGATATATCTCACCTCAGCAGAAGATTAAAGTATTATAAGTAATACCTTATAATACTTTAAATTGACATCAAGGTCACCGGGGTTTTTAAGAAGATCAATATTTTGGATTGACCGTTACTTATTGTTACGACAAGTAATCCTTCCTTAACTTTTTTAACACTTTTTAGTTCTCCTACTATATCATACAAAAACGTATCTATTAGAAATAAATGATTTCTTTCGAAGTTTCCTTCGACTTTTCAAACCAGCAAAAACCTAGGGTTGGATTCCGTCGTCAGTTGCGGGTTTAATTTTTTTATTGGAATAAAAACACTCATCTTGTTTCCACGAGTAGGACACAAAAAAGTCCCATGCCGGTCAAAAGTTAATTACGACTAAAGGGCGCCTGATATCCAGAAGACACCGTTCATACTTGGCTATTCATCCCTCGGCGCGGTTCGTTTAATACCTTGGATTTTGATTTTTTTTATCGATGATTGCTCCTCTACAATGTTTAATTAATTATATAAACAAAAACTCCGGCATTGAAACCCGACGTCGCACAGTGTTCCAAATCGAAACGCGAGCGCCAGAGGCGGTGGAGGAAGGAAAAAATGAAACTCAAAATTTGGAAAAACTAACATGACCATTTGATTGTCAATACATGAAACCCTTATGATTCGGGTTATTTACATTTTTTAGGCCCTTTCATAATTTGCAATTAACATTTAAAGTCGAACAATTATAAAACGATCACGTTTACGCTATATTACGCGTAAGTTACAATAATTTATTACTACGTTTGTATTTGTAGTATCAATATAATGTTATTGCCACTTATTCACAAGAGATGTGTAAGTGATATGGTATAAAATTTGAATCGATGAATAGATTATACCAGAAGAAAACAGAAATTGCAAATGGAAATTAATTAAAACAAAATTTTCGTCTTTACGAAGGGTTATATAAAAAATGGCAAATCTATGAGGGTAGCGGCTATATTCAAAAAATAGTTCAATGTTTAGCACTCAAAATTTCATTTGTCCGTGGGTGCGTTTTTGGAGTCTGTTTATTTTTTTTTATTTCGCTTAACGGAAAAAAAACTGGGTTTAGCGCGACCATTGTACGCGTACTTGAACCGCACGATCGCACCATCCCTGCGCGCGGCTCAATATAAAAATTAAAAACATTTGCATGCATCAATGAAAATATGAAATTTAAAGAACGATTTGAGAAAACATTGCACTATTATTTAGTGTTCTTGTTTTCTTTCGCAACTTGCGATTAATCTAAAGTTATTTTACATTTTATATAATAATAGCATATAGAATATAAAATAATATTATTCAAACATTAATAAGAGCTACATTAAATAACTGGTTATTAATGTGCATAATCTAGGGCTTATACCATGTCATTAAACGTGACAAATGGCATAGCTATCGCACATTTTACAAATTGAAAATAGTGTTTTAAAAGCGAATATTTGTATAAAGGATTTTTCTGTTCAAGGAAATAATAAAGTATCCAATACAAGAGATTGTTAATGGTAATGACCATCTAGTATATGTTTCGCTTGTAAGCTATTCTTGAAGAGGATAGACACCCTCTAACCTCTTCAACCCTGTCTATAACCGTGAAAAATCTCATAGTTTTCGCACGCGCGTTGATTTATTTTAAATGTGATTTTTGAGGGTATAAGAAAAATGCATATATGTACAGTTTGTAAAAGCATCTTGAACGGTCTTCCTGTATTATAATTTCCTCTTCTTTGATAAGCAAATTGAATTTGTTTATTTCTAAGTTGGTGTTATTATTAAACGAAGAATAAAACATTTATAAAATTAAATTAGTGTAATATTAAATAAGTGTTTTAGTGTAATAGTGACTAGAAATGGAACATAGAATTACAAACGGAGATTTATATGTGTGGTATGAATAAGAAGCTAAACAAAATATACATTCACCGGCAACTTTAAAATGTTTAATAAGCTATATTGAAAATATTTCAAACGACAACGAGAAAGGTTATATTGTTCAAAGGGTGCAATGTTTCTGTAGTACTCTTAATAGGAAGTGGAAAATATGTTCGCGATCGCATATTAATTTTGTCAAAAAACATAATTGTTATTGATTTTTAAAAACACTGATGCTCCCACATGTATTGAATATACTAATGTTTTGGATAATATTGAAAATATTCCACCAGAACCAAGTACGTCAAAGGCATCGTTCTCGTCATTTAGCAGTTCTACGAAGAGGAAGCGAACTAATCAATTGATTGCTGAAAAAATCGCAGGAAGAAGTATTTTCGGCAGCAATAAAAATTTTGAGAGATCAAGGTAATAATACATCATCTAAATTAGTGAAATATGCGTCTCAGACATCACAATCATCAGATAAAATGAAAAATGCATAACATACTTCAATTCAACAAAAACTGAAAATATAAGAAAGCTTACGGCTTTATCAATTTTTATAGATTCAAAAATGACAGCAAGAAGTTTCAAAAATTTAAGGAAAAATCTTCAAGAACATGGGGGAAACTTTTACTATCATACAATAAAATCAAACTTGCAAAATCTTTGTGCTGCCTAAATGATATTGATGTATCTGAAAGTGGCGCATCAGTACCACTTCAAAGTCTATTGTAACACACATTGTGCCGACTAATATCGACTATAATATTTTTTGAAGATGTAAAAATTAGTAAATTAATTTTATTATGGAAGTACGGTTGTGATGGGAGTTCAGGATATACTTGTTATATGCAAAAACCAGCTGATGATAGCAATGATACCGATGAAGATAAAATTACCGAAAAAAGTGTATTCATGTTTTCTATGGTTCCACTGAAATTGTTTTCTGAAGATAATTTAGTTTTATGGAAAAATGAAAAGCCTTCATCAATTAAATTATGCAGACCCATAAAATTTGTCTATTCGAAAGAAACTAAAGAAGTTATTTTAGATGAAGTAAAAAGAATTAAAGAGTAAGTTAATTCATTGAAATCATATACAATAAATTTCAGAGATAATGAAATTGAAGAAACCTTTTATTTATCGTTTCCAATGGTTGATGGAAAGGTTATAAATACTCTAACAAATACCCCGAGTACAATTTATTTATTTGTAAATGTACCCCCAAAGAGTTGAATGATATTGATAATGTAAAAATAAACCCATTATTGAAGAAAATTTAAATTATGGGATATCTTCACTGCATGCGTGAATCAAATATATGGAATGCATACTTCATATCGCATATAAATTAGATTATCAGAAAACAACATGAGGGTCTAGAATAGAAGAAAAAAATAACATGGCTGATAGAAAAATGAAGATTCATAAATTATTGAGAAAAGAATTGGGAATAAGAGTTTTTTTTTTATTTTGATGAAGTTGCTATTATCACTGGAATAAACGCTGAATTATTATCGAGATTTTATACAATCCTCATGACCATCTCCAGCTCAACTCAAATACATTATTCCAGATTTGATCAATATGCAGAAGATACTGCTATACTTTACATTTCTCTTTATGGGTGGTACAGAATGCCTCCTACAGTACACAAAGTTTTAATTCATGGAAGTAAAATAATTGAAAAATGTCTAGTACCGATAGGGGTACTTTCGGAGGAGGAGCAAGAAGAAGTATAAGCGAGTGCGAGTAAATCATACGAGGAAGAACTCAAGACAAAACACTGTGACAGATTAATTTAATATGCTTCTCGTGTGTTCCGACCCATTGATATCGTCATTAAAATCAAAGATAAAAATTGATAAGAAAGCATTACCAAAGGATGCAATTAATTTAATGTTATGTGAAACAGACACAAGTGACACTGAAGACGAACACACTGACGAAGAGTTGGATTATTTTTCATTTTATGTAAGAATAATTAATATATTCTTTGATAATTTATATTATATAAACCATGCAAGTAGAATATGAGAAATGTGTTGCATTAAATTAATAAGGAATGATGTTTTATATTTTGTAGCAAGTTGTGAGAGAAAGAAAGAACACTAAATAATAGTGCAATGTTTTCTTAAATCTCTCTTAAAATTTCATATTTTCGTTGATGCATGCAAATGTTTTTAATTTTTATATTAAGCCGTACACCGCACCGCGCGCCGTGATGTGAGATCGTGCGGTTCAAGTACACGTACAATGGTCGCACTAAACCCGATTTCCTTCCGTCACGCGAAATAAAAAAAGACCCCAAAAACGCACCCATGGAGAAATGAAAATTTAAGGGCAGTTATAGAAAACATTGAACCATTTTTTTATTATAGCCGCTACTCTCATAGATTTGACATTTTTATATATCCCTTCATAAAGAAGAAAATTTTGCTTTTTTTCATTTGTAATTTCTGTTTTCTTTTCGTATGAACCATTTATCGATTCAAATTTTATACCATATCATTTAAACATGTCTTGTGAATAAGTGGCAATAATATTATATTGATTCTACAAATAAAAAAAGAATCTAATAAATTATTCTAACTTGCGCGTGATTTAGCGTAAACGTGATTATTTTATAATTTTCGAATTTAAGCGTTAATTGCAAATTATCAAAAGATCTAAAAATCTAAATAAACCAAATCATAGGGGTTTCATGTATTGACCAATCAAATGTTCATGTTAGTTTTTCCAAATTTTGAGTTTCATTTTTTCCTTCCCCCACCACCTCTGGCGCTCACGCTTGGATTTGAAACACTGTGCGTCGTTAGCCCAGTTTAATTATTTATGGCTAACGGCAGAGGCGCTGGATTCATTTTTAGCTTCATATGTATTGTATTGTCATATATTCCTTAAAAAATAACATTACATTTTACCGATATAGAATTATATGTCTACTTGATAACCGAAAGACGCCGAGGACTGCTTCCCAGATGCAAATTGTACACAAATTAATCTTATGCCCACCAATTATACAAGAACACTCGTAGTAATAAAAATAGTTAAATTATTATACAAAATAACTTTGACAGAATGTCAAACACATTCACTAAAAAAACACCTTGATATAAAAGCAAATGTGCAAAGACAACGTTTAAAACTAGCGCCATCTGGGCCACGGAAACATGAAGTCAGAGCGAGACAGGTTTTAGTGGTCAGATTTCCTATGGAGCTAGCCCGGCCCGTTACATACACTCAATTATTATTTATAATAGCAATTGAATAAATCTACATATATTATTTTTTTAGATTTATTAATGCAAATCGTAACGAAAATTATGTTAATGTGTTTTAAATTTTTAGCGATTTCAATTGTGTCTCCTGGAAAACAATTTCATTGTCTTTCTGATGATGCTTGCAATAAAAACACGGAAGAAATTATAAATGCCAGTATAGACTTCATGGACGGATTGTATTCAACATTAATACAACCACCCATATGGAAAATCTACAAAAACTCGGCTTATAAAAAATTGGAATCATCCCATAACACAATACATAGGTAAAAGTATAGGGTTATCATAAAGTATATTTCAATGTATAATACATTTTTAACAAATTAAACCAAAAACAAAATGTAAAAAAAAAATAATTGCTTAATTAATGGAATTTCTTTCGTCCACCATTCGTTACCTCAAATGTTCGATATGAACTCAACTTTATTGTTGCAAAATCACTAACCGTTTCTCTAAATTATACACAGCGTTATTCAACATTTCTGGTTAAATTGCACAAATTTGCTTCCTAAAGCTGACTTTGAAATCTTTCAGCATTTTTGGACATGTTCTAAACATCATTTTTTTTTCAATAACCCTACAGCCAGTAAGCCGCTAGGTTAAGATCAGGCGATCTTGGTAGCCAGGAATTTATAAAATGTCTGCATATAACACGATCTTCAAAAACATCAGTTAACAATTCTTTAATAGGGCAGTATATATGCTTAGGTACTCCATTCCGCATAAAAATCATGTTTCCCGTTCCCTTTTGCTTGTTTTGCAACTGTGGAATTGCATAATCCCTTAACATTTGCGATACCTGTTCACCAGTTACAGTTACAGATTCTACGTCTCCATTCCGTATGTCATCAAGAAAATATGACCAATGATGGAATTAGCTGCGAAATCATCTTCTTGTCATGAAGACCGGCGTGAAGGTTTACATGTGGATTTTCTTGTGAACATATTCGACAGTTTTGAGTATTGTCCCCGCCGTTAAGAGAAAAATGGGCATCATCTATTCATACAGTTCGGGAAATGTTAAATTTAACGTGTATTTAATTAAATAATAATAATTTTTATTATAAATATTTATTACTAAAAATGATTATACTGCAACGATAAAAATTAGCATACACGTCAAACTTAACATTTTCCTTACAGAATAGCCCTGAATATTTACCAATTCTTGTTTCTAGATCCATGTTATGAATTTTCTAAATGATTAGAAAAATTATTTTAAGAACACTTCTCTAAATTGATTTGATTTTGTTTGACAGTTATATTAATTATTGCCATAACAATTCTTCTATTAAATAAAACATAAATCGCAGCGGGGACGGTACGTTTGATTAAATTAATTCAACAATTTTGTAATCCTGAAACACGTATCTGCAGATGGCCTTGTATTACGTAATTTTTGTTTTCGTTTTTTTAATTAAATATTTTCGAATCAAAAATTGTTGCATTAAACAATACGTTATTGTTGTGGAACAGCAAGTGTCCGTTATTGAACATTTGTTTTAAAGTACTTATGTAACATAAGTCAAAATGTCACAGCTATAGAGGGAATAATTTATTAATTATTTTGAAAATCTTTTTATTTATTTATTTTTTAAATAACTGTGACCATCCCTTTTTCTATTATAACTATATTCTAAATACACAGTGAAATCTCATTATTGAAGCAACTAGATTCCATTTAATTTTTACTGCTAGCTCAATTTATTAAAATTATACACACATTTAAAGCAAAGTGTGCCTTACTTTATGATAACCCCAAATTTAGTAAAGTAAATATTAATCGTAATTAATTAAAGACGACTCAAGCGCCATCTTTTGCCTAATTTCAAGTAGCATCGTCAACGATTTGGGTCTACAAGGTAGACGACCGAGAATCATTGTTTCGTCCACTAAAGGAAGGCGAACTTGTCCTGTTTAAGCAAACAAGGAAACGAAATTCACATTTAATGAAACGTTCAGTCACCATTCATCTAGCGTATGGATAACTAGTGATGGCAAAAGATGGCGCTTGCGTCGTCTTTAATTAATTACGATTAATATCGGGTATATAACTCCAGTACAATTTCAGTTCAGTCGCCTTCATCAAGGCATTGCACATGGAACACACTAGTCTGATGAGGTTCGAAAAACCGAAATGGCCATCACTAGTTATCCATACGCTAGATGAATGGTGACTGAACGTTTCATTAAAAGTAAATATTGTTTGATATATACATTATTAAAACTATAGTCAGTAAAATAGTCTGTTGTACAAAGTCTAAAAATGTTTTCGTATGAAATTTAGTAAATTATTTTAATTACTCTCTTTTCGGTTGACTTTTTATGCCCAAAAAATTGAAATTTGCTCTTCTTGAAATTCCAGAATAATATTAAAGACTTTAAATCAACACAAGAAAACGTTTGAACAAAATCCCGACTGCTTAGCAGCTGAACAACCTTTCCTATACAATTTATTCAATAATAAAAACCTGAGCTTTGATGATGTAGTAATGCTGGCAATGGAAACATTTTTGGGGGGAATAGACGCAACAGCGACAACAGCAGCCTTCACTTTGTACTACCTTTCAAAGAACGATCTTCTCCAACAAAAGCTTAGAGAAAGGAGTGTTGATACCGACGCGTTGATAAAAGCCTGCATTAAAGAAACCTTACGGTTGCGTCCGACGGCGGGAGCAAACAGTAGGTTTTTAGCGCGGGATGTCGAAATAGGTGGTTATTTGATTCCTAAAGGGGTGAGTTAACCATTCGAATATACATTTAAATCTAGACAGTAATAGAAGTCAATTATAATTTTGGGATTTATTATTCAATCAATTGAAAATATTTCTAAAAATTACTGATAGCGCCACTTTTGTTTATGACGTATACTGATGAGAAAATATATATATATATAACCGATTGCTCTTTTTACCTTTAGGTGTTGGGGTCTGACGAGAAAACTTTATTTTATTTTCTGATTACCAAGTTTCAACAAAATATAACATGAAAGGTCATTGATCTCTAAGTTAAGATTATTTTACCACAAGAAGGAATTATGTGGTAAAATGTGAAATGTTTTCAACAAAACAAAATCTATCAATAATTAATGTTAATATTTTCCGAAGATTAGGTTGGGGAAAAAGAAATCCATTATTTTTGCGGTAGACGGCTCAAGAAATTTCAGATTTATGCTCGTTAAGGTAATGTGCTTGGAATGGTGACATTACGCACTAAAAAAATCTACTACTGTTTTTTGTTTGGTCTATTCAATTATGAGTTACAGGATATTCAAAATGGAATTCAACCAAAAGAAAATTCGGTACATTTAACAGTTTTTCTTTGATAATGGAGAAAATGCAAGTCAGCCGGCTGAAATTGTAAAGTGTTTGTGGATTCGATACTGTAACAGCTAATGACGTTCAACTTTTCTTTCGTTGATTCCGTTCAGGTATTTTTGATGCTAAAGAGGGGTGCATCTTTAACGTAAAAAAATGTCGATAAAATCACATCGATAATCAAAGTTGACCGATATGTTAGTAGTTGCAGCATCGCCCGGGAGGTAAAGATCAACAATAAAACAGTTTTAGACCATTTGCACAAAGCTGAATTAAAAAGAAGCTTAATGTTTGAGTACAAAAAAAACATAAATTGAATTTTCATCTGCAAAGCCTTCGGAATGAAATCAACCCATTTCTAAACGGATGGTAATTGAAGACACAACAACAATGTGCGAAAGTGATGGTGGTCAAAACGCGGTGTCGCAAATCAAATGATGGCCAAACCAGGACTTACGGTCATGAATATTCTGATATAAATTTGGATAACTATTGTCAATAACTGGAACGTTTGAAGCTAGCGATTGACCAGAAACGGCCAGAATTACTCAAAAGATGAGGTGTCGTGTTCCATCAGGATAACCCCAGGCCACGCACGTTTATAGTAATTTACCTAAAACTTCGGGAGCTTGGTTGGGAAGTTTTTATGCATCCACCATATAATCTAGAATTAACTTCAAGCGACTATCATCTTATTCTTGCATTGCAAAATTTTTTAGTGATAAAAAATGTATCAAGAGAATATTGTAAAAATCAAATTATAGAGTTTTTCCAAATAGAGACCAGGACTTCTATGAGAGAGGTATTATAAAGCTAACCTTAAAGTGGAAACAAATTATAGAACAAAACGGTCCATAATTGAACCAAATCGTATAATCCGAAACATAATAAAATAAAGTCTTGAAGTCCACGTAAAAATAATGCATTTCTTTTTCCCCATTATTTTTAATTAATACAAATTAGAAATACATTTTACTTATTTATTCAAACAAAATTATTTCAAATGAATTCTCTATAATCTGTAAAAGTTATGGAAAGTATAGCGTTTTAAAATTAAAAAAAAAAACTTTATCTAGGTTTTGGTGTCTGCCTTTAATTCAGTCACATCATTGGATGACAAATATTTCAAAGATGCGAATACTTACAACCCATTCAGATGGTTACGCGGAAAGGACAAAGAATTACACGTGTTCGCTTCGCTGCCGTTTGGACATGGACCTAGAATGTGCCCAGGAAGAAGAATAGCTGAACAGGAAATTGTTACATTAATACAAAAGGTATGATAATAACAATATTATCTGGAAACAATGGAAACAAAGGACTTTAGTAATATCGAATAAATGATTAGTTGAGTCTATTTAGAGAATGGACAGAGCAATGGCAGGATCAGACGTCATAAAAATTTATACAAAAAACTCAAACAAAAATAATTATCTGGCAACACTTCATCTATGATTCCTTTTTGTATCTAACTTATATAAATTGAAATGGTATGAAATTTATGATATTTCAAAAGCGCACCATCGGCAAACATGTTTGCTAACTATAATTTAACACAATCTGATCTTAATGCATATATACCTAGTATATAAACTCCTGGATAAAATTAACGCACCACTTTTTTTAATCCTTTTCCTTTCTACCGTTAGGTGTAAGGAGTTTTTGTTTAGTGTCTGTTTCTATATTTTTCTCTCCATGTCTTTCTGTCCTTGGTTAATTGTTTAATGTCCTTCCATTCTATGTCCTTTTTTTCTGCTTCTTCTCTAATTATGTCATTCCATGTTTTTCTCGGTCTTCCCTGGTAATTTCTTCCTTTCGCTCTTGTTTCATATATTCTTCTTGCTGTTCTATCTTCTTTCATGCGGCATACATGTCCGAACCATCTCAACTGTCCTTCAACAATGGTATCATTAATAGGTCCTATCTGTAAGTTTTGTCTGTATGTCTCATTCCTTATTCTATCTCGTCTGGTCTTATTTTCAATTTTCCTTAAGAATCTCATGTCTATTGCATTAATTTTCGTTTTGTGTTTTTCCGTCATGGTCCATGTTTCACTGTTATATATTATTGTAGGTCTTATAACCTTTTTTACTATTTCCGCTTTTATGTTCTTAGTTATTTCTTTCCTTCCAAAGAACGTTGTCTTCATCATATTAAATATTTTTCCCGCTCTTCCCAGTCTATCATTTATCTCTTTGTCTAGCTTCCCGTTATTTTCTATTATTGTTCCTAAATACTTGTAATTTTCTACCTGTTCGATCTGCTTTCCGTGTAATTCTATTGTATGTGATTTGTTTTCTCTAGCTATTATCATTGTTTTGGTCTTGTCTATATTTATCTTCATATTTATTTTTGTTAATGCCTTGTCGATTATTTCTATGTTATGTTGTAGGTCTTTTTCTGTCTCTGCCACTATCGCCATATCATCTGCAAACATCATTTCCGTTATGTGTGTTTCTTCCATTTTCCAGTATCCCAATTTTAACGTCTTCATTTCCTTCTTTGCTTCATCTAGTATCAATGTAAATAGTAGCGGACTCATAATACACCCTTGTTTTACACCTATCTTTGTCACGAACTCTCTGGACTCTTCATTGTTTGTTCTAACTATGTTTTTGTTGTTTTTCTACATAGCTTTAACTACTTCTATAGTCTTTCTGTCTATTCCTCTATTTTCTAACACTTTCCATATGTCTTCTCTTCTCACTCGGTCGAACGCCTTTTCCAGGTCTATAAAACATACATGTATCCCTCTTCCCTTATTTATACGTTTTTCGCTGATTTGTCTTATTGTAAATATTAGGTCGAGGGTGCTTCTTCCTCTTCTGAAGCCACATTGCGTTTCTTCTATTGTTTCTTCAATCTTTTCTCTAATTCTCTTTTCCATTATTCTTGCCAGGATCTTTCCTGGGACGCTTGTCAGTGTTATTCCTCTATAATTTGTACAGTCTCTTTTGTCTACTTTCTTGTGTATTGGTAAGATTATTCCTGTATTCCATTCTGTTGGTACTTTTATATTCTTTACGATATCATTCATTAGGTGTGTTAGCTGTTGTATTCCTTCTTCGTTAATATATAAGATCATTTCGGGTGTTATGTCATCTATTCCTGGTGCTTTTCCTGCTTTTAACTTTTGTATGGCATCTATTACTTCTTGTTCTTGTATTTTATCTATTTCTGGTAGTTCTATTATTTCTTCTAGTGTTTCTATTGTCTCTTCCTGTGCTTCTGTAAGTTCTTCAAAATATTGTCTCCATCTTTCCATTATTTTACCCTCTTCTGTTATTATGTTTCCATCTTTGTCTTTTATATTCATCATATTATATTATTTTTTCTTTCTCAGTTGTTTTAATGTTCCGTAGAATAATTTCTTGTTTTCTCGGTAATTCCTTGTCATTTTATTTCCAAATTATGTCCATGATTCTTGTTTGGCTCTCTTGACTTCTATCTTTATTTCGTTCTATTTTATTTTGTATTTAAGTATCTTACCCACTTATCTTTTTTGTCTTTAATTTTATCTCTAATTTCTTTCGTCCACCACTCTGTCCTCTTTGTCTCCTTATTTGATATTTTTGTTGTTCCACAGCTCTCTTTGGCTGCCTCTAGAATGTTGTTTTTAAGTATTTCCCATGTTTCTTCAATTCCTATGGGCTCTCTGTTGTCCTTAAATTTTTGTTTTAATATCTCTTGATATTTATCACGATATTGTATTTGTTTCAGTTTGTAGCTATTTATTTTTTCGTTCACAATTTTTCTTCTCTTGTCTGGTTTTTCTATTTTCTTTCGCTTCATTGCCATTTTAACCAAGTGGTGGTCGCTGTTGATCTCTGCCTGTCTTGTCACTTTGACATTTTCACGTTGTGCCATTTGTTTTTGCTTATTAGGAAATAATCTATTATTGACTTTTCATTTCTGTTTGGTTGAGTTCTTGTATATTTATGTATCATCTTATGTTTAAATTTAGTGTTTGCAATTATCAAATTGTTTTCTATACACATTTCTATTACCCTTTCCCCGTTATTATTTCTCATCGTCTCTTCTTCTATCCCCATATACTCTTCTATTCCCGTATTTTGGTTTCCTACTCGTCCGTTTAAGTCCCCCATTATTATAATTCCCTCTCGTCCCTCATCTATTTCTCTCTGCAGGTTTTCAAAAAATATGTCTTTGTTTTCTTTCTTTGCGTCTTCGTTCTCCCCGTAGGCTATTATTAAAGTCCATGTTTCTTCGTCATATATACACCACTTTAATTAATCTAAATATTTACAATATAAGGACAAAATATAACTAAGCAACTGTTAAAGGATGGAAGGTACTCCTTTCCACGATTCTAGCTCAGGAAGCACGTGAAGAGCAACTAATCCAAAACAACTGGTCCAAATGATGATTAAGTATATTTACACGAACAAAAATTAAATAATATACGATTACAAAAAAAAAAAAAAAACGGTAAAGAAAATAACAGCAACCCAGGTGAACGGCGTCGACGGGTGCGGTCGTCGACGGAGAGGCAGGTAGCACGGACGGTGGTTGCTCTCTAGTTTCTTTGGGATCATCTCTCCGAATTTATACAGCGATTTCGTCGTAGGGGGTGGAGGCTGTCCTTTGTGGCACGATTACCGATTTGCACCTTTCGGATTACCAAAATACCGGCTAATGAGTTTCACGAGAAACGATAAAGAAAAGATTATCCTTTCTCGCGAAACGGATCGCCACTTAATGGCTTTTGATAATCCGATTGGGTACAGTAGGTAAACGTGCGTTTGGGATAAACTCATTTTAATTATTTATGAAAAATGAAATTGAAAATTTTTTCATGTGACCGGAAAAAATGTTTGCCGGTAACACAACATTGAAATGATAATGTGTACCTACAAATTAGTGGAACACGATCTTAATTTGGCTTATTTTTTCATTGAAAAAATAGTTTTTGGAGGAAATGCATAAATAAGCTAGCATAACTTCAAATTGAAAAAAGAAAAAAAAAACAATCAGTAAAACTGAATAAATGCATCTGGGCCAACCCTAATATCGTGTAGGGCCTCCTCTACTTCTTATCACTGTATTCATGCGTCGAGCCATGCTTGATATCAAATGTTCAACAAAAGCTTGCGGAATATTCTCCCATTCTTCAATAAACGGCCTCTATGAGTTAGTTGTGATTACCAACAGGGGGACTACGATTTCTAATCTTCCTTTTGATATAGTCCCATAGATGCTCTATAGGATTCATGTCCAGACTGTTAGCTGGCCACTCTAATAAAGTGATATTAACATCATTTAGGTAGCCGTTAACCAGTCTAGCCACGTGTGGACGAGCGTTCTCCTGCATGAATAAAAAATATGGCCCAGCAAATGGAGCAAAAAGCATTAAGTGTTGAACAATAATGTTGTCTAAGTAATATTGAGCATTCATAGACCTCATGCGTAGCGGGACCAACTCCGTAGGAGCATTAAAGCAAATTCCTTCCCAAAACATTTTTGATCCACCACCAAGGAGAGAATTTACAGATGGCAAACCTTTCTCCTCGCCTTCGCCAGACACGATCACGTCCATCTGGAGCTTTAAGGCTAACTCTAGTTTCATCGGAGAACAAAACCCGTTTCCAATAATTGATGGTCCAATTCTGATGTGGTATTGCAAAATGTAATCTCCGAACTCTCTGTTCTCTGGTAAGCAAGGTTTTTTTGGTTGGTCTTCTGTTGCTCAATCCTGCTTCATGTAAACGTCTTCTAACCGTTCGAGACGATATAGCGATATTTCGAACATCTGCTAATTCGTTTTTTTTTTTAGCAAATGACTCTTCTGTCTCTGAGAGCACGTTGTCTTAAAAACGATCATCAATTTGATTAGTGCATCGTTTTCACCCTTGTCCTGGTCTTCGATGGTACGAGTCCGTTTCATTATGTCGTCTCACTATGTGACTGATGCTCGAATGATATCTTCTTAATAAACCAGCAACTTATCGCATTGAATATCAATCATCCAAGAAAGTCGCACTGTTTCCTCCATTGACAAATTTCTTTGGCGGTTCATTTTTCTTACTTGATTAACTCGCAAACGAACTTCTAAACAGTGCTTTTATCAGCACTTTTTAAGAAAATGTTTACGCAGTTTTAGTCTAAAACGAGGTTTAATACAAGTTTCTGTCAAAACAAGTTATTATGTGATACTAGCCAGCTTAAATAACAACTGTTACTGTCAAGCAAGGTCCGTGGCCTACTTGTCGTAGAGTAAGTTATCAATATCTAAATATTATCGAGAAAAATATGAGTGGTTACATTATTTTTTATACAGGAGTTTATTATTAGAAAACATTTAATCCCCAATAAAAGTAATAGTTATCTTAGAATTATCGACCTGTTAGATTACTTTCGATGAATAAATTCGTTACAAACTGCTACAATTGTTTAAGACTTGGCCACTTAAGTAAAAATTGTAAATCAAAACAAACATGTAGCCATTGCAGTGAGGTCACATTACAACGAAATGCAAAAACAATAAAAAAATAGATTACTAACTCAACTGTTTAGGGAGTCATTATAGCCTCTCTGGAAGTTCTGCACCATAAAGACAGATCCGCGTGAAGAAGTTAGAATTAGCGTATAACAAACACATCCAAAGTTGGTATTATATAATGTGATATCCAACATTAGTCGGAAAAAATCAGTTATTTTTCCTCCCTCTCCGAAAATTCCGCCAACGTTTTCAACAAATCTTTCACCTTCTCAGCCAATAGTAAATCCACCTAATTACCACAGTCAACAAATAAAACTAAATCAAAGACATAAACTTCAAAATGTTGACAAATAAAGAATACGCTAATTTCAGAAATGACTCTGTGCAGGGTGTATTGTTTTCGATGGTTTCTTCAAGTAAAGTACCATTAATATTAAAGATACAGTTCGATTTTGTCCGCCGAAGTGTGTGCATCGTCAGAGCGATATCTTTTTGATTTGGGTCGATAAGTATTAGTTTAAGTATTTTGCTCGGAATTCTATAATTAAATACACGAATCGTGTATTGTTATTATTGTTTTTTTTTTTCTTTTTTGTGCGCTAATTTTTTACATAAGATTTGGTATTTGGTTGATTAATTTTATCCGGCGGCCAGCTGAGGCCGTTCGGAAATATCCATGGAGACCGATGACACCGGACAAACGCCAGGGTCATCCGATAACAATAATCCGGCAATTCAAAACGAAAATTTAACAAAAAATATTGATATTCATTTAAGATACAATAAATCAAATAATGGTCCGTTTATTATTTATATTGAAAGCCTTGACAGTCAGATTTCAAAATTACATCCAATGAAAGTTGGAAAAATATTACATTCAATTAATAAATTTAAAAATAATTTATTGAACATAAATGCTGTTGGTCGCAACAGGATAAAGGTTGAATTTGATAATCTGATTTCTGTAAACGAAATCGAACATGATATAATTAAAAATAATAGATTGATTGCATACGTCCCTAGACATACTGTAGAAAGGAAATGGGTTGTTAGAGGAGTAGATACTTCTTGTATTTAGATATGCTAATTAATGATATTGTTAGTGAAATTCCTATTGTTAATTTGAAAAGAATATTTCGCAAAAAACATAACGAAGATGGAACTCATGAGTATGTAAAACGAGAGGCAGTTATTGTGACTTTTAGGGGTAATAAATTACCTTCACATGTATATATTTATACATGTAGATTTGAAGTACAAACATATGTTCAACCGGTCTTACAATGTTTCAATTGTTTATTCTATGGTCATACAAGTAATCAGTGTAAAGGTAATGCTAAATGTAGAAAGTGTTCAAAAACCCATGAAAATGATTGCAATAATACTAGTTATTGTATTTATTGTAAAACAACTATTCATAATTCCACATTTCGTGGTTGTCCTATGTATCAAAAACAAAAGTCAATCAAGGAAATTATGGCTCGACTTAATATTTCTTTCAAAGAGGCAGAAATTTACAATGATCCTTCTAACGCAAATAAATTGAAATCAGTTACTAATTTTTCAAACAGATATTCTATTTTAGAAAATATTAATGCATTTCCAATTTTGAATGAGAGTGGTTATAGAAAAAATAATATTAATTCCAACCAAAAAAATCCTCCACAATTACGACTAATGTACTACCAAAGAAACGTAAACCTTCTTCTCCTATTCAATCTCCAATAAGATTTAATTTTAGTTGGCAGTCTACCCCAGCCCAACCAGTTATCCCTAACCCACATAGACACGAATTTATAGCTTTCAAAAATCAAATAATCGAGTCTATCTTATTAATTAAAAATATAATTGATAATCCTCTCAAATCTTCAGATGATGATAATAAATTAAAAAAAATGCTTTACATTTGATCACAGACAAACTTCAGTTAGAAACTTCCAATGGTAATGTTGTAAATCATAGATCTCAAGATATATTTAGTGACGATTTTTAATTCATTAAAAATTGCTCAATGGAACGCTAGATCTATTGTATCTAACAAACTCAGTTTCACAGAATTTTTAATTAGTAATAAATGTGATGTTGCACTAGTTGTTGAAACTTGGTTAAAACCAAGTCTCAATTTTAATTTTTCGGGCTACAATTGTATAAGAAGGGATAGGTATACTGGATATGGTGGTGTTTTAATATTGGTGGATGAGAAAATTTATTTCCGAAAATTAAATATTTCTCAATCAATTAAAAACAAATTAGAAATATTAGCTATTAAATTGATTAGTAATGGCATTGATTTAAGCAATAACTCAAATAACCCGAATTTATTTTGTTTTATAAATTCAATAAGTAAAGCCTTAGAGAAAAGTATGCCACGCAAGGCAATTATAAATAAAGTTAAGAGACTTCCTCCGTGGTGGGATAATGAGTGTATGCAAATGATTAAAAATCGTAAATTGAGTCTAGCTACGTTTAAAAAAGATCCGTGTCTTTCTAACTATTTAGAATACAATAAAATTGTAGCTATTTGTAAAAGAAAATTAAAAGAAAAGGCTAGAGTATCATGGAAGGAGTTTTGTTCAAAATTAAATAAAAGTACCCCTATTTCTGAAGTGTAGAGGTCAGTTAAAAAAGTAGTCAACACTGATAGAATACAAAAATACCCACCTTTAAATTTATTGGATGAAACAAGTGACAATTTAGCCCCCCAAAGAACGTTTACTAATCCTGACATTTTTAATAATGCCTCATGTAATCAATCACCTCAAAACAAACTTGAAGAGCCCTTTTCTCTAAGAGAATTGAATATTGCTTTAACTAGACCCTCTAATTCTGCTCCGGGTGCAGACAAAATTTCTTATAATATGTTAAGGCAATTACCTGTTGAGGGTGCCGAATATTTATTAAGCATTTATAATAATTGGTGGGTTTATTCTATATATATACAAACATCTTTATTCCCAAAGAATACATTCATATTTAATTCAATATACAATACATGAAACAATTTAAAACAAATATATATTCTTAAGAGAAACTGCTATCGACCGGAGGTCTTTCGGCCTGTCTTTGTCTAGTCGTTGATTAAACCGTCATGATTACTAACTGTCCATGTCTCGTCCTGTTAAATTTGATGAAGTGAATTGATAAATAGTTAGTACTGGGTGCTTAAATTTTGGAATTATGTTTGGGTCTCGAGGGATGCATAAGTGTTGGATGATGGGGGTTAGTGGCAAATTTTAAGGAGAGGATTTCTAGCCTCTCTTCAATGGTTGGGATTTGCCAGATTTCGTATAGATGGGTATTGGGTGGGTTATAAAGTGGGTTATTCGGGTGTCTGATTTTTGTTAGGTTTATTCTGAAAGAGATGATATAATAAATACAGCTGTTATAGTGCTTATTAAAAAACAGAATACAGATTCAGATATAGCTATATCATATAAACCAATATCTTTGACTTCCTGTATTCTTAAAACCTATGAACAAATGATTAAACTGCGACTAAATCGGTTTCTAAAACATTATAATAAACTAAATCCAGGAGTTTATGGATTTAGGAATAATAGAGGATTAATTGAAGCAATTGCTGATTTAGTTGCAAATGTACATAATACATTTTCTAACAATGGTTATCATCCGTCAATTTTTGTTGATATTACTAAGGCTTATGATTCAGTAGATTTAACCATTCTGCGAAATAAAATGATTACAATTGGAATATCTAACAAGGCTGCAAATAACATAGTTTCTATTTATGTTAATCGAACATTTTCTATCCGTAGTTCTCCAAACACTCTTCATAGTCCCCGAACTACATCGTTAGGGCTTATGCAGGGATCTGTTCTTACTCCCATTCTCTTTAACATTTACATAAGTGATATTCATAATTTAGCAACTGGAGTCATTAAATATATTCAGTATGCAGATTATTTTTGTTTCCATTTGTCTTGTAAAAATAAAGACGATTCTGTTAGTGCCTGTAAAGAAATAATATTAAAAGTCAATGATTGGTGTGATAATAATGGGTTTCAATTATCTGCTAATAAATCGACGGTGGTGGTTTTTAGTCGCAATAGAGATCGATTTCCTGATCATTTTACTTTTGAATTTGGAGATGTTCATTTGTCAAACAATTTTAAATATTTGGGAATATTTTTAGACAAAAAAACTCCTTTGGAAACAGCATATCCAATATATACAGAAAAAAATGTTCCCAGGCGCTTAACATAATTAAAGTTGTATCTAAAAATAAATGGGGATGTAATTTAGAGTGCTCTTTGTTATTTTATCGATCTTTTATTCGTTCAATTTTGGACTACGGATCCATTTTTTATAATCAGGCATCTAGAACTAATTTAAATATTTTAGATAGGATTCAATTTAAAGCTTTACGTATATGTTTGGGTGCAATGTTATCAACTCCACGAGAAGCTCTCCTCGCCGAAATAAGTGAAATCCCTCTACATTTACGCAGACGAATATTAGCCCATAAATTCATACTCAAAACGCGATCGAATAATCTTACTCATTTATTGAATTCTGTTTGCCCATCAACAGTTTCTATGTTGACCTGCAAATATTGAAAAAATAAGCCTAGTAATATTATATATGAAGCCTTCACAGATACAGCACATTTAAACATATTAAATGATAAATCTAGCAATATTTATGATAATGAATTTGATTGCCTAACATTAAAGTCAGATATAATTGTACCAAAATATTCTGATATAGCGTCGCTCAATGAAAATATATTTAAAGAGGCCATCGGTAGTTTTCATTCAGCTATTAAAATTTTTACAGATGGATCCAAGTCTTCTGAAGGTGTCGGGTGTGGATGTTACATCCCTAGTAAAAATGTAACGATACTAAATCGATTATCTTCAACAGCCTCAATTTTTACAGCTGAAGCTGTGGCCATCATTAATGCCATTAATTGGGCCATTGAAAATAGTATAAATCATACGTTGATATGTACGTACAGTCTTTCTGTCCTTAAAGCTCTAGAAAATAAGTCTTTTAAAAAATTTAACAATCCTATTATTAATACTATAATTACAAAATTAAACGAAGTAAATGAAATGAGATTGAGAGTGACATTTGTTTGGGTTAAAGCTCATTGTGGTATAATTGATAATGAAAGGGTCGACGAATTAGCGAAGAGCTCGATTACTGATGAATCTTTACCGTTATATAGTCCGCTTCCTGTTACAGATTTTCTAGCAGTATATAAAAAAACGATTATGATAGAACGGGAAGAGTATTGGATGAATAAGGTGCCTATAACAACTAATTATAAACAAAAACATAGAAGTCTTCCAAAGAATATATGTTATTGGAAGGAATATACTCCAAAATTCATTACTTCTAGTATTTTTCGACTAAAAACCACTCACTGTTTAAGCCCCTCACATCTTAACTTCATTAAAATTAAAACTGATCCTTTATGTGAATGTGAATCTTATGGTGACATCAATCATCTGTTTCTTGAATGCTCGCTTAATCGTCAAAATACTATTAAGTTATATAATTATTTGAATGCTTTTAAATTGGATTATCCTTTGAATATAAATTACCTATTGGGTCTTAATGATATTAATATTTTCAAAATTATTGCGTACTTTATTAATACTTCGAAAATAAAAATTTAATATTACCCTTTGTTTTTCTTTTCCTATGTGTGTATATTAAACCTTTTTACCGTGGTATACCTGTTTGTTCTAAAGTCGCCTTGAACCACCCCTTGGCGTGAAGAGTACCCTATGTTAAAATATATTAAAGATAGAGAAACACCAATATACAGGGTCCGATAATTACATTAGGACTTTAAAATTTTGGAAACTTTACTTGGGTCCTAGGACGTACTTATGAAAATATTTTTGATTATACGGGGGTCCAAAAAAAAGTACTTACGGCATGAGGTTATTTTTTTTTTAATTGCTTGATATACATTTTATTCATTACTTAGGTGCCTTTTATGATACCCCTAAAACTTTATTGAAATCGGTTCAGTAATACCAACAAAAAAAGTAAAAAAATGGGTTTTGTGCCATTCGTTAAAAAAAAAAATAGGATTTCGTGAATAAAATTATACAAGGTACTTATTAAAAAAGGTCTAACAATCTTAATAGTCAAATTTTATTGATATGAATTCTACAGGGTGTCCAAAATTTAATGTTAAACCTTTCAAATTTGAATGTTCATTGTTTTTCTTATTTTAAATTGGAAACCCTTTTTATTTTTTTTTGTTGATGGTATTACTGAACTAATTTCAATAATTTTTAGGGGTATGTAGATAATCACAAAAAGCACCTAAGTAATAAATAAAATCTGTATTAAGCAAATTAAAATAACTTACTATAATGCCGTAACTCTTTTTTTTTTTTGGGAAACCATGTATAATCAAAAATATTTTCCTGAAGTACGTCTTAGGATCCAAGTAAAGTCTTCAAAATTGTAAAGTCCTAACTTAATTAGTAAGTGAGTTATCGAAGACTGAAGTTGTGATGCAGGATCCTTTACCACACACACAGGATATGTATAAAAATTTATCTACAATTGTTTTGGAGTTATACGACAAAAATTGTCAATTTAGAAATAATAATATAACGTCTTTATTTGAACAGATATTTACTTGCAGAAAAAAAAAACATTCTTAAGGCACTTTTTTGTAGTTTATGTCAAAAATAATACTTCCAAATTTATTAGTATTTTATTATAAAATTTAATTAAGTAAATCGCACAAAAATATAATACGCATTACGAAAGTTATGGATTACCTATCTCATACAATAAATATAGTGAATATATGTAGACCAACTTAATGTATACTCTCCACACCGGTCTTAATACTTACTATACTATAAATTAATAACGTACGATTTAAGGTGACTTTATTTTTAAAAAATATTGTAACTAAAAATTAAATAAACTTGACACTCTTTTAGATAATAACGAATTTCAAATTGGAGGAAGAGAGGGATGGTTCGCCCGAAATCGGAATGGTGTACAGGATGAACCGAATCCCGGAATCACCCATCAATATAAAATTCATAAATACAAATCTTTAAATACTTTATTTCATTGTACAACAATACATATGTCTGAAAATTCCATTTACAATCGTAATCTTAACTTGTATTAATAATAATAATAATCTTCTTATTCCTCGTGTGTTTGTTTTGTTTTCCTTTTATTTACAAGATTTTATTAATTTATTTATTTAATTATTAATTTTGATATCTTATTTACACCTTAACTCCACACTTTGTACAAACGTAACGCTCGGATTAAAGCTTATTTATTTCTCTCTTGTTGTTTTTTTTTTTATTATTGTTATTTTTGATATCCTAAACTTCCGTCGCATTTCATCTCCGAAATTTCTATTGTCGATGTTGCTCAGAAATTAATATTAATTTTTTAAAAAATGAGAATTATTTACAAAAGAAGCAATATTGTTTACTTGTTTTGTTTGTATTTTTAAAGCAAATCGCCGATGATTTTTTTCCAACAATAATTCCTGGATAAAATGTACTTGGTGTTTTTAGAAGATCAAAATTGAAAATTTAATAGTTTTAGGATTTCGAATGAGACGGTATTACAGGTGTGAATCGGAGTTCTTTCTCTATATCAAGTGTCGTTCGGAATTGCTTCAATTTTAGTCATTTATTCCGACTCTTTCGGAATCCCATAGCTGAATTTAAATTTTATTGTTACTTTAAGTTGCTTCAAAGCGAACAAAAGCTGTATCAATAAAGCAGATTTAAAGACAACAATCATATATTAGAGATATCTAAAGTTGCTGTTATTATTATTGTAAAATTGGTATTAAACAGTTTTAGGGATAAGATTAATTTATCTATTTTTATCATTGTGGCCCCTATTAATGCTTGAGATTTAACAATTTCTTCACATTTTCTTTTTTTAATATTGTATTATATGATTATATTTTGTATAATAGCGAATTTCTGCAAATAAATAAATATAAAATATTCGAATTTATTTTATATAATATTAATTCATTTAACTTAAATGTCTTATGTTGTTCTTTTGTTCACTATTTTAAATACTTTTGATCGATGTTTAACCACAGTATATACTCCAACAAATTTTAAAGCGTTTAATTTTTAAGTTTACTGCTTAGTAGACAGAGATTGATATACAGTAAAATAGAAACAATCGATTAAAAAAGATCCAGTCTCTAGGATTTAATAATGTAAATATGTACTTATATTTATATATTACTGTTCATTTCAAATATTTGCTACTACTTGATAATGACAGAAATATCGAAACCAGAATTGTCATTAAATTAATAAGTAGTAGTGAAATAATGTAAATATAATAGAAAAGAGTATTTATTCAATTGATTACAGTTATTTTTCTTCAGAAAATATACTTCACTTATGTACCATATGATTGAGAACTTGTCTCCTCTAGATTTTGCTTTGATTTTTTTCTTTATTTTACATTTTGTTGGCACCAGTGAATAAACACGTCACATGTGTCATTATTTATCCAATCAAATTCTTTAATTTGTTAGAATAACATAACCTATAGCATGTCGTTACTTCATTTTTTTAATAAAAAATTAAAGCACTTTACAGGATTAAAAGTTCTCGATCATATGGTATTTAAATTGTTTATATGTCAATGAGAAAAAATATCTCTCTAAATAAAAAGCTAATTATTGCGTACACAGATGTAAATATATACTAGACGACTAACTCCGTATACCTAGCTGAAAGCAAAAGTGATGCATCCATTTCACGTATAAACCTCGACATGGCTGCGGCCATTTGTTAAGGGATGCCCTTTTGCGTATCCAGAGGGCTCACAGATTTGATTTATATGGTCTAATTTGGCTTAAAATTTATATAGTAATAGACAGTTTTACAGATAAGATTTAGTGGTGTGAATAATGTTAAAATAATTAATTATAATTACAAAGAAAAACTTTTTCTTTGTAATTATTGAAACTACAGAAAAGTATTTTGATAAAACATCGTAGAGCTTCTACAAGCTATAAACAAAAATTAAATACAATGAAACTTGAAGATATCGCAATACTGGCAAAATTTATACAACAAAAATAAACATAACCACAATACACGTGGATCTCAATGATGAGCATTTTCATAACATAAGCAAATATTCTGGGCCATTCTCTAAGAAACATTTTAAGTTTAACGTGTACGTTAGAAATATCATCAGTGTAAGGAAATAAAAGCTCTTTAAATATTTATTCATAAAATGCGAATTAATTAATTAATGTAGATGTTAAACATATCATTTCCTATAGGGAATAGCCCTGATTATGTTACTTGATTACTGTCCCACATGCAACAATCTCTAAACATCGCCGGTTATACGCGACCCCTTAGCAAATGGTCACCAGATACCTCACTTTTCAACGCCGAGTTAGTCATCTAGTACATATTAACATCTATAATTGCATATTACCCCCATTTCCTAGTTCGTGTTAACAAATATTATATAGAAGTTGAGATGAACATATAACGATGTTATATAAAACTAAATAAATAATATAAGATACAATGAAATAGATATGTAGTAATTGGAATATAGAATTTAACGAAATCATTAAAATTTTCGTTGCATACCTTTTTGATATAGATTAAAAATCGATATTAATATGACTTATTTTTTATAAAATAAATTAAAATGATTTTTAAATTACTTGACGAAATGTTTGCATATTATATAAAGTGACTTTAATATATATTACAATTTTTTCCCATTGACCAGGACGTCAATGTAATGTAAATTAGCGACTGCCAAAATCTGTATAGCGATCTCTACTAAAACGCATGCCTACAACAAATACCTTTAAATGTTGTTTTTTCGCTATATTTGATTTAAAATATAATGTAAATATATTTACCTATGAAGAAAACATTAAGATTTTTGTCATTTTTTACAACAATCATAAGCATTAATATGGTAGCAAGTTTATATTCGGATTGAACTTAAGTATATTTATAACGGTTCTTGACTTCTGGATGATTTAATATATGCCTGCAAAGAAAAGGCTCTGTAGTAAATTTTGGATCAGCAAGTTTTGGTTTTATCCAGGGTTTTAAGCAATACAGGGTGGTTACATTTTTTAATTACTTCCAATTATCCGACAAATACATTTATAAAATAAAAAATCAATATATTCATATTTTAATTCAAGATTATATTCAACTATAAAAAGAAATGCGAGTTACTAAAATTAGTTTTTGTGTGTAATATATTATTAAATTAAAACTAATTTTTGAAGGTGAAATAAACAATTTAAAATCAAATTCAGCAACATGCATAGCTAACTCTAGTTGCATCTCCAAAATGTTTTTTGTTTAAGAAAAATATAGCTACTTATATTTTGAAAAGTAAAGATTGTTTATTATAAATAATTTAAAAATACACATATTTTCCTTTAACTAAACATAAATTGATGCGAAATATTTTAAAGAATAATTTTCGGCAAAAAATTCTCACTAAATTACAGCTTTCTGAGGTTAAAGGAAAATGTTTTTATTCCGTATTTTCTCTATAGAAGAAATTTGTCATTTATTTGTTTCTAATAAAATAACACTAAAATATCCACTTATACAAAATTTCCAGGTGATTTTAAAATCATATTACCTTAACATTTAAATTCTATCTTTAAATTTTCTTTAGAGAAATAAAACTGGATTTCGAACGATTTTCAATTAAAACGGAAAAAAGGCTTTATTTGAAATAAAGAATTTGAAAATAATTAATTTAATCAATAATTTTCTCGTTTACTACTGTGACTTTTTGACTTACGTTACTTTACAACAACTACTTCTCAGGCCTATAACACTCCAGACATTGTATTACATAATGAACACTTGCTGTTGCACAGCAATAACATATTGCATAATGCAACAATTTTTGATTGGAGAATATTTAATGCAAAGTTTGTTCTTTAAATACGTAATATAAGGCTATCTATAGACACGTGTTCTGGGATTCGTCCCTCGTTTTTTCAATAAGCCTTAAAATTAGATTCTACTTTTAAAGTCAATTTGGAGCCTTTAATATTACTCTAAAAAATATATAATAATGAAACGTTGTCTTTAAAAATCACCTATAGTGACGGGTGTGAAGTTAGCAATAGATCCAGCAATAGATTTCAAAAATTAATATCTCGGAGGAAAGAAAAGCAAATCGAAAAATGTTTTAAACATACAATTAAGAAAGGTCTAAATTAACACCACAGAAAATATCAACCCCTAATTTTCACCACTTATATTTTTTCATCCCCATCAAAAAAAGATTATGTTTTTTCTCCAAGTTCGCAATTTTCCATAAAGTTCTTTTTTATCTCAAAATTATCTTCATCCAACGCTCTTTCAATATCAGAAATAAAAAAAAAGTTTCGCCAACTCGTTTACCCCTAAAACATTTTTTTTACCCCGAGGCCTCAGTTATCAGCATATTGTTAAAAACTGTTTGCTAACATCATTATTTAGTCACACTAGCTTTAAATATATAATAAAATAAGTATCAGGTTAAAACCAACCCCAAAACTAGTAACTACCCCTATAAACCATAAATTATCGAATTAAATGCAGCCGTATTTATTAATGTTTCTGCAATTTACCATAACTGAATAAAAATTCCCATTATTATCATTAATAAGCATACTTTCATAACCAAAAATCAAAAAAAAACGTTTTGAACCCCACTTCATCCCCTAAAAAAATAATTTCTCTCGCGCCTCGCAGACACCATACATATCGATATAAATGTCGATTTTTCACAATTTTCGCAGAGAGCCATAACTAAATAAAAATTCTTATTCTTATCACTAATAAGTGTACTTTCAAATCGACATTTATATCGATATGTCTGGTGTCCGCGAAGCGTGGGGAAAATTATTTTTTTTGGGGATGAAGTGGGGTCCGAAACGTTTTTTTGGCGTTTGATTATGAAAGTACACTTATTAGTGATAAGAATAAGAATTTTTATTTAGTTATGGCTCTTTGCGAAAATTGTGAAAAATCGACATTTATATCGATGTAAACGGTTTCCGCGAGGCGTGTGGGAAATTATTTTTTTGGGGGATGAAGTGGCGTCCGAAACGTTTTTTTGGCGTTTGATTATGAAAGTACACTTATTAGTGGTAAGAATAAGAATTTTTATTTAGTTATGGCTCTTTGCGAAAATTGTGAAAAATCGACATTTATATCGATGTAAACGGTTTCCGCGAGGCGTGGGGGAAATTATTTTTTTTGGGGGATGAAGTCTGGTCCGAAACGTTTTTTTGACTTTTGATTATGAAAGTACACTTATTAGTGGTAAGAATAAGAATTTTTATTTAGTTATGGCTCTTTGCGAAAATTGTGAAAAATCGACATTTATATCGATGTAAACGGTTTCCGCGAGGCGTGGGGGAAATTATTTTTTTTGGGGATGAAGTGGGGTCCGAAACGTTTTTTTGGCGTTTGATTATGAAAGTACACTTATTAGTGATAAGAATAAGAATTTTTATTTAGTTATGGCTCTTTGCGAAAATTGTGAAAAATCGACATTTATATCGATGTAAACGGTTTCCGCGAGGCGTGTGGGAAATTATTTTTTTGGGGGATGAAGTGGCGTCCGAAACGTTTTTTTGACTTTTGATTATGAAAGTACACTTATTAGTGGTAAGAATAAGAATTTTTATTTAGTTATGGCTCTTTGCGAAAATTGTGAAAAATCGACATTTATATCGATGTAAACGGTTTCAGCGAGGCGTGGGGGAAATTATTTTTTTTTGGGGATGAAGTCTGGTCCGAAACGTTTTTTTGACTTTTGATTATGAAAGTACACTTATTAGTGGTAAGAATAAGAATTTTTATTTAGTTATGGCTCTTTGCGAAAATTGTGAAAAATCGACATTTATATCGATGTAAACGGTTTCCGCGAGGCGTGGGGGAAATTATTTTTTTTTGGGGATGAAGTCTGGTCCGAAACGTTTTTTTGACTTTTGATTATGAAAGTACACTTATTAGTGATAAGAATAAGAATTTTTATTTAGTTATGGCTCTCTGCGAAAATTGTGAAAAATCGTCATTTATATCGATATGTCTGGTGTCCGCGAGGCGTGGGGGAAATTATTTTTTTTTGGGATGAAGTGGAGTCCGAAACGTTTTTTTGACTTTTGATTATGAAAGTACACTTATTAGTGATAAGAATAAGAATTTTTATTTAGTTATGGCTCTTTGCGAAAGTTGTGAAAAATCGACATTTATATCGATATGTATGGTGTCTGCGAGGCGCGAGAGAAATTATTTTTTTAGGGGATGAAGTGGTATTCAAAACGTTTTTTTGATTTTTGATTATGAAAGTATGCTTATTAATGATAATAATGGGAATTTTTATTCAGTTATGGTAAATTGCAGAAACATTAATAAATACGGCTGCATTTAATTCGATAATTTATGGTTTATAGGGGTAGTTACTAGTTTTGGGGTTGGTTTTAACCGGATACTTATTTTATTATATATTTAAAGCTAGTGTGACTAAATAATGATGTTAGCAAACAGTTTTTAACAATATGCTGATAACTGAGGCCTCGGGGTAAAAAAATATTTTAGGGGTGAACGAGTTGGCGAAACGTTTTTTTTATTTCTGATATTGAAAGAGCGTTGGATGAAGATAATTTTGAGATAAAAAAGAACTTTATGGAAAATTGCGAACTTGGAGAAAAAACATAATCTTTTTTTGATGAGGATGAAAAAATATAAGTGGTGAAAATTAGGGGTTGATATTTTCTGTGGTGTTAATTTAGACCTTTCTTAATTGTATGTTTAAAACATTTTTCGATTTGCTTTTCTTTCCTCCGAGATATTAATTTTTGAAATCTATTGCTGGATCTATTGCTAACTTCACACCCGTCCTATGGTTATTAATGTAACATTTCAAATTATATATTTAGTGTATGTAGTACAAGCTGTGTCTGAAGATAAGATTATTCTCATGTTATCTTGTATTCCAAACTTCTAATTTATTTATTGTATTATTGGATATGTAAGGGAAATGTGATGTTACTGTCACATTTCCCTTACATGTTATAAGCTGTGTCTGAAGCTAAGATTAATCTTATGTTATTTTGTAATCCAAGTTTCTAATTTGTTAGTTATTCAAGGGAAATATAATATTACTGTCACATTACCCTTGCATGTTACATTTTTTTTATATAATTCAATAAAAAATAATTGTATTAACATTTTTCACGGTCAGCTCATTCATGTTTTTTTTTTTAAATTTTTAATAAAGTCATATATTCTGTTATATGTTATCATAATATATACGGATTTACAACTGTTGTCAGCAAACTCAACCGAAATGTAGTCATTTTTATATAATTAAATAACAAACACTTGGGCTCTTTCAAAATTCTATACTATCTGCTCATTCAAGTGTTAAAATTTTAAGTGAATTCTAAATTTGTTTGATATTTACTTTATAAGTCACGTAGACGTATCACAAATTCGACAATGAAAAATCCGCTACTATTGAATAATTTTTCTGCAAATACACGCTAAGTTTAGTCGTAAAAGTATAGCAATAATGAATTAAAAGCTACTTCAAATAACTTTAATATTTAAATCAGATTAAACATCTAAGGATTGTATATAAAACAATAAACAAATCACCGGTTTCTCCACACATTACATTAGGAATAATCATCATTTCTCTTAAAGTAACAACAAATAAGTACTCATTTTATAAGGGGTTATAGCTTAATTGTCAATGACAAAGAGTAACTTTGGAATTTCCCGACATAAAGTGCGCTTATATACGAAAAACCACATTAATATACAGAGTGAGTGACAGAAGTGCCTTCGAAATCTCCCTTCATGTTAGAAATTCAGCACTAAATTATTAATAAAACATGCTTGACTACTGAAGATGCATAATGTAAAATTATTTTCATATATACAGGGTGTCCCATTTCCCTGCAAATGATATCAACTTTCTTATTTTAAATTAAATAAAAAGAATTTGAAAATAATTAATTAATAAATTATTTTCTCTTTGGCTACATTTTGACTTATGTTACATAAGTACTTTAAACAAATGTTCAATAATGGACATCTGCTCTTGCATAACAATAACATATTGTATAATGTAATAACTTTTAAATCTAAAATATTTAATGCAAAAAACAAAACAAAAAATAAATAAATAAAAGATACGTAATATAAGGCAATAAACATATCGGACGTGACGGTTCATTTTTTATTAATTTAAATAACAATTTTGCAATTATATTAGGCACAGCTGTACTGATGAGAGATGAAATCCAGAAACACGTGTCTACAGATGGCCATATATTACGTAACTTTTATTTATGTATTTATTTATTTTGTTTTTTTTTGCATTAAATTTATTTTCGATTCATTATATTATGCAAGAGCAAATATCCATTTTAAACATTTGTTTAAAGTACTTATGTAACATCTTTACATCAATATAACATAGTTAGTAATTTTGATTAGTCGTTTCTGTAGAAAAAAACATTTTCTAAAAAAATTAACGACGGTTGCAGTGATGTACTAAAAAAATCATTATTTTTTGTGTTTTGAGATGGAGAAGGGACATTTTTGCACATACTAAGATAATACCATTCTATTTAATGATATTTTTTTAAATGTGAAATGTTTTCATACAGGGTGCTCAAAAAATAATTACCGATGTGAAGTTACCCACGGATTTCCAGCCACGGATTTGTCCGGCTCCTCCACCATGGCGGAGGCGCCGGGCTAATCATTTATTTTAAAAGTGATTCACAGCTTATAAACGAATGAAATTAACCCAATTATACAAGAACCGTGATAATATATGTCGAACTTAATTTAAAATAATTTTTATTTCCAATTATTAGCCTCGAATAAAGACTTAGACATATCAGATTCAAGGTCCAAAACGAAGGTGTTTGTCACAATTCATAAATTTGTTTTTGTTCTTGGATTGTTGCTAAAGGTCTAAATAATCATTTAAAACAATAAAATCAGGGGTATGTATTTCGAAACTTTTTTTATAAATTTTTAAACTTCAGCCACGGATTCGCCATAAATAGACGAACTTTTCTAAGTCCAAAACGAAGGTATTTGTCACAATTCAGAAATTTGTTTTTATTCTTGGATTGTTGCTAAAAGTGTAAGTAATCATTTAAAGCAATAAAATCTCGGGTATATATTTCGTAACTTTGTTTAACGCTGAGCCACGGATTTCAAAAGAAATCTCATGTTAAATCTCATTAGGGAAATCCGTGGCAAAGAGTTTACATTATTTTTAAAGAGTTACCATATTTATACCCCTGATTTTATTGTTTTAAATGATGATTTAGACCTTTAGCAACAATCTAAGAACAAAAACAAATTTATGAATTGTGACAAACACCTTCGTTTTGGACTTAGAAAAGTTCGTCTCTTTATAGCGAATCCGTGGCTGAGCTTTAAAAATGTATAAAAAAGTTACAAAATACATACCCCTGATTTTATTGTTTTAAATGATTATTTACACCTTTAGCAACAATATAAGAAGAAAAACAAGTTCCTGAATTGTGACAAACACCTTCGTTTTGGACATTAAATCTGATATGTCTAAGTCTTTATTGGAGCCTAATAATTGAAAGTAAAAATTATTTTAAATTAAGTTCGACATATATTATCACGGTTCGTGTATAATTGGGTTAATTTCATTCGTTTATAAGCTGTGAATCTCTTTTAAAATAAATGATTTGCCCGGCGCCTCCGCCATGGTGGAGGAGCCGGACAAATCCGTGGCTGGAAATCCGTGAGTAACTTCACATCGGTAAAATAATTTTGTAATGTTAAATATGTGACTTTTCAAGCGGTAGTAACTTATTTTAGGACCACCTGAAAAACATAGGAATAGTCGCTGATAAAACATGTAGATTCTGTTCTGTAGAAAAGGAGGACAGTTATCCATCTCCTAACAGAATGCGAGTTTTCAGCTCGTGTAAGACAAAGGTTCTTAGGGAACTACCTCCCCACTCTTGACGAACTAAAATATTTAAAGATTAAAAACCTCAAAAGGATAGGTTAATCCTGTGAGGTAAGAAATTAAATTATTTTGCACATAAGATCTTTAGGTCAAAGTGCCACTACAGCCCCACAAATCAAATTACAGTATTTTTTTTTTAATGGCATCTTATACTTTCCTTTTTTTAATTATATTAAAATGATACAAATAATAAGTATACTATATCTTCTAAATTTCTCCAAATATTTCGCTTTTTATAGTATTTATAAGACAGTTTAATAATAAATTGAATAGTTTGACATGGAAAACAGTAGAAATCAAAACCGCGCCAAACAGGGGTGCAAGGGTAGGACAGCAATTAATTAATTATCCCAAAGTGTCGATGCTAAAAGCGCTTATAACTTGAGATTTTTGCAAACAATGCACTTAAAATTATAAAAGTAGAAATAAATGACGCCGCAGGGGCATCTTTAGAAGATAAATTTGTTTAAGTGTAATTCAAGAAATATATGTTTTTAACGTCAACACATAGTTGGCAGTATTTAATGAATGAGTGTCCTATATTAACCGTTAAATCATTATTTGAAACAAGATGATAAAGTAGAATCAATGCTGTAAAAGTTTTAAGATACAATTTAGAATCAATGTATAACGCCTTTTATGTTCTATTTAACGATTAATCAAGCGAGACAAATATCAGAAAATATATTTGAGTTATGTAAAGTTGTTTTAATACGTCACATAACTCAAATTAAAACCTAGTGACAAGTGATTTAGCTATATTTCTGGTATTTGCCCCCCTTCATGATAGTGAATACTAATATTTACTATTGATAATGAGTACTTGATACTTGAAATGTACATATACTGTATAAAAATAAAAAAGTGAAGTAAGGACTGAATCTGTTTACTTTATTATACATTAAATCACTTATATTAAAAATATACAATAGAAACGCTAAAGAACCTAAATAATTACTTGCAAGAATATAGATCTCGCAATAGTTTTAATAGAATATTGGAACAAGCTAAAAAAATTGTCCAAGAAATATATTGTGAAATTGAGTTCTCAATTTTTGGTGAAATAAGACTACAAAAAAAAAAGAATAACTAACTAATCATCTCTATTCAAATGTGTATATGTATGTACAATAATATACAAAGATTAGAATTATATTCTAATTCAGCCAAAAAAAAATATATTTTTTTTATTTTACAATTTTGAATATAGTAATGTCAAAAATTATAGAACGATTCAAATTAATTAAAGTGTATAATGAGAAATTTATTTTATTATAAATGATGGACCCATTTTTAAAAATTCGTATTCATTAAAGTACAAATCAAAAATTAACAATCTTTGTAGCCATAAAAAGAGGAAGTTTTAAAGTTTTTCATATTGCAATGTTGACTTTTCCGCTAAGGTAGAAAATCTCTAAAAATTATACACTATAGAAACGTTTCATTATTTCTGGCACATAAGGACAAAATTCGAGACGCTTGTCTTTGTTGTTAGAGCTGAGATCCTGCATTAGTTGTAAACCGTAGGGTTAGCATAGCAAACGTCGTCTTAGAACTTTCCATATTCCAAGTTATCTACTAGCTGTATTGATAGACTTACTTGGACTGTAAACACGCGCTCGGTCTGTTCCTTTTCTTTTACGCACATTTCCAATCTATTGAAATTGTTTAAACCGAAGGCTAATGAATATTCTAGTTTGTGGAGTTTGTTAGTTAGGAATTATAAGGCGATCATTCGCGTTCAAACAGTGGACACGCTGAAAATTTATAATATGTAAAAAAACTTTGGCTATAAAGATTGTTAATTTTGGATTTGCGCTTTAACAAATATGGTTTTTTTAAATGGGTCCATCATTTATAATAACCCTGTATATTAATAATCAGAAGAAATGAAAGAATGAAGAATTGCATGGATCGGCAAATTACATTATCAGATAATGTAAGGAAACAATCTGATATACTAGCATTAGATTTATGTAATGAAATATAAAGCCTGTTAATGCCTGCTAAACATACTATGAACGCTTTAACACTTTTAGACTATACAGGGTTTTCTACAAGCTCTATGACAGATTTTACCAGATGATAGCTCTCATAATTATTTAATTTTTTGTTAATAAACAGGGGTCCGATTCGTTTTTGTTTAAAGGTACAAGCATTTAAAGAATCACAATAAATGAAAATGACAGTTGCTATGACAATAAATATTGTTAGTTAGTGTCATTTTAATTGTACATTAATAAGGAATGATCCAAATCTCATCCGTTGAGTGACCGAATTTTTAGTTCGTCGATGTGAGGCTTGCATTCAAGCGGAGGGTGTACATTTCGAACAATTTTTATAGCATTTAATGAAACGTTCAGTCACCATTTATCTCACGTTTCATTAAATGTGAATTTCGTTTTCCTTGTTTGCTTAAACAGGACAAGTTCGCCTTCCTTTAGTGGACGAAACAATGATTCTCAATCGTCTATCTTGTAGACCCAAATCGTTGAAGATGCCACTTGAAATTAGGCAAAAGGTGGCGCTTCCATCGTCTTTAATTTATTATGAATTTTTATAGCCTTAAGTTTTGTAATATTTATTCAAGTTACATTTTTATTGTTAATTATTAATAAAGGTTTATTGTCATTTTTATTTAATATCAGCCTAGTTGTGATTGAAGCTGGTTGACTGGAAAAATTATGATTCTTTAAATGCTTGTAACTTTTAAACAAAAACTAATCTGACCCCCGTTCATTAACAAAAAAAAATATATAATTATGAGAGCTATCATCTGGTAAAGTCTGTCATAGAGCTTGTCGAACACCCTGTATAGTATCTAGTGAGTGACAATTCCTGCAACAGTTTTAATTTTCGAAACTTAAATTAATTAAAAATTTTATGAGATCCAGCATGTCACAGAGTATCCTAATTAAAAATAATTAGTAAAGAAAAATAATTAGCAGCAGATTTAGATGGTTAAGATTTGATAAATGAATTTGCAAATTTTCCCAAAATATAATTTATTTAAGTACTTCAATCTATATAAATTTGTTCGTAATCATATTTTATTTAATAAATCGTTAAAAAAATGTGTTAATTGTATTCAATTCATAAAGCTAAATTGTATTATTAATTTTTCATCCCCCTCTTTACATCAACCATCAAAAATTAAGGAAATTAAAAACGGCCAAATAAACACTATTTTCTATTTAAATTAGCGTTATTGAAAATCTGTGCGAGTACTAAATTGGATAATCTTATAAATAAGCCAAAATTGTGAGAAATTTTAATTGTCACAATAATATAAAACATTATTGTTTGTTTCTTTACTGTTATTTCTGTTACCATAGTCAGCCATTGGATTAACTCTTAAAATGTCTTATAACGGTATAAAATGTGAAATATTTTTAAAACCATATAGGCATATAGGATGCTACATAAAAAATGTTCCTCATTATGACAAAAAAATTAAAGACCATTTAAAAAATGAAATAAGAAATGTCGCAGATTTGACAATATTTTTCAGACACCTTGTATAAAAAAAATTACATTTAAAATTATCATTGAAGAGAATATTATCTTAATATGCACAAAAACTCATTTCTCCACCTCAAAACAAAACGATAAAGTAATGATTTTTTAGTACACCAACTGTTTTTTTTTTTTTTAGAAAATATTTTTTTTTTGCGGTAACGACTAATCAAAACTACTATCTTTACTTAATACACCATTGATGTATAGGATATTCCACTTGAAATAACAAAGTTAGCATCATTTTCGATAAAATGGTGCACCCACTATATTTGAAAATATACTTCAATTACTCCCCCTGTATATAGTTGAAACAATTCATTTGTACATTCATTTTTGATAATAGTTTTGCGCCGAAACTAGTAAAATTAAATATACGAACAAGAAAAACAAATCCACGTTTTTTTTTTAATATTCTTGAACTAGTTTCATGTAAATATTTAAATTCACAATTTAAAGTAGCTTTGAAGACACAGCAATGTATTTAAGGCAAATTTTAATAACACCAACATTCTGCTTTTAAATACACTTTAGAATTACAAAATTGAAATTAATGTGGCTTTATATATCTTTACTATTTATATTCCATCATTAAAGTTGAGTTAACAATACAGCATTGACTTAGAAGCAACGTTTAATAACTAAATTTTACTTTTACAGGCTCTTTAGAGATAAGTACATACTTAAAATGTGTTTTAGAGATACGACATTTGCTTTTTAAAATGACTGCAAATTTTAAGATATGCTTTGAAATTATATTAAAAAACAATATCCATTTTAAAACCCCGACACCAATTGGTAAAAGGGGACATCGATTATATATATATATATCCATTTTAAATTAACGTCAGCTATTTAAAATACTAAGACCGTATGAAATCAATTTTGTGAATATTTATTTAACGTCATTATTTCATAATAATAATCTTTTTATTTAATTAAATATTTCATGACTGAAGATAATTTATGCAAATTATTTTATTTATTATTATTTTTCAAGTTTATATTTCACGGTTTAAGAGCGACTTTAAGTAATCAACATTCTCATATACTTTTCAATAAATATTTCATGAAAGCGACTTAAAACCTAAAGTATTTTTCTCTTGTAAAGTCAATACACTGAAGTGAAATTAAGTTAGCAATTTATCTGATATAAAGTCAATATTTTACGGCTTTGAAATAACGTTAATTAATCTAAATTCTTGAACGTTTACACTTTATTTAAAAATATTCACTGCAAGTATTTTAGACATTCTAGAAAACTAAATTAAATAGATGTTTTTTTAAGTCCACTTTTAAATTTATATTTTTTATAAATAATTTAAAATGTTATATTGTACAGATATGTTAATTTGACAACTATACAAATTATTTCTAAGTGTATGAGATTCTTTTTAGATCAAACTAACAATTTTGTGAGAAAAAGTCAAGTGACAAAAAAGTTGCAGAATTCCTCTATTTAAATCAATCTTTGAAATAAAAAAATAGACGCATTACAGGCAGAAAGACCTATGGTCAATAGCCATTTACAATTAAATATTTTTGTGTAATATATTTAATCAATTATCGTTATGTTCTTGTAAACGTAATTGCTAATAACGATTGTTAGGATTGTTTATATATAAATGCATTATTAAGTCCTAATGTAGAACTATAAGAGGGGTTGATTTTTTCCAACCTTGTAATAACGCATTAGAATAACAAAAAATCGTCATAACGTAACATTTTATTACGAACAAATAAATGACAAATTTCATTGTTCTAACAATGAATTAAAAATAAACTAGCAAAATGAAATAATAATATAGATTAAATTGAATACCAATTTTGGACCAAGAGAAATGTTAATTTAATTAGTTTAACGTATGTTAATTATTAAATATTAAAAATATGAATTCTTCTAAATTCATCCATAGTGGTAATTTGAATAAAAACTTGTTCATTATCTTCGGAAGGCTGTAACTTTAAAATCTTTCTCATCAGTTTTGAAATTTCCTGTATATCATTTTTAAACGTAACTAAAAAGAAATATATAATTTAAAATAACATCAAAGTTTAAAGATGTTTTCTGTATCAAATTTGAAACAATGTACAACGAAGTAGATGTGTATTCTTAAATTATTTACAACAACAAAGTTGGTGTTTTATGTATCAAATTTGAAATGATTTATAACGAAGTATAAGCCTTAACCATTATTAATTAAATAAAAGTTCAAAACCAATATTTAAGCTTTAAAGAGAGAAATTGAATAATTGACTAAAATAATTTAAAAATTCTATCTTTAATATTACTTTAAAAACTGTTTTTAAATGTATTAAATATTATAAACTCAATATTATACTTCTAAAATTATTTTAGAGCTAGAAATTAAATGATGGTGTTTAAAATCGTAGTAAAGCTAATGTTGTGTTTGAAGCACAGTCAAGCATCAATATTAAAGTTATCTAAAATTAAATTAAACATTAATTAATTCTCCATTACAAAATCTGTTTTTGTTAATATGACTCTTCAAAGTTACCATATACAAAAAAAAAACAACCTGATGCTAGTTGTGTGTTTTAGGATACATGTGCTCTAAACCGAACTTTTTTTAATTTATCGATTGTATATGAATCGGGTCCATCAACTTGATCTTCCAACCCCACTCCCGCCCTTCACTTTGTTTTTTTTTTCTGTTGGACGCCAGCAAGCGCCTCAAATTTTAAAGCTAGCGCTTTTCCACCCCTATGGGAAAATTATAAGGGTTGCAATTGTGATTTTGATTTTTTTTTCGATTTGTTTCAAGATTGAAGCTAGAATCACCCTAATAACCCTTAAAATGTGCAAATTGTTTTTCTCCGAAACTCCCCGCTTTCAATTTATTAATTTATTGTTTATTAAAAATATAGCTATAATCTCACGTTAAATTAAACAAAAATTTCTTGCTATTACATGATTTTAATAAAATGACGAACACAAAACTGACGTTACAAAGATAATAATATTATTGAATTTTAAACCCTCGGAGATTAATAATGATATATAATGACTTAAATTCAAGAAAATTGCATTGCCCTTTGCCCTGGATGTACAATTAATGTATTATTCCACATAATTTTACAACGCGCTGCACTATATACGTCTGCAGCTAACGTTCCATAAAAAGGTAAGGATTTCTAATTAATGGATTGAAATAAAGTTACTACCATATATGTGTTAAATCGTAAATGTTAAAAAGGTATACCCTTTTTAACATTTACGATTTCAGACTAATTTTAAAGAGAACACTATAAAAGTTTGTGCAAATTTGGATTCTATATGTAATTCTACGACAAAACCAACCGTTTTGTAGTTATTTCACAATTTGTCACTATTTAAGACATGTTTTTAAAAAAGTATGTCACGAGACTGTGGATCTATTTTTATTTCATATCATCAAAACTATTTTTTTTTGTTAAAATATTGAAAATAAAAAAGGAAATGCTAATATGTAACCATATAGCAATATTTATGTCAGAGTATGTAAATATATTCACTAAATTCGAAATTTAATTTCAAACACCTTGTATTATTCTTTAAGACATCTAATGTACTAAATGGCAATTCTTGAAATTTATTCTGCTTTATAATATTTAAAATGTATCTCTAAAAATGTAATAATTTCGATAAATATTGAAATAACTGAAAACGGTTAATATTTGGTTACCTTTTAATTTTCGTCATAAAATCACAAGTCAAGAGACGATTTCTCTTTCCTACACTTCATAGAAGGTTATTTTTAATATGAGACCATTCACTTACAACAGAATCTAATTAGGTTTGAGAAGTTTATTAATTAAGTAAAGAAATTATATCTTATATAAATATTTTAAAAAAATCGTGATGAACTGTATATTATATTTATACTTGTACGCATATTTTTCATGAATTAGTTAATATATTCAGTAAAATTAGTCATTTTAATATTTTTATATAAGTGGTTTTAAATTAATATTATCCTCTGACATTATATAGTACTGTATAGAATCGCAGTAGCCCTGTATCTAAATAATTATAAATTGAATAATTTGTTACGTCACTGTCTTCTTCTATGCGTCTGTCTATTTAGTTCTTAGTGGAGAATCTATATCCATCAGAAAATTTGAAATTGGAATTGATAAGTTATAAGGGATTGTTTTTTTTTTCAGTTGTATAAAATTGAGTAATTTGTTACGCCAATAATAGAGATTCGAAATCCGTCATTATGTGTTCGTCATTTTACTAATATTATGTAATAGCAAAAAATTATTTACAATGAAATTAAACAAGGAAAATTTCTGGCAATGATCAATAAAATTCGATCAAACCCTTTTTCCAACTGCAAAAAAATACTTACATTGTAAGTTTTACAAACATCTATTAATTAAAAATTATTTAACAACTAAGGGCTTGCAGGGCATAGCTGTACTGATGAGGGATGAAATCCCGAAACACGTGTCTACAGATAGCCTTGTAACTATTATTTGTTGTTTCCTTTCATTAAATAATTTCGACTCAAACCGTTGCAATTTCTCAGCAGTGCTGCGATGCAACAACAAATATCTATCGTGTAATCCAATGCCCGGCGGGGTAAATGCTCGGGAAGTAGTTGTTTCAATAGATGTTTGTAAAACTTACAGTGTAAGTATTTTTTGCAGTTGGAAAAAGGGTTTGATCGAATTTTATTGATCATTGCCAGAAATTTTCCTTTTTTTTATTTTCATTGTAAAAAATTATTTGTTTAACAGACGTGAAATTCTAGCTACGTTTTTAATAAAAAGTAACTTAATAAATTGAAAGTGAGGAGTTTGGGAGAAAAAATAATTTGCACATTTTTCAAATTGGTGACGCTTGCTGGCGCTAGCTCTAAGGAACTATAATCTTGAAACAAATCGAAAAAATCAAAAGTGGGGGGGGACTAATTTAGCCCTCAATATTTGCAACCCTTATAATTTTGCACCCCTATAAACGCTAGTTTTTAAATTTGTGGCACTTACTGACGTTAGCTTGGCGCAATCCGGTGCAAATAAGAAAAATAAAAAAATCGAAAGTGGGGGCCAAGTTGATGAACCCATAGAAATCCCTTGTTAAGGGAAAAAATACAGAAATATTTACGATTTACGAACTGAAAGTGTAAACATATCTATTTACTGTAATTCACACGTTTAATAACACTGGTAGTTCATATTGTAATAATAAATATGAATAGATTATTAAAAATCTACCAATAAAATAAATAAAACACAAACTAAATTGATTAACTTTAAATTCTCGGCCCATTTTCAAGAGAATTCAAAATTGTAACTTTTTTTTTAATTCTCGTGAAAATGGGCAGATAACCAGAAACAAGTCAAGAATTTAAAGTTATTCAATTGAATCTTTGTCTTATTTATTTTATTAATAGATTTGTAATAATCTATTCATATTTATTATTATAACATAAATTTACATTTCCATAACGTTCCAAATTTATTTTACTAGTTTAAAGTTTATTATTCCTCAAAATTCGGAAAATATAACGTCATGTTGTTAAAACAGAATAATTTTTATATATAATACTGAATTATTAAATAAATTCTGTCTCCAAATAGCTGATATAAAGATAGAATGAAATGATATAGTGATCTCAAGTCACATTAAATACAAAAAGAGTATTGCGTTAATAAAAATTGCTTAATTTTAATAAATGGAACACTTTTTTACTTTGTTTGTATAACTCGGATTGATTTTATTGTTGACTATAGTTTCGACAACCTTAACGTGTCATTATCAAAACAAAAGTTAATGTTGTCGAAACTATAGTCAACAATAAAATCAATCCGAGTTATACAAAGTAAAAAAGTGTTTCATTTATTAAAATTGAATTACAATGTATAACAAAGTAGAAGCCTCAACAATTAACAAGTTAAAAATTGCTTAAAACTGTTATTCAATTTTGCTATACCATTAAGAGTAGAATTTAAATATTTATCAAATTTAAAGACAATACTGCACTTCTAGAATCTGTATCATATAAAGCAACTATAAAGGTGGAATATAAACGTAATTGTAAACTCAAGTACTTCTTGTTTAATTCTCATTTATCACTTGATGAAACATTGATATACCCATAACGTAGAATATTTCAAATATTTCAGCAATTTTGCACTAGCATTGAAATGTTGCAGATTGCTTTGCAAGATTGACGCAACGTTGATATTATGATACATTGCAATGTTGCTTACACCACTGCGTTGCAATATTGCATTAGCGTTGTAAATGCATCACCGGGGGCGCATAGCTAACATTATAAGGAAAGCATCGTTTCCCCTGACAGAGGTTGCTACAAGTATATATTATTAGAGTGATGACCTTTTTAAAGGACGCGTGGAAAATCAAAGTTCAATTCAATTCGAACTTCGCAGATGCTACTGCAACGAATCTGCAATATTGCATTGCAATATTTATGCAACCTTTCAGCAATCTGTCTGAGCTGTATAGCATACGCATGTTAAATAAATCATTGAGTTGTGGCGTGATTTTGGTCATTTGAATCGAAACTAGTCACAGTGATATACATTTTTAAGTGGTATAAAAAATGTTTTCTTTATCCTCATTATTGAAATTTTATAAACCTTCTTCTTGTTTCTCATTTATCACTTGATGAAACATTGATAAATGCATATTAATTAAATTATTTAGTTGTAGCTTGATTTTGATAATTTGAATATAACCGAAACTAGTCACTGTGACATAAATTTTTAAGTGGTATAAAAAATGTTTTCTTTATCCTCATTATTGAAAATGTACCACGAAGTGAACACCTTAAATATTCAAAAATAACGTTTATTATTAGGACAACTTAATAAAATTAGACATTCATTATTATAAAAGATGCATCATCTAGACAATACACAATAAAAGATGTAACCACCCTGTCGTAACAAACGAATTTAGCATATATTTTTTATATTACGAATTAAAATTTACAATATAAAATATTACATAAATTATATTATTCACATATCTCTTTTTTTCTTTTAACATTATTCATTTTAATTACCTATTTGATATTTTGTTTTGTTTCATTTATTTAATATGTATAAACCTCGAACGGAAACCGCACACTGTTTTTTCTTTATTCTTTCTCTTATTTATAACGCATTAAAAAAATAACGTCCGAGGGTTTGTACGGAGTATATAAAAGATAATTTGTTATTGACAGACTGATAATGAGAGTGTTAATTGTAATTAATTAATTGTGTTAACTAGTTTATAGAAAATAAAAATACTATTTTCTAGTGATGGGCTAGATCGAAAAATGTTGAAATGTTCGATCTAGCCCATCATTACAATTTTTCTAATAAATTTATACATTTTTTTTTGTAATTGTTAGACAAATAACTCATAAACTACTCTTTATAAAATATTTTTAAAAAGAAATTATTTATTATTATTCACCTATTAAATTATTATTTTACAGTAAAGAAATGTTTATTAAATTACCCTTTGTAAAATGTTTTTTTTTTGTTTATTTTGTTGTTAACCCTTTTATTTTTTGAACTTGAATTTGGAATGTTTTATCCTAGAAAATTGCACGTTTTTTTTTAATTGTGGATTGATACAAATTGTTTTTCTTCAGTACGACATAATTCAATTCATAATTGAAGTTTTGATATTTTTTAATATGTTTTGGTATCAAGAAGTAACAGTTGCTAAATTATTTAAAAAAAAAATAATACAGGGTGCCCTAATTATTTGAATAAAAATTTATTGACATTACAATTTACGTATACGTATACTGTGGTCACAACTACATTCTCGTTTATTTTTATACCTTGAATATCGGTTATACGATTTGCTTCTTCTACTTCAATTATTTCTATTTTTATTTATTTTATCATCCAACATCAGAAAGGGTATACGGATTCGAGATGATTTATTTTATAATTTGCTTTGTTGCAGTTTTATTTAAGCCAGTATTAAATATATTGTGTTTGTTTTAAATTTTAATTATAATTTTTTAATTTAACCCAAACACAATATATTTAATGCGTCCAATTTGGAAGAATACGTTTTGGAAATTAACTCCTTGTTTTCTGAAGCACATCGTGGCACACAAGACAGTTTAACCCCGATCCTATGTCACACACGTTTTTTTTTTATTATTTTATATTAAAACTAGGAATTTTAAAACGTAATCAAACAATTGGCGCATTTATAACCTATAATAAATCTGTTTGCGCCAGCTGACAAAATCACAAGAAAACTCAGATGTTGTATCTCCAATAGTTATGCGATTGTTAAAGATATAATAAATGTAACAATTATTATTTCTTTGAGATAATCAAAGAATTTCAATAAGTTTTTTTTAATGAAAAATTAAGTAAACTGAATAAAAATAAAAATTATTATAAAATTATTTTCCCTTTAGCAGCCCTCATTTTTTTACTTACGTTAAGTAAGTACTTTATAAAACAAATGTACATTAAATCAACTACTTTTCACGTTTATATCCCTCCAGATATTGCATTATATAATGGACATTTGTTGTAGTGTAGCAATAACATATTGTAAAAAATAATTATTTTCAAATTATTTTTATTTAATTTACTTTAAATAGCTGTGGCCAAGTGAATAAATAATCATTTCTATTGTGATAAGTGGATGTAAAAAATAAATTTCACAATTTCCAATTGCACCATTCGAATCTATACGTTTCAAACATCTGTAAAATGTTCATATTTTTTAGGTTTCTTCGTTTTTATATTATTTTAAACAGGAAAATTGGAGCACAAAAATGGATACTTTTAAAATAATTAATTACATTAAAATGAAGGCCACGAGTACCCTTCATAATAAATATTTAATGTAATCAAAAAACGATTACAAATGGAAAAACTGTAAGGTAAGAAAAATATACGTCACTGCTCTCGCGAAATGGGAATCATTTCCTTAATTCTACCGCACATAATTATTAGATCGGCAATATTTGTTATAATTATTTTTCTGTCAGAAACATGTCAGCGGTTTAAAAAAACATTGGTTACTTTTTAAAACCACTTGTTCATGCTCATAATTGACGCTGACAGTAATATTATCGCCCTATTTAACAGTAAATTTAGATAATTTTTATATGTTTATTAATGAAGCCAACCAGTGCCTACTAAAGATACAGGCCGGAATGTTAGAGCAGGGGAGACCGAAATCTCGGAGTCTAAGGACTCCGAATGAGCATGAATTCAGTCGCTCGTAGACCGTAGTAACGGAAACATCTCATGCTCAATTTTAATTATATTCTTAATTTGGAATTATACCAAATTTTATAGTTTACATAATTTTTAATACATTGATTATTAGTTATTCATTTTTAAAATATATATTTGTATAAAATAAATTACAACTGTATATGAAAATAATTGTTACAATTTAACCCGCTTGTATTAAAGCAACGAGCAACCCAACTGATATAATTCAAAGCTTTTAGTAGTTCAAGTTTTTCAGGTAACATATTTTTACACTAGGTTGTCGATCCCAGATTAAATGCAGGCAGTATTCTGTTATTCTGTTTCTGCTGTTATTTTTATTTTTCAATATTTAACTGCCCGTTTTTATTCAAATGAATTAATTAAATTAATTAAAAATTAATTCTACTCGAGTTAACACTTTCTTGAAGGAATCTTAATGAACATAAATATGATTATTTGACGTCTCTAGTCACATTATAACCCGCAATAGGCGCACATCATTTTGTCGTGAGAAAATTGTGTAATTTTCAGTTTTTGTTAAATCAGTAAATTGTATACTATATCATTATTAAGTTACCTATAATAATGATATAATTTACAATTTGATTGGATAAAAAAGACACCAATGAACAAAGAAATGATGAAAATGTATTAAAATTGATAAACTTAAAAAAGTGATCGAAAAGAAAGTATGTAAACCTCAACCAAATTTAATACATGACAAATATATTGATAGGTTTCTGTATTACATTTTATGATGAATGAAAATCTTAGTCCTAAAAATTCAACAATAGTTTGAGCAATACATTTATTTTTTCTGATATGACCAAAAAATAAAATTAAACAATTATCAAAAACAATGTCTTAGTAATCGTTAAAAATATTCAAATTAGGTCTATCAATTGTAACATTATAACTTTATAATCCGATGAAGGTAGTAATATAATTGCTATGAATGAAAGGTATTCATAGATATTGAAAAGACTTCTTACAGAAAAATAAATTACAAAAATTAAAAATCGATCCAACAAAATAATTCAGTAATATACAGAATATTGTATGACATAAAATATTTCAATATTTTATGTTATACAATTTTAATATTTAATAACTAACTAACTATCTTTATTCAAATGTGTATATGTATGTACAATAATATACAAAAATTAGAAATTATATTCTGTAGATGATGAATCGGCTATCGAACGGAGGTCTTTCAGCCTAATATTTAATATTTTATCTGAAAAAGATAAATTGCACGGTTTATTAAATCTTTTAAAAAAATCATAAAATAGATACACTTATTGAATGGTAATAACTTGGTCTACGATACTACCATCAAATAAGCATTTTATTTTTTTAACAAACCGTCCAATTTGTGGGGGGGGGGACTTAAACCCTTTTTTGTATTAAAAACAGCATAGATTTAAACTTTTAACCAATTTTTAAAAATTAATGCGTTTTTAATTTTCTAAATTGGTTCAAGATTTTGAGAAAATGACAGTTATATTTTAGAACAGCTTGTACTTTCTTTATATTGTTTGTTTACTTAAAACATCATAATAAGTCACCCCTAAACTTAAAAATTAAACCTGGTATGCTTGGAAAATAGCAGACAATGGGGTAAATATTGAATAAAGAAAAATGTGGTAGAGATTGGATATTAGCAAGGTTAGTTGGCTTTTGAAATTACATACGATTGAATTTTTAAAAGAGGAAAAGAAGAACGAAATAAAACATGGAAGTTAAGAGGCCAGTGTGTATGTATCGGTATATGGAAAAATAATGTAAAATGTTAAACGCTCTAAAAAAATAAGATTATTACTTACTGTCGTGTACTATTTAATTTAATTTTTATATTAATAAAGCAAAAAAATCTGGATAATGAAAAATTAAAAATATATACGTAAATGTGACTGTCCTAATTTCATATTGATAACATTGCAAATAAATGTACTATCAAAAACATATTTAATACACTGCATACGTAAAGAGTCAATACATAATAACTCAAATTTTCTTTTCGTCACTGCTTAGCTCTTGTAAAATGCTTAAAAATATTAGTTTTATACCACTTAATTCCGACGTGTAAGAGTCAAATATTATTTAGTGATAGACGAAGATATATCATTATATACGTCAGATCTTTGCTTTTTTGCCACGTGACTGATGAATATGTTATGAACCTCTCACAATTTATTTCAGTCCGATACACACAGGACTCAGGAAAAGCATTATATCAGAGAATGAATTCTCTGGCTTGGACTATGTTTCACCTGTTTCACTCAATTTTATGGAATTGACACTAAATATGCTATTGAAAATAAATAGATAGTATTAGAAACATTTACATTTATTATAGAGGTAGAGTGGCTAGAAAAAGCATACACCCCGTTTGTTGTATCGTAGGGGAAATGCGTAAGGGGGATAAGCACAAAATAACACTTCAACCGATTTTTACGTCCAACCCAAAACTCGTTAGTGAGTGTTTGTGCTTTACTGGCTTGACAGTTTTTGTTAGTGTTCATTCATTTCTAGCAATATTTTATTGATCCATTTCTGCTTATGCGTTTATTTTCAGAATTTAAACTAATCTCTACCCGCTTGTTAAAGTTTGATAAGCAAATTGCTTGTAAATATAATCCTATTAAAAAATATTTACTAAAACTGAAAATACACAATTTTCTAAGGACAAAACGAAAAAACGAATGAGTGCTTTAAATTTCGTGTCGATAATTTGTTGAATTACTAGGATGTAGTCGGAATCCTTATAATTCAACAAACTATTAACACGAAATTTAGACCACACATACTCAAAAAAAAAACAATTAAATATTCAAAACTTACGAAATATCCAATGAGTTCAATTGACAAATGTTGATTTAATGCAAAATTCAGGATGGCTGAAAATTCATTGTTCTGCTTATATTTGCAAAAATATTAGATACATAAGTATGAATCTTAGTATCTACAAAATAACGCAAGCATTTATTTCCATGGTCTAGTAATCTCTCGGAAAATATATTGTATAAATTGGAATGACCCGATTTGCTTCTTGGGATTTATGTCCTTAATCAAATTGTATTTAAAATTATGTTTAATAAGATAAATAAAAACACTTAAACTTTGTTTGTATAACTGAGTTTTTAAAGTATTTTAAGTGTTTTTATTTATGTTAATAACGATGTATAACGAAGTAGAAGCCTCCACAGTTAACAGTTTTATGTTTAATAAGTATTATTTGGTTTAGGATTATACTCTTTATATAAATCATTACAATACTGAGTGATGTTTTAGACACAGGGTAAAATAACAGGAAATAATCATTATGAATTATAAAAGAACATATTCGCTTGGTCTAAGTTATTTAAATTAAATAAATAGAGAATTAATATTACAATGAAATTATTAACACGGAAAATTCTGGTATTGATCAATAAAATTCGATCAATCCCTTTTTCCAACTACAAAAATTTCTTAGACTGTAAGTTTGTTTTATTTAATTTAATAGTCAATAATTAATTCATACAATTGAATAATTAAATAATTATTTACCCGTTAGCTACTACAACTGTTTGAATTACCTAACGTAAATACTTCAAAAAAGGACAAACATCCATTGAAAAAACTACTTCCCGAGCAAATACCCAGTACTATTATCGAATATTATCAAAAGTGGTTATTTCAATGGATGTTTGTCATTTTTAGAGTGCTTACATTATGAAAGCTAATAACTTTCAGTTGCTAAAGAGAAAATAAGTAATTAATTTTTCAATTGTAGGAAATAATCATATTTATTAAATATTTTGAATTATTTAAAAATATAAAATATGAGTGTTAGAAGGCAATAGCAGTATACTATAATGAGTTTTGACAAGTATTGCCATATGGAAACATATTTGATAAGTATTTTCAATAAATAAAACGATTCCAGTTGACTATCATTCCATTAATAGTCTCAATCTTATCCATATTTAATGCAAAGTCATACTTGTGACACACCATTCTAAAGGCAATATGATTAACATTATAACATTATGAAACTCTTAAAAATACAGGCCATTCCATTATAATATATATACAGAGAGCATTTTTTATCAGTATACATTTCCCCTATGTATACCTGCAAAAAACGCGAGTCAAATGCATTAATGTATGTGTGTTTAGTTGCCTATAACACGCAACTAAACACACATATGCCAAATAATCAACTAAACATACACACATTAATCGATTCAATGCAATTGACTCGCGTTTTTTGCAGGTATACACTTCTCCGAATGTACACTGATATAAAAACCTCTCTGTATATATATATTGGGAAGATACTTGTCATTTTGTAGATCATATTCTGTATTCTAAGTTTTATATTAAACTTCTTATTATTATTATTGTAATATTTCAACATACATAAGCTGAACAATAAAAAAATAAGACATACTTGTGTTAAAGCAAGACTGCATACCCATAAAAAATATTATCCTTTCTAACAGGATATCTTATTTTGTCAATTTTCAACCTCACTTAAATGTGAACACATACTTTTTATTTCTGAATCTTAGTACAGTTTTTAACTATAGGTCACGACCCCTATATTGGTTAGCGAAATTTTAATGTAAAATATATTAATGTATTTGTGAGAGTTTCAACAGTGACAATGTGTACCACACGGTTCGTGAGATGGGACTCATATCAATTCTAGAGATGTAATATGAAGTAACTGTTGAGTAATTGTTACTTATTAAAAACTCGTCGTGACTTGTTATGGCCAGAAATAATAATAATAATAATAATAAAAAGTGATACAACGAATTTACTGACAATATAGAATATATCATATTTACAATAAAAATTTTACTTAAACAAATATTGTTACTAAAAGTAATCAAACTGATAAACGCAACAATTATACTGTAATAAATAACTTTACTTCTGTAACGATTTGCAGCGAATGTGTTTAATTACCAATGTTATATATTTTTTTTATTTCCTTATACAACATAAATGATTACTAGTAACGAGTATTTTATAGAAACGTAACGGTTACTAACGAGTAAGTGTGGTGTGTTACATCTCTAGTCAGTTTCAGTGAGGCAACAGTTCAGCAAGAGCTACAATTTAAAATGTTTATGCTTCGTTATTTTATATACATCTAGAGCTGACAATCTTAGCTTGTAATTGTAAAATAGTGTTTCTATTAACATTTTCATAAATTTAAATTAAAATTCGACATTATTAAGGCTTCTTTGTGCTCAAGAAAATAAAACCTTAATTTTTTCATTGTGAAATTTATATTTGCCATACATTCTTATTGAAACAGATAATGATAAGTTTTTCAAAGTAACTGTTGCAATATTGTAAACTTTAGGAAAAGATCAATTCTTTCTGAAGTAACTATTAGAAGATTGTTAATGAAAAAAATACTCGGTATCTCATTAGTGACTAGTCAAGTTCAGGCCCATTAACCCTTTATCGCATCATGTGCCATAAATGGCACAAAATGGATTTTTTACGATTTTAGCTCCACACTTCTCTTAACTGCACAGACAGCCATATCTGGTGCATTCAAATTAAGCGGCGGAGCTATACGAGGGACGCTTCGGCAGTTGAACCACAGTATACGTATACATACATATACCACAGTATACATATATTATACAGGGTGTCGTGTCTCAGCGTTCGCGCCGAGAAGCTTTACGGCTAAATGGTTTATTTTTTTCAAAATCAGCTTTCGCAGGCGTATGTAGGTCTATTAGGACCACATTTTAAAATTAGTATCAAATATACAGGGTGTTCCATAAAAGCATTGCGTATCATAGTTATATTTTTTCTAATGGAATGACCCATATTTTATATTTTTTTCAGATTCTACATCAAAAATAAAGTTAACTTTCATAATATGTTCATATGCCTAAACCTAATAACTTTTGAAATATTTAAATATTTTTGGAAAAATTGACGTTTCGAAAAAAAAATCATAACTTTCAAATGGGTGAATGAAAACAAATGAAACTTTGTGTCAGTATATCTGACTAATGGGTGAATATTTCAGACTATTAAGAGGAATTTAAAATCTTAAGATGTTTTGATAATTCAACATATCTCCAGAAGCACATTCAAGGTTAAATTTCGTGCTTATTTTAAATGGCACACCCTATATATAATAGGCCTATCTTGTAGGAAATTGTATTGTGTTTCAGAAAGTATCAAGGTATTCTTCACCTAAACCTAATAGTTTTCAAGATTTATCCATTTTTGTTAATTTTCGTCATTATCATTATTATTTTAATATGACAATGTAACATAAAGCGCCATCTATTGCTTAATTTAATAATTATTATTGACAGTTATTCTAATAGGCTTTTGTTTATAAGCAAATTTAATTGACACATTCGCATTATTACTAACAATTGAAAAAATAATGTTCCTTTAAATGAAAGAATTAACATGATCCTAATAATAATGTAATGTTATTAAGATTGTCTCTTAGTGTACAAAATGTTCTCTGATGGAAGACATCCTAATAAGAAGACTGTAGAGGAAGTTTTAAATACATTCAAAACTGTAGGCAGTATGAAATATTTGAAAAAAAAAAAACTACCTTGAATACAGTAACTAATAATGAGGAGACACAATTACAAGTTTAATTCCATTGAATATTCGTCAAAAAAGGTGGTTTAATAAGCAATAAATTGGAAGAATACATGGAAAGCAGAATTAATAATACATTTAGATCAATTATACCTAATATGCTGAGAAATGTCAAAATATCATTTAAAATAAAATTGAATTATGTATTCGATGGTAGTATTTTTGAAAATTTATTATAAATTGCTTTTAATACTATTTTGTCAATTTATTTGATGTATTTCGTTATATTTGTTTTACAATTCTAACAAAATTTTATCAAATAATTTACACATGTGTAAATAAATAATGCAATTATATATTCATAATTAATAAAATGAGTGTATTAATTTAGGAAATATCTCGAAAATCATTTGTTGGGTCAACTGACTTTATTTATAAACAATAACTAAACTCTTGCCTTTATGGAATAATAATAAATATTATATTGAACAATAGATGGCGCTTTGTATCGACTTTCCATGTTATGAATAATAAATATTATGTCAAAAGTTAACGAAAATGCATATATCTTGAAAACTATTAGGTTTAGGTAAAAAATATCTTTATACTTTTTGAAATACAATACAATTTCCTACAAGATAGGGCTATTAGATATAGGGTGTCCCATTTAAAATAAGCATGAAATTTGACCTTGGATGTGTTTCTGGAGTTACGTTAAATTATCAAAACATCTTAAGATTTTAAATTAATGTAAATAGCCTAAAATATTTACCCATTAGTCTAATATACTGGTACAAATTTTCATCTGTTTTCATTCATCCATTGGAGAGTTATGATTTTTTTCAAAACGTCAATTTTTCCAAAAATATTTAAATATTTCAAAAATTGTTAGGTTTAGGCATATGAATATATTATAAAAGTTAACTTTATTTTTGATGTAGAATCTTAAAAAAAATATAAAATATAGGTCATTCCATTAGAAAAAATATAACTATGATACGCCATGCTTTTATGGGACACCCTGTATATTTGAAACTAATTTTAAAATGTGGTCCTAATAGACCTACATACGCCTGCGAAAGCCGATTTTGAAAAAAATAAACCATTTAGTCGTAAAGCTACTCGGCGCGCACGCTGATACACCCTGTATATAGTCAACGGCACGTGATGTCAAGTGCATTCTTGTCGAATTTCTTTGACGTGCTGATATGTTCACAGTTTGAAGAGTGTCTTTTTATTATAAGCAAGTGTTTTTTCAACTAACAAAAATATAATTCCATTAGCTAGTGGTATTAGGTACCTGTTCAAGTAAGTGTTATACATTATGATTACGGATAACCTATAAAAAACAGCAAAACAGCGTTGTCCCATATATGGTACACTATGTAGCGATGGACTATTCCACATTATATGTATTGTTTGCAGATATATATCCAAAAATATTTAATGGATAAATGAGCGCTGACCGAATTCCAGATCTTCCTAGTGAAGAATTCGATCTCTGACGAGAATGGCATAGATGATGCAATAATATTGGCACTGGTTGTGACATCAAGAAGCCTTACTTGCAATATTATGTTGAGGAACTTGTGCTTTCAGCAACCGATTCATCAGATGATAGCACCCCTTTATCTAAAACACAAACAGTACTTCGTAGAAAAATGAAACAACTTAATGACGTCCATAACTGGGTAGATGGGAATCTGAGAAAAACTGCAAATAAAATTCAATTTATTGATTGCGAAGATTTGTCCTCCTCAATTTTAGAATTAGAAACTTCAATCCAACTCTTCTAGTTTCTCTTGTCTGAGAAAAGAGTCAGTGCAACAACGTCCAAACAAACCAGCCAACATAGAAAGACGAGAAATTGAACAATTTATAGAAATTGTTATTTATATGTACATTTTTTAGCTTCCTTATACAAGACATTATTGCAATGTCAATATTGGTTATCCAGCAGTAAGTAACGTAATGAGCTGTAATAGGTTTGAAGAAATAATTCGTTTTTTACGCTTGAATAATAATTATGGCATAATTTAAAAGGCGTCACAAATTATTCAAAATTAGACCGGTTCTCAACCATATAAAAGAAAGATTAGTATAAATCCCCAAAGATGAACAGATAATATCAACAAAAGCCCGAAGCCGAAGAAAAAAAACACATAAACGGGGCTTCAAAAATTTTATTCTTAGCAGTGTATGTGAATTCAACTATGATTTTTTTAGGATCCTAAAGCAATACTGTATCTACAGGGGCACCAAATCTTAGCATGAGTAGTAATGTGGTTTTAAAATTATCGGATACCATACCAAAACATCAACATTACAAGTTATTTTTTGACAATTGGTTTTCTAGCAATTTTTTCACCAATGTGGGTATATTCTGCCATTGGGAACAGTAAGACTGAATCGTGTTCCGGGTGTGGCAATACCGTCGGAGGAATTAATAAAAAAAATGCAGAGGTCATATAGTATAAGAAATGGTTTGATAATAAAACCCCTACTACCATATCAACATATGCTGGAAGTGAACCAAAAGTAAAATACCCATAAATTGATACCTTGCCCCAACAGTGTCCTGATATAAAATAATTATATGGGAGGAGTAGATCTTGATTTTATGTTATGCATAAAAATCAAGTCTAAGAAATATTACTTCAACATATTTTTCAATTCTATTGATTGACTACAACCAGTCAATTGTAGGTTATTAGCCAAAAGAGTTAAGAAATTGGATATGCTTCTTTTGGATACAAAACTGGAAATAGCAGATACTCTTTGCAAAGCTGACAGGACAAAGTGGGAAGGCCGTCACGTGAAGGTCTTCAGTACATGTACGACAATAAAAAAAAATAACCTACAAAAGAAATCCCCTAAGAATATATTCGGCAGGATGGCCTTGATCATTTTCCATATTGGCAGAAGACAGATCGACAAATATGCACAAAATGTCAAATTCCTTTAATAAAGATAGAAACCATTACTTACGGTTTCATACAGAACAAAATATATTTCTGAATACATAGTGAATATTTTTTTATTTATTTGTATTAGTTAAGTCATTTTGTCAGGAAGTTTTTATTAAAAAAACTACATCAAAATATACTTCAAGTTTTCATGTAACTGATTGTTTGTCAAAAAAAATAAAATTCATGCGGTGAAGGCTTAAGAAATTTTAATTTTCACCATTTAAAGTCTGTAACTGGAATCAAAAAAAAAACAGTTATACAGTGACTGAAATTAGGGAACCTTTTAAATACTTAATACGAACCAACAAATACACTAATAGTTTTGAAAAAGATAGACTTTTACTGAAACCATGTGGTAAATGTAATAAATGCAAAATTTGCAGAATGAAATAAGAATTTAATATTAATAAATAAAAAAAAAAATGAAAATAAATAATAATATTCTGTAAAATGCTGATTTACTTCATTTGTATAGGTTTGTTATTTATTTTAGTGACAATAGGTTGGAATTATAGTTACTACAATAAATATACACAAACTATTAATATTTATAATTATAAATAAACAAACTTAGTAGAGCAGTGTTTTATTTTAACCCAGACATTGTATAACTAAGTAGAAATAAATTATAAAATCCCCAGATTTTATAATTTATTTCTTTGAATTAATTACTTACAAAGTAATTATGAAACAAACATCCAATAAAACAACTTGGGTAATAGTTGTTTTATTAGATGACTGACTATTGCATTACTCTGTTGCTGTTGTATGTAAGCGAAACAACAAAAACATTTATTGAAGGACCAATATTTTACGTAAATAAATAAATGTAATACAAAGCCATCCGTAGACATTAATTTTAATTAAAATTCCACTGTTTTGATTCTATAAAAGTTAAATAGAAATGGTGAAAATTGTGCAAGAACTTGAGTACAAAGTAACATTAAAATAATGAGAACTGAGCTTAAAGGTAATAATTTTATAATAAAATATAATTTAAAATATTTATTAAAAAAAACACCCACTCCCTCTCTCTAAAAATATTCTGTTCCATTTTTTTTTTATTTTACAAATTGTTCACCCTGGCATAAAACGGATTTACAACGCAAATCAAAACAATTTTTCACGAAATGCGTTTAGGGTGAACTTTAAATAAATCCGGCAATACCGCCGTTATTCGCAAAGCAGCTTACTGATTGGTTGTTTAAAATTAATTCATCTAAAAAAAAAAAATAATAAGCTAGAAACCAAAACCCACTTTTTGATACAGATTATGTCTCAGAGCTCAATATCAGTGTCATAAATTCTGCTTGAATAAAATGACATTTCTCCATGGCTCAATGGGATCAGCCGATCTTAAGTCTAAAGATAAAGCTTGAGATCTAAATAACTCTTGAAACGTGTTGGAGAAACAAGGCATTAATTTCTTCACTTGTTCGAAATAATGAATTAAATAAGTAGACATTTGTTCTTAAAGCAGCAATTGCAAAATAATTAAGAAAAAAAAGATTCACCGGTTCGAAATAAAGATTTTTTTCTTTTAATAAGAGTGTTAATGAAAAAAAATAAATAATAGGTCAGAAAGACCTCTGGTAAATAGCACAGAAGACCCACATGTATTGTAATTATTTATGTTAAATTGTTTTGTATTATTTGTGTAGCCTAAATAAATATGTGTTTATAAATAAATTCCTAATATCATTACTTCTTCATGGTCTATAAAAACATTTAATTGTAAGAATTCATTTCAATATAAACAAATAAGGGCACCCTAGATATACAAAATTTTAATTATAAGACCCTTAAAATAATTTAAAACTTTGTTTAGAAGATAATTTCTATAAATTATATATTCTTAGGTTTAAAGGAGATTTTTTTAAATTCTATAAACATAAAAATTTATATATTAATAAAAAAAAATTCTGCACCAACAAAACTAATGATTTTAAAAAAGACGCTTTTAATTCAACTCATGTTACTTCATACTTTTTTACAGTAAAAAAATAGTTCTATTGCAATTAATTTCATGTTAAAATAAAATAAAACAAAAAAATAATATTAACGTCTCTGCCGTAATTTCTTAAAATACATACATTAATCATTCACAATGATTTTTGTTCCCTAAATTATTTAACAGTTTTTAATATACAACTAAATTAGATTTACAATTTAAGAGAATTAAACTATGTAAAAGGGGGATGATACTTGACGCATTGTACAAAATGTGTTATTTAATTTGTTCATTCGAGGTATGTGTGAGTTTTGCATGTTCCTCACAGATGTATGAGTAGTGTTGCAAGTGGTACACAATTAACATAGCTGAAGTAATAAGATATACTTTAGCAACGTTGACACATAACATATTGATTGGAGATACAATTTAAGATCGCAGTACCATAGGGACAAAATTCTGAACACGTTTTGGGTAAACTACTACATTCACATGGGTTTTGATATGTCAATTAATTTGAATATTGGTTTCTGGTTTCACTATTTTGATTTTAATTATTGCGTTTATTTGGTGGTTTATATTTATTTCATCATTTCCTTTAGTGCAATTTTGTTAAATTAAAAATTAATTTATTGGTGCTTCAAATTGGAAGGAAAGTTGGTGAAAATTTACTCCTTGCTCTTTGAAACACATCTTAGCACAAAACACAATTTAATCATTATAACACATCACAGTACTTTCTGGATGTGATATCCATAGGTTTGTTCGTAGATGTATGAACTAATGTAGCAGTTTCTACACTTATAGCAATATAAATCTTACAGGTGACAATGTAAACTTACTCTCAGTTCAACTTAGTACAGAGGAAACAAACAAATCATATACGTTTACTTGTAACATTAACTAGCATTGAACTTTTTACGCTCATTGAATGCAATTGAAACCGTATGGGTGTTGTTAAATACTTGCACTCAGTTCACGTTAGTATAGTACAATCAAACCTATTTTAAACATTTGGTTATGTGCCGTATAAATTCTGTGGAAGGTGTGCACAAACGCACAAGCATTCATAGGTCTCGTTAGACCCTTAATGCTTCCTCCCTTTGGCATAAGTAAATACCAGCCCGCCTGTTGAGGTGAAATGCAAATGTTGGTCCCCTAAAGTGTTCCAAATTTTGACACCAGATGGAGTATCGCTTATATTATGTCTCCAATGATGTGGGTATCAGCAATTGACATAAAATTAGCGAGATCCAGTTATGGTTTTAGAGACTAGGTATGTGTGGTATAAAGAAACACAAAGAAAAAAAAATAACTTCATATTAAAAATCAACCTATTAATACGTGCCTTTACTTTCAAGTTATCGCCAACTATTTGTTGTTGGTGAATACTTAGAGTTAGAGATTATCAGAATTATTGTATTCCTTTTCTTTATATTTGTAAGAAATATTGTATAAATTAAAAATAGTGAAAATTAAAATAGTTTTAGCGTTTTCTGGATATAAAATTCATTAATTGTGTTTAATACAAATAGACATTTTCCTCATGTGAAAAAAATTTAAATAAACATATGATAATACATTTTAATAAAATATTAAAAATATAGCAATAAATTGTATAATTTTAAATTCTCAAAAGGATATTAATTAATTAAAACGAAAAGTAAACTACAGAATTTTTCTTTCATTTCATGAAGTTAATCTTATAATTATCAGTGTACTCTTATCATTATTAGAAGTTAAGATTTTCTCTGATTAAAAAAGTATTTTTTATTGAAATTAAGATTTCGATGTATAATTTCCCTACATCTCACTTTGTAACTTATTGGCAAATAGTATATTGGACCTCAAATTGCAAGTATAAATGTATGAATATATAAAGAATTGTGGTGAAAAGAAATACAATAATTGTTGTTATAATAAAAAGAGTGCATGTACTCACCGATAACTGTCCTTGATATCTCCCTTTATTGTGAATATTATATTTAAAAATCATAAGTAGTTTAATAGATTAAAATTGGTTAACTGGGGATGGCAACATTTTGAGTAACATATTTTCACATGCTGTTGCCGGTCTGTATTTAGTCTCATTCTAAAAGATTGGCCGTAAATGATGTTAAAAATCTTTGCTCTCCTTTACCATAACCACTATACCTCTTTGTTTGATCACAATACTCCATAACATCATTAAAAATTATCACACGCGTTTGTACTGACATAAGCTCGTTATGAATGATAAAATGTACCATGCTTGGTCAAGTAACTCCCAAAAAATGATTATTCTTAAAACAATTTGTAACATCCCATCAGTGTTTCAACAAAATATACCAACAATTAACAAAACAGTCACATAAAATTTCTCTTGAGGTGCACACAAAAACTTAGTTAAAATAAAACATCAATTAGACTCACATTAGTGAGACGTTACAGTTTTTCTCGACACAAATGAACCATAAAAACACAGCTATACCAACACAGATTTAAAAACTATGTACAAGATTAAATAAGTCTTTGGTAGAAATGTAAGTAAAAAAAAACAAAGAAAAATATGTTTATAATGGGAGTGAATGTAGTTTTTGTTTATCATTTAAACCTAATTAAAGCCACGATGGCCTGGTCATGGATTCATACTGTTGCCGCATGCTCAGTGCTGGGTGATACCCAGGCGGGTAAGCTCCGGGTGGCCCCAGCAGTCCCTGGTGTAATACCCCCGCCTGCAAATACTGTTGGTATATTTGAGAATTCGGATCCATTAATCCTTGAGGGTGGGGTGGCATGAAGGGCGCCCCAAGTGGGAAATTCGTTGGCCTGGATTGGGGCCCGGCTATAAATGGATAACCCGGCTGTTGCTGTTGCTGATTGGTCGCTTGGTGGGCACTCTTGGACGTGGGCTTTTCGCCGGATTCGGGTGTGGAGCGGTGGTGAGCGGCTGCCGCCGCGGCCATGTAGTAGTTGGGCGGGCAAAAGTTCGGGTAAGAATCCTTGTCAGAGTACAAACTCAGACCAGGTGCAGTGGGGCCAAAGTTGAAAGCACTGCCCGGCACCACACTGGCGGTTTTTAAGGAAATGGCGCTCGGTTCCATCGATGGATTTTTCAAACCACTGTAGGATTGGAAGCCTTGTGCTGAGACATTACCTGTGGGTTGTTCAATGGCACTTGTTGGTGGAGTTGCTGAAATAAATAATAGTAGTATTAATTATAAAGAACTGTCGATTGCTTCTTTTTGTTGGCGTAAATTAATAAAATAGTAAATTATCAATTTACGTCAATACACTAACGCTGACGCCCAGAATTAACAAATAGCTAAATTTTATTACTATTCAAGACATTTATTTTAGTACAACAGTCAAATTCCATTTAGTACAGCCCATTATAATTTAATCAAAGACAAATTACTGTATTGCCTTTTCTCTCTAACCAATTGTAAAACAATGTTTTAAATTAATCAGTATAATTATAATGTGATAGATTTATGCCTTATTTATGAATTAAAAAGTGGTTGTATAAGAAAAGTATTTTTTAATATGAGTAAATTTAGAGTGTGTTTACTGGGAACAGTTGTAGGCCTATCAAATCCCTGAATCAGAATGAACTTACGTATTTTAAATGAAAATTTGTCTTTACAATAGTAACCATTACTGTAGAATTTTTTTTTTAATCTTGACTGTTGCTATTGTTCACTACAAAAATTGTTATATAAAATCAGAATGTAGGGGGTTAAGTGGCAGAACAATTTTGAAGAGTGGGTAACAAGAAAGAATGTAGTAGGAGTAGTGGAAACATAGCAAGTGAGAGGGAGTGATGGAAAAGCTACCAGCGGGGTTTAAATGGGAAATGAGAGGGGTTAGAAAGAAGACAATTCAAGAAAGGGCAAAGAGGGCTATCGTCATGGGAACAAGGGAGGGGCTGCAGGAGGGTAATATGCAATATAATAAGGAGGTGAAAGGGGTGGTTTAGAAAAAATGCCAACAAGGAAGGACATATCTGATAATTGGGACAGTGTACATGAATAACAATTGAGAGGAAGTGAGAAAAGAAATAGAGGATGAGGCAAGTAGGGGAAATAGATGTATAGTGGGTGGATTTTAATGCAAGGATCAGAGAGAGATGTGGGAGAGTAAATGACCAAGTCACAAGACAGACACATTAATAAAGAAGGAAGAATCTTGGGAGACTGGATTTTGGAGGAAGGGTGGGAGGTAATAAATGGATGCTCTGATGGGGAAGAGACGTACCCAGGACAACAAGGATCATCAGTTATCGACTATGTGATTCATTAGAAAAATGAAGGTAGAGGAAGTGCTGGGATCGGATCACTGGCCGATAGCTGCAGAAATAAAGATTGATGGGTATGAAAAAAATGTGCAGAAACAAGACCGCTGGAAGTTAGCAGAAGGAAGAAGAGCATTGGAAAATATGAAACTTCAACAAAAGGTGAAATGGGGATATATTGAAACCATGGAAGAAATGGAAGAATCCATAGTCAGATGTGGGAGAAGAGTAAGAAGAGGAATTAGGGGACAGCACCGATGGTTTGATGAAGAGAAGCGGTCGGTCAAAGACTGGAGAGCAGGATTAGGTGAAGAAAAATTGATAATACAGAAAAGAACAAAGTATAAGAAGATGTGTGAGGAGAAGAAGCTTCAAACAATCAAACAAATTGAAATGGAGATGAAGAGGTGCCGAAATGAGAAAGAACTATGGATGATATTTAAGAGAGAAGGTGTGACGAGAAAGCAGGAGACATTATTAGCAGATTGGGTGGGATATTGTGAGAGTATATGTGGAGAGCCAACAGGGGTAAGGAAATGTTTACAGAGGGAGAAGTAGAAAGGGCTTTTGAGAAAATTAGCCTATACAGGCTAGACTGTATTGGTTGAAGGAGGAAATGTGGAAGATAGTGGGAGAAGAAGGGGTCTTGTTAAACAAGACGTAGAGGTGAGTGGCTAGAAGAGATGAAGGAAAAGGGGATACTGTGGGAAACGCAAGGCGGATTTAGGAAGGGGAGGAGAACACGAGATCAAATGAGGTGGTTGGGAGGATATTAGAGGAAAAAAGAGTGTGTTTAAGCAAAACAACATTGTATTGCTGTTAAAATATGGACTTAAAATTGGCGTATGACTCTGTGCCAAGAAAAAAGTTGATGAAGTGTCTGAAGAGTAGAGGTGTGAATAATGTGACAGTGGAATGGGTGAAAAGGGTGAAAGAGAAAGTGGGTGAAAATGTGTCAGACAACTTTAGGATGAAAAAGGGAGTAATGCAAGGGTGCCTACTCAACCCTTTGTTATTTTAATATATATAAGGTAGCCCGAAAAGGTGTGATAATCTTCAGGTAGTGTGATTCGTTCATTAAATTAAGATAAAAAATCTAAATAAAAAAATATTGTATTCTTCCTCGTAACATCTTACAAGGCCGTTAAAGTATTAATAGTCTCTAAAAATTAGTATTATTTTCAAAATATTTTGAAAAAAATCAATATTGATTCTATTGATTTTTTTCAAAATATTGATTTTATTGATTTTTTTCAAAATATTTAGAAAATAATACTAATTTTTAGAGACTATTAATATTTTAACAGCCTTGTGAGATGTTACGAGGAAGAATGCAATATTTTTTTATTTAGATTTTTTATCTTAATTTAATGAACGAATCACACTAAATACTTCTTCAGAAGCGTTTTTAAAATAAAAATAGATCTGACAACTATGTATTTAATATTAAGGCTACATATGAAAATACATAGTTGTCTTTAAAAGTGAAGTGCAACTTTGACATATACATATCATATTTTTTTTTTGTTTAAATTTGTGTAAGTTCATTTTTGCGGCTTTACCTGATATTCAGCCGTAGCCCAACCCTCATTAACATAAGTTATTGCGTTTGCAATGGGCCTGGGAACGGTCGGGCGGATTTCGGCGAAACGGGAGAGATCCTGGGAAGCGTGGCCGGCCCTATTAAGCCACTCCACACATGCGCTTTGAATATACACCAAACTTCATACAGTCAACATCGCGAAAAGATTATTGTAATTTGTAAATTAAAACAATCCTACAATAGTAACATTCATCTTACTTTCTGAAGATGTATACATTCAACGAGTATGCAGATAATGGTAATTAATTCGAATATTTACTTTAATCTTTCATTTTTGATGTAAATTTCAAATATGAAAACACTTGTTTGATCCACTGTTGTCAAATTTACATTTCTTTAAATGGGCTCGAGAGGGTTATAAGCCACAATACAATATATTTTACTTCATTTTTCTGCTAGAAATTACCTGAAAATTATCACACCTTTTCTAGCCACCTTGTGTGAGCTTGAGGAGGTACTGCGAAAGGGGAGGTGGGGGGAGTAGTGATTGGGAGAATGAAAATATGGATGTTGACATATGCAGATGATGATGATGTAGTGTTACTGGCAAGAAAATGGCGAGAAATGAAAGATATGTTAGGGAGAGTTGAGAGTTATATTAATAAAAGGGGGCTGTGTGTGAATGTAAAGAAAACAAAATAGATAGAATTCAGAAATAGAGGAAGAATAGCAGAGTTGATATAAATGGGAGAAATGATTGAGAGATACGAGTTGTAAGTCAAATACTTAGAACAAAAAGCAAGGAAGGCATGGTGCGTGGCGAAAGAGAAATTGAGAATCCTGGTGTAGGGAAACTTGCTGATGACGTGCAAACTGTGGAATGTGTGTGTGAAGCAAGTATTGATGTAAGATGTAGAAACGTGGGGAATAAGAGTATGAATGCATTGAGAAAGAGCAGACGACGTTCCTAAAGCAGCTACTAGGAGTGGAGAGATCAACTCCTGGGTATATTCTATTTCAGGAATCAAATAGATACAGTATGCATGTTGGGACAATGGAGGGAGTGAATAGGTATGAAAGATTAGTGAAAGAGGTATGGAAAACGAGAGAGCGTAAATGGAGAATGGAAAGAAAAAGGATGTATGAAAAAGAAAAATGAATGGTTGGTACAGGGAGTAAATGTGCCGGCGTGGATTGGAGAAAAATGGTTGGAAGTGAAAGCGTAAGAGCGGCAAGAGTGCATTGTAAGAGTGGGTACAACCCAATGTATGGAAGTTGGCAAGTATATGGAAGGGTGCTAGAGTATCTAATAAAGACAGATTGGGTGAAGTCCAAGAATGTTACTCTGGCAAAGGCTAGATATAGAACGGAGGAGAGAAAAGGGACGGTATGGATGGGGGAACGATATGGCAAGTGTGTATTGTGTGTAAGTGGAAGGGACATATAAAGTCATTTTGGTGAAGAGTGCAAGGAGGTTGCGTGAAGAGTGGATAGGGGGAAAAAAGGATAGGTGAATAGATGAGAGAGGATAGTGCAGACGTAGAGGTTGTGATAAGATTGGAGCAGGAAAAAGAAAAAAGGGGGCCTGAATACGTGTGTGGAGAGGATCGGGAGAGATAAAGAGAGAAAAAAGTAAAAAATATTTGCAATTGTAAATAATGTAATATAAAGATGAATGTGAATGAGCTGTATGCCAATAAGGGTTTTTTTGTTACATTTTTATTTTTCAAGATAGAGAAATGCATTTATGTCTACAATTTAATAAACTGCCGTTCTATTTAATGGTAATATATATATAGAAAATCTTAATTTCTGAGAGTTAGATTAAATTATATCTCAATATTTATCATATAAATATTATATTACAATCGTGAGGGCAGTAACAGATGAGATAAGAGTTGGTTTAATACACTGACTATCCCAACTCTACCTTATCGACAAAGCACAAAAACCACATTGTAAGGGTATTATGAAGGAAGTGGAAACTTACGGATGATCAATTTCAAGTGTGCACTCCCAAGCCTGAGAGGCTGCTGCTGATTTATGCTAAGAATCCAACTGTCACATGATTTCCAGCCATAAAACTCAGGTTGGTGTAGAGTCGAAAGCTACCAAAACTAAATAAATGGGTCGCATATATATCATCAGCACTGTCATCGCTGATGTACGGCTCACACCACAAACTCAGAAAGTTGACAATAATTAATATGAAAATCTCCACTGAGAAGAAAAAAATATAAAAGAAATGTTCCCTGATGGAACCACTCATTAGAGAAAAGGCAAAAAGAGGTCCAGAAACTTTGCAACTGGGTTAAGGAAGGGGGCAAAACTATGACATATATAGTACTAACATACATAGGGATTCTAGTTTACTATCGAACAGGGTAAAGTATCTAGTCAATAGTATGTGTCAGAGAAAGCGTATTCTAGTTCGATATTAAGCAGTCAATTTCCTTCAAATTCGCAGTATATCTTCATTAAAACAATTGTTTCTCTTGTTTAATTACTATACTTTAAATACAAATTTCCCATTTAAATAAATATTACTTTATTTCATATCCTAAAATAAATGAAATTGTGAAATTTGTGAGCATTATGACATTTTTACATTAAAAAATTAAATGCTCCCAAATAATTAAGTTATAATAGTGTAAAACCAAAAGTGGAATATACAAATGTTGCTATGTAATATTTTTTTAAAGGATAAATTTTTTCAGAAATATAAAATGCATCTTATTTGAGAATTTTTCACTAGACACATTTTTAATTTAGCTCTTCAATTAAGATCAAATAACATTACTAGCATAATAGCATTTTTCAGCCAAACCATTTTAAAGTTGCAATGCAGTAATTTTTTTTAAATAATGCATTAATAGAAATGTAGTGAAGTGTCTTCATTTATGCACAATGCATTCGTACCTGCAATAAATTGCAAGTAAACAGCAGGAATGCATTTGTTGCCTTACTGCACCAGAGCAATACTTAACTAGAATACTTGCATCAATATCGAGTAAACTGGCTATCGAGTGCTGCTATGTTGCAAGTCAATACCGTGTAAACTAGAATTCTGTCCCAGAGTACAATAAACTATTTATTACCAGAACAGAGTCATCGTTAAAGAAGAGTAGATGGGACATATACAATAAGCATTATCTAAACAAAATGACACCACTGAGTTTTGCTTCTGCCTACTTGGAAAGTAAACAATAAGGTATGCACCTCAGCTTAAGCCACACCGCTAATACTAATAAATGGAAATTTTTATTTATAAATTCTCTTTTCTTAGTTGATATTCCTTAAAATACAACACAAAAAGTTTCAATTCAAATCATTAAATCTTACCTGCTTTACTCGTTTTCCTCTTCTTCGATTTTTTCTCCTGCATCTGCTGTTGCAGTGTGGGAGCTGGAATAGCCCTTTCCTGGTTGAGTATCGAAGTGTTCTGCATATCGCCCATGGTCCTGTTGTAAACCCCACTCGCCGACTGCATGCCATGAGTATAAGGCATCGAGTTGGGCTGCGAGAAGGCTGGTAGACCCGGCATTGTGTTAGCTGCAGGCATTGGTTTGCCAAACATATGCTGTGACGGAAGGTTCTTATCCGCATAGTAAGGACCGGCACTTGTCTGCAAGCCTGAGAGAATCCTATCCTCGTTCTGATACCTGTAAAATAAATTAATGGAAAATGAAAAATAAATAATTTGTAAGCACAAACAAAACAAATGGTCTTCAATTAGATTGAACTAGATTGAAATTAGTTTGAAAGCATTTGTTTGTTGTTTTTTTGTTGCTTCCACTAACAATCACACCATTCAATCCTAAAATCGAACTTACTAGCCTGATGCTTAACCTGTGCGTCACTGAGGTGGACAAAAAGCAAACATATTAAGCTTTGAAAAATGATCATCTCTGTTTAAAAAATTGAAATAATATAACTGCAACACATAAAAAAAATAATAATCTATTAATAAAAGTAAATCTTACGTACCTATCAACAATGTGTGATAAGTTAGCGATATTTCCTCTCAGCCCCAAGGATTGTTGAGACTGGAGATCCATCTCCGAGCTGTAAGTCGGTTTCGGCACCGATACTTCCTGTTTAAAACTGCTGAGACGGGACGCTGTGCTCACACTATTCACAGTTTCGGCAACGCTAGTCTGTGTTGGAATTTTATAACCACCAATATTCATGTGCTGCGGATTGCCTTGCTGCTCCTGTCCACCGCTCGACAACTTCAAATAATTAAGCTCGGCTTTACTAAATTGCTGTGGATTTCTTGTGAACGCCATGTCGTTGCCAGTGTAGCCTACGTTTACGTATTTCGACATGTCCATCTTCCGTTCCGGTTCGGGTAGTGTTCTTGCAGTGGAGGGGATGTTCAGTGGGAAAGTGTCGTTGTAGCTGAACGGGAGGTTGGTTGAAGTCGTCGGCACTGTGAAGGGAGAATTACGTAGGGATAATGGGTTGTTTGTTTCTTGAGTTGTTGGCTGGGAAGAGGTCTGTGGGAGGTTTTGATTAGCAGCCAAAGAGCGTGGTGGCTCTGGGATGTTTTGATGGACATACTTGGGCGGATCCCTAGTGGTCACTTGTTCATTTGGCAATCTGTAAGTAAAGAATATATGTATATTAAAAAAATGTTCATAGCCAAGCAGATATTAATTATCTGTGATGAAATATAAAAATTATTTCCGATGAAATTGAATACGAAATTTTATAAATGAATTTGCATTTTGACTTTATATGAAAGGGTTTATTAGTTTCTAATAAAAACTTTTTCATTGCTACATAAATTTAGATGCATAAATATGTATTTCAAAAATGTTCAAAAAGTTATGTGCATTATGGAAATAACTAGTGATCCATAAACTAGATATTGTATTAAATGAATTTCGTTTTCTGGTCATAAACAAGACAAGTTCGCCTTCCTTTAGTGGACGAAACAATGATTCTCAATCTACCTTGTAGACCCAAATTTTTGACGATCCCTCCTAAAAACAATGGATCACGTAAGCTTCAAAGAAGCAGCCAAACCCCATAAGGGATGACACAATATATCCCTGGTGGGGTTTGGCTGCTCCTGTAAATATAATTAAACGGCTTCGTAATAACTGAAACTAAAAGAACACTTATGGGTTCCTTTATAATTGCACAAAGCTCCACAGAGTTTGCTAATGAAGGAAATGCAACAAAGATACCAATGTCGGCAATACTAAAACTTTGAATTGTAAATTTTTTATTTAGTAAATATTAATTCTATATTCGCTCGTCATTACAAAATTTTATATTATAAAATTTATAATTGTTGTTTATTGCAGATTTATAATAATTAATAATAGTAACAATTTTTATTCACTTGTTTAATAATTAACTTTTAACAACCTTAAGAATTTATAATGCAGTTTCTACTGACAAAGTATAAATCCCAAAATACATGTGTATGGGTAGCCTCATATTACATAACGTTTTTGTTCTCCACATTAAATATTCTCGAATAAAAGTTTGTTATCATTTGTTATGCAATCATAAATATAAATATATATATATATATATATATATAAATATTTATTAGTTATCATTCTATGCTTAAATTAACATTTTAAGCATTTCTACATCAATTCTCCATGGATCCAAACTTAAAACTTGTTATAATTACATTTTTATAACTAATTGAGGTATTTTCAAATTAACCTTCAATTATCTTTCAAAGATAAATACTAGAAACAGTGTTAAAGAGATGTCAAAGATTTGACTTAATATTATTCCAATTTTAACCATCTCTCCACAATTAATATTAACCTTTCATTACCAAGTAGTAATGTTCAAAACCATCGTGATATTAACATTTTATACAACAGTTATTAAATAAATTGATTCATTGATTTCATTTTACTATTGGATTATTATATGATAATACACACATAAATTTCAAGAAACAATACACATATTTCTTTTTCTCCTTCAGTTCACCCAACCAGAAATATTAATTAATTACAGCTGATTATTACAACCGAAAAACAAAAAATCATAAACGAGAAACAAATTAAATAAAATTCGCGAGGGGCTAAAGCGCCTCACAGTTTTTACTCTGCAGTTAATTATAATACAATGTTTAAATATTTTTCTAATAAAAGTAATAAATGAATTATTGTTCACGTTATATTGTTCAAATTATTCATATTTAATTGCTAAATTTAAAATATTTAAAATAAATAGAACTAAATGGCTTTCATTTTCAATACTTACCTATTACTTATTAGAGACATATCCACATTACTCCTATTGTACTGTTGCTCATCATATCTTGTAGTATTTTGATCAATCTCGCTGTAAGCCCTCTTTTTAACAGGAAATGCAACAGGCGTCGGTTGTTGCAGCTTCTCCCTAGAGGGCTCACTTCTGTAGGAATCAACAGCTGGTGTTGTCTGCGATTGCTCCAACTGCTGTTGCTGCTGTTGTTGTTGTTGCTGCTGCTGCTGTTGCTGCTGCTGCTGTAACTGCTGTTGCTGCATCTGCAGCTGTTGTTGCAACTGCTGTAGTTGCTGCTGCTGTGGTTGCTGCTGCTGTCTTAACAAATCAAGACTGGCTTGTTGGGATCTATACGACTCTATGTTATCTGTTGGGTTTGGAACCGTCGAAGTGTGTTGATTGAAAACATCAATGCTTGATGTTAGTTTATTGAAATCTTCTTGACTTGCCCTGAAATTCACAGAAGTTTTAAATTTACTCTCATCATTTCAATTGCAATAAATTAATAAGTTATTTAGCAGAATAATGCTTTGTTTTTATTGATGCTTTTAAATTAATTTTTAAAAAGGTATAATTACAGGAGAGCTGATAAAATAATTAATTATTAATAATCGCAAGTTGTGTTTTTATGTCCTTTGCAACAATATTTAAATAAAATATAACATAAAAATATCAAACTAATGATAATTTGATAATGACAAGTGTAAATTGTTGAAACTATAGTCACAATAAATATATTTTTTGTGTTATACAAACAAAGTTTAAAGTGTTTTATTCAATTGATAAACTATGTATAACAAAATAAATTAAAGACGACGCAAGCGCCACCTTTTGCCTAATTTCAAGTGGCATCGTCAACGATTTGGATCTGCAAGGTAGACGACCGAGAATCATTGTTTCGTCCACTAAAGGAAGGCAAACTTGTCCTGTTTATGCAAACAAGAATAATAGATGAATGGTGGCTGAACATTTCATTAAATGTGAATGTGTAACAAAGTTGAAGCCTCAGTTATTAACAATTTAAAAATATTTTCCATCTTCAGTAGTTCAAGTTTTTATAAATATACATAATAAGTTGTAATGTTGCAAACGCTAGAATGACAAAATTAAAATAATTACAAATCATATTAACTATACTGACCGACAGAAAAAAACAGGTCACCATAAAATATTTTTAAAACCGAGTCATAATGCCATATATATATGGGTTTACATAAGAAGCATTGTTTGTTAAATTGCTTCATTCGTATTTTAAGATGACTTCATCATTTCCACCTTTTTTTTTAAGCAATAAAATCTGTTTTTAATGAGATCAAGAAGATTTTGTCATTTACGCATTAGCAGATTATACATTTTATTCGATCACTTATGTCTGACAAAATCAAATAGGCGCATGTGCATTGTTGGACAGTAGTTGTACAGTTAATAAATTTCGCAATAAAGGAAGCAGAATGCAGCTAACTGTTAAGGAAGTGTCTCAAATTGTCACTTTAATTGAAGATGGCTGTCGTTCACTGGGTATACCTGGTAGTATTTTTCAGAATGCTTGGTGTCGGTACTTGGACACTGAGAGTTTTGCTAGGTGAGAAATATCTGGAAGAAGAAGGGCAACAAATGCAGTTGATAATCGTTTTGTTGTACTCAGCGCACTTAGAGACCCGAGAACTACTGCTAGTCAGCTTCAGCATCTCCTTCAAATAGTTAGAGGGATTGAAGTAAGAGAGAGAATAATCAGACGAAGACAGGAAGGCGGCTTAACTTAAGGGAGGCTTACCACTGGCCCTGAATTATTACCAAGACACCGGAGAGCATATTTGCAGTTTGCACGACTGCATTTAAATTGAACGTCAGCGGAGTCAAGTACTCTTCTCTGATGAGTCCCGCTCTTGTCTGCGTTCGCCTGATAGTCGCGAGAGGGTGTGGAGACGACAATATGAACGATACGCAAACTGCATCATTTCCGAACGCCAACCTTATAAGGGAGGTTCTGTTATGGTGTGGGCAGGTATTTCTTCAGAGGCACATACTGACCTTATTTTGTAGAAAATGGTACTTTAAATGCAAGAAAAAGGAAAATATTCTGCAAGAAGCTGTTGTGCCTTTTTCTCATTTTATTGGAGATGATTTTGTTTTAAAGCACGACAATGCTAGACCACATGTGGCAGTTGTAGTGACACGCTACTCAAATGAGGTCGACATTCAAACACTGGATTGGCCAGCATGCAGTCCAGATATCAATCTAATTCGTAGTCGTCCAAAGAGCTAAAATTGCCATTCCAAGAATTCCATGCAATACCTCAAGATTTTTTAACATCTTTTAATTAATGAAATACCTTGTAGGTTACGCGATGTGATTCAAGCACGAGGAGGACGCCTCTGCACTATTAGGCATCATTATGTTGTCAGTTAAAATACCAAGTTTGATCTTTTTAATGAATATTTAAATTAAATTTCATTTTGCGTTTATCTATATTGTTTTTTCGGTTAATTTCTATTCAATAATGAATTTTCCTTTCTATTAAAATCATTTTTAAATTAAATCAAGATTTATATTAGTTATTTTGGGATTTTTTTTTTGATGGCTGCTTTCTTTTGCCTGTCAGTGTATAATGGAATGGTCAATAAGTCTTTAAGTCACTAAAGAAATATATTCACAATTACTTTTTCCTTTCCCTGACCCCTGTCCAAGGGAAAGTATTGTTTTTTTTTTCTTTACATTACATATGTATAAAGTAAAAAAATAATTTCAACTCTAACCTGTACTTCTCCAATGCAGGAGATAACTGTTGCATATGCTGTTGACTCTGTTGCTGCTGCTGATTCTGTTGCTGGCTCTGCTGCTGTTGGAACTGCGTTTCCACAGACACTGGACCACCCTGCCGACTTTGCCCATTAAATCCTTCATCACTTTCTTGGTTAAACAAATCCAAGCTTGCAGGGGCTTGCTGTTGGGACTCGACATTAACAGGTGTCTGAGCATGCACCTCCGCCGGGCTTCCAGGACTCACACCAATTGGCGAAGACATACTGCTCTTGTATTGATCGGTCAGTGGCTTACTAGTATCATAATAAGATGGAGGGTTCGGTGAGTGCTCCAGGTTATAAGGTGGTGTCGGATTCGAGCTAGAGTAGTTAGGCGGATGGGAGTAGTACGCACTGTTGCTCCCGTAACTTGGACTCTGCATCGTCTGTGGGGTGTATACGTGCTCGGAGAATTGTGCGTGAGGCGATTGGGGATTATCCCTCGGGCTGCACGATTTGTCCGGACTGCTCTTCGTTGAAACAGTATCTTGGTAAAAGCCAACCCGGATTTGTCCATTGAATGGATAAGTAGTTGATTTGGGGGAGGCATCAGGTAATGGTGAGCGCACATTCGGTGATGAAGGGGATTTATGCAGAGGGGAGGGGTAGGGGGCTGGGTAGGCCCCTATCCGCTCGTCGATGCCCACCCGGGGGGAGTCCATGTCTTGTGAGAAGGAGGATCGTTCCGACATGCTGCTACCCGTACTCAGTTTGCGTTGGCGGGTTACAGGCTGACCGTGCATCAACGGACTGTCCGGATTGGGTGAAGGATCTGGTGGTAGAATTTTCTTGGCTGAAATTTAAATGAAAATAATTACTTTAAGATTCGAACTAAAATATAAATACAAATTTATGTTTAATAAAATGTTCAACCACCGCTAGCATATGGCCATTTCGGTTTTCTGAACTTCATCGGACCAGTGTGTTCCTTGTACAATGCCTTGATGACCCAAATTGTTGATGGTGCCACATAAAATTAGGCAACAGATAGCGCTTGCGTTAACTTTAAAATACTGATGATGTAAATTTAATGATTTTACTAATAATGGTAATAATAACATTCTATATGAGTAGGTACAATCTGCCCCTACACCATGACCAAACGGTCCATTGTGGTTCTACTGGTGATGTTAGCAGTAATTTATATTGGTAATTTATCATAAATTATGTAATATTCCCAGTTGGTCTGGAAAACTTAATCAAACATATGCACATTTATTTGTATCCCATTTTTCATAATAGTTTTATTTTATAATCGTAACTTGGTTTGTGCTAAAGTGTACGTAAAAAAAATATATTGGAAAAATATATAATTTTTGTTTTCAAATTTCAAGTGTATCTACACCCTATCTAGTTGTTATGACTTATTTATTGCAGATGGAATACAAACAATAAAGGACACAGTTAAAAAATAAAATGAAATTTATAATAAATCTACATTTAGTTTTATTAAGGCAAGCAAAAACATAAAATAGCTTTATTTTTACTTTCCCCGGACCCTGGTCCAAGAAAAAGTATTATAATCGTAAAAAAACTTTATGTGTGTGAAGCTGGCAATATTTACAGCAATAACCCGGCGCCTCCACCATGGGACCAAATTAAAAATATTACATAATTAGAACATTCACGAGTAGAAATACACACTTTTTCAAATGCTTTTACTAGAGAGATTGATAATGATTAATATAAAATGGGAATTTTTTTACTCTATGCTTAAAATAAATTAAACGATTCGGACACCGAATGATAAATTAAGATTTTGCGGGAAAAACGGGTGATATAATCAGTGGTTTTTGTAGCCAACTATCCACTGGTTAATATAGAGTAGAATTTGTCCACCTGGAATATGTAACTCTTGTCAATATTTGACTCGACACTTAGAATATTCCACGAATTAGAGAACCTATAAGAAAAATCGATTTTGCGGGGAAACTAGATTATCAAAACCCCAGTATTTACATATGGAAAGTTATTCTTTTTGTTTTTTCGAATTTACTTGCATTTTTGATTTTCTGTAAGTTTTGTTATAACATTCCATAACTACACATTGCAGCATTTTCAATAAACTTATAAATCGAGCTTACACACAAAGCACTGTGCAATGTATACAACAATATAGTGCTCCGCCGGATAAAATGGCGGATTCCTCCTCCCCGTTTGGCTTCACCCCGCTCACAGTAGACTCCATCCAGATATTGATGGGTCTATGGTTATTATTTATATAAAATTTACTCGAAATGTAATACTTCTCATACAACAATCATATTATTTTTAATAGTTTATATATAGTATAGCCCCGATTATATAAAATGCTAAATAAATTAAATAAAAATAATTTGAAAATAATTATTAAATTATTTCGACATTTAGCTCTGTGACTTTTGACTTACGTTACATAAGTACGTTAAACAAATGCACATTAATACTGTTTTCTATTTATAAAATACTAAAATTTAAATGTAATAATTAATTTTATATTATTTTAAATTGAGTATAGTGAATAAAAATGATTTGAAAATAATTAATAAATTATTTCCACATTCAGCTCTGTGACTTTTGACTTACGTTACGTAAGTACGTTAAACAAATGCACATTAAAACAACTACTTCCCGGGCAAATACCCACGCCGGACATTGAATTACATAATGTACACCTGCTGTTGCATATCAATAAAATATTACATAATGCAACAAATTTTGATCCAAGAAAAATTTTATGTAAAAACAACAAAAATTAACGTTACTTAATATAAGGCCATCTGCAGACACGTGTTTCGGGATCTATCCCTCGTCAGTACAGCTATGCCTTAAATGTGGAAATAATTTATTAATTATTTTCAAATCATTTTTATTTAATATATTTAAATAACTGTGACCAAGTGAATGAATACTGTTTTCTATTTATATTAAATTGAGGAAATTAAATAATAAGGCAAGTAATTTGAATATGGGAATATACTCGCCAAAACCCCTCTCGCCACACGTCCTGTTGAAATTCAACTACCATGCCGCCTGTATGAGGTGTCGCTAACATAAAACCCAGGACCATAATTTAACATTAAGTATGTTATTTGCCCTACTGAGAGTCGACAACTGATAATTAATTTTATACAAAAGGTAATTTTCAAAAATAATAAAAAGCTAAAATATGTTATTGTATTCTTTAGTATAAATTATCGCAATAATGTATTGAAATTATGTAATTTTATTGTATTATTACAACTAAAATATTGTCATTAATTAGTATTAACTAATTCTCTAAAATTATATATATATATATATATATATATATGTTATAACGTAGATTTTCGCGGGCGTAACATGTTGACGCATTTATTCGGGTTTGATCCCACGTATTTCTTTGGAACTGGACCGTTAAATTTTCTGATCAACGTTTCGATGACGTCGCAGTCATCTTCTTCAGGAATAAACTATTTAATTATATTGCTCTAGCAACCACTTGTTAGATTTCTACGCATTGCTACTAGATATTCGTGTTTCTTGTTTGGCTTCTGGTGATTCTTTTATATTCCGTTTCATAACCTTTTCCTTATTTAACACTGTCCTCCCACCAATATTTCTAACTAATATAAAAATAAGATCTGAACCCCGTTATAAACTTGTAAGTATGTATATTTTATGAATTCGATAAGAAGTAAATGTAAAAACATCAAAACGTATGTCATGTTTCATTTTTACTTGTTCAACGAAACTGCAAACCAACAGTAAAAAAAAATTAAAATCAATTTCATTAACCACTTGCGCTATGATTTAATTTTTGATAGTTGGGCCGCGCTCTACTATACATGTAAAGTATCGTAAGGAATCGACGTCTCACCGCGTCAGCGAGCTCAGGGGTTTGACCAGTGCTTAGCGCGAGGGTAGGGTCTTACACGAATATAAATAATTATTCACAACAACAATAAATTTTATTAATCAATAGTCTACTTTTGTATGATAATTTTCAAAAAAATGGGAATATGTAATGTCACAAGGCATTTCTTGCACTCCCAAGTAGTCTCGCTTCATTTTTTATGTTTGGCGCAGACTTTAGACCGTCTTTGGGGATTTTTTTTAGTGTCTGTGGGTGGAATCTTCCTTGAAAAGTGGCCCCATTGTTTCGATTGTAACCGAAGTGGTGTATCACCAGCAGATAGCCTTCCGCGCTCTCTGTACTCAGGAATACATACACTTTATAAAATCTGTTCTGCCACATCTAATCGAAATTTTGAAAACGTGTATTTTTTGCTTTTTCGTATATTCGATGTCTTCAAAAATAAAACATAAGCATTGAAAAGTGTCATGTCCATTAGGTAAAAAAATATTTTTTTGTAACTTTTTATATATTTTCTCATAATTGAGAAAGAAGATAAGTTGCTATCTTGGTGATCTACCCCACCCATGCCCTCATTATATTCCAATACGATATTGGGCTTAGTAACCGCGATATTATTTTTCCATCTCTTTTTCCCCATTTCCAGCATTTCAATTGTTTTATGTTTCGTGGACAATAAATATATATCCTTCTTGTCCTTCCACTTTGCAGCTAAAATACCTTCGCATGATCTTGAAATTGTTTCTGATTTTTTCAGCATTATCGTTGCGAGCTCTTTCGGCATATTCTTTCTATTGTATCTTACTGACATTGATTTGCATGGATTGCAATTTTTGAAATAAATTTAGCGAAGAATACCAGTTATCTATAAATAAGGTGTGGCCGAAATTATCTATGGGTGTGCACATAAACATAGTAACATTTTCGGAAGCACTGGTGATTGAATTTTTCACTTTATCTTGGCCTGTGTATATTTTAAATTCCATACAATACCCTGATTTCGACTCGCACAACTTATAAAACTTTACTCCAAAACGTGCCCTCTTTGATGAATTGTACTGTTTATATGACATTCGACCGGTATATTTCATGAGAGACTTGTCTAATTCTTCAGGAATATAAGTATTTATAAATTTTTCATTGAGGTAATCGATTATAACTCGTAATTTGCATAAACAATCATCTTCATTAGATACAACTTCATTATTTGAAAAGTGTAAAAAACGGGAGAGTTGTGCAAATCTCCGCACCGGCATTGTTTTAGGGAAAATGCCAGTCTCAGTAATACTTCTCCTTGACCAATAGGATTGGACATTTGCCTTTTTTACTCGTGCCATCAAGATGCATAACGCAAAATATGTCTGAATTTCATCTATATTCGTATCGCTCCAAAACTCTTCGGATTTTTTTAATTTTCGGTTTACATCTCCAATTGTTTGACACGCGTAGCGATTGCTTTCTGTGACAATAATGTTCCAAAAGTCTTTTGATAAAAATTTGTTAAGCATTTCTAAAGCTGTGAATGGTTCTCCTACTTCTGTGGTCATTCCAGGAACCCTTGAGTACTGCCAAATTTTGCATTCATTTTCCTTATCTTCCCATGTCCATTCATCAGATGTAAAATTTATTTCACGATTTTCAATTTCGCTTTCTTCGTCACTTACTTCATTATTTTCAATTTCACTTTCTTCACTGTCAGATACTATAATTCTGCACAGATTCCGAACAGGACAAACAATTTCCTCACAGTTACTATCTGTATCACTATCAGACGGAATAACTAGACGCTTTCTTTTTGTACTTGTTGAAGCAACATTGCTGAGATTCTTATTATTGTTATTCATTTTATAATATGGGTCGGACTAAAATAAAAAATATATTATTTTTTAGCATTATAATAAAATAAAAACTGCTAACTGCAAACCACAAGCATTTCCTTGTAAAAAATCAGTACAACATACCTTATCGATTCAGAAATATTTCTTATATCGATAAGTCTACGCGATGTGAACTAACTTTATAATTGCAGTTCGAATAATGAAGTTACGTCTGTCAGCCGACGTTGCGCACACATCGCTTTTTGTTTTTGCGACAAATGCTACCAGCGTGGTATACACGTCACTTGCGGTTTTGAAAAAAATCATCAAGGCGTGCCTGGTACGTCAATATAGCGCAAGTGGTTAATCATTTAAAAAAAAAATTTTTCACAAGAATTAACACATATTTTACAAGAGAATATAACTTAAAATGAACATGTTAATAAATAAGTAAGTAAAGCCACAAGTTCAATGAAGATTTGAAGAAATTTTGAAAGTTATAACAAACATGTTTACTTTAAGGTTGAGGTTTAGTAGAAAGAGATAGCTGTATGTTTTGGATTTAATAATATGAATATATATTTACATTTATTATCTACCAAGTATAAAGTATCAGTCTAAATAAAAAATAAATCGTTAATTTTCGTGTATTACGTCAATTTACTAGTTCAAGTTAGAAAAGAAAATTGTAAGATATAATTAAGTTAATAGATCATGTCCGCTAAGTTATTTGAATGCAGAATTTAGTGAAATCCTTTAAATTTTCATTGCACAAGTTTTTATTAGCAAAAACATAATTTGAAATTTGCTATAAATTTGATCAATTTTCATTGTTTTTCACAGTAACTGAACAATAAAATAATTTTTAATTCATCTGATGAAATTCCAGCTTATTTTAAGATTATTTTAATGTATAATACAATTTTGTTCATTGATCACAACAGCAATCTAACTCAAATTAGTAATTGCCAATATTTGTTGTATAGCTAAACTGCACCCTTACGGTAATAAATAAGTGATTATTTAATAACAAAATTTATAGTTATAAAATCACGTTCCTTTATGTCATCTGGATAACTAGATTCGCATTTTACTAAGTAAATAGAAGGAATTTGTATTTTTAGTTATTGTTTATTTATATGTAATAGCCTATTTACTACTTATAGTAAAAAATTTTTAGAATTTTTGTAAAATGGTGAATTTTTCGTAAATAAATAAATTATTATTATTATTGAATTGGTTTGATTTTTTTTTTTTTTTTTTTGAGCCAAACTGTGCTAAATATTCCAAATTGAATATTCATTCAAGTAAAATTATAAAAATATTATTGTATATCGAAATAAAAAATATATTTAGGTATTTATTTATAGGTTATGTTATATTTCACACTTACCAACAAAATTTCATTGAAATAGAATAAAACATTCAATTGTTATCAATAAAATATTGTTTTGTTTGAAGATGAATTCCGGTTTAACAGTTAACTATTGCATATAGATAAGTTCGGTTGAATCATCATATTTTTATTCAGGGAAACTGAGGTTAAGCCATTTCCCAACATTAACGGGACCACCACCAATAATAATAAATAGTTTCCATTTAACAAAAAGTTTACATATAAATAAAAAATACAGCATAAAGCAGAAGTCAAATTAGTCCCAGGACTCTTTTGTTTCATTATGTGTGGTATCACATAATATTTTCATTTAAATTATCTAAAAATTACATACTTTTCAAGAAACTGTTAACTGTTAATCTGTTCAATACGATTTTAAAAATATTGTGTATTTTCTAATAACGTAGGAATAGAAAGTACACGATTATTTAAAAAAAAGGTGTCTATCTACTTTTTTTGTAATTTTTAAAACACAGTTGTTAACAATTTTAAAAAGCATATAAATGACCGAACTCAAAAAAAAGTGAAAATAAAAAAGTAACGAATATAATTAAATAATTAGTCCAAATTAAATTAAATTTGATATATTTAATTTCATTTTATTAACATCAACACATCCTTTTAATTCAGCATCATTTTTTAATTCAACCGTTCTAAAGGAATTAAAAATATTATATTGCACATGTAGTTTTCAGGTTATGTGCAAAACCCACACAAATCTACCTTTATTTATATCAATATCCTTTGTGATCACTCATTTGCATGTCGTTCACACTTCACTCACATACTACTCTACACGAAATGATATCAACAATGAAAGGTTCCTTTCATGTGATGTTCAAGCAGCTGGAGTTCACTCACTAATGGAAGACAATTTTTAGGTTAGAAATACCTCTGGTGGAATTGAAAGAATTATACAGAGTGACTAGTATGTATGATTTGAAGATGTTTAATACGGGTTAATTTAATCTAATCATTACCTACATGTGAAATATGAAAATATAAATTATGTGTAAGTAATAATTATATCTGAACTTTTTTTAATAAATTTTTATTCACCAAAATAAATAAATTAAAAATTGCAAATAAATTAATTGTTGAAATAAAAAAATTGCCATTACAATTTTATTATTTCATAAATTAAATTAAAAATTGCAAATAAATTAATTGTTGAAATAAAAAAATACCCATTACAATTTTATTATTTCAAAAATTAAATTATGTGCAATCTCAATCCTTGATAATAAGTTTTCATTTGTCAAATTAAATGAATTTTAAGTTGCATATAATTTAATTTTTGAAATAATAAAATTGTTAATATGAAGGCAAAAATTAATAATACACTTTGCTTATATAACATACTTAGTTTATTTTATTCAATAACTAGTTTCAACTTAGACAGTCAATATCAAACAGTTAATGATTAACCGATAAAGACTGTACTCAGCCGAAACTAGTTATGAAATAAAAAATAAACAAGTGTGTGATATAAACAAAGTGTTTTATTAATTTATATCTTCATATTAATAATAATTATGTATCACAAAGTAATGGCTTCAACAAGCAATTATAATTATATAATTGTAATGGGTATTTTATTAAAGCTACGATTTATAAGTGTGAAACTTTTCTACAGTAAAAAAAAATTCAGACGAGAAGTAAGGAAGTAGTGATCTTTAGAATTTAATATCAGAATTAATATATACAGGGTGTCTCAGCGTGCGCGCCGAGTAGCTTTACGGCTAAATGGTTTATTGTTTTCAAAATCGGCTGTCGCAGGCTTATGTAAGTCTATTAGGGCCACATTTTAAAATTAGTATCAAACATACAGGGTGTCCCATAAAAGCATGGTGTATCACAGTTATATTTTTTCTAATGGAATGACCCATATTTTATATTTTTTTCAGATTCTACATCAAAAATAAAGTTAACTTTCATAATATGTTCATATGCCAAAACCTAATAACTTTTGAAATATTTAAATATTTTTGGAAACATTGACGTTTAGAAAAAAAATCACAACTTTCAAATGGGTGAATCAAAACAAATGAAATTTTGTGTCAGTATATCTGACTAATGGATGAATATTTAAGACTATTAAGAGGAATTTAAAATCTTAAGATATTTTGATAGTTCAACATATCTCCAGAAGCACATTCAAGGTAAAATTTCGTGCATATTTCAAATGGCACACCCTATATCTAATAGGCCTATCTTGTAGGAAATTTTATTGTCTTTCAGAAAGTATAAAGGTATTCTACACCTAAACCTAATAGTTTTCAAGATATATCCATTTTTGTTAATTTTCGTCATTATCATTATTATTTTAATACCACAATGTAACATAAAGCGCCATCTATTGCTTAATTTAATAATCATTATTGCCAGTTATTCTACTAGGCTTTTGTTTATAAGCAAATTTAATTGACACATTCGTATTGTTACTAACAAATTAAAAAAATAATGTTTCCCTTAAATGAAAGAATTAAAATGATTCTAATAATAATGTAATATTATTAAGATTGTCTCTTAGTGTAAAAAATGTTCTCTGATGGAAGACATCCTAATAAGAAGACTGTAGAGTAAGTTTTAAATACATTCAAAACTGTAGGCAGTATGAAGTATTTGAAAAAAAAACTACCTTTAATACAGCAACTAATAATGAGGAGACACAATTACAAGTTTAATGCCATTGAATATTCGTCAAAACAGGAGGTTTAATAAGCAATAAATTGGAAGAACATGGTTACCTAGATCCTCTGATTTAATCCCTATGGATTTAGTTCTGTCAAATCAAATATACAGCACTCCTCACACAACAATTGAATACATGGAAAGCAGAATTAATAATACATTTCGATCAATTATACCTAATATGCTGAGAAATGTCAAAATATCATTTAAAATAAAATTGAATTATGTATTCGATGGTAGTATTTTTGAAAATTTATTATAAATTACTTTTAATTCTATTTAGTCGATTTATTTGATGTATTTCGTTATATTTGTTTTACAATTCTAACAAGTTTTTATCAAATAATTTACACATGTGTAAATAAATAATGCAATTAGTATATTCACAATTAATAAAATTAGTGTATTAATTTAGGAAATATCTCGAAAATCATTTGTTGGGTCAACTGACTTTATTTATAAACAATAACTAAACACTTGCCTTTATGGAATAATAATAATAAATATTATATCTTCATATCTTAAAGATATTTCTTCGGTTTCCTGACGAACTTTGAATTCCTGCAGAATTTTCTTTTTCCTGTCACTTTGTCGAGGAGTTAAATCTTTATTTATGTATATGTTGTTATACTCAGGATATTTTCTCAACTCTTTAGCGTTACGAATAATATCCTGAGCAACATCAGACGATTTAAATATGACTTTTAATGGCCGGGCTTTGTTATCTCTGCGTTCAACGCCTAATCTGAACATTTTTACTGAATTAGGAGTAATCGTTTTTGGGTAAATTTTATTTATGGCGGTTATTGTGTCCATTTGTTCAGTTTCAATGTTAGTATTCTCAGGGATGTTAGTAATAATTATATTTTTTGACCTTTTAGTTTGCTCCTGCAGTTCGGTTAGTACAGATTCGATTATATCATCAGAAGAAACTGAGTTAATAGTACTATTCACATTTACATTTTTTAATTCAGAAATCTCCTGTTGAAGATTCAGTATCATACCTTTTAGACTGATTATATGCTCTGTTAGGTCTGATGTACAACAACCTGTGCAGGTCCATTTTATATTTTTTTTTCGATCTTAAACATTTTGTATCGGAGTTTGATAAATTAACACAATTTGTGTTATAACTACTTTTGCAAACATAACAAGAAACAGAATTAATTTCGTTTAATTGAATTTTACAACATTTGCATACCAAAGTAGACATAATGGACTGAATATTAAGAATAAAATTGAAGTAAATTTATGAGCAAGCAAAAAACAATAATACAATAAAACACAGGGACACACGTTTCACCTCACAGGGTCTATTGTGAGGACTTGAGAGACACAACAGGAAGACCACGGCAGAGGGAGATTGTTAATATTGCAAATGTACGATATTAGTAATACAAATAAAAACGATAAATAAGAAAATGTGCTGTCGGAGTATCGAACCCGCGATTTCTGTACAAGAGTAGGAGACGATACCGCCGAGCTAATAACGGTAGTGTTAATTTAATTGAGACAGCTTAGATGTATACAATTTTTCAACTCTTGATGTTAATACTACGAACGAATATATTATTTGAGGTTATGTTTGGTTTACAATTACATTTTTAGTAAATACTGTTAAGTAATTGTTTTATGAAAAAAATACATAAGTTTATGGGAAACACTGCAGTCTCAACACAACCACACACCACGCACAATGGTTTGAATTCCATTTTAGGTAAAAATACCTTTATACTTTTTGAAAGACAATACAATTTCCTACAAGATAGGGCTATTAGATATAGGGTGTGCCATTTAAAATAAGCATGAAATTTGACTTTGAATGTATTTCTGGAGTTACGTTAAATTATCAAAACATCTCAAGATTTTAAGTTTTAAGTAAATAGCCTAAAATATTTACCCATTAGTCTAATATACTGGTACAAAATTTCATCTGTTTTCATTCATTCATTTGAGAGTTAGGATTTTTTTTCGAAACGTCAATTTTTCCAAAGATATTTAAAAATTTAAAAAATTATTAGGTTTAGGCATATGAATATATTATAAAAGTTAACTTTATTTTTGATGTAGAATCTGAAAAAAATATAAAATATGGGTCATTCCGTTAGAAAAAATATAACTATGATAAGCCATACTTTTATGGGGCATCCTGTATATTTGAAACTAATTTTAAAATGTGGTCCTAATAGACCCACATACGCCTGCGAAAGCCGATTTTGAAAAAAAATAAACCATTTAGCCGTAAAGCTACTCGGTGCGCACGCTGAGACACCCTGTATATACTTCTTTTTCAATATACACAGAGGTTCTTTTATCAGTATACATTAGAGGAAGTGTATACCTGCAAAAAAACGCGAGTCAAATGCATTGAACCGATTAATTTATCTTTTGTTGATTATTTGACATATGTGTATTCAGTTGCGTGTTATAAGCAACTAAACACACATACATTGATGCGTTTGACTCGCGTATTTTGCAGGTATACATATGGAAAATGTATACTGATAAAAAAAGCTCTCTGTATATTAGCTGGACCGGAAAATAATGTTGCTTTCTTGCATTAAATTCAAAGGAATACATTTTCAGTAAGCCTTTATTTTTAATCAATAATATAATCAACAAACATTTGTCATCTAGACTGCAAAGTTTCAATCCCAGACCAATAAAAATCAATTGGTGTTTGAGTAAAATATCTTAAGACGGCATTTTAGGCCACTAAGAAAATGTAGGGATTGGAACAAATGGGAATCCAAGGATACGATATCTCGGGTGAGGCAGTACCTCCCACCCCAATTCATTACTCTTTTCCAATGTTTGTCTTGCATTGTCGTTTTGAAGAATGACGCTTTTACTGTTGATAATCGCCCAACAATACTCTTCAATTAAAGATTGGTTGGGCGTTGTAAAAATTCGACTTTAGGCCACAAATATTTAACAAGGCTTTGTTTATAATTTTAATCAATACAAAAATACTATACAGTGTGGAAATTAAGTAGCGGATAAATTCGGTAACTCCGTTAATGTGTATGACAGAGAAAAAATCTGAAAGACGTATAGCGTTTAAAATCACTGCGCATGTGAAAAATATTGTTTTAGATTTTTCAAAAAAAAATTGTAAACGCTGTGACGTCATCAATATTTTTTTCAAATGACAACCTATATTTTTAATTTTTTATTTCGGTAGAGTTTTTTAATAGATTTTCAACCATATAAAATTTTGTATAGCTTACATAAGAAAAAATACAAGAAAAGCGGTCTTAAAGTAAAAAAGTAAAGATGAATTAAATTAACAGACTAATCCTAGTTATCGGGGTTTAAAACAAACAAAACATATTAGGGCTTGGACAATTATATTAAATGTTCAAACTGTTGACCATGCACCATCTGACAATACCCAAGACGGTAATAAAATTCATTCACCACGTTTTGAAGCATTTGAGGCGTTATTAAACTACACTCATGCCGAATTCTTTCTTTAAGGTCCTCTAAATGATTAGGTCGATTTTTGTATACCATGTTTTTTAAGTGCCCCCACAGAAAAAAGTCCAATGGCGTTAGATCAGGGGACCTAGCCGGCCATTCAATTGGACCTCTTCTTCCAATCCATCTTCTTGGGAACACTTCACCTAAATAACGTCGCACATCCAATGCATAGTGTGGCGGAGCACCATCCTGTTGCAGCCAAATATTATTGTTTGGTATGTCAGGGTCGTGTTCATTCGGAAATAATATCACTAATGCAGGTACTAATTCAAACTGTAAAAAGTCTAGGTATCGTTCCCCAGTCAAATTAGCGTCGAAAAAGAATGGCCCTAAAATCCTGTCACCGATTATTCCTGCCCATACGTTGAGCTTTTGGGGATATTGTGTATGAGCTTCATGCATCCAGTTTGGATTTTGTCTAGCCCATTATCGACAATTCTGCCTGTTGACAGTTCCATGTAAGGAAAAACTTGCTTCACCCGAAAATATTATACGCCGCGAGAACATTGGATCACGATTGCATATTTCCATCATTTGTTCACAGAATTTTTGCCTAAGATCAAAGTCTGTGGCTGATAACTCATGGACCAATTTTACCTTATAAGGATGAAATTTCTGCTTTTTTAGAAGTTTCAGTACCGAAGTATGGCTCAGATTGTAGTTTAACGCGATATTTCGACTAGTTGAATGCGGATTATCTTCATATTCCAGTAATACATTATGCTGCATATCTTCGGTTAATGTTGTCAAAGGGCAGCCAGTTTTTGGAAGATCCTGAACAGTACCATGTTCTCTAAATTTATTTTCAATTCTACTGACTGTGGATTGGGTTAATTGGTGATCAGGATATTTGTCTCTGAAAATTCGACATACTTCTTGATGGGTTCTAACTCGATCACCATACCCAATCATCATTAAAACTTCAATTCTTTGCTTCTCTGTCAGCGATGGCATTTTGGTTAAACAAGATACTTACTACGTATTAAATACTCGTACTATCCACGGGGAATGAAAAACGCACTAAACACTTTGCTTGTACACAAACACGTGACACATGTCAAAGTGAACACACTGTTTTGTTTGTTTTAAACCCCGATAACTAGGATTAGTCTGTTAATTTAATTCATCTTTACTTTTTTTACTTTAAGACCGCTTTTCTTGTATTTTTTCTTATGTAAGCTATACAAAATTTTATATGGTTGAAAATCTATTAAAAAACGCTACCGAAATAAAAAATTAAAAATATAGGTTGTCATTTGAAAAAAATATTGATGACGTCACAGCGTTTACAATTTTTTTTTTTTGAAAAATCTAAAACAATATTTTTCACATGTGCAGTGATTTTAATCGCTATACGTTTTTTAGATTTTTTCTCTGTCATACACATTAACGGAGTTACCGAATTTATCCGCTACTTAATTTCCACACTGTATATGTCTCATTTTTATTTAAACATTTTTTGTCAGGCTTGTAATTGATATAAATTAGTGTAATAGTGTTTTTTGCTTACTGCACCAGTTCACACTCGCACGGGTTTTTACGTTTTCTACCAGTGCACTTTTTCAGAGCGCCCTGTCAACATTGTTTTCTGCTTACATAAAATTTTATTTATAAGTCCTCTCTACTGATTACCACTTTATGATTTCAATGACGTCACTGGAGTTGATGTAATGTAATGTTGCCAGATCTACTAATTCAAAAGTAAATATATTTTTTCAGTGTTTGAAGTTTAATTACAAGAATTATATGTAAAATGCATGTTTCACTCTGACATTACCAGCCTTGAAGATGATCCTCATGGTAGCCATTTCTAGACCGGATTGTCACGTGTGATGAAAAAGGATACTTATATTATGTAAATTAAATGAAAATGATTTGAAAATAATTAATAAATTATTTCCACATGACTTTTGACTTACGTTACGTAAATACGTTAAACAATTGCACATTAAAACAACTACTTCCCGGACAAATTCCTACGCCGGACATAGAATAACATATGTACACCTCCTTTTGCATATCAATAAAATATTACATAATGGAACAAATTTTGATCCGAGAAAAATTTAATGCAAAAGCAAACAAAAGGAATGTTACTTAATATAAGGCCATCTGCAGACACGTGTTTCGAGATCTACCCCTCGGCAGTACAGCTATACATTAATTAAAATATGTTAAAATAAATCAATTAAGTTAATCCAACTATACTCAGTGAAATTAGATCAATTATCAATGCCAGGCCACATGCTGCTTTGAGGATTCATAAAAAAATGCAGAACTACCCTAGGATATTCTATTGAATTCACCCTCCGACTATCAATGAAGAAGATATTAAACAAGCACTGATTCAATTTTTCACATCAAAGGTTGAAATATTTGTCATAAATGGGATAAATAAATGGCCCTCACGCTGACAAGAAGTCATTAATAATAATGGAAATTATATGATTAGATACAATTTTGGCGGTAAGAAAAATGTGTATTTCGTTTTATTCCAAAAACGAACAGAACTTTCCGATAGTCCTTATATATAGATGGCATCATCAACGATTTGTGTCAAGGTAGACGACCGAGCGAAATGAACTTCAACAGTTATCCATACGTCGGTAATCTTCTGTATAAAGCCATAACAACTCATTAAAAAAAAAACTTTATACACTACTGAAGATGGAAACATAGTTTTCCAAATATATATTTAGTCCAATAACTTTTCCAATAAGAAACGACAATAATTTTTATTTAAATATGATGAATGGCAGTTGAATCGTTTCTTGGTCACATAAACAAGACAAGTTCGAATTCCTTTAGTGAACGAAACAACGATTTTCGGTAGGCCCAAATTTTTGACTATGCTACTCATAAAAATTAAACAAAACATGGCGCTATCTTCCTAATTATATGAAAAATAATAATATTCACTTGTTTCCTTGTTAAAATTAAAAACGCACTGATTTTCAATTTCAAAGGAATCAGCTTTTCGATGAACTACGCGAGAGAGCCACAAAAAATAATTTCCATAGAGAAGAGAATAAATCAAATCTTCTCCGCGAAATTACGGAAGGCAGCATCTCACGTATTTTATTGGCGAGGGGTATACGGTGAATAATATTCAGCTGCCTCATAAAATAGCATTGCGAAATCAATTTTAAAGAAAATGACACATTTTCTGGTTATCTTGTATAAATATCAAAAAGTTGCATAGAAGCTCACGGAGCCAAATAAAGTAAATTTATTTATCACTAAACAATGCGTCTTTAATAACAAAGCTGATTTGCATTATAACAGGCATAAAATTAACAAAAAATCAAAACATAGTAAACAATTAAGGAACAGAATGAATGAAATAATGGTAATCGCAATAATCTGATACAATGACTAGAACGTGCAACTTACAAAATATGTAGTATATCAAATATGTAAGTTTTCCACTTACATATTTGATATACTACATATTTTGAGATGTGATGACGTCATGGGAGTAAATATCGCTTTCTTTATCACAGATTTTAAATAACATTATCGTCCATTTTTTTTTAGTAATCTTTTTGTCGTATTTATAATGAAATCTATTTCTCTCATGTCACCTGTCATAATTGTAGACGGGCAATTATTATCTATTAATTTTCTATGTGGGTTATGTTTTAAAATCGGCTGCCAATTTATATTTCATGCATTTTGCTTCTAGCTGTCAGTGCTGAATTGCACTCAGTGTTTGAAAACCGGGGCAGTGCAATACGACACAGCTCTTATTCAGTGCGCACTAGTGCGACCCGATTCTGTGTAAGCACAAAATACTATAAGTTCTCCTTAACACTTTGTGACATTATTTATTGAACGATTTTTTTTATTTAAGGGGAGGTTCTGGACCTGGCACCTAAAAAATGGGCCAACATTGGGATTTTTTTACCTTCAAGTCAAATGAATATTTTGCAATGTGATTTTGTCAGTCGTATTGGCCATAAATGGACTATAAATTTCCAGTTCCATCCAAAATGGCGGCTTTAGTCTCCAACCAGACACATGCGTGCCATGTTTAATTCTGCGTGAGGAGTTCCTTAGACCTTCCAGAGTGTCAGAAATAGAAAAAAATAACAGTTAAGATAGTAAATTGAATTTTGGAGGCCTTACCATAACCCAATTATTAAAAAATGGCAGTCATTTGACCAAAAAAAAAAACTATATTAACTGTTAATTTTTTCTATTTATGACACTCTGGGTGAACCGAGAAACACCCCATGCAGAATTAAACCCAGTTGGAGACTAGAGCCGTCACTTTGGATGTGTTTTTTTTTTCCTAACAACTGAAAATTTGTAGTCCATTGCACGGCCAATATAACTGACAAAACCACATTTCATTATATTCATTCGACGTCGAGAAAAAAAATCCCATAGTTGACCCATTTTTCAGGTGTCAGGTTCAGAACCTCCCCTTAATGCTTATTATTCCACTTTTGTAGTGAGTTAATATTTATACAAAATTTATTATACAAATTGTAACTTATCAAAAACAATATTTTCCAAAATATGTGATTTTTGAAACTCCATGAATGGCTTTATTGCTTAGTTATAAAATTATAAAATTTGATAATAAGTTTGTTAAATTATATAAATAGAAAAGAGTTCATTCACTTGTTCACAGTTATTTAAATAAATTAAATAAAAATAATTTGAAAATAATTAATAAATTATTTCCTCTTTAGCTACTGTGACATTTTGACTTACGTTACGTAAGTACATTAAACAAATGCGCATTAAAACAACTACTTCCTGGGCAAATACCCACGCCGGACATTGAATTACATAATGTACACCTGCTGTTGCATATCAATAAAATATTGCATAATGCAACATTTTTTTTTCCTTTAGTCCATAGTCCAGTAGTGCATGTTGTGTCGATTTACTTCGCCGTGGTTGGTGAAAGTAGACTCATCCGAAAATTACAAAACACCACCTGATTGTTGGATGGAGTCATGATATGGATGAAACTTGTAATGTCTTAAGATCTTCCAAACACAAGAATGAGAAACGCCAGTATTATGAGATATCTCTCGACTGCTTGCGTGAGGATTTTGAGCCAATGGTAATTTCAATATTTTCAACAGAAATTTTTGATTTTCACTTTTTGCATTTTATACTTCCTTCGGTTGTAATTTGTTTTACAACACAAAAAAAAGTGGCACGAGACTGTGGCTTATTGGGAAAATACTGACCATAATGAGCGACGGCATCATCGACATTCCTGCGAGCCTCGCCATAAATTAATATCATTTGAATCTTCTCTTGTTCACATAAATATTCCATCATGAAGACTCTTATTAACAATAAAAATACTATTATCTGTAGTAGTAGGGAAATATCTACGATTTTTGACTTGCAGTAAACAGTTGTCAATTCTGGCGAATGTAACGCCATCTAGCGATGTACGAAAGCCATGCTTGGTTATTCCATCACAGTTGATAATGTAATTGATCTGAGATTCTCGAAATAACGTCTGTAACACTGGTAATCATTTAATGCTAATTTAATATCCACAACTTTATCTTTAATTACAGCGCCATCTGCCACGACATGAAAAAAGTTTTTCAGACTAAAGTGATTTATTTTCTGATGTACAATCCAAATTGAAAATAAAAAGAAGGGGTTTCTATTTAAAATTTCAAAGTTGACTCCTACCCAGTCCCCTAGGGGGTTGGGGGGCAAAAATTATTATAACAGGATAATTTGCCCCTCGAAAATATTGTGGGTTTCTTTGAAACATTTTTTCATATAATGCTTTATTCTTCAGATATTTAGCAGTCTCAAGTTAAATGAAACACCCTGTATAATAATGCCTTAATTTTTAATGGTATTTTAGAATATTCTAAGTAAATTTTAAATTCAAAAAAGAAGAAATAAAACCTTTTTAAGCTGGTAGAAATAATTTATTATCATACTTTTTCTCATTATTTTCTCTTTTTGCTATTTGGATGTATTCTGGAGTTTAAAGTCGTGATAAAAATATTTTCATTAGTGGTGGACTAAGTCAATATTTTGAATAATTTTATTACTGTAAAATAAATATGATTATTCTGTATTTATGAATACTCAATTCTACTCAACAGTATTTATATTAATCATAATAAATGAATGACAACACAAGAGCCATCTTTCATCTTTCAGCCGCCTTCATCAATGCATGGAAAGCACTAGTCTGATGAGGTTCAAAAAGCCGAAATGACCATCACTAGTTATCCATGCGCTAGATGTATTTTGGCTGTACATTTTATTAAGTATTTATATTATGATAATTAAATTAAAATCCATATACAGAGAGTTTTATGTAACACCGAACATGCTAGAATGTACTCAATGTAAATTTCCCTATGTTCGATTTGTTCAGGAACGCATTAAAGCATTGAGTTTTTTGCAAATATAAATAAGGATGACTTCATTAAAAATCTCAAATGTTATTTTGTGATAATTATTTACAACTATATCTTTTTTACTATGATTTGAGTTTTGGCAGTATTTTTATCAATGTCAAGTAGATTTTTTAATGTATTTTTTTTTTGTTTTGTTTATAAAATGTCTTTTGTTGCTGTCATGTAATTTATTATTTGAATCATATATAGTAATTTAGAAAATATAATTGTAGCAAACCAATTTAACTGAAACAATAGTCAAGTTGGATTGATTAATCCAATGAATGATGAGTTTCTTAAGAAATTTCTTTACGCTGGAATGTTCAATTTTTCAAACATTTGGTTATATAACTGTTCTATTATTATTAAATGCATTGAAATTCGACAAGGTAAAGTCTGCTTTTACATTCCCTTTGGACTCCTCTCCAAGGAAAAGTATTGTGATTGTAAAAATTCCAAATGCTAATTTCAACAGATATATCCATTTTGATGTCTCCTGAGTCCATTGCAACAATTTTTGAAATGTATGTCTGTCTGTATATTTCCACCCTAGATCATAAACGACTAAATTATTTGAACACAAATTTTAAATATAAGCTTTTGGTAATATGTGTGAGATCTGAAGAGCCGTTGGTGAAAATCTAAACTTATTAAGTGCAACTTTACATGATGCTATGTTTTTTTTTTACTTTCCCCGGACCCCTGTCCAAGGGAAAGTCTTGTGATCGTGAAAATTTTTGAACCGCCAATTTCAACAAATATGCACGTTTTGAGGTCCCCTGAGTCCATTCCATCGAGTTTTGAAAAATGTCTGTGTGTGTCTGTGTGTTTCCGCGATAGCGCATAAACGGCTGAATGGATTAAGCCCAAACTTTATATCTAAGCTTTTCATAACAGTGGAATGATCTGAAAAGCTTTTTGTTAGAATAAAAACTCATTAAGTGCAACTTTACTCTTAACAATTTTTCATTTTTTAATTCGGATAGAAAAATGTTTCAAATAAAAGTTTTAGATCTTGGAAAATAAATAATTTCTGTTATAAAACATTTTTGTAGGACCTCCGGTTTTCATTTTATAAGCGAAAGAATTTCGTTTTCCTGATAGATTCCCTTAGAGATTTTAATAATTATTTTAATGACAAATAAAACGTCAAAGTGCCAGCACGTCAGCACATTCGCAAAGTTTGAAAAAATGAAGAAGAGTGTGGTTTTAACACATTGTAAGGTAAGAAATAACACACTTAATTATAATATTCTTCTAAATATTCGGTTTTAACTTTGAAAGACAACAATCAATTTTTTCTATTAATCATTTTGCTTTCCTATTAAATTTTCAATCACAAACTTATTTGACCGTATTCACCGGGGAAAGTACCATGATGGACACATCACCATTTTTTATTAAACACTTTTAAAATAGTAGCACAAATTCTATTATACAAATCTTTACAGAGGTTAAGCGATAAATATTAAATATAAATGAACATTATAAAAGTTTTATACACTACAATAAATGTAAAATATAGATTTAATTATTGTTATTTTTAAATATCAGGGTATGAACTATACATAAAAATCTTATCATGTTATTTAAAACTTTGCTGACTTGTTTGTATTACATGGTAATGCAATGTCAACATTCGTAGTAACGTGATCCATGAGTGAGCCATTAGTACAGTTTATCTGGTTGTAATGATTACAGTAAATGATAATTGTTTCCTGGATGTTTTTATTGCAAATTGAAACTTATATGTGTAAGCAGTGAAGATATTGCAATAGCTTAGAAAATAAATTTCTGCAAAAGGCATATTTTAACTATAAATAATAGCCGATTCATCTACAGAATACAATTCTAATTTTATATATTATCGTACATACATATAAACATTTTAAGGTTGCGGTCTAGTGGAAAGAGATAGCTATATAGTAAAATGGAAATAATCGTTTGAAAATAGAGCTATTCTTTTGGATTTCATAATATGAATGTGTATTTACATTTTTTATCTACCAAGTATAAAGTATCAGTCTAAATAAAAAATAAATCGTTAATTTTCGTGTATTACGTCAATTTACTAGTTTAAGTTAGAAAAGAAAATTGTAATATATAATGATATTAATAGGTAATGACTGTTAAGTTATTTGAATGCAGAATTTAGTGAAATCCTTTAAATTTTCATTGCACAAGTTTTTATTAGCAAAAATTTAATTTAAAATTTGCTATAAATTTGATCAATTTTCATTGTTTTTCATAATTATTTTTCACACAAACTAAACATTAAAATAATTTTTAATTTATCTGATGAAATTCCTGTTTATTTTAAGATTATTTTAATGTATAATACAATATTGTTCATTGATCACAACAACAATCTAACTCAAATTAGTGATTGTCCATATTTGTATAGCTATCTCTTTCTTCTAAACCGCACCCTTAATAAAGATGGTCAGTTAGTTAACATTTTTGTATCCTTTCTTTACACCTTATTTTCTAATGCTTCAATAATAATTAATGAGTGCTTAGCACTCGAAATATAAATCTAAGTATTTTACCACGTCATTGTAGTACATCATTGTAGTAAAGTGCATGCGGCAACGTTTGCTACCCAGCTGCCATGTTTTTTTGTTGTTGCTTACATCTCGTGTGATTTGTCAAACACGCAATTAAATATGTACGCATTTCTGTAATGTCTTTCCAACCATCACAATAGTATTATGCGATAATACAATCCAAAAAATGCGGACCCATACAACTTAACATACAATTGTTCACTTCAGACAAATGTAAGATTGCAATATTCGATTTACCACCTATTGTTTCTTAACTTTTAGTTTTCCCATTATCTACAGTGTCACCCTGAAGAAAGGACAAATTATAGTCCTGAATGCTTGGTTAATACAATATAAGTTTGAGAGAAAATTAATTCCTGCCCTTTTTGGTCACTTGCTCCGTGAGGAATCCTCTCTCCGATCGCCCTTGCATTCAACGTTTGATGACAGTTACTTCTTGCTCTGGTTATTTATAATTCATTCCAATGTCCAAATTTATTTTCTATTTTTATTATTTATTTTCTAACTACTATGTATACAAGGGGTAGTCGAAAAAATAAATGTCACTTCGACTCCAATATGATAGAAACAAAAATTCAAATTGCCACTTTTTTACATTATAGTTTGTAACTTTTTACTTTCCCAGGACCACTGATCAAGGGAAAATATTGTGATTGTAAACATTTTCAAATCACCAATTTCAACGAATATGCACGTTTTGAGGTCCCCTGAGTCCATTCCATCAAGTTTTGAAAAATGTTTGTGTGTTTCCTCAATAGCGCATAAACAGCTATATGGATTGAACCCAAACGTTATATTTAAGCTTTTTATCAAAGTGAAAAAGCTTTTGACTAGAATCAATACGCATTAAGTGCAACTTTACTCTTAGTGATTTTTCATTTTTTAGTATATAGAAAAATATAATAAATATTTCAAATAAAAGTTGTGGATCTTAAAATATAAATAATTTTTGTTATAAAACTTTTGTCGCAGGACCTATAGTTTTCATATTATAAATGAAAGAATTTCATGTACATGATAAATTCCCTTAGAAATAAACAATTATTTTTATAATCTTCATGTTGGCTGTGGAGACTCTAATTATTTAAATAATCATTTTTATATCAAATAAAACGTCAAAGTGCTTTAAAAGACAACAATTCGATTTTTCTTTGATCATAACAATTTAAATTTTCAACTATAATGATTTTAATACCATAACGTTTTCAACCATTAAGACTGGGGTTTACTAGAAAAAGAATGATGCGATGACAGAGATAGTTGCCAATCGTCAAGGAGAAATATGTAGAATACTGCAGTTTGGTTTCCTTATTTATGTGTGTGTCTGTGTATTCGACAACCGACGCTGACGCAATCGATTTTTTTAATTAATGAATATGTTATTTATTATTTAGACAGTGTATAAATATATTTGATGAATTTTGTCGTATCATCGAAAGAATTACTCAATGCATGCTATTATATTTTTATTATCATTATTAAGGAAAAATCATTTTCACTGTAAGTTTGGATTCTTTGTGTGATTTTATTAAAAAAGCCGTAAAAAGTCGTTATACTTATAGCTAACCGTTTTTATTAATATTTGAATATTCATAAAAATTACCTTTAGGCAGAAATGATCCTCAAATTATATTTCGCGAGATAAAATGCATTTTGATAAAATAAAAATAGTAAAATAATATATACATCAAATTAAAGGTGTAATTTAGTGAAATAATATGAATAAAATTATGTATACAGGGTGGGCCACTAATAACGGCCATTAAAAGTTTACGGGGTTCCTGACAGATTATACCAGAAATGGCTACAAACTTTGTTATTTTAAATAGAACATTTAATTGTCCATCCACTTATATGAATTTATATCCACATAATTGTTACAGTTTTTGAGTTAAAAATTTATTTGTTGAATATTAACACCAAATAGACATTTCGAAAAATGACTATAAATTCTAGTAGGAACAAGATATACTGATGAACAGTATCTTCAATTTTTAATAATAGATCCCTCTAGTATTTAAAAAACATTTGTCAATTTTGACAGTAGGTATTTCCATAAGGTCCATATTTCAGTGCCCAATTAAAAACAGCATAATTCATTTTTTAAATGGAATGCCCAATATTTTATCCCATAGATCGATTAGCAAATTAATTGGCAAGATAAAAATATTATATATCTATATATCCAGAGTAAGTAGTTTTTGAGTTATTTATAAATTTCTTTCCTCACAATTTTTTTCATAATTGAATAATTCCTGTTCTATTTACGCGAATCAATATTCTTTAGAAGTATTATTTTTTGTATGACCCCAAAGAAAAAAAGGTCTAGTGGAGTAAGTTGTGGAAATCTAGCAGGCCAATTCCACAGACCTAAACTTCGAATCCATCTATCTTTATCGTTTGTAATGCCAATATGAATGGATAGATAATTTGATTTATAAAAATCTACAGAGGTTCCGCTAAATAAAAAAAAAGAAAAACAGTTGAAACCTTACAAAGTTATGATATTTCTTTATAGATAAATTGGTTTATTAAAAGATCCTAAATATTAAAATAACACTCTTAATGGCGAATAACATCTTTACGTTTCAAATTTTCTTATGTTACATTATATAGAATATGAAAAAGAAAATATGATTTGCGCTTTACTCACTCATTTGTCTTGAAGGAATTTTCTTATTTTCCTTCATTAACCATTTGTTTTAGTATTGTCAGTTCTTGGATTATACTTTTTTGGGATAGACAAATATTTTAAATAGAAGTGTAGAACTTGAATAACTAAATATTTTTGTATAGGATTATCAAACGTCCTATTCTCTTTTAAATTTCTTTAAAAAGTGGTGATGTGTCCGTCATGGTACTTTCCCCGGTGAATTCGGTCAAATAAGTTTCTGATTGAAAATTTAATAGGAAATCAAAAATGATTAATTGAAAAAATGGATTGTTATTTTTTAAAGTTAAAGCCGAGTACTTGGAAGGATATTATAATTTAGTGTGATATTTATTACCTTACAATGGATTAAAGACATTTCTCTACACCCTTTTCTTTTCAAACTGGAGGCGTTTGTGAATGATATGTTGAATATGAGGGAACTTTGACGTTTTATTTGTCATTAAAATAACTATTTCAATAATTAATACCTCCACAGCCAACACAAAGAAGATTATAAAAATAATTGTTTATTTCTAAGGGAATTTATTAGGTAGATGAAATTCTTCCGCTTATAAAATGAAAATTGAAAGTCCTACAATTAAAGTTTGGTAACAAAAATTACTTATTTTTTAAGATCCTCAACTTTTATTTGAAACATTTTTCTATCCGAAATAAAAATGAACCTTCCCTGGCCGGGATTCGATTTTATTTTAAATTGTAATTATAAAAAAATTGACATCAATGTTAATAATCATATGTCATAAGTATACCAAAATTTAAAATTCTCTTTATTTGGGATGAATAACCCCAACTATTATTCTACACATAGTGTAGAACTAAATACATTTTTGGAAAGTATAATTTCTGCTTACATTACAATCATTCTATATTTTTTTTTATTATTTTTTGTATCCGTAAATATAATAAAATAAAAGTGAAATTAAAAATGGCCTATCGGGAAATATGAAGGCAAACATTTATATATATTTTGTGAAATATGACGAAAACTGCTACCACCATAATAAGTGTTTGGTTTGAAATGTATACTTCAAAAATAAAAAAAATAGAACATACAGTTCAAAAGAACCTATGAAACAGTAAGTGAAGTAACACTTGATACAATTTAATAATTTTTAATAATAATTTTAATTTTACAATTATATTGATCTATTTTAGATCATTAGCCTTTTATTACATTCCTAAGGCTCAAATAAAATTATTTGAAAACATTACATTTTTTTATAAAATAAAAAAGAAATCCATAATAATAATTTTTCACCGTACAAACATTTGTAAAAAAAGATTCATTCATATTTGTATGCTGCTTACTGAACGTTATTTAAAATGTTTATTATTTTAGAATGGCATGTGCTTCGTCGGTGTTTTAAAAACGCGACGCGCAGAGATAATTAGAAAAGATATTTTTGTCTTTCTCATATTCATTGAATATAAAACAGCAATAAGCCGTTCTATACACACAAACTCGGACACATATACACACACAAACACAACATTATCAAGAAGAGGGGAGAGTATCTCTTGAAAATTAATCAAAAATCTGTATATGTTTCCACAGTATTAATTATTTAAATTATTACTCATAACGTTAATTTTATAAATAATTTAAAAGTGATAAACGCAAATAACTTTAGCTTTATATAAAATCATATTATTTCAGATAAATATAACTAAATGAGTTTATTCAACCACCATTCATATGGTTTGGATAACTGGTGATGGCCATTTTGGTCTATCGGACCACATCAGACCAGAGTATTTCATATACCTTCATGTTAAATATAAACTAATGATGATTCATGGATTATCTGGAATCATATATACCATATACAGAGAGTTTTATGTAACACCGAACATGCTAGAATGTACTCAATGTAATATTTCCTTTGTTCGATTTGGTTAGGAACGCATCAAAGCATTGAGTGCGATGTGATTGGCTACAATTTTTAATGGTAATATAGTCAACCCAATTTACACTATTTCCATCAGAAATAAATTATATTTGTCAAGTATTATGTAAAGTGCTACATGTATAATTATGGATATTTTACTTAACCGCAATGCATGCCATAAAAATCTTCTCCTTATTATTATTATTGATATTATTATTGATATGTAAAGATGTCCAACTCTTCGTATATGTCTGCTTTAAGCACCAGAACAGTAAATGCCACTTGCTTGCGATATCTGACAAGTGTAATTCATTTTTGATGTGGAATGGTGTAGTTTGGGTTGACTATATTATTTTTAGAAATAGTAGCCAATCACATCGCACTTAATGCTTTGATGCGTTCCTGAACAAATTGAACATAGGAAAATTTACATTGAATACATTATAGCATGTTCGGTGTTACATAAAACTCTCTGTATGTATATATCCAACTTAAAATCCACTTATAAATTCATTAAAAAAATATAACTATTTTAATTGATTTTAATTTGCCACTTGTCAATAAAATATTGTTTTATATTGCATGTGAGCACGCAGAGAATGGCAATTTATAAGAAAAATCTTAATACAATGGGTGTCAAATATGTTTCAAAAAGTGGAAAAGTCTCTCAAAGGTAGGGCATCAGAATAGGTTTTTATTAATTTTTTTTTCCCACATTAAAGAGAAAATTATGAAATTTGGTACACGGGCACATCTATTAGAACCTATAAAGATGATATAGGACATTCTGAAAAATTCATTTCAGGAATGACCTAACATAATGGCGGCTATTTTTATTGCACATCACCTTTTGTACTTTGCAAATTAAAATTGTGAAATAATTGTATTTTGTGTAAAATTAGCACTTTTGTTAAACATTGATGGGGCTCACCATTTTCTAGTAAAATTGATTTAAAGATTTAGTTACATATGTATAATATTGGAATACATTAATGTGAGAATAAGAATAATCATAGGATGTCATGGACTGATATTTTTATTTATTTATGTGATTGACATTATTTAGGATTTAAGGTTGCGGTTTTGTAGAAACAGATAGCTATATAATAAAATGGAAATAATCATTTAAAAGAAAGAGCCATTATTTTGGATTTAATAATATGAATATGTATTTACAATTTTTTATCTACCAAGTATAAACCATCAGTCTAAATAAAAAATAAATCTTTAATTTTCGTAATACATGAAAATTTACTAGTTCAAGTTAGAAAAGAAAATTGTAAGATATAATAAAATTAATAGGTCATGTCCGCTAAGTTATTTGAATGCAGAATTTAGTGAAATACTTTAAATTTTCATTGCACAAGTTTTTATTAGCAAAAATATAATTTGAAATTTGCTATAAATTTGATCAATTTTCATTGTTTTTCACAGTAACTGAACAATAAAATAATTTTTAATTCATCTGATGAAATTCCAGATTATATTAAGATTACTTTAATGTATAATACAATATTGTTCATTGATCACTAGAGCAATCTAACTCGAATTAGTGATTGCTATTATTAATTTATATAGCTATCTCTTTCGTCTAAACCACACCCTTAATGAAAATAATACATAAATATGAGTATCATGAAACTATAATTGGTAATAAATTGAACTCTGCTGAAAAATAAAATTTATGCTTCCATTGATATAAAGTTTTATTTTTCAAAATGTCCTCCTTATGCAACCTCATTTGAAAGGAAAATATCCCTGAATGGTTTTCTGAGTTTAAGTGAAGTGTTTAATCACAAATTGAAAGACTGTTATTCCTTACTTCACAATTTATTTTTATGTTAGATGTACATCTAACATAAAAATAAATTGTGAAGTAAGGAATAACGGAAAATATCCCATTTAGTTTTTCTTGTTGTCAAATTTCTATAAAAGCTGCATTTATTTTTTGCCGCAATTGGTCTTCGCTAGTAATTGGCTTAGAATATACTTTCATTTTCATTAGTCCTCACAAAGAAAAATCTAGCGAATTCAGGTCCGGGGACCGTGAAGACTAATTTCTAGCTGCTTCTCCTCCACAGCCTATCCAACGATTTGGAAAATTGTCACATAGCCATTGACGACATCGCAAATGAGCTGAAGCACCATCATGCATGAGGAGGCTTGTCTCCTTGCTAAAGGGATATCTTCAAGAAACTTGTAAAGACGTTCTGACATATGACCTGTCAAGTTATGTGGAAGAATGTGGTAATTCAGAAGGTTATTCTCTAATGTAACAGCCCAGATATTTATCTTGAAGGAGTGTTGTGTCATATACTTTTGGTTGTATGAAAATGTTTGATTTTGTGGCAAATAATCGTCATTTGTGAGAAGTGTTGATTTTCTGATTTTCTTCTTTCATTTGAAGAAAACAGGGGCTGAAGCGCATCGAGAACTCCAAAAAGTTTATAGAGATGCTGCTCTAGTGAAACAACATGTCGTGACGGTGATTTCAAAATTGATGACCATGCATATGAAGGAGGGCCAAAAACCTTCAAAGATGCATTGCTCGATGAGGTTCCGTGCCAAATGCAAAGAGAGATTGCTTAAGCATTAGGAGTCACCCGCCAAGCTCTTCCAAGTGATTGCATGTGAATAAGTGATTCTACAACATGACAACCCTCGGCCTCACATTGCCAAATCTGTTAAAACCTACTTAGAAATATATTAAATAAAAATGATTGAAAATAATTAATAAATTATTTCCACATTTAGCTCTGTGACTATTGACTTACTTACGTAAGTACGTTAAACAAATGCACATTAAAACAACTACTTCCCGGGCAAATACCCACGCCGGACATTGAATTACATAATGTACACCTGCCGCTGCATATCGACAAATATTGAATAATGCAACAATATTTTTGATCCGAGAAAAATTTTATGTAAAAACAACAAAAATTAACGTTACTTAATATAAGGCCATCTGCAGACACGTGTCTGCAGATGGCATATTGTTGCATTATTCAATATTTGTCGATATGCAGCGGCAGGTGTACATTATGTAATTCAATGTCCGGCGTGGGTATTTGCCCGGGAAGTAGTTGTTTTAATGTGCATTTGTTTAACGTACTTACGTAAGTAAGTCAATAGTCACAGAGCTAAATGTGGAAATAATTTATTAATTATTTTCAATCATTTTTATTTAATATATTTAAATAACTGTGACCAAGTGGAATGAATACTTGTTTTCTATCTACTTAGAAATGCTCAAATGGGAAATTCTATCCCATTCCACAGATATTGTACCACTCGATTATTACCTGTTCCGTTTGATGGCACATGGTATATATTATATATTAAAATATATACAGGGTGTCTCAGCGTGTGCACCGAGTAGCTTTACAGTTAATGGTTTATTTTTTTCAAAATCGGCTTTCGCAGGCGTATGTAGGTCCATTAGGACCACATTTTAAAATTAGTTTCAAATATACAGGGTGTCCCATAAAAGCATGACGTATCATAGTTATATTTTTTCTAATGGATTGACCAATATTTTATATTTTTTTCACATTCTACATCAAAAATAAAGTTAACTTTTATAATATATGCATATGCCTAAAACTAACAATTTTTTAAATATTTAAATATTTTTGGAAAAATTGACGTTTCGAAAAAAAATCATAACTCTCAAATGGACGAATGAAAACAGATGAAATTTTGTAACAGTATATTAGATTAATGGGTAAATATTTTAGGCTATTTACAGGAACTTAAAATCTTAAGATATTTTGATAATTTAACGTAACTCCAGAAACACATTCAAGGTCAAATTTTATGCTAATTTTAAATGGCACACCCTATATCTAATAGCCCTATCTTGTAGGAAATTGTATTGTCTTTCAAAAAGTATAAAGGTATTTTTACCTAAACCTAATAGTTTTCAAGATATATGCATTTTCGTTAATTTTTGACATAATATTTATTATTCATAATATGGAAAGTCGATACAAAGCGCCATATATTCTTCAATATAATATTTATTATTATTATTCCATAAAGGAAAGTGTTTAGTTATTGTTTATAAATAAAGTCAGTTGACCCAACAAATGATTTTCGAGATATTTCCTAAATTAATACACTAATTTTATTAATTGTCAATATACTAATTGCATTATTTATTTACACATGTGTAAATTATTTGATAAAAACTTGTTAGAATTGTAAAACAAATATAACGAAATACATCAAATAAATTGACGAAATAGAATTAAAAGTAATTTATAATAAATTTTCAAAAATACTACCATCGAATACAAAATTCAATTTTATTTTAAATGATATTTTGACAGTTCTCAGCATATTAGGTATAATTGATCTAAATGTAATATTAATACTGCTTTCCATGTATTCTTCCAATTCATTGCTTATTAAACCACCTTTTTTGACAAATATTCAATGGAATTAAACTTGTAATTGTGTCTACTCATTATTAGTTACTGTATTCAAGGTATTTTTTTTTTTTTCAAATACCTCATACTGCCTACAGTTTTGAATGTATTTAAAACTTCCTCTACAGTCTTCTTATTAGGATGTCTTTCCATCAGAGAACATTTTGTACACTAAGAGACAATCTTAATAACATTACATTATTATTAGAATCATGTTAATTCTTTCATTTAAGGGAACATTATTTTTTCAATTGTTAGTAATAATACGAATGTGTCAATTAAATTTGCTTATAAACAAAAGCCTATTAAAATAATTGGCAATGATAATTATTAAATTAAGCAATAGATGGCGCTTTATGTTACATTGTCATATTAAAATAATAATGATAATGACGAAAATTAACAAAAATGGATATATCTTGAAAACTATTAGGTTTAGGTGTAGAATACCTTTATACTTTCTGAAAGACAATACAATTTCCTACAAGATAGGCCTATTAGATATAGGGTGTGCCATTCAAAATAAGCACGAAATTTAACCTTGAATGTGCTTCTGGAGATATGTTGAATTATCAAAACATCTTAAGATTTTAAACTCCTCTTAATAGTCTGAAATATTCACCCATTAGTCAGATATACTGACACAAAATTTCATTTGTTTTCATTCATCCATTTGAAAGTTATGATTTTTTTTCGAAACATCAATTTTTCCAAAAATATTTAAATATTTCAAAAGTTGATAGGTTTAGGCATATGAACATATTATGAAAGTTAACTTTATTTTTGATGTAGAATTTGAAAAAAATATAAAATATAGGTCATTCCATTAGAAAAAATATAACTATGATATGCCATGCTTTTATGGGACACCCTGTATATTTGAAACTAATTTTAAAATGTGGTCCTAATGGACCTACATACGCCTGCGAAAGCAGATTTTGAAAAAAATAAACCATTTAGCCGTAAAGCTACTCGGCGCGCACGCTGAGACGCCCTGTATATATTTTTTAAATTATCTCTTGTGTCAAATTATTATTGAAATAGCTCTAAAATTTAAATAAATCATTTTTTATTTCCTCTACCATAAAATTCCATAAATGGCTCATTTATGTATTTCTCAAATATTAATCTTTAGCATTTATGTCTGTATTTAACATTTTTTATTAAACACTTTTAAAATAGTAGCACAAATTCTATTATACAAATCTTTACACAGGTTATGCGATAAATATTAAATATAAATGAAACATTATAAAAGTGTATAATAATAAATATAAAATAGATATAATAATAATTACTTTTAATTATCAGGGTATTAAAAATACATAAAAATCTTATCATGTCATTTAATACTCTGCGGACTTGTTTGGATTACATAGTAATGCAATACCAACAGTCATAGTGACGCGATCGATGAGTTAGCCCGTAATACAGTTTATCTGGTTGTAATAATTAAAGAAAATGATAATTGTTCCTGGATGTGTTTAATGCAAATTGACATTATATATGTAAGCAGTGATTAATTGTTTTGAGTTTCATGAAGAGTATAATCAATATAAATAGCATTGTTTTATCTTTTCTTCACACTTTATTTACTAATGCTTAGATATATATTTTGAAAATAAAGTGTAAAGAAAGCATGCAATATATTAAATAAAAATGATTTGAAAATAATTAATAAATTATTTCCACATTTACCTCTGTGACTATTGACTTACTTACGTAAGTACGTTAAACAAATGCACATTAAAACAACTACTTCCTGGGCAAATACCCACGCCGGACATTGAATTACATAATGTACACCTGCTGCTGCATATCAACAAATATTGAATAATGCAACAAAATTTTTATATATATTAATGGAAAGCATGCAATATTGTTATTTATAGTGAACATAAGCTTTTTGCACAAACGTACTTTCTTAACTATTAGAATCTCAAATTAAATAAAATGAAACAAAGATGATTCACACATTTGCAGTTATTTAAATTACAATGAAATTAAACAAGGAAATTTTTTTCAGTAGGGCTGCTATGCAACAACAAATGTCTATTGTGTAATCCAATGTCCGGCGGGGTAAATGCTCGGGAAGTAGTTGTTTCAATAGATGTTTGTAAAACTTACAGTGTAAGTAATTTTTTGCAGTTGGAAAACGGGATTGATCGAATTTTATTGATCATTGCCAGAAAAAAAATTTCCTTGTTTAATTTCATTGTAATATTACAATCTCCATAATAAGGGTTTGTTTCTAACGTTTTCTTTGGTTAAGAATTCAAACATCACATCTAGATTAATAAAAAAACAAGATTAGATTGGTTAATTTTGACAAGTTACTTCTTTTCTTACTATTATAATATTTGACATTTGTTAACCTAATGACATCATGTTTAGTGATAAATATAAGTAAATAACACAGTTATAACTCATGTTTAAAAAAATGGTAAGCCCCTAATTTGTGTCCTACACCTTTTTTTGTTATTATTTAAAAAAAAAACATGTAGAGGGGTGTTTTTTTTGTCGTAGGAGTTGATTTTTGGTAGTTTCCAGCGGTCTTTACATATTTCTACTACAATAAAAAGTATTTTTTTTTATTTTACTCACCTATTTAAATTTATATTACACTTCACTATACTTTCATTGTGTTAAAACAGCATTTAATTGGTCTGTTAACAGAGACCATAGATGGATAACGACCTATATTATAATAATAATAATTCTTTATTGAACGGACCAGCCATTTACAACTTGACTAAAAACATAAATTACACAAATATGTATATATATATATATGTATGTGGGCAAGGTAACATCTAGTGTACAATATCCGCACATTTTTTCTCTCTCATTTAATTTAAACTCTTGAATAACCAAATTTCTTTCAATTAAGAAAATTCCCCTTTTATTTCATTTAATCTATACAAAATCCACCATAACCTATCCTAATAACTACCCACGACTCAAGAGAGAGAGAGGGGGCTGATTCTCATTCGGTCAGGAATGAATCATATACAGAAAGTGTGTAAAGCCCCTGATAATGTAAATCCTGATTTATTTGCTATTTCTGTTCCATTCTTGTTTCTGGATGATTGTGAATTGGCTCTTATGGAGCCAAACAGAATCAAAGAATTTTTGGATATCGAGAAATCCCACCTTTGGTGTCTGCAGATTAGATGTAAGAATTGAAGTGGAAGACTGGTAATTATAATTATGGATGCTAAGTATGTAGTAGTAGATATTCTGTGGTAAGTATTTAAAGATGCGCATGTGTATGTGATCATGTTCAGGTGAAGAGATAGAATTACCTATTGTTCACTGCCGGGGTTTTGTGATCTAACTTAACACATAAGCTGTTGCTGAATTTGACTAATTAACTAATTCAAAATTGCATGCATTGTTGTGATGATCTTATGTGGACTTTAAGTTCAAACATCGTCTTAACAATATTACAAAAGTGTTACACCATTTGTCGTATAATTCGGTTCCTTTCTGTGATAATTTGAAAAGAATACTTGATTACTATTGGTTGAACGAACTGATTGATATAAAGCCAGAAAATTCCAATTGTGTCACATTATACTTTAGAAAACAGAAAATAGTAATTTAGAATAAAAAACTTACCTAATTCCTCTTTCTTAATAATATCTCCATCCAGTTTTTCATCCTTAACATCAGCTTTCTTAACAGTAGGCTGGACCTTCGGGGCCCCGAAAGCCTTAAACCAGGCACTTAGGTTGGGTGTCGCCTTCCCGGGACTATTGTCCAATTTCAGTGGATCAGCTGCCGTCTCCTCCTTCTTAACTTCCACCTTATTAACCTCACATTCTTCTTTCACTTCTTCAGCCAACTTTTCCGTCTCTTCGTCCTTCTTCTCCTGCGCTGCAGGCTCGTCGTCAACAAACTTATGCTCACCAAAGCTATCCAAAACTGAACCCAGGCTCAATTTAGGAGCACTCTCATCGGTCTTGACTATCAGGGAGTTTTTTGTGTCCTTGTTTTTTAACAGGGGACCCAACGGGAAGAGCTCATCTGTTTTAGCAGCACTTTGGACATTGGAAATCAGGTTGCCTTTGCTTTTACCCGGTTGGAGGCGGTCGATGGTCCGTTGGTGTTCTCGCCTCCTCGGTTTCAGCTCTTTGGGGATGGGCCGTTTCCTTACATCTTTCGGTGGGACAACTTCTTTCTTTGGGACTGTTACTGGAGGCTTATCCACTTTCTTCTTATCTGCAAAAGTAATTGAAAAAAATATTGATAATAGTATTAAAAGAAAACAATTAAATAAACACTTTGATAGTTTCACAATTTTATTTTTCTACAACTAGTTTTGGCACTTGCACAATTTTTTTATACATACCCCCTTAATAATGACCAAGCGAAATGAAGTAATGAGACTATCTAAATGTTAATTTAAGTGATAAATTAATTCAACGTATACAGTAAGAAGACATTATCATTTAAATGATAGTACTTTTCAATTTTTGTAGAAATGTATTATTTAAATAATATCAGGTATGTCGAAAAATACTTAATGAAACATGCTTTGTTTATGATTTCACTATTTATTGATGACACTATAACAGTGGTGAACTTGCATGAATTTTAGAAATGAATAAAAATATAATAATTAAATAATTTAGTCCTCATAAAATGTGAATACAAAATACTAAAAAAGTTTTTTTTTTTTAAAGGAAGGATGATTGAAGGGATATTAAGGTTAAGGAATGATGAAATGAGGGACATTCTTGGCATAGGTAAATTCCATTCAGCCACTAACGAAATTGTATATAAATTTATATTGTCATTAACCTAAGATGAGGACAAACACAACCTCCATGGATCCGGGGCATAAGAAAAGTTAATCGAGTTAAAAAATTAAAATCAAGGAGTATAGAATTAAATTTATTTTTCTAAAATTATTAGAAAAGCATGACATTTTTAAAATGGTTTTATATTTAAAAATAGCCAATAATACAATGTTAAAATACTTAAACTGCGCACTGTTTTCATTAAAAAATGTATACCAGGATGTCCTATAAAATAATGCTAATACAAAGTAACCTTTTTTTTAAATGAAAATATATATCTACAGGGTGTCTCAGCGTGCGCGCCGAGTAGCTTTACGGCTAAATGGTTTATTTTTTTTAAAATCGGCTTTCACTGGCGTATGTAGGTCTACTAGGACCACATTTTAAAATTAGTTTCAAATATACAGGGTGTCCCATAAAAGCATGGCGTATCATAGTTATATTTTTTCTAATGGAATGACCTATATTTTATATTTTTTTCAGATTCTACATCAAAAATAAAGTTAACTTTTATAATATATTCATATGCCTAAACCTAACAATTTTTGAAATATTTAAATATTTTTGAAAATATTGACGTTTCGAAAAAAAATCATAACTCTCAAATGGATGAATGAAAACAGATGAAATTTTGTACCAGTATATTAGACTAATGGGTAAATATTTTAGGCTATTTACAGGAATTTAAAATCTTAAGATGTTTTGATAATCTAACGTAACTCCAGAAACACATTCAAGGTCAAATTTCATGCTTATTTTAAATGGCACACCCTATATCTAATAGCCCTATCTTGTAGGAAATTATGTTGTCTTTCAAAAAGTATAAAAATATTTTTTACCTAAACCTAATAGTTTTCAAGATATATGCATTTTCGTTAACTTTTGACATAATATTTATTATTCATAACATGGAAAGTCGATTCAAAGCGCCATCTATTGTTCAATATAATATTTATTATTATTATTCCATAATGACAAGAGTTTAGTTATTATTTATAAATAAACTCAGTTGACTCAACAAATGATTTTCGAGATATTTCCTAAATTAATACACTATTTTTCTTAATTGTGAATATACTAATTGCATTATTTATTTACACATGTGTAAATTATTTGATAAAAACTTGTTATTTGTAAAACAAATATAACGAAATACATCAAATAAATTGATAAAATAGTATTAAAAGTTTTTTATAATAAATTTTCAAAAATACTACCATCGAATACATAATTAAATTTTATTTTAAATGATATTTTGACATTTCACAGCATATTAGGTATAATTGATCTAAATGTATTATTAATTTATTAATTCTGCTTTCCATGTATTCTTCCAATTCATTGCTTATTATACCACCTTTTTTGACGAATATTCAATGGAATTAAACTTGTAATTGTGTCTCCTCATTATTAGTTACTGTATTCAAGGTAGTTTTTTTTCAAATACTTCATACTGCCTATATTTTTGAATGTATTTAAAACTTCCTCTACAGTCTTCTTATTAGGATGTCTTCCATCAGAGAACATTTTGTACACTAAGAGACAATCTTAATAACATTACATTATTATTAGAATCATGTTAATTCTTTCATTTAAAGGAACATTATTTTTTCAATTGTTAGTAATTATACGAATGTGTCAATTAAATTTGATTATAAACAAAAACCTATTAGAATAACTGGCAATAATAATTATTAAATAGATGGCGCTTTATGTTACATTGTCGTATTAAAATAATAATGATAATGACGAAAATTAACAAAAATGGATATATCTTGAAAACTACTAGGTTTAGATGTAGAATACCTTTATACTTTCTGAAAGACAATACAATTTCCTACAAGATAGGCCTATTAGATATAGGGTGTGCCATTTAAAATAAGCACGAAATTTAACCTTGAAAGTGCTTCTGGAGATATGTTGAATTATCAAAACATCTTAAGATTTTAAATTCCTCTTAATAGTCTGAAATATTCACCCATTCGTCAAATATACCGACACAAAATTTCATTTGTTTTCATTCATCCATTTGAAAGTTATGATTTTTTTTCGAAACGTCAATTTTTCCAAAAATATTTAAATATTTCAAAAGTTATCAGGTTTAGGTATATGAACATATTATGAAAGTTAACTTTATTTTTGATGTAGAATCTGAAAAAAATATAAAGTATGGGTCATTCCATTAGAAAAAATATAACTATGATACGCCATGCTTTTATGGGACACCCTGTATATTTGAAACTAATTTTAAAATGTGGTCCTAATAGACCTACATACGCCTGCGAAAGCCGATTTTGAAAAAAATAAACCATTTAGCCGTAAAGCTACTCGGCGCGCACGCTGAGACACCCTGTATATATTATTTGTAAATAAAACAGTTTTTTTTAAGATTTACAAAATTTATTATAGAGACATTGATTAATTATCAGTAGCTGTGCGTGTCTCTAAAATAAATTTTGTGAAACTTAAAAAAACTGTTGCTTTATTTACAAATAGTGTGCTATGAAGTTTCATCAAGTAAAAGCCTCAACCATCAACTATACTGTTCCATATCTATCTTCAACTATTTTCAAAATATTGACAATTATTTAATAATGCTCAGACAACCATTGGATAAATGTTATGTACCAATTATTCTTAAGTTTTCATTTTTTGTGTGATGTATTGCTATAAATTATGGTTTAAACTTTATTACGTCCCATTAATACTTTTATTATGTATTTTTTCATAATCAGTTAAAGACACATATAGGACAGTTACATGAAAAGTATCTTAAATACTCTGAGGACTCCAAATATTGGGTGTAAAGAAAAGTCATCCTGAGAGCACTCAATCTGCGATACAACCAACTAAGACCCGTAAAAATAACGGAATGTGCATTTGCGGATGATATAGTGATAATAGCAGGGAGTAAGAAAGGATTACAAAAAAATATCAATGTATGGAATGAAACTCTACACAAATACGACATGAAAATAAAAACCGAAAAGACAAAACTGATGGTAGCAGCACAAGAAGAGGAAAATGTACAAATTACAATAGGGCAAGTGCAACTGGAACAAGTGAAAGAATTTAAATACTTGGGAGTGATAATACAACAAAATGGCAAACAAGAACAAGACATAACCAAAAGAGTTGAGAAAGCAGCAAAATTGTATTATACACTAAACCAAAGATTTATAAGGAAAAAAGAAATATCACAAAAAACAAAATTAAGTTTTCAAAACCATATATTTACCAATATTGACATATGGATGTGAAACCTGGACACTCAATAAAAAGATAAAAAGCAAAATCCAAGCAGTGGAAATGAAATTTCTACGAGGAATAAAGGGCATAACTAGAAGAGATAGAGTAAGAAATGTAGATGTAAGAAGAGAACTGAATACAAAGGATGTACAAAAATATATCGAAGAAAGGCAACTAGGATGGTGGGGACATATACAGAGGATGAAGAAAATAATTCCGGTAAAGCAAATATGGGAAGCAAGAACAACTACAAACAGAGGAAGAGGAAGACCAATAGAAAACTGGGAGAACAGCGTAACAAAGGCACTACAAGAAAGAGGAATAAACATAAGAGAAGCAGAAAAAATGGCTAAGGACAGAAACAACTGGAGGAGAGTCATTAAGAAATAGACAATGAAGAAAAACCCCAACACCAATTGGTAAAATTTATATATATATATATATATAAGAAAAGTCATCCATGTTTTTTTACAATTTATTCAAGCCTTAATTTAATTTGGAGTTATCTGATTTAGGTCAAATATGCACAGTCTTGTTCAATTATTTGTTGCCATTTTGAAAGTAATTTCATGATTCCTTTCTCATAGAAGTCCTTGTCCTGAGACTTCTATGAGAAAGAAATCATGAAATGGAATCATAAGGAATCATAATTGGCAAAAAAACTGGGACAGATGATTTTCACAATCCTCTCTTGAAGCCATTTTTACACTCATAAGGGAATTTTGCAACAACCTTAACAGATGATAATCGCATGGTGCTTTGTCCGGACTATAAGGAGGATACATAAGAACATCTCAACCGAGCCCCCAGAACTTCTGGCGCATTATCAATGATGTACGAGACCTGGCATTGTCTTGATAGAACACAACAACATTCTTATTGATCAATTCCGGTCGTTTCCGGCCAATTGCGTACTTCAAACGGTCCAATTTCTGACAGTATACATCCGAATTAAGCGTTTGCCCAGACTGGAGTAGCTCATAATAGAGTATCCCCTTCCAGTCCCACCAAACACACAGCAAAATCTTCCTAGCCATCAATACAGGCTTGGTGACAGTCTGGGGCGCATCGGTTTTTGACTACAATCTTTTTCGGATATTGTTGACGTAGGTGACCCATTTCTCATCTCCAGTCACCATACACTTGAGAAATGGGTCGACTTTGTTGCGACTCAACAGAGAATTGCAAATGTCAGCTCATGTGGCACCCAAAAATCGAGCTTCTGGGTATATCCAGCCTTCCGCAAATGGTTCAAAATGCTTGTATTAGTGATGTTTAGCTCCTTGGCAATCTCTACACTGATCATATGCCGGTCTCCATTCACTTTTTCGATGATTTCATCGACGTTTTCGATGACAGGCCTTCCAGAGCGTGCAGCGTTTTTCACATTAAAATTTCCGGAGCGGAATCGACAAAACCAAAATTGTGTATTATTTTCTGTTACAGTGTCGGGTCCGTAAACGTCATCCACAATTTTAGCTGACTGTGTTGCTTTTTCACCTTTATCAAAGTAAAATTGTAAAATATAGCAAATTTTCTCCTTGTTCACTTCCATTTTCGACACGCTATAATACTCGACTGAACGCAAAGTAACTAGTATAAATATGACCGGATGTGATTACTACATCACAAGATATTGCATTCAACTCCATCTATTGAGAAAAACATGAATGACTTTTCTTCACACCCAGTATGTAATAATATGAGGACATTCTATTTTAAAAAAGATAACGCCATTTGTTTATGGGTCATACTGTATATAACATATTTTGTACAGAAGATCTACTAATCAATCTGTTCAAGAGTTTTTTTTAATAATTCTTGTATAGGGCTCCCTGTCTATCCTGCACCACTCTCCTACATTCACACCGAATTCTAACCACTTCCCAATCACACCTTCCAATATCTCCATCCATCCTATCATACACTTTTCTCAGATTGGTCATCCATTAACTCATCCTTCTCATTAAATATATCTCATATATTCCTTTAGCTAATAATTTATTAATTCTCGTGATAAAATATTGTTCCTAATGTGATAACATAATCCAAATTATTTTTGCAGGTACTTCACAAACTCACTGATTTTTATTATAAACTGTAGTCTTGGCTTTAATTGCATTGACTAGCAACATGACATCAGCTCTAATGAAATTATTATCAACGATTCTGGAAGGTTAAAAAACTAAATCATTTTCTGAAACCAAATACTTATTCAAAAAAAAAAAACTTTCTTGAACCAAATTTGGAAAAATTATGGAAAGTTTTTGATTTATATAAACAGAAAAATTAAATAATTATTCCAAATGGCAGAAGCATACAACTGCATTAAATTAAATAAAAAGAATTTGAAAATAATTAATAAATTCTTTCCTCTTTAGTTACTGCTACAATTTGACTTATGTTAAATGAGTACTCTAAAACGCTATGTACAATAATGAACACTTGCTCTTACATAACAATAACATGTATAATGCAATATAATAAATTATAGATTTTTGATTAGAAAATATTTAATGCAAATCTGTAGGCAAGTGTTTCAAGATTTCATCCCTCGTCAGCACAGCTCTGCCTTATGCAATATACAGGGTGTCTCAGCGTGCGCGCCGAGTAGCTTTACGGCTAAATGGTTTATTTTTTGCAAAATCAGCTTTCACAGGCGTATGTAGGTCTATTAGGACCACATTTTAAAATTAGTATCAAACATACAGGGTGTCCCATAAAAGCATGGCGTACCATAGTTATATTTTTTCTAATGGAATGACCTATATTTTATATTTTTTCAGATTCTACATCAAAAATAATGTTAACTTTTATAATATATTCATATGCCTAAACCTAACAATTTTTGAAATATTTAAATATTTTTGGAAAAATTGACGTTTCGAAAAAAAATCATAACTCTCAAATGAATGAATGAAAACAGATGAAATTTTCTACCAGTATATTAGATTAATGGGTAAATATTTTAGGCTATTTACAGGAATTTAAAATCTTAAGATGTTTTGATAATCTAACGTAACTCCAGAAATCAAATTTCGTGCTTATTTTAAATGGTACACCCTATATCTAATAGCCCTATCTTGTAGGAAATTATATTGTCTTTCAAAAAGTATAAAAGTATTTTTTACCTAAACCTAATAGTTTTCAAGATATATGCATTTTCGTTAACTTTTGACATATTATTTATTCATAACATGGAAAGTCGATACAAAGCGCCATCTATTGTTCAATATAATATTTATTATTTATTATTTATATAAAGGCAAGAGTTTAGTTATTGTTTATAAATAAAGTCAGTTGACCCAACAAATGATTTTCGAGATATTTCCTAAATTAATACACTAATTTTATTAATTGTCAACATAGTAATTGCATTATTTATTTACACATGTGTAAATTATTTGATAAAAAACTTGTTAGAATTGTAAAACAAATATAACGAAATACATCAAATAAATTGACAAAATAGTATTAAAAGTAATTTATAATAAATTTTCAAAAATACTACCATCGAATACATAATTAAATTTTATTTTAAATGATATTTTGACATTTCTCAGCATATTAGGTATAATTGATCTAAATATATTATTAATTTATTAATTCTGCTTTCCATGTATTTTTCCATTTCATTGCTTATTAAACCACCTTTTTTGACGAATATTCAATGGAATTAAACTTGTAATTGTGTCTCCTCATTATTAGTTACTGTATTCAAGGTAGTTTTTTTTTTTTCAAATACTTCATACTGCCTACAGTTTTGAATGTATTTAAAACTTCCTCTACAGTCTTCTTATTAGGATGTCTTCCATCAGAGAACATTTTGTACACTAAGAGACAATCTTAATAACATTACATTATTATTAGAATCATGTTAATTCTTTCATATAAAGGAACATTATTTTTTCAATTGTTAGTAATAATACGAATGTGTCAATTAAATTTGCTTATAAACAAAAGCCTATTAGAATAACTGGCAATAATAATTATTAAATTAAGCAATAGATGGCGCTTTATGTTACATTGTCGTATTAAAATAATAATGATAATGACGAAAATTAACAAAAATGGATATATCTTGAAAACTATTAGGTTTAGGTGTAGAATACCTTTATACTTTCTGAAAGACAATACAATTTCCTACAAGATAGGCCTATTAGATATAGGGTGTGCCATTTAAAATAAGCACGAAATTTAACCTTGAATGTGCTTCTGGAGATATGTTGAATTATCAAAACATTTTAAGATTTTAAATTCCTCTTAATAGTCTGAAATATTCACCCATTAGTCAGATATACCGACACAAAATTTCATTTGTTTTCATTCATCCATTTGAAAGTTACGATTTTTTTTCGAAACGTCAATTTTTCCAAAAATATTTAAATATTTCAAAAGTTATTAGGTTTAGGCATATGAACATATTATGAAAGTTAACTTTATTTTTGATGTAGAATCTGAAAAAAATATAAAATATAGGTCATTCCATTAGAAAAAATATAACTATGATACGCCATGCTTTTATGGGACACCCTGTATATTTGATATTAATTTTAAAATATGGTCCTAATAGACCTACATACGCCTGTGAAAGCCGATTTTGAAAAAAATAAACCATTTAGCCGTAAAGCTACTCGGCGCGCACGCTGAGACACCCTGTATAATTTAAATTAATCTAACTTCCTGTCCTAGCTGCAATCTCTGATGTCCAACATATCTGTACTAAGATCACACGCATTAAATACTGGTTGCAGTCAATATGACAACCAGTACTTTACGCGTGCGCGTGTGATTTTAGTTCAGATATGACTTTAGATTTCCAATGTCAACTTCGTCGTCGATATTTGTTATACACTCGATAGAACATGTTATCGTTATGCAACAGCAAGTGTTCATTATTGTACATTTCTTTATATTACTTTTTATTTAATTTATTTTAAATAACTGTGACCAAGTAAATAAATCGTCGTTTCTATTATTAATTGCATTAAAATTTGCCAATTACAAGACTATCTGTGAATTACAAATTTAATAAAATAGCAATGCTTGTTAAAGTATAATTCCAATCTGTAATACATTTTGCAATAACCAATAATTTAATTAATTTATTCTAACATCTTGAAATTATGTATGGCAGAGCTATACTGATGAGGTATAGATCCCCAAAACGCAAGTCTACACATGGCTTTATTTACGTATCATTTTGTTTCTCTTTACATTAAATATTCTCGAATAGAAAATTGTTGCATTTAGCAATATGTTCTCGATATGCAACAGCAAAGGGTCGATTATATAATTTAATATCTAGCGGGGTATTTGCCCAAGAAGTAGTTTTTTTAATATACATTTCTTTTAAAGTCAAAATATCGCAGATGCAAAAGAGGAAATAATTTATTAATTACTTTCAAATTCTTTTTATTTAATTTATTTAAATAGCAGTTACCAAGTGAATGAATATTCTTTTCTATTGACAGAAGATTTTCATACACCGACATATTTTTCTATAACCTTAAACATATGGAATTTTATGCCTACGAACAATTATTTCCAGTGTAGCGTAATTATTGTTCCTTAACATTTTTGAATATTCGCGCTAAATTATTCTGTTACTTTTTTGTGCGCATTATTTTCTTTAACCGACCTCTTAGCAGAGCTCGGCCATTTGCTTCACGATGTTCTTTGTGATCACTTGTGCGAACCGCGAATTTCTTAAAACAATTGTTAACAACCTTTGGTGCGATTCGTAATTGTTTGTGATACTAAACAATTTACCCAGCCTGGTGTTAGGTAAGCTAAATACTTTATTGTAACCGGTTGCGTGAATACTTATGTTGTGTTTCTTTTGTTAGCGTTGTTATCAAGAAATAAACCAGAGTTCATTTGTATGTTTAAATCAGTCTTTTACTAAAAAATACTGTGTTTCCCGCAACCCTGAGCAAACCGGCGCCCAAAATCATTACGCAGCACCAGACAGAATTGGTTTTCTGTTATCATTTGAAGAAAACTGCTGCAGATCGCATCGAATGCTTGTTGAAGCTTATGGTAAACCTGCTCTTGGTAAAGCACAATATTTGAAAACGAAACGAAAACGAAAACATTGAGAAACCACCATAAAATTCTCAGACAATGAATTACGAGCCTTATTGCATGAAGATGATACTCAATAAGATCTTGTGGATCAATTGAATGTGATGCAGAAAGCCGTTTCCAATCGTTTGAAAACTATGGGAAAGGTTCAGAAAGTGGGAAATCGTATTCCGCATGAACTCAATGAAAGGCAGCAAGAAAATTGAAAAACCACATGTGAAACTCTGCTCGACAGACAGATACAAAAGAAAGTCATTTCTCCATTGAATCGTGACTGGTGATTAAATTTTTTCTTGTGAATCCTAAGCGTCGTAAATGATGGGTGAGTCCAGGCGAACCACAGACATCCACTGTAAGACCAAGTCATTTTGGAAAGAGGACAATGCTCTGTGTTTGGTGGGATCAGAAATATGTAATATATTATGAGTAAAACAGTTAACACTGATTGCTACCAACAGTAAATTATTGATTTAAATCGAGCATTACGTGAAAAGCGACCAGAATATAGAAAAGGCAATACAAAGTCATTTTGCTTTATGATAATTCCCCACCGCACATAGCACAATGGGCTAGGGAAACGATTGAGATGTTCAGTTGGGAAATACTAGAACCTACGGCTTATTCTCCAGTCTTGACTCCGTCCGATTATCATCTATTCGCATCACTGGGACATACTCTTGCTGAACAATGGTTCAATTCATAGGAAAATGTACAAATATGGCTCGATAACTGGATCACTTCAAATGAAGAACTTTTTTTTGGCATGGCATTCGTAAACTGCCGGAAAGGTAGGAAAATTGTATAAATAGTATTAGGGTAGTAACATAGTGAAGCACCATCACTGTTCACCATCGATGATTGCACTCTCACAATCACAGTGATATGAAACAAATATGTTTACAGATATGAGAGCATTCATAGCGAAGCACATTCACTGTGATACATTCATACATATCTGTTTGTTTAGTCAATCATTTGCCGCATTAATCACCTCCCTTCAATTGAGGAAGTAAGTGGTGATATTCACCAAATTTTTCCCTCAGCTGATTCAGTAGGTAAGCCCTCAATATTCTAGTCACTCGCCAATAACCACCATTTAGCTGATGCTGAGTAACAGACATTATCATCTTCACTCTCACTGGAAATCATTCTGCCATCAGAGCTCGAACACAACTGAAAATACAACTGAAAAGTAATGAAAGTGTTTGATAGCAAGATGCAAAGGCTTCTTTAAGAGTATGAGGACGCAAAGCCTCCAAGTGTGATCATGTTAACACTTTCATGATGTGTAATGTACACTATTTTTCCTGAAAGTGCGTAATTTAAAGAAAAAAAAAAACATATATTTTAATACCATCTGTTTACATCATGACGTTTTGGTTTTCATAGTGAAGTTTTATAATGTGCGATCCATCGACATCTTCATATCCACATTATATGAAGATGTCGATGTTGCTGCAGCAGCCATAATGGACAAGCTCCTCCCGAATAAATTAAAAGTAAGGTATGAGAAGGCATACAAAGATTTTCAAGAAGTGAAGTAAGTATTCGTTAATAATGTATTATTATTAACTTTAATAGTGAAAGAAGATTTAAATATTTGTAAATATTATAAATTAATTATGTTTACGCCTATGGCGGTTTTTATTTTAATTTTATAACACGGTAAATAGGAATAAATTTCTTTATTACCTAAGTGTGTATTTTAGATAATAATTTATTTATAAAACAAATAAATATTACAATGTAATAAGTTTAAATACTATTATAATTTGTTACAAGTTAAAAAATAAAATATACAAAATAAAAGTGAACAAAAATAACAAAAATAATGATTTAACAAGACAAGTAAAGATTTCAACAAGTTTCACATACAAGAAGAGTTACTTACTCGTGCGAGAGACGATAGAAAAGTGATGTTAGTTTGAAGATGAAGTTTGAAGAAGTTTTTGATAAGGTCGTGATTGGTTGAAAAATAGTGGGTGGAGTTTAAAAAATTGCAAGAGAGTAAGAAAATCTAAAGTGAGAGACAGAAAAGTTTCGAGAGGGTACGAAATCTAAAGAGAGAGACAGAAAAGATAGGACGTAAAGAAACTTGACAAATTATCAAATTCCCGAGGCTGCATTTTTACTCTTATCGGAAATAAACCCCCGTCTCGCGTTGATATGGTGTCGTATTGTATCAATCACGTTCGACTAAGCACAAAGGCCTTTTCAAATTTCGTTATCGAGGAAGGTTTACTACCCCAAGATCGCGTCGTGGGGCGTAGCTAATTGCAGAGCGCTTCTTTGATTAGCCACGCCGTTTGGGTCGGTCGTAAAACAGCCTCGGGTTCGTGGATTTTGAGTTTTTAAGAAATACAAATTCTGTTACAATTCATGAATGAAATCATCGCTGTAAATCTTTCAAAGAGACAAAATATAAAAGTTCATATAATTTACAATATAAACAAAATATAAATGTCCGTACGGTTTTCGCGAACAAATTACTTTACTGAAAAAGAAAAATGACGGATTTGAACCAAAAAAATTAAAAACCTTTTTCAAACAATAATGTCGACAAATTTTTATTAGATGCACCAGACAATGAATTTCTTATGATAAAGGTAAACTCAGAATTCATGTAATTTTGTAAAATTGATTTTTTTTACGTTTTACTTTCATTACTAGGACTGTAATGGGAGTTACAAAAAGATTTTATGGTAGATTTTATAGTACTAGTCATGAAAAGGACTTTCAAGACTCAGTATAGCCTTGAAATTTTTACTTTCTTGAAAATTTCAGGAAAAATATTTTTTAAATCATTTTCAAACAGACTTTTTACAAAAAAAAAATGTGTTTCATACTTTTACAAATGGTACTTTTTAAATTTCCTCAATGTTTTGGGTTACATCTTATTACCAGACTAAAAATATCTATATTTTGTAATAATACATCGTACAAAAAAATATTTCGTACAAATTTAATGGTTCTGAGAGGGACATTTGATTCTGTGAAAATGCATTTTCTCCCACACCCGGGGGGCGGGGGAGGTGGTCAACTTTGAAATCTTCAATAATAAGTATGGGTTACTTTTTATACCGCACCAAAAATTATGTAGGTTTTACCCAAAAAAATATTTTAAATCATGATAGATGGCGTGGTAGTCGTAAAAATAAAAAAATAAATCTGTAAAGAGTTCGAAATAAAAAAAAACAATCTCTAAGTAATCTATTGTTACATTTTTTTAAATTTTATAAGGAGCCACCGTACTCTTTTGTATAGATTTATTTGTTATTTTTGCGACTACTACGCTGTCTATCACGATTTGAAATAAATTATTTGAATAAAATTTACATAATTTTTGGTGTAGTATCCGAATTTGCAATAAAAATTTTGGGTTATTATTTAAGATTTTAAAGTTGACCACCTCCCCTGCCCACGGAGGGGGAGGGGGGGGGATGACAATAAATTTTTTATTATAGGATTGGATGTCCCCCTCAGAACCATTCATTTTTTATCCGAAACATTTTTTTGTACAATGCATATTTTACAACCTATGAACGCCATTTCTTTGGATTTAACTTTTAACGCCATCTATCAAGATTTAAAAAAATATCCTCAGATAAAACTTATGTCATTTTCGGCGTAGAATCGGAATATGCAATAAGAAATATGGGTTCCCATTTGAGATTTCAAAGATGACCACCTCTCCCGCTCCTTGGGGGGTGGCACTAAACAATTTGTTACAGCATCACATGTCCCCCTTGAATCCATTAAATTTTTATTCGAATTTTTTTTTGTACAATGCATATTTGTTAAGATACTCCACTGGATGAATTAAAATGGGTCACTCTGTATATGAAATCGAATAATTTTTAGTGTACCATATTGATGTATATAATTTATTAATTAAATATGAATGAAAAGGAAAGAGATGTTTCCTAGTGGGATTCATACTACAAGCTTGAACCCTGAATAAAATTTTAGTCATCTCTAAACCTCTCTCTAGCTGGCCGTTCCTGCCTTGTGAGCAATGCCTTTGCCCATTCAACTACGTCAAAGAAAATAAAAACTCACCTTGTTCGTTTTTTGCATTCCACCCGTCAAACTCATCGATACCAGTCGAGAAATGTGACGGCGAATCTCCTCCGGGGCTGAATTCAGAAAATTTTGGCGTATCATCCAACCACTTATTAATGTCCTTCAACGTCTGTTCAGTCGCTAAAGTTAAGGCCTCGATAGTGGAATTTTTGTTACCAGAATTGTTATTCTTCCCCGCACCTCCGCTCGCCATCTTCTTACTTCCCTTACTCTGCACGCTGTCCATCGTGCTATTGTCATCCTCAAACTCCTTTTTTTGTTTCTTCTTCACCTCCTTTTCCTTCTTGTTTTTGTCTTGTTTCGCTGTGACCAGCACGTCGGAACTGTCTTTCGGCTTCTCCTGTTCGAAAACCAAAGGCTTCGGGTCCTTCTCTTTGAGGTAGCCGATGTCACTTTTCGCCTTCAGTTTTTCTATCGTCTCGCGGAGTTTGTTGTGTTTGTCCTTGTGTTTAGAAGGTGACGGTGGTCTGTCCTCTTTAAATATCTCTTTCCATTTATCGTTCTTATCTTTTTGTTTACCTAAAAAGATAAGTTAGAAGAATTAAATTAACATTCTATCACAAATATTATATTTTTTTCACTCATTAACTTCTTTAATTTAAAATAGAAAAATTATATTAGCTTAACAACTTTACTTTCACAGTTTTCTTATAAAAGGCTTTAGGGTAGTTACATATCGGAGCACTATCACTGTTCACCATAGATGATCGCACCCTCGCGATCACAACGATGTGAAACAAATATCTTTGTAAATATGAAATTGTTCATAGTGAAGCACCTTCACATTCATCACAGCCTCGCAGTCGACTCTATTTACAGGAAAATCGAATAATTTAATTTATCCTCACAGTCAGGAGGGAAGTTGCGATGTGGGCTCATTAGCGATTGGTTGAGAGGCTGCCCCCCTACTTTTCTACATGTCAGGACCAGTACACTCGCCCAGAACCTAGAGTAGTTACATATATCTTTGTTTAGTCAATCATTTGCTGCATTTGTTTATCGATATAATTAGTTGTAATTATATAAATAATTGTATAATATATATATATATACAGAGAGGTTTTTTTAACAGTATATATATCCCCTATGTATACATGTAAAATACCCAAGTCAAGCGCATTGATGTATGCGTTTAGTTGCCTATAATACTCAACCCGAACAATCGATTCCTTCAACTAGGATAATTAAAAAAAAACAATTTAACAATTTTCTACTTTGTTTATGACAATATCTAAATGCACAATATGGAAGAATTTTCACGATCGTTTGAGTTAATATCTTGCAGTTTGTGGTGGTCATTTATAGCATTTATTCTAATTATTTATTTCAAGTTTATTGTTCTTCACTGTTACTTTTCTTTCAAATTGTCTTAATAAAATCTCTTGATATTTTTTACCTGTAATTTCTCCATAATAATAAGTGACGTATTTTTGATAAAAAAAGGAAATTGCTTGTGACGGTAACGCATGCAGTGTTAGTCATGATTTCGTTGCGTTTTCCAAAGAAAATGTTTTAGTTTAATTATTTTTAGAATTATCCTGAGGTATTCGGCCACTTTGGATTCATTTAAAACATGTCTTATCCTCCTCTAGTACTGTTGGAATTGTAATACACGCTTGAAATTCGACTTTTTCTTCATTTGTATACATTTTCGATAAAATATTTCACACAGTTTGAAGTTTAGCGTTTGACGTTTAGTTGTGTGTTATAGGCAATACACATTATTCGGCTCAATGCGTTTGACTTGGTTTTTTTGCAGGTATACAGTTCGCCTAATGTATACTGATTAAAAAACCTCTCTGTATATACAGGGTCGCTAAAAAGTATGGAAACACGGCTCTCACGTGAAAACGGCTAAAAACATAACCACCAAAATTGGGATTTCTAAATGGGATATTTTCTTGAACAATTTGGCGTGAAAAAATAAAAAATGATTCTCAGAATTTTCACATACGGACGCCATCTTGAATTTTTTTAAATGGAATTCGATTTTTTTTATTTTACAACTTTTATAGACCTTATAATTCTGATTAAAACCATATATATATATATATATAGTGGCTATTACCCCTTGTAGGGGTTACGCCGCTCCTGCTGGAGCTTTCTAGATCATTATTTACGGGGCTGATCATTCCCCTTTCGTCCTTTTAAACTTTTTTGCTAATCTCTCTCCATTTTTCCTGTCCTTTGTTTTATCCTGGCACTTTCTAACGCCAATATTCTTCAGATCCTCTATTACTTCTTGTATCCATGTCATTCTTGGTATGCCTCTTCTCATTTTGCCTCCTGGATTCCATTGAAGTATTGAGAATATTATAGACGTTGGTCCTGCCCTCCATATATGTCCTAGCCACTTTACTCTTTGCTCTTTTATTTTACTTACGATGTCTCTTTCCAGTTCCTGCTTTAGTTCATTGTTCTTGCGTTTTCTATACTCATTTTCGGGTGTTTTGATTGGTCCTAATATAGTTCTTAATATTTTTCTCTCTAAGATCCTGAAGTCTTCCTCTTGTTTTTTCGTCATGGTCATGGCTTCGGCTAAGTGCTTTATTTATTAATAGTTTTCTATTAGCATAAAAGGTTCGATTTGCAGCCATTATTTTTTCATTAATTTCTGTTTTCTTATCTCCGTCACTTGTTATGATTGTCCCAAGGTATTTAATTTTGTTTACTTTTTCAAAGTAATGTTCTCCAATTTTAATTTTGTTGTCTATGTTTGAGATTTTAGGTGTCATTATTTTGGTTTTTTCTTCATTTATTTTTAATCCTAATCTTTTACCTTCTCTGACTAACTCTCCCACCATTTATTCCATTATTCTCCTGTTCTTGGTGATGATTACTATGTCATCAGCGTATGCTATGATTTGTCCTCCTTTCGTTCTTAAATTACCTTTATCTATCCGTCTTAGTGTATACTCCAGGGCCATATTAAATAACGTCGTTGACAGGGAATCACCTTGCCTTATTCCCTTATTAATTCCAAATGTATGTGTGTCGCCTTTCGTTGTTTTTATGTTCGCCTTTGTTCTTTCCATCGTCATTTTTATTAATGTTCTGAGTTTCTTGTGTACCCCTATTTCTCTTAATGTGTGCATAAGTTGCGTTCTTTTAATGGAGTCAAATGCCTGTTGGAAATCTATAAATAGTAGTTCAATTTCCATCTGATATAGATGTGTTTTTTCCATTATCTGCTTTATTGTATGCACAGCGTCAATTGTCGATTTCCCTTTGATGAACCCGCACTGAAATTGTCCTACTTTATTACAGGCAGTTGTTGTTAGCCTTCTCTGGATAAGGGTTGACATGATCTTGTAGGCCGTGTTTAACATCGTGAGACCTCTATAGTTTTTGCATTCTTGTTGGTCCCCTTTTTTATGAATGGTCACTATATTACCCAACCTCCAATCTTCTGGCATCTTTTCCTCTTTCCATATATTCTTTATTATTTTATATAGTTGCTCCGTCAATTCTTCTCCTCCACCATATACCTTTTTTTAAAAATACTTGTCTTTTCATCGATAAACCGGACTTTGAAAAGTATGGAAACAGGCAAACGAGTACTTTTTCTGAATGCTGCAATACCACAAATGCATGTTCTATTGTTGATCAAAACTTAAAAAAATATTAAACAGTCAAATGAAAAAATAAAATATTAAACAATAAATGATTTTTTATTTTACAAAATATGTTTAAAGTGTCCATTAACTTCTTGGCAGTAATGAATACGCTGGACAAAGTGTTGTATGAACTAGTTAAAATATTAGGACGAATATTTGCAATTTCGGTTCTTATGCGTTCTTTTAATTCTTGTATATTGTGTGGCCTGTTGTTATAAACTCGATTTTTCAAATGTCCCCACAGGAAAAAATCAAGTGGAGTTAAATCGGACGACCTAGCAGGCCATTCAATTGTTCCTCTCCTGCCTATCCATTTGCCGGGAAAAGTTACGTCTAAATATTCACGTACTATTAGTCCGAAATGAGCTGGTGCTCCGTCTTGCTGAAACCATATGTTTTCAGCTGGATTAGCCTGAGGTTCTTAATTTGGGAATATTTGTCTAAGTCTGGGAACAACCTGTTCTTGCAAAAGCTGTAAATATGTTTCAGATGTCACATTACCATTAATAACAAAAAGGGCCGATAATATGCTGTCCAATTATACCACACCAAACATTAATTTTTTGTGGACGCTGCGTATGAATCTTCTCCATCCAATGTGGATTTTTGTTTGACCAGTATCTACAGTTATGGCGGTTAACTTGTTCATTTAAGCAGAAAGTTGATTCATCGGAAAAGAGCACACGGTTAATAAAATTGGCGTCCTGGTTTATCCTATTCATCATTGTTCCGCAAAATTCAATTCTGCGATCAAAATCATCTTCATTCAATTCTTGTAGCAGCTGAATTTTGTAGGGATGATACTTTTCAATTTTCATTATTTTTTGAACTGATCTCCTGCTCATGTTGTTATTGAAAGCCAATTGCTGTACCGAAGTTTTTGGATTTTCAACTACATCTATCATAAAATTAAATGAATTTTCTTCATTTGTAACAGTTTTTGGTCGTCCAACTTTTGGACGATTTTTAACAGTTCCAGTTTCATTAAACCTATTCCATGTTTTAAATGCAACTGACCTGGAAATAAGTGCTCGATCTGGATGATTTACGTTGAAAAGATTAGCAGCTTCGGCAAAGCTTCGTTTTCTATCCCCACACCCAATCATCATGAGAATCTCTATGCGATCCGTTTCACTCAAATGTGGCATTTTTGCAACAACCAGTTACTTACTAATGTTTTTTACAAGTTTGACAGGCTAATGAAAACTGTTTTCAAAGGCAACTATTTTTTTAAGTTGACATTGTTAATTTTTATGTTTAAGTTTCGACCAAAAATAGAATATTTACAAAACAAATGAATATGAAAAAATTAAAAATGCAAGATGAAGGCCTTAACGTACTCTAAACCTTTGCAAAATTTCAGGACATTCCAATAAACCGTTCTCAAAATATTTCGCTGTTTCCTTACTTTTCAAAGTCCGGTTCATCGATGAAAAGACAAGTATTTTTAAAAAAAGGTATATGGTTGTAATCAGAATTATAAGGTCTATAAAAGTTGTAAAATAAAAAAAAATCGAATTCCATTTAAAAAAATTCAAGATGGCGTCCGTATGTGAAAATTCTGAGAATCATTTTTGATTTTTTCACTTCAAATTGTTCAAGAAAATATCCCATTTAGAAATCCCAATTTTGGTGGTTATGTTTTTAGCCGTTTTCACGTGAGAGCCGTGTTTCCATACTTTGTAGCGACCCTGTATAATTAATCCATGACAAGAAGTGAGAGAATATCCATGGTGAACGATGGTCGATCTACAAAGCAAGCATTGCAGTAAATTGCGAGGGTGCGATCTCATCGATGGTGTACAATGATGTTGCTCCGATATGTAGGATAAGCCTTTTATAAGAAAACTGTGAAAGTAAAGTTAAGCTAATACGTTATAAAAGGCTATTTGTCTTATATAGAAAACTGTGAAAGTAAAATTGTTTATAGTAGACGAAATATATAAATCAAAGATGTTGTGTCAAGGCATTATCAACCATAATGTAAAGTAATCTGTTTGTATCTATATCGCAAAGTTTATTCTGAACTGAAAATAGGAGACAATTTAAAATAGATTAGATCAGCAGAAGAGCTGTCTTAACATGAAGAAATTAAAGTTTCAAATCTTTTTTTTCTTTCTTTTCTTGATTTACACTCTTTGTGACTATTAAATGAATTTAAAAGTACCTTTATTATCTGCTTTCTCCTCATCATCAGAATAATTGTTTTTGTTTTTCCTTTTTGGAGAAAATTCCAAACGATTTTCAGGACTTGAGGGAGGCCATGAAGGTGGCGGGCTGCTGCTCCACCTGTCCCTACTCGGACTCCTCCTCTCTGGACTCGGGCTAACCTTCTTCGGTTTCCTGCCCGGCTTTTTCACCGCAGAAGACTTCTTAACATCAACCTGAGGCTTCGTTTGCTTCTTGTTCTTCTCCTCTGACTTTTTACTTTTTTCTTCAGATTTTTTATTCTTCTCTTCCAATTTTTTACTCTTCTCCTCTGATTTTTTACTCTTTTCCTCCTCAAACTTTTTATTCTTTTCCTCGACCTTCTTCTTCTCCTCAGTCTTTTTCCCCTTCTTATCAATCTTCTTCAAAACCTCTGGAGGAGGTTCTTTATGCTTCTTATTTTTGGGAACCACCACTTCGCGTTCCTCACTCAATTCCTTAATATCCTTGCTCTTAACCACAGTTTCAGGTACTAATTTCCGCCGCTTATTAGGCTTGACATCCGTCTCTTCGAAATGCCCTTTCCTCTTCTTGTTACTCCTCAAATTTTCCTTCTCTTTCTCCTTATCTTTCTCTTCCTCCTTTTTCGAGCCCTTCTTAGTCTTCTCCTTTTGAGTCTTCTTCACTGGTTTCACGTATTCCTCTTCACTTTCATAAGGGCTTTCCACTTCCTCTTCCTGCTCGGGTTCCTCCTCCATTTCTTCTTCGGTCGAAGGAGAGCGTTCTTTCTTTTTGTCGGTTTGAGCCGCGAGGGTGGGTTTACGCTTCGATTGACTAATTATCACAGGTTCGTTCTTTTTCTTTTTGTGGTTTTTGTCCTTTTCCGAGTCGGGATACTCAATGGCAATCTCGTCGTCGGAAGAGGTTATTTGGTCGAGGAATCGCTCCGCTGAACGGTTGAATACCTCCAGGAGGGTTTCCACCATTTCAGAATATTCTAGAAAACAATAAAATGTTTCTTGTAAATAAATAATTATATTATTTATTAAACAGAAAAAGGAAATAAAAGAAAGGTTTAGAATATAATAATTAAATTTTAAAACAATAGAGAGTAAATTATGAACTGGAATATTTCCCAGTTATAAATAGAAAAGTAACGTTCCTTTTGTTGTATATATATATTATTTAAATAAAACTCTTGGTTTGTTTCACTATTTATATTTTATCTCTCCGACTAGTTTCGACCGTTGGTCATCTTCAGGGAGGAATGTACAAGCTCTTAAACATTTAATTTTTACAAAAAAAGCAGAAACATAATTTGGGGTGTATTTTTGAATATTTTAATAAGTTTAGTTGACTATTTAATTTAGAAATGTCAAATGTTTTAGTTAGTTATTTTAGCTTACAAATTCACTCTGTGCCATTTTGTGCCTTTGTGGAAATATAAATCGAATAAAATATGGACCCTCTATTCCACATCACCCAATAATCTATTTTGATTACTAATTACCATTACTATCAGAATAATGTTAAAGGCTTTGTCATTGAATATGAAATTTATAAGAAGGATAATTCTTATGGGCACATGCGTGATCGGTCTCTCGCGACCCCTTTTCAAACGAGTCTCCTGATCGCTAGTGGCACAGCGAATTTGCGGAGGTCATACGTATTATTTCTAGTGCACGGACTGATAATATTTAGGGGTGCCTTTGCATCCCATCATGCCTGAATTACGCAAGCCTACCGTACATGTCATGCGGCGCATGCATAAATATAACAAATATCGAGTTTTATTAACAACAAAAATAATATTATTGTTTGAAATTTTCTATAATAAATTAAAACCCTATGTTCGGGTAATTATGGGGTTGTTTCCATTAATTACACTGCGGACTGTTGTAAGCAGTCTAGTTTAGCGCTTAAAAGTTAAATTATACCGACACTGTAAATGGGAATTAGAACAATTAGATAAAAAATCTATAAAAACAATAGCAAGCCCAAAAATTAAATAACAAATAAATTGAAAAAAATAAATTATTAAAAATATAAGTAACTAAAAGTGATCATAAACGGCTAAATAAATAATTTATATTGTTAGATTCAATTTCAGCAATGCATTTTTATGAGCAGTAAAGATTTTATTTTATTGAAATGTAGATTTACTAAAAAATAAATATTTATTTTCGTGTAATTCATTTAAACACTAGTTACGTTTTTCGCACGAGCGGTGGCTTTTTTAAAAAGACGTTTATTTTCGACACACAATGTGTCTCAATTCAAGTACAATTAACAACTCTTATTTTACAATTATGCAAGATGGTTTTGTTCACAAAGAATGCTTACAGGGCGTCTGGGTAATCTGAGCTTATCTCTTATGATAAATACATTGTTGGAATCGTAACTCACTTATTCATACCAGGAATCCATTGAAGATGGTAAGTATACATTTTTAATAAGATTTTCATGCAATTAACATATTATGTTTATGGTGAGTTTGCGTGGCTTGTATTATTCGGCTGCGTTGCCTGCTTCATATTGGGCGCATGTGTTATAAATGTACATTATCCGGTCTTGTAAAGAGGTCGGGGTAAATGAATCTCATCAGGAAATGCATGGTGCGCAACCTAGCTCTCAACAGGATGACTGGATACGCTTTCATAACACGTATAGAGGCTTCTTTATACAAGGTGGCCAGAAAAAGTGTGATAATCTTCAGGTAAAGTTGTTCATTGATTAATTTCAAGTAGAAAATTTAAGTAAAAAAAATATTGTACGGTTCTTCATTAACACCCACGAGGCCATTGATATAATAAATATGTGATATAGTCACATATTTATCAGTATTAATCAGTTAAGATTAATCAAATAAGAAAGTTGATGATGGTCCAAAAGAAACAAAACAAATAAAAAAGTGCTATAAGAATGACTTCATTGTATTGAAATATTGCTTCAAATAACGAAAATATAAATAAAAAAAGAAAATCGCCTTTTTCACTTTTTTTGCATTTTTCTTGAAAACAAAGAAACTTAAGCCATTTTTCTCAATGGGATATTAATCAGCATGAAATTCTGCAAAAGTGCCAAATTTAAACATACCCTCTATCTCTTATAATAAGCAAGATCCCCATGGAGAGACTCAAATTTGAAACACCTTGTATATACAGGGTGTCCCATTTTAATCTTTCAGGTGGAATATATCGAGACAAGTGCGCCCAATCGAAAAAGTTGTCTAATGTAAAGTTTAGTGGTTTGCAGGGGGACATTAGATTCTGTTATCAATTTCACCCCTCACCCCCCAGGGGGGTGAATAACAGGGGTAACTTCTGAATCTTAAATGGAAACCCCCATTTTTTTATTGCAAATTCGGAAAGTGTGAAAAAAACTATGTAGGTTTTACTCAGAAACTTTTTTTGTATGGGCAACAGGTGGCGCTTTAATCGTCAATATTAGATTATTTTACACTTAATCTTTGACACCTTAATGCATTGCTGTACCTCCCCCCCCCCCCCAACCTTCTCCACCACCAAGATTCATTAGGGCAATTTTAAGTCTAATTAATACCTTGGAATTACTTCAAACTGCCACATTGTATTGACAAAAAAAGTTAACTTCGAATGTGTCGACTAGAAATCGGGAGGAGAGGGGGGGAGGTCTTACAACGCATGTCCATTTAGAAACATTTTTATTTTTGTCAGTCAGCCTTTGACGTTTTGAAGTCGCACTTCTTAGCGAAAATGTCAGATTACTTGCCAGATGAAATTGTTGATATGATTATGTGTGTCGCGTTCGCAAGGCGACCTTCCTGCGCTTTTGGATGATATTCCGTACGCCACAAGGTTAACGATGTAGTTTCAGCAAGATGGTGCACCTCCGCATTTTGCACGAATTGTGCGGAATCATTTGGACGCCGCATATCCACAAAAGTAGATTGGTCGCGGGGGCCTGCGCAATGGCCATCTAGATCGCTGGATCTAACGTATCCAGACTTTTTCCTCTGGGGATGTGGTCACATTAAACACCTCCTAAAATGATCTTCTTACTCAACGAAAATTTTACCTAAAACTGATCCGTACAAAAAACAATAATAATTTTGACATCTTTCTCTTTGAACTGCACAATTTCATTTCGAATATCTATTATCCTTGTACATTTACAGACGTGAAAGTGATGGTGGTAATGTGGTGGTGCTAAGTAGATTGGCTTTTTCAATTCAATTTGTTTAAACTTTTTCTCTGTAATCATTAGGTGGCATTTTTACATCAATTCTAGATTAAGTGTAAAATAATCTAATATTGACGATTACAGCGCCACCTGTTGCCCATACAAAAAAGTTTCTGAGTAAAACCTACATAGTTTTCATCACACTTTCCGAATTTTCAATAAAAAATGGGGGTTCCCATTTAAGATTCAGAAGTTACCCCTGTTATTCACCCCCCTGGGGGGTGAGGGGTGAAATTGATAACAGAATCTAATGTCCCCCTAAAATCCACTAAACTTTGCATTAGACAACTTTTTTGATTTGGCGCACTTGTCTCTATATATTCCACCTGAAAGATTAAAATGGGACAGCCTGTATATCTACCAATCTTGATATATTCCTGCTTAAAAATCAGATTTTATTTTAAATTTGATTTTGAGTCGCAAAGGATTTTGCAATAATAAATATGAATAGATTATTGAAAATATACCAATAAAATGAACAAAAACACAGATTAAAGTGAATAACTTTAAATGAAATTGATTTCTTTTGAAAATGGGGTGATAACCTAAAACTAGAAAAGAATTTAATGGTTATTTATTTTGATTTGTGTTTTCATTTATCTTATTGGTAGATTTTTAATAACTTTATATTCATATATTATTACAATATGAACTACGAATGTTTAATTATTAATTATATTTAAAAAAATTAATAGTATTAATGTAGATGAATTGTTTTTATTTGCTATTAAATATTCTAGATTAATATTACGATAATTTTAACGTTTTATAATTGATGATTGATAATGCACATATAATGATGTTATAATATAATTCTAAATAAATAAATAATAATAAACATATCTTTATAGCAACTTACAGCACTGAGAAGTCATTTTACTAAATAAAATATACCGGAACAATTTTAAATTATTCACTTAAACTAATATTACACAAATGTTCACTTAAATATTAAAGTAAAACTAAATAATGCTGCGAAATAGGTTATGTTTCTTTATGCTGGTGTTTAGCGCGCGAAAGTAATCGTGACGTCACGGGGTCAGTATTAGAGCATACCTTTATACATAGAGTTAGAATGACAAGAGTTCCCGTTTGTTGAAAATCGAACATTCATTGGAAAAACGTACACAATTTGTAAACACAAAGGAACTCCAAAGCTGAATATGATGCCTAACCGAATACACAAACTCGTTACTGCTTTATTGAATTACTAGCTTGTATTGGTGTTTTTTGCGCCAAGACCAAAATAAATTACAAATTATTGAGAGAGAAATAATGAGAAAAATACTAGGACCAATTAAATCAGGAGAAAGCGAAATAAGAAGACAAACAAACGCAGAAATAGTAGACCCACCATATTTTAAATAGAAAACAAGTATTCATTCCACTTGGTCACAGTTATTTAAATATATTAAATAAAAATGATTTGAAAATAATTAATAAATTATTTCCACATTTAGCTCTGTGACTATTGACTTACTTACGTAAGTACGTTAAACAAATGCACATTAAAACAACTACTTCCCGGGCAAATACCCACGCCGGACAATGAATTACATAACGTACACCTGCTGCTGCATATCAACAAATATTGAATAATGCAACAAAATTTTGATCCGAGAAAAATTTTATGTAAAAACAACAAAAATTAACGTTACTTAATACAAGGCCATCTGCAGACACGTGTTTCGGGATCTATCCCTCGTCAGTACAGCTATGCCTTACACAATTTAAATATAATTTTGTATAATATTGTACAAATAATTATGTCAATAAGATTAAAATGGATAGGATATGTATGGAGGTCAGGAGAGACAAGTACGATAAGGAACATAATGGAGTGGCAACCAAGTAAAAAGAGAGGACGAGGAAGACCAAGAAGTAGGTGGCAAGTTGAGGTAGAAGATGATATAAGAGGGCTGAGAATTACGAAGTGGAAGCCAAGAGCAGAGGATAGAAAAGCGTGGAGAGAAATACCGAAGAAAATGAAAAATTCAAGAACGTGTACATAATATAAACTAATTAAATGGGGATTAATCCACCCCATCAAAGAGATTGTAAAGGCTTCAAAAGAAGCGGCAAAGCTCCACAAGGAGCGTAGTGCCATATGTGTATATATGTTTTTTGACCAGATTATTTCTGTTTTATTTGCTCATTTCTGCTTTTATTTCATGAATTCTTCCAACCTTTTATTGAAGTCATTGAAAATAATTCATTTACAATTTTATTTGCGTTTTACGGTTATTATTCTCATGTAAAAGTATAAAATATTTATTTACAATTTTGAATTACGAAGCTGTTTATGTAAGACTAACATAACTAGTAATAATAGGTCTGCTCATTCTTTGTTAATTGAGATATTAATGCCATGAAATTAACAGATATTTCCATGATTCGATGGAACTAAACAATTCCGAGCATCATAAACATTGACATTTATGTGCATTCGAATTGAAGCGGGAAATCGAACAGCTGCGAGGTACATAGCCTTATATACCAGGTAATTCACGGTATACAAAACGGAGTATTGTGGCCAAAGTACACCACTTTTTAAAATTTTTATTTATGGGGTGTATAGGTGCCTATAAGGGCTACACTCTAAAATTATTTTCATATCATATACAGTGTCCCAAATACCATAAAAGTTGTGTTTTTTTAAATGGAGCACCCTATATATTATTATATTTTTAGATTCTACTTCAGAAATAACTATTGTTTTCATTAAGGTTATTAGTACCTTAACCCAACAGTTTTTGAAATAATTTGAATTTTGTTGAAATCTAACATAATTTTCAAATTTCAATTATTTCAGAAGTATTTAGGTTATATTTACAGGGTGGCCCAAAAAAATAAAATTATTGAACAAGGATTTTAAGTGGCCCTAACTTGATTTATTGAAATAAAATGCCATATTTTTTTAACATGCCATTAGATGCACGTTTTAATTATCTATCAAAACTTTCCTATAACTCGAAGCTCTTAGACATTTAGTTTTTCGAAAAAAGGCATAAAATCAATTTTCTGCATCATTTCAGGTGCATTTATGACTAATATTTTAATAATTTCAATTGGCTATGGAATTTAGAAATGTCAAATGTTTTAGTTGATCTAATTTTGTGCCTTTGTGGAAATATAAATCGAATAAAATGTGGACCCTCTATTCTATATATTCACAATACTATTTTTATAAACTGACAGATTTTAAATGAGTTAAATAAAAAGAATTTAAAAATAATTAATTAATAAATTATTTTCTCTTTTGCATCTATGACATATTGACTTATGTTACATAAGTACTTTAACAAATGTCTAATAATAGACATTTGCTGTTGCATAACAATAACAATTGTATAATGCAACAATTTTTGAATTGAAAATATTTATTGAAAAAAAAAAAAATTAATGGATCTATTACTAACAATTCAAGACCAACCAGCTACGTTGGTCTATCATGTTCCTACTAGAAGTTATATGCATTTTTCTAAACGTCAATTTGAGGTTAATATTTGACAAATAATTTTTTATCTAAAAAACTGTAAGAGTTATGTCGACGGAAATCTATATGTGTGGTTAGGCAATTGAACTGGGAATCCGAAAAAAAAAAAAATAGAGTGTTCTATTTAAAATAACAAAATTAGTAGCCATTTCCAGTATAGGAAGTGAAAGAAAGTCAAAACAGTTTCCATGAGGTGGTCGCATTCAACCGTGCAATGTAGAAGTTTTTCAATTTTCCAAAAACGTTTAATGGCCGTTATTCGTGATAAAATAAAGGGTGCTTTATATTCAATTAATTTATTATTTGTTTAGATTTCATATATTAACAATATTCTTTCAGTTCATTATAATTAGTTAGTTTTTGTTAATATATACTTTCAGGATTAGACAGAGAAAATGTTTACGGCATAACATTTTGTCGAGTAGAGAAACAATTCCCGAGACATTCTTAAATACGCTACCCAATGGATAATGCACCCATGTGTTAGTGAAGCAAAAAAAATATATTTTTTATAACGTATTGCAGAAATTCTTTAGGAAAGTACAATTTTTCTTTAAGATTCTGCATCTTTGAGTGCTATTTGAACAAAAAAGCAATTTTAACATTTTCCGCTCTACAATATTACACACTATGCACAACTAGATGAGATGAGTTGCAAGAAGTTAACAAAATAGCCACATATGCTCAGGAGCAGCACTTTATATGGAAGAAATGTTAGATCACTGTACCACTGGTGTAACATTGACAGTTACTACTTCATTCAAGTGGATCTGGCTGGATGTGACATGGTGTGTAGAGATTCACAGCCCCCTTTATTTGTAAGAGGCTCCTTACAAATAAAGGGGGCTGTTAATTAAAACTCAGGGCATTGTAGCAAGCAAAAAATAATTAATAAATGCAACCTTAAATATTACCAAACATTTAATAATAAAATTTTAAGTTATTAGGTGAGCAAATAAGTCCTCACTGTTTCTTTTTTTTTTTTTTTTATGAAACTGTAAATTTATTGTGAAAACATGGGTCCAAATGAATCATTCAAAACATTGCCCATCGCTAGCAACAACTTTTCTCATCTTTCTGGCAGAGCTCAAATACCGTCATGGTCGAAGTGTTCTTCTTTTGAGGCTGTCGACGAATCAAGCTATTTTGAGATGTTTTCATATGAGTGGAACTGATGAACCAGACCATGGAACAAGTAATAATCGGGGGAATATGGCATTTCAGCGAAATGAATCACTTTTTTGTGTCTCTGCTCGTATTGTGGCCTTATTGGGTGCAGTGCTCGGTTCAATTACATCAATTGAGTTCGATACCATTTCCCAGTGATGGTTTTGTTCGGTTTCAACAGCTCATATTAATGTGTGAATCATCTTTGTTTCATTTTATTTAATTAAATAACATCGCCCTGATCCGACAAAAATCAACAGCAAAACCTTCCAAGTGTGAATATTCGGCCAAGCCTACGACGTAGAAGCATGACCAAGCTGTCCCCAAGATTTTCTTCTCTTTGGGTTGCTGTAATGAATCCATTTTTCACCACCCGTAATGATGCGATGAAGAAAACCCTTCCGCTGGAGCAGTTGTTCACAGACAAAAAAAACGACGCTCAATGTCTCTTGGTTTCAAGTCATAAGGAACGCAATTACCTTGTTTTTGAATCATTCCCAACACATGCAATCGCTTGGAAATGGTAACTCATAATGCTGAAACAAGCTCTTTTTGCATTTGGCATGGATCCTCATCGAACAATGCCTCCAATTCAGTGCCTTCAAGATTTTTCGTCTTTCTTCAAGCCAATGGTCGTCAACATTGAAATCACCCTCTTTGAACTAACGGAACCAATCACGGTACGTTGTTTTACTTAGAGCCGAATCTCTGTAAAATTTTTGGAGTTCTCAATTTGCTTCAGTCTCTGTTTTCTTCGAATAAAAGAAGATTAGCAATACTTCCCGCAAATGACGTTTATTTGGCACAAAATGAGACGTTTTCACACAACCAAGATTATATAACACAACAACAAAATGCGTCAAAGCAGTTTGTTTACCGTATGTCTAAACTTGGTTCATGATATTTTGGTTATGTCACAGTCGACCAGCACTTACTTAGTGGGAACTTAGTTGCACACCTAATATTATTATATAATTGTATGTATGATGCTAAAATAATATATTTTTAATCCAAAAGGCTAGGAGAGGCTCAGGCTTATGTGCTTCATTTAACGAGCCGCCTCTCAGCACTTTACAGGCTTCAATAATATGGTATTTTTATTTTATTTTTCATTTATTGTGTGCTATAAAGCACAATAAAACTTGTACATTATTCTTAAATATTCAAAGTCTATCCCCTGAATACCGGCTTTGCATTAATGCAGACATTTTTGCTCAGCAATTTAACTTCATTTGTCATGGTTAAAATAGATTTGAATTTATTATTCTATCAAAACAAATTTCAAAAATGACTGAAGCAAGTCACTCTTGAGTAGTGTATTACACTGTCAACACATATTTCATAGACTTAGGCTTTTTGGTTGTTATAAGTGTAATTGTTTTCTACTTTTTTACCAATATAATATGAGTGAAATTATTAATGAGTAAATCCATTAATAGATTATTTGATATATTCAAAAGACTTTGGTGTATGCTTTGTGGACAGTGATTGTAATGCAGGTTCAATTAGAAGATCAAAAACTGTTTCATTACAACATTTGAATAGTTCTGATATATCGAGTCACAGTGAAATCTTCACAGATTAGCAGTTACAGTGAAAGTCAGATGTCAATGAATTATACTAGACTTCATTGCTGAAAAAAATGTATATTTTTGTATAACAGTAAATAAAATAAAAAAAAAATCTATTTTTGTTTCCATTGTGTCCTGGACTGCATTTTGTGTGTAATTTTTCGTACTGTATGCGCATTTCATACGCTTGTGCGCGTATGTTGCATACGTTATAATGCGAATTGAAAGTTTTAATTTGTATTACCGAAGACACGAACCGTCCATACTCACAATCAGTAAACCAAAACCATCGATGTATATAAAAGACGACCGGGAGGCCGAGCGCGCCGAGTGTTCACGTCCACTAACGAAGTCGTTTTCTCCACTGAAATACTGCCCTAGCATTCGGAACGAAATTATGATCCGACGGTGAAGCAAATTTATGTTAGGAATTGTTTCGCAAATGTTCTTAAATTTGTATTAACATAGTTTACCAATAAAATCGGCCAAAAATAAATAAATATATAGATATATAAATAAAAATAAATAAAACGTATTATTATTATTTATAATATTGGACAGAAATAAACATTTCTTAATCAATTTTAATATTATAAAACGGTAATTATTTATTTACTAATGGATAGCAAATAATATTTACCAAACTTACTTAATAAGTAGGTACTGCATTTTCGCAGATTTATAAATAACTTTATAAATCAACTTTTAAAATTATAGAAACATTTTAAGAATATACATTGGTGCGATTGTACTTTATGCTATGCAGAAATTGTAATTTTGAACATTGTAGGGTTCAAACTAAAGCGTATTTAATATTCAATTCTTTGTAACATTAACAAGAAGAAACAATTAAGAATTGTATAAACAAAAAAAAATATATTTTTAAAATACAAAGAAAAAACAAGAAACCCTGACATAAAACATTAAATTGCAATAATTACCTATAACGTGTATTTTAAAGATTATTCAATATACAGCCCACATCAAATATTTTCACAACAATTTTTCAGTCATTTAAATTACGATTTATTGCTATTTGTTCAATACTGACTTAAGCTGAGTTTAAGCTAAACACGACTATTTAATAACTGACTCTTAGTATTTAGAATTTGACAAACGATTATTTAGATAAAGTAGGGTATTTATATTATTTAAATTAAGCTAAGTTTACAGTTGTAATTATAACGGCATTTTTATTGTTCTTATGATTTTTTTAATACCACTACTCTATATAGTATTCAAGAAAATCCAATTGGATAAAATGTAATACGATTATAGTAATAGGTAATTTTGTCCATCCATTTGATAAACAGTATAGATTTTCCATTTTTTGATGATTGAAGATTTCGTTTAGGTAATATCAAATTTTTCAAGTTCTAATGTAGAAAATATTGGTAACGCCGTTCTTCTATGTATTCATCAATTTCCACAATTACCATTAATTTTCAATGTTTTTCAATATTATGTTTTATTTTGTATATCAATTTCCAAGTTTTTGTTGTCAAATCTCAATCTTTCTATGATTGCCATCAATTGTCAATGTAATTTAATTAATTAATTAATTAATTAATTTTTCATCAAAATAATAATAATTTGTCAATAATAAGTGTTATCTTCATCATTGCACCATTTTTATATAAAAAACTTAAGGATCCCTTTTCTGATTGTGATAAAATGCTTAATTTTTTTACATTTTAATTAATAGAAATTCAGTATTGACAAAATATGTTGTTTTCTGGTGGTGGAATATTCCTGAAATTTATATTATGTTAATAAAAACAAAATTCAAAGTTTGATTTAAGATATTAAAATCTTGTAAATAAACTGAAACTGTTTTTTGATAATAATTGATCCGCAACATAAACACATTCGGCAAATTGCCTTGTGCACATTATATAAAATATAATAAATTCTGATTCCATCAAATAAACGTATACTTCTTATAAATGTAGATAAAAAGGAATGGTTTGCGTTAGTTATTAATAGGTAGTAGTTATATTTAATTTGGAATCGAATGTTTTTGCAACAGTCTTATATTTTTTGTGCGCTTATCATCTACGGGCCACTATTACACTCAGAGTGTTTTGGATACGTCTCGACGCATCTACGCATATTTCTGTGTACTTTTGTGCAGTATTTGTGTTTTACCTTGTGTTTAATTACTTCTGGATATTATGGCAAGAGGAAAAGGAAAGTATACGTATTGTGGTTATCGCGCCAAAACAAAAAGAGCTTTAAAAATGAAGAAGATAATGCTTGAGAGACATCGGTAAGTCCATGTGTATTTTTGAGTATGTAAATCACGGGTTTTCAACCAGGTGCCCCCGACCGCCTCATAACAAGTTAAGAGTGCTGTGTGTATTGGACTGAAATGAATTGTGAGAGGTTCGTCACATATTCATCAGTTACGGCGTGAAAAGGCGAAACACTAACGTATAAAAGTGTATCTTCGTCTAACACGAACCAATATTTAACTTTGTCTCTTACTCTCGTCCATTGGTGTAGAACCGTCTGGGTATATCAGGAAGCTCATGCGCACCGTAGCAGGGCCAGGGTTCATCGTCGTTCATCGCCTGTCATATAACTACGCATCTCGTCTCACCCCTCACCCCGCTAAAGTGTAGTTTGACTGTATAGTAGACTATTTTATATCACAAAACGTGTCCTGTCGTTTTCCTCTCAAGCACGCGCCAAATTTGAATTGTAGTCGATCCGAACAATTACACACTATTTTCCGCAATAAGACAGTTTGAAAATATAAATTGGATTATTTCATTATCATTAATTTATTGTTCCGAACTTTACTTGCTTAAATTTTATTGCTTCTACTGAACCTAAATATTTTACGATGAAGTGTAAACACGATACATCAGACATGGCTATTCGCGCCTACCTATTTTTATTGCGGCAGATGGCTTGTAACCGCGTCGCAAGTCTCCGTTATTCATTTTGAGTATAATCCGTATAGTCGTTGGCAGACCGCGGCGACGGCCACTGTGATAGTGACCGTCATTTGCACACCAGTTTGAGTTTACTTACTTAGTTGTTCTCTTCTTTTGTATTCACTATGTAAAAAACACGTATCGGCATCTATTGGCAATCGACTGAACTGCTTGGTGGCGAGAACAATAGAAATTGACAGTGGCGCCCTCATTATACGACCAAATGTTTAATTGTATTCGTAATTGAGACAGCACACTTTTATTTTTTATTATATTCAATCTTCTTTATCAGACGTATAAAGTAGAGGTTTTTCCTCATTTAATCACATATTTTTCACCTTATTTAAATGAGTATATCAATACGAAATTAATGTTTGAAAAACATTATTTTTAATTTTTATTTTAAACGAAAAATATATGATCGTGTAGCCCATTAAATGTAGCATTTAATTCTGTAATTGTTTTTAAAAAATATATAATCGGAGGCTACTAACATTACAAATCATAAGACCCATTATCAGGATCGCACCCTTAAATTGTGTAAATTGAATATGCGAACAAAATATCCTGTGAATGAATGGTTATATTTTTTGTAGCTGCTGATATATCATAAACAGGGTTTAAATGTCTCAAAATGCCACTGATGCCAAAAACAAAAAAAATTGAAAGAATATTTCTTTCACAATTATTTAAATTAAATTTAAAACATTTGTAAATAATTAATTTATAACAATTAAATAATTATTTTCTCTTTAGCTGCTGCAACTTTTGACGTTGTTTAAGCCCCTTTTCTATTATTATTAATAGCCAGTGAGATTTTTAAGTCTGAGTTGATAATGTTTGCATCCATCAATAAGCTAGATCATTTACACCAAAGATTGCAACAGGGATACAATTTATCAGCTTTAAAAGTTTATAAGCCAAAACTGTACCGATGAAGGAATACGTGCCTATAAGTGGCCTGATATTACTTTACGTTTTTTGTTCTTTGCATTAAATATTCTCAAATCAAAAATTGTTGCATTATGCAAGCATATGCCGTGCAACAAATGTCTATTGAGTAGTTAAATGATCAGCGGGATATTTTCTGGGGAAGTCATCTTTTTTAAATAATTTGTTACGGCTTACCTGGCTCGCTATAATCCTGTACCCCTCACTTACATATTATTGCAATGTTAATAATAAATTATGATATTTTATAAGCTCAGCGAAATGTTTATTAGTTAAGAGAAATGTTTATAGATTCACAATTAAGTTTACAACAATTCTTTACGAATCAGGTTTTACAAGATAGGAGTATTTTTTATGGTGTTTACCTCGGGTACGCGTTTCAATTTTTATAGATAAAGCAATAGCCGTGTGAAGAAATCAAACTAGAACCGCAGCCAATCGTTGATGTTACAATATTGCAAAGAGGGTGGTAATTGAGAGTGATTAATAACTAATTAGATTCTCTCATTATCGCCACCTAACCTCTTCCAGTTTTTACATACCCTTGTAGACAGATGAGGATGCGAAGAAGAAAACAGAGTTAATCTCAGAACGTCAAACAAGACACACACTGTCGATTTTTAATTATGTAGAATTTGTACAATTTATTAGTAGCTTAAGTTACAAATTGGTGCTTCGAATAAGTAACGAGCTTAAATTGCAAAAATCAAATGTAGTATGAAAGAAAAAAATAATTATTTATTTATTTGTTGTAAATTAATTATTTTGTAATTTCTTTTTATTTAAGAAACAAAAAATACTCTTTTGAATTCCCATACAAATAAAAATCGGCTATGATTTGACTAGAAATATTATATTACTCCGCTACAAATACAACAAGAAACTAAAATCAAAAGCGATTATGCTCACAGGATCGAGTCTGGAGAAAAAAATATAAAGTTAAAATTCGTACGTGGAGTTCTATCAATTGTGACGGAAAACTAGTTAGCTCCCAACAGGTCAACAGATTAAAGATTAATAGTTTCAAATTAAATTGTTATTATCAAAATATTCGTAGTGTGAAAAATAAAATTGATGAATTTAATTGTTTTGTATCGGATGAAGAATTTCATGTTATTGCATTAACCGAAACTTGGTTAAATGACCATGTAGACAACGTAGAGTTATTTCCAAACTCTAACTATTTAGTATATCGTAAAGACCGTGTCCGTTCCAGAGGAGGCGGTGTATTACTTGCAATCCATGAAAAGTACGTAACACTTGGTATTAACACAGCAACTTTAGAGGAAGCATTCCCATTATTTGACATTACAGCATGTAAGTTAATGGTAGGAAATAATGCGCTCATAATTATTCTTGTTTACATTCCTCTAACCCCCTCTGCTGACTGTTTGGAGTCATTTTTTGATCATATAAGTATTTTGTGCAATAACACTAACACTGAAAATATTTTAATATTAGGAGACTTTAATGTTCCGACCTACGCTCAGGATTGTGATGAGAATAATTATGGAACAAATAACGTAATTCGTAACTTTATGTCGTATCTTAATGTGAAACAATGTAACGCTATTCCAAATCAATTTAACAAAACTCTTGATCTCATCTTCTGTAATTCATTATGCCATGTTACAAGATATACGAATAATGTTATTAAAGAAGACTTACACCATCCCTCGTTAAATTTCTATATTGACTTATCATATGTACGACCTAATCAATTTGCCACCAATTCCTTAAATTCTAGGAATTATAACTTCCGAAAAACTGACTTTAATAAACTCTATAATGACATTTGTAATTGTAATTGGGATCAAACTAATAATGCGAAACATTTGGACGAGGCTATAGATACATTTTATAGTACTCTATACGACTGTCTTGACCAGCATGTTCCCATTCGACGACAAGGAACTCATAACTTTCCAATATGGTTTTCACTGGAGGTAATCAATAGCATAAAATTTAAAAACAAAGCGCGCAAGACTTATTTACGCCTCAAAACTGCAGACTCTTTTCAAAATTTCAAACTGACCAGAGCCCAAAGTAAACAACTTATAAAATCGTCCTATAAAAAATATATAGACAATATCTCTAATGATATATGTCTAAATCCAAAACACTTTTTTCAAAAAAACAAAAGACTCGGATACCATCGGTGATGACTCACTGTGGTGTAGTATTAGATACGCCTAGTTCAATAGTTAATGGATTTGCTGATTTTTTCAAAAGTGTTTACGTTCATAGCTCACAATCTAACAACTATTCCTGCAATGAGAGTAATCTAACTTCAGTCACCATCATATCAATTAATTCGACTGATATTCATAACGCAATAAAAAAGTTAAGTAATTCTATGGCTTGTGGAACTGATGGTATCCCAACATTCTTAATAAAAGATTGCGCGACTATCTTTTTAAATCCACTTCGAAATATTTTTAATCTTATGCTCAATACATCTACTTTTCCGACCATTTGGAAAGAAACCAAAATATGTCCCGTATTAAAATCGGGTGATGCATCTGTAATAGAGAACTACCGGCCAATTGCACTGCTTTCTAATATTGCTAAAGTTTTTGAAATGATTATCTATGGTCAAATCTACTCTAATATAAAAAATTACATCACCCCCAAGCAGCATGGCTTTATGGAAAATCGTTCAACGGTGACAAATCTAGGTTGCTTTAGCGAAATTGTATGCGAACAACTTAATATAGCGTCGCAAGTTGATTGTATATATACTGATTTCGCTAAAGCCTTCGATAGAGTGGATCATTCAATATTAATAAAAAAATTAGACACCATAGGATTTCATTTAAATTTAGTAAACTTGCTCAAATCATATTTGCTAGATAGAGAAAATAATGTTTATATTAATGGATTTTGCTCGAACACGTTTATTTCTAACTCCGGGGTCCCGCAGGGTTCTAATCTTGGGCCTTTACTATTCATTATTTTTATTAACGATCTAAATAAATAAATGTTGTCCTCATTTATTCTTCGCAGATGATATTAAATTATTTAGCCCTATTCAAAATATCCAAGCATGTATGAAATTACAAACAATGATCAGTACGCTGTCGGACTGGTGCATTAGGAATAACCTACAATTAAATATTAAGAAGTGTAAAGCTGTTACCTACACCCGGAAGAGTGATCCAATCTCATTTGATTACCGTATTGATGGCCAATCATTAGAACGCTGCAATTCTATAAGAGACCTAGGCATTATATTCGATTCAAAGTTTACCTTTATTGAACATTCTCAATCCATAGTTTCAAGAGCAAATAGAAATGTAGGTTTTATTATTCGAAACACTAGACACTTTTCGAACGAGAATGCATTGATAGCCCTTTATAATGCTCTAGTGCGCTCTGTACTTGAATATGCTTCAACTATATGGGACCCATATTACCAAACACACATACAAAACATTGAAAGTGTGCAACGCAAGTTTTTTAAGTATGTTTGGTTTAAGAAATTTGGTTCATACCTGGAACAGTCGTGTAACAATGATTTGCTGTTGCAAGAATTCAATGCCGTTTCTCTTTCAATGCGTAGATCAATTCATGGGCAAATATTTTTATTCAAACTCATTCGAAATCAAATTGACTGCCCAGAATTGTTGAGTAAACTACCATTTAATATTCCATCTATTTCAACGAGAAATGTATGCTGCTTTTACAACAGGACCATGCATTCTAATATATTGGAACACTCTCCTATATTCCGGATATGTAAATTTCACAACACAATATCAACGAAGTGCGACATATTTAACTGCAGTTTGAAAGATTTAAAAAACGTATTTTCAATTTAACCTATTTTCGTATTTCAAATATTGAATTTTGTATAATTATAAGCGTCTCTAGAATTTTGTTTTTCTGTTTAATATAATATATGTAATTTTCGTATTTTCAATTTTTAATTTTGTATAATTATAAGCATCTCTAGAATTTTGTTTTTCTGTTTAACATAATATATGTAATTAGTTTTAAGATTTACACATGTGCAAGCATATTGAATGTTACTCTGTAATTGGGTTGGTTAAACCTGTTGGGTAAATAAATATATTATTATTATTATTATATTAAATTATGATATTTAGAAATTACTTTACTGGCTGAAGTGACTTTTATTTTCGAATCAACCTTCATTTAACTTTCAAAACACATTGTACTTTCAAGAGACTCACCGTTATCTACTCCATTGTAAAGCCGGCAGTTGTTCACAATCAGCTGGAAGTCCGTCTTGAACTTGGAGAAGGTCTTATAATGCCCCGAATCCAACCGCTCCTCCATCCTCTGCAGATCCATTGGCTTCCGTATAATTGTATAATAGTTAGGTGCATACTCTTCTTCAACGGGCTCAATGAATGGCCATGCATCCTCGTGGTTCTTCACATGGTCAAGGATCTTGTGGAGGCCAGTCTGTAAATCCTCTTCGGTCTGACTAAAACTGCAACCCATTATCATAGTTAAATAATCAATAATAATAATTCTGGTTTGACAAGGAAATCAAAATATTGATTGAATATTCATAAATTTTTATTAACATTAATTAGTTTATATCACTAATAAATTGAAAAGAAGTTTAATTAATTAACATAAAGTGAAAATTATTATTGAATTTTATTATTTAATTAGCCTTACTCAGAATGGTAGACAAGGCAAACAATTATATATAATTTAATTAATTATTTTCACAAATTTGTTTTGTTTAATTCAATTGAAATCTCTTAAGCTGTAATTGAACAGTTTTTAACTAAGAAATAAAAAAAGTTTGTTTCAATTTTTTCTGATTAGCTTCTTCTACCTTTAGTATAATTATTTCTTTACACATTGTTAACTGGTAATTCTACTGAATATTTATCTCTTATCACTGTCTACTCTTTCAAAAATGGATATGGAAGTAAATCAACATAAATAAACTTCAATAAAATTTATTTATTATACAACTTTTTTCCTTATGATAAACAGTATAACAATTCTAATAATTAAAAAGACAGAGCTAACGCTATCTATTACCTAATTTGAAGTGGTACAGTAAAAAATTTGAGTCTACAAGGTAGACGACCGAGAATCATTATTTTGTCCACTAAAGTAAGGCGAACTTGTCCTGTTTATGAGAACAGGAAACGAAATTCATTCAACCACCATTAAGCGTATGAATACTTGGTGTGGCTATTTCGGATCTCATCAGATCAATGATGTATAATTTCTTGACGAAGGCGGTTGAATGGATCTTGTGTTACGATGAAACAACCTGATATGAATCATATTGTTGACAATGCCACTTGAAATTAGGCACTTGCGCTGTCTTTCCAATTATTATGATTCATATCAAGTTATTTAATCACAACACAAAATTTGTTCAACTTCCTTCATTAAGGCATTGCACATGGTACACACTGGTCTGACGAGGTCCGAAAAACTGAAATGGCTATCACAAGTTATCCATGCACTAGATAAATGGTTGTTGAACATTTTATTAAAATGTATATCAATTACCTACATGTGAGGTTGCCATGAACATTTACATACAAAGGACATAATTTGGTGGGTCTCACAAGCGAGACTTTAACTTTAACTTTATTTTACGGAATTCTCCATTATAATTGATTACATTATACAATAATTTACATATTTGTAAATGCATGAATTATACTGAATAATCCAATCGAAAACGTTTATTGATTAAAGGTTAAAATTACTTAAATTCTAAAAGAAACAATGTGTATTTAATTCAAATAACAAAAAATTGAAAATAAATAATTAATAAAATTAAATAATCTTATTATGTGTTCTTAAGTTCAATTTATTTCTTTTAATTTACCAATTTAACAGTCGGTGCTGCCTCAATCCAAATAAATACTTACCCCACTAATTTTCACACGCTTTTAGTTTATTTAATAAGGTTTAATTTAGAAAAATAAAACTAATTAAAATTACTACTATTTAGAGCTAAAAACTTACCAAGCAGAGGGAAGAGAGGAGGGAAAGGGAACGGGGTGGATTATCTGAAGTGGTCCCGTGCGATTTCATGCAGCTTGCACGTGAATTAAAGCCAAAAAGAAAAACTATTCCAATATTCCAATAATTTTTATTCCTTGGAAATAGTACATTTAAGAAAAGAAAAAAAAATCCGAAAATTACACATAATATAAACCCATAAATTTTGTGATACATAAAATATTCAAATTTATTATGTAATTTCATTAATGATGGTTTAAATCAAAATATATGTTTTTTTTTTTCAAGCAATGTTTATTTGTTTGTTAATTATTAATTACGTGCAGTGTATATAAATAAGGGTTTTTTATTTGCTTTGACTTACACTTGCGAAGTTTTCAGTTTTTTCCTATTCGGGTTGCCCATTGGTTGAATGAGAATCTGCCCAGTGGCTGATGCCAGGGAATTGTTGGTCTGCCTGCCCACTGGTTTGGTCTCGGACTTTTGTTTGCTGTGACCTTTTTCTTGGGCGTTGGAAGTGTTTCGGGTGGATGATCGGCTTCCAATGTTTTCTGAAAATAAAAACAGCTTTCTTCACTACAAAAATTATTTGGTGTCATTATATTTTTTATATATTTTAAATATTTATTGAAGCAATGTAAATGACTGCCAATTTTTTTTACACAAATCAGTGAGTTTCGACACACGATGTTTCTAAATTCAAGTACAATTAACAACTCTTAATATAAAATTATGCAAGATGGTTTTGTTCACAAAGAACGTTTACAGGGAGTAATCTGAGCTTATCTCTTTTGATAAATACATTGTTGGAATCATAACTAGTGTTTATTAGTGAAAATTGCCGTTTTATTTGAAACAAATATCTACCAAATTTCCCTATTACTTTAGAGGGTAAATTAGAGAGGAAAGGGTTTTGAAAAAAAATATGTTTCCCGATAAGTACTCGATGTATATAAATATGATTGAGCTTATTATTGGAGTGAGTGAAATACAGTGCTGTGGAGTCGTAGGATTGAGTAATCGACTCAGACTTCTTAACGAAAAAAAAAAAGGTTCCAACTCCTACACTGGCTTCAAATATAAAATAAAAAAGGACCACTACACTGGTTATTACAAACTACACAGACCAGCAAAATTAAAGGAACGGATACAACATTTAATCTTATTAATATTTTTACTTTCCCCGGACCCCTGTCCAAGGGAAAGTATTGTGATCGTGAAAATTTTCGAACCGCCAATTTCAACAAATATGCACGTTTTGAGGTCCCCTGAGTCTATTCCATCGAGTGTTGAAAAATGTCTGTATGTGTGTCTGTGTGTTTCCGCGATAGCGCCTAAACAGCTAAATGGATTAAGCCCAAACTTTATATCTAAGCTTTTTATAACAGTGGAATGATCTGAAAAGCTTTTGGTTAGAATCAAAACTCATTAAGTGCAACTTTACTCTTAGCAATTTTTCATTTTTTAATTCGGATAGAAAAATGTTTCAAATAAAAGTTTTAGATCTTGGAAAATAAATAATTTCTGTTATAAAACTTTTATTGTAGGACCTCCGGTTTTCATTTTATAAGCATTTATCTGATAAATTCCCTTAGAGATTTTAATTATTGAAATAATTATTTTAATGACAAATAAAACGTCAAAGTGCCGTCAAATTCAACTTATCATTCGCAAACGCCTCCAGTTTGCAAAAATGAAGAAGAGTGTGAAGGAATGATTTTAACCTATTGTAAGGTAAGAAATAACACACTTAATTACAATATTCTTCTAAATACTCGGGTTTAACTTTAAAAGATAACAATCACTTTTTTCTATTAATCATTTTGCTTTCCTATTAAATTTTCTATCACAAACTTATTTGACCGTATTCACCGGGGAAAGTGCCATGATGGACACATCACCATTTTTTCAAGTTTGTTTTATTAACATAAATGGTTTGGGTCATATTTATGATATACTCCAATCAGCTTTGAGGAATGAATGGGATTTAGACATTAAAGGAGGAATTTTAAATTCAATTATACAAAGTTTGTGTTTAAGTGATGGGCAAGATCGATCACTTCAAAAATCATCTATCGCAAAAAGCACTCCCCAAAAATTTACCCCCCGAAATTCATATTAAAATGTATCTGTATAATCACCACCCCTCTTAAAAATAACCTCTTTGAAAAACCACCGCAGTAAAATTATTCTTTTAAAATCAAGTTAATCCACCCCCTCTCCACACAAAAAAAAATATCCGTATAAAGCACTTTCCAAAAAAAAAAATAATACAAAAAAATATAACACATTTTAAAAACATAAAGAAATCGGCAAGGCTGCAAAAAAAATGTGGACGTCGACAAATAATCAATTAAGCTCACTCAACGAAAGTAAATTACGAAAGAATTAGGAAGCCCACTTTTATTACAATAATTGCTAGAAGAAATAACATACTGAATTTGTCATTTTCTCCATATTACTCACTCTCACTTTGCATAAAACAAAATAACTTAAAGAAATAGTCAATGATCGCTTTTACCTAGACCGATCGATCATTGCTCATGTCGAGCTCGAGTCAATTCACTTCGGAAAGTAGTCCAAAAAAATCGTGACGATCAGAAAAATCGATCCGAGCAAAAAGATCGAGCCGCAGCTGGATCATCTGCAAGGATCGAGCAGTCTATCTTTTTTCATCAATCTTTCCAATCATTACTTTAAATTATCAAAAATGCCTGTTTCATTTGTGTTTTAAATATTAAATAAAATTCTAACCTGTGACATCCTTCTGAGATTTAGCTTTGGCCTTGCGGTCCTTGGACTTTGAACCCACCATTTCACCTGAATCAACGAAATCTGCTTCACTGTCGGAATTTTCTTCTTGATCACTCCTGCTGGCACGCCTTGTACTGCGGTTCACGAATCGGCTGTGTCGCTCTGACTTCAGTCTTTCTTTCTCAGCTTCCCCCTTCCGGTTTTCCTCCTCCTCATCGACTTCGTCCTTATAAAATGCAGAAAACAAGCAGTTGAAATTTAAAATATAGTGAATTATGTTGTAATCAAATCTAGTATAATATATATATATATATTATACTAGATTACTTTTGCAGGCAGAAATGCCAGTGGAAATTATATATAGAGGTTTTTGACTACCTGATGAAGTTTGTTGAAGATTCAAAAATAAAGATATAATTCATCCTCACTTTTATTCCTGTATTATATAGTTTCAAACAATTGAACTTTCATTTGGAAGTTAGTTTTATTTCCCTGATTTGACAGTAACATATCATCATTAGTGATGATCATTTGAATGATAATTATTCAATAATCTGCTTATTGATATATTCATTCAAATAAACATTCAAATGCTTATATTATTATCATTTGAATGATTATCAAAACATGGAAGTTATGGAATTTGTTATTCAAATTGTGACATAAATACAAAATATTAACTTTATAATTTGATAATATTCAAATGATAAAATGGAATATATAAACAGCTTAGTTACTAAGTTTTATATTAATATTATTTATTTCATATTATTGCGTTAAACATTTTAAAAAGATAGATTAGATATATTATTACCATAATTTTGATTTATTATTTACATGTATTTGGTCTGTTATTCAAAGCAATGACTATTCGAATAATCAATCATGATTTGGCATTAAAATACCAATGATTATAAAAATCATCTTTATTTTCCAGTCAGTAGTTACAGTTACTTTTTGATATCTCAAATGTTTAACTATTTTTTTGTATAGATTTTAATTTTTGACGATTATAACGCTATTCAAACATTTTGTTGTAGTCCAAGTACAACAAAATGTTTGGAATAAAACTATTATTTTTTTTCTGGAAAATCAAATACTACGATATAAAAGATGTGTTCCTATTTAATATTAAATCCTCTAAGGGTTAAGGAATTTGAATGTCCCCCTCAGAGACAAAAAAACAAGTAAAATTCTTCAGTTGTTTTAGAAATATTTAAATATTTTCAGATAAATTGAACTCCCCAGATATCACATAACTTTATGAACTTTCATTCGTCCACTTTTTTTAAAAATGTCTCGAGCATTACAAGTTGCATAATATTATTAAAAAATGCATAGACGTAGTATATAAATAGATAAAGATGCGGCCGATTTCAGAGTGCCAACATCTGAGGTACGGGGGGTGTTTACTCGTGTGTTTTGTTACAGTCAGCTGTTCTTCGTATTCTAAGTTTACATCGTTTGTAATCGGAATAAATGCTACTTTTTTGTTTTATTATTCGAGATATCAATTATAAATAAGTAAATCAATATTAAGTAGACATTGGTGTATAGTGATGTTGCGAACGGTTTAGTGGCAATTTCGGAATCACCGGAAATTACATCAATTTTAAAAACTTTAAATTCTAATTGTTACAAATTTATTAAATTATTTTCCATAGGTTATAAAATTAGTAAATGGTCAGATTCTTTCAGGGTTTTTAGCAATTACTATAATTGAAGGATTTTTCTTTTCATATAAATGCCATTATTATAATATACAGGGTGTCCCGTTAATGTTAAGAAATGGCTTAACCTCAGGTTCTTGGGACCAAAATATGATGATTCAACCGAACTTATCTATATACAAAAGTTAACTGTTAAGGCTGGCGTTTACTAGAAAAGGAATGATTCGATGACAGAGATAGTTGCCAATCGTCAAGGAGGTGATGGCCTCTCGATTTTAATAGCGAACTATTTGAGAAATATGTAGAACACTGCAGTTTGGTTTCCTTATCTATGTGTGTGTCTGTGTATTCGACAACCGACGCTGACGCGATCGATTTTTTTATTAATGAATATGTTATTTATTATTTAGACAGTGTATAAATATATTTGATGAATTTTGTCGTATCATCGAAAGAATTACTCAATGCATGCTATTATATTTTTGTTCTCATTTTTAAGAAAAAATCATTTTCACTGTAAGTTTGGATTCTTCGTGTGATGTTATTAAAAAAAAAGCGGTAAAAAGTCGTTATACTTATACCTAACCGTTTTTATTAATATTTGAATATTCATAAAAATTACCTTTTATGCAGAATTGATCCTCAAATTATATTTCGCGAGATAAAATGCATTTTGAAATAATAAAAATAGTAAGACAATATATACATCAAATTAAAGGTGTAATTTAGTGAAATAAAATGGATAAAATTATGTATACAGGGTGGGCCACTAATAACGGCCATTAAAAGTTTACGGGGTTCTTGACTGATTATATCGGAAATGGCTACCAACTTTGTTATTTTAAATAGAACATTATTTTTTGGATTCCCCATTTAATTGTCCATCCACTTATATGAATTTATATCCACATAATTGTTACAGTTTTTGAGTTAAAAATTTATTTTTCGAATATTATCTCCAAATAGACCTTTCGAAAAATGTCTTCAATTTTTACTAATAGATCCCTCTAGTATTAAAAAAAAACATTTGTCGATTTTGACAATAGGTATTTCCATAAGGTCCATATTTCAGTGCCCATTTAAAAACAGCATAATTCATTTTTTTAAATGGAATGTTCAATATTTTATCTCACAGATCGATTAGCAAATTAATTTGCAACATAAAAATATTATATATCTATATATCCAGAGCAAGTAGTTTTTGAGTTATTTCTAAAATTCTTCCGCTTATAAAATGAAAACTGAAAGTCCTACAATAAAAGTTTGGTAACAAAAATTACTTATTTTTTAAGATTCTCAAATTTTATTTGAAACATTTTTCTATCCGAAATAAAAATGAACCTTCCCTGGCCGGGATTTCATTTTATTTTAAATTGTAATTATAAAAAAATTGACATCAATGTTAATAATCATATGTCATAAGTATACCAAAATTTAAAATTCTCTTTATTTGGGATGAATAACCCCAACTATTATTCTACACATAGTGTAGAACTAAATACATTTTTGGAAAGTATAATTTCTGCTTACATTACAATCATTCATTCTATAATTTTTTTATTATTTTTTGTATCCGTAAATATAATAAAATAAAAGTGAAATTAAAAATGGCCTATCGGGAAATATGAAGGCAAACATTTATATATATTTTGTGAAATATGACGAAAACTGCTACCACCATAATAAGTGTTTGGTTTGAAATGTATACTTCAAAAATTAAAAAAATAGAACATACAGTTCAAAAGAACCTATGAAACAGTAAGTCAAGTAACACTTGATACAATTTAATAATTTTTAATAATAATTTTAATTTTAATACATTCCTAAGGCTCAAATAAAATTATTTGAAAACATTACATTTTTTATAAAATAAAAAAGAAATCCATAATAATAATTTTTCACCGTGCAAACATTGGCAAAAAAAGATTCATTCATATTTGTATGCTGCTTACTGAACGTTATTTAAAATGTTTATTATTTTAGAATGGCATGTGCATCGTCGGTGTTTTAAAAACGCGACGCGCAGAGATAACTATAAAAGATATTTTTGTCTTTCTCATATTCATTGAATGTGAAACAGCAATAAGCATACATACACAACATTATCAAGAAGAGGGGAGAAACATCTATTGAGTATCTCTTGAAAATTAATTAAAAATCTTTGTTTGTGTTTTTCCACAGTATTAATTATTTAAATTATTACTCATAACATTAATTTTATAAATAATTTAAAGGTGATAAACGCAAATAACATTTATTAAAATATAGTACACTATTTACCGCTATCTATATTAGACTTAATGAACTAATATTTGTCTAGTCAAATGCAGAAAACTATATGTAACTTGCCGGTTTTATTCAATATGGCCGAATTTCACGGGAATTGATGATATTTTCGGAACGACATTCCTCAGTAAACAGCATTGTTTTCTGACGAAAAAATGTATTGAACCATAACTACATTCAATGTAGATTATTACGACATATTTCATTTTCTTTCAATAATTATATTAATAAGTAAAAATATAGCACATTCTTTGCATAAAATGTGCTAACTTTGGACGTAATTTTCTTCTAAACTATTAATCAGATTAATTTTTCAATAACTCGTTCGAAATCTGTGGAGTTTTAGGATTATTTTGATATATAATATGATGAAATTCATTATTCAGGGTTTGTTTGTTAGAGGAATTCAATTGGTACAAAATCGCTTCATTTTACATACGATAAACTTAAACAAAATAATATTTATTATATTGATAAAAAGTGAATGCGTTATCCCATTTGAATGAAATTTACTATTGTTTGATTCTGTGTTATAAATATTGTATTAATAAAAATTATGAAATACAACAGCAATAAATAATTGGCATATTTGATACTAGAAATTAATCAATGATGTTTCAAATGGTGTCTTATTAGGAGGTTGCTAGGATAAGTTGGATTGCTTATTTTAAAAGTAATGTGATTGGTTGATATTAGCGTGAATTGTGACAATTAAAGGATACGATTGGCTAATCTAGTGTGAATTCTGTGTAAGAAATCAACAAGAATGAGCGTATTATTTAATAGTCATAGATAAAATATTTCTTTATACAGACAATACTTGTCATCATGTCAAGCAAACTCACCACATCGTAGATTATTTGTATATTACAAAAATGGAAAATATACCATATAAAAAAAAAAAATGGCACCGACGAACGAACGTGTTGGTGATCAGAACAAACAAATTTGCAAATTGTGTAAGAAAAAAGCAATAAACAACACCGTATCGTGTGAAACATGTGACGGAATCATCCACAAAAACTGTTGCGAGAAAAGAAAATTAGAGGTGTCGTCGGAAAATAAGGTTATATGCTGTAAACATGACCTAGCCGATGCCCTGGACGAGCCCATTATGGACGATGTAAACGTAAGTACGCTTCACCTTGAAGTTACTTACTTAAAACGACTTATCAATGAAAAAGACCGCATTATTAATGATAAATGTACAATAATAATGGACAAGGAAATTATCATCAAATTACAACAACAACAAATTGATGAATTGCTAAAACAGTCCCCCACAAAACTGATGCAGACATCTAGCGATAAACTACTGAGCAAAGAACTTAAACTACCAAAGGAAACAACCCCAGCACCGAAACCTGTAATTAACCATAAAGAACCAAACACTAGTTCGACAAACAAAACCAAGAGGGCGAAAACTGATTTGTTGCCAGCACATCAAGCTGCCTATATTGGGAATAATGCAAAGCAAGCCGAGAAGACTCAAGAACTACAACAATCCGATAGCAATAATCAATTAACAAATAATAAATGGACAGAAGTCGTACGGAAAAAACCAACAAATAAGACACGTAAAAATACCGCAGCAATAATTGGAAAAGCAACCCATTTGTCAAAAATAAAAGTTGTTCCCAAGAAAGCGTTTATCTATGTGTCTAGACTTGATCCCAGTGTGTTAGCATCTGATCTAGAAGAAATGCTTAAACCAGATTTTCCGGAAGTTGTATGCAGTAAGATAGACTCTAAATTTCCACAACACTATTCCTCGTTTAAGGTGATGATAAATTTGAATAATTACGAATCCGCTATGGATAGAGACAAATGGCCAATGGGTGCTTACATAAATAGGTTTTTTCAGAAGAAGGGCTTAATGAAAAACTTGACATAACCAATGATGAGTTTCGTATTCTAAATCTAAACATCAGAAGCATTCGAAATAAAGTGGACGAATTTAATGTATTCCTTCATTCAATTAATCATCCAGAGGTAATCTGTCTATCAGAAAGTTGGCTAACAGAAGAGGAAGTAGCTGCGATTAAAATCAGCCAGTACAACGTTGCAAGCTACTATTGCCGAAAATCGACCAAAGGAGGGGGAGTGCTTATCCTAGTAAAAGAAACCTTAGATTATATTGAAAAAAGAAATATCACTCAAACTGAACAAGTATTTGAGGCAGCTGCCATAAATATTTACTTAAAAAGTATAAATCAAGATATAAACATATTTTGTGTATATCGATCTCCTAATTCAAACGATACTCTCTACTTAGACGAATTAGAAAATATGCTGACTAAACAAAAAGGGTGTGTATTCTTATGTGGCGATTTTAATTATAATTTTTTAGACAACAAAACAAAGGTACAAGAGGTAAAAAATGCTCTGTTATTCTATGGCCTGAACCAGTGTTTTTACAAATTCTCCAGATCACAAGGTAAATCTCAAACGTTAATTGATAACATTTTCACAAATTATCCTATAGATGATATAAAAACAACTACAATCTGCACAACGACATCAGATCACAATGCTCAATTAATCGCATTCTCTATTAAAGAATGTAAATATCCAGTCAGGGTAGCTTATGAACGTAATTATTGCGATTACAATAAACATAAGTTTAAAGAATTATTATATAATGAAACTTGGGATTTCCTATCATTAAATGAGAAAGTCGAGGATAAATTCAAAATGTTTTTTGACGAATTTAATAATTATTTTAATACAGCTTTTCCTTTAAAGCCTAGAAATATATATTGCGCACTCAAAAAAACATGGATTACGCATAGTATAATTAAAGAAGGCAATTCACTGCGAGACTTATATAATATAATTAAGATTAACAATGATCAAAACCTCAAAAAACATTATAATGTATTAAAAAAAGAACATAAAAAAAATATTAACAATACTAAAAAAAGATTTTTTGAAAACAAAATTCAAAATTCAGACAATAAATCGAAATGTTCATGGAAAATCATCAAAGAAAATTTAAGGAATTCGAAGTCAAAACACTCTGTTCCAAGTAAATTAAAAACTTCAAATAATACTGTAGAAAACATCTGTGATATGCCAAATATTTTTTAATAATTTTTTTATAAACTCTGTTAAACAAATAGTATCTAATTCTAATTTTAACTTAGATAATAACAACATAAATTTGAATCCAAAATCCATGTTTTTGAATCCAACTACTCCTCTAGAAACGTTTAACATAATAATTGCATCAAGCAAGAAGAGTTCCAGTGGGTCTGATGGTATACCTTGTTCGATTATGAAACATATTGCTGAATATATTGTAAAACCACTGACCACACTAATAAATCTTTCTTTTGGTGAAGGATATTTCCCAGAACAACTGAAGACTTCTATAGTTGTCCCAGTGTTTAAAAAGGGCGATCACAGTAATATAGAGAACTATCGACCAGTTGCACTATTGTCAGTTTTCTCTAAGATCTTAGAAAAGGCGTTTTTTGTAAGACTTTCTTCATTTATGGGCAGGTTTGGGCTGCTGTCTCCGCGCCAATTTGGCTTTACCCAGGGAAAATCTACGCAGGATGCCATCTTAAGTTTTTACCAAACGCTTCTCGAGAACTTCAACAACCAACACAAATCATTTGGAATATTTTTTGATTTCTCGAGGGCATTTGATACAATAAACCACGCATTACTGTTGGATAAACTTCATATGTATGGTTTGCGCGGAACACCCTGGAATTGGGTGAGGTCATATTTGTCGGGGAGGCGGCAGCGCGTCCGGCTGAATGATGGTGAACGACAATTTTTATCTGAAACATCTGAGATAACTACTGGCGTTCCCCAAGGAAGCATCTTGGGGCCATTGTTGTTCATTATATACGTAAACGATATAGTTTCCAGCGTAGACAACTGTTCCGTAACTTTATTTGCTGATGACACATCTGCAATTATAACCTCCAAATCAGTTGATCAGCTTAGGATAGAAGCAAATAACACTGTTCAACTTGTCTCATCATGGTGCAACAACAATGGCCTCGTATTAAATGCTAAAAAAAACCATTCAAATGGTTTTCAATCCCAAGAGAGTCCGAAACAATTACAGCCTATTAATAAAATCAAATAACACATCGATAATTCAGAGTGACTCAGTAAAATTTTTAAGAATAACTATAGATAATAACTTATCTTGGGAAAGTCGTATTATTCAATTAAAAAACAACTTGGCGACAAGAAACTATTGCATAAGGCAACTGGGATGGTTTGTTAACTCAAAAACCTTACTCTCCTATTATTATGGATGTGTTCATTCTATCTTGACTTATGGCATCATGTGCTGGGGTAATTCTAAATACATAAATAACGTGTTCATAAGCCAAAAGAGAATTTTTAGAAGTATTTTTAAATTAAATTTTAGAGTGTCGTGTCGTCCATACTTTATAAAGCATAACATTTTAACGGTCTATTCCTTATATATACTTCAATGTGTTATATACATAAAGAAAAATATGCCAAACTTAAAACGAGTCTGTGATATTAATACCTACCCCACAAGAGGCGCCAGTGATCTGTATGTACCACCATATAGGACATCTCAAGTGGGTCAAGGTCCATTAACAGTAGCAATAAGAATGTACAACAAGTTACCCAAAGAAATTAAAGAAATAAGCAGTCTCAATCAATTTAAAAATTCTGTGATCAAACTTCTTGAGAAGGCTGCATTTTATTCATATAAAGAATACTTGGACAGAGAGTGATATTTCTGTAAATCTGGATGTTTTTGATCCTCTAAATGTGTTACCATAATTAGTTATTTTTATATACTTATGTGTTTTTGACGATTCCTATACTACTGTAATATTTTTAGTCATTGGAAAATAAAGAATTTATTTATTTATTATTTGAATCAAAATTTGTTGGCACTTTTTTGAAACTCATGTTTAATATAATTTTTTATACTTAATTCATTAAGTCCTTTTTTGATAGAAAATCATACATTTAATAAAAAAAAAAACAATTCCTTATAGAAAAATATGATAATTCTTTTAGGGTAACCTAGGTATAAGGAATTATGAATAACAAATTCCTAAAATGTGTAGATTCTAAAAAAATAATAATATACAGATTATTCTTTCTTTCTTAATCTTATCCTCTTTTACCCGTATTGGGTGTCGAGGTAATATACAGATTATTCCATTAACAAATACCAAGTTGACATTGTTTTCTGAAAGTGCTATCATTTTAAAAATATTTAAATGAATTGGCCCCATTAATAATATTTATCAAATTTTAAAAATCTACTAATATATACTTTTTGAGACTAGATATTTCTGTATTGTGTTAATTTCTTAGTAAAAAAAAGGTTTTAACCTTTTCTGTTTTATCCTCCTCTCTGTTCCTTAAACGATCAGAGGTACGCCTAGGCAGTCTCTCGATGAGCCTCTTCCTGGCCAGACTCTCTTTCTCCCTAAACAACCTAGGCAACTCGGGAAGAAAATTGTCATTGAGGGTGCCGAACAGGGCACGTTCGCTTCCGTCCCCGGACCTCTCGAACTTCCTGGCCAACCTTGTCCAGTCGTTGAGCGTGAAGCACACGACCTGCCAGACGTCCCCTTTGTCCTCTCTGTAGAGTCTCGTCCCGTAGAAGTACCAGTACGCCGACCGGTTGGCGTCGTGGCCCAGGGGCTCGACGCGCAGACTGGCCGCCTCCAGGTGACGCAGCTTGTCGAGGACGTCGCGCGCCTCCAGCCGGAAGTCGCAGAGAGAGTGCAGTATGTCGACCTTGGCGCGCAACGGTAGCAGCTGAAAGTCGACGTCGGTGTTGAACGGGTTGTGGAGGTCGTGGTGCTCCTGGCATTTCTTGCGGAACAGCCTCCTCAGGAACATCTGGTAATTGAAGATGGAGATCTCATTCTTGGGGAGGCAGCCTTTCAGCAAGAGGACGATCAGCTCTTGCAGCCAGGACGGCTCCTCGGTGCCGTCAGTTAATAATGCTTCTTCTAGGTCCTAAAAATATACAAAAATTATTAATAAATTTAATGATGAGTAAAATAACAAGTTTACATAGGACCACTCTAAGATAAAGCTAATTAAATATTGAACTAATACACCTATTTCGAGAAAAAAGTATTCATTAAAACCAACAAGTTTTTCATGGTTATTGTTTTAACTTCCAGAAATCCTTCCATAAGAATTTATAAAGAAACATTTCTATTTCTCAAATTTATGATTTTAAGTGGAAACCATAGAGATACACAAAGTGATTTTAGAGATAAATTTAATAATAAATTTACTTTATTGACGGCTTATCACCATTTTACAATAATACAATATAAGTTTAATTCATGATACTTAATGATAAAAAAAAAACAAATAAAAAATAGATACAAATGAGAGTAGTGTTAAAAAAAATATATATAACAATACATTCATATAAGTCTAAGACTAGACTAAAAAAAAATACAAAACATTATACACAGACATATACATCAGTATTTAATAATGATTTTTTAAATTGATTAAAAGTATTACCAAAAATACAAATATTACTATTATTGCATATTTTGTTCCAATATGGACACATTCTAGAAAGTGGTTCATTGTTCCCATAATTTGATTTATACATTTTAATTCTAAACGTTAGTTTGGATCTAGTATTGTTAGGGATACTAAAATTAATCCTGTTAAGAAGCTCAACACAATCACATAAACCATTTACTATTTTGTATAAGAAACATAAATCTAAATAAATCCTTCTTTCATGGAGTGATTTCAAATTTACAAGTGCTAACATTTGTGATCTGCTGTAATTAACGCGAGATATGCCCATAGTGAATGAAATATTTAATAAAAATTTGTTTTGTACTCGTTCAATGCTGTTCACAGAATTTTTATAATATGGCGACCAAATATTCGACGCATATTCTAGTTTAGATCTTACTAATGACAAATATAATGTTCGTTTAGTGTTAATAGAAAATTTGTAGCCAAAACGTTTTATAAATCCAAGTGATTGTAGAGCTAAATTTGTAATATGGTTTATGTGATTCACAAATGTAAGCTTCGTATCAAAAATCACTCCAAGATCTCTAACGGAACCAACACGAGATAGAATACAGTTATTTAGAACGTAATTATGTAGTATATAGTTCTTACTTCTGCAAAATGACATGACTGAACATTTGCTAAAGTTTAATGAAAGATCGTTGTCTGCACACCATTCACTTAAGTGATTAATATCTTGCTGCAGAAAATGTATATCGTTAAGTGAAGAAACAGTTCGAAAAAGTTTAAAATCGTCAGCAAAAAGCAAGAACTTACTATTTTTTATATAACTACCTATATCATTAATGAACAACAAAAATAGGATTGGTCCGCAGTGCGATCCCTGAGGGACATCAGATGATACTTTTATTGTTCGTGATATAAAGTTTTTTATTTTAACAAATTGTGTTCGTTCCGTCAGAAAGCTCAAAAGCCAATCTAAAACTCTAGTTCCAAAGCCATAATTCCCCAATTTACTCAATAAAATTGTATGCGATACACGGTCGAACGCTTTTGAAAAATCTGTGTAAATGGCGTCTATTTGTTTATTGTTTTCAAAAGCGTTTGAAAGGAATGTTTGAAATGTTAGTAAATTAGTAACAGTTGATTTACTATTACAAAAACCGTGTTGTTCTGGGCATATAATTTGTTTGCAATGCCATATAAGTTGTTCAGAAACTAATTTGTCGAATATTTTAGGAATCACTGATTGGTTGCAAATTCCACGATAATTTCTGATATCCTCACGGTTGCCACTTTTGTACAGAGGAACAACATAGCTTTTTTTCCAAATATATGGGAACACGCCACTTTTCAAAGATGATTTAAATATAAGATAAATAGGCTGACACAAAGAATAAACACATCTTTTAAGAAAATAAGCTGGAACGCCATCAGGGCCCATAGAGCAAGTGTCGTGCAAAGATGACAGAGCATTAAACAAATCAATCATATTTAATTGTAACCTATTTAACATTACATTATCAGAAGTATAAACATGTTTATTACGCACTGTATGAGCTTTACTACCACAATATACTGATTCAAAAAAGTCTGCAAATAAGTTTACACATTCACTTCCTGAAGTTGATTTCCGTTCATCCAGAAACATGTTCATAGGTAGGCCATCAGTTTTTGTTGATGTACGGACATAATTCCAAAAATTCTTCGGTTTACTAATTAATTCATTTTCTAGATTATTAATATAGTTCCTGAATAATTGTCTCGCTAGTTCTTTACATTCTCTTCTTAGTGAGGTAAATGTATGTAGGTCATCAACTCTGCCGCTATATTTGAATTGACGATGCCCTGATTGTTTTCTTTTCGTAAGCGAGATTAATACATTATTATACCATTTTGGGTAAGTGGATGATTTAATGCTTTTAACTGGAATGTATTTATTAAAAATGGAAAAGCAAACTTCATAAAATTTATCAACTAAAATATTTACATCCGTGTCTACTAGGTATTCTGACCATACTACACTTGATAAACACATATTAATATCATCATAATTTGCTGCTTTAAATATTGTTTATAAAAGTCCGATCTTCTTTTATCTCAATTGTATATGATTCATGATGCATTGAACTGCGGGAGAGAGGATCGTTTGAAATGTAAATATGTATATCCATAATATTAGAAAAAAATAGGTCCAAAAAAACACCTCTTTTATTGGGAATTGTATTCTTTTGCCGTAGGTTATAGTATTCCAAGTTTTCTGCCAAAATTTGAGCATTTGTGGAACTATTCTCATCACACAAAACATTTATACCATTTAAATCCCATGCAGCCCGCGGCAAATTATAATCTCCACAGAATATGTATTTATGATCAGAGTATAAGTTACAAATTAATTCTATAGATTCAGAATGGGTTCTATAATGTAGTTCATCGGACGCAGGAGGAATATATACTGAAGAAACAATATATTTTCCAGCAATTGATACAAAAACTTCCTCTATGCTAGATGGTGTAGAAGTTTTCTTAGAAGACATCCGATTGCAAACAGCAATCAAGACACCTCCACCCCGACTTTTGTTACTTGATAAAATTGATCTGTCACATCTGTAAATGTTGAATCCACGAAATTTCAATTCTGTGTCATTTATAAATGAGTCTAACCAAGTTTCTGTTAAAACAATTACATCAAAAGTAGTTATATTTAAATTAATCATTATATTATCAAGTTTACTTTTCATTCCACCCATGTTTTGATAGTAAATAATTAGTTTTTTTGCTCAAGCACTGTATTTGATGGATACTTCTTTTTTTGAATGGAAGGGCACCCATTGAAATATTTAATATAAAGATCAGTTTCACCATTGATTTTGCGATCATTCAATTCTGTGTACATATTTTTAATATTATCTCCTTGGTTAATGGTTAAATCAGGTTTAATAATAATTGTTTTAGTTTGTTCTTTGATTATCTTGGATTTTTTTAGTATATTCTCCACATGGGTTTTATTACTCAAAGTAATTTTTAAAGGCCTTGGTTTAGCTGATTTCGTCCCTAATCTAATAGCATTGGTAACTTCAACCATTTCAATATTTTTTGTAGATTCAATAAACGCATTTAAATCATCGTTTCTACGTGTACTTGGATTTTCAGATGACGATTCTTGTAAGTTGTATACAATAATATTACAACTCCTATGTTCTCTATCAGCTATTTCGCTTATTATATTTTCATTATTGTTGCTATTACTGAGTTTTTTAACTTCATCTTTTAGTTTTTTATTTTCTTGTTCAATCTCGAGAAGTCTAGTGTTTTATGTTGATATTGTGTCCAACATCGATGATAATTTTGAAGATATTTCATCTTTAAACGAAGTAAATTCTTGGCGAAAAAATGATTTGATTGCAACAAATGAAGGGCAACACATAGGGTATGACCATTTCAAACCATTACTTTTTTTATCTTCAGCACGATAAAATGCAAGATTTTTATCTGTAACGTCTACACATTTTCCATGATACCAATTACCGCATGGTCCTAAACATTTTATCGATGACGAAACATTTTTAGGAGTTATTGTAGTTTTACATTGAGCGCATTCTAACGACATCGTGATATACGTTTACAAAAGTATAATATGTTGGATTTACAGGATAATTTAGGAGATTATAACAAGGTCACAAACTCTTCACACCGACCGCGCCTATGGTGGTGACTAAAATATACACAAACTAGACTAGGCGACGGAAAGGTGAACGAACACAAGATAACAAAGGACACACGAAATCGCAGATAGACAAAAAATAATTTGCGCAGATAAACGATGAATGATGACTAATGAAACGGTGAATCGTTTATTGAGGTTAGCGCAAATATATTGCATTAATATTACTGCAGCCACATGTAACGCTAAACTAATGTGATATATGAACTCAGAATAGTTTATAGTATACCTTGGATACGATGAAATATTAAATGAATTTTTAATATCACAATAAAAAATTGAATTTTTAATATCACAGTAAAATCACTTTGAACACCAATACACACGCCACACAGATAATAGAAATATTTTAAATACATATTCAGAAAGCAATAATAAGCTGATATGTTCAAATACGATTTTCATTTGTTTCAGAGACAAGATTTTTCTTTTTAAAAAGTTAATCAAGTTAAAGTTGACAATGCCATCCTAAATGCCAATTCAAAACAAAAAGTAGATGAAATAAAAAGTGAGTTTTTGTTGTTGAAAACAGGCAGCAAAGCTTATTAACCAGTAACCTAAAGTGACCGTTGTAGTTGTTATACCATATATATATATAATCTAAAATCCCCATCTACCATAATGGTGGTGTAGGGGTGTAGTTGTTACAAAAGATTATAGAAATGCTTCATATTTTCAGTCATAGAGAATATTCAAATATGGTGTCTGTTTATGGATTTTGTAATGGCAATTTTGTTCGCTTAATAGAAGAGTATCAACTTTGTTTTCCAAATCGAAGAATTCTTAACAGGCAAGTGTTTCAAACTATTTTTATGTGTTCTAGAAAAATTGGAATGTTCCCAAATGTACTAATTGTTTCTGCAAGTGCTCGGTTTAGAACTTAAAGAAGATATTCTGGATGTGGTAGAAAATAATCCAGGCATAAGTAAAAGGCGCATTGAAATCCAATTTGAAATTTCACAAATAATGGTTTGAAAAACATTTAAGTAATCTTCTATTTTCATAAATCCATTGATAAAATTGTAGTCTTAATGAATAATCTACTTCTTGAAATTTTTGAAATTTCTGAAAAGATGCAGATTCACAATTTTGTCAATGAATTCGTTACAATAGAAGATTACCCAAATTCATTTTATTTACTGATGAAGCTCAATTCACTTGAGATGAAATTAACAATTGACATAATAATCATCGATGGTTGGACGAAAACCCCCATGCCACGCAATATCATAATTTCCTACATCGATTTAGTATTAATATATGGTGTGACTTTCTAAATTATTAATTGTTCGGTCCTTTTACATTGAATGTCCGTCTTACTGTGTTATTTATATTTTTTGAAAGACTTTTTAGAGGATATATTTAAGGCTGGCAAAATTAATCAATTAAGTCGATTAATCCATTACAAAAATTTCAATTAATCGATTAAATTGTTTGTTGGAAAAATTTTCTATCCGTTTTTGATTAGTTTCGATTAGTCGATTAGTCGGTTATTTTAACCGACCGATTACTTTCGATTAGTCAGATATTTTAATCGTTTCGATTAGTCGAATATTTTAACCGTTTTCATTAGACGGTTATTTTAGCCGACTGATTACTTTCGACTAATTGGATATTCTAATCGTTTCAATTAGTTGATTATTTGAACCGTTTCGGTTAGACTGTATATTTATCAATGTAACAGAGTTATCCATAATTTTTAATATTTATCATAAATAATGTTTAATAATATCGTGCATTATATGAACAATGTATGAAAAAATAAGCAACATAATTTTTTTGTTTTACATTTATTTAATCTTTGCTAATATTCTCTAAATTTAAATGTTATTTGAAAAGATTTGTATAAGAAGAATATAATTACAACTCATAACAATTTTTTTTTTTTTTGAATAATATAATTTGCTTGCTAAAAGTCAAAATAACAAAATGTAATTGTGTCCTTAACGTTTGTCATCTTTTCATTTTTTTGTTGTTGAAGACATTAATATGAGATAACACTTAAATATAATATTAATTATTTTATGACTCTGCATATAATAATTTATTAAATCTAATAATGCATTTAGATGTGGCAATCGAACGCACATACGCTGTTGGTCTAACCTTCATCCAAATTCAAAATATTAATATTGAAATATTAAATATTAATTTAATAGCAATGATCTATATTTTTCTTTAAGGCCCGAAATTCTTACACTCATTACATGTGCGTCTTACAAAATTGTATCTTCAGCAATTTTCAAAGAAGTTGTTCATATGAGTAATATTTTGCAAGATTAAAGAAAGTAAAAATAAATTAGAATGGGTAATATTTTATTTTTTAATGATTATTATAATTTACACGATTATTGTGACATGATTGTCATAATTTATCATTTATTGATAATTATTCTAATGAAAAACTCTTTACTCAAACTAATGATTAATTTTCTGTTGAACTAACCGGTTACGTGAATAGGATTTTCTAATCGTTTTGATTAGTCGACTATTTTATCCGTTTTCGATTAGTCGGTTATTTTAGATGACCGATTACTTTCGATTAATTGGCTATTCTAATCATTTCGATTAGTTGACTATTTTAACAGTTTTCGATTAGTCGGTTATTTCAGGCGACCGATTATTTTCAATTAATCAATTAGTTTCGATTAATTTTGATTAATTTCGGTTATTTTAGCCGACCGATTATTTTCGATTAATCAATTAGTTTCGATTAAACGATTAGTTTCGATTAATCTCGATTAGTCGGTTATTTTCAATTAATTGTCGGATAAGTCGATTGAATATTTTTAACTTCGATTAATCGATTAGCGCCGAAGTCAAAATTGCCAGCCTTAGATATATTGGACAAAGTGCCATAGCAAATATTGTGACAAATTTTCTAAATACCCATTTTGACGATCACTGGTCATCGGATCTCACTCACATAGATTTTTGTCTTTGGAGATAGATGAAGTCGTTAGTTTATGCCAGGGGGGGTCGGATAATATATGAAATTGGGAAACACGACAATAGTTGTCCACTTGAGCACTGGAGGCGCTGAAGTCTCAAGTGGAAAATTTAAAATACTTTATTTTCGGCTTATTAGAATGATATTTATTATTGGTGACTTTTGTCGCCCTATAAGGTATATTTCTTAAACATTTATACTTTTAATTAAACATTAAAGGTGTTCTAAATAAGGATCAGTTTGCCATATTTCAATTTGATTGATGTAAATCACATGAATTGTTTTTGACAGTTTTTTTTGTATTCGTCAGAAGTTTCTTCACTTTTTCTTATAAAACTACAACTGGTAAGTTATTACTTGTAGTTTAAAATACGTTTGCTTATTAATTTCTATGAATTGTATATTTTTGAAAGAATATACATAACTTAAAATTATGAACCAATCGAGCAATAATTAATTATTAATAAATATGATTTATTTCCCACATTCTCAAAATATGTTTTCGGTCTATAAATCTTCATTTTTTACTATAAAGTTTATGGTTTTTACAATATTTTCTATCAGAAAAAAATGTATTTAACATAGACGTTTTTGAAGTAATATTTATATCCATATTTTTCTAGATTCTTTAAGGAAAGTTTTAATTAATATATGAATGTAAAAACAGGTTAAATGATACTTTTATAAGTTTAATATATTTTACTGAGGAATATTGTTGTTTTTATGTATTTTTTCAGATAATTTTATTAATTGCAATTTCTTATTTGCATGATCTACTGATATTTTTTCTGTAAAATAGCACATTTATAAAAAAAAACTTTTATATCAATAATTTGAAGTAAAATACTGAACAAAAAATTATAAATAGAAAAATGTTCAAAAGTCCCGCCATTAGTTATATTATAGTGTGTATATGAACTTAACCTCAAAAACCTTATAAAGGTTTGAAACTTGGGAAATAGTTGTCCACTTGAGCACTGGATGGCGTTGCGCGCGTTTCCCGCTAAATACATGGATCTGGCCCTCTTATACTTTATCTCTATGATTATAATATAACACAAGAATAAAGTTGCCCTAACCTAAAATACGCAGCTTGAATTACACAACCTAAATTCTTGAATTGTCAAATTTGAAAGATCATATTATTATTTTCTCTGTGTCTCTGCTGTGGTGGATGCGATAAGCAATTCGTGGTTAATTCACGAATAATGGAATGATTTGAGGAAATCTCGAAAAAGGAAGCAGAATTTATAGAGTATCTTGAAGACCAAAATTATTTACATCAACTACAGAGTGCCCCAGAAAAAAGTGAGGAGATAAAAATTGAAGAAGGGAGGCGATTAAAAAATTGAAATGTGGAAAAGCACCAGGAATTGATGACATAACACCAGAGATGATTAAATACATGGGGGAAGAAGATACATTTCTTACTGAACTATTAAACAACATAATGATCAGCTCTACACAAGAAAGGAGATAAGAGGGAATGTTCAAATTACCGAGATATCACCCTTACAAGTGTTCCAGCAAAGGTTCTAACAAGGATACTTGAGGAAAGAATAAGAGACAAAGTAGAGGAAACTATAGAATACACACAATACGGATTCAGAAGAGGAAGAAGTACAAACGATGCAATATTCATCTTAAGACAACTGACTGAAAAATACATAAATAAACATCGAGAAATGCACATATGCTTCATAGACCTCGAAAAGGCATTTGATAAAATCAGAAGAAACGACATATGGACTAACCTGGAAAAAAAGGAGGATAATAAAAATTATAAAAGAGATGTATAAAGATAATAAATACATAGTAAGGACAAACAACAAAGAATCCAAGGAATTCCGCACTGAGACCAGAGTTAAGCAAGGATGTATATTAAACCCTCTTTTATTCTCATTGGTTTTGGATGGAGCCATGAAGAAAACAAACGGAAATAGGATCACTAATGTTCGCTGATGATATGGTCATATTAGCAGAATCAGGAAAGGGACAACATTGATATAGTGGTAAAAGAACTTGGAAAAATAAATATGAAAGTATATACAGCAAAAACAAAATCAATGATAATATCCAGACAAAACAAAACTCACTTAATAAAAGTTGATGGAACACCGATTCAACAAATAGACAAATACAAATATCTACCGGTGTGAACCTGGCGCCCAATTTAAAAAAAAATAAAAACTGATAACGCCATTTGTTTGTACCTAAGAAAAACACCCTTTTTTTCGTTTGTACCTAAAGGGTTAAAAAGTTACAAAGGGGTGAATTTTTCGCCAGCGCTCAACTTTAATATTTTTTAAATCTAAAAATACCAATCGATAGAGCATCGTTTGTACCCTTTGTACCACTTTTGTTTTCGTTTGTACCTCAAAGGATTCGCCAGAAAAAATAGTTTTGTTTTTGGAAATTGCACATTTTTTAAAGTTTTTTATTTTTCAAGATTTTCAAAAGAAACAAATTCCAATCGAAAGAGCATCGTTTGTACTCGTTTGTACCACTTTTGTTTTCGTTTGTACCTCAAAGGGTTCGCCAGAAAAAAATAGTTTTGTTTTTGGAAATCATATATTTTTTATTTTGAAAAATATTCAAATGAAACAAAGTGCAATCGGAAGAGCATCGAGAGAATCTGCCTTGATGTTAGCAGTATCCATAATAAACCTAAATTTACAAATAAAATCGCCCAACTACAAAATGGCAATAATTTAGCACCACAATTAATTGTAGGTCACCAAATAATGGTTTTAAATACTTATGGTTTTGATTCCATTGTCCGTGTCTTACTTGTTAACTATAGAGATTGGCCGAAATACTATGATTGCATTAATACGGATTATAGCGAAATTGAAATTTTTAATTTTATTAGAATGGTTTCTCTACATGGTACTTCACAAAAAGTCTATAAGCAGAGAGCTTCTCTTTTAGCTACCTATTTTGAGGTAAAGAATGGACTGTTAAACTGTGCCAGTAACATTAGTATGTTACTGGGTCAAATATACATAGATGTGCCTTCATACCAAATTGCTATAGAGTGTTCTAGTTGTAAATGGACGAACGAACGTTCAGTTGCCGTGGTTGAAATAAATACTCGAATTAGGCATGAGAAGATTAGAAGAAGCTATAAATCAAACAATTTCCCAAGTACCAAATAAATATAAACAATGCAGTCAGTCCAATATAAACATAAATATATTATCTGGGCCCAATTTATTTTTTGATTGTGAATTATTTCTGTGGACTGATCTTGCACTATCGCTAGGCTACAAAGAATGGAATGGCCACATTACTCTCTCAGAAATTCCTTCCTTAATAAACTTTAATAGTATTTTATATAAATTTGTAGCTGATGTTAAATACATAGGTGAAGTAATTAATAATGAAATCGGCCATTACATTACGTATTCTAAACGAATAAATGGTACCTGGCAGAAATACGACGATATTAATAAAAGTAAACACCCTGTAATAGCATCTACGAGAACATTATTACAAAAGAAAAAGATAAGTCTTTTAGTTTATACGCAAATACATTTGTTTAATTGTATTATTTCTGATTTTTTTTTTTTTTCATGATGACCATTACGCTAATTCATATACACCAACAGACCAACATTATTAGTTTATCGGATAATTCGGACTTGTAGGACCCAAACTGTATATTTTTGTTGTTGTTTCAAATATCTTTAAAAAAAATCTTGAAAAAAGTTTATTTTTACTAGTAAACCCTTTGAGGTACAAATGAAAATAAAAGTGGTACAAACGGGTACAAACGATGCTCTTTCGATTGCAATTTGTTTCATTCAAAAATCTTGAAAAATAAAAAAAATAAAAAATACACGATTTCTAAAAACAAAACTATTTTTTTCTGGCGAACCCTTTGAGGTACAAACGAAAACAAAAGTGGTACAAACGATGCTCTTTCGATTGCAATTTGTTTCATTGGAAAATCTTGAAAAATAAAAAACTTTAAAAAATGTGCGATTTCCAAAAATAAAACTATTTTTTTCTGGCGAACCCTTTGAGGTACAAACGAAAATAAAAGTGGTACAAACGGGTACAAACGATGCTCTATTGATTGGTATTTTTAGATTTAAAAAATATTAAAGTTGAGCGCTGGCGAAAAATTCACCCCTTTGTAACTTTTTAACCCTTTAGGTACAAACAAGGTACAAACGAATGGCGTTATCAGTTTTTATTTTTTTTAAAGTTGGGCGCCAGGTTCACACCGGTCAAATATCTTGAGACAATAAAAAAAAAGGAACAATAGACGACAAAGTAAACGACAAACTGGGAAAACAAAAACAATCTTTTATTTAATATTAAGAAATGTAAAATAATGAGATTTTCCAGGAAATCTATTCCTTTAGATTTTTTCACTTCTTACTTTATAGATGGCATTGAATTAGATAAGCTCGATGAAATTGTGGATTTGGGCATAACGTTCGACAAAAAATTGACATTCGGAAATCATATCAATAGAATTTGTATGCGGGCTCTAAAGATGCTTGGTTATATTAAACGATTGGCAACCGATTTATCTCCAACGGCATTCAAAGTCATATATTTTGCTTACGTCCGCTCCGTTCTGGAATATGGGTCATGTGTTTGGTCACCATATCAAGTAACGTATTGCAATAAGATCGAATCAATTCAAAATAAATTTTTGAAATTAATGGTTTATAAATTAGGTTACAACAACGATACTAATTTTAATTTAGTTTGTAAGGAGCTCAGTATTGATAAGTTATGTTGTAGAAGATCTTTCGCGGACTTGTGCTTCTTTTATAAACTAGTTAATAACCAAGCGGATTGTGTGTATCTTTTTAATCAAATTGACTTCCATTTTAACACTTCAAATCGACAAATCAGAAATCCAGCACTGTTTTCCATTCCATTCCATAAAACTAATTATGGTATTAATAGTCCACTTTGTCGGTTCATGCGTAAGTCAAATAAATTATCCCTTAGTCATAACTTCGATCTTTTTGTTAAATCGTATTCTATGTTTGTATCTCATCTTAAGCACATAAATGTTTGTTGTTCTTTCTAACTTGCCTTATTTGTAGACATGTGTATATTTATATTTATTTATATTATATTTAGTATAATAGGTCTATGATTATATTGCTATGTATTATGTAAAATGGATATTTTCCGTCAATAAAGTTATTATTATTATTATTATTAAAAGCAGGGAAACTTTTCAACATGACAAAAAATTCCTTCTTTGGAAATAAAGAAATCCCAAAGACAATAAAAACCGTAATATTGAAAAAAGTGATTAGACCAACTATAATGTATGTATATATGAAACATGGACCACTACAAAGAAACAACAACGAAGAATAACTGCAATGGAAATGGGATTTCTTAGAAAGATCGAAAATAAGACAAAAAGAGACAGAATAAGAAATGAAACATACAGACAAATCTTAAAGATCGATGATATTAATGAAAAAATAATAGAGGGTCAGTTGAGATGGTTTGGTCATGTATGCCGTATGAAAGACAGTAGAAAAACCAAAATAATATTCAAAACACGAGCTTCAGAGAAAAACTACAGAGAAAGACCAAGAACAACGTGGATAGATGGAGTCAGAGAAGGAGCTGTAAAAAAGGGCATAAAATTGAAAGGAATTAAAAACCTTACGCAAGACAGGAAAAACTGGAGATGTTTGTACTCTACTGAACAACAAATAATATAAATACAAAATGTGTTGTATATATAGGTGTATATTACATATATACAGGGTGTTTTAAAAGTAATGGATAAATTCTATAAAATCGTAAATAAACATTTTTTAGAAAAATGCTCTGATAAGTCGATTTTTATTTATAAAATGCTATCCTGATATACATTTTTCAGCCCACCACCCCTTCGCCCCTAAGGGGTGGCAACCCCAACTTTAAAAATTCAAATAGTAAAGCACCCCTTGTCATACCTCAAATGATAGATTTTTTTATTCTGAATTCAACGAAACAAAAATTATCAAAATCGGTTAATAAATAACGGTGATATTTACCAAAAATATTTTTTACACCGGACTTCTCACACCCCCTATAAACTCAAAATCAAAAAATCACATTTTTGATAAATAATCAGTTTTCACCATTTGTACCTCCATAGAAAATCTTTTTATACAGTTGAATTTCTCATAATTAATTGATCATTTTCAACGAAAACATTTTTCACGTCGGACTTACTTGGGGTAAGTCACATGTTTATCAATGAATAATTAATTGTTGAATTCCCCATGCATTAGTTGTTCATTTTCAATAAAAATATTTTTCACACCGGACTTCAGAAATTTAGAAAAATCACATGGTATGATAACATTCGTTTTCACAAATATCGAGCGTGCGTGTAACAAAAATCGATGACGAAGTTGGCATTGGAAATCTAAAGTCATGTCTGAACTAAAATCACCAGCAGTCACTGGCTACAAAAAACAGTTGAGAAAACTAAGGTTTTCATAACCTAGTTTTCCCGCAAAATCGAATTTTCTTATTGTTTGTATAATTCGTGGAATATTCTAAGTGTCGAGTCAAAAATCGATAATAGTTACATATCCCAGGTGCACGAATTATACTCTAAATTAATCAGAGGCCATTAGGCTATAAAAAAACAGTTGAGAAAACCGGAGTTTTCATAACCTAGTTTTCCCGCAAAATCGAATTTTCTCATTGGGTGTCTTATTCATGGAATATTCTAATTGTCGAGTCAAAAATCGACAAGAGTTACATATCCCAGGTGGACAAAATGTACTCTACATTAACCAGGAGATATTAGGCTAAAAAAAAAAACAGTTGAGAAAACCGGGGTTTTTATAACCTGGTTTTCTCGTAAAACAGATATTTCTCATTGGGTGTCTTATTCGTGGAATATTCTAAGTGTTGTGTCAAATATCTACAAGAGTTACATATCCCAGGTGCACAAATTCTACTCTATATTAACCAGGGGGCTACAAAAAACAGTTGAGAAAACTAAGGTTTTCATAACCTGGTTTTCCCGTAAAATAGAATTTTCTAATTGGGTGTCTTATTCGTGGAATATTCTGTGTCGAGTAAAATTTCGACAAGAGTTACATATCCCAGGTGCTCAAATTATACTCTATATTAACTAGGGGCCATTAGGCTATAAAAAACAATTGAGAAAACCGGTGATTTCATCACCTGATTTTCCCGGAAAATCGAAATTTATCATTCGGTCTCAGAATAGTCGAATTTATTTTAAGCAGTGAGTAAAAAAATATACGAGTTTTCCGTTTTATATTAATTACTATGAATCTATCTAGAAAAAGCTTTTGAAAAAGTGTGTATTTCTACTCGTGAATGCTCTAATTATGTAATAAAATTTTTAATTTGGTCCAATGGTGGATGCGCCGGGTTATTGCTGTAAATATTGCCAGCTTCACACACATATTTTGTTTTATTCTACATATTGTTTTGAGTAAATGAAAGGAATCTATTGGTAACTTCACACCCGTAACAATTTATTAACAAATTCATTGCTAGTTACAAACACATAAATAATGACTCAGTCTGAGTAAGTAATTAAAGAATTCCTAGTGGAATTTGAATTAATGTATAAACAAGAATTATATTTTTTCATTCCTTAAATATGAGTAAACATCAATCAACAAACAGCAATTTACAATTTTCAACATCATTGGATATTTTTGTTGCTAATGTTGGTATTTGATAAATGATGCAATTACATTTTTTTGTACTTTAAGCTGTCCTTTTTTACATACATTATAATGCTTTTTAACACTTCGTAATTTTATACTAAATATTGATAAAAACACAGTCAGTTCTTAAGATATCGGAAGTTAACAAAGCCAGTTGCTGTGAAGGAAAATATATATATATATATATATTATATATATATAAGGTGTACAGAAAATGAGTGAAAAGCTTTAGGTAGCGTGACTCTTTGACTAATTTTTAGATAAAAATATTAACGAAAATAAGTCACACGGTCCTTACTTAAGCCTCACGGGCTACTTAAAAGAACTATACATTTGGCAACGCTGGATCAAACAAGTGTTATTAAAAATAATCATACATTTCACATGTCAAATTTGAAGTTTAAGATCAAAATTATAGAAACTGTTCAAACTGGTATCCATCAGTTTCTAAACAAATCTGGAGCCTCTGAGGAATAGAATTTATTACCCGGAGCAACATATCTTCTGTAATTAATTCAACTGCAGCATTTATCCTGCTTATAACTTCTACATCATCCGCTGGAGGTGTTGCATACACCTTTTCTTTTAAAAAGCCCCAAATACAAAAATCGAGTGGATTCATATCCGGTGATCTTGCTGGCCATAGTATTGGTCCATTACGTCCAATCCATCTTTGGGAAAATGTTCATCCAGCCACTCTTTAGAAAATCGTGCACTGTAAGAAGGTGCTCCATCATGCATGTATAGCATATTATTCAATAAATTTAATGGAACATTTTCTAGAATTTCTTCTAAAACATTTACATATTCCAATGCATTTAATCGAGTTGGAAGAAAAATTGGTCCAATAACACGTAAATTTAAAATACCAAGCCAAACATTTACCGAACATTTTCTTTGATGCCCAAATTCTCTGACCATCCGCTGATTTTCGTCTGCCCAAAAATGAAAATTATGGCTATTAAATACTCCCTCCCGCCCGCGTAAATGTACACTCATCACTCCAAAGAATTCGAAATAATAAGTTAGGTTCCTCTTGAATTTTGTTTAAAATTGTGTTACAAAACGCTTTTCTATGCACATTGTCATTTTCATACAATGGTTGTACTTTTCGGATATGAAGAGGCCTTGACAGATTTTGTGTTAGCACTTTATACACTGTTGTTTGGCTGGGAACATTTAATTGCCTGGCTATTTGTCTCGTACTGGAAGTAGGATCTTCATGAACAGCATCTAGAATTTGTTCCTCCAACTGAACTGTACAACGCTCCCTAGGTCTACCTCTGTTCACGTAATTTGGAACAAATTTACCAGATTCACGAAGTCTCTGGTCCAATTTGCGGAATGTATTACTACATGGGTGTTGTCGATTTGGATATCGCGTTCGATATTCTTCTCTTGCCATGTTTGCATTTCCGTTGCAAAATCCAAGTACCATGTACATATCAGCATATTCGTTAAACGAATACATCGTACAAAAAAACGCGTTGGAAAGTCACTTAAATAATTGTAGATTTACGTAGACTTTTTTCGAATAAACTAATGTCAAATCAATCAAATAAACGTCAACATTATCAAATTTGCAAACGAGCGTGCGTCGTTGCCAGATCTATTTTCATTAAAAGAATGCTTCTGATGAAGTTATAAAATTGTAAAAATATCCGATTTATTAATCATTTACATCAATGGAATTATACACGTGTCTAATTGATTGTTAATGCTATTGATTATTTACAAAATATTTAAAAAACAATACTAATTTATAGTCACATATTTAAAATTCCGAAGACCTCGTGAGCCTCAATGAAGAACCATACAACATTTTTTTATTTGGATTTTCTATTAAAAATTAATTAATGAATTGAGTTACCTGAAGGTTTTCACTCATTTTTTGTACACCTTGTATATCTAAAAATTTTCAGGAACTTGTCGTTAAACTTTTTCCCATATTAACAAGTCACCCTGTAATGCCCATTTTGCTATTAGATGTTGTTGAAATAACAATCTATATTTTTGAATTCACATTTAAATTGTTCGTCAATATTTTTGAGAAAAACTTTAAGCTTAAACAGGTTGATTAGTATTTTCAATTGCGCATCTTTTTCACTAAAAAAATTATATACAAGGTGTCCTATTAACAAATGCTGATACAAAGTTATATTTTTTTGAATGGATATTACATCGATAATTATTAATTAAATATTATTATTAATAGATATTTGGATTCCTCAAAGAATTCTAGATACTTTTTGTATATACTCTCCTATACTTATTTTCAATGAAATATTGACAATTGTTTATTATTCTTATATTGTCCTTTTTGTGTGATGTATTGCTGTAAATTCTCATTTAAACTTAATTGCATTCACACTAAACGATCGTAGTTTCCTTCACTGGGGAGAGGGAGCTAGATATGAACAATCCTCACATGGGAGGGAAAGAGCTACAACTATCCAAGGAAGTTAAGTATCTGAGAATTTATTTACCAAAAACTTACTTGGAATAGACAATTGCTGCATGTCAAGGAGAAAGCTCTTACAGGCTTATACACCTGTAGGCATCTACTAAGAAAGACCTGGGGGCTTAATCCTAAAATGACCAGGTGGATGTATGAGACGATAGTGAAACTCACTGTCACTTATGCAGCGTCCATCTGGTGAACGAAAACTCAGCAAAAAACATGCACACAAATCCTAAACAAGATTCAGAGATTGGCATGTTTGTGTATTACTGGGGCAATGAGGATGACTCCAATAGTGGCGATAGAGGTGATATTTGACGTAATACCTCTACACATACACCTGCAAAGAGACCGGTGTGAACCTGGCGCCCAACTTTAAAAAAAATAAAAACGGATAACGCCATTCGTTTGTACCTCGTTTATACCTAAAGGGATAAAAAGTTACAAAGGGGTGAATTTTTCGCCAGCGCTCAACTTTAATATTTTTTAAATCTAAAAATACCAATCGATAGAGCATCGTTTGTATCCGTTTGTACCACTTTTATTTTCGTTTGTACCTCAAAGGGTTCGCCAGAAAAAAATAGTTTTATTTTTGGAAATTGCACATTTTTTAAAGTTTTTTATTTTTCAAGATTTTCAAATGAAACAAATTGCAATCGAAAGAGCATCGTTTGTACCACTTTTGTTTTCGTTTGTACCTCAAAGGGTTTACTAGTAAAAATAAACTTTTTTCAAGATTTTTTTTTAAAGATATTTGAAACAACAACAAAAATATACGGTTTGGGTCCTACAAGTCCGAATTATCCGATAAACTAATAATGTCGGTCTGTTGGTGTATATGAATTAGCGTAATGGTCATCATGAAAAAAAAAAAAAAAATCAGAAATAATACAATTAAACAAATGTATTTGCGTATAAACTAAAAGACTTATCTTTTTCTTTTGTAATAATGTTCTCGTAGATGCTATTACAGGGTGTTTACTTTTATTAATATCGTCGTATTTCTGCCAGGTACCATTTATTCGTTTAGAATACGTAATGTAATGGCCGATTTCATTATTAATTACTTCACCTATGTATTTAACATCAGCTACAAATTTATATAAAATACTATTAAAGTTTATTAAGGAAGGAATTTCTGAGAGAGTAATGTGGCCATTCCATTCTTTGTAGCCTAGCGATAGTGCAAGATCGGTCCACAGAAATAATTCACAATCAAGAAATAAATTGGGCCCAGATAATATATTTATGTTTATATTGGACTGACTGCATTGTTTATATTTATTTGATACTTGGGAAATTGTTTGATTTATAGCTTCTTCTAATCCTTTCATGCCTAATTCGAGTATTTATTTCAACCACGGCAACTGAACGTTCGTTCGTCCATTTACAACTAGAACACTCTATGGCAATTTGGTATGAAGGCACATCTATGATTATTTGACCCAGTAACGTACTAATGTTACTGGCACAGTTTAACAGTCCATTCTTTACCTCAAAATAGGTAGCTAAAAGAGAAGCTCTCTGCTTATAGACTTTTTGTGAAGTACCATGTAGAGAAACCATTCTAATAAAATTAAAAATTTCAATTTCGCTATAATACGTATTAATGCAATCATAGTATTTCGGCCAATCTCTATAGTTAACAAGTAAGGCACGGACAATGGAATCAAAACCATAAGTATTTAAAACCATTATTTGGTGACGTACAATTAATTGTGGTGCTAAATTATTGCCATTTTGTAGTTGGGCGATTTTATTTGTAAATTTAGGTTTATTATGGATACTGCTAACATCAAGGCAGATTCTCTCGATGCTCTTCCAATTGCACTTTGTTACATTTGAATATTTTTCAAAATAAAAAATATACGATTTCCATAAACAAAACTATTTTTTTCTGGCGAACCCTTTGAGGTACAAACGAAAACAAAAGTGGTACAAAAGTGGTACAAACGGGTACAAACGATGCTCTTTCGATTGCAATTTGTTTCATTGGAAAATCTTGAAAAATAAAAAAAAAAAAAAAATATACGATTTCTAAAAACAAAACTATTTTTTTCTGGCTAACCCTTTGAGGTACAAACGAAAACAAAAGTGGTACAAAAGTGGTACAAACGGGTACAAATATAATAGCATGCATTGAGTAATTCTTTCGATAATACGACAAAATTCATGAAATATATTTATACACTGTCTAAATAATAAATAACATATTCATTAATAAAAAAAATCGACGCGTCAGCTTCGGTCGTAGAATACACAGACACACACATAAATAAGGAAACCAAACTGCAGTGTTCTACATATTTCTCAACTAGTTCACTATTAAAATCGAGAGGCCATCACCTCCTTGACGATTGGCAACTATCTCTGTCATCGCATCATTCCTTTTCTAGTAAACGCCAGCCTTAAAGATTTACACTCGTCAAGACATACCTATAATATTTAAAATTAGAAATTATAGTTATAATAATATGTTTAATACATATTTTAAAATTTTTAAGATCTAGAAGTCGTACATATTCCAGGAGTGTATTATATAAATTTATTCCATAATAATTGACGCCAGAGCGAGTTCTGTCTAATCTGACATACGGATTGTGCAATTCATGTTTCATACTCATTTTGTTATTGTGTCTATCACATATTACATATTCCATATTCATTCATCTTGACAGAAAAGCAATGTCAATATTTTATGAAATTCAAATAATTCTCTAGCCTCATGCCTAAACCTCGCTAATTATTCTTCTTTTTTTTGTTGTAGAAAAATTCTTACTGATGAAGCTTCTATATAATTTATTAAATCATCTATTCTTATAATAATCTTATATCAATGATTCTGCCACTTTATTTTTGTTTGAACCTAAACATTTTTAGGGTAATAAATAAATAGTATTTTTTTTTAGTAATACCGATCAAAAATTCAAAGCCTATAGAAAAGTTGAAAATGCCTTCAGCATTTGTATCAATTATTTTTGATGATCAGGAACAGTGTTACAATAAAAGAGAAACAAAAAACTTTAAATTGTACAATTATTAAAATAAATCGATTTTCCTTTAATAATTCTTTGCACATGTTGCATTCACATTCATTATAATAAATATATTTTCACTTTGACTACATACTCTATTAACCATGGTTGATACAGGCTTACAACTGTTTGCAATAAACAAAAACTATAAAGTTTGTTTACAATTATAATCAAATATGATTATATTAACAAAAATTAATCAATGATTAAAATAATGAAAGAAAATATTTTTTTTTCCAAGTTGGGGGTGGAGCACTTAAATCGGGAATAGGGCACTTAATTAAAGGATGGTGAGCCCTTAATTCATGTGTAATTTGGTTGCAGTCTGCTCGCTGGTTTTTGAGAAACAAAATATTGGGCTGGAAAATATGTTTTTTCCAAGTTAAAGGTGGAGCATTTAAATCGGGAATAAGGCACTTAAATAGCCCTTTATTTTGGTACAAGTGTTAATGCATTCTGCTCAAATGGCTCTGCTATCTTAACATTAAGATAGTTATGTTGGGGTTTTTACCCTTGAGGGTGGAGCACTAAAATCAAGAATAAGGCACTAAAATAGCCCTTAATTCTGGTATAAGTTTCAGTGCATTCTACTCATTTAGCCTTGTTATCTTAAAAGAGGTATACCTTTATATAATTTTAAACAATATTTCAAAAAATGTAACTTGTATTTAATATTAATGATATTATATTTATCAGAAAATACAAATAAAAAAAAAAGAATTATAAATTGTTTTTTAGATAAACCAAATTGGACATCAGAAATATAAAAAATAATTTCATAAAAGTATCATATAAAATTTACTATGATTTTCAAATTAAGAAATGATTTTTAATTTCAGAATGATAAGTAAAGGGAAATACACATCTAATTACTAATATAACATATTTTAAAATTAATATTATTAATTCTGAATTAGGCAGAAATACCGACAATTGATAGCCATTTTCTGATGCACTTATCCACCATGATTGAGAAAATTAATTGTAAAAATTTTATGTATACGTTCAGAAATAAAGATGAATATACTGGGTGTTGACTCGACCATAGAGAGAATATTATTTTCTACAAATTCGTACTACCTTGTTCATTTTAGAGAATAACCGAATGGATTAAAATGTGTTCAGAAATTTGTTCAAATTTAGAATTGATGTATAATTAATAAATTAAATGTAATAAAAATTGTCGTATAATTAAATTGAATTAGGCATATAGATTTTTTTCATAAATCATGACTATTGCAAATGAAACGCAATATTTTGCAAATTTAATTTAGTAATTATACATTGTTTTTAAAAGTTAATGAAGTATTGTTTTTTAAGATATTTAAATTTTGAACATATTTCAATTCTTAGTTTTTCTCTAAAATGAATAGAGAAGCAGGAATTTGGATAAAATTGTTTTTACATGCACTTGTTTTACATGACTTGATCATGTCAATACCCGGTATATATATAATTCTGAGTAATTATTAAAAGTATAGTTTCTAAAATATAAAACATTAAATCAAAATAGAAATTAATGTTTTCTGAAATATATAATGTAAACATAAAAATGCAATTAATATTTTCTGAATTTTAACTTATTAATCTAATTATTTTTTATATGTTTTGAAACGAATGTGATATTTTTTAAAATTCTGTTGGAAATAGTGTAGTTTAATAATAATGATACATTAATGACGTTGAAACTATGGTTACTAAATGTATTCCAGTTACATAAACAAAGTCAAGTAGTGTTTTCATTGTTTTAAATAGGAAAACAAAAGTAGCAAGTGTTAAGTGGATGTTGTTTGTATAAAACAATTACAAACTTAATTTGAGAAAATATACAGTATCGATTACAGAGACTTCTATTTCGGTACTTTTAATTCGATGACAAATTGAAATTCTTGGTGTTACAGTCATAATAAACAAACAAAAGTCGTACAAAATTAAATGTTTTATTTACTTTAAACTTACCCGCTAACAACACGTTTGTGGTAAACAAACACTCCGCACTTAAAACACAACTCGCACACTTGAATAAAAACACCAGCACGGCACAATATTACTTACTTCGATATCGAAGTCCAGCAGGTTAAACGCGGAGCGAAACAGGGAGCAGAAGTGAGCGATGCTGGGAACCTCCCACCATGACTGAATATCTGCAAAGGGACATCAACCGCAATCAGTCAAGCCCCTGTGCCCCGCACAAACGACCGAAATCGCATCACAAAATAAGAATCACCAAAAAAATAAAAGAAAAAAAAATAGTCAACAATAAACACACCTAGGATGCTAATGAAAGTTGGGAACATAACCTATACTGTAATCAATACATGTAGATTCTTTAATTCATGACTATTTCCGTTAAAATATATTAGAAATCCATACATTACTCCATCTGGATCCACGAATTTTGGGTAGGGCGCACGTTTTTTTGTTTGTTAAGTGTACGGGTCAACGGAAATTTCTTGTCGAAGAACGAAAACGGAACGGATAATCAAACAAGCGTTTTGCGTTTCTTTTTTTTTTCTTGGTTTTGGCTTCCGACTGGCTGATGGCGTGGGCAGTGCTGCCAACTGTGGATTTAACTGAATCGGTCGCTTTTAGGTGGCTCTGCGGAACGTAATTTTAATTCACCCAACCAACTGACGAGAGGGCGCTATACCAGTAAAAATAAATTGGCAGTCCATAGAAAATTATTTAATTCAAAGTGATTTCTGCTTAACGCACTAGTGCGCACTCGACAAGGCTTTTATTTCTCCATATTTTTATTTCGTACTGTGAAAATCGTTTTCTCTTATAAAAGTGTGAACTCGATCCAACCGACTGCAAGAAAACAACACTGGTCGCGTTCAGCAGAAACACACCGGTTTGTATATTGACACCGGTGAAAATCTGCTGAATGCGATCAAGAGTCGTCAGTGTTACCGGTTTTGTGTTTACAACAAAATGAAGTAAGAAAATAATACATACAATCATCTTTATTGTAAAATTTGTATTAAGTATAATACAATACATTTTATATAATATTTTTCCTAGAAAGAAAGATAGCCATCGGTCTTTCAGCCAATAAAATAATATTTAATGCCAAAAATGCGTTTATGAATAATGTTATTGTCAAATAGAACATATTTGAATAATGTATAAAAATATCAAAACAAATTCATTTACTGATAATAATAGAAAATGTTTCTGTGTCCATAGATTTTAGGCTAGATGTGCACCGGTTAGTAACACTGCGTTTCAAATACGGTGCCAAGGTCATCCATCGGTCCTTATTAACCGGCAAGATTGGTACAGTATACAGGGTGAGTTTTTTTCCATGTTCTCTATGGGGATCTCGGAAACTATAAGAGATAGAAAAACGGTTAAATGGGGTAAGAAGTGTAGTTTTATAAGACGAATAAAATTACACTTTCAAATTATTTGAAAAAGTCAAGGGTAACTAGATATTTTGAAAAAAGTAAAATGTGTCAATTTTTTGAAATCAATATATCTCTATTATTATCATAGATAGAAAAAAATGGTAAAGGACAAAGTTGTACAAAATTTTACACAGATTAATAATAAAAAATCAAAAAAAAATTTCGCCCATATTTTGGGAGATATGACTCAAACTTACCTTTTTTTAAATGGAAACAATAGTTGGCTATGACTTCATTAAAAGGGCTATTTTTTTCCCTTTAATCCGATATAACATATGCCATAGTTAAATAAAATAAGTTACAGTCGTTTTTAATTTTGCCATACACCAAAAAATAGTTAGCCATGAAAAAGACAAAAGTAAAACAATTGCAGTTGTTTATTTTAAACACACATTAATTCATTTCCATATTTGGTTTGTTTCGATAAGTTTTTTTTGTATTTTTTTGGTGTTGTAAGTTTTTTAAAGTGATAATGAATTTTTCCAACGAAGAAAAGCGTGATATGCTTGTTTGTTACATTCAATGTAATAAAAACGCTGCGGATGCTGCAGAACAATATTATAATCAATATATCGATCGTCGGCAGCCATCTTTACCAACATTCAGAAGAATTTACCACAATTTGGGTGAGTACGGATCCTTTAGAAAGCCGAAACTTGAAAAAAAAAAAACTAAATTAATGATGTTTCGGAAATAAACGTATTAGCAATGGCGATGATAGATCCATTCACATCGACCAGACAAATTGCAACAGAAGCAAGCATATCTCAACGGACTCTAGTACGAGTTTTGAAAAAAACATAAATATCACCCATATAAGGTATCAATTTCACAAAATTTACATGACGGTGATACCAATAAAAGAATGGTCTTCTGTATGTGGTACAAAAACATATGCCAAGAGGATAATACGTTCCCTACAAAAATAATTTGGACAGATGAAACGCGACCTATCCGTTTTAGACTTCTTTCTGTGGGGTTATGTGAAGAACTAAGTGTATAAACAATCATATCAATCCGTGGAGGATCTTAGACTAGCTGTACTTGAAACATTTTATTCTATTGACAGAAGAAAAGTCAAAAAGCCACAAATTCGATTTTAAAAAGATGTACTTTATGCCATTATAATAATGGTGGACTTTTTGAGCATCTTATGTATTATTTAAAATTTTCTTCTATTATTATTTTGATAATTTCGGAATTATTTTACTTTATGTTGCTTTTGACAAATCTAAAGAAAGTTAATAAATTAAATATTGATTTCGTTGCTATAAACAACCGCAATTGTTTTACTTTTGTCTTTTTCATGGCTAACTATTTTTTGGTGTATGGTAAAATTAAAAATGACTGTAACTTATTTTATTTTAAAAATAACTATGGCATATGTTATATCGGATTAAAGGGAAAAAAATAGCCCTTTTAATAAAGTCATAGCCAACTATTGTTTCCATTTAAAAAAAGGTAAGTTTGTGTCATATCTCCCAAAATATGGGCGAAAATTTTTTTTGTTTTTTTTTTATTAATCTGTGTAAAATTTTCTATAACGTTGTCCTTTACAGTTTTTTTCTATCTATGATAATAATAGAGATATATTGATTTCAAAAAATTGACACATTTTACTTTTTTCAAAATATCTAGTTACCCTTGACTTTTTCAAATACTTTGAAAGTGTCATTTTATTCGTCTTATAAAACTACACTTCTTTCCCCATTTAACCGTTTTTCTATCTCTTATAGTTTCCGAGATCCCCATAGAGAACATCGAAAAAAACTCACCCTGTATATTTGTAAACATATACTACACCAATCGTTAGTCAAGGAGCATACAGCTGAATTTATGCCACCGGTTAGTCCCATCGGTCGCACAGGTACTTATATTACGGAATGAAAAATCCTTGCGCAGCTTACAGTACAACCATAGAAAGCACACGCTTTCGGCAAAGAAGATACTACGTATGAGAAAATTAGTTCCGCATACGATCACTAAACCCTTTTTTGGGGTTTTATAGCCATCGGACTCAAAATCGCACGAGATAATCGAATTTCTTCACAATAATAAATCATTTATAACACAAATATTCATTATGTACAACAAATTAATTTTAAATAAATATATGCCATTTTAGTAGAAACAAAATAAATTCACTAATAATAGAGCAAATTATAATTTGTAAGTATGAAATGAAATATTATTTAATAATACGCATGCGTATACAGTACATTTTTTTATCTAGGCCTTATAGGGATATTCATAGGAAAATCTTTTCGTCGTGTTAATGGTTTTTCTATGGTATGGATTTTGATCAAATTAAACACACATTTAATTTAGAGTAATATGTACAAAATTCAGTAGTTTTTAAACTATTTTAAATGCGTTTTATGTTTTTAAAATTGATGACTTTAAATGATAATAATTTTGGATATTTTTTTAAATAGTAGTCTTAGTTCACTGACATCAATCGTAATTGTCAAAGTGTTCCAATTTATTGTACTCCTTTTATTGAAAGAATGTCGGTTTATACCACGCAAGAAAAGGTTAAAATGGTGATGGAATACATAAAAGGGCTATCAAGTAGACAAGTGCGTGATCATTTCCCCGTGGAGTATCCTGGACGGCCAATTCCAAATCAGAAAACAATTCTAAAATTTTACAACAACTTTGTTAAATTTGGTTGTGTTAATGCGGAACATAGTGAGAAATAGTAAGAAAACGTGCAAATCGGGTGTGACAGAAGACTTGAGGGAAAATGTGTGTTTGGCAATTGAAGAAAATCCATTAATAAGTGTGACAAAATTATCCAGCCAATTTCAAGTTACACGAAGCTACCAAGCTTTGAAGTTGGAAAAGTTTAAATGTTATAAAATTCACAATAGCCACCATCTGTTAGAAAGTGATTATTTTCCGAGAATGGAATTCTGCGAGTATTGGATTAATAAAATTAATTAAAATCCAAATGTAATGAATAGAATTATTTCTACTCATGAAAAAACTTTCATATTGAATGGGTCAGTAAATAATCAAAACACAAGATTATGGTCTAGAAAAAATCCATATTATTGATGGAAAATATTTTTCCTGCCATTGAACAAGTGCCAGTAAATGGTGAAATAATTTTCCAGCACGACGGTGCTCCTCCACATAGCACGCGACAAATTACTGAGTATTTAAATACTCAATTTCCGCATGGATGGATTTAACACCGCTCGATTTCTTTTACTGGGGTTATTTGGCAAGCAATGTTTTTGACGATATCCGTAGCAGACCAAAGGATTTAGAAGAAATAAAAGGAAGAATTCTCGAAGAATCTGCTAAAATAACTCTCCGGCAGCTTCAAAATATGAAAAGACATTTTAAAGATAGGCTAGGTCATTGTTTAATAATAATAATAATAATAATTTTTATTTTCCAACGGAAGAATCCAACAAGGGAAAATATACAATCTAAATCATAATATAAGAAGAGTACAAGCAAAGTTAATTAAATTTAAACAGAAAAAAAGAGAACAAAGTATAAATTAATATTAGCAAACAAAATTAAACATTATGCAAAAAAATATGTCTTCATACAAATAATATAAGAAAATACAAGCTATCAGATAATAAATTTAAATAGAAAAAAAAAAAGTATAAATGAATAGTAACAAACAAAATTAAACATTATGCACAAAGAATACATTTTGTTAGCATTGCGGCACATATGCGTTAAAGGGGCTTTGCTCATTATATTCGTCTTAGCGATAGGTAACATAAAGGTGTTAGAATGTCTGGACGATAACCTAGGAATTAGAAAATTAATTTGGCTTAATAAATCAGGACAGTCTATGATATTTTGTAATAATTTAAATATGAATAGTCCACTGGCGTCTTCACGTCGCGAGGATAATGACGCAAAATCGTGCCTTAGTAATAATTCTGTGTACTCAATATTAAGTTCAGGATATGTGCGGTCGCTTTTAAAGGACAAAAATTTTAGGAAACGCCTCTGAACTTGTTCGATTTCCAGTGAGCTGTTTGTATAGTACGGATACCGTATGAGTGATGCGTACTCCAACTTACTACGTACTGGGGCACAATAAAGCGTCTTGCTTAGAGCAATATTATTAAAGTATTTTGATGTACGCATTAAAAATCCCAGTACCTTTATCGCTGATTTAGTGACAGTATTAATGTGGTTTGTGAATTTTAGGTGCTGCGCGAAATAGCAGTACCATCAATAAAGTAGTTATATATATTTGAAGCTCTTTTGCGGCAATATGTCATAACGCAGCATTTATTTATATTGAGTTTTAATTTATTAATGTTACACCACTCGGAAATCAAATCTAAGTTTTGCTGGAGCAAAGTGGAGTCATCTTTGGATTCAATGCAATTAAATATTTTTATATCATCAGCATATGCCAATACGGGACATGAAATAGACGAAATCAAATCATTGATAAAAATTAAAAAAAGTAGAGGTCCTAAGTTTGAGCCTTGTGGTACACCTGAAGTTGAAATAAAGTCTTGTGATTTAAATCCGTTATAAAAAACATAGTTCCGTCTATCGTCTAAATAAGATTTGATTAAATTGATAATGTCTTCCGTAAGTCCAAAATGGCTAAGTTTATGAAATAAAATATTATGATCGATAGTGTCGAAAGCACGGGAGAAGTCAGTATAGATAACATCACTCTGGCCTCTGTTATCTAGAATTACACTTAGGTGTTGCGTAATGACTGCCAGATTGGTTGAGGTTGATCTACCTGACATAAACCCATGTTGGTGCGGTGTAATGTATTTATGAACGTGATTATAAAGATAATGATAAATTATTTGCTCAAATATTTTAGAAAAAATAGACAAAATAGAAATGGGCCTATAATTTGTTAGTATAGACGAATCGCCCTTTTTAAAGACAGGTATTATAACTGCACATTTACAAATAGTGGGAAATTTATTTGAACAGATTGCTAAATTAAAAATCTTACTTAAAGGTTTAGCGAATAGATATTTGCAATCTTTAATAAGAAAGCACGAAACCAGGTCGTTACCAGAAATGAAAGACATTTTTAATTTGTTAATACTGCGTATAACATCTGATTCAGTAATTAATGGCATAGAAAAGTTTTCACAATAAGAATGTGTTGAACAGGTGGTTATTGGGCTCTTTGCGACATAAACGTCTGAAAAAGAATTGGCAAAGGCATCGACAATTTCCTTTGGGGTAGTGTATTCAGTGGAGTCGTTTCTCAATACGCCTGGAATTCTGGTTGTACCATTCCGCTGATGTATAAATTTCCATAATTCTCTAGGTTTTTCATTCAGATTTTGTTCAATTGTATCCAAGTATCTCTTGTATGCCACATTTATTTGACTCTTTGACAATTTCCGCAGCCTCCCACGGTGTAATAAAGATACTGTAGATTTCCATTTGCGATGATAATACAGTTTTAAGTCAATATTACGTATAATGTCTTTATTAAACCATAAAGGGAATCTGTTAGACTTGTAATTGCTACAATAAGGTACAGACTCATCGATAACTTTGTATAATATGTTATAAAACCGTTCAACTGCTACTTCAATATCCAAAGAGTTATCTAAAATCGACCAATCAGCGTCGAGCAATTCGTTATATAATTTAAAGTAATTTGCTCTACGGAAATTGTAACGTTTGTTTTGATTATTCAGTGGAAATGATTTATAGTTATGATCAGCTTTCATGTCAACAGTACCAGACAGAGCAGGATGATATGCGTCTTCAGTAACTAGTGGATATGCATCATGCCCCACATTGAGATTATAATCAAGATTGCTTAATATAAGATCCAACAATTTGCCGTGTACATTTTGCGTAAAATTAAATTGTCTTAGTTTTAGTATGTTCATAAAATTACAGATAGAAATTGATTTATGAGAAGTGGGAGAGTTTATTTCGTCACAAAACGTTGGTATGTTAAAATCTCCAGCTAGTAGAATTGGCCTATCCAGGATTAATAGTTCGATTGATTCAAGAAATGAATCAAGCATATCATTCGGTACATCTGGGGGAATATATACTACGGCGACATAAAATACATAATTCTCAAATTTACAAAGGCATAAAATTATATCAATGAGTGGCGCTACAATGCTTATATGGTTAGTATTAATTACATCAAAATTAATATTATCAGAGAAAGCCAAAAGAACACCACCGCCGGTGCTTCTCCCTGTTAAAGTATAACTTCTATCTTGATGAACAATCTTGTAGTTTGTATGAAATAATTCCGAATTATGTATAGAGTCATTGAGCCATGTTTCACATAAGAAAACGATATCGTATTGAAATGAGCAGGAATTGGAATAGAATGTATGCGTTTTGGTACGTAATCCACGTGTGTTTTGATAATAGAATTGTAGTGGTAGATGCTGAATTCTTTCGGATGCACTCAGTTTTCCGACTGTTCCTTAACAATAGCTGGAATACCGCGATTAAACTTAATTTTAATATTTGTTTCACCAGAGGCGATCCTCTGGTTCAGCTCGCACTTCACGCTGCGATAAAATGCGGATTGTAAAGGGGTTTGGTCACGTGACATTCCGTTTAGCTGCTAATGGGCAACAGTTTGAACATTTACTTTAATGTTATGGTTTTTTTAAGTTATTGTATTGCCTAGTTTAAGGTAATTAATTAAAGTTTATTGAATATTGAAAACTAATTTGAAATAATTAACTAAACCTTAATATCTTTTCAAAATAAGCTCTTTTGTGTAATCCATCACTATTTAAATCTTTTCTTGGTCTACACCGCGATCAACATTCTTGCAATAAAAGATGTACAATAAACTAGAATACTTTGACAACTTCAGTAGATGTCAGAGAACTAAGCCTATTAATTAAGAAAATATTTAAAATTATCATTATTTTAAATCACTATTTAAAACATTAAATGCATTTAAAATAATTTAAAAACTGCTGAACTTTGCACAAATTACTCTAATTTGAATGTGTGTTTAATTTGATCAAAATCCATACCATAGAAAAACCATTAACACGACGAAAAGATTTTCCTATGTAAATCCCTATGAGGCTTGGATAAAAAAATGCACTGTATAATTCAATAATACATGTACAGGGTGGCACAAATTGGATGTAACTATAGGGAATCTCAGTCATTTATTACTTTATCAAAATAAGAATTGCATGTTCTAGGTACTTTTTCGAGGAGATTCGAATACAATTTACAGATTTTTTTCCTATCTTTATTAATAAAAGAGATACAGGCCTAAGTATTTTTTTAATAGAATTCATATTTGACTGTGGTATTAATAAATTAGTTATTTTTTCTCTTGTCATTGAACATGTTTGCAATTTATTGAGATATATTATATTTATATTAAATTTTATTTCTCATTAAACGCAGTAGGCTTGTGAATAAAATGATTCATGTTACGCATAGAACATAAAACAACAAGGTTGTTTTTAGATTAGTTTGTTGGGTTGTGTATTAATTAACTAAGTGTTTTAACATGAAGTACGAAAATTACAAAAAATAATATGTTAGAATGCTTTATTGAAAGCAACAATAATTCTAATATCCCGCCAAAGACGGCGATCCGAAACACGAATGAGTTAGAATGAATCAACTTTTAAAAATCGTTGTTGCCGCGATAACAAATTCAGGTAGATTTCGAAGTCGGCACTGTGATTGGTTCTCTACTCGTATTATGTTTCGGCATGTGATTGATTCTCAATTAATTGTTCATAAAATAAACTTTAAATTACTGTCAAATAAAATTTAAGAACTTCAGTTTTTGTAAACGTTATAAACGGTTCGGAAGTGTACCTCCAGAAGTAATTCACGAACTCAAGGACTTCCAACAACAACATAATGAACATGATAAGTAAAATACAGTATAAAATAATTGTACAATTAATAATTATTATACTCTATAAATATCTTCTTTTTATTGTAATATTTTTGGGGATACAATATGATAAATTGCTCTCGTGCATTGGAAATTATCTTGTTACCGTTTGCATGACTTCGACAAATGAAGTATTGTTTGCCGAAAGAGTGCAAACTTCTAATAATTATAATCTATGGTCACAGAAACGTTTTCTATTATATATGAATTTGTTTAGATATTTTTATACATTGTTCAAAATATGATCTCTTTCACAATAACATTACTCAAAAACACAGTTTTAACATTAAATATCATTTGATTACCGATAATTTCCAATGCACTTGTACAATTACTGTTGAAAACATATAATGCTCGATATACAGAGAGAAGACAGCCCGATGAATCGATATTCCAGTGTTATACTTCAATTTTGTCCAGGTTGCCACAAACTCTAGACGAGCAACTTCTTTTGTAGTTGTGAAATTGTATGTCCTGTTTATTATTATAGGTTGTATGTGAGGTTGTATTTTTTGAGGGTTATGTAGTTAATAGGCCTGATCATGGACGTAGAATATACTGGATGAGGACTGATGTGGTGGGGATAGGGAATTTTTGTAATCTCATATATTGCGTCTGCAAACGTAAACATAAACACAAGCGGAACATCACAACTGTTCGACTTTCCGCTTAAATTCAAATAGATGAAAATGCTAAACAATTATTTATCGATGTTTATGATGGTCGGAATTGTTTAGCAATCGAGTCATGAAAATATCTGTTCATTTCATGGTATCAATATCTTAATTAATCAAAATATATACAGACCTATTATTACCAGTTATATTATTCTTACATAAAGAGTCCGATGGTAATTCAAAATTGTAAATAAAAATAATTTTATATTTTTACATCAGAATAGTAACCGTAAGACCAGTGATTACTAAAAGATACAGGCCGGAATGTCGGAGTAGGGAGGACTCCCAAATGCATATGTATGCTTGGCCTTCGAGCGCATGCTCGTCTCGCAAGCGGGTTACATTGGTCGCGTTCAGGGAATTTTTAACATATAGCGCTACAGCGCAAAGCGCTTGATTTTCCCTGAACACGCTTTCGATGTTAAGGAAGTTCACGTAAATATGGCGGTTTTGTTTACAGCTGCACGGCTTGAAAAGCGATCAAGCGGAAAAAATATATGCTTTACCGCTTGATAAAGCGCTTCAGCGCCACACATAAAGCGGTACCGTTGAGCGCAACTGCTTTAGTAAAGCGCTTAAGCGCTACAATTCCCTGAACGCGACCATTGTAACAATTACTTTCTGATACAGTTGTAATGATAAATATTTATTTTATACAAAAATATATTATAAAAATCAATAATTAACTAAAAATCAATGTATTCAAAAATGAAATTATATTAACTATAAAATTTGGTATAATACCAAATAAGGCATATAATTGAATTCGAGCGAGAGATGTTCCCGTCACAACGGTCTGCGGGCGACTGAATTCACGCAAATTCAAAGTCCCTAGGCTCCGAGATTTTAAATTTCTCCATTTCGACATTCTGGCCTGTATCTTTAGTAGGCACTGGTAAGATGCAAAAAAATAGTAAATTAATTATTTCCAATGGCTTCAATAAAGATTTCGAAGAATTCATGAAATAAAACAATGACACTATAACAATAATCACGAATCAGACAACAAACACAAGCAGAAATAAGCAAATAAAACACTAACAATCAAAATCTAATAAAAAAAATACATCAATACAAGCTAGTAATTTAATAAAGCACTGGCGAGTTTGAGTATTGGGATAGGCCTCAAAATCAGCGGTGTTTACAAATTGAGTATTCCCCTTACGTTTTTCCCATATACAGGGTGGCGAAAGATTCCGATAAAGTCCAATATCTCAGTTATTTAGAAATTTACAAAAAGATATTACTGACATAATTTGTAGCTACTGTAAAACTTCACATTTTAAAATTGGTTTCATATATACAGGGTGTCCAATAATCACGTGACGTATCAAACATATGATTTTTTAAATGGAATGCTATATTTCTTATGTCGATTTTAGATTCTACGCTTAAAATTAATCATTTTTGACATAAGGTTTATTAGGTCAGTTTTTAATATTTTAAAAGTTACAAACAATTTAAGGTTGAAATCAATGGAAGATTGGGGCCTTATTTTTCAAAAATGAAAAACGATGTAAACTTTCTGTTAACGCAATTTAATTGAAAAAATGCTTAATAATAGAAGGAATAATCGTTTGTTACCATAAAGCAAATGTTGTGTACAGGGTGAAACAATACGCAAAATGATTTTTTTATTTTTTCACTTAAATGGAACACCCTATATTTTTTACACTATTTCGATAGAAAATTGATTGTTTTTTATTTTTTGTATAATAAACTATACCCCTATCTGTTACCATTTTTTAACAATTTCAATTCAAAGTACAAAATTATAAGTTTCGCTTATAATCTATAATTTAAGTAGGCTATAATTAAAACAAATGCAATTCATAATCGTTTTCTGGTATTTAATAACATACTTACTCCCTAACCTAAAAGGATATTCAAATGACAATCGATATTTAAAGGCGTATGCAAAATATAAAGAAAATAGTTGCTCAACGATTATTTAGCAAGTTATAATGGTTATTGGGACATATTTTTTAAGAAAAAAATGTAAAATGTTTGAATGCTATTGAATTAAAAAAAATGTGAATGTGTGAAATAAATACATAAAAATGTTAACAAAATATAATGATATAAATATTTTATTATTTCACTTAGTATCTATTTTCGGTTTTTCAGTCAACATAAATTGTTTAAATAAATCAATTTAAGAAGCATATAGGAATATTTTAAATATTTTTCGAATAATAACCAAAAAATATAGTTGTTGTTAGTTTTTAACAATTAAATTAATCATTAATTGAAGAAGTATGTTTAACTGCACCAGTGTTACAAAATATAACGTAAAATGTACTTTACTTACTAATTATAATATTAAGCGTTGAAGGTTACTAAATAAATTAGTTGTTCTGGCGCGGCCTACTTTGGTTAAAAATTCTATACCAAATTATTTAATCAAATGCAATTTTGGAGAGTAAATTGATGATAATAATAGGAGTCGTAAAATCTGTTTAAAAATAAAATATTAATATTAACATACCTTAATAGAAAAAATAACTTCCAACTCATTCCTGGTGAATCGAAAACCAACTCACCTCCACCACTCACTAATTACCACTTGTTCATAAACAAAAATAAATCGCGTTTTTAATTATTAATAATTTCTAACGTTAAAAATTAAACCGGAATAGTGAACACTGCGCGTTTTCGGACGACTGAATCGAAATACAAGAGCGCAATTATCGCAAACCAAGAAGAAAAAAACGATCGACGACTCACTCCGAGAACGCATTCCTGAGATAAGAAGATTCGTTGTACCTGGATCCTGGCGCACAGCCAAGAACATAACTATTTAAATTGTTGAATTTTCAATATTATCGCGTATTAAAATAATTACAGCTTAATATTTATTTACTTTTTTATTAAATTCTCATTTATCCCGTGGTAAAAAAATATGTATGAATTATGATGTATTTTAATTAATACACTTGATTATTCGTTTCACTAAATTATTTGTATTTGTATATATTTGTGTTCGCGTAACTTTCACAACTAAATAAATTAGTTGTTCTGGCACGGCCTACTTTGATTAAAAATTCTACACCAAATTTGTATTTGAGATTAAATATCTCAAAAACGGTAGACGGTAGCTATTTAATATGTAATATAAAAAATGAAGAGTGTTTAATTTTCTATTAAAATAGCATAAAAAATATAGCGTGTCCCATTTAAGTAAAAAGAGAAAAAAATCATTTTGCGTATTGCTTCACCATGTATATAAAAATTTGTTTTAAGAGAAAAAAAGAGTATTTCTTTTATTATTAAGTATTTTTGCATTTGTATGGCGTTGACAGAATGTTTATTTCATTTTTCATTATTGAAATATTAGGCTCTAAACATCTATCGATTTCAACATTCATTTGTTTATAACTTTTAAACTATGAAAAATTGACCTATTAAATCTTATATAAAAAATGATTATTTTTAAACGTAGAATCGAAAATCTTCATAAAAAAATTATTATTCCATTTAAAAAATCATATGTTTGATACGTTACGTGATTATTGGACACCTTGTATATATGAAACTAATTTTAAAATGTGAATTTTGACAGTAGCTACTAATAATGTAAGTAACATTTTTTTGTATATTTCTTTATAACTGAGATATTGGACTTCATCGTAATCTTGCGCCACCCTGTATGTTGGATGTCAATAAACGGGGTGTATGCTTTCTCTAGTCATTCTAACTCTATGCCTGATACTTGGAGAGCGGCAAGGTTTTTAGCGAGTGTGTTAGTTGTGTTTGGAATGGCGTGGAATGGCTGTTGTAGAGAGTGTGATTGAGAATGTTGTGCTTGGATTTGTGAACGTGTGTTTGGGTTTTGTGAGACTGACTGTGGTAGTTTTCGTACACGTGTGCTTACGTTTGATTCTGATGACTAGCCGCTGTCATCGTCAACGCAGTTTATTTTGGTCTGCTGCTACCGCCGGTTTTTTGAAAGTTACATTTGGAAAATCGGTACCTTGATTTAATAGAGCTCAATTCAAACGTTTAGACTGTGTGAGCGTTCGCGAGCGAATGCGTCTGGTTAATTTTTTTTAAAGAATTTAGTTTTTTATATATAAAAAAAACGTTTCAATCGTTAATTTGGTATAAATATCACCGACAGAAAAACAGTATTTTAAGGTTGTTTTTTAAAATCATAAACAATTACTGTGTTATGTTTTTATTAGAATAAATTCGAAAATAAGTTATCCTCTCAAAGAAACAGAAATGTTGAAGCAACAAGTACAACTACTATTCGATATCTAATTGTTCTATGTTCTGACAACGCCACGGAAACTCCATGTTTCATCATCTGGTGTATATAATGCGGCTTCGAAATTTTCGTCTATAACATCGTCGATTAGCGGGGAAAATAACCGTTCCCCGGATGCATGAAGCTTGGGTGACCAGGCCTTTTTTGTTACAGGAACATACACCGGGTTTTTTCTACCGACCTTTGGCGACCATTTTGAATCAGTGTATCCGTGCGAATGCAACAATTCATTGGGAACATTGGGTCTTCTTTTTCGTTCCACAGACGCCGATTGTGTTGCATTATGCGAAACAGGTTTTCGCAATTTTAAAAATGGGTGTTTTAAAAAATCGAATACTTCTTGCATGTCTTCTAATTTATATCGCGGAGTAGATTTCTCTAATGCATGCAATAGATCATCTATGTAGTATAATTTGTTTTGTGCGCTTTGTTTGTAATTCTGTTGAATTAGTTGCAGCAATGAATTAACTGGATCATTTATGAATTCGAATCTTTTCTCACTGTCTTGCTTATTACCATATGGAGTAGATTTTTTCAATAATGCAATCTTCGGAACATCCATGGATTTCTTTTGGAAGCGATGTCTGTATCCCGGGTAAGACAAATCTGGATTTAAGTTGACATTTTCTTCTGCAAGTGTTGGAACATCTATGAATTTCTTTTGAACGCCATGTCTGTAACCTGGGTAAGCTAAATCTGGATGCAGGTTGATGTTTTCTTCTGTACGGCATTTGCAGGCATCCAAAATTGAATCGATTTGTTGTCTAATGTAATCATCCCCTAGAATATTAAAACAATTATTATTCTGGATGTTTCAGATCACATGTCCCTAACCCATTTCACGAATATATGAGATAACTGAGCTTCAAGCAACAACAAAAAATTAAAAAAAATGGTGGTGGCTTCAACTTCTGAAAATTTAAAAATATTGAATGGTAATCTAGGTTGGGTAGGTATTTTAAAAAGAAATAACTTTTTGTTTCATTTTTTTCTTTATTAACAGTTATAGAGAAGAAGATAACGTACCAAAATGCAGTTTGGACTATACACAATTTTTACAATTGGAAAAGTAGTTCAAGATTTATCTGCACTAAAATTGGATTGTATTAGACAACAAATTATAGACAAAATTTCATAAATAAATCATAACAAGCAATTAATAGTAAAAATCAAATAATCTAATTTAACCAGTGGCGTAGATTGGGGATATTATGTTATCGAAATTTTAATGACTGATTAAAAAAATAATAATAACGTTTAATCAATGCTCTAACAATATTAAACATTATTTTCATGTTGATGAAACATAACTAAAATGCTCAGTGCGTTGTTTATTTGTTGTGTTTTTCTTTAATTTTATTTCATTTGTTTTACATTATTATCAGTAGAAAGTCATAACCATTACAACCCCCCCAAATTATTTCAATCTACGCACCTGAATTTAACTATTCAATTTTTTTAACAACGTCTAATTATACACCAAAAAATTCATATAATGTAATTTAAAACTTTATTAATCAACATCAAATGAAAATTGAACACTATGATAATCCGAAAATTTTAATTATAAAATCCGTTTAGGAAAATAATTTGATTTTAACAAAAGCCTATTTAGGAAATACAGTTTTATGTTAATCATAATAAATTAAAGACGACGCAAGCGCCACCTTTTGACGATGCCACTTGAAATTAGGCAAAAGGTGGCGCTTGCGTCGTCTTTAATTTATTATGATTAATATCGGGTATATAACTCCAGTACAATTTCAGTTCAGTCGCCTTCATCAAGGCATTGCACATGGAACACACTAGTCTGATGAATGATGGCCATCACTAGTTATCCATACGCTAGATGAATGGTGACTGAACGTTTCATTAAACAGTTTTATGTATCACAAACAATGGATATAATGAAAACATTTTAGAATTCATGAGATAATAAATATTGTTTGCTTTCAGCAGACGTCACCAGTCCGACCTATTGTTTATATATATATACAAATATCTTTATTCAGATAATAACATTTTTATAAATATAAATTATATATATTGATATGATTGTTTATCTGTCATGGGCTATCGACCGGAGGTCTTTCCGCCCTGTCTTGAATAGATTGTTATATGCAATAAAGATGTCTGTGCTACCTAGCTGAACCGTCTTGAAGCATATTTATGAATTCATGAATGGTAAGAGCAGGATGGATGTATTTTGGAGGGATGTTTGGATTTCGGGATATACAGAATTTTGCAAGAAGCGGTAGATTGTATGGGTTATTTGCAAATTTTTTGGAAAGAGTTGTTATACGATGAGATATAGGTATGACTTTCTTGGATTTATAAAGGTATTCGTTAGAAGGATTGTGGAGAGGGTTGTTAGGATGTCTTAGTTTGGTGAGTGTTCTTAGGGATGATCTTTCGGCAACTTGGATGTGATGGAAAGTAGATGGTTTGATTTGGGTAAACAATATAGCACCATAATCTAGTAAAGAACGGCAAATTGATTTATAAATGCGAGTGGCTGTTTTTATATTTATGCCTTCTTGTTTGTAGATGATTGATCTAAAATGACGTGGCCTTGTGGGATTTAAGAATAGTTTAGAATCGAAAAGGATGCCAAGATATTTGCATGTATGGGACGGGGAAATTGTGATGTTTTAATATTAATTTTGGGGGATCGAGGAGATATTCTGTGGAATGGTATAAAAAGTTGGGATTTTGAAGGATTTATTTTGATGCGCCATTTTGAGCACCAGGCTTGGATGGAATCTAATGATGTTTGGAGGGATTTTTGGGCTATTTTGAGAGAAGTGGCATGCGTAATAAGAGCTGTGTCGTCAGCGAAAAGGAGAGCATATTGGGAAGGGTTAAAGTGAGCAGGATCAGGATTATATATGTCATGACAATAAATATTGTAGAGAAGTGGGGATAGGGGAGAGCCTTGAGGGACACATTGTAAAATGGGAAATGAGTCAAGTTAAAATACGTCAATATTTTAACTTGACAGGATCTGTTGGAAAGGAAGTTGTGTATAAGGATAATTAAGTGATGTGGAATTTGTAAGATGAAGCATTTGTATAGGAGGCTAGTATGCCAAACCGAGCCAAACGCTTTCTGTATGTCAAGAAAGAGTATGGTGGATTTTTTTCCTTCTAGATGATTCGTTTGTAAATTAGAGGTGAGAATGGATAGAGGTAGAGTAGTAGATTTTTCAGGAAGGAAACCAAATTGGTATTCTGGGATAGATTTATTAGAGATGGTAAGAAGCTTTTGTTTGACCAAGGACTCAAATAATTTTCCAATTACTGGGAGCAGGGCAATAGGACGGTAATTAGAGACTAAGGTAGTGTCATTATCTGGTTTTGGAATACAGGTTATGATGCCTATTTTCCATTGAGTAGGAAAATATTAGCGCGAGTAGCAATAATTAAAAATTTTAAGGATAAACATGTGGATTTCGTTAGGAAGTCTCTTAAGAATGGATCTAGGCATTTTATCTAATCCAGGAGAAGAGTTTTTACCAACATGTAATATAGAGAAGTAATCTGTCTCATCCAGTGAATCGTTTGTAGGAGGTAAAGTGGGAGTTACGTTATATGAATTAAACCAGTTATTTACAAAATTAAAAAAGTTTTCATCGTAATTGTTGTCTTCTGTTGGCTTAAAAGTTTTTTTCAAATGTTCTGCAAACGCTTCAGCAATTAAAATATCGTCTGTAATTAATGAACCATCAGTTAAATTTTTTATATATTTGTATAATCTGTCTTTTTATATTTTGATGGTTTTTTATTTCAGTCCAGTATGTTTTTTCCATGCATGTCGTTTATATTATTGCAGGCTTCAATCCATTTGGATTTTTTGTATTCCAAAATTAGTTTTTTTATTTGTCTGGTCAGTCTATTAAAGGTCTGTTTTATTGTAATGTCTGTGTAGAAGTTACTGTCTCTGTAGATTTGTCGTTTGTATTTTAATAATTTTAGAATATATTTAGGTAGTGGATATTTGTAAAATTGTTTTTTTAATTTTTGGGGTATGTTGAGCGATGGAAAGGGAATTAAAACGAGATATAATTTCAGGAGTTATGTTTTGTTCATTGTTAAATTCTGTCAAAATATCAGTAGTTACTTTCTCTATATCACAATTCTGGTATTGTAAAATATATTCTGGAGGTAGAGGTTGTGGTGATGAATTTGTTTTCATGTCAAACTGGATGGATAAGTGGTCAAAACAGAGATCGGGAGTAAGAGTGATTGAGTGGATAAGGTTTTGAACGTTGGAGGTACAGAGAATGATATCAGGTGTAGATGATTGGTTTTCATTCATGATGAATGTTGGTGGAGTGGGGATTTTAACGAAATTCGAATTGGAGCAGAAGTTCTGTATATGATGAGACTTTCTTCTATTAACGTTAAAATCGCCTATTATTAAGGTTTGGTCGTACAGCGACGCCTTTGTAAAAATTGTGTCGTCAATAGAAGAATTGATAATCAAAAATATAATTTATCTATTATCAATAATAGAAAAAGTATAGAATACATGTACATTATGTAATTAAATGTCTGGAGGGGCACTTGTGCGAGAAGTAGTTGTTTTAATGGTATTTCTTTTTAAAGTACTTGCGTAATGTAAGTTAAAACATCGCAATATCTAAAGAGGAAATTATTTATTAATTATTCAATTGAGTAGATTAATTGTTTTTCATTTAATTTAAATAACTGTGACCAAGCAAATAAATACTATTTTCTATTAATATTAATTTCCAGTGAGGTTAAAAAAACGCAAACAGTAAAGTTGCACTTAATGAGTTTTATTTTAACCAAACGCTTTTCAGATCTCACAACTGTTATAAAAAGCTTAAATAAAACGTTTGAGTTCAATCCATTTAGCTGTTTTTGTGCTATCGCGAAAACACACACACACACCCCGACATTTTTAAAAATCTATGGAATGAATTCAGGGAATCTCAAAACAAAAAAAATCACGATCAGAATACTTTCTCTCGAACAGTGGTTCGGGGAAAGTAATAATCGCTAAGAGTAAATTCGCAATTAATGAGTTTTGATTCTAACCAAACGCTTTTTAGATCATTCCACTGTTGCTTGGATATAACGTTTGGGTTTGTTAAAATATAAACTACACGAATTTCATGTTTTCTTATATTTATTTCATTTGTCTCAGCCATTACTATGAAAACTGTTTTTGTAATATAAAAGAAGCTTCAGTCCTTCGTTTGTGCTGCTGTTTTCATTCCGTGTCAATTTCAACTTAAAAAATCACAGGTTATGGGCCCAGCAAAACAAAGGAAGGATGACCGTCGCAAATCAGCATTCGCATCTTCAAGCCGCTTGGCTCAGACCAGTACTACCGCTCTACGTGGTATCGAATTCCAGAGGCTGAGCAAACTACGATGCTGCTCGAGAATCTGCGGTCGATCGAGAGTTCGCTGTCTTAAAGAACACAGCAGACATGTTCGCGCCTTCTACGCCAAGCCCGTCCATCGAAGCCGCAGAAAAAATTAACGCTAATTAACGCATTCAAATTAGTGATAGGCAAGATCGATCAAAAATGATTGACTGCTCGATCCTTGCAGGTGATCGAGCCGCTCGATCTTCATGAGCGGCTCGATCTTTTTGATCTGCTTGTGCGGCTAGATATTTTTGATCGGCTCGAGCAATGATTGAACGAATCGATCTGTCTAGGTAAAATCGATCATTAAATCACACCATTTGTTTATTTTATTTACTAAATACAATTGTAATTTAACAAACAGAAATACAGTAAAAATAAATAAAATGTAGAAAATGACAAATTCAGTATGTTATTTCTTCTAGTAATTATTGTAGTAAAAGCGATAATAATGGAAAATTGCAACCCCTCTCTAAAATCACCCCTATAAAATTATTCCTTGAAAATCATATAAAATCATCCACCGCAAAAAGCACTTCCAAAAAATTACTCACACTCTAACTAAAATTTTCTTGTTATTCATATTAAAACGTATCTGTAAAATCGCAACCCTTCTTAAAAATTACCTCTTCGAAAAACCACCGCTGTAAAATTATTCTTTAAAATCAAATTAATGCACCTCTACACAGAAAAATTATCCGTATAAAGCACATAAAAAATAACACATCTTAAAAACAAAATAAAATATAAAATATTTTATTAATTTTCCAGATACGATTCATAGCGTAGTTTTCTAAGGAAGTGATTATCTATGGTTTTTTTAATGATCAACCCTATCGGACCGATCTTTCTAATCAGCTCGATCGGCTCAATCTTTGCGTTCGGCTTGATCTTTACTATCGGCTCGATCCTTGCGATCGACTCGATCTTTTACGATCGGCTCGATTTTTCTGATCAGCTCGAGCGGCTCGATACTTCGACTGATCGATCATTGATTGATCGATCTTTGAAATGATCGATCTTGCCCATCACTAATCCAAATGTTACCGGCGAACATTTAATCGCCGGCCACAAAAATATTTTTTTTTGAGATGATTAAAATGAGTTTATCCCAAACGCACGTTTACCGAGTGTACCGGCAAAGCTCCAACCGGATTACCGAAAGCCATTAACAGTCGGTCCATTTCGCGAGAAAGCATAATCTTTTCTTTATCGTTTCTCGTGAAACGCATCAGCTGGAATTTTGTTAATCCGAAAGGTGCAAATCGGCAATCGTACAACAAAGGACAGCCTCCACCCACTGTGAACAAACCGGGATATAAAGTCGGAGGAATGATCCACCAGAACCAGAGAGCAACCACCGTCCGGTTTACTTGCCTCTTCATCGACGACCGCACCCGTCGACGCCGTTCACCTGGCTGTGATTATTTTCACCATTATTGTTTTTAATTTTGCTCTTCCAGTGCTTCCTGAGCTAGGATCGGCTAAAGGAGTACCTTCCCTTCTTTAACAAATGGCGCTCAACTTCGTGGCCGAGTCAACACCCACACCCTGAAGAGAGCAGCTAACCCAGGAGGTAAGGAACAGATCACCACATCAGAAACTTTCGGGCCGTTGGATATCTGGACATAATTCCCTTAACTCCGTCCGGCAGCGGAGTGTCAGGGACACCAGGCAGCACTTCCCGTGTTGCCCCGCCGCAGCTCATCTCCGGATCCAAGGCTAAAAGACGCGCTCATTCCCTCGACGCCGATGTTCTTCGTCCGACAGCGGGTGTCAGGGAAAAAAACACATCCCGTGTTATCACCTTCAGACTGTCGCAGCTCCAGATCCGAAGTCAAGGACGACTTATTTCCTCGACATCGCTTCTCATCGACCGGTAGCAGAGTGCCAGAAAACCTACGCATTTGCCGGAACGCCCCGGCGCGGGGACTACTGTGCTCTCGGGCATAGATGTCTGAACGGGGTAGATACCCAAGTCGGAACTGCAGGCCTACACGAGGCACCCCTGTGTCCTTACCTTGGTAGGGCTAACTGCATACGACGGGGTCGACTCAGCCCTCGTGCTTGTCACGATCAAATGAGTAGTCGGGGGTGGGCCTTTTAGCCCGGGGGTGTCTACCACCCCCACACTTGGGTTGGACTCCGGCGGGCAGTGGTATTCGACGGTATGGCGTTGATTACCACCTCTAGTACGTAGAATTACGGGCTGGAGTAGTTGTGCTTTATGGCGAAAGCTGGGCAAGCGGCGTTATCTTAATGTAGATTCGGGGATACGCAATGACTGCATCTTGGCTATTCCAGCCGACGATGAACGCATTTCTTGCCGTGACGCGCAGGTCGAATCATAAAGTCTTTGGATGAGGACTGCAGGAAGCTGGCCATTGACTTGAATCCCCGCCAAGGCCCCCGCCAGATGACCACTCTGATGTATGGAAGCCTAGCCCCTAAAAGGACTGCTGCCTCTTATGCCGCCCCAAGTCATCTGCCGTTGTCCAGCTATGTCCAATCCCGAAGAAAATGACGCCCATCAACTCAAGGAACATTTAATCGCCGGCAATAAAAATAAAATTTTCGCTTTTGTTTTGTTTTTTGAAATAATAAATCCCAAACGTACGTTTACCGACTGTACCTAAAGCCCCAATCGGATAAACAAAAGGCATTAACAGTAGGTCTGTATCGCCTAGAAAGGATAATCTTTATTTTATCGTTTCTCGTGAAACGCATTAGCCGGAATTTTGTTAATCCGAAAGGTACAAATCGGTAATCTTGCAACAAAGAACAGCCTCCACTCCCTGCGAAGAAACTGGGATATAAAGTCGGAGGAATGATCCACCAGAACCAGAGAGCAACCACCGTCTGGATTACCTGCCTTTCCGTCGTCGACCGCACACGTCGACGCCGTTCACCTGGGCTCTGATTATTTTCACCAGTATAGTTTTTAATTTTGCTCTACCAGTGCTTCCTGAGCTAGGATCGGTTAAAGGAGTACCTTCCCTCCTTTAACACAAAGGAGAAGCGTGCCTGTCTATACTGCAAGAAAGTTCGGCATCTTATTGCAGATTACAAGAAACGTGCTGCTGCCGAGCAGAAATCTCCAAAGAGCAACAAACCAGAGTCAGATACGACCCCGTATTTTTCATGAAGGAGAAATCGGAAGTTGCAGCCCATATAAACACGTTTCTGAACGAGTACGACACTGCGGGTCAAATCTTTCTGTTCCGACTGTGGGACCGTGTTAGAATGTGAAGCGGTGTTAACTGAGCTTCGGAAACGCGGTATAGAGTTTCGCCCGTCATGCCCCACACGCCTAAACAAATCGGCGTTGCGAAGCAAGCAAATAGACACGTCGTCGAGTTGGCTCGTTCGATACTCTCCGTCCCATCGAATTGTGGTCCGGCAAAGTATTCGAGAGCTTCGACTTCCTACGAATCTTTGGTTCCCAATGCTACGTAAACGTCTCGAAGAAGTTTCGCTCGAAATTCGACAACAAGGCAGTTCTTGGACATGTTGCCGTATATGTTAACGACAAAGATGGCTACAAGGTGTGGGTCCCGTCAAAGCATCGTCTCGTGACGTAGATTTTTGTCCCGAGAAGCTGTGTACCTCGCACAACACCATTGAACTCGAACTTCTATACCAGGAGTCCAGTGCCTTACTGAGTTCCTCAGACGGGGAAGTTGACCACGTTTCTGACGAACTCGACCGGGAATCGACCAGCAGCACTCAAGGCAACGATACTTTGGACATTTATGACACTGCTGACAGAGACACCGTTGAGGAAGACACATCTCCCATCCCAGTCCGGCGCTCATCGCGAACAACTCGACAGGCGGTTAGATACGGCGATTACGAAGTGGGCTTCACGAAACGACGCGCTTAAGCAAACAGTGCAGTTGCGTGTCCCACAGAAGCAGTCCTGGAGGAACTATGAGGAACTATAGCCAACGAACTTTATTGAAGCCATGAAGAGTCGTCAGTCAGATCAGTGGATTAACGACTATCATTGGGTAAAAACCTGATGGTTCGATCGATCGGTATCGCGCTTGATTAGTTGCTCGCGGTGGATATACCGCGGACTAAGCTCGATTATGATGAAACATTCAGTCCGATGCAATTCGAGCTCTTATCGCCACTGCAGCTCAAGAAAAACTCGTTCTCGGCCAATTCGATGTAAGGACTGCTTTTTTGTACGGCGATATCGACACAGAAATTGAGTTGTAACGCCAGGGTTTCGATGACAGCTACCTCAAGAAGTCATTATGCGGCCTGAAGCAGTCATCTCAATGTTGAAACAGCATGTTTTCCTCACGGAAAACAACGGCTTAACACATTCGACGGTGGATCCGTGCATTTACATTTGGAAGAATGCGACGGAGAAACTGCTCGATGGTCTTATTGCTGGCTCAACGCAAGATGCAATCAACTCGTTCCTGAAATTGCTGACATCAGAGTTTAAAATCAATGTGGGCTCTCTTGACTCGTTCCTGAGAATGTAGAAGAAACAGACCACGACATCCCTTGCGTCGGAAGCCATATACCACGAAAATCCTGCAACGTTTCGGAATGGAAACTCACAAAGCTGTGAAGAAGCCTGCTGATAAACAAGAATCAGAAGAAGCGACTAAAGATATTCTCGACAGTGCCGTCCCTTACCGATCAGCTGTGGGTTGTCTGCTGTACCTGGCCTGCTCTACTCGTCCCGATCTTGCGTATGCAGATCCAACGTTGCGTTATCCATGGTAGCACCTACAACATCTGACTGGGCGGCTGTCAAACGCATCTTTCGATACCTGCATGAAACTACTAACGTGGGACTTCTCTGTAGTACGACTGGCAGCACATTAAGGTGCGCTATTTCTTTATACGAAAGTTGTATCAACGAGGATACATAGATGTGGAATTCGTGCATTCAAAGGATGAATTTGAAGATATGTTTACGAAATCCTTGAGTTCTGTAAAATTCAGTAACTTTTGCTCCAGGATTGGTCTTCATACCTGATACCTGTATAGCTGTTTTTCCTTGTTCCGTTTATGGGGAAGTGTTAAAATATAAACTACACGAATATCATGTTTTCTTATATTTATTTCATTTGTCTCAGCCATTACCATGAAAACTGTTTTTGTAATATAAAAGAAGCTTCAGTCCTTCGTTCTTGCTGCTGTTTTCATTCCGTGTCAATCTCAACTTAAAGCATGATAGGGTTCAATCCATTTAGCCGTTTATGCGCTATCGTAGAAACACACACAGTTTTATTTCACTTAACCTATTATAATTAGTCCAGCTGAATATACATAATGTAACATGAGTATTTATAAATATATCTGAATGAAACAAAACTCCAATGATTTCATCAACTATGATAGTAGTAATACTAATAGCAGCAATGTTACCGATGATAGTAAGATACAGTGCCGGGTGTAAGCAGTTTTGTCATTTCAAAAGCAAATGTCAAAAATGTCCAAATAAACTGAAAACTATGTTAAATGCTGCTTATGAAATAGATTTATTTGAGATTCAAGATTGGGATGTGAACTCAGGAACCAGTTTCCATATGACAGCAAACGAAGGTTATCTTAGAAATATAAGACAAACAAAAGGCAGAGAGAAAAATAAACATACTTTAAAGTTCTGTGTGTTCATCTTCTAAGAATAGTCATAATCGTCATGGTTTTGAGGGGGAAATCGCATTTTGACAAAATGGCCCCCTAGCCCCACAGGGCTAATTAGTTTTTTTAATATCCTGTTTTCGTTCCCCCCAGTGTTTGGGACTAATATTTTCAGAAATTTAGGTATTGATTGAAACACTAAATCAAATGTTATTTATAAAGTTATTGAGACAAAATTAACTCACGAAAATTTTACAGAAAATTCATACTTTCACGATTACAGCGCCACCTGTTGGAAATTAAAAAAAGTATCCGTATAAACCCTACATATTTTTTTGACAGAATCCGCAATAAAAAATAGGGGTTTCTCCCACGGGGGGGGGGGTGTCAGACAGGGAAGCTCAACATGAAAAATTTAAATGGCCATTCATGGCTTCCCTGAACCCCCCCCCCCCCCTGTGGGACTAGGGGGGCATTGTATCAAAATCCGATTTCCCCCTCAAAACCATTACGATTATGATTCGGCATACTTTTCGGTAAAATGTAAAATGGGACACCCTGTATATACTGCAACAGGATAAGAAATAGGAAAATATAATATTTGTAAGGTATAGTGAAACCTCAAAAGAATATCGCTTGTATAGTAAGAAAACGGACTCAATCTCTATAAGTAGAGATGTTATCATCATTGAATTAGAGAGATGACATTCCAGTAATGATTCTATGGAGAAAAACAAGGATATTCAGGTTACTGAGGAGAAAACTGTTGAAATTTTAGAAGAGGAGAGTGATGAAAATTAAGAATAAATTCAACGTATAAAAAGATCTACAAGGATACATAAACCAAAGAAAGTTTGAAGATTATGTTAGTTATTTAAGTTCTGGAAACACAGATCCAGATACGAGTACTATTCAAGAAGCTTTAGTTGGCGCTAAAAGAGACGATTGGGAGAAGGCAATAAATGAAGAACAACAATCGTTTGAAGAAAATCAAGCATGGGAATTAGTAGATTCACTACAGAATGTCGATGTTGTAGATTGTAAAAGGATATTCAAGAAGAAGATGTGAAATGATGTAAATATTCGATTTCGCACAAGACAGGTAGTGAAAGGGTTTACTCAACAAGATGGAATAGAATATGAAGAAACTTATTTACCGGTAGTGAGACATTCAACATTACGCATGCTCATTGCTTTAGCAATTAATTCAAATTTATAAATTGAACATCTTGATGTAACCGCAGCGTTTCTATATAAAGATTTAGAGGAGACGGTTTACATGAAACAATCTACAGGAATTCTAGAAGTAAAAGGCAAAATCTTAGATTTTTTCTTCACTATATTTAATTTCTTGAATTTAATTTCCCAGTCGTTTGAGAAAGGTTTATTTATTTACTTTACATTCTCAAAATGGTTATTGTTACGAAATTGCAGTGAATATTAAATCAAAATATTAATTTTATCCAAATTATTATTTCCACTTGAGTAGTAATTCCAGCTCTGAAGAAATACAAATCATACAATTAAATTATCAAAGACATGTTTCAGGTGTAGTTTCTTTCTTAATCATTAAAAAAATGTCTGTACCTTTTGAAGTTTATAATAATTTTGTCAGATATGCACAGGTATTTAGTACCAACTACAGTTTTAGAGATATTTAAATGCCTAAATTTCTATTCATCTTCTATTAGAAGTATTTCGTTAAACTAAACAGAAGATACTTATAAAACTAAAAAAAAATGAAAATAAAAATGTATTCGTTAAAGTTTGCTGGTGGGGCCGTATAAGTTTATTAATAGAGATAAAAACTGAAATAAAAAATAAATACATGGGAATTCCCTATAATGTGTCTTCAAACGGGATGTTATGGAATATTAATTCAGGATAATCTAAATAGAATTAAAACACTTGGTCTGTTTCACTTAAGTTAAATAAATTATCCTGAATTAATTGAAAAATGTTTCAAGTGAGAAATTAATTAAGTCATGGAATACATTTATAAAACATAACTTTCAAAATTAACATTTTCATTTAACAAAATAAATTTCTGTCACATGATGAAAATACGGACCACTTATAAAAACAAAATAAAAACTAAGTGTTTTCCTTTTAATTACAATAAAATATTTTTTTGTTAATTTATTCCAAAACTTCTTTGTACTTACTTATTGTGTTTTCAGCTTTGGTTGCCACACTCAGGGAAATGGAGATCAGAAAAACGGCGAGGTAGTTCATCGTGAAATCGTGAATTCGCAACACAATCGTTGCATATTTATACATAACGAGTGATCGGCTTTTATAAGATTAAGGACGAAATGGCATTGTCAACGCCCATATCTTAATCCTATTAAGATTTTAAATTCGAAAATTGTGTAAATTCGAGAAACAATCGGAGTAGACTTAAATTATTAATGAAATATATACATGCTTGTATATATATGATCATATTGTTTATGTTTATAATCCCGAGTTGATATTGATTTTTTTAATTAATTTATCACATGGCTAAAATAGTTATTATTGACAGTAATGCTTAATTAATTGACCGTAAAAATAAAAATTAAAGTGCGATGAATCCATCAAAGTACACCTGAAATACAATTTATTCTTATGTGAATAAACACATATATATAAAAAACATCGAATCTTGGTACTTCCTAATTAATTACATATGCTGGTGCTATTTTTTTTAAATTGTGCAAAAAGTGAAGTTTTCAAGATACGTTGAAAATGAATATATTAAAAGGTCTGGAAATCCACAAAGTAATTGCTGATCTGAAAATTCCTCTTATTAATGACCGGGTTGACCTCGTGTACTCACCTATTTTTACCACTGTATTATAATCAAAACCTACATTTCTGTCACTAATTTCCTATCAAATTGTAAATAATTTCATGTTAGATAACGGCAAGCTCATCTTGCCGAAACTACAGTCACCATTGAAAATAAAGTGTTATACAAAACAAATAATTAATAATAAAACACTGTATTTTTTTTCTTCACTTGTTTATTTATATGCTATGTGTACATTTCGGGCACGATTAATAGAGTATGTGGTCAACGCGTCTTTCCATTTAGGGGTGGGGTAACAGGTTTTATGACGACACTGCAGCCCCTGAATGCTAGCTTTGCTTAGCGCTCGATTTAATTATGAGAATTGTGAACGTGTTAATTGGATTGAAAAGGTTTGATAAATTCAGGGCCGGGTTACGAATTTTCTACCGTCGATTTCCTAAGAAAAGTAAAGCCTTACTTAAAAATTGGAATTATGCTTGCCGGAGAAAAGATTTTGGTCCCTCCACAAGTTATATATGCAGCAACCATTTTAGTGCAGATGATTTTGAAATGGTTTTACGGGAAATGAATATGGCATCAAAGAGGACACTTAAACCCAATGGTACATATTGTATTTTACGGACCTTCTATTCAAAGTATTATTATATTAGTTTAGAGAGTATTAGATTATTAAATGAATTCGAAGAACTAAAAATATGGCGCAAAGCCTTGGAAATGTAAAAGACTGAAGTAACTGCAAAAATCTTGGAATTAAACAACAGTCCTCATCATTTCGAAGTCGAAGTAGAGAAATTAAATAATATTTTAAATTTACAGTGCAGCAAAACGCAAATAAATTATATCTTAGGAAAATCTCACAAACAAATTTGGAGCTCCAAGGATATTGCAAAAGCATTAAAAATAAGTCCCCTACACCACCATTATGGTAGATGGGGATTTTAGATTATATACATATATATATATATATTAAAAATAAGTCATATTCATAAATTAATCGATTTTTCTTTAATAATCCTTTGCGCGTCATTATTATAGAAGTGTAGTCTCGCGTGGTATGGGCTGCAGTGACATTTTCACACAACCAAAAGTATATGACACAACAACAAAATCACGAATATATCAAAGCTGTTTGTTTACCATAAGTTTAAGCTTGGTTCATGACGTTTAGGTTATGTCACAATCTCTTGAAAAACAACGGGAACTTAGTTGCGCATCTAAGATTTATACAAAATGTTCATCTTGTTATATATTTTATATTTGTAATTTTGCATCTGCAAACAAAAACAGGACCACCCAATATTTTAGGTAATAAGAAAATGTTTATGACGTTGAAAAATTACTTCAATAATTTAACATTTTAATAAAGCAAAGTTAAATATCAAAATAATTAAATTGAGATTGAAATAAATTTGATGATCTAACACATCACTCGATAAGTCTCCAGTCTAACTAAGAAACACATTTCACCACTTTATTCATCAACATACTCTCTTTCAAGAGTGATACCATAGAGAAAGAGTACAGCCCGATTTGTCTTTGCTCCCAAAATAAGTCTCCGTTTCGACAGTCACTTCTTCATTCGAGCCAACTACATTTTTGTTAAAAATTCAATAAACATCTTTTTTTTTGGTAAATCTAAATACGATGAGTCTGATTTTTTTTATGTGAGAAGTACACATTAGTTCATTGGTTCTCAGTCTTTTTTAGTGACGGAACCCTTTTGGAAAGCGAAATACTTGACGGAACCTTACAATAAAACAATAGTTTTTAAAACTGTATTCTTTATTATTATTTTTTTTAATCTTTTTCCTTTCTACCGTTAGGTGTAAGGAGATTCTTTATTATTAAGTATAATAAAAGTACCATGTAACAGTTAATTGTTACAGACTTACATTACAAGTATTATAATATAAGATATTAAAAAAAATTAACTAATGGGAGGTATGAAACTGTTTATTTATTTTTCATCAATTGGTTGACATCAGGTTTGATAGAGGATAGTTGAAGTCTTATATCAGCTTCGGCGTCCAGTCTATTGCGGTATTTTGTTTTCGTGGTTGCATAGGTTGAGAATCCTGTTTCCCACAAATATGTTGTTGGGAATGGGAGAAGAATATTCAGGGCCATTTTGGCAAGCATTGGATATTTATCACGGATTCTGCACCAAAAATCGTTGAGAGGCGTTGTTTTAAACAGTGACTCTGATGACATTTGTAAAAGAGATTCATGTATCTCGTTTGACATACTTTGGGGCTTTTTTAAGTTGGCTAAAAAAGGATTATGAATACATGAATTTAGTTTTATTTTTGTATTTTGTTCTTCGGGAAAATACTTCTCAAAAGATGCGCGCATCGAAGTGAGATATTGGACCAATTCTTCAAATATATCATCTTGAAACATTTCTGAGTCGTTATCGCTAACAAACTCACTGATTGACGTAAAGCTTTCTATTTGTCTCTTTCCAACGCAAAGAGACAAATAGAGAGCTAAAACCGACTTTAGTAACACATCTATATACGTGTTGATTTGTGCTCCGCTCATTTTACACATTTTATGTGGTTTATCTTTAACTCAAATTTATAAAACTCACGTATATAAATAAACGTGTGCGTACCTATACGTAAGTGACTTAAAGTTAAGTACAGATTGTGTGTATACTTAATATTTGTGAGGTTTTGTATTTAAATCATTGACACGAAATTATTAACGCAAAAACGGCGAGGCAACGTGTATAAATCTCCCAGAGCAAAAACTAAATAACCGCAAAAACCATATAAGCGAGGTCCCAGGCAGTTCATTGCACTCAGTATTTATTTTTATTTTATACTGGATTCACTTATTTAAATAATTCCTTTGCATTTACCTGCTTATTCCTCTGTATTCTTTTGTTAATTATCCGTGGCTTACATCTACCTGTGTTTGTTTTTATACAGTCACTACGAAGAGCCGCGTAGTGCAGAAGAAGTGTATCCATTGCTGTTGTATACATATATATATATATATATATATATATACAGAGAGGTTTTTTTTAACAGTATACATATCCCCTATGTATACATGTAAAATACCCAAGTCAAACGCATTGATGTATGTGTTTACTTGCCTATAATACGCAATCCGAACAATCGATTCATTCAACTAGGATAATTCAAAAAAACAACTAAACAATTTTCTATTTCTGTTTATGACAATATCAAAATGCACATGTGGAAGAATTTTCACGATCGTTTGAGTTAAGGGGTTAGGGGCACTCATAATTTTCAAAAAATCGAGTTTTCAAAAATGTCAGTATTCAAAAGTATAATCCTTCGACTATCATATTTCAAAATTTCATGGTGATCCGACATGTAGAAGTATTTTTTTTCGACCGCCGAAGCGAACAGTGCAGGTCGTCGGGCTGCGACCGTGCGGCGCTCCAGCCGCTCCGAACGCTATTTCTCTCGCGCTTGTGTTCGTGATGCTCATCCCTACGGTCCTGAAACAGTCATCCAGAAGAAAGAATGTGTCGGTCACGTTCAAAAACGGATAGGCTCCAGATTACGCGCGTGTAAGAAAAAGACAGGAGGATAAGTTAACAGTTTACTATGGGTTAGCAATAAGACGACACAATCAATCTGTTAACGGCATGAGAAACGCAATTTGAGCAACTTTTTACCACTACAACTACGATCACAAGCTGTGTCCAATAGGAAGGGACTCTTGGTGTACCTGGCAGCGGGCGGCCGTCAATAACAACGTGGATTCATTCCAACATGATTATGTTCAATTTCCAGCTGATGTCTCCAAAGCCATAAAGCCAATTTATACCGACTTGACGAAGCAGGAATTACTCGAACGCTGTGTGGGTGGTTTCACTCAAAACAACAACGAGAGCTACAACCAGCTGATTTGGAAAATCTGTCCGAAAATCCTCCCAACGATCGTCCAAATTGCGACCTATACAGCAGCTGTTCTCTACAATGAGGGGTTCTACAGCATCCTGTAGATCTTACAGGCGATGGGGGTGAACTGCGGCCCGAATATCCACAGGTTTGTTTCCGACAAAGATAAGCAGCGGATAGCGCTCAGTGACAGCCACGCGCACGCTGCTACCAGGGAGGAGAGAATGCGGCGAAGACAAGAGCGAACGAGGAGTCTAGACGATTTCCTGGACTCGGAAGGACCACAGTACGGGCCCGGAATCGACAATTCACTATAAGTCCATTTTTATTAACGTACAGAACATTTTAATGCTCTCCAAAACTTCAAAGTCGTTTTTCTCGAAACGACATTTTTCAATGCGGTGCCAATGATTCCAGCCAAAGTTCTGAACGGATCTGGATTAAATTTGGCATAATTGTTGCTAATTACATTGTTGTGTACTTGGACGAAGGAATTTACGTTCTGATAAAAATTACTATATTTTTGGCATGCTAAATCAACCAAATTTTAGGTCATAAAACGCACTTTTTTTTCAAACGGCCGCCATTTTGTTTAAAATCACTGTATTTAATTTTCCTTCGTTCAAGTACAAGGTTTTTATATATATTACTAAGATCAATATCAATTTTGTGTTTCAGATAAACAGTATGACCTCTGGGATTGGCACCGCGAACCCTTTATTCTGAAAGGCGCGCCCCTGTACACAGTCTTTTTGTGTGTGTATACACATATTTTTTCAATAAATTTTTTTTTTTATAAAGTAGAATAAAAGACCTTTTTAACGTAGTAATAGCTTTTTACATACAACCATTACTTTTCGAGAAAAAAAAATCCAAAAAACACCTAAAAATCACAACTATGACTGCCCCTAACCCCTTAATATCTTGTAGTTTCTGGTGGTCATTTCTAGCACTTATTCTAATTATTTATTTCAAGTTTATTGTTCTTCACTGTTACTTTGCTTTCAAATTGTCTTAATAAAATCTCTTAATCCTTTTTACCTGTAATTTCTCCATAATAATAAGTGACGTATTTTTGATAAAAAATGAAATTGCTTGTGACGGTAACGCATGCAGTGTTAGTCATGATTTATTTCGTTGCGAAAATGTTTTAGTTTAATTATGTTTAGAATTATCCTAATGAGTTATTCGGCACCTTTGGATTCATTTAAAACATGTCTTATCCTCCTCTAGTACTGTTGGAATTGTAATACACGCTTGAAATTCGACTTTTTCTTCATTTGTATACATTTTCGATAAAATATTTCACACATTTTGAAGTTTAGCGTTTGACGTTTAGTTGTGTGTTATAGGCAACACACATTATTCGGCTCAATGCGTTTGACTTGTTTTTTTTTTTTTTGAAGTTATATACTTCCCATAATGTATACTGATTAAAAAACCTCTCTGTATATGTATGTATTCCTATAGCTTTTTCCTCCTTAATAAATATTAATAATTTATAATTTATTAATGAAAATGGAGTGCAAATGTTGTAAGTCATCTGTAAATGCAACGACATCAGTCACATGCTATGTGTGTCGGAGTATATATAATACAGCTTGTGTTCAATTGTCCAATTCTGAAACCAAGTTCCTAAGGTCGAAGAAAAATATAAAGTGGACCTGTCGTGAATGCTGCACCTCAGATCTCACGGATCATATTATTAGTCTAAAAGACATGATTCTAAGTCTGCAACGCGAGATCGTAGATTTAAAATCGGGTGGATTAGAAAATAAATCTCAGACTACTACCGAACAAATCATGGACGAAGTATTATATGAAGTCAATGAACAGAGAAGGAGAGATAAGAACATAATCATCTCTAACATTGTAGAAAACCGAAACAAAGAGGATGAACGTAAATGTGTCTTAGATGTTGTAAAAAGTATAAATCCAAAAATTGTTAATGATGACATTGTGAATATTTACCGTTTGGGTTCTAAGCGTGATGACACTAAAATACGTCCTATTATATCTACTGATATCGCTCACAGTATTTTGCGCAATTCGAAGACGTTGAAGAAGCACGCTGAACTTTCTGGTGTTTATATTAATAAGGATCTAACCCCCGACAAAGCAACCTGAAGAAGAACGTTATTCTAGAATTTAAGGAGCGCTCAGGGAATGGTGAGATGATTTCTTTGAGATACATAGATGGACTTCCTCGTATAGTTAAAAAAAACGTATCTGCGTCCAACAGCAAGAATTAAAATGCTACCATCAAAATGTCCGTGGACTTAACACTAAGACATTTACATTTTTCAATAATCTACTTGAAACAGACGATCTGGATATTATATTTTTATCTGAAACTTGGGCTAATTCCTCTTTACACAATTCAGAATTATTTACCGCACATTATCAAGTTTACAGAACTGATCGCAATACACGTCGCGGAGGTGGAGTACTTATTGCGCTCGCATATCATATTGTTGCAGAAACTATTGACATCAACGTAAATTTTAACATAGATTTAACTTTTCAATAATTTATTTTATTTATTAGTCGTATATATTCCACCACAATCACCAGTTATTGCATATGAACATTTATTTAGTGTTATCGAAAATCGGTCAATTTCAGATCTACCATTTATGATCGTTGGAGATTTCAATGTACCAAGTTACCCTAATGCATTATGTGTAAAATCAAATACCATTTCTAATTTTATGAATTTTAATTCTGCGCACCAAATCAATGATTGTATAAACTTTTCTGGAAATACATTGGACCTGTTAATTTGCTCGATTGGTATAACTTGTGTAGTTCAACACTCAGATTCTCCCTTAGTTAAAGAAGATCGTTACCATCCTGCGTTAATGATAACCTGTACTCATAAGAGTGAACCTGTCACAAACTTTAATTCAAATGTACCACAATTTAATTTTAAAAAAGCAAAATTTTCCCTTTTATATAAACTTATAGCTGATACCAATTGGACTACCGTCACAAATACAAGCAATGTGAACACAGTCTGCTTAGAATTATATACAATTTTACATAATTATATTAACCTTAGTGTTCCTCTTGTCAAAACAAAAATTAGTAAATTCCCGAAATGGTTTTCTAGAACTACAATTTTTAATATCAGGAAAAAGAAATATTGGCTTAAAAAATGTAGATTACACAAAACACCTTATAATTGCTTATAAGTCTCAAAATTTCGTTCATTTGTGAAACGCAACATTGCCTCTGATTTCAAATCATATATCGAAACAATAGAATCAAATGTATCTTCAGATCCAAAAAAATTATGGACATTCATTAATGAACGTAAATCAACAACTAGAATTCCCGGTGTAATGAAGCAAGATAATACCTATTTTGAGGGGCCTTCTAATATTACTGAAGCGTTTGCGTCACATTTTTCATCTGTATATAGCGACAATTTTTTACCTTGTAATAATACCTCCTCATTTACACACTACGATGCACTAACCGTTAAAAAATTTTCGCCTGAAGAGTACTTTACGGCTATTAAACATTTAAAAACAAACTTTTCTATGGGGCCGGATAATATACCAGCGATGATTATTGTTGACTCTCGAAATTGTTTTGCAGAACCATTATTGCACATATATAACCTGATGTTGAAGACCAATGTTTTCCCTTGTATCTTGAAAGTCTCGAAAATTATACCAGTTCACAAATAAAAAGAAACTGACATTATCTCTAATTATAGACCTATATCTTTAATATACAACTTCGCCAAAATATTTGAAATTATGCTCTATAACACAGTTTATTTTGATTGCAGCAAATTCATTACCCCAAAACAGCATGGGTTTGTCAAACCTAAGAGCACTTCTACTAATCTGTGTAATTTTACTGAATTTATATCCTGTGCTTTGGATAAGCGCCAACAAGTAGACGTAATATATACGAATTTTTCTAAGGCGTTCGACAAGGTAAACCATGCCTTACTAAGTAATAAACTACATCTCTTTGGTTATGATAACAATCTCATTTCATTAATAAATAGTTACTTACATGCCTTTGTTGAATATAGGTCTGTTAAGTCTCGAAACTTTTCCTGCTCAAGCGGTGTACCACAAGGTTCCAACCTGGGACCTCCATTATTTTTGCTCTTCATTAATGATGTTGTAACATGCATCGATTGTAATTGCCTACTCTATGCTGATGATTTAAAGTTATTTGACACAATTGGAACAATCGAAGATTGCTACAAACTTCAGCGTAATCTAAATAATATTCAGATGTGGTGTGTCAATAATGGTTTGCATTTAAATATTACCAAATGCAAGACTATGACATATGGCAGGATATTTAATCCGATAAAATATCATTATAGTATAAATGATGAGGTATTAGAATCCGTCACAGTCTTCCGTGATCTCGACATTTACTTTGACAACAAACTAGTTTTCAACCATCATGTTTTTAGTTTAACAAAATCTTGCTATGTATTGCTAGGTTTTTTAATACGTAACACGAAGCAGTTTAATAACATTCAGCCTTTAGTAAGATTTTACTACGCTTTTATACGTAGTAAACTGTAGTATTGTTCCGTAGTGTGGAATCCTATATACAATACATATATTAAAGAACTTGAAAAAAAAAACTTTATATTTTCGGAAACACAATGTGTATCCCTCGCAAGGTTATCCTTCCCATGAACTCGAACGAGAATTCAACATACCTTCGCTTAAAGCCAGAAGGCACAAGGCTCAGATTATTTTTATTTATAAATTACTGCGTTATGATATTGAAGATTCTTACCTCTTATCAAAATTAAGTTTCTATATCCCCAGAACTAATTCTAGACAGAACTCTACGTTTTATAGCACTAACGCAAATACTTCACACTACTTAAATTCTCCCATAAATTCAATGTGTAAAACGGTGAATAAATTGGCAAGTAATATTGACTTATTTTCAACGAATTTGCATGCATTAAATAAATCCTTAGTGTTCGAATAATAAAATTGTATTATGTGAATATCTATATGTGTATGTACGTATAAACATAGTCTGTAAATTGTAAGATTATCCTGTAATAAGTTTTTGTAAACTGTTGGATAATAAATTATTATTATTATTATCTTGGCCAACTTTAATGCAAAATTAGTGGGAATATGTGAATACAATTGATAACCTTTGATTATAAATTGTGAAATATTCTTAAAAATGTATTTTTTACTGAATAATAATAAACAAAATATTGTAGTTCTAAAATTGCAAAATTTATTGTAATAAACGCGAGGAATGTTATTAAGAGTGGTTTAAATACGGTTATAAACATGTTGGATTTCTCGAATAAAATATGCCAATAATTAGAGCATATAAATGTGAAATATTCATTTAGCTTACTGAAATCATATTTTAGAAATTTAATTTAAGTACTAATCAGAGGGTCGCTATAAATTCCATGAATTTTTCAATACATAACTAACATCAGCTGTAATATTAACTTTGCATTAAATTAATCATATTTAAGTATATGTACTACTAAATTGTAGTAGTTGTTTTAAATTTGCTTGATTAAAATGTTATTCATTTCTAAATCACCCGTGTTTTCCAATTATTGAAATTTTAATTTATTTTCAGCATTTAACATGGGTGCAATTAATTGTGCGCTTCTAGTGGTAATTAGCAAGTGCTTAATATTTAATTTTCTTCACAAACAAAGGATGTTTAAGAGAAACAAAGCAATGATTTTCTTTAAATATTCTTTTGTTTACACACTTATATAGAATATTATTATTATTCCTCGCTTTAGATATAAGTATAATCTTTAGATATAATAATCTTCATATTATTCCTTTTCAATATTTTTTCATGAATCCTTAATAAATTAAGTTTTTTTTTATAATTAACGCAAATTTTCCTTACACAATATTTATTAAAAGACGATAATAAAAAAAGGAATTGGTAATATGAATTGTTTCTTAAAAACTACAGACTATAATGTTTAGTTTTTTTTAATGTTAATTAAATTAATCATATTTGAGTAAATGTAATAATAAATTGTAATAGTTATTTTAAATTTGCTATTAACACTTTAATAAAAATCAAAACATTGTGAAGCTACTTGCTAAAACATGTTTTAATATTACATTGCCAACAAATGGAAGTTTTGAATTATATATATAATATTATGAACCTGAGTTTAAATATTTTTACAAGGAATTTAAATTTAATATAAATCCTTTATTATGTTTTTATTCAAAGTAGTATCATGATAATTATACAAAAAAAAGATAGAATAGTACAAGTTAAATAACATGGAAAATATAACTGAACAGTTTTATGTTTCATATATAAAACATAAACAAAAATGTGCATGTATGTTTCATGGAATTAAAATCTACTAATATTAAACACCTTATAATACAAATAAATTTGTGAAACATTTGTAGTGAAATAATAATCATTGAAATTATTGAAAAATTAAATAATAGAATTATAAATTTATTTTATTTTGTATTAAAATTAGAATACTATTGTTTGTTTTACTTTTACTATTTTTATCTCCACTAATTCATTAGGAATAAACTAAAATATTGGTTTCAAAGACATTTGTTTTCAGTACGTGAAATCTTTTGGATATAATGTTTATATTTTATTCCTTTCTTCACTTCCGTATATATAAAAAAATATTTCTCAATTTTAAATAAAAAACTATTGATAAAGAGCATGTTGTGCTCGAAATTTACATTTAGTATTAAAAAATAAATATTATAAAATATTGGTTGTTTATTTTACACCAAAAGAAAATGTATTAAAACAGGAACTATGCCATTTATAAATAATTAAAACAACGTTATATTGTGATTTTTAATGAAGCAAAATCGTGATTGTTAAAATTTCTTGTCTCAATAGTAAAATGAAAATGTGGGCACATTAATTTACATAGAAATTTGTGGCTTCATAATTATTTATAGTCACAAATGCCAATAAATAAATTCACCTATCATAATCATCCAAAATTTTTGGGTTATGTTACACCAAACTGTTGAGCTCGTTAACAAAATATTATAATTTAACATTTCTTTCAACATTTCATAACATATTCCGATATAATACACTTTATAATAACATTTAATAGCATATTTAAATGAGAAATGGAGAATATTAATTTTATGTAACTAGAAAATTTCCGACTCCACTAGACATTTTTCATGCCACTGACGTTCGATCGGTCGCCTGAATTCGAGAATACCAAACGTACGGACCATGCGAAGCGACCCACCAATGGTGGTTGCACAGTGCAACCTGATATTTTATTATCATCCAATTTAAAATAAATGCCTCATAACATTTGATATTTTTGCCATTTTTTTAATTACATGTCATTGGTAAGGAGCCACCATTGACATGTATTTCAATCTGTTAAATCTTTGATTATCGGTTGGGGAAAGATATATTCTTTGTAACTGATATATCTTAACTGAATATGTTTGTATTTGTATTCAAATACGAAAAAAAAAATGAATATCAAACCGTTCCCTCAGCGATTAGAGATTTAATCGTATCTCTATTTATTTCATATGCTATTATTTCAAAATTGTAAAAAAAAATACAACATTATTTTACAAAAAATATCTACTACTTTTACTTGAAATGCTTCACAAATATTAACGAAATACCTGAGAAAACGCTAAGAATAAGATATTACTATCGGATTACGAATTCTAATCAAAAGCGTTTAAGTTTTTTCTAAATTGTTAAGAAACGTAATTATCTTTTGCTATTTTCGCTGAATATATACAGGGTCGCTACAAAGTATGGAAACACGGCTCTCACGTGAAAACGGCTAAAAACATAACCATAAAAATTGGGATTTCTAAATGGGATATTTTCTTGAACAATTTGGCGTGAAAAAATCAAAAATAATTCTCAAAATTTTCACATACGGACGCCATCTTGAATTTTTTTAAATGGAATTCGTTTTTTATTTTACAACTTTTATAGACCTTATAATTCTGATTACAATCATATACCTTTTTTTTAAAAAATACTTGTCGTTTCATCGATAAACCGGACTTTGAAAAGTATGGAGACAGGCAAACGAGTACTTTTTCTAAATGCTGCAATACCACAAATGCATGTTCTATTGTTGATCAAAACTTAAAAAAATATTAAACAGTCAAATGAAAAAATAAAATATTAAACAATAAATGATTTTTTATTTTACAATATATGTTCAAAGTGCTCTCCATTAACTTCTTGGCAGTAATGAATACGCTGGACAAAGTGTTGTAATGAACTAGTTAAAATATTAGGACGAATATTTGCAATTTCGGTTCTTATGCGTTCTTCTAATTCTTGTATATTGTGTGGCCTGTTGTTATAAACTCGATTTTTCAAATGTCCCCACAGGAAAAAATCAAGTGGAGTTAAATCGGGCGACCTAGCAGGCCATTCAATTGTTCCTCTCCTGCCTATCCATTTGCCGGGAAAAGTTACGTCTAAATATTCACGTACTATTAGTCCGAAATGAGCTGGTGCTCCGTCTTGCTGAAACCATATTTTTTCAGCTGGATTAGCCTGAGTTTCATAATTTGGGAATATTTGTCTAAGTCTGGGAACAACCTGTTCTTGCAAAAGCTGTAAATATGTTTCAGATGTCACATTGCCATTAATAACAAAAAGGGCCGATAATATGCTGCCCAATTATACTACACCAAACATTAATTTTTTGTGGACGCTGCGTATGAATCTGCTCCATCCAATGTGGATTTTTGTTTGACCAGTATCTACAGTTATGGCGGTTAACTTGTCCATTTAAGCAGAAAGTTGATTCATCGGAAAAGAGCACACGGTTAATAAAATTGGCGTCCTGGTTTATCCTATTCATCATTGTTTCGCAAAATTCAATTCTGCGATCAAAGTTATCTTCATTCAATTCTTATAGCAGCTGAATTTTGTAGGGATGATACTTTTCAATTTTCATTATTTTTTAAACTGATCTCCTGCTCATGTTGTTATTGAAAGCCAATTGCTGCACCGAAGTTTTTGGATGTTCAACTACATCTATCATAAGATTAAATGAATTTTCTTCATTTGTAACAGTTTTTGGTCGTCCAACTTTTGGACGATTTTTAACAGTTCCAGTTTCATTAAACCTATTCCATGTTTTAAATGCAACTGACCTGGAAATAAGTGCTCGATCTGGATGATTTACGTTGAAAAGATTAGCAGCTTCGGCAAAGCATCCTTTTCTATACCCACACCCAATCAATATGAGAATCTTTATGCGATCCGTTTCACTCAAATGTGGCATTTTTGCAACAACCAGTTACTTACTAATGTTTTTTACAAGTTTGACAGGCTAATGAAAACTGCTTTCAAAGGCAACTATTTTTTTAAGTTGACATTGTTAATTTTTATGTTTAAGTTTCGACCAAAAATAGAATATTTAGAAAACAAATGAATATGAAAAAATAAAAAATGCAAGTTGAAGGCCTTAACGTACTCTAAACCTTTGCAAAATTTCAGGACATTCCGATAAACCGTTCTCAAAATATTTCGCTGTTTGTTTATAAAAGTTGTAAAATAAAAAAAATCGAATTCCATTTAAAAAAATTCAAGATGGCGTCCGTATGTGAAAATTCTGAGAATCATTTTTGATTTTTTCACGCCAAATTGTTCAAGAAAATATCCCATTTAGAAATCCCAATTTTGGTGGTTATGTTTTTAGCCGTTTTCACGTGAGAGCCGTGTTTTCATACTTTGTAGCGACCCTATATATACAGGGTGGCGCAAGATTCCGATGAAGTCCAATATCTCAGTTATTTAGAAATTTACAAAAAGATATTACTGACATAATTTGTAGCTACTGTAAAACTTCACATTTTAAAATTGGTTTCATATATACAGGGTGTCCAATAATCACGTGACGTACCAAACATATGATTTTTTAAATGGAATGCTATATTTTTTATGTCGATTTTAGATTCTACGCTTAAAATTAATCATTTTTAACATAAGGTTTATTAAGTCAGTTTTTAATATTTTAAAAGTTATAAACAATTTAAGGTTGAAATCAACGGAAGATTGGGGCCTTATTTTTCAAAAATGAAAAACGATGTAAACTTTCTGTTAACGCAATTTAATTGAAAAAATGCTTAATAATTTTAGGAATAATCGTTTGTTACCATAAAGCAAATGTTGTGTACAGGGTGAAACAATACGCAAAATGATTTTTTTCTTTTTTCACTTAAATGGAACACCCTATATTTTTTACACTATTTCGATAGAAAATTGATTGTTCTTTAATTTTTGTATAATATACTATACCCCTATCTGTTACCATTTTTTAACAATTTCAATTCAAAGTACAAAATTATAAGTTTCGCTTATAATATATAATTTAAGTAGGCTATAATTAAAACAAATGCAATTCATAATTGTTTTCTGGTATTTAATAACATACTTACTCCCTAACCTAAAAGGATATTCAAATGACAATCGATATTTAAAGGCGCATGCAAAATATAAAGAAAATAGTTGCTCAACGATTATTTAGCGAGTTATAATGGTTATTGGGATATATTTTTTAAGAAAAAAATTGTAAAATGTTTGAATGCTATTGAATTAAAAAAAATGTGAATGTGTGAAATAAATACATAAAAATGTTAACAAAATATAATGATATAAATATTTTATTATTTCACTTAGTATCTATTTTCGGTTTTTCAGTCAACATGAATTGTTCAAATAAATCAATTTAATAAACATATAGGAATATTTTAAATATTTTTCGAATAATAACCAAAAAATATAGTTGTTGTTAGTTTTTAACAATTAAATTAATCATTTATTGAAGAAGTATGTTTAACTGCACCAGTGTTACAAAATATAACGTAAAATGTACTTTACTTACTAATTATAATATTAAGCGTTGAAAGTTACTAAATAAATTAGTTGTTCTGGCGCGGCCTACTTTGGTTAAAAATTCTATACCAAATTATTTAATCAAATGCAATTTTGGAGAATAAATTGATTATAATAATAGGAATCGTAAAATCTGTTTAAAAATAAATTATTAATATTAACATACCTTAATAGAAAAAATAACTTCCAACCCATTCCTGGTGAATCGAAAACCAACTCACCTCCACCACTCACTAATTACCACTTGTTCATAAACAAAAATAAATCGCGTTTTTAATTATTAATAATTTCTAACGTTAAAAATTAAACCGGAATAGTGAACACTGCGCGTTTTCGGACGACTGAATCGAAATACAAGAGCGCAATTATCGCAAATCAAGAAAAAAAAAACGATCGACGACTCACTCCGAAAACGCATTCCTGAGATAAGAAGATTCGTTGTACCTGGATCCTGGCGCACAGCCAAGAACATACCTATTTAAATTGTTGTATTTTCAATATTACCGCGTATTAAAATAATTACAGCTTAATATTTATTTACTTTATTTTATTAAATTCTCATTTATCCCGTGGTAAAAAAAAATATGTGTGAATTATGATGTATTTTAATTAATACACTTGATTATTCGTTTCACTAAATTATTTTATATTTGTGTTCGCGTAACTTTCACAAATAAATAAATTAGTTGTTCTGGCACGGCCTACTTTGATTAAAAATTCTATACCAAATTTGTATTTGAGATTAAATATCTCAAAAACGGTAAACGGTAGCTATTTAATATGTTATATAAAAAATGAAGAGTGATTAATTTTCTATTAAAATAGCATAAAAAATATAGGGTGTCCCATTTAAGTAAAAAGAGAAAAAAATCATTTTGCGTATTGCTTCACCTTGTATATAAAAATTTGTTTTGAGAGAAAAAAAAGTATTTCTTTTATTATTAAGTATTTTTGCATTTGTATGGCGTTGACAGAATGTTTATTTCATTTTTCATTATTGAAATATTAGGCTCTAAACATCTATCGATTTCAACATTCATTTGTTTATAACTTTTAAACTATGAAAAATTGACCTATTAAATCTTATATAAAAAATGATTATTTTTAAACGTAGAATCGAAAATCTTCATAAAAAATATATCATTCCATTTAAAAAAACATATGTTTGATACGTTACGTGATTATTGGACACCTTGTATATATGAAACTAATTTTAAAATGTGAATTTTGACAGTAGCTACTAATAATGTAAGTAACATTTTTTTGTATATTTCTTTATAACTGAGATATTGGACTTCATCGTAATCTTGCGCCACCCTGTATATATATATATATATATATATATATATATATAATGAACCATTTTTACTCAGGTGAACAGTTGTATTTAGCGATTTGATTTTTTTCGAATATCATAGTTATTTCTCGATATATTTTATATGGGGAATGTAAAATTGAAAAATATTTGTTTTTTTTTTTTAAAGGCGACCCTCAACAGTAACAAAATAGTCTAATGTTATTAATTTTTGTCATAAATTTCATTGAACACAAAACGTTTTTTCAAATGACATTAGTAATTTTTATTAAAAATATTATTTTGTTTATAACTTTTTATATGATATGATATCAAGTCCACACCTTTGACTTGAGGTTTTCACTGTATTTCTTATTTTGTTCATCCTCTTTAAGACAACAAAAATACGACATCAGATTTGAATTTTTTGAGAATGGGAAAAGCATCTACTTTTTAACTATCGGCAACTTTACTATTTTTCTAATGAATTGTATTAAGCAGGGTATGTTGTTTCATATGACATGAAAATCAATAACATCGCATAAAAACAAAAGAGTTATTTGGCATTTGATCATTACAAATTCGAACCTTCTCCCACCCTTTATTTCAAGAGTAAGGTTAAAAAGTTGCTAACATTTTTTATTCAGAAACTCATCGTGATGTTAATAAATATTGCTTTAGGATACCTTTATTTGAAATTTTTTTGAGATAATCATAGTATTATGTTTTTTAGTATTCATTGTGCCCCCTACCGGACAACTTACGAACTTGAAAATGATTTCCAGCATTTTCTCATGACCTGTTTTATTAACATTTTTTTTATTTGAAAAAACATAGTTCCTGAGATATAGCCGGTGACCTTTCTTATTTGAACACCCGATACATTTAAACGTAGAGTAAACACTCCATAAACTTAATGATTTTAATTGTTTTATGATTTTTCTTCCAAGTATGCCATCAACACATTTTCCGATAATTTTATTACCTTTCTTCCATGACACTACGCTTTATTTCTTAATTTGCATTTTCTTATTGTCATTTGGATTTTTGAGGTATTCAAATTTGTATTGCAGCATCCGCAATTACTTTTATTTCTAGTAACAAGCGCAATCACAATCGGAGTCAGTAATTTTTATAAATTGGAATTAAACTGGCAGTAAATAATAAACTAGTGTTAGCATGGTAACGCGAAATATTGGCATTCAGTTGCTACGAACCGCGAATTAATTCTTCGCAATACAAAATAATTTTAAGAAACGCAATAAATTTACTTATGTATGTACTTTTATTAATTTAACCAAAACAGTTATATAACAAAACGCTTCGCTTAACAGAAAAAAAGAATATACACATAACGAACCAAACGTTGTATTGTTCTTTTCACCTTGCCAGGAATGCTGCTGCTATACACTCATACTAAAAAAAAGTAAAAAGACTGATGAACCGAAATATATATAAAAAAAACAAATACAAAATAGTAAAATTTCTAGACTAGGCCAAAAAGAAGATGCGCATTTTATTCGATAAAACGATATCTATATATTTTTTATATAAGTATATATAAATAATAATAAAAAATAAAGGCACAAAAAAAATCGCTTGTATCGAGTGTATTTTACATGTTTAATGATTATAATAATATTAATATATAAAATAATGTAAGAAAATTCTTAATAAAGACATGAAATTATTTATATATGTACACACAAAAGCAGTCTAACTCCCTTTTTCTTGTTAAAAAACTTTCATTATTAATTTATAGTTTGTACAGAGTGATAAATCAATGTTTTTATTTTTTACTTTAAATGAAAATTATTGCAATTTGTAATTCCTTTTAAAAATAAACAATAATTGGTTTTAATGCTAAATTAAACTAATTTAATATATAATTCATATAAATAAAATTTAAATACAATTCAGAATGCAACTTTGGACTCCTTTTTCTTTTGTGGTTTAAGTTTAAATTGGCTTTGTTTGGATAATATCACTGTTACTAAATTGTATTTAATAACAGCAAGTAAAATATGTATTAGTGCCTGAAGAAGCTACAGCCTAGCGAAACAATCAGAATAAAATAAATAAATAGTTGAAAATAGGCTCCGATCAATGGCCCAAGCTTTATTTTAGTATATATACTTAATGTTTGTAAAAATGTAATTGTCTGAATAAAGATATTTGTATATATATACAGGATGGACCACGAATAACGGCCATTAAAAGTTTTTAGGGTTCCTCACCATGGAAAATTTTGAAAAAATTCTACATTGCATGGTTGAATCACTTCCGGTTGTACCGGAAATGGCTATCAATGTTGTTATATTTTAATTATTTTTTTCGGATTCCCTGTTTAATTGCCTAACCACTAATATCCATTTATGTCTACATAACTTTTACAGTTTTTGAGATAAAAAATTATTTGTCAAATTTTAACCTCAAATTGACGTTTCGAAAAATGCCTATAACTTCTAGTAGGAACAAGATATGAAGACCAGCGACATCTTGAATTGTTAGTAAGAGATTCATCCAGAATAAAAAATTGACATCTGTCAATTTTCACAGTAGGTATTTCAAAAATGTCAACATTTCAGTGACCTTTTAAAAACACCATAACTCAATTTTTTCAAATGGAATGACCAATATTTCGTCTAATAGGGCGATTGGCAAGACAATTTGCAACATAAACGTATTATGTATCTCCATATCTAGAGCAAGTAGTTTTTGAGTTATTTCGAAATTTCTTTTCTACGAAAATGTTTGCACAACTGAATAATAATTAATACGTATTCCATAGTATGATACTGTCAATATCCACTGAACTGAATGTCGAAAAAGTCATTTCCAACGTGTCAATATTTTTGAACCCTTCGTTCGAGTAATATTAAAGTGATCAAGAAATTATGAATTTATTCGTCATACATTGCCAGTGCGACATTATTATTTGTTTTTACATACGACATAAAAACAAAAGCAAGAAGATTGAACTAAAGTAATTTTCAGACGAATATTTGAACTCAAGAACAAAAAAAAATAAATTATAACAATTCTTCGAAATGATTCCACTATTTAATCTTTCGTTATACAAATAAAAAGTAACATGCGTGCAAAATACGTTGAAATTAAATTTATGTTGGTATTTATGTATACGTTTTGCATGTGGATTTTCAAGTGACAACATGTGATTGTTTTTTTTTTTCTTCAATATATGACCAATAAATTCATAATTTTTTTTATTCATATACTTATTCATCTTAATTTTACTCAAAAGAAGGATTTAAAAATATTGACACATTGGAAATGACTTTTTCCGCATTAGGTACAATTAATATTGACTGGAGAATACTATGGAATACGTATTAATAGGCAGGAATTATCGATTATGCAAAAATTTTGGGATGAAAGAAATTTCGAAAAAAACTCAAAAACTAGTTGTTCTAAATATTGGGATACATAATACTTTTATGTTGCAAATTGTCTTGCCAATCGCCTTATGAGATAAAATATTGGTCTTTCCATTTGAAAAAATAAGTTATGATGTTTTTAAGAGCGTACTGAAATGTGGACACTTTTGAAATACCTATTGTGAAAATTGACAGATGTTAATTTTTTTATTCTAGATGTATCTATTGCTAACAATGCAAAATGTCGCTGGTCTGTCTATCTTGTTCCTACTAGAAGTTATAGACACATTTCGAAACGTCAATTTGAGGTTAAAATTTGACAAATACTTTTTTTATCTCAAAAACTGTAAGAGTTATGTAGACATAAATCGATATGGGTGGTTAGGCAATTGAACGGGAAATCCGAAAAAAAATATAGGGTGTTCATTTTAAAATAGCAAAGTTGGTTGCCATTTCCGGTACAACCGGAAGTGAAAGAAAGTCAAAATATTTACCATGAAGTGGCCGCATTCAACCGTGCAAATTGGATTTTGTTTTCAACATTTTCCTGTGATCAGGAACCCCGAAAACTTTTAATGGCCGTTATTCGTGGCTTACCCTGTATAGTAAAAAATGAGAATCAGTATTAAATTAGAAAGTAAAATAATTACTAAATTAATACAAGGAGTAATATTATTTTAGTTCTATTTTAAATTGATTATTTTTGAATTGAAAATATTCCATAAACAAAGGTATAAACGTGAAGCTTAAATAACTATGCTTAAGACAAATTGAAAATCTGGGTCTTTGAGTTTTAAATTTAAAATTACCAAACATAAAAAATGTATAGACTACTAAATATATAAACCGGAATGTCGGAGTGGGTAGACAAAACCATTCCTAGGACATGAAGGGGAAATCATTTCGAACAACATAATAGTTGTCTGCAACCCTCCCCCTCAATGCCCTCGAAACCGTTTTGTCAAATTTCCATTTATTCTTACAGTTCCAAAGATATTTGGGTGACCTGTTTTTTAAATTGACTCACTGTAGATGTTAATGAATTAAATTGAATAAAACAAAAAAAATGCAATTAAAAACATCCGATTTGCCACTCTATGAATTCTCTCCTTTCCACATTCCATTTCTTACAACACAACAACTCACTCACTAGAATTAGATTCAATTAAAAAAAATATATCCATTCGCATCCGTTATTATTTTTTTACAAACAAATCCCTTCAAGAATAGGCTGAGACGTGTGCATCACATTTTAATATATGTACACTTAATTGAATTAAAAAGGAAATTAACAAAATACGGCGCTTTAAGGAGTGAGATTACTTTACAAAAATAACTATATATAAAAATAATAATAATAATAAGGAGTGAGTCTACTTTACAAAAATATTTATAATAATAATAAGTTTACAGTTTTTCAATATAAACTGGACCACAGACAAAACACAGTTGCTTCGTAACCTGTTTTCATTTTGTATTTCTAGTTTTGCGTTTCGTAATAAAAAAATATATGCGGAAATAAATTATCGAGTATTCTTGGTTTTATTGCACAGCAATATTTTCCGGGTTACCGGTAGTCTTGCAATCGGATTTAAATAAAAATATATCTATATATGCGCTGTTTTCTGTTGTTTGCCATTCCGAGAAATGTAAAATATAACCGAGCTATTTCAGTGCGTTTGGAATATGAAGGTCTTTAATATAAGCACCGCTTTTGTTGTGTATTGCAATTGGAGGATTTGGGGGGTATGTTTTGTTATAAAATATAACTGTACTGCTTTTTGTTGTTGTTTTTTATTGTGCTCTGGATTTTTAGGAGTGTTTTGTTCTTTTAGGGGTTTAATCAGTCTGTTTTGTCTGCGTGTGCCAGTGAACCGTTTATATGTTACGCTGGGCGGCCTGACCCATAAGAATATCACAGTATAGTCAGCCGATTAACGGCAGTCATAAATATTCGTTTCTTTATGCCGAGTGTTGAAATTAAATGTTTGCGTGGGAATATTTCACTTCTAAAAATAATTTAAATGTACACAAAAAATAATTAATATAACACAGGTTATAATAATGGAAACGAGTATGAATAATACTCATTTGTATTATTATATTGGTCCTAGTTATTTAAAATAAATTAAATAAAGATATTTTAAAATTATTAATTAATAAAAATTAAACAACTAACGGAACTTCAGTAGCTAAAAGGAAAATAGCTGTTTAATGTTTATTAATTAATTATTTTCAAATTACTTTTATATTAATTTATATTTTTTAAACTACTAAACTAGCTATTTATTATTTGTAGTGAGCTATTTTGCAACTCTTCAAAATAATTGCTATTGCTTAATGTTTCCTTTCAACAAAGTTAATAGAATTTAATCCAGTTTAAAAAGACTTAAATAATATTTATTTAAATATAATATTAATTAAGATTTCAAAGCCATTCTTCCAGTAAATCTTTTATACAGGGTGAGTCGGGAGGAGCGCACCAAACTCTAGGAGTCTATTATACACGTGAAAATAATGTAAAAAAAACTCATTTGTTCTTATCCGATTTTCATTTGTTTTCAAGTTATGGCGTAATTAAAAATGTTCATCTAGCTTTCCACTTCTATCTGAATTTTAACATTATCAAAGAATGCCATGTTCGAGGCTTATAAACATTTGATAATTCTGACGTTTTGATGAACTGTCAGTGTACGGTGAACAGTAACTGAACGTTTAAGTTCGAATTAATGTGATTGTTAGTGTTGCAAAATGCCACATACTTATTCAAATTTAGAATATGCAAACATGGTGTTTGTATATGGTTTCTGTAATGGAAATGCTACAGCTGCTGTTGAAGAATATCGTGAACATTTTCCACACCAAAGACATCCTGATAAAAACATATTTATTAGGGTTTTCAACAAATTGTGCGAGACTGGTAAGCTTCCCAGTGCTAACATAACATCTGAGCGCGCTACTCGACAAGATTTTGTAGAAGTAGAAAATATTCTGCATCTAGTAGAAGAAGATGCAACTACTAGCTCACGAAGAATTGCCACTCAATTGGCAATTCCACAAAAAAGAGTGATGAACACGCTACACGAGCAAGGCTTATATCCTTATCACGTTCAGAGAGTACAGCACCTACAACCAGGGGATTACGCTAACCGGTATTTTTGAACATTTGTTGAAAGAACGCTATGATTAAGAAATTTTTTTTGTATAATAACTTGTTTATTTGTTAATATGCTATAACTTGAAAACAAATAAAAATCGGATAAGAACAAATGAGTTATTTTACATTATTTTCACGTGTATAATACACTCCTAGAGTTTGGTGCGCTCCTCCCGACTCACCCTGTATATTAAAAAATGTGGTCACTACTGTATTTCAAATTATTAAAGTGAGAACTTTCAAGGTTTATATTTTTTATCTATTTAATATTAAATAAATGAAATAAACGTAAAAATGAAAAGGAGCATTGGAAGCCCATTTACCTTTGATAGATTTTTCCTATATTTTTTTTCTAAAATGCGTAATTTTAGAAACTTACCATGCTAGCATATTTATTAAATATTAATTATTTTCTTCAATTGCTTTAATAACTAATGTAAAGTCTTTAAGACTTTACGTTAGTTATTGCTTACAATTAAGTACTGTGGATGTCTTTAGTAGCAGAGCGCCTGAAATACATTTTATTAATTAATTTTGCAATATTATCATTTTAATTGTATGTTACTAAATACACTTCTTAATTTATATTAAATTTTAAGTGAGCGATACAGAAAAATTGATACATTTTAAAACTGATTATTAGTTTATCTGTATCATTGTCAATTTGATAACTATAATGTTAATACCGAGCGTATAACAAAAATAGACGACGAAGTTGGCGTTGGAAGTGTCGAGTCATGTCTGTACTAAGACCACACGTGTGAAATGCTGGTTGCGGTTAACATGACAACCAGTACTTTACGCGTGTGCGTGTGATTTTAGTTCAGACATGACTTTAGATTTCCAATGCCAACTTCGTAGTCGATTTTTGTTATACGCTTGATATATCATTACAAAACCATTATTATACAAAATAATAAAGTGTTCACCTCACACTGAGAAGTAGAAAGGTACCGGTACCTATAACGATGTTATATAAGACTAAAAAATAAAGTGTTTTATTTGTGATTAATTATGTATGACAAAGTATACATTTTTTCTTTTACTTGTATACTGTTTCATTCAATTAATGTCTGCTTCTTGTTGTTTTCAAGAATATTCATTGTTTATGCTATTCTCAAAACAGTTTCATATACCCTACAGAGAGGAAGCATTAAGAGCCTAATGCCTGCGCTACATGGGCACCTCACAAAACCGTGGCCGTAAGATTTGAGTAACTAGAAGTTTTCATTAATAATAACGTTTTTCATATTATAGTTAAGTTTCAATTGTAGTATAAAATAATAAAACAAAATCCAATTTGGCATTGAAGCCCTCTTACGGAACAAATATCAGAAAATCTTCAGTGTTTTTATTAGTCAATTGTAAAGACTTTAAATACAGTGAAAATGGGATGTTGTTTATAATGCGTTGTTCATAGCAACTCCTATTGTAAATTGACATTTTTCTTAATGACCTACAACAGTGCCTTCTAAATACATAGGCCAGAATGTTGGAGCGAGGAGGATTCCGAGATTCATACGTATACCTGGCCCTGGAGTGCTCGCGCGCTGTTGTAATGTAAGCGGGTTAAATTTTAACAATTATTTTTGCATTAGGTTATAATGATAAATATTTAAATTTTCTATTGAAAATTAAAGACTTATGGCCATTAATTGAAATTATTTTATTTAGATGAAAATAAAATTTTAAATTAGGTAAAACAATTATTGTGAACATCTCCCGTTCACAATAAGTTTCCATCACGATGATTCGTAGGAGAATAAATTCACACGATTGGCGTCCGAGTAGACTCCGAGATTTCGATTTTCCCACTTCAACATTCCGGCCTGTGTATTTAGTGGGCACTGCCTTTAAGAATAAAACTGAACAGAAAACACACTAAAGGTTTCCGAATAATTGAAAAAATAATAATGAAGGATTTTAATATCATTCCGATCAACTAAATGAAAAAAATGAAGGCAAAATTTTAATTAAAACAAAAATACGGGGAAATTCCCTATGATGTCTTCAAATATGACATTCTGTATATAGAGTGTGACCTCCATATACCATATGTCCCATTTGAATCACAATGTATCATATCAGTTTAATAAAATGTTCAACCACCATTCATCTAATGTATGGATAACTAGTGATGAATGGTGGTTGAACATTTTATTATATTGTTCTCATAAACAGGCGTTCTTTTAGTGGACGAAACAACGATTCTCGGTTGTCTACCTTGTAGACTCGAATCGTTGACGTTGCCACATGAAATTAGGCAAAATATGGCACTTGTGTTGCCTTTCATATGGTAAATGTCTCAAAATTCGTTTAATCCACTCAAAGAAAATATCAAAATAATTCTATGATTAATAGGATTACAATTTTAATAAACCATTTTATTTCCACTGAAAATGTAATGCGCCATTCAATGACCATTAATTGTCATTATTAGTTAATGCCAATGCATTTCAATTTAAATTACCATTAAATATTTAATACCAACACAATTCAATTTGCACTACCATTAAATAATTAGTGCTAATGCAAATTTACATTAATTACCATTAAATATCTTAATAAATTGATTGATTGAGTTACACGAATATCAAATTACTTTGACGAATGAAGCACTAATAACCTTTCTTAACACTTTTAGTGTTAATCCATTGACAATTGTCACTTTGTGTCCAAAATGTACATATGGTAATTCAAATAAAAGCGCGAAGAGAGGTTGCTAGTGCTCAAATTAAATATCTTAAGGCTGCGGTTTAGAAGAAAGAGATAGCTATACAAATATGGGCAATCACTAATTTGAGTTAGATTGTTGTTGTGATCAATGAACAATATTGTATTATACATTAAAATAATCTTAAAATAAGCAGGAATTTCATCAGATAAATTAAAAATTATTTTAATGTTTAGTTTCTGTGAAAAATAATTATGAAAAACAATGAAAATTGATCAAATTTATAGCAAATTTTAAATTAATTTTTTGCTAATACAAACTTGTGCAATGAAAATTTCAAGGATTTCACTAAATTCTGCATTCAAATAACTTAGCAGACATGACCTATTAATTAGTAAATTGACGTAATAAACGAAAATTAACGATTTATTTTTTATTTAGACTGATACTTTATACTTGGTAGATAAAAAATGTAAATACACATTCATATTATGAAATCCAAAAGAATAGCTCTATTTTCAAACGATTATTTCCATTTTACTATATAGCTATCTCTTTCCACTAAACCGCAACCTTAATGTCAATGCACAAAAGTGTCAGCACTGGTACATAAGAGTAATTTTTGGTTTTATGTAGGAAGGCAATTTTTATAGCAAAAATAATAAACATAAATAGTAATTTTTAATAAGTAATCATCGAATAAAAGTAAAACTGTAAAAGTTAAATGAATAAATCAACTCGACGAAAATAAAAATTCAACTCAATCTTTTAAATCATTCATTTATGGATCTACATTTTTAGAGATTTTGGGCAGGAAAACCTCTGGTATATAGCCCAAGACAACTAACATTAAAATGTATACTGTATACAGAGTGAGAGCAATTTGTGAGTTTATTTTTATTTATAAATAGAAAAGAGTATTATTCATTCACTTGGTCACATCTATTTAAATATATTAAATAAAAATAATTTGAAAATAATTAATAAATCATTTTCACATTTAATGTCCGGCGTGGGTATTTGCCCGGGAAGTAGTTGTTTTAATGTGCATTTGTTAAACGTACTTACGTAACGTAAGTCAAGGTTCACACAGCTAAGTATGAAAATGATTTATTAATTATTTTCAAATCATTTTTATTTAATTTATTTTTATTTTCTAAAAAGTCATGGATAAATAAATATTTTGAAAAATATCAAAAGTGACATTCATTTTTCTTGATTATTATAAATGATACAAGAAAACTGAAAAGATCAAAGTTATAGATATTTGTATGAGGAATTAAAAATATTTCTAAATTTTTCCTATTCAAATTAAGTTTTCTTGATTATTATAAAACATAGGCGGAAAGACCATAGGTCGATAGCCTGTTCAAGCAAGCAAGAAAGAAACAAATGTACCATAAAATATTGTAAATATATGTAAAACAAATAACTTTGAATAAAGATATTGTAGTAGTATAAAACATAGACGATAAATGAAAAGATCAAAGTTCTAGATATTTGTACAAAGAGTTATAAAATATTTCTAGATTTTTTTTCTATTAGTGTTAATTTCTGAGATATGACACAAAGTTATGTTTTTTTTTTATGGAAAAATATATTTTTTTACGTCATTACAATGGAATTTTTCTCTATAACGTAACACTTCGGATATCTTAATACAAAAATAGCCGAGTTATTATTTTTCTACAATATTTTATTTCTTTCTCACTTCTGTATTTTCAACACTAAATGTTAATTTCAAGCACTATATGCTATCAATAGTTTTTTAAATAAAAATTGACAAACCATTCTTTGTTTAATTTTTTATATTATTGTTTATTATTGTGCTCGAAATGTACATTTAGTGTGAAGAAAAAATTAAAATATTATACCAAGAAATTTCACATACTTTTTTTTTAATTGAAAAGTTAACCATGAAATAAAAGCAAACATTAAACCAATATCTGTTAAATACCATAGCTTAGGTTAGTTATGCACAACATAGATTACATTGTACTAAAGTTACATTTAAACGGTGACAATTGAGAATTAATTTTGCTCATTATTATTATTTCAACAATAATAATGGGCAAATATCAACATGCTGAGAGATCTTTTAAATGCACTAAGAGTTAAATAGTTGAGGCTTCCACTTCGTTATACATTGTTTTAAGTTGATATGACACCATTTTTTAACTTTTTTGTATAACTATGAATTTATTATCTGTGACTATAGTTTCAAAATTACAAATGTCACTTTTAGTTTGAATACGAATATTGAAACTAGCGATGGGTAAAATCGATTATTTAAATAATCGATTTCAAAATATTTCCATTAGTTATGGAAATATTAATTATAACAAATACATTTAAGTTTTTAATCGCACATATTACAGAATTGATTTAATTGTCATTTGATTACTAAAAAAAAATAGATTATTTCGTATTCGATTATTGAAATTATCGATTTTTGCTCATCACCAGTCTAAACCATAGTCACTGATAATAAATTTATTTATATATAATAATATAATCTAGGGCAGAAAGACCTCCGGTCAATAGCCCATGACAGACTACTAATCTGCCAATATGTATTGTAAATATAAATATTTGTAAAGAATTGTAATTCTGTTGTCTGAATAAAGATGTTTGTATATATATATAATCTATAATCCTTTCTACCTGAAAGTGTAAGGAATAATAAATTTATCTTTCTTTCTTCATCTTATCCTCTTTTACCCGTATTGGGTGTCGAGGTTATAACAAATTTATAATTACACAAAAAAGTTAAAAATGTTGCACTATATCAGCACTAAGTGTTTTCTGTTTATTATACAGCCTACCATAAAATTCCAAAGGACAATTTTGGCATTAGAACAACAAAGACGCCAATGCAGAAGGTAAATATCATATTTGTATGAGAAAATTGTATTTAAACACTTTTTTTCTCGAAGTGAGATTATTTAAATTGGCTTGAAAAGTAACTTCAACATTACACCCAATTTCGATGTGAACTGTGCTGTTCCAAATTGAATTCTACAAAAAATATGTAGCTCTTTTGCGATAAAAAATGTATTCTTCAGCCACTATTTTATGCGGATTTTTTGTGTGCAAATGTACCTTTAAAAAAAAAATCAATATTTTGATAATTTTTATCCCTAGGCAACTATCCAGTTTAAAAATTTGCAATGATACAAAAAAAAGATTTATTCACATGGTCAGTTATTTGAAATAAAATAAATAACGAAAAAATGGAAATAATTAATAAATTATTCCCTCTTTAACGATTATCACATTTTAACTTATGGTACTTTAAAACAACTACTCGTGCCTATACCCCGCCAGACATTGAATTACATATAACTTTAATTTGGTTCTCATTGATCATTTGATGAAACATTTTAACTAACACGATGCCTTGATAATGACGATAAGTCAAAACTAGTTGGTAAATAAAAGATTAAGTGAAACAAACCAACTCATACAGCGCAGAATATTTCAGTAATATTGCACTACCACTGTAATGTTGCAGATTGCTTTGCAAGAATGACACAACGTGTTGCTACACCACTGCAGTGTAATATTGTAGCAATATTGAATTAGTGTTGAAAATGCATCAACGGGAGCGCATGGCCCCCGACACAAGGAAAGCAGAGGTCGCCTCAAACGTATAATTGGAGGGATCGTCCCAGCAGCCGTGGAAAATCAAAGTTCAGATTTATACGAACTTCACAGATGCTACACAGCTTTGATTTGAAATTGGTTCGTCTCTCTTCGTGGATGCGTTGACCAAGAGATGATTGTTGAACATCTGATTTCCGCTAATAGTTGACCACATTTATGAGAAAATTCTACATATCTTGCAGTAATTGTGTAATGCAATCTTGCAGCAATATTACCAAAGGCCTTGTAGCAACATTACATCCATTTTACTGCAATAATTTGCAATGAAACTGCAATATTTATACAACCTTTCTGCAATCTATCTGTGCTGTGTCTTTAATTTTATATTAAAAACAATCTATATTCAATATTGAATTACATAATGGACACAATAGCTGTTGCATAGCAATAGCATAATGTATATTGCAACAATTTTTCAAGAATATTTATTGCAAAAAATAAACCGTAATATTAGGCTATCTGTAGACACGTGTTTCGGGATTTCATCCCTCATCAGTACAGCTCTGCCTTATGTAATTACAAAAAATTTTAAATTAAATTAATAGTGAAGCGGCTAAACAGGGAGTATTTTATTAATTATTTTCAAATTTATTAAAAATTCGCAATTGAAGAGTAAGTACAGAAGAGTGGTAAACTTTTTTATTTCAAGAGATAACGAGAAACTGTTTTCTCGTCAATTTTCAAAGCTTTTGCCCTTGGTTTTTGCTTTGAAAATCTTTTACTGTTTCTAAGCTATAACCCTAAGTGGGTTGTTTTTCCTCTGTACCTACATCTCATTTATTAAAAAAATATAACAAAAACATTCTTCAGGCAAGATTTTACACTGATCTTAGCTTCGTTGTTGGATTATATGATTAATAATGATCATTTCTTTTGATAAAGGTTTGCTAAGGTTGTCGAAACTACAGTCAACAATAAAACAATCCGAATTATACAAAGTAAAAAGTATTTTATATATTAAAATTCTATAAGAACATTATGTTCTTGGTGTTTCTAATATGTTTTGTGCGATTTACAGAATTTATTAATCAATCATAGAATTTCATTAAATGAAACACTTTTTTACTTTGTTTGTATAACTCAGATTGTTTTATTGTTGGCTATAGTATTCCATATGTGGCATCACCAAACTCCACCAAAAAAAGAAGGAACACAACAGGGCTAAGGCAATTGAAAATGCTCATAGAGTATAAATCTCTCTAAAAGAGACAATAAAACTGTGGTCACTGACTGGTAAGGTATCACCTCCACAAGATGGGCAAAGCAGCAGAAACCACCTGCTGGTTATGTGACTCAGTAGAGGAAACCATTGAGCACATAACATGTAAGCGTGTGGTACTAGAGCACAGTAGACTTGTGACGTTTGGAGAGACAATTCAGACTCCTCAGAAATTAAGAACCCAGTCTCTCAAGGACAAGGGACTTTGCTCTAAAGAGGGGTAGGCACAAGACTTCATTTGTCATGGTGCAGGAAGGCTGGATAACCAAACGACCCCATGGATAAAAAAATAATGAAAAAATGAAGAAAGGAATATAATATAAATGATTGCTATCAAGAAAATTTCACGTACTCACATAGATTTACAAATTTGATTTTTGTTTTGGCCATAATTAAAATGCAATTCTTTCGATATTTTTTCTCAATCGGTGGAATTTTTCCCACCACTGCCTTTTTATCTTTGGTAAGTCTAGAATAAAGCTTAATGTGTAATTTGGTCAAAAGGGCCCATCAATGAATTTTCCAAAGAATTTGAATATATAATAATATTTAGGGTGTTCCATTAAAAAAAGATTATTTTGTATTAGCATTTGTTTATGGAACACCCTGTATAGAAAATTTTTAGTGCATAAGATGAACAGTTAAAAATTTTATTTTTTTTTTTCCTTTTTTTTCCGGAATTGATCATCAGCAATTTGAATTTATTTGTTCCATTGTGTACACATTCTATATACACGATGCCCATTATATATGGAATATAGTATGAAACTCCCTAAACATCCAATTTATAGAAATATAAATAAGTTGTCAAATACAAGTTTTTTAATATGTTATTTTACATAACAAGATAGCATTCAATTGTTTTTTAGTTCAGAAAACAAATGAGTTACAAAACTCACTTTAATTTTTTTTTTTTCAATAGCAAAACCCATCATTAGGCTATCAAATTATTATAGTGATTTTTGTTTTCTTTTTTCAATTAAGTAAACTTTTATTGCACTTATAAATTTCTTGTTTCTAAGTTTATTTCACAAACAACATGAATTTATAAATCTCTTTTGTCTAACAACTGAATGTAGGTTACAAATGTGACAGGATCTTGTTTATTTATATTAATACATAATACAGAAATTTTAATTGTAGTTAATTACGGAAATTGCAAAATGGAAATTGAAGAGTGTTCCGCTAAGATCTGTAACAAACCAAGATAAAAAACTAGACATTAAAAAAAGCACAGAAAAGAAGAAAATCAGTCATGTTCAAATGATGGCGTAAGTAAAGGTTCAATACACAGAATATTACATTCGGAAAAATACATGCATTCAAACTAACTTTATTTTCCAGAATTTTTTGAAGATGACTACGGTCGATGTAATGAATTTTGTGAATTTATGATGGAGCAAATAAATCAAATTTTTCATAACAATTTCTTTTTTTCTGAAGAAGATGTTTTGTTTAAGTGGAAATGTATATTAGGCATAAATGTCAAATTACTGGAAGTTTTTTTTTTTAACTAGGTTTAAAAAACATATTTTTCATATTAAAAACTTCAATTCTGAAAAATCTGCTATAGCTTTAAATTCAATAAATACGGGACATACATTTTTGATAGAAAATGTTAAATTTCTTAAATTTTCAAGTGAATCACAATTAAACATTTCTAGACCTCAACTATAGAAATGAATATAATAATTATAATCTTATAAATTTTGATACTAGTTCCTTAAATAGCCCCTTTTTGATCTTATTAATTCATAAATTTTATTAGGTTATATACAGGGTGAGTTTTTTTTTTTTCGTGTTCTCTATGGGAATTTCGGGTACTGTAAGAGATAGAGAAACGGTTAAATGGGCAAAGAACTGCAGATTTATGAGCTTAATAAAAAGCTACTTGTATAAATTGTAAAAGTTTGTGTTATATCTCGAAAACTAATAGCAAAAAATATCTAATAATATTTTATTATTTAACGTAAAATCACCTAAAACTTTACCCTTTACAGTTTTTTTCTATCTCTATTAATTAACAGAGAAAATGTATAAAAAAATCGGTACTATTGACATTTTATAAAATTTCTAGTTACTCTTGAATTTCTTTAAATCGTATATAGTGGCTTTTTATTCAGCTCGTAAATCTGCACTTCTTTGCCTATTTAACTGTTTCTTAATCTCTTGTAGTTTCCAAAATCCCTATAGAGAATACGTAAAAAAGAAAAACTCACCCTGTATAATTATATTTATATTAGTTTATTGTTAACATAATTTGTAATTATTTAAATTTTATCACTATTGCGTTGTAACTTCAACTACTGTAGATAGAAACAGTTTCCGAAATATATTTAGTTCAATAAAAAAATAAGTAGGAGAGAGGACAACCATTTTTTTTTTAAATAATTAAGTCTCCGCAGACAACATTTATTGAGTCTTATATAACATCGTTATATGTTCCTCTCTACTTCTCAGTGTGAGGGAACAGACAACATAAAGAAGATTAATTAATTGTGGTTATTGGGCCACTGAAAATCCTCATTGCATTATCGAAAATCGTACTCAAACCACAAAAATTAAGCGTATGGGTAGAAATTTGTGCAGATCACATTGTAATTAGACCATTTCTCGATAGTAATATTTGTCTTTATTTTATTTTTGTTTGTGTCTGGGATTTGTTCTTAAAATCGAAAGTGTATACAAACAGAGAATCTGGCTGAATTAGAGCAACTAATATAAAATGAAACTTTAGCTATTTCTCGCAGATTGCTCAGAAAATGTTTTCAAGCTTCCTGTAAATTATTGGATCATTGTCTAAATGCAAGACAATGGTCAAACCATTAAGAATTGTAAACATTTTGAACACTTATTGCCATGAAAATCATTTTATTAATAATTTCGATTTGTTTTTCAACTATTACTTGAGAGACAAACTACTTTTTATTAAAGGCTGAAAGCAGTTTCTCTTAAGAACACATATTTGCTTTAACATTTTTTGTGTATTATATATTAAATTAAATATGTATGAATTCTTTGAGAATAAAGATAAACATCTTTATATACAGGGTGTGTCTGTATTTCGACTTAATGTATGGGGATTTCCATTATTATTTTTTTTTTTGTTTTCACTTTAATTTTTTTTTCAATAGCAAAACCCATCATTAGGCTATCAAATTATGATAGAGAAAATTAAATTAAATATGTATAAATTCTTCGAGAATAAAGATAAACATCTTTATATACAGGGTGTGTCTGTATTTCGACTTAATGTATCCTATAATGAGTAGAGTAAGTATTTAGAATTATTATCTTAAAAAAAATATATGCAACTATATGGGTGTCTGTATTTCGACTGAAAGTATCGGGATCTCGGTTATTTGAAGAGACAGAGAGAGAGTCAGTCAAATTGGGGTAAAGTTGCCTATTTTATTGCTTATTAATAATCTGCTTTCAAATTTGCTATATCTTCAACCGTTTCGTAAATATTTGCAAAAAACTGAAAACTACACTTTTAACAAATCGCTTGTAACTCCTTTATTTTTTAATTTGATTGAAATGGTTACCTTCTTAAGGCAACTTTTTAAGACAATTCTTTATTGTCTTTTTGACCCTCTTGACACTTGTTTTTCTCATGGAAACATATCGAGATATGCACGCCATTGAAATGCACTTTGTTAATTTTATGCTGTGTTGACGTTTCTATGGCAACCAAACAATACCCAGTCCACATTTTGTAAAAAAAAGACTATCGATATGACATATTTTGTTTCATAAATAGTTTTCATGATAATGCCATTGTTACCATAGCTACATACCGTCAAAATATTATTTTACAAAAGTAGACATAATTGAAATCAGCGTAAAAAATGCTATTCAATGATATGCATATTTCCATATGCGCCCATAAGAAAAACAAAAGTTGTGCCTGGAAAAACAAAAACGAATCGATTTGCAGATTTAAAAATTACTTCATTTGTACCTCAACAAATGAAATAATGTTAAAAAGTTGCTTTAAGAATGTTTTTACAGATTTTGAAAAAAATATCGCAGATAGCTATATCTCTCATTTAAAACAAAATCAGTTTTCTTTAGATTACAGTAAAACAATTGAAGATATTTCAAATCCAAAAATAGATTATTAATAAGCAATGAAATATGCAACTTTGACCCAATTTAACAGACTCTCTGTCTCTTGAAATAACCAAGGTTCCCATACATTCAGTCGAAATACACACACACTGTATATATGTTCCATTTCGTATATAGTTGCATATATGCTTTTTTTACGATAATAATTTCAGATACTTGATGTTATAAGATATCTAGATTCAAGTCATTGATGAAATAAACTCGAAACAGTTTTTCACATTTTTTTCCAATAAATTTCTTTCTTCAAGTGCACTTTCATTTTACATCAATGGAAACAAAAACAAAGCAAGTGTTTTAATTTATCCTTTAAATATTATTAGTTCAAAATGTTTCACCAAGTGAGAATGTTATTCAAGAAAAAAAAAAAGAGCCTAATGATGGATATATTGCCATTTAAATAAATTAAAGTGTGTTTCGGTTACTCAATACTAAAAACAATTGAATGCTGTCTTGTTACAGAAAATTACATGCTGTGATAGGAATGAGGGTTGATATTGATTGTAAACGTTTATGAACATACATATGAATGTATTGATTAAAAATAAAATCAACCGTGACATAGTAGTAAATAATAATGCATAGTGTATTTATTGATGAAACGGCAACGTGTTTATTCAAGAAAACAGATGCCATGGACCACCTACATGGCATTGATGTAATTAGTATTTAAGCTTTAGTTTAAGGCTCGAGAAGTCTGAAATTTTTATTTGAAACATTTTTTTTTTGTGAAGTTGATGTTTACGGAGATACATATTCCATATATTATGGGCACTCTGTATATATTTTAAATGTGCTGCTGTACAAAAAAGAACTGATGCAAATTATCAAAATTCAATTTTAATTGCTAATTTAAATTCGTATAACTCATCATAATAGCCTCCATAATATAAAATATAAACAAAATAATTTATTCTATAAAATGTATAAATTATTCTAAATTATACGTAGGACAAAGTACTAGAAGTATTATAACAAGATTTAAACATGAAAAACGTGTTGTTTTAAACTTTAAAATGAATTTTAAAATACATGGAAATTTTCTATGATGCATCTTCAAATATAGAATAAACGTTTTCTAATTGATGTCATGATGTATAAAGAAGTGGAAATTAAAACTGATCTGTAATCTTATATAAAAAAAAAACTGGTAAAACTATATTCTCAAGGTATTGATAATGTTATTTAAGTTTGGATTTATTATCATTCGAGGTCTCTTCAAAACGATAGTTGGTAATAGTTGAAACAATGGGACTTATTACATTTTCGTGCAATCAGCAATAATTGATTTTCAAACTTGTAATCATTCATAAAGTTTGGATGTAAGTGAATTGACAAAAGTCCGTAACTAATGAAATATTTAAGAGATAACCTGCAGTTGTAATAAAAGTCAAAAAATAATAAGTTAATATTATTTAAGGTTGCAGTTTAGCAGAAAGAGATAGCTATATGCTAAAGTGTTAGGTAGAAAAATATCGGCCTGATTAAAAAAAAAAACAGTCAATTATTACATATCACTAGTTCTTGTTAGAATACAAAATTGGAAGATATAATGAAATTAATAGGTAATGATTGAAGAGCTATTTTAATGAAGAATTTAGCAAAATTATTAAAATTTTCATTAAGCACGGTTTTGTTGCCAAAACTGTACATTAAAAGTTGACAGATTTTCATTATTTCTTTCATAATTGTTTTCTGTAAAATCCAATTAAAACTGTGCACTTTAATTTATCTGGTGACAATCATGCATCCTTTAAGATTACTTTAATGTATAATACAATATTGTTCATTAATCACAATGTGACTTGAATTATTAACTGCCAATAATTATATAGCCACCGCTTTCTACTAAATCGCACTCTTAATTAGAAAAATAATATTAACTTAACATAAAAAACAATGAGATAATATTACTATAACTAATTAGTAGTAATAAAATAACTTATCGTTTTTTTTTTATATTTGTTTCCAAATACGGGTTATCTCTTAATTTTGTCTTTACCTGTAGACTTGTTAATTCACTTGCATTCCAAGGAATTTAATGCACCATTAGTCTTAGAAATTAATATTATTTTTCGAAAACAAGACAACCAAAAAATAAACTGGTCAAATTCACTAGACCAATTATAAATTAAAATTAATTCATGATAAAAAGGCAATTTCTCACTCTGACCAATTTAGAAACAATATTATAAATTGATACATATTATAAATGTGATAGATTCATGGCATGATTGTGAAATTAAAATAAAATAAATGTTTAGTTGGATTTATCCACTACATCTAAAACAATACATATTTTCATAATACTTGTTTCAAACCCTTATTTTATCTTCGTTTTTGAAGTATTCAAAACAAATTTAAACTATTTGTTTTATTTAAAAAAAAAAATATTTGAAAAATTACAGTTTTATGATAATCTACTAAAATGAAAAACGAATAGGATTTCTGGTGTTTCGCATTTGCAAACCAAATGTTTAAAATTTTATTGCACACTTCAAAAATCAAAGAGGAAGTAAGCTTCAAAACAAGTGCTATGGAATGATGTTATTTTTTTAGATTTGCTGGATAAATCCAAGTAGTGTTCTGTAATTGGTTGTTGCACTGATTTCTATTCAAACCAACTGGTGAATCAGTTAATCTAAAATCATTAGAATCGATAAGAAGCTTTTTTTTTTTAATTACTGTATTCATTGATCTGATTCATATTTTATATTACATTATCAGTGGCATGAAGTAACTTTATCATTCTAAACTTTATTTTAGGCATTCTCATTATTTTTGCATGTTTTATTTTGATGTAATTAAAAATTAATTTTCAATGTAATTTTGTTGATGAAAATAAATAAAACGTTTCTAAAAAAATATATGGAATTTAATAAATGCTCAAATATTTAATTTATTTACAGAAAGTAAAATATTCCCTCACACATCCTGCCATTTAAACACTGGCCATAAAAACGCCTCAAAAAATGTCCTTAAAAATTTCCATTGCAATAAAATTCACAGACGAAAAAACCATCCGATCAATTTCTTTTTTATTTTCCTTTTATAAAATTCTACATTCCATGGATCAGACCTTTGTTTTTTATTTAAATTAACTTTACTTTATTTTACAACAGCCTACACTATAGTATACAATGTAGGATTAACACTGCGCTTTTATTTTTATTCATTAAATTTACTTTTATCCTTAATTTACTTTTTTGAGCGGGCGCGGATTCCTCTTCGATCCCCGCCCGCTCGTTTCCCTTAAAAAGAGGCATAGTCGTAACTGTGAACACTCCGCAGTCGCATTCCCGATATGGTATATATATATATAAATTCTAAATATAGTCAACATTATATTACAAAAGTTTCAAAACGTTGAATGCCTCACGCCAATCGAATCTTCACAGTCCGACGATGCTTTCGTTTTATTTTTAATTATTAATATCTAGGTAACACATCCAACAGTTCTGCAAAAAAGGAAACAACCCTCCAAACAGAAAGTCACACACGCGCACTTTAGAAATCTTTTTTTTAAAAACGTACACCAATGGTTTGTTTGCTTTAGGAAAAAGATATTCCTTTTTTGTTATTTCTTGTTTTAAGTAAATTTTACATACACTTTTTTTTACTTCAAGGAAATGATTATTAATTTGGAGTATTTCTTTTTTACTTCGAAGAAGATTGGATCTTGAGTTGTGAAGTCTATGCGGGTCAGTTTAGTCTCTCGGGCATGCAATGCCTACACTTTGTAGATCATGCACGGAAGTCACAATCAGGTGATGTGGTGTTAAAACTATCGCTGCGTTCTCCTTAATGCTTTCCTGAATACCCGTTGGTTGGTTGGTTTCGGGGTATCACTAGTCGGTTGTGCACTAGAATAAAAAGTTATTATATCGGTAAAATATTAATTGCATTAATGTGCAGAATTTGTTACATGATCAAATTATATCATTTACTTACGTGAAAGCATTGGGTGCTGATCCTCCAGTAAAATTAAAAGTTGGGGTAGGCGTCGCGGATGGTGCTGAGAATTTGAATCCACCAGAGTTTTGAGTATTCTATAAATAAGTAATATATAGTAATATTGAATTAACCAAGTCTTAAATCATACATTAACAAAAAACATTACACATGTTGATTATGGTGAGACAAAAAAAAAAGTCAGCTATGCTCTAAAACTAAAAACAAAACATGGAAACACTAAAATCCTTAAAAGTAAAGGATAAAGTATTCAAACAGAAAAAGTTAGAAAATATACTGTATATCAAATTAACTACCAAGTCTTGTGGATTTACTTGATTTTTTTAAACGAAACACCTTGTACATTTTTATATATATTCACAGAATTTATTTCTGCATTAATTCAGTAAAACAAACCAAGTGAATTCAATAAAAAAAATCATATATGAAGATAAATAAATGAATTTTATGACTTTTCAAAATAATCTCCTTTAAGATCTATACTCTTTTGTTTGCAATTGAACCACCTTCGAAGCATTTTGTCGAGTCAGAAGATGACAGCTCTAAAACTAGTATTTAGGCGATAAAAATCGTTGGCCACGCAGTTTAACTTTAATTACTGGGAACAAGAAGAAATCAGTGGGAACCAAGTATAATGATAATAACCAATAATAATTCAATAATGTTTTTTTATGTCACAATACTATTTAGGCCCGCTTCTACAATTGACAGTTACACTTTTGGTAATTTAACGCAGGGTTAAACCTTCGGTGGTGATTCTACAATTGTGAGGTAAAGCGTTATTGGGACAAACGGAGTGGTACCACTCCGGTATTTTCACCCGTGCTCGGAGCATGACATAAACCTGAAGTGAGACCGAGCGTGCAGCCGCGCATCGTCCAGAAACGTCCTTCGTCATTAATGATTTGGTTTGTTATAACACGCTCGTATTGTGGATTTTTGCTTTGTTTTATTGTATTGTTAGTGATTTTAGTGTTTTAATAAATTTTATATTGTTATTGTACATCGTGTTTAGAGCTTTTTTAGTACAGGTTTAGTTATTTGTGTTTCATAAAATAGGTTATGTTAGATTGCTAAATATCAACGACGCTTGAGTTATGTGTAAAGGATAGATGGAATAGAAAATTTGAGAGTGGGGGGAATTTAATGGGAGATCTCATGACGTCGCAGTAATTCACTGCGCACGCCTTAAATATGATTAAAATAGCTATCGAATAATAAATTAAACGATACGAAACAGAGTTTTCTCTCTATCAACCGTTGTTTGGAATCGCTCCATCTTCGTTTTGAGTCGCTATCGACTTTTTATTATTTTATTATATTTATTACTAAAATAAAAATACTAATATTAATTAAATTGTTTAATATTTGTATCGTAATAAAATTATAATAAACAATAACCTCAAAAGTCGATGTTTAAGTTGTATTTATTGCGTACAAATAAAAGTGTACTAGTAAATTAAAGATTGAGTCTTCTTCCTTCATAAAATTTATTGATTGCAAATGTATATGTGAGTCACGATGTGACCATTCGAATGCTTAAAAAATTGTATTATTTTTTTATAATAATACAGTGTAGTAATGAATTTAGTTATTACCATTTTTACTCAGTTACAATGGTATGGATTACCTCTTCGAATAAGTGCATTTGTTTGTGTAAAAACCTAAAGAGTGCAACATTTTAAAAGAGTGTGGATCAACGTAATAAAATAATACAAAAATATGTAATGTCCTGCAGACAAACAAATTAATGTATTACGCCCGGTGATAACAATTTTCAAATTTACTTTTCGCATGGTCGCTGAAAGACCAAAGTATAACTAAATAATTAAATTATGAACGGGCATAAATAAAGAAGTAGAAAGCATACAATGTGAAAATAGGTTATGCTTGTTTTCACCGGTGTACGCACGAAAATATTCGAATTCGTCTACGTCACTAGATCTGAATGACCGAAAGGGAGGTGAGAAACTGTATATTTTTTTATTGTTTTGAAGTCAAAATTATTAATTATTTATTGTTGTTACATTAGAAATAGTTGGTTGATATATTTATCTATTTTATAAATTAAAAATTATCTAGTTATTAATATCTATGGTATACAAAGTGAATAAATCTTTTTTTCTATTGTATTTGAAAAGTGTTTTGAAATCTAAATTAGATTTTTAATAACGTTTTATATAGTTTTGAAATTAAATTTATATTCTTTATGGTATTTATCAAATTTAACCACTAAAGAAAACTCTATTTTAGAATTTTAGTAGTTGAGCTTTCGACCGCAGTTGGTACCATATCGACTAAGTTTTCTATGGTTTTAACACCAGCTGACCAGCTAGTCGCGCATGCGCATTTATACCAACTGAGTGGTAAATTTGAAACAATTGTAGAATCGGATCTCTGTTTACCAATCAGTTAAACTAAATTACTTAATACCGAAGGTCTACACTGCCAAAGCTATTACTATCAATTGTAGAAGTAGCCCTTACTGTTAAATGAAATTTGAGATTTACTTAAAACTATAGAATAAATTATTGTGATCCCAATGTCTTAACCCTCATTACAGTCTTAATTGAAAAAGGAATCCCTAAAATACAAATTGATAATTACGTAACATTTTGTTCATTGCCTTAAATATTCTATAATAAAAAATTTTTGCATCATGCAAACATTTGTGGTGCAACATATTGTGTAGTTCAACGTCTGCCTGAATTTTGGTTATTTTTTGAAGTTCCTACATTATGTAAGTAAAAAATTGCAATAGCTAAAGGGAAAATAATTAATGTGTGTAAATTAATTATTTTCAAAAATCTTATTTTATTTAAAAATATGAAATCCTGAATAGCCAAGTTGGTAGTATCGACCGAAGCATACTGCAATATATTTGAATTTGTGCTAAATACTGATTTACCCTCTGTGATGTACGAAGTTGCAAGAAACCAGGCGCACAGGATAACCTTTTCAGTGCTCTCTTAATTTCAAAATAACTCAAAAAATACTTACTCTAGATATTGGGATGAATAATACTTTTATGTTCCAAATTGTCTTGCCAATAGCCCTATGAGATAAAATATTGGTCATTTCATTTGAAAAAAATGAGTTATGATGTTTTTAAGAGAGCACTGAAATGTTGACACTTTTGAAATACCTACTGTCAAAAATGACAGATGTTAATTTTTTCTGATTCTAGATGGATTTATTACTAACAATTCAAGATGTCGCTAGTCTGTCTATCTTGTTCCTACTAGAAGTTATAGGCATTTTTCGAAATGTCAATTTGAGGTTAAAATTTGACAATAAATATTTATCTCAAAAACTGTGAAAGTTATATAAATATAAATTCATATGAGTGGTTAGGCAATTGAACGGGGAATCCGAAATATACGGGTATTCCATTTAAAATAACAATGTTGGTAGCCATTTCCGTTACAACCGGAAGTGAAAGAAAGTCAAAATATTTTCCATGAGGTGGTCACATTTAAGCGTACAATGTAGAATTTTTTTAAATTTTTCAGCGGTCAGGAAACTTGAAAACTTTTAATGGCTGTTATTCGTGGCCCATCCTGTATAGTCTTATAAACAAAATACTTACATTACTGGACGCTCCAAAATTAAAACCACCGGAAGGCACAGCAGGGCTTGCGCCAAAATTGAAACCGGTTTTAGGAGTTGTAGAGGAAGCCGGAGCTCCTGCCCCGAAGTTAAAAACGCCGTTTTGCGGAGGTTGCGGGGCGTTCGCCCCGAACCCACCAGTTGCCGTTCCGAACGCAGGCGCAGCTGGCGTTGTTTTAAAACTCGCCTGTCCTCCCGTGAAACCTCCACTCGGAGCACCAAAAGAGGGCGCCGGTGACCCGCCAAATTTCACAGCACTCTCACTGCCCGAACCGAAAACAGTGTTCGCATTCGCATTAGTTGCACCGAACGCTGGAACAGTGGCTTGTGATTCACTCGCTGAGGGTGAAGAAAAATTAAATCCACCTGCTGCTGGTTTTGGTGCTGCACTTGGGGCCGAAAAGTTGAATGTCGCAGTGCTGTTACTGCTGCCAGTTGCAGAGTTAAATTTGAATACAGGTGCAGCGGATTCTGCTTTCGAAGGGACGGCGGCCGTTTCTAGGGGTTTGCTGGTAGTTGGTGTTCCAAATGTAAAAACTGGTGCTGCTGCTGCTACTGTTGTGTCAGTTTTAGCTGGTGCATTGAATGTAAATGTAGGTTTAATTGGTTGAACTGTCGGAACAGTACTACCAAATGCAGAAGTTGTTGTTGTTGTTGCTGTTGCATTTGTTGTATTCAAACTCTGAAAAATATTTTAATTGTAAACAGATTTAACAAAACATAATTGATTTCTTGGAATGTATAACTACATAAATATGATGATTATTCACAAATAAAACACTATAATAAAAAAATAAAAATTCTTTAACACAATAGTCTGGTTGATATATTGCTATCGTGGATCTCCAGCCACGGCGTCTCCACCATTCTGGCAAAAACTATTTTTATATACACATCAAATAATAAAAAATCATATCTCTCAAGGCTTTAACTTATTTGCAAAATTTCTTCACTAAATGTTTAAACAATACACCCAGAATAATTATTATAAATGATCAGAAAGTTATAACTCACTTTTTCATTTTCATTTTTTGCGCGTATTGAAATCACACAATTATTTACAAAATCATATCTCCAAAGGCATATACTTTATTTTCAAAATTCGTTCACCAAATTTGGGTCTGCCGAACATTTTACAATACCGTAGGTATTAGGTATTTCCGTAGGATCCTATTGGGATTGGATTAAAGTACATGTGCGGCAATGGAAAGGTTAATGTATTATCTTATATTTTATCATTTATAATCATTTCAGTTATATTCTTTAAATATTTGGTCAAAATTTTGAAAATAAAGTTTACACCTTGGTATCTCCCAATATTTTTTAAATAATTTATTAGTGATTGCAATATGCATGACAGCAATATACTGTTTAAATTTAACAAAAGTGAGTTTTAATTTTCTAATAATTTATAATCATTCAGGGTATATTGTTTAAACATTTAGTGAAGAAATTTTGCAAATAAGTTATACGCCTTGGGACATATGATTTTTTAATATTTGAAAAATAGTATTTGCCCATATGAAAGAGGTGCCAAATTCGTGACCAACTTCTCGTTGGTTAATAGAATATCTAACTACAAAAAAGAATTGAGGAAACCAAGGATCCACCCCTTATATAGCCAGCAATAACGATTGTTTTTATTCAATGTCAAAATTGTACAATTTTCCATGTGTCGAATTTAAAATTGACGAGGAGGATAATTTCTACTATATTTTAATCATTGGTTGTCTATATAGCAAAAACTTTTTGTTAAATTATGTGTTAAAATAATTGCTACTTCCACACATATTTTATATTGTTTCAATAAATAAAAAATGACTATATGATAAATTATTATAGTCGGTACAGATTTATAACCTAGCCAAGCATATTTTGAACGATTCATAGCAAGTGATCAGTTGAAAATTGTAAGCTATTGGAAAATTTAACAACTATATGATATCTATAACTGTTAAATTTTCCAATAGCTTGTTGAATTTATCACTGACAGTGTGCATTGCATGACATCCAAATTGATAATGCAAATCTTAATGATAATCACAAAAATTAACATTTTTGGTACATATAAATCTTCTTTGAGCGGTAATTTTGGTTAATAAATTATTAGGTAGCAAAGGGTATTGGATCAATGGACATATTTAATTGGATAAAATATTAACTCACTATAAGAAAATCCTCTTTGATGTTTATAAAAAAATTGGAAATTATTTTTCGGACAACAATCTAATATAAGGTGTGACAAATTAGTCTGCTGCTGACAGCATAAAACTAGGTAATTCCCATTCTGTACATATTCTGCCTACCTGTTCTTATACATGAGAAAATAAAACACAATGTTGTAATAATATACTTACTGTAGTTGCTCCAAATGTCAAAGTTGGTGTCTTACTCTCTGTTCCAAATGTTAATTTAGGTTCCTGTTTCTCTGCCTCAACTTTAGGACTCGCACCAAAACTAAAAGCAGGTGAAGCTGCTACTCCAAAGGTAACAGGCTTCGAAGCATCACTCTTAACATCTCCATTAACTGGCACCTGCACTGCACTCTTCTTAACATCATCCGAACCTTCATCCTCCGGTCCCCGCTTAGCACTTTTAGGTGTGTCACTAGAGGGCACCCCGAAAGAAAAACTCTTCGGTGCTGTTTCAGCCGCCGGAGCTTTCGTTCCGAATGTAAAACCTGGATTACTTTCCGTTTTTCCTGTTACCTCTTTCGTCTTAATGTCAGGTTTTATTCCAAATGTGAACCCATGCCCATTGGTTTGAGTTAAGTCAATGCCGAACTTGAATTGCGTTGATTGTCCTAAAATGGCACTGCCCGGCTTGGCCGTTTCACAACAGACACATTTCAATTTCGACTCTGCATTCTTGACCAAACATGTCGAGCACTCCCAGTCTCCACCTTTCTTCTTTACAGCTGATGAGGAGTCAGTCCCAGGTTTTGGGTTCTCACAAGCCACACATTTATTTTTATCTTGCTCATTCCTCACCAGACATGTGCTGCATTCCCATTTTGACCCTTTAAATAAAAAAATATCTTTAATCACTTGCTATTACTTTTTTAACATTGACTAATATAACCTCAATAACAAATAAATAAATAAAAGCCCAGAATATCACCCACCCCTAAAATTTTTGTTTTTATTTGACAACAAAAATAAACGAAAATAAAAGTTTGTTTTTTTTATGATAATTGATAGGCGTAAGAATGGATTTTCAGTGGTTTTAATTTATGTCACTGATTTATTGTATTTCTCACAATAAAAAGCATTTTTTTGTTATTTAACACACCTATTTACATTTTTATTATACTACTTCAAATCACAGCTAAAATATTTTACTCAATAAAAGTCATTCATTGAGCGAAATATGAGATTGTTTCCTTTTGTCTTCAACTGCGAATTTTACATTGGTTATCAATACTGATGATAGATGGCCAAGAAATAACAAGTACAGTGAGCAACATTTTCTTTTCTTTTTCACTCATTTAATTTAAACTTCTTTCATTTAATCTATGCAAACCCTAAACATCACTTTCTTTAAAGAATTACTCTTTTATATCATTTTATCTATACAAAATTGATTCAATGGACATATTTTGTGCAACCAAAATTTTATCACTACCTCATGGTTGTATTTTGTATTGTACAAGCTGTACATCTCTACGTAAAGAGTTAAATATTAAATAAAAATGATTTGAAAATAATTAATAAATTATTTTCACATTTATCGGATTTTTCGTTTTCTACTTGTACACTTTTTCAGTGCGTGCTGTCAACATCATTTTCTGCTTACATAAAAATGTGCGCTTGCCCTGACCGAGTGCAAAAAAACGACACTGACTCGGGGAGTGAGTGCACGAGTTCCAGTGCAATATGGCCGACAAAACAACGAGTCATGTGATAGTTTTTGATGAATTGTTAGAATATTTATTGCATCTATGTATTTACTATGAAGAAATATGAATTCCTGTCCATTTATTTAGTAATCTTTTTGTCGTATTTATAATGAAATATATTTATCTCGTGTCACCCGGCACAATTGTAGACGGGTAATCATTATCTATTAATTTTCTATGCAGGTTATGTTTTAAAATCGGCTACCAATTCATATTTCGCGCATTTTACTTCTCATTGTCAGTGCTGAATTTGACCCAGTGTTTGAAAACCGGGTCAGTGCAATACGTCATAGCTCTCATTCAGTGCGCCCCGGTTCTGTGTAAGCAGAAAACACTATAATATTACAATATTTGCTAATAAATCATAATTTTAAAGTATAACTTTTTTTAATAATTTAATTGTCTATTAAATTGTCAATCAAAAATAATGTAAATACCTGAAGCTGCTTTTCTAATAGTAGTACAAGCGACACAAGCATTCTGTGTCTGGTCGTTTCGCACCATGCACACAGAACACTCCCATTTATCAGTGGTGACTTTGAATTTATCCCCAAAATCCTTGCAGTTGTTGACTGGTTTCAATGGAATCTGCTGCTTTGGTGTTTCGCAGGCGGCACATTTACTCTTACTGGGGTCGTTGCGGATCATACACACAGAACACTCCCATTGGCCGGACGAAATTTTGAATTTGTCTCCAAAGTTACTACTGGCTGTCACTACGGTCGGTTGAGTGCTTTTCTTCTGCTCGGCTTTTGTGTCTTTTGGTGTTTTGCATGCAATACACTTTCTTTTATCGGAGGTGTTTCTAATCATGCACATCTTGCATTCCCAAGTACCTAAAATTAATAAACCATATACTTGATGAAATAAATTCTCTAAAGCTAAATTATGGTCCAAGGAATGGATGCAGTACAATTGTATTCAATACCCAACAAATATTCAAATTAATGTCTGATAGAAATTTTATTTGGATTAAAATGTTAAAATCTATTAGGTGCGCAACTAAGTTTCCACTTTTTTTTTCAAGAGATGGCTCCAGTAGTAAGTGATTGTTGATTGTGACATAACCAAAACGTCATGAATCAGGTGTAAACATATGATAAAAAACTGCTTTGACACATAAGTCATTTTGTTGTTGTGTCATATACTTTTGGTTATTTGCAGGAAGTGTTGCTTTTCTTCTTTCATTTAAAGAAAATGCTGGCTGAAGCTTATGAGAACTCCAGAAAGTTTATGTTGCTTCAAAGACAGTCATTTCGATGTTGATGACCTTTCATGTGAAGGAAGGCCAAAATTGGAGGCATTGCTCGATGAGCATCTGTGCCAAACGCATAAAGAGCTTGCTTTACCATTAGGAGTTACCTGCCAAGCCATTGCATTCATTGGGAATAATCCAAAAACAAGGAACTTGGGGGTTCCTTATGATTTGAAGCCAAGAGTCGTTGACCGTAGTTTTTTCGTCTGTGAACAACTGCTCCAGCGGCAAAATGGATGATGAAAAATGGATTCATTACAGCAATCCAAAGAGAACAAAATCATGGGGATTGCTCAGCAAAGGTTTTGCTGTGTATTTGGTGGGATCAGGGCAGTGTTATTTATTATGAGCTGTTGAAACTGAAAGAAACCATCACTGGAGAACAGTATGAAACTCAATTGATGCGATTGAGCCGAGCACTCGCGCTAAGCAGCCACAATACGAGCAGAGGCACAAAAAAAACTTGTTCCGTTCGATGGTACATGGTCTGATTAATCAGCAGTTCTGCTCATATGAAGACATCTCAAAATGGCTTGATTCATGGATAGTTTCAAACCATTCTACCATGACAGTATTCGAGCTCTGCCAGAAAGATGGGAAAAAATTGTCACTAGCGATGGGCAATATTTTGAATGATTCATTTGTGATCATGTTTTCACAATGAAGTTGCAGTTTCATAAAAAAAACAAAAAACAGCGGGATCTTAGTTGCGCACCTAATAATTCTGTAAAGCCAGAAACTGTGATAATAAAAAAATCTGAGAAATGTTAAATCTTAGCATTTTTTAAATTCTATTGTAGAGGCTGTTACTTTATGAATTTCACTTGACAGAATTATTAAGTTTTACAATATTTGAATTTATTTTTTATAATTATTTATTTACTTTTCTTATTTAATTGTTATCCACAAATTTATTACTACCTCATTCGGAGGTAACTGCTAAGTGGAGTTAAGCCACCGACATCCGCAGCATAAATTTAAGGAGACCAGAGAAGTCGTGAGTTAAGAATAACTTATCCCTAAGGAATACTTAGACAAGGTGAGGCAAATGGGCATGGATAAAATAAGAGAATAAATTCTATTATTAAATAGAATTTTTCTTTAAAATGTTTATACATGGTATCTGTATAAAAAAAATCAAGTGTATGTATATTAAAAATTGATTCTTACCTTCAGCTGGCTTGAACTTATCCATCAAATCGTTCTTTTTACCAAGCACATCCATCACACTTCCAGTAGTTATCAACTCCTTAGCTGGAGCACACGGCACCCCATTCTCACCATTATTCTTACGCACAACCTTTTTCAAAGGAACATTGGTAGCCGGAGTAAACGTAAATGTCTTAAAACCTTCATTCACCTGCTTCCTCTTATTCACAGGCTCACTGAACTTGAAATTATTGATCGCCTTAATTGATTTCATGTTTTCCGCCAGAATTAACGGCTTTGAGAATTTGAATTCCATAAAATCTTTTCTTTTGTTGGGTGTTGTCGTTGTCAATTTTGTAGGCGGTGAAACTTTCACTTCGGGGACAGTTGCTGTACTTGCCTTGGAAGTTGAGAGGGTGGTGGTTTTCTCTACACTTGGTTTACTGATGGCGGGTGAGGGGATGGTGAAGTCAAAACTGGGAAGAGTGGAGATGGGGAGTTGAACGTCGGGTAGTAAGACGGGCTGCACAGGTTCTTCAGCTTCGGCTGGTTTTTGCCTAGTCGAGGTTATCTTAGTCTTGATCTTGTTGGTGCTTTTCGTAGAAGCCTGTAAAGATATACATTTTGTAGAAATATAATTGTAGCTAAGTATAAGTGAATCGATCATTTTCAAAAGGGGCCACCTCCGAAATTTCAAAATTTTAGAAGTCACAAAAAACTTGTTGATCTTCATAAATAATTAGTTATGTCAATTTAGATTTTTGCACAGAGTTTCACTGTAAATGTCGCCCACTCTTGTTTTCATTGGTGTATTTCAAAGTTTCAATGAAATTTCCAATTCGAACAGAATGATTAATTTTATAACCTTTTTTTTTTTAATATGACCTTATAAGTTTGACATTTCTTGCAATATGTAATACTGCAATTGGACTTTGAGGTATTGGGTGTATATTACATAGAATCGGGGAGCCCCAGTGCGTACTGAATGAGAGCTGTGACATATTGCACTGTCCCGGTTTTCAGGGGGCCCGCACAAAAAGCTTGTCTCCGCCAAGCTGCGGGGTCTACCGTGCTCTAGAGCATGGATGTCTAAACGGGGCAGATACCCAAGTCGGAATTGCATGCCTACCCATGGCACCCCTGTGTCCCTATCGTGGATAGGGCTAACTGCATACGGCGGGGTCGATTCAGCCCTCGTGCTTGTCACGACTAAATGAGGAGTCAGGGGTGGGCCGTTAAAAGCCCGAGGGTGTCTATCGCCCTCCCGGTCCACATGTGGGTTGGCCTCTGACGGGCAGTGGTTTCGATGATATGATGTCGATGCGCAACTATTGCGGTTCTCCATATGGTCAATACCGAAAGGTATAAGGCCGGAGAGGGACATGGTCTAGCAATAGGTCATGTTCGCATGCATGTTCCGGTTTTCAAACACTGGGTGCAATTCAGTACTGACAGTGAGAAGTAAAATGTGCGAAATATGAATTTATTGAAAATTAATAGATAATGATTATCCTTCTACAATTATGCCAGGTGACACGAGGCAAATATATTTCATTATATATACGACAAGAAGATTACTAAAAAATGGACAAGAATTCATATTCCTTCATAATAAATACATAAATTTAATAATTATTCCAATAATTCATCACAAACTATCACATGACTCATTGTTTGTCAGCCATATTGCACTGGAACTCATGCATTCACTCCCCGAGTCAGTATGTTTTCTTGCACTCGGTCGGAGCGAGTGCACATATTTAGCTAAGCAAAAAACAATGTGGACAGCGAGCACTGAAAAAGTGCACAAACACAAAAGGCCAAAATTTGAGCAAGTACGCACTGATGCAGTAAGCAGAAAACACTAAAATTTCAATAATTTGGTGGTCTGATAAAAACCAGATATTTTAGGTTCGCAGATAATTTTGCTGTCATTATTTCTGGTATACAAATAGATGAAATAATTTTAAAATCTACATGTGCATTCAAAAAAATAAATAATAGTTAAAACTATTGTTACCGGCAAACATTTTTTCAGGTCACAATAAAATTTTCAATTTTATTTTTCATAAATAATTAAAATGAGTTTATCCCAAACGCACGTTTACCTACTGTGCCCAATCGGATTATTAAAAGCCATTAAGCGGCGATCCGTTTCGCGAGAAAGGATAATCGTTTCTTTATCGTTTCTCGTGAAACTCATTAGCCAGTATTTTGGTAATCCGAAAAGTGCAAATCGGTAATCGTGCCACAAAGGACAGCCTCCACCCCCTACGACAAAATCGGTGTATAAATCCGGAGAGCTGATCCGGCTTTTGCAGGCGTATGTAGGGTTTCCCATAAAAGCATAACATATCATAGTTACATTTTTTCTAATGGAATACCCCATATTTTTTTCAGATTCCACATCAAAAATTTCATAATATGTTCATATGCCTAAACCTAATCATTCTTGAAAAATTTAAATATTTTTGGAAAAATTGACGTTTTGAAAAACAAAGCATACCTTTCAAATGGGTGAATGAAAACAAATGAAATTTTGTATCAGTATATTTGACTAATGGGTAAATATTTTAGGCTATTTACAGGAATTTAAAATTTTAAGATGTTTTGATAATTTAACGTAACTCCAGAAACACATTCAAGGTCTATTTCGTGCTTATTTTAAATGGCACACCCTACATCTAATAGCCCTATCTTGTAGGAAATGTTATTGTCTTTTAAAAAGTATAAAAGTATTTTACACGTAAATCTAATAGTTTTCAAGATATATCCATTTTCGTTAACTTTTGACATAATATTCATTATTCTTTGTATCACCTTTCCGTATTATGAAAGGTGATACAAAGCGCCATCTATTGTTCAACTTAATATTTATTATTTCCAATTATTCCAATAAGCAACTGTTTAGCTTTTGTTTATAAATAAATTCAGTTGTTCCAATAAATAATTGTATTATTTATTTACATATGTGTTAATTATTTTATAAAAACTTGTTAGAATTATAAAACAAATATAACGAAAAACAACAAATAAATTGACAAAATAGTATTAAAATTAAAACATAATAAATTAAATCTTATTTTAAATAATATTTTAATATTTCTCAGAATATAAGGTGTAATTGATCTAAATGCATTCTTAATTGTGCCTTTCATGTCTTCAATTGTTGTGGGAGGAGTGCTGTATATTTTATTTGGAAGAAAGAAATCCATGGGGATAAAATCAATTATGTCTCCTCATTATTAGTTACTGTATTCAAGTTTTTTTTTTCATTTTCAGATTCTTCACACTAGGCCTATTAGATATATAGAAATATGCCATTTAAAATAAGCACTAAATTTGACCTTGAATGTGTTTCTGGAGATACTTTGAATTATCAAAACATCTCAAGATTTTAAATTCCTCGTAATAGTGTAAAATATTTACCCATTATTCAAATATACTGATACAAAATTTCATTTATTTTTATTCACCCATTTGAAAGTTATTATTTTTTTCGAAACATCAATTTTTTCAAAAATATTTAAATATTTCAAAAATTAGTAGTTTTAGGCATATGAATATATTATGAAAGTTAACCTTAATTTTGATGTAGAATCTGAAAAAAAAATAAAATATAGGGTATTCCATTAGAAAAAATATATATAAAAGCCATGCTTTTATGGGACACCCTGTATATTTGAAACTAATTTTGAAATGTGGTCCTAATAGACTTACATACGCTTGCGAAAGCCGATTTTGTGAAAAATAAACCATTTCGCCGTAAAGCTACTCGGCGCGCACGCCGAGACACCCTGTATTTTTAAAATAAGAAAAACAGAGTCAATCGGCAGTACCTGCTTCTCCGTTTATTTCATATTTATTGTCTCTAATTAAAGAGAGAAGGATCAGAGATCAATGCCCAGTGTGAAATCGCTCAACTATCTAGTGGACTTCGAACATAAAAGGAAGAGAGATGTAAGAAACTCAATGATACTAGAGCTTGTAGACATTCTTTAAACCCGGCAGTTTATAGCCTCCGTTAATGATCCATTGTGTTAGTTTTACTAATTCATTTTATTTATCTATACAGGTTGCTGTTATTAATTTAAATAAGTTAATTACCCGTAAAAATCGTTAACTACTTAAAAGAATAAACATTAGATATAATTTATAATGGAATTTTATATAAATTTTTCATATTTATGTTTTAAAGTTTTTGTAATTCGTGTTGGTATACGCAGTAGCCCATTTCCACTACAACTTGCTCTGTCTAGTAAATACTTGATGTGAACATTTTTGGATTACAAATAAAGTGAAATCTGTGAACAAATCAAAATTTTGTTTCTTTTAGTATTTGTTAAGGTACTTTTCCAGTAACAAATGTGGCTATATCAGTCTCTTTCACTAAATATTGACAGCATTTGTAACTAAAACTCTAAATTATTAGCTCAAATATATCGGGTGTTCTCAAAGCCGAACATAGGGATTTGAATTTCATTTAAAATTACTGCTTATTGCTCGAGCATCTTTTTTTTTTCCTCAAATTAAATGTGTTGATAAAAAGATAATTTTACTGAGTATAATACTCAGTAAAATTATATAATTTTTACTGAGACAAATTAGTGAGACATTTATCAAGGAAAACATGGAGCTACACATATGCTTTGTGGACCTAGAGGAAGCCTTCGATAGGATTAGAAGAAAAGATGTATGGGCTGAACTAGAGAAAATAGGAGTCAAGAATAAAATGATTAGAATAATCAAGGCAATGTTCAAAGATAACAAAGATATATTTAGAATTAACAATGAAGAATCGTAGGAATAAAACAGGGAAGCATACTAATTCCACTATTATTCATGGTAACACTAGATAGAGCAATCAAAGAAGCAAAGAAATACATGAAACTGCTGAACATAGGATAATAGAAAATGAAAGAAACAAAAGTAGTAGAGATGATATTTGTGGACCACATATCATGAACATACTCAATAAAGAACTAAGGAAAATTAATATGAGAATATATCATAACAAAACAAAGACTATGAGGGTAGCAAGAGACAGAAGAACACATCAAATAAGAATATAAAAAAAGAAATAGAACAAGTGGACCAATTTAAATACCAGGGGTTGTATATAGTAAGTAATTGCAAAATAGACAAAAAAAAATTGAAGAATATGCAATACCAACAAAGTATTTCAAATGATGGAAAATACATTTCAAAACAGAAAAGAGATATCAAAAAAGACAAAAAACAGAAGTTGTGGAAAAAATAGTAAGACTAACTCTGATGTACAGCTGTGAGACATGTGTGACAAAAGAAAAACACTGAATGAGAATAAACGTAGCAGAAATGAAATTCATACGAAAAATAGATAATAAAATAATAACAGATTGAGTAAGAAATTAAATAATTAGAGATATCCTTGAAATAGAACCAATAGACAAAAAAAAGAAAGCTAAATGAGATGGTACGGTCATATATATGAATGGGAGAAGAAAGAAATGTAAGATTATATGAATCAAGAACTCCAGGTAAAAACCATAAAGGCAGATCAAGAAATGAATGGAAAAACGAAATAAGAGAAGTGCTATATAAAAGAGGAATAAAATAGGAAGAAGCAACACACACAACAGAAAAATATGGCGAAAAACATACACAGGACAAACAATCATCTCACACTGAGATGTAGAGGGGCACATAAGTGATTGAAATGTTAAAAAAATCAATTCTACTGTACCTTAGGATGTGTACTCTAGTGTGGTAGTATTCTCAAATTGACCAGAACTTCTTTCACACTTAAAAAAGCAATTTCTCAAGAAATGCACCAAAATGCTAAGAGAGCTTTTATTAAACATACTATGAGTTTTCTGTGTGTTTACAGAAAAGTCCAAAGGACCATTTTAACATCAAGATGAATACCAATGTAGAAAGCAAACTTTAAAGCTTTTATTTTCATAAAAGAAAAAATTGGTGTGAAAAATAACTTCAACGAAATTGAATGAAATATATCCGATGATTTCAGTGAGAACTGCAATGTGTTTTTCCAAATTGAATTGTACAAAGAAATATGTAGCCGTTTTTACAATTCTTACAAAAATGAATTTTCAATCCATGATTTTGTACTGATTTATTGGTGTACAAATGAACTTTTGTAGTTTATTTTGCAAAACCATTACATATTTCTATATGAAATTTATTCAGAAATTTATCATTTTATCATTTTTATCCTAAACAACTTTTGATACCAATTTGAGTTGCATTATCAAGAGACATCAGCGTCACATGGAGCAACAGTTTGAGTTAAAAAAAGTTCATAATTTAAGAACCCCAACACCTAACAATAAAATTGATAATTGATTATATTTATATAATTTAAGAGAAAAGTATGTGCAATAATACCATATAAAACATTTACTGCTAAAAAAAAAAAAAAAAATAAATAAATCAGAAAATGATCAATTTTTCTTGTTTAATACACATACACAGTAAAATATTTTTTCATTTGATACATTTTAATTTGTGAAAAAATAAGCAGCAATATGCAAAAAAGTGAAATTCAATTTAATTCAATTTTAAGAAATCATCATTAATTGAGCAGACTCTTGATTGTCGTAACATTATATACTATTTTATTTTTATACCTCAAAATTATATTACCAAAATTGTTAATACTCACTGGTGTTTCCTCCTCATCCCTGATTTTATACTCCTCTCCTACATTCAAATGCGATTTTGAAGTAGTCGCCAACTCACGCACAGACACCGTGCTGTCCTGCAGCTGCTCACGCATCTTCATCTTTAGCAAATCTGAAACTGTCGGCACTAAAAGCTCCCTGCTGGAAGCCGCCCTCGACCCTCCTTTCACGGAATATGGCCGACTTATTGGAGCCCTCTTTGATGTGGGATTAGGGATCTTTTTGACATCCTCGCTTGGATCTGTGTACTGTTCTAAAGTGCTCAAGATCCTTCGAGCCGTTTTGCTAAGAGTAGTGTGCTTCGTCTCAGTCTCGGCGGCAGGCTTTGCTTGAACGAAGTTCCTCAGGCAAGAACTGGGCTCAGAGGAGGAGGGCTTCATTGAATTGCGGCTATAGGCGGAGGCACCACCGTAGGCGGTGCGGCCCCCATAGAAAGGGGAGTCGATTATCCTCTTGGTCGAGAGGGTCCTGTCCATGAAGTTGGGGGAGCGGAAAGCGGTTGTGTTGAAAGAGGGCCGACGGCTACTTAAGGAAGTGTTGAGTCGCTCTGCAGCCATGTGGTTGGTGAATAGACTCCTTTCACATAAAGTAGCTGCAAAAATAATTGATTTTATAAAAAGTTATAAAAAGTTAACTAGATAGATAACTTTTATTTTGGCATAGAAATAAAAAAAAAAACATTTTACAAATAAACAAAACTATTAAACTATCGAAAAACAATTCAAAATTTAATACTTCTTCCATTTTTATAAGACCACTAAGAACAATTTGTCATTTTAGCCTTAGTTTATGTTAACTACAGCCCTAAGAATAACAGAACTTTACCTACCTATATTACTCATCTATTTAATTTTTGTTGTTATTTATTAACCACAATTTCTTAATAAAACATTAGTTATAATATTTCTGTATAGGGTATATATTATACAGAAGTGGTTTATATTTCATGCTATAACTTGCTACAAGAGGACTTTGGATGTGTAATATTATACAGGGTGTCTTTATGGAAAAGTATGCCGAATCATAATCGTCATGGTTTTGAGGGGGTAATCGGATTTTGACAAAATGCCCTACCTAGTCCCACGGGGGGTCAACTTGAAAATTTTAAATGGTAACCCCTTATTTTTTTTAATTTCCAACAGGTGGCACTGTAATCGTGTAAAATGAATATTCTGTAAAATTTTCGTGAATTAATATTGTCTTAATAACTGTACAAAAAATAACATTTGGTGTTTCGAAATGATGTCGCAAAAAGAAAAAAAATCAGTTCGTCTCGGCATACTGTCAGTGAAAGACCATTCGATTTTTGTATCTCAGTGGTTTCCGTGACAATTATTCGGTCAACGAGGTAGTGGACATACTGCCGATTCTTGGAGAAGCTCGGAAATATTACGCTGCAGCAGCCTGGCTTTATGTCCAACGATATCCTGATCGCAATCATCCAACACCGGCAACAGTTCGCAACATTGAGGCAAGGGAACGAGAAGGTCACCTGATCGATCCAAGAACTGTGGCTGTTTTGGAACTGGTCCACATGGATCCACACATAAGTCTACGCAGCATCGAACAAGAACTGTGAATTTTGAAGTTTGCAGCGCAACACATCCTAAAAGCAGCGAAATTTCACCCATATTACTTTGGTATAAGTGTTTACAAAAAATGACCCTCGAATCAGGCTTGAGTTCTGCAATTGGGCTGAACAGGAAAAGACCTGGGTGTTTATTCTCAGCACAGATGCATTTTGTCATCGGTGCGTATACTCACTGAAATGACACTGATATTAGGGTCCACGCGATTGCACCGTTTTTAGTGACATTATGCATCAGTTGCACTGATGTTGATAATAGGCCCCCTGGCATTTAGATTTTTTTCGCCGTGTGATGTTTTCGGATGAAGCGACATTCTGCAATACAGGGATAGTGAACAGGCACAGCTGTCATTATTGGAGCGCTGAAAATCGCCACTAGATGCAAGAACTGAAAAGGCAGCACCGTTTGAGCTTAAATATTTGGTATGGGATTTTGGATGGACATTTGATTGGACCACATTTTTTCGAAGAGGTATTGACAGGTGCGCGGTATCTTTAGATCTTGAGCGAAGACCTGCCACAGTTATTAGAAGACGTCGAGTTGCAGTTGAGGATGACTATGTGGTTTCAGCAGGGTGGAGCACGGGCACATTATGCTAATCAAGTTCGTGTTCATCTCAAAGTCGGAACGCTAGATTGGTCGTGGAGGACTAGTGAATTGGCCGGCCCAGTCTCCAGATTTGACGTCCTTGGATGAACGATCTGAAGGACATCATTTTCCGCAATCGGCCAACAACACACGACAACATGAAAGAGAGGATTCACCATGCCTGTAGAGGAATCAGCCCTACCATTTTGTGTAAAACGAGCAGTTGCTGTAGGTTGTAGGCAAGAAGAAATCGGTCCTTTTCAGGACCAACTGATGTGCAAAGTCCCATCGCGTGTCCTCCTTGTGCACAACGCTAATGACGACAGCACGCAAACTCTTAAGCGAAAAAAATGATTTTTCGGCATATCGAATCAAACGGAATAATTTGATTTCAAATGTTTTTATTCACTGGTTATTTTGTTTTAGCAAAATTTAGAAGTATTGCACATAATAACCCTATTAAAACACTTAATTTACAATGAAATTAATGAATAACTAGTAAACATAACATGAAAATCCTTAATAAAATCGACTCATTCATAATTAGTTTTGTATATCCTGTTTTCTTTCCCTCCAGTATTTGGGACTGATATTTTCAGAAATTTAAGTATTGATTGAAACACCAAATGTTATTTTTTATACTACCTGTTGTAAATTTAAAAAAAAGTATCCGTATAAACTCTACATATTTTATAACGCTCTTTCAGAATCTGCAATAAAAAATATTCAAGTTGAACAATGCGGGGGCACTATTTTACTCAACCGGCTGTAATACTTTATATATCGACAAATTTCTTACAGCACACTCTATTATACAAATGAGGCTTCTAATATATGTAATAAAAAAAAATCTATTTTTGGTCCAAAACCTCTCCTTTAGTCAGTATTAACTCAAAATTTATTTATGTGCATTATTTATAAATATTATCTATTATTTTATCTACATTTCACAACAGTGTAATAGCTGTCAAAACAAACATTTTGTGCTACCCAAGGACATTGTATATTTTGTATGTAATAGCACATAACAATATTTTTGTTGACTAATTTGAAGGTTATATTACTAATAGCATATAACCATTAAATACCACAAAGTTCATTATCATTTGTTTGTTATTATGGTGCAACACATATGTATTTATTTATATGTTTGTAAACAAAATCGAATTACGATGGAGTCATGATGGAATCATAACAAGGCCTATCTCCACCACTCCACGTATCGTATAAATATTTAGTATATTTGTTTTATCATGCATTGTGAAAAATCACTTTCACATATTTCATAAATAATGGTCCAAAGATTAATTAAAAAAAATCTATAATTAACATCTGTCAAAAATAATATATATTTAACCAAATAGACTTTCCTGGCACCTCCATTTTTATTTGTAAGATAAGATTTGGCATATTTTCTTTTAGTTATATATCAATTATACTTCTAAAAAAAATGGTGATGTGTCCATCATGGTACTTTCCCCGGTGAATACGGTCAAATAAGTTTCTGATTGAAAATTTAATAGGAAAGCAAAATGATTAATAGAAAAAATTGATTGTTGTTTTTCAAAGTTAAAACCGAGTATTTAGAAGAATATTATAATTAAGTGTGTTATTTCTTACCTTACAATATGTTGAAATCTTTTATCCACAATCTTCTTTATTTTTAAAAACTTTGCGAATGTGCTGAATACGACGGCACTTTGACGTTTTATTTGTCATTAAAATAATTATTTCAATAATTAAAATCTCTAAGGGAATTTATCAGGTAAACGCTTATAAAATGAAAACCGGAGGTCCTACAATAAAAGTTTTATAACAGAAATTATTTATTTTCCAAGGTCTAAAACTTTTATTTGAAACATTTTTCTATCCGAATTAAAAAATGAAAAATTGCTAAGAGTAAAGTTGCACTTAATGAGTTTTGATTCTAACCAAAAGCTTTTCAGATCATTCCACTGTTATATAAATCTTAGGTATAAAGTTTGGGCTTAATCCATTTAGCCGTTTAGGCGCTATCGCGGAAACACACAGACACACACACAGACATTTTTCAAAACTCGATGGAATGGACTCAGGGGACCTCAAAACGTGCACATTTGTTGAAATTGGCGATTCGAAAATTTTCACGATCACAATACTTTCCCTTGGACAGGGGTCCGGGGAAAGTAATAAAAAAAAATTCTGAATATTGTTACTGGCGAACATTAATTACTGTATATGAAAAAACCCTAATCGGATTATCAAAAGCTATTAACTGCCTGTCTGTTTCGCAAAAGGATAATCTTTTGTATCTTGTGAAACTCATAATCAAGAAAGGGCAAATTGGTAATTGTGCAACAAAGGTCAGCCTCTGTGAAGAAATTGGGGTATAAAGCCGGAGAAAGGTCCCACCGAAAACCAGAGAGCAATCCCCATCCTGTTGACCTGCCTCGCCGTAAATAACTGCACCCGCAATGAGACATCATTCATTTCATGTAGACCTTTACTACTTCTCTGAGATGGTAAGCAATCTCAGTGAGTATTCTTTGGACGTATTGATGCACATTTTATTTAAGCTTCACAATATTGAGAAAACATTTTATAACTAAAAACAAATGAACTGAATATGGAAAGAAATATATGTTTTTCAAAATAATTTGTTAATTTTGACAGTTTCGAAAAAATTATTATTGACAACACTTTTTCGAACAGGTTGATTAGTATTTTTAAAAAACTGGGGACCTTTGTCTCTAATAATTGAATATACAAGGTGTCCCATAATCAAATACCGAAACAAAAGTACATTTCTTTAAATAGAACACCCTATAAAAAAATAAAATATGTAATAATAACATTTTGATCATTAGAGAATTGTAGATAATTTGTGTAATTTGTTTACGAAATATATGCAATTGTTTAACGATGTTAGGTCAGCCATTTGACATTTGTTATATCGCTATTATCTTTTTTGTGTGATGTATTATTGTAAATTGTCATTTAAACTTAATTGTGTCCCATTACAACGGTTGCTATGTATTTCTTCATTTTTTAATGGTAGACATAAATTATGAAATAATGTCAATTGTGTTATTTTCGTTATGATTGCACTGTAAAAGACTGTTTTAATCTATAAATATATCGTTAACAGTTGAAGACAGGTATACAACAATATATACAAAAATTACCTAAAATTCACCAAAGAATCTAAATATATAATAATAAATAGTGTGCTCTATTTTAAAAAAATTACTTTGTTTTGGCAATTGTCTATAAGACATCCTGTATATACAATTTGTAATTATAAAGATGTGCATTTAAAAATACTGAACGTTTTTCTCGAAACTAATTACCAGCAATTTAAATGAATTTGTTCCATTCATTATGAACTTGTATATATTTTTTTAATATGTAGCATATAGGATTTTTTTCTTATTTATTGTTAAAATCAATAAAAATACTTACATGTGCTGAACAAACTCCTGTTGGAAGCCTTGGACGGCGTCAGACTACTCTTATCTCCAATTTCAGAAACCTGTTCCTTGCTCGGAATTCTGGGCATTGACGAATACCCACTGGTTGATTCATCACTATCTGAATCCTTGTCTCCATTTTGTAGCCCTCCTGGTGCAACATTCGGTAGCACCAGTTTTAGTGTCTTGATCCCGGATGGGCCGGCCACAGGTGATTCCGTTTGTGGAGGGTCCTTCCGAATTATGTTGTTAAGATGTAACCCGTGCAATGGTGTCGAAGCGAAATTTAATTGGGGAGAGTCGTGTGCAGGCAACTTGACCCGCTTGCTGGGTGGCTGAAGGTTTTGGACATCGTCGTCCTCTTCAAGGTCTTCCCGGTGGCGGATTTTGGGTCCATCAGTGGAACCGAACCATTTTGTTAAGGATGTTGGTATGAAGCCCGATACGCGGGAAGTTACTTTCTTCACAAATGACTGAAAATCAAAATATGTCTTTAAAATCAATGGTAAGTAATGGTAAAAGTTGTGGAACATTTGACGATTGAGTCATTTGAATTACTATAACTAAGGGTATGAGAGATAATGAAGAGTGGAAGAACACTAATTTCTGTCAGTAACATTGATCTGCATGTTGAACTTATTATAAAACTCAAGTAATTGAACTGAAAATGCTAAGATGCAGGATTATCCTAATAAGTAAATCTTTTACAAAATCTCTTCCTTGCCTAAATGAAATAGCACAATGGGATTAAAAAAAAAATTATGGTCGCACCAAAAACTTATTGAGTGCACAGAATAGAAGTGCTTGGTGCGTCTTCGAGTTTCCAAAAAATGTGAAAGTAGAAGACAGACAGGGGCACAATCTTTGTGTAAGCGAAAATTCATCTATTTAAAAATAATGCAAATTACAATTATAATTAAATTGATTAATTATAGTCAGTTATTTTCATTAAATCAAATAAAAAGTTACGTAAGTCAAAAAGTCGCAGTAGATAAGGAAAAATAATCAGTTAATTATTCAATTGAGTAAATTATTTATTTTCAAATTCTTTTTATTTGATTTACTCAAAATTTTATTAAAATGTATTAGGTGCTTCCATGTAATTTTATCAGCGACATTTATTAGTGAAAATTGAAAATATCAATACAAACAACCTAATCTAACTGTTAAACATAACATTAAAAAACAGTTTTCCTTTTAGTATTATTGAACCCCTACACCACCATTATGGTAGATAGGGATTTTAGATTATATACAGAGAGTTTTATGTAACACCGAACATACTAGAATGTACTCAATGTAAATTTTCCTACGTTCGATTTGTTCAGGAACGCATCAAAGCATTGAGTGCGATGTGATTGGCTACTATTTCTAAAAATAATATAGTCAACCCAAACTACACCCTTCCAAGTCAAAAAAACACTTGTCAGTTATCGCAAGCAAGCGATATTTACTGTTATGGCTCTTAAAGCAGAAGTAGACGAAGAGTTGGATATCTTTACGTATCAAAAATGTATACAAAGGAGGATAAGATTTTTATGGTATGCATTGCGGTTAAGTATAATATTCATAATTATACATGTTGCACTTGACATCATAATTGACATTAAATCATAGTCAATCACATCGCACTCAATGCTTTGATGCGTTCCTAAACAAATCGAACATAGGAAAATTTACATTGAGTACATTCTAGTATGTTCGGTGTTACATAAAACTCTCTGTATATATATATATACAGGGTGTCTCAGCGTGCGCGCCGAGTAGCTTTACGGCTAAATGTTTTTTTTTTTTTCAAAATCGGCTTTCGCAGGCCTATGTATGTCTATTAGGACCACATTTTAGGGTGTCCCATAAAAGCATGGCGTATCATAGTTATATTTTTTCTAATGGAATGACCCATATTTTATATTTTTTTCAGATTCTACATCAAAAATAAAGTTAACTTTCATAATATATTCATATGCCTGAACCTAATAATTTTTGAAATATTTAAATATTTTTGGAAAAATTGACGTTTCGAAAAAAAATTATAACTTTCAAATGGGTGAATGAAAACAAATGAAATTTTGTACCAGTATATTAGACTAATGGTTAAATATTTTAGGCTATTTACAGGAATTTAAAATCTTAAGATGTTTTAATAATTTAACGTAACTCCAGAAACACATTTAAGGTCAAATTTCTTGCTTATTTTAAATGGCACACCCTATATCTAATAGCCCTATCTTGTAGGAAATTTTTTTGTCTTTCGATAAGTATAAAGGTATTTTTTACTTAAACCTAATAGTTTTCAAGATATATGCATTTTCGTTTACTTTTGACAGAATATTTAATATTCATAATATGGAAAGTCGATACAAATCGCCATCTATTATTCAATTTCATATTTATTATTATTATTCCATAAAGGCATGTTTAGTTATTGTTTATAAATAAAGTCAGTTGACCCAACAAATGATTTTCGAGATATTTCCTAAATTAATACACTAATTTTATTAACTGTGAATATACTAACTGCAATATTTATTTACACATGTGTAAATTATTTGATAAAAACTTGTTATAATTGTAAAACAATTTCGTTTAATTTTATTCGGTTTTGATTTAAATTGAATTAATTTGGTTTAATTTAATTTAAATTGTTTTAGTTTAATTTGATTTAATATAACTGATTTAATTATGCTGATTGTATTTGAATTAATTTAATTGATTTATTTTAACATATTTAAAGTATGTAAGGCATAGCTGTACTGACGAGGGATAGATCCCGAAACACGTGTCTGCAGATGGCCTTATATTATGTAACGTTCCTTTTGTTGTTTTTACATTAAATTTTTCTCGGATCAAAATTTGTTGCATTATGCAATATTTTATTGATGTGCAACAGCAGGTGTACATTATGTAATTCAATGTCCGGCGTGGGTATTTGCCCGGGAAGTAGTTGTTTTAATGTACATTTGTTTAACCTACTTACGTAGGTAAGTCAATAGTCACAGAGCTAAATGTGAAAATAATTTATTAATTATTTTCAAATCATTTTTATTTAATATATTTAAATAACTGTGACCAAGTGAATGAATACTGTTTTTTATTTATATAATGAAATACATCAAATAAATTGACAAAATAGTATTAAAAGTATTTTATAATAAATTTTAAAAAATATTACCATCGAATACATAATTCAATTTTATTTTAAATGATATTATGACATTTCTCAGCATATCAGATATAATTGATCTAAATGTATTATTAATTCTGCCTTCCATGTTTCCTTCCATGGCAATAATAATAATTAAATTAAGCAATAGATGGCGCTTTATGTTACATTGCCATATTAAAATAATAATGATAATGACGAAAATTAACAAAAATGGATATATCTTGAAAACTATTAGGTTTAGGTGTAGAATACCTTTATACTTTCTGAAAGACAATAAAATTTCCTACAAGATAGGCCTATTAGATATAGGGTGTGCCATTTAAAATAAGCACGAAATTTTACCTTGAATGTGCTTCTGGAGATATGTTGAACTATCAAAACATCTTAAGATTTTAAATTCCTCTTAATAGTATGAAATATTCACCCATTAATCAGATATACTGACACAAAATTTCATTTGTTTTGATTCACCCATTTGAAAGTTATGATTTTTTTTTCTAAATGTCTATTTTTCCAAAAATATTTAAATATTTCAAAAGTTATTAGGTTTAGGTATATGAACATATTATGAAAGTTGACTTTATTTTTGATGTAGAATCTGAAAAAAATATAAAATATGGATCATTCCATTAGAAAAAATATAACTATGATACACCATGCTTTTATGGGACACCCTGTATGTTTGATACTAATTTTAAAATGTGGTACTAATAGACCTACATAGGCCTGCGAAAGCCGATTTTGAAAAAAATAAACCATTTAGCCGTAAAGCTACTCGGCGCGCACGCCGAGACACCCTGTATATATATTATTGAATTATTCAATTGTACAGATCATTGCAGCAAAAATTGAATCCCATATATATATATATACATTTTTTTCCTCTACAAAAAAGATAAATACATTTTGTCTCCAAAATAATTAGGGGAGCCAATATTTAAAATTTACATGGGATTTCCTATGAATCAACACATACAAATTACACTAATGCCCGTTTGCACCGCCTTGTTTAAATACTCCTTAGTGCTAAGTAATCCTTAACTTATGACATTTGGTTTGCACCGCGCGCGCACGATCTCTAAGGTCTCCTTAAATTTAAGCCGCCGATGTTGGCGGCTTAACTATACTAAGGCTTCCTTAGCGTTGGCGTACGGCTGATTCTAACCTATAAATTTATAGATAACATATAAAGTAGAGAAAGCGAACGATAATGTTATAAAAAATGGTGAAATGTATACATTCTTAAATAAATATATTATTTAAAGTTTCTTTTGATTACTATAATGTTTATAGCGGTAATAATTATCCCAAATAATTGTGATTTTCTAAAATTAATAATAATTTTTTATGATTTCAAGGTTAGCAAGCGAGAATAATAGACGAAATGAAGTTAGGCACTGACTTTCCACTAGATTTTCCCCCAACTAAGGAGACCTTAACTAAACGGAGATTTTATAAGAGCGGTGCAATCCAATCTCTACTATTCTTTCCTTAACTTTTAAGGAACCCTTAACTAAGGAGGCATTAAAGTAAAATCGGTGCAAACGGGCATAAATTATGTTTAGCATAGTAAAGCATTATTTACTTTTTTTTTACTTTACCGAAAACTGGCAGTTGGGCACATTTTTGGTTCAGAAATAATGCACCCACAATTTCAATTACATTCATTTTATAATTCTTTTTTTTTGCCTACCAAGTAATTATTTTAGAAATATAACAAGAATGCCAAATGCAATTGTCAAAATATATCCATCATAAAGTACAATTAATAAATTAGAAATGTTATTAAAATAAAAATCAATAAATACATTTTAAAAAAATAAATGATTTTAAAATTACAACTTAGTATGTTTGAAGCAATCCACAACATTTATGCTTTCAATAAATTTAAAATAATAAATACTCAAAGAAAATATTGTTTGATCCGCGATGTTAACCCAGTGAGAGTCTGTAGCGGAATCATAGGAGAGAGAGAGAGAGCAAAATGGATGCATTAGGCCAGAATGTGTTTAGGACGGTCTTATCATCAATCAGCAAATCTTTATCTTCCACGTATCTATCAGTTTTCACATATATAAAAAAAAATCAAAAAAAGTTAATACACAATATTAAGTGCTTGCATGTATTTAGATCAGTGACATTTATTGCTGAAAATGTATAATAACAATGCAAACAATGTATAACTATTAATTTCGAAAATTTAATTTAATATTATTGAGCAAACAAATGCTAATTATGGATCTCTCAAAATTGTATTCATTACTATTGTAGTTTGATTTGAAGAATGCTGCTGAAGCCCATTAAATACCTTTAGAAGCTTTTGGTGATACTGCCCAATCGCTTCGCAGTTGATAAGTCAACAGTTTCCAGATTTTTACATGCAATGGGGAAGATCCAAAAGGTTGTTAACGGCGCTTCTATAGAAGCGTCGCTGACTACAAATATAAATATTTCTATTTATTTTGTTTGGTTGTTGCAATAACAAATGAGCAAAATCCGAATCGTAATTATCAATAATCCGCTTTTAAATTGTACAGCCATGAAACCCTTCGAAGATTAGACAACACAAAGGGAAGCAAATCCCTTCGACGAATTCCTAAATCGGGCCATTCCTTTCAGATATACTAAAACAGCAGGTTACAGATTTTCCCTCGTCGCTTGGACATCGTAAAACGGCATGGGTCCGTACAACGATCCGCGCCCAAAGCACGCATGTGTTACTGGGGTAACCCAGGTATTAGCGCTCACTGCAATAAACCAAGCGACGAACAAAAGGGAACAATACGGTTTGGAAAAACCTATTTTTTTGTCGCGGTTATATTATAAACCGCGAATGTAATTTAAATAGACGATATTAGAATTGCGCGAAGGAAGTGCGCTATTTATATCTTCGTGCCGTTTTTGGCGTAAGAAGGTTTCATGGCAATGTTATTAAAATAAAATAAAAAAAAAACATTCAGTCATTTATCTTAATAATTTTGTACCAATAAAAAAAAAGGGTAATTATAGCTACATGCTTATATTGTCACAAAGCTTATATACGTATGTACCTTTGTTTGCATGTATGTATGCACGTGTGTGTGTGGATGTATATATACACACTATATTGTTACAAAATTATTCCTGTATAATTACTGTGTATATGTATATATAATTATGTAGTAATTCTCATTATATATTATACATACAGAGAGATTATCTATCTGATAACAACATGCGATAGTGCGTTCCTCGCTCTGTAACCACCCCGGTCGTGGTCAGGCGAGAAATGGTCATCTTACCCTTACAATAATGGTGGAGGGGTTAGATGCGCCCAAATCATTTATAAACTGAGTACCCGAAAACCGAATATTCATTCACTCCTAATCGTTCATCTGTTGTCAATCACACACTCACTCTTCAGTATTCGGGACTCAACTTATGTAAGTTATTATTATTATCATTATTATTATTATTATCATCACCAATATTATCATCATTATTATTATTATTTTTTTTATCATTACTACTATTTTTTTTTTATTATTGCATTTTGTTTTTTTGTACGTATTTGTATTATCTTAAATACAGAGATTAAATTTCAAACTATTTCTATTTTATGAAATAAATATGAATAAATTATTAAAAATCAACCAATAAAACACAGATTAGATTGAATAACTTTAAATTCTCAACTAGTTTCGGGTTATCAGCCCATTTTCAAGAGAATTTAAAATTTAAAATTTTTTTTTTTAATTTTTTTTTTTTTTTAATTTTTTATTCAATCTAATCTGTGTTTTATTGGTTGATTTTTAATAATTTATTCATATTTATTTCATACAATATGAACTACCAATGTCTAAATATTAAAACCATTAACTATTTCTATTTGTTATGTGATTGTGTTTTCTTCAAGAACTAGGCAGGTAATCAGGGAGAACCGGTTCGAACAAAGGGGCCAATTAATTTTGATTATTTTCAAATCGGAGGGCTTAAATTTGTGTGAATTTAAACCCATTAAAACTCCCCCGTGATAAGGTGAGAAAATGACTACCACACTAATTGACTGAAAATGCTATTTTGAACTGATTGAACATTGCGGTTTCATTGCTTGCACGTTAAAAAAAAAGAAGTTTTCTGAGGTGTATTGTAACTGGTGATGAAAAGTGGATCTACTACGATAATCCCATCCACATCAACATTGAAGCAGAATATTCATAGCCATAAAGTCTTACTGTGCATATGATGGGATCAACAAGTATTATTGTATCACGAGCTGCTAAAACCTAATGAAACTGTAAACAAATTGAAAGACATATTATTGCAAAGAAGACTAGCAATATAATGAGTAACGGACTCAAAGTCATTCTCTTGCATGACGAGCTCGGCCACACATTGCAAGAATTGTGAAGGATACAGTTACAGCTCAAATGGGAAGTTCTGCCACACCCAGCGTACTCACAAGATATAGCACCATTTGTTCAGATCGATGCAACATGGCTTGGCAGGCACACGGCTTTGAAATGCTGAAGATATGCAAAATTGGATCTATGATCTGATTGCTGCTAAATCAACATTGTTCTATCGATACAGTATCGCAGTGTAGCAAGAAAGATGAGTAAAAGTTGTACAAAGTAATGTAAAATATTTTGATAAATATGTATTGTACCAATTTTTCTAAATTAATGTCTTTTTGGAATGAAAAAATGCTCAAAATACAATAATACACTTGTACTTTGTATAACTAAAACTCTTATTAGTAACTATAGTTCAGTCATAAATTATTAGTTTGATAATGATGACTATAGTCATTAATAAAAAGTTTAATCGAACAAAGTAAAAGTGTTTTAATATTGTGAATTACGATATATAACAATGCAAAAGCCTCAACAAGAGAGTATATTTAGGGGCGACGGTGTCCTAGCGGTTGAGGCTCTGGTCTTAATTGTTCTGCCACCATGGAAGTACAGGTTTGAGTCCTGCCCGAGGCGAGACTTTTGATGAAGAGTTCTCGTCCCGGAGTCAATGGGTGTCATCTTCGACTTGGAATTGGTTAAAAATATATATAAATTTTGTGATTGTGGCTTAATGACCAAGTAGCCGAGGCCAATCTATGTATTCATCCTCATTTCATTATCCATACATTAATATCCTTTCTTGAAGTATCCTTAAATAAACTCATATGTAATAAACAGACTCGGATTCGGCAACAAAAATGATGTATACTTTGTTCAAAACATATTTTAAAATCTTAATAAATGGGGCTGCAATCACAAAAATAAGAACTAGAATAATTGAATTCAAGATAATACCTCTTGAACTTATAATGCGTAACCAAAAATTAATTCTTAAGTTTTAAAATCAAGTTATTATAAGGGCAGTGGAGTGAGTTTAAATTTTGACTAGAGTCAGAGCCGTTTCTATTCACGACAAGTGGTGCTATAATCATCTAAATATGGTTAATTTTAAATGAATACTTTTGGGATAAAATTGTAATTATTTAGAAACGCTTAGTTTTTTTACATCATCATAAATTCTCACCCTCTTATTGGGGTGCAAACAATAAGAATACGATTTTTATGCAGAAACAGTTAATATATTATCAAAAAAGAAATGTAATAGTTTTGTGCATTAACCATTATTCCTTCTATATTCCTCTTCTTGGGGTTGAGATTATTTAAAATAAAAAACAATATGTCTATACACCTAAATCCTTAATAAAAAAGTGGGGGTTCTCATTTAAATTATGAAATTATCCCTCATATGAATTTCATTCTTCATTCTTTTCAATTTTTTTTTATTTGAAACTTTTTCTAAAAGAATCATTAATTATTGAAATATTTATGTATCTCAGGATAAATGACTCACCTTGTATATTAAAAAACACTAAGAAAATAAAAGTTTGTTACAAGCGAACATTTAATCGCCGGCTACAAAAATAAAATGTTCAATTTTTTTTTTCAAAACTAATTAAAATGAGTTTATTCCAAATACGTTTACCGATTGTACCTGAAGAGCACCAATTGGAGTACTAAAAATCATTAATGGCTTGTTCGTTTCGCGAGAAAGAACCTTCTATTAATCGTTTCTCATGAAATTTATTAGCCGTAATTTAGGTAATCCCAAAAGTGAAAATCGGTAATTGTGCAACAAAGACCAGCCCCCACCCCCTATGAAGAAATTGAGGTATAAAACCAGATGAATGATCCACCAGACGCTGATAACGACCACCATCCGGACTACCTGCCTCTCGACCGCACCCGTTGACACTGTTGACCTGAGTATATATTGCATTTTTTTTTTTTTTTTATTTGTTTTGAGTTAGTTGCTCTTCCAGTTCCTACTGAGTTAAATTCGATTAAAGGAGTACATTCCCTCCTTTATAGTCCTATATTTCAGCTTCCCCTTCTTGGGTTGTGAATGAAAAATAATAAAAAAGTATTTAGTGCATACGATTTTTTTTTTCTGAAGAATTCTTTGAGGTTCAGATGAAAACAAAAACGATAAAAACATGTGTTAGTAGTATTCCTTTGATTGCAATTTGTTTCATTCAAATATCTTCTGAAACAAAATATAATTGGAAAAATCAGTCTTTAAAAACATTTTTTTTTTCTTGAGAAACTCTTTGAAGTACAAATGAACAATAAGTACAAACAAGTACTAATGATTGTCTAGATATTTTGAGTTTTCAAAAATATTAAAGTTGAGTTTTGTCAGCACTCAACTTTAATCAGCCCTATTCCCTATCGAAATCCATTAAACTTATAAGTTGACAGTTATGTTAAGATGGAGGTCGACATGTAATATGAATATTTTAGAATTTATAATGATAAATTTGATTCTGTTGTATGCAATTCACCTTGGTAATTATAATTATGAATAAATGGTTAAACGAGTGTTGTTTTCCTTTAAATAAATATTTTTGAAAAAAAGTCTCAATGTGGAGGCGCTGGGTTCATTGCCAGCTTCACACACATCAAAAATTTGGTGTGTATATTAACAGTTGCGTGTTTTAAGTTAGGGTAACATTATTCAAGTTTCATCTTATAGAACAAGCTTTTAATTTGTTGGTTATATGAAGGAAAATGCAACAATCATATAAGAATTTAATTAAGTCATTTGTGTATAATAACAATTGATTAAAAAATATCAAATACAAATGTCAGTTACTACTAATTTTGTGAATGATGTTAGATATTAGTAAACAAACAATTGAATATGTGCGTACAAATTGAGGTTTCCTTTTGTGAATATTTTCAACAAGTGCATTGGAAATTATCAGTAACAAGTTTGCATGATTTCGACAAATGAAGTCGTATTACTTGGCGATAGACCCGAGCCCATAGAATGGGGGATGTCGTTTAAAGCAACAGTGTTTGTCGAAAGAGTACAAACTTGCTCCAATACACAAGAGCAATTTTTCAGACTACATCCCAATAAAAATATTGCAATAAAAAACAAAGACATTTATAGGGTAAAATAATTTTTAATTGTACAATTATAGTTTACAGTATTTTACTTATCACATTTATTATCTTGTTGTTGAGTGTCTTTTACTTATTCGTGAATTACTTCTAGAGTTGTACTTCTGAACCATGCATTTGCGATCATTTTTATAGCGTTCACAAAAACTGAAGTTTGTAATTTTTATTGCACAATAGCTTGACGATCAGTTTATAAACAATGAATTGGCAACCAATCACATGCTGAAACATTATATGAACAGAGAACTAATCAGAGTGCCGAAATCGAACTCTACCTGAATTTGTTATTGTAGCAACAACGACTTCAAGAAGCTGATTGGTTCTAATTCACTTGTGTTTCGGATCACCATCTTTGGCAGGATATAGACCAATAAACACCCCCTGATCATATAATCAGTCTTTTATTCAAGAATTAATACTGACTCATAAAAACGGTTTTACAGAAAATTAATCATCTTGTGCTTTAAATTTTGTTTTTAAAAATAATAAAAAGTTTATTTATATCCACATGTAGTATTAGGTAGTAAATAAATTGTATCAAACCAGAATTAGTAAAGAGTGAGGTTAGGTTCAAATGTCATGGACAACGTACTACAGCAACTGAAATTTCTAACAATAATAAAATATTATCACTATATATATATATTAACAGATTAAGTACATATATTAGAAGAAATAGAATCGTTAATTCAATGTGATTACTTACAAATTGTACAAAATTGGCACATATTCGAAGGCTTGATGGCAACACTAAATCGAATGAGTCATTTGTTTCTCAAGTATACAAATTGGGGATATATAAAAATATAAACGTGTTTTGTTATTTTTTCTTTTTTTTAGCATAAACATGTATTTATTCATTTCTATGGTAAAACAATTTTAAAGTAAACGAGTTTGAATAAATGAATAAGGATTTTTTTAACGAACTCGTGTATCTGATCACATCTTTGGTCGCACCCAACACGACGAAAACCCGACGCAATGGGGGCCCCCCGTCAAAATAGGTTAGTGCCGAAATTCTGAGAGCACACTTCAAGGTTAAAACAACCGATCCACCACAGTCTCCCATCGCTACGTGCCGGGCGCGAGAAAACAAAAGCCGAACGCCAATTTGAAAGAATAACGTCTTTCGGGGGTTATTTTTAGCGGTGGAAAGGCGCGAACGCACCCCCGAAGCACAACATTCCGTGCGTGTGTGTGTGTGTATTTACCTTATCCGAATCCGTGCGCTGTCCGGCGGGCGAACCGCCGCCTTCTTCCCTGTGCATTTTCCTCTTCGACAAACCAAGGTTCTTGTCTCCTCTTCAACGTTTTTTCAACGCGCGTTTTTCGCAATTTTCAACATCGCTCGCGCACTGACACTTTCACTGGCATGGGATTTGGGGAAATATGGCGACTGTTTCACAACTCGGCGCGCGTTCGCGCGGACCAGACGCCGGCGTATTTGAAAAACGCGCGGGAAACCGTGTTTGTCCTTAAATTTACGTCAAACACGTCAGAATTCAATTAAAAAATCTGATATAATCAAAAAATTTGCTAACAGTTTCACGCAAATGTCATTAAACGCATTTTATAAATAAATATTTATTGAAACCATTGGGTTGCCTATATACACTCATCTATATTCGCAATCTATTATTACGTCACAATTATCAATTATTAAATATGTAGTCTATGTATTATTTGTATTAATCAAACCAAAATTATTCAGTTGAAGGCAAATATAGCAGAATTTAAATAAAATGTAATAAAGCAACAATGTTTACTGTTTTCGTTAATTGTTTGGTATTCGCCGAACAATTAAGCAATTTCTTTTTTTAAAGCCTTATAATGGGACTAATATATAATATAATTATGTGTGATATTTTATTCAAACTATCCTAGAAGAACTAACTAAGAAAAATCTTGTTTATAATATAAGGCCTCTATGATTCTTACTGAAAAATCATAGATGTTGCATTTTATTTTATACAGTTACACAGAATCGGGGCGCACTGGGGCCCTATTCTCGAGATCATGCGCCGTGGTCGTATACGACCGCGTCGAATGGTGGGTCGCTTCGCATGGTCCGTACGTTTGGTCACAGTATACACAGTAGGGTCGGTTGGTGTCGGCGCCTTTGAACTATTACGGAATGGAAAATCCTCGCGCAGCGTACACTACAGCCATAAAATGCGTGTAGATAGTGAAGAAAAACACAGAGCACATAGTAAAATTAGTTCCACATCCGAACACTAAAGACTTTTTGGCGTTTTATGGCCATCATACGCATGCCTTGATCACAAAATGGCGCGATAATTAAAATTTTCCACAATAATAAATCATCCATAATACAAATATTCATTATGCACAACAAATTAACATATGCATATTACGTTGATACAAGCCATTTTAATTGAAATAAAATATATTCACCAATAATAAAGCAAACTATAATCAATTAGTAAGTATAAAATTAAATATTATTTAATAATACACGAATATTTGAAATTGGGAAACATGGCTTCTTATACTTTATCTCTATGATCTATATGGATAGAGATAAAGTATAAGAGGGCCAGATCCATGTATTTAGCGGGAAACACGCGCAGCGCCATCCAGTGCTCAAGTGGACAACTATTTCTCAAGTTTCAAACCTTTATAAGGTTTTTGAGGTTAGGTTCATATACACACTATAATATAACTAATGGCGAGACTTTTGAACATTTTTCTATTTATAATTTTTTGTTCACTATTTTATTTCAGATTATTGATATAAAAGTTTTTTTATAAATGTGCTATTTTACAGAAAAAAATGTCAGTAGATCATGCAAATAAGAAATTGTAATTAATACAATGATCTGAAAAAATACATAAAAAATAACATATAAAAACAACAATATTTTTAAGTAAAATATATTAAACTTATAAAAGTATCATAAACATATTAACAACAGTTATAATTTGAATTATTTGATATCTCTCAGCTGGATAATTTTATGAACTCCTTTCCTTAAAGAATCTAGAAAAATATGGATAGAAATATTACTTCAAAAACGTCTATGTTAAATACATTTCTTTCTGATAGAAAATATTGTAAAAAGCATAAACTTTATAGTAAAAAATAAAGATTTATAAACCGAAAACATATTTAGAGAATATGGGAAATAAATTATATTTATTAATAATTAATTATTGCTCGATTGGTTCATAATTTTAAGTTATGTATATTCTTTCAAAAATATACAATTCATAGAAATTAATAAGCAAACGTACTTTAAACTACAAATAATAACTTACCAGTTGTAGTTTTATAAGTAAAAGTGAAGAAACTTCTGACGAATACAAAAAAAACTGTCAAAAACAATTCATATGATTTACATCAATCAAATTGAAATATGGCAAACTGATCGTTATTTAGAACATCTTTAATGTTTAATTAAAAGTATAAATGTTTAAGAAATATACCTTATAGGGCAACAAAGGTCGTGAATAATAAATAAATCATTGTAAAAACCCAAAAATAAAGTATTTTAAATTTTCCACTTGAGACTTCAGCGCCTCCAGTGCTCAAGTGGTCAACTAAAGCCGTGTTTCCCAATTTCATATATTATCCGACCCCAACCCCAGATTAATATTTAATATTACGTTGCCAGCAAATAGATTTTTTGAATTATATAATATTGTGAACCTGAGTTTAAATATTTTTACAAAAAATTTAAATTTAATATAAATCCTTTATTATGTTTTTAATCAAAGTAGTAGAAGAAACATGGGAAACACTTAAAAACAATACACTAGAGGCAGCCAAAGAGAGCTGTGGAACAACAAAAATATCGAATAAGGAGACAAAGAGGACAGAGTGGTGGACGAAAGAAATTAGAGAGAAAATTAAAGACAAAAAAGATAAGTGGGTAAGATACTTAAGTACAAAAAAGGACGAAGACTACGAAGAATATAAAATAAAAAGGAACGAAGTAAAGATAGAAGTCAAGAGAGCCAAACAAGAATCATGGACACAATTTGGAAATAAAATGACAAGGAATTACCGAGAAAACCAGAAATTATTCTACGGAACATTAAAACAACTGAGAAAGAAAAAAGAATATAATATGATGAATATAAAAGACAAAGATGGAAACATAATAACAGTAAAATAATGGAAAAGTGGAGACAATATTTTGAAGAACTTACAGAAGCACAGGAAGAGACAATAGAAACACTAGAAGAAATAATAGAACTACCAGAAATAGATAAAATACAAGAACAAGAAGTAATAGATGCCATACAAAAGTTAAAAGCAGGAAAAGCACCAGGAATAGATGACATAACACCCGAAATGATCTTATATATTAACGAAGAAGGAATACAACAGCTAACACACCTAATGAATGATATCGTAAAGAATATAAAAGTACCAACAGAATGGAATACAGGAATAATCTTACCAATACACAAGAAAGGAGACAAAAGAGGCTGTATAAATTATAGAGGAATAACACTGACAAGCGTCCCAGGAAACGTCCTGGCAAGAATAATGGAAAAGAGAATTAGAGATAAGATTGAAGAAACAATAGAAGAAACGCAATGTGGCTCGACCTAATATTTACAATAAGATAAATCAGAGAAAAACTTATAAATAAGGGAAGAGAGATACATGTATGTTTTATAGACCTGGAAAAGGCGTTCGACCGAGTGAGAAGAGACGACATATGGAAAGTATTAGAAAATAGAGGAATAGACAGAAGGACTATAGAAGTAGTTAAAGCTATGTACAAAAACAACAAAAACATAGTTAGAACAAACAATGAAGAGTCCAGAGAGTTCGTGACAAAGATAGGTGTAAAACAAGGGTGTATTATGAGTCCGCTACTATTTACATTGATACTAGATGAAGCTATAAAGGAAGCAAAGAAGGAAATGAAGGCGTTAAAATTGGGATACTGGAAAATGGAAGAAACACACATAACGGAAATGATGTTTGCAGATGATATGGCGATAGTGGCAGAGACAGAGAAAGACCTACAACATAACATAGAAATAATCGACAAGGCATTAACAAAAATAAATATGAAGATAAATATAGACAAGACCAAAACAATGATAATAGCTAGAGAAAACAAATCACATACAATAAAATTACACGGAAAGCAGATCGAACAGTTAGAAAATTACAAGTATTTAGGAATAATAATAGAAAATAACGGGAAGCTAGACAAAGAGATAAATGATAGACTGGGAAGAGCGGGAAAAATATTTAATATGATGAAGACAACATTCTTTGGAAGGAAAGAAATAACTAAGAAAATAAAAGCGGATATAGTAAAAAAGGTTAAGACCTACAATAATATATAACAGTGAAACATGAACCATGACGGAAAAACACAAAACGAAAATTAATGCAATAGACATGAGATTCTTAAGGAAAATTGAAAATAAGACGAGACGAGATAGAATAAGGAATGAGACATACAGACAAAACTTACAGATAGGACCTATTAATGATACTATTGTTGAAGGACAGCTGAGATGGTTCGGACATGTGTGCCGCATGAAAGAAGATAGAACAGCAAGAAGAATATATGAAACAAGAGCGAAAGGAAGAAATTACCGGGGAAGACCGAGAAAAACATGGAATGACATAATTAGAGAAGAAGCAGAAAAAAAGGACATAGAATGGAAGGACATTAAATAATTAACCAAGGACAGAAAGACATGGAGAGAAAAATATAGAAACAGACACTAAACAAAAACTCCTTACACCTAACGGTAGAAAGGAAAAAGATTAAAAAAAAATGTGAATTTATTATAATGAACATGAAATACTAAAAAAAGTGGACAAATATTTTATATTACCCAAAAAATAGTTCTTAAAAATCAACACCCTCTAAATAATAATTCCCCCCCCCCCCCACTCTCACTAGACAAAGACACTCCTAGATAAAGCCCATAAAAATCATGCAATCCGCAAGAAAAACACCCCCCCAAAAAAAAAAAAACACTTCCAATACAACTATCACTATAAAACGAATACTACCTCAAACCGCCCCCAACAAATTTAACTGCTTATACATTTTTTTTCTATACTAAACCAGAGAAAAATATACTCTAAGGAATGTCCCTTTTTAAATTAATATTTGAGAAATAGAAATGATCATACTGAAATAAATGGCTATATCTTTGGGTATCGACCTTTTCAATTAGACCTATCTCTTTTTCAAGTGATCGATCCATCTTTTAATATATAATATGAAAATATAGACATTACCACAAAAAAATAGTGTTGGGCAAAATTGAGTAATATTAGTAATCAAGTATATCTAAATGACCAATTTTAAATAACTAAAGTCAATAAGAAACAAATTTGTTTTTCAATAACTAGGGAATAGTTACTGGTATTAATAGAATATGTTACATTACAAAAATTGTCATATGCTTAATTTTGCAATAACAAAAAAATCGACTTGGCTCAACTTTAATTAAAATATACGAGAACAGATGTGAAAGGACAGGATGAACTCAATTTGAAGAAACTGTTTGACGTTACATAAAATTCAAATTTTATATATATAAACAAAAAACGGTATATGGCTAAACTGGCAGTTAAAATTGATGTTAAACTAGTTACGAGAAATTAAAGTAACCCAGTGAATGGATACAAATTTGGAAAAATATCATTACAGGTAGTAATGTAACATTCGAATGAAAATTACCAAATTTGTTTATTATAAAAATCATAGAAGTTTTTATATTGAATACGTATTTGGATCATGACGATTCGAATAGATGTTAAAATTATGATAATTAGACATTTTTGCGTTATATATTAACTTAAAACTAATTATTCCATATGTGTATGTACTATTTTCGATGGTTTCTTCAAGTAAAATAGGGGTCAATTTTAATGCTAATGTTATGTATTTTGTCAAAATTTAATCTTCAATTGTTTCCGAGTAAAATTTTGCCAATTTAGAAACATTAAAATAATGACTTTATTTGAAAAGATATTTACTTGGTATAAAAACACTTTTTTTACTAGAATACCCTGATATTCTTAGATTTTGTCTTAAGTTTCAAATTTCTGTGATAAATTATAAAGTTTTAACCTTACAAACATGGACGACGTTTCGCCCAACCTTTTCAAGTGTAAGAAAAAATTTGTAATATTTTTGTTTCTTGAACTCATCACAATTTCAAAAAGTGTACTTTTATGATGCCTTTATTAGAACGTTTTTTAAGTAATAGTAATATTACATTTTCGACTGTTCATTACAACCCCTATAGCAGCATACACAAACTTGAAAATTAATTCCAGCATTTTCTCATGAAATTTTTTTTATTTGAAAGCTCTAGGACTTATAGATCCTGAAATGTAGCTGGTAACCTTTCTTATTTGGAGACACGGTACATAAAATTCGGCCTTCTATGCCAAAAATGACGAAGTTTAATTCTGGGTTTTTTAATATATTAAATATATTTAAACAGTTGTTTTAACTAAATTTTAATCTGTATTATTTGACTTCTATTTTTAATTATAATAAATTTAAAATTTGTGTGTTATTTTTAAAATGCTTTATTTAATTATTTTTTTTTATTTTTGAATATATTTTCGGTATTTAGTACTTTATAAATCATTCAACAATTGTGCATTAAATGAAGATGTTTATTAATTGTTAAGAAATTTTCCTTAAAAATAAACAAAAAAAGATTAAATTAAATTTTAAATATATACTTTAAAATAACAAATATTTTTTCCTGGAAAACATCTTCGATTGTTACAAAATATTCTCAATGGTGTATTTATTATCAAAATATACGAGCAGCAGTGCACTGTGCAGTGCGAACTGCGTGCGTGTGCAATAAGGTTTTCGCAAAGAACGACTTCAACACGATCCTAAATGAGTTTTTATTGGCTGTGAATTCGCGGTACGGTTCTGCCTTCGCTCTACCTCGTCCCCGTCCCTGATGCCCCTGAGAAACTCAAATGATTGTACTGCTCCCTCTTAACATTGTCTTTTTTAATAGCCATCATAATGCACCAGTGGATAATATACTATTACTAAAACAACAATAATATATGGAATTTCCATGCCTATAATTTAAGCATCGGATAAAAGAAAAACATAGAAAAGAAAAAATACATAAGAAAATTTAAAAAAAAAATGTTACTAAAAATACAGAACTATTGCAATTAACTAAATTCATTTGATTTGAAAGTGAGTACATTTTTTTACTACCTAAAAAAGGTCAATTAAGAATACGGCTTCGTTGCTACAATATAAACCTTGTGATGGATAAAATACAATTAAAAATGTTAGCCCATAGAATAAATAAATAATAGAAATTAAAAAAATATATATTATTAAAAATATAGAACAATCGCAATTTTTATTAGCAATATCATTCATCTTAATGTTAGAACATTTTTCACTCCTTAAAAAATTACCATTTTTTTTATTTTGAATGAATATCAAGTTTAATGTAACAACTGAATTTTTGCTGAGCTTGTTTATTTAAATTCAATTTTGTTACTCTTGTTTACATTTTTCACTATTCTTTTTATTTTTCTCAGTTCATATGAATTATAAATAATAAAATACATGATAATACTTGTTTTCATTAGTGTTAAAAAGTCAGAAACATTTTCTTTATTTTAATTAGTCTTTAATATTTACAATAAAATCTTTTGCCACATAGTGGCTTCTCTGGGCGATGCTTGTGTGTGCTGAATTATTTTTCTTATGTAATATATTTATTCGTCCATGAAGCATAACCACACTTTCACTTTAAAACCATAATAAAAAAAAAACTACTTTTATATAGTATGGTGGTATGGAGCAGGTGTGGGAACACTCATTAGAGGTGAGTTTATGTCAACGTCCATTTCAGGTTGGATGACAGGCTCTTGCTGTGCGTTGATCTTCTCCTGAAGAGAGTGATGAAGAGCATGGACTTTTTCTCCGTGTTGGTGCGTTGGTTGTAGAGCCTTGATTAGAGTCTGGGTGCGGTTCGAAGGCAGCTTTGGGTGCACATACCAGAGCAACTTCAACAAATGTCGGATCACGTTGTCACGGGTCAAACCAGCAAAAAAGAACTCATCGAAGAGGCCCGTGCAAAAGTCAGGCATGGAAAACTCCTCAGGATTGTGAATCAGTAGAGCAACCTGGTAATTTTAAATTTTATATAATTAATAATACTAATAATAAATTTTATACCAAAAATGATTACGTACGAAATTATTAATTAAACTTCTTATTTGTATTAATTTTGTCAACCAATATTACTAAATAAATACTGGCAACTCACAAAAAAGCATTTAAAGCTTTATTTTATATAAAGGGTGTGGAAGAGAAATTTACTTTTTTTGAAAGGTTAATAAAAACGAAACTATTGCAGATATATTTATAATTCTTCTTTTCCCCTTACAGATCACCTCATCATTTTTCTCATGTAGTTTTAAAAATTACATCTATCAAATGACCGCCGCCATTGTTTATGCAACTAATTGAGTCGATTTATAAATATTCACACTACTCTCTGAATAATGTCCTCCAAGAATTCGGAGATGGTGTTCTAAATATTTTTCTTCGGGTGAGCTAAGATTCGTAGTCGATTGCTGTAAACGATAGACTTCAAATAACCCTATAGAAAGAAGTCGCATAGAGCTAAATCTGGAGAGCCCGCTGGGGAAGGGAGACCGCCTCTGAAAGAAATAAGGCGACCAGGGAAGTGTTCACTCAACAATTCCATCGAGGTCCATGCTTTGTGTGCCTTGGCTCCGTCTTGTTCAAACCACCATTCCCGACGTCCATTTTTTCCAGATGTGAAAGGAAAAATTCTTTTATCATCTCTCAATACCAAGCTGCAATCACCGTAACGGCGCACTCGTTTTTATTAAAAAGTATGGACCAATGACCAACGAAATTGCGCACTTAATGGTAACACGCTCACAATGAAGAGGGGGAACAAAAATTGAGGACATAAACTCTCGAACGTACCCTCTCCTAGCTTCCTACCTTGACCCCTTGCCATTTGACGGATTTTTTTTTTAAAGTAAGTTTCTCTTCCGCACCTTGTAAATTTATTCCTATGAATTTCTTTAATGAAACCAGTTGCAAAGGAACATTTTATAAATTACATGGAGTTGTCATAAAGTATTTATATCTACATATATGGTTTGTATCCGAATATTTTAATAAACACTTTTAACCTTTCTTGACAAATTTCTGAAGAAATGTTAAAACTGTTTTAATTAAAAGTTATCACCATCATCACGTAACTCACATAATTTCATCTATATGTAAATACTTTATGAAAACTAAGAAATAAATTTATTTTAAAATTAACTTACAACTAACTTGTAACTTCATAAGTAACAAGAGAAATAAAAATATATACACTAATTAAGCAGCCGGTTCCCGTTTTCCAAACGGGTCCTCCGGAGAATAAAGAAACCACAAATTGGTTCAGGAACTGTGATAGGCTCGCTTCGCTCGCTGGTTTGTTAACCTGGTGTGTGAAAGGCAAACATTTGAAATACCTCGCTTTGCGAGAAAGCTCCGCGGACCGCGAGTTGGTTCAACGACTGTGATAGGCTCGCTTCGCTCGCTAGTTTGTTAACCTAGTGTGTGAAAGGCAAAGAATATTAAATAACTCGCTTCGCGAGATAGCTCAATGGGCCGCGAGTTGATTCAGGGACTGTGATATGCTCGCTTTGCTTGTTAGTTTGTTAACCTAGAGTGCAAAAGAAAAAGAAATGCATCGTTTTTCTTTTATAAAAATATATAAAAAAAATATTTATTTCATGGACTAAATAGCACTATGCGTTGACAAAAGAAAAATGCAAAAAAGTCAAAAGATGTGGATTTCTCTTCACTATTAGGATGCATTCACAGCCGCCTTTAATCTATACGCGAGTTACAATTATATATACAGGGTGGCGCAAGATTCCGATGAAGTCCAATATTTCAGTTATTTAGAAATTTACAAAAAGATATTACTGACATAATTTGTAGCTACTGTAAAACTTCACATTTTAAAATTAGTTTCATATATACAGGGTGTCCAATAATCACGTGACGTATCAAACATATGATTTTTTAAATGGAATTCTATATTTTTTATGTCGATTTTAGATTCTACGCTTAAAATAAGGTTTATTAGGTCAGCTTTTAATATTTTAAAAGTTATAAACAATTTAAGGTTGAAATCAATGGAAGATTGGGGCCTTATTTTTCAAAAATGAAAAACGATGTAAACTTTCTGTTAACGCAATTTAATTGAAAAAATGCTTAATAATATAAGGAATAATCGTTTGTTATTATAAAGCAAATGTTGTGTACAGGGTGAAACAATACGCAAAATGATTTTTTTCTTTTTTCACTTAAATGGAACATCCTATATTTTTTACACTATTTCGATAGAAAATTGATTGTTCTTTAATTTTTGTATAATAAACTATACCCCTATCTGTTACCATTTTTTAACAATTTCAAGTACAAAATTATAAGTTTCGCTTATAATCTATAATTTAAGTAGGCTATAATTAAAACAAATGCAATTCATAATCGTTTTCTGGTATTTAATAACATACTTACTCCCTAACCTAAAAGGATATTCAAATGACAATCGATATTTAAAGGCGCATGCAAAATATAAAGAAAATAGTTGCTCAACGATTATTTAGCGAGTTATAATGGTTATTGGGACATATTTTTTAAGAAAAAAATTGTAAAATGTTTGAATGCTATTGAATTAAAAAAAAAAAATGTGAATGTGTGAAATAAATACATAAAAATGTTAACAAAATATAATGATATAAATATTTTATTATTTCACTTAATATCTATTTTCGGTTTTTCAGTCAACATGAATTGTTTAAATAAATCAATTTAAGAAGCATATAGGAATATTTTAAATATTTTTCGAATAAAAACCAAAAAATATAGTTGTTAGTTTTTAACAATTAAATTAATCATTTATTGAAGAAGTATGTTTACTGCACCAGTGTTACAAAATATAACGTAAAATGTACTTTACTTACTAATTATAATATTAAGCGTAACTTTCACAACTAAATAAATTAGTTGTCCTGGCGCGGCCTACTTTGGTTAAAAATTCTATACCAAATTGGTATTTGAGATTAAATATCTTAAAAACGGTAAATGGTAGCTATTTAATGTTTTATATAAAAAATGAAGAGTGATCAATTTTCTACTAAACTAGCGTAAAAATATAGGGTGTCCTATTTAAGTAATTATGGAATAGGATAGAAGCGTATTCGAGCAAGGGACGGCACATCTTCCATTTATTATAACATTTTGTAAGAAAAAAACAAGCGTTAGTTTTTTGGAAAATTTCAAAGATTATTCAAAAATATTTCACCGCGGGTTAAGTGATGAAAATAATTAAAAATTTACGAAAAAAAATGTTTTCTTTGATAAAAAAATAATTTATTGTTAAACATAATTTTTGCGATATGGACGATTTAAAAGAATAGGAATCGCAAAACAAACTAGCAAATCTTCATTAATGAATTTAGAACTAATGTATACCCACTTTAGTCTTGCGAAAATCGCATTTGTTTATTGCGAAAGTAATTTATTGATAAATGCAATTTTGGAGAATAAATTGATGATAATAATAGGACTCGTAAAATCTGTTTAAAAATAAATTATTAATATTAACATACCTTAATAGAAAAAATAACTTCCAACCCATTCCTGGTGAATCGAAAACCAACTCACCTCCACCAATCACTAATTACCACTTGTTCATAAACAAAAATAAATCGCGTTTTTAATTATTAATAATTTCTAACGTTAAAAATTAAACCGGAATAGTGAATACTGCGCGTTTTCGGACGACTGAATCGAAATACAAGAGCGCAATTATCGCAAATCAAGAAGAAAAAAACGATCGATGACTCACTCCGAGAACGCATTCCTGAGATAAGAAGATTCGTTGTACCTGGATCCTGGCGCACAGCCAAGAACATACCTATTTAAATTGCTGTATTTTCAATATTATCGTGTATTAAAATAATTACAGCTTAATATTTATTTACTTTTTTTATTAAATTCTCATTTATCCCGTGGTAAAAAAATATGTATGAATTATGAAGTATTTTAATTAATACACTTGATTATTCGTTTCACTAAATTATTTTATATTTGCGTTCGCGTAACTTTCACAACTAAATAAATTAGTTGTTCTGGCACAGCCTACTTTGATTAAAAATTCTATACCAAATTTGTATTTGAGATTAAATATCTCAAAAACGGTAAACGGTAGCTATTTAATATGTTATATAAAAAATGAAGAGTGATTAATTTTCTATTAAAATAGCATAAAAAATATAGGGTGTCTCATTTAAGTAAAAAGAGAAAAAAATCATTTTGCGTATTGCTTCACATTGTATATAAAAAATTGTTTTGAGAGAAAAAAAGAGTATTTCTTTTATTATTAAGTATTTTTGCATTTGTATGGCGTTGACAGAATGTTTATTTCATTTTTCATTATTGAAATATTAGGCTCTAAACATCTATCGATTTCAACATTCATTTGTTTATAACTTTTAAACTATGAAAAATTGACCTATTAAATCTTATATAAATTATTTTTAAACGTTGAAACGAAAATCTTCATAAAAAATATATCATTCCATTTAAAAAAAACATATGTTTGATACGTTACGTGATTATTGGACACCTTGTATATATGAAACTGATTTTAAAATGTGAATTTTGACAGTAGCTACTAATAATATAAGTAACATTTTTTTGTATATTTCTTTATAACTGAGATATTGGACTTCATCGTAATCTTGCGCCACCCTGTATATATATATATAAGGATAAGGACTAATTAGGCATTAAAATCATTTTTGCAAAAGAAGAAAATTGCTAGAGAAAATAATTGCTTATAAAATATTCAACTTACCAAAGAATGTAAAAATGGATCTTCAAATGCCCGATCATCTTTACAATTTGCCAGAACCGTCAGAATTCTCAACAGCCCCACTCTGTCCTTCACTTTGGCAACATGCAAGGTGTAATACATTGCTAAAATGCTGGCGACGGGACTGTCCTGTATATACCCCTCGATAGCATCAGGCAGAGGACCTGAGTGCTCGATAACCGTGATAGCAGCCTCGCGTTCATCGTGAGGTAATTTCGTCGACAACTGCCTCACTTGATCATCCACCATCAGTGACATAAGAGCTGGTATAAATTTCGTGACGACCTGAACGTCGAGTTTGGGCTCTTTGAAATCTTGAGAGTCGATCATCACCCAGGCGCTCAAGCCCAAAGCGAGCATTCGCAACAGCAGAATTAAGATTGTGTTATCCTGAAATCAAAAAGTTGGATTATTCCTTGTGTATGGAAAATCAGAGTTAGCAAACCCAATGAGTCTTTTGAGATAGAATTCTTATATATGAATTTCAGTCAATTATCCATGATTATTTTGGTATTATAAAGCAGGTAAAGAAGGGCTATTTACTTTTCTTTATGACATCTATTGAAAAGTTACATTTACATGTGTACAGGGTGGTCCATTTTGGTGGTGCCACATATGGAAAACTTTTTTATTTTAATCGCGAAAACGGTTTTTCAATATCTCTTAAAATAAAAAAGTGTTCCATATGTGGCACCACCAAAATGGACCACCCTGTACAAATTAATATACAGGGTCCTACATCACAGCTCCTATCTTCAATAGCTCAGTTACTAATTAAGTTAAGACTTTGACATTTTGGAAAATTTACTTGAGTCCTAGGACGTACTTCAGGTAAATATTTTTGATTATACAGGGTGTTCCAAAAAAGAGTTACGGCATGATATATTTTTTAAATTGCTTGATGTACATTTTATCCATTATTTAGGAGCCTTTTATGATTACCTACATACTCCTAAAATTTTATTGAAATCGGTTCAGTGATACCAACCAAAAAATTAAAAAGTAAACAACATTTTAAGAAAGAGATAGATTTCCGAGATTTTTGGCCATTTTCATGTAGTCGCTGTAATTTTATTAATTCCTAATTTTATTTTTATTAATTTTTTAAACCAATGGCGCAAAACCATTTTTTTTTACTTTTTAATTTTTTAGTTGGTATTACTGAACCGATTTCAATAAAATTTTAGGAGTATGTAGGTAATCATAAAAGGCTCCTAAATAATGGATAAAATGTACATCAAGCAATTTAAAAAATATATCATGGCGACTACATGAAAATGGCCAAAAATCTCGGAAATCTATCTCTTTCTTAAAATGTTGGAGGGTAAGGGGAAGGAAACCGAGGCACGATCCGTTATGAACACTAACCGTATTGTCTGGGTGTCAATTGCGATGTTGTACCCTATTTGAGTTTTGTTCGGGGCGTCACGGACCCCGAAGCGGGACGATGCAATTTCGTCCAAGCGCGGATACCTAAGGGATACCCCCCGGCGAGAAACACAGTAAATTTTATTCAAATCGAATGGAACATTCGATTGTTATCAATAAAATATTTTTTTATTAATTTTTGCATTCATATTTTGGTCTCAGCAATCTAAGGTTGAGCCATTTCCAAAAATTAGCAGGACATTCTTTATATAATTGTTTTGTTTCACTAAATATGATTATTTTCTCCGACAAGTTTCAACTTTCGTCGAAATTATCCTTGATATTGATGAAAAAATTAATAAAAAAATCTCATTTTTACACAATATTGGTGTTAAACACTTAAGGTATGATTTCTTTGAAAAAGCCGTTTGGACGAAATTGTAAGGTCCTGACGGTATAGGGTGCTCGCAAATTAAACGAAAAGAATTGAATCAAATTAATTAAAAAGAGCGACCCTCACCTGCCGCGCGCTGTGATAGTAATGACGGGCAGAGGAAGGACGTGCGCTCTTGTATTGTTATTGTAAATTCACAAAAAACTCCTCTATTCGGATTTGAATAAATGCCCCACTGGCCATTAATACAAATAGAAAAGAGTATTCATCCACTCGGTCACAGTTATTTAAATATATTAAATAAAAATAATTTAAAAATAATTAATAAATTATTTCCACATTTAGCTCTAGCACATTTTAATGTGCATTTGTTTAATGTACTTACGTAGTGTAAGTCAAAAGTCACAGAGCTAAATGTGGAAATAATTTATTAATTATTTTCAAATCATTTTTATTTAATATATTAAAATATTTCATTAAATTCTACATTCAAATAACATAGCAGACATGACGTATTTATTTCATTATATCTTACAATTTTCTTTTCTAACTTGAACTAGTAAATTGACGTAATACACGAAAATTAACGATTTATTTTTTATTTAGATTGATACGTTATACCTGGTACATAAAAAATGTAAATTATTTATTTATTTAGTCTTATATAATAACATCGTTATATGTTCCTCTCTACTTCTCAGTGTGAGGTGAAAAAATGTAAATACATATTCATATTATTAAATCCAAAAGAATGGCTCTTTTTTCAAACGATTATTTCCATTTTACTATATAGCTATCTCTTTCTACTAAACCGCAACCTTAAAAATGTTGTATTATAAATATATTCTTACGTCAATACTTATTTTTGACCAAATTTCAGGTTACAGAAGCAACACGTTCAGTTACCAAAATGGAACTGTTTGATGCAATTTAAACAATTTAATTTCATTTTAAATTGTTGTTAAAGGTGTAAACAATGATATTAAACAATAAATTCAGGGGTATGTTTTTTTTGCAACTTTTTAAAATAATTTTTTAAAATCAGTCACGTAGATATGTGTGTCAGATTCAAAGTCCAAAATGGCACTGTTTGATGCAATTTAAACAATTGTTTTTTATCTTAGATTGTTACTAAAGGTGTTTTTCGCATTTTCTGATCGATACAATTTAAAATTTTAGTGTGATGATTCAGAGAAATAACGACACCACAAATTGCTGCGAGATATAAAATCGTCGGATGTGCAGGAATACAAAGTTTTCTATGACTAAGCATTTTTGCGCATCTGTGATGATGAACAAAGCTATCCTTGTTTGGTGAGAATGAGTTATACATGATGGACGAGAGAAAGAGACAAAATCAAATATTATTATTACGTAATAGACGAAAATGTATCATTACACAAGTTAGATCTTCGCTTTTTCGCAACATAACTAATATGTTATGAATCTCTCACAATTCACTTCAGTCCGAGACACACATGACTCTTAACTTGTTGTGCTTCTCCTACTTCCATCCCCTCCTCAGGTTTGTTCACTTTTTTGCTGCCAGTACTATAGAGTTTCAGGGTGATAGAGCTGATAACTGACCTCCGTATGTTCCTCAAGGGGGGCGACCAAGTCCTCATTTATGGTAATCAATGCCTGCCTCAAGTCACCTTCTCTCTTCCCCGCCTTTGCTGTATTCCAGTCACCAACTAACAGTGTGGTATTGCTCATCCTGATGCTGATGAGACTGAGGATATGGAAAAGCTGAAGGCTCGCATCTCCATCTTCAATATTTCAACCGTCATGGAGAAAAAGTGACTTACACTGTGATCTTATCCTGTCTCCCGAATTAGAAGACAGCCAAAATGTAAAGGGCATCGAAATTGCCCCTAGGGATAATGTTGCAAGTAATCAAGGTAAACCTGCACCACTAAAAAGCAGCATTAGCTGCATTCTATTGTTACCGGCGTGTCACTTTGACACGTCGTAACACGTTTAATTTTAATTCGCGATTCAATTTAACATCGGACCTCATTGTATTTCATTTCATCTTCTCAAAAATTAAACATTTTCTTAATTTGAAAATCCATTAAGTTCGCAAAGAAATGTTTCCTTTGTATCCTAGGGTAATAAAACAATAAACCGACAGCGTATTTTCGGGATAAGTAAATAGAACTCAGAAATTCCGAATTTCTTCGTAATTTCCAAATCCGCCTGAACGGGATTATGAAAATCCGAAACGTGCCGAAAACAAAAGGATACCGGCTCAGAGCCGAACAAGGGGCAGATTACGTTTCGAGACCGCCCGGTGATTGTTGGGTCCCGAAAATACGCTGACCGTAATTAAGGTACCATAGAAATATTTCTTAGTTTGTACAGTTTTGCAAAAAGAGAAAAAAAAAAAAAATAATACAATTAAAACTAAATTAAATTCTTTATCAAGTTGATATAGTACCAGTGAATTCAATCTAGAATCGAATCATGTTTACTTGTTTGTATTTTTTTTTCCCTTCAATTTTTAAATGTATCTTTTACTTAAATAATATTATTAATCAAGAATATTGTTCCCTCTTAGATTCATAAATTTAAGCACATTATATATAATTATCTTTATATTAGTCTCTAGTTAAAATGATTTTTAAACATTTTAGTAAGAGAAAGGACAACTATTTTTATTTAAGTAATCAATACGGACTCTGTACAAATTGTATATATATATATTAATTTAGTCAATCTCTTGACAAACATTTTTTTTTATTACACGGTAATAAGACATAGCCTATTACCCACCAATAGAAATTGTAATATTTTATATTTTCTTTAACTGGCATTTTTTTAAAAATCTGTTATTTATCAATTCACTAAATTTCGGAGATGTCACTCTCAAAACTGATATTGCCCAAATGACGCCCGACCAATTAGCGTCGAGCAAGGGTCCGACCAATAACGCTTGAGAGTGATCGTCCAAGCTTTGGGGGTGACCAATCAGTGGTAAGAGTAAGCACCCGCACCATCGCCTTAGCCAATGAGGTGCGGGCTCTGCAACCCCCAAACTTACTCCCTGCGGAGACACTGAATAAAAGCAAAAGACGAACCCGAATTAGGCAGTTGGTGTTTAGCTGTTAAACCAGTACCAGTGTGTGTTAAATGAAAGTAAAAGTGCCAGTCAGTTTATTTTTTTGGTGGTTAATAGTTTAATTCAAGGTAAAGGTTTTACGAGATATATTTGTTGCTTACTTAAAAGAAAATGTTTGTCAGAGATAATCATTGGGCTATTCTATATAATACGAATAAGTAATTTTTTTGTAAATTCATTTATTAACTTTTTTTTTTTTATTTCTTTTGTCGTATATTTGTTAACTTTTTTATTTATTTGTAAATTTTTTAAATATACGTTGTTATTTTTGAAAACGAAACATTTTTTTTTATAAGAACTTATCTCGTACATATTAACCTATCAACTAGTAAAAACAAAATTAAGGAGCGAGGAGAAAACGGGGTAAGTCTTTGGAATTATTATCTGAGCTAACCGCAAGTGATAGGATTCGGAACAGCAGTGACATGTGTTTTTAAAATTTAATGAAATAATTTAAAATTTATTCCAATTTCAACGCATTGTCACCCCGGGTTCGAACGTCCCGTTACACTATAATATATAAGAAGAGCAGGAAAAACGTGGGGCTCATCCAGGAACCATGGATCGTGGAAAAATGGACTGATTGATAGTGAGTACACTCATATATAAGAGTGAGAGAAGGGACAAGGTAAACGCAGACCATTACTAAGTAGAAAACAATTATTTCATTACCATAAACAGATGTGAGGTTCTAGACTAGTCTTGGAACCTGCGACTAACAATATTAAAAACTGGAAAGTTAATGACGAGCACAACAATAGCACCTGAAATTACTTAATCACTGAACAAGAACTAGATCTAGAGTAAACAAACTGTGATCCTACTTAGCCATACGGGATGGCAGTTAGTACTAGTCCCATTGCACTTTTATAAGTTATAAGTTAGTGAGAGAATGCGCTATTGTAACACGAATGATACCAGAATATTTTCTGCAATCCGTTATAATATGTAAATAACCAACTGGGACCTTTATATGGAAACCCTCATAGAAGACCTACCAAAATAGCTACGCCTAGTACCAGACTCAGGGGAGGGGTCAGACGGCATGCCATTACAATCCAAAAGAAAGCAGTCCAATCGGGCGATGGTTACGGGTGACTGGAAGCCATATGAGGACAGTCTTCATTGCTTCAAGAAAATGATCAGAAGCCCTCTAGAGGAAATTCTGTAGTGAGATAGAAACCACATCAGAGATGAACAGACTTAGTGTGGTGAACGGGTAACGCATCAATTGCAGGCTTCTTCATAAAGCATCCCACACAATAATGGTGAAACCCTTGACAAAAGCCTAAACCAAAGTAGTCAATGGACGGGAAAAATCCTGAGCTCAAGCAGATTAGCATAGTGCATCAGAAGCTTTGAGCCTTTCAAGTGGGCAAGACCAGATGGTATCATCCCTGCTGAACTGCAGAAAACAAAACATTGTAAATCCTTGGTTGGAAACCATGTTCAGAGTCTGCCTAGACACTCCCTATTTCCCAGAGCGATTGAGGGATTTATTCCAAAAGCAGAGAAAATAACACATTCCGAACCAAAGTAAACGAAAAAGAGCAAAGCACTAGTAATAAAGGCTTTATGTTGCCGGTATTTCTGGATATAGAAGGAGCCTTCAACAATATAAAATCGAAAGAAATTGTATTGTTCTTGATGAGAATAACTATAGACATCCGTCATTATGTAATTTTCATAGACAAACTCATTCACCAAAACATCAATTCAGCAATGGGCATCTCGAGATTAAGAAGGCAAGAATACCACAAGGGAGTGTCCTCTGAACACTATTATGGAATCTAGTGCAAAATGACATGTAACTCAAAAGGAATCACTAGCTACAGAAGAGAATTAAACAAGCTCGCTAGACTTGGACCTCATTTCGGTTCCGGGTCGCAGCAACATTGATGATAACATGATAGCTGACAAGCCACTTGCAAGGTAAAGGTGCAAGGTTTTCCGCTATCACACACCATATAGAATCATCTTACAAAAACTTTAAGGTGGTGCTAAACGAATTAATTAAAACTCTAGTGAATAAAAGATGGGAAAATGAAGATATGTGTGAGACAACTATGGCCGAAACTCGACACAGCCAACAGTGAAAGATTGATCGGCATCATCACCAGCCATTGGCACCTAGGGAATATGTAGGAAAGTCATAGAAATGACGCACCATAATTTCTGCAGGGGCTACAAAAACGAGGAGAAAGAAGAGACAGTTTTTAACTTTCTTTGTGAATATCCCACCTTAGAAGGGAATAGAGTCCAATTTTTAGGAACAGCTCACATTAATGGGTTGTATTGTACCACTCAAGATGGAGGCCTCCGACTGCCTTAGGAACTCCTAGTGGTTTTATAAGATTTTGTAGGAGGGAAGTAATCTTTTGCCTACTGTGGTAACACAATGGGTTTTGAATAGCCTAAGTGAGCCTATGGCTGCCACTGCAACCTAACCTAACATATTACCAATTTTACCGTCAAAATATCAAGTTATAAATTAAAATACATATGAGTATTAATTTACCTCTAAATAAATGTTTTTTTAATACAATTTAAATAAAATAGGAATTATTAAATGAAGGAGCAGTTTTCCTAATTAAATCTCTATGAAGTATTGTTAAAGAAACACATCTGAGAAAATGGCTTTTTAGAATATTAATGGTAATTTTCTTATTTCATAGTTGATTTTTTTAAATACTTTTTTTTAATAATCATACTATCTAATCATATTATTTAATCCCTGTGATACTGCCATTATATTAAACAATTATAAAGATGGTGAAAATATTTACATTGCAGTTTTAATTAAATTAAAAGAATTTAAAAATAAATAATAATATATAATCACAGAGATACAACAGAAAATATTTATAAGATAATTCAATGTACCGCTTCAAAACACCCTGTTAGATTTAATTGTATTACCTTAATTTGTGTTTTTTCCCTAATCCTCTCTTTACCTGACCTGTGCCGTCACCCTCATCCCTTTGACCTATTCTTAATTCACGTTTTTTCCGTATTTTTACTCCCACCTCCGTTATATTATAATCCGCCTGTCTATATATCATGTTATATTTTTGTTTTGTATTTAGTGTTAAATCCATTGATAATGGTCACTTTTTGTCCGAAATGTACATTTGGTAAAACAAATAAAGTGTGAAGAAAGGTTATTAGTGCTTTATTTATCAATTCAATTTGATCTTCACGTAACTCAATCAATCAATTTATTAAAATGGCTTCCTGGTCAACTGAGTTAAACAAACACTTTCAAACCAAAACAAAAATTAAACTCATAAGTGCCGACATCTACTTCCTGAAACAGTGCAAGAGGAACAGCATTTTTCCGAACTTCATCCAATTGAAAATAATGAAACACAAACATAACATCACAAAACTGATAACAGATTTCAAACTAAAATTATTAAAGTTTGAAATCAGTCTATTGCATGGAAAAAGGACGGAATTGGAGTTAAAGGCTTATGAACAACATTTGCGCCTCAGCAAAAAGATAACGCCACAAACTTGGGACGATTTCCAAATAAACATGCACACAGTAATAGATAAAAAAGTGAAAAACAAGTCAATCACCATACAAAAGAAACTTAAAACCCTATTGTCGAAGAAACAGCAACGTTATGAACAACTCCCACAAGAACACTCTCAAAAACTCACACAAACACTAGTGATTAATAAAACGAACATAACGTTCACCACTAAAGAACTGGATACGTTGTGCCTTGGATTGAAACATCCTGTACCTACGAAGTTTCCCATGGAGGATATTATCAACGACATCGACATCACCTCATCCCGCCTACCACCTGATCAAGCAGCAGAATTCCGCTCATCAGCTAAGGAACTAGTGAATAAAAACACAAAAAAGGATACTAAAAAGCAGGACGTAAACAGCATGCACAATATAGTAACAAAGTTAAAATAAAAAGAGTGTTACTATCTAAAATCTGACAAAGGAAACAGTATAGTGATAGTTCATAAAAGTGATTATGTGAATAGTGTTCAGAAACTATTAGATGAAGGTCCATACATAATCCAAAAGAAGAATCCGATCAAAACATACATCAGGAAAATTAATGAAACTTTGAAAGCTTCAGCATGTTTAATTGATAAAAACCTCAGTTGGAAATTAAAATCGAAAAATCCCAGAATACCACAGCTATATTGTCTCCCCAAAACACATAAAGAAGGTAACAAATTTAGACCTATAGTCTCAAATATCAATTCCCCAACATATAAAATAGCAAAATGGTTAGTTACCCAACTTCAATCGTTACAATTAGAAAATAATATGGCCGTTAAAAATTCTCTAGAACTTGCCGACAGAATAAAAAACATAGATATGAAAGATAACGAAATATTAATTTTCTTTGATATTGAATCCCTTTTCCCTAGCATTCCCGTAAAAGAAACATTGTCAATTCTTGGTGAAATATTAGTTAAAAATAAAACTCTACCAGAACACATTGAAGTATATCTTCAACTTACGGAGCTTGTAATGGATTGTAATGTTTTTGAATTCAATCATAAGTTTTACAAGCAGAAATTTGGCACTGCCATGGGAAACCCTTTATCACCGTTTTTAGCTAATATTTTCCTAAATCATTTCGAAAGTAGTGCCAAAGACACATTAACTCAGTTTCCAGACATATGGTTCCGCTACGTTGATGATGTTTTTGCCATTATCAAATCTGATTTTGACATTGTTTCTTTTATTACATCCTTGAACAGTTTTTACACCAGTATCAATTTCACATATGAGACAGAACAAAATAATTCATTACCATTTTTAGATCTCGTCATTTCAAGAAATAATAATAAATTAGATTTTCAAATATACAGAAAACCCACACACACGTTTAATTACCTCCACGCAGACTCCTTTGCTCCAATGAAATATAAATTAGCCTCATTCAACTTCCTTATCCACAGAGCCCTCAGTATCCCGTTATCCACGAAAAATAGGGAAAAGGAATTCAGCATCATTCATAGTATAGCAAGAAATCTTAAATACAGTCCATACACCATAAACAAATTAATTAAAAAAGATGAATTTAAAATAAATCTCCGTAACACCACCCTACTTACACCAATCACCCCCAAAACAGATAAACATTTCGTCAAATTAATCTATTTCCCCAAGTCAGAAAATCATTTCAATAAATTGTATAAAAAGTACAACCTCACTCCCACGTTTTATTCAAATTCCAAACTTCGGCAAGTTCTAGGGAACACATTTAACAAACCAGATGATCTTGACCAATCTGGTATATATTCTATCAATTGTGCTAATTGTGATAAAGTTTATATTGGTCAAACGCAGAGAAACCTTAACGTCAGATTTAAAGAGCACTTAGCACATGCCAAACATTTAAACCACGAAAAATCCGCAGTAGCCAACCATTTATTGAAAACCGGTCACAAAATAACAATCAATAATATAAAATTATTAAAACAATCATCAAATTATCAATTAAACATGCTGGAAGCCATTCAAATGAAAAAAACACGTAAATAATCTTATGAATTTCGATTTAAATCCGCTTCAAAACACCCTGTTAGATTTAATTGTATTACCTTAATTTGTGTTTTTTCCCTAATCCTCTCTTTACCTGACCTGTGCCGTCACCGTCGTCCCTTTGTCCTATTCTTAATTCACGTTTTTTCGGTATTTTTACTCCCACCTCCGTTATATTATAATCCGCCTGTCTATATATCATGTTATATTTTTGTTTTATATTTAGTGTTAAATTCATTGATAATGGTCACTTTGTGTCCGAAATGTACATTTGGTAAAACAAATAAAGTGTGAAGAAAGGTTATTAGTGCTTTATTTATGAAAAATATTTTAGAAATACGTCCTAGGATAATGTCTCCAAAATTTCAAATTGCTAACTTAATTAGTAATTAGATGGGAGCTGGAGTGCAGGACCCTATATATTATCTTCAATTCTTACCTTTTATCATTGGACATTATAGTTTTTAATTATTATTTTATACAATTGAATAATATATTGCATTGCCATTAATTTAAAACTTTCAGAAATATTTACTTACCCTTGGATACCCTTCATTATTAATCAAATGCTGAACAATCTTAATCACAGAAGTAGCCAAAAAATTAATTGCATATGGATCACAGAGGGTCATTGATAGATCTCCCAGCACCTGTTCCTGGCCACGCTTGACACTGTCTAGAAATCCCTGCAGCTCCCGCGATCTTTTAATGTCAACATTCTTCTCTCTGATACACGCATCTAGACACCAGGTGAACTTATGGCACGGGTCTACGGAGATGATATCTTGCACTTCTAGATCGTGTAGGGCCATCAAGAGTTCAGCTCTTAAAGTGCAGTAGTGAACATTCCTTGTGCGGAGAAAGAGGGTACGCAGGAACTGGAGAACCATATCATAAAGTTTGACACTGTTGCCAATCATGTGTGCCAGTTTTTGAACGACTTCACCTTGCCGTCTTACCTGTAATCACATGTAAAAATTTATGAATTTAAGGTTTATAAGGATTACATCAAAATTTTATCATACATTTTATTTTGCCAATTATAATATTCTAATGCTTATATTATTTCCGGTTATAACAGAAATTGATACGGGTGTGAAGTTAGCAATAGATCCAGCAATAGATTTCAAAAATTAATATCTCGGAGAAAAGAAAAGCAAATCAAAAAATGTTTTAAACATACAATTAAGAAAGGTCTAAATTAACACCACAGAAAATATCAACCCCTATTTTTCACCCCTTATATTTTTTCATCCCCATCAAAAAAGATTATATTTTTTCTCCAATTTTTCATAAAGTTCTTTTTTATCTCAAAATTATCTTCATCCTACGCTCTTTCAATATCAGAAATAAAAAAAACGTTTCGCCAACTCGTTCACCCCTAAAACATTTTTTTTACCCCAAGGCCTCAGTTATCAGCATATTGTTAAAAACTGGTTGCTAACATCATTATTTAGTCACACTAGCTTTAAATATATAATAAAATAAGTATCCGGTTAAAACCAACCCCAAAACTAGTAACTACCCCTATAAACCATAAATTATCGAATTAAATGCAGCCGTATTTATTAATGTTTCTGCAATTTACCATAACTGAATAAAAATTCCCATTATTATCATTAATAAGCTTACTTTCATAATCAAAAATCAAAAAAACGTTTTGAACCCCACTTCATCCCCTAAAAAAATAATTTCTCTCGCGCCTCGCAGACACCATACATATCGATATAAATGTCGATTTTTCACAATTTTCGCAGTGAGCCATAACTAAATAAAAATGCTCATTCTTATCATTAATAAGTGTACTTTCATAATCAAAAGTCAAAAAAACGTTTCGGACCCCACTTCATCCCCAAAAAAAATAATTTCCCCCCACGCCTCGCGGAAACCTTTTACATCAATATAAATGTCGATTTTTCACAATTTCCGCAGAGAGCCATAACTAAATAAATATGCTTATTGTTATCATTGATAAGAGTACTTTCATAATCAAAAGTCAAAAAAACGTTTCGGACCCCACTTCATCCAAAAAAAAAAAATAATTTATCCTTAATAAAAGAATTACTCCTTTGCCTCGCAGACATTTAGACATCGATTTTTTTTTGCAATTACCCATAAGTAAAAGAAAATCATATTCTTATCATTGATAATCAAAAGTCAAAAAGGTTTGTACACATACTCAGGGTATTTCGGCAAGGACAGAATGGCCGTTATTTAACATAATATTAAAAATACAAAAACAGGTTTCACATACAAGTTGTATGAAATCTTTTACTTCACAACATACAGTTATTTTCAAATATACAGGGTGTTCTAATTCCTGGATGCCATACAACTTTTTTATTTCAAATGGCATATCTCATATTATTCACTTTTTGGATTTCTTGTTAAAAATGAATACTTGTTTGTTAATATAACATTTAGTCCAAGTCGAATTATTTCGTATTTATTCGATATTTCTGGAACTAAATGAAAAAGAGAGTTGAAGTTTTCGACATTACTTTGAGGATTAACGCTACAGTTCCCAAATGGAAACACAAAGAAAAAATAACACCGCTAGATCCCTAGGCGATATTAGCACTTTTTATGCATACTGTTCCTGTATGGGATAGTTGGCGCGGCGGAGCAATTACATGCATTTTATTGAGTTCCTGTGTGCAGAATTATAACCTCAAAGACTTGTAAAATCATACAATAAAGGGTTAACACAATAATGTCGCTGCGTTGGAGTTAGATGGCTATGAAATGAAAACAGTTAAATTTATGAATGCTTAATCAAGTAGATATCTTTTTAAATGGAACCATATACTTTTTTTGGTCGCGAACGAACAGCAGTAGCTCACAAATAGTTAAATTATAGTTTTAATATAAAGCCAATGAGTGAAAAGATTGTGCTGGCCTCAGCGACCCCGATAAACTAAAGAAAGTGCTCGGGTGATTGAACAAACAGTGCGTTTAATTAACCGTGGTTTGCGGTTTGTGGCCAGAATTCTTTCAAACATAACCTCAATATATCCCAATCTGCACGTGGATTTAAATTGAAATAAATAACTAGAAACAGAATGAACAAGAAACAGAAGGAAAGAAAGGAGGTGGAGAAATGGGAGAAACAGGAGGAAGAGGCCAGAAGGAAGGAGGTGTTTGGTAGAGGAGCGGGGCTACGGAGGTCACCACAACGACAAGGGGAGGCGGGAGAGGGGGGGGAGAAGAGAAAGGTGGCAGATACATCGTTTGAGAAGGAAGGAGGCCAAGAAAGAGAAATAAAAAACAGGTGGGAAGGAGAGAAGAGGAGATGAGGGAGATGAAGGAAACGTGGGGGAAGGAAAGAGAGGAATTAAGGCAAAAGATAGTAGAGCTGGAGGGTCAGGCGGAGAAGAGGGAGAGACAGGAGAGGAGGAACAACATAGTGATCAAAGGGAAGGTTTTCAAGGAGAAAGGAGAAGTTACGGGGTTCTTGAAGGAGGCGCTGGGAGTAGAAGCGGAAGTGCAGAAGAGCTATGTGGTGGATAGGGTGGGAAAGTTAGTGGTGGAGAGGCTCGGGAGCTTAGGGGACAAGGTGAAAGTAATGAAAAATAAAAATAGGTTAAAGAATGGAGAAGAAAGAGTGTTTATTGAGGACGACTTGACAAAGGAAGAAAGGAGGGTTAAGATTTACCTAAGGGGCATAGCCAGACGGGAGAAGGAAAGCGGGAAGGTGACGAGGGTCGAGTACCAGAAAGTTATAGTTAATGGGGAAGAATGGAGATGGAATAAGGAGAAGGCAGAGTTGGAGAAGCAGGAGGAGGCAAAAAAGTAAGAGGGAAGGTGGTAGTAGGAGGGGAGGAGGGTGATAGTAGGATGATGGAGCTGGGAGCTGGAAAAATGGCGGAGATGGAGGAAGGGGGGAGGAGAGATGGGAAGAAAGGATATGAAAGGGACGAAGAGGGGGAGGTAGGGAAGAAGGGCGGGGAGAGAAGCAGGGAACTAGGAAGCAAGTGTGAGAGAGTGGAGAGAGAAGGGGTGATAACAATAGGGTTTTGGAATGTAGCGGGAATAAAGTCAAAAGGACAGGATTGGAAATGGAAAAAAGACTTTGAGGAGTGGGTAATAGGGAAGGACGTAGTCGGGATAGTAGAGACTTGGATGGTGAAGAAGGAATGGGGGGAAGTAAAAGGAAGGTTACCGAGGGGGTTTAGATGGGAGATGAAAGAAGCAACGAAATGTGCGAAGAAAGGAAGGGCGAGGGGGGGAATGATTGTGGGATGGAGAGAGGACAAGAAAGGAAGAAAAGGGGAGTTTATGGAGGGGTGTGAAGGACTGGTGTGGGTAAAATACCAGCAAGGGGGATGTCAGACGAATGTGGGGGTGGTATATGTCAACAAAAACTGGGGGGAAATAAGGAAAGAGATTGAGGAGAGAACTGGAGAAGGGGGAAGGTGGATGGTGGGGGGGGATTTCAATGCGAGAATAGGAGAAGCGGGGGGAGGAATTAAGGAGGATGGTGCAATGAGGAAAAGAAATTCACAGGATAAATGTATGAATGGGGAGGGAAGGAGAATGAAGGAGTGGGTGATGGAGGAAGGTTGGGAAATATTAAATGGGTGCACGGAGGGCGATTGGGAAGGAAAGAAAACGTACATAGGGGCAAGAGGGGCATTGGTGATTGACTATGTAGTGGTGAAGGGGATAACAAGAGGAGAGATAAGGAGAATGGAGATAGAGGAGGTGTTGGGATCGGATCACCTACCGTTAAAGGTGGATATGTGGGTAGAGAAGGGGCACTGGAGTGATAGAGAGCAGGAAAGCGAGGTTCTGGAGTGCGGGTTAAAGGCGATGGAGGATATGAGGGGAAAGTTGGAGAGGATTAAATGGGAGGAGGTCAGTACGATAGAGGAGATGGAGGAGATAATAGTAGGATGTGGAAGGAAGAGAAAGGGTGAGAGAAAAGGTGGTGACGCATGGTTTGATGAGGAATGCAGGCAGGCAAAAAAGGAGCTGAGGAAGGCAGTGAGGGAGTGTGTAGGAGGCGGAAAGGGAGAGAGGAGGGTGGCGGAGATAAGGAGGAGATATGAAGATACATGCGAGAAGAAGAAGCTGCAGGCGGTGGAAAAAGCGAGTGAGGAATTGAGGGAATGTAAGAACGAGGCAGAAATGTGGAGGGTGCTGAGGAGAGGGGAAAGGAGGAGACAGGTTGGGGTGTCACTGAAGGAATGGACAAGGAAATGCAGGGAAGGGAGCGGAGTACCAGGAGGGATCGGCGAAGACAGACGTGGGGACAGAGGGGAAGAGTTCACGGAGGAGGAGGTGGAAAGGGCGTTCAAGGAAGTGAAATGTGGAAAGGCGGCAGGGAGGGATGGTATAAAGGCGGAGATGTGGAAGGAGATTGGGGAAAAGGGGAAGAAGAAATTCAGAGAGTTATTGAATCAGATGTGGAGGGGGGAGGTGAACTTACCGGAGGCTTGGAGGGTGGGGATGGTGTGCCCGGTGTACAAAGGAGGGGACGAGAAGGATGCGAGGAGTTATAGGGGGGTAACGATAACTAGTATTGGTTATAAGCTGGCAATGATGGTAGTGAGGAATCGGATGGAAGTGGAGGTGGAGGAGAAGGGGATACTGCCTGAGACGCAGGGGGGGTTTAGAAGGGGAAGGGGGACGAGGACGAGGGAGCAGGTCTTTACCCTGGCGAGAATGGTCGAGAGAGTTATGGAAGAAAAAGGTCTTTTTTTTTTTTTTTTTTTTTTACTTTTTTTGCACCATTCAACTAAATATGTAATTCACTTTCGATTAAGATAATAATATTTATCTGTAGAAGTATGGATAATTTATTAGTCATTTAATAGAAAGAGAATTAAGTTTTGCGTAGAATGAAGTAAATTTATACCTGATTTTAAAATTCGATTATTTTAATATTATAACCCTCTAACTTTAAGTCGGTAATTGTGTAGCCACCTACAAGATATTGTAGATATATATATATATATATTTGAAAATGTCGAATAACTCCGAAACAGTACAGCTAAACCAAATATTAGTTTAATAAACTGGAATTCATTTTCAATGAGAAATACAAAAAGTTAATAATATATGGGGAGTCCCCTTTAAATTAACAAAGTTTTATGGCGTGCAGGTATTACGTTTTAATCATAATTCTATGATTGAACAATCTGTATACGCGAAAACGATTTTTTTTTGTGAAGAAAATGACTCCATGTAACTTGATCTGAAACATATTTTCGTATTTTTAATATCGAAGGAAATATCGAGCATTTCGTAATTCCTGAAACACCCTGCATAAATGCGAATTTTTCGCAAAGTTAACAATGACTATACATTCGCATTTTTCGTATAGATATTAGACATATTTCATAATCAAATGTCAAAATACGTTTTGGCAGCACTTCACCAATAAAAGTTTTGCGGCTCGTAGGAATCCACACTCTGCGATGGAAATGATTAAATAAACTATATCTACTCTCAAAATAAGTGAAAATATTTTCTTTCTTATACACAAGTAACAAAAAAACGGTGTTATTGAGCGCTAATGGAATTATTGTATGTACAGGGTGAATCAAATTCGAGCCTCTTTACATCATTGACCTGCACTTTACTGTTATATGATGGTATATCTCGATATGCGAATTCCGAAAAATCAAGGGCTTCGCACCAAAAAATGAATCACGTAAGGTTTTTAATGCACTCATTTTTTATATTTTTCTTCTTTACTATACTTATAATTTCAAACGGTGCACTTTTGAAATTATTGAGTTAGTGATGCCATTTTGTAGAAAATTACTGACTCTAAAATTCGTTCTATAATTTTGTTTTATACAATACAATTAAAATATATTGTAGATTGTATTGTACAAAACAAAATTTTAGTACCACTTTTTGCTATAAGATGGCATCACTAACTCAATAAACGGTCTCCGCGAGGCGTGGGGGAATTTTTTTTGGGGGATGAAGTGGCGTCCGAAAAGTACTCTTATTAATGACAAGAATAAGAATTTTTATTTAGTTATGGCTCTCTGCGGAAATTGTGAAAAATCGACATTTATATCGATGTAAAAGGTTTCCGCGAGGCGTGGGGGGAAATTATTTTTTTTGGAGATGAAGTGGGGTCCGAAACGTTTTTTTGACTTTTGATTATGAAAGTACTCTTATCAATGATAACAATAAGCATATTTATTTAGTTATGGCTCTCTGCGGAAATTGTGAAAAATCGACATTTATATCGATATGTATGGTGTCTGCGAGGCGCGAGAGAAATTATTTTTTTAGAGGATGAAGTGGGGTTCAAAACGTTTTTTTGATTTTTGATTGATGAAAGAATGCTTATTAATGATAATAATGGGAATTTTTATTCAGTTATGGTAAATTGTAGAAACATTAATAAATACGGCTGCATTTAATTCGATAATTTATGGTTTGTAGGGGTAGTTACTAGTTTTGGTGTTGGTTTTAACCAGATACTTATTTTATTATATATTTAAAGCTAGTGTGACTAAATAATGATGTTAGCAAACAGTTTTTAACAATATGCTGATAACTGAGGCCTCGGGGTGGAAAAAAAGTTTTAGGGGTGAACGAGTTGGCGAAACGTTTTTTTTATTTCTGATATTGCAAGAGCGTTGGATGAAGATAATTATGAGATAAAAAAGAACTTTATGGAAAATGCGAACTTGGAGAAAAAACATAATCTTTTTTGATGGGGATGAAAAAATATAAGGGGTGAACATTAAGGGTTGATATTTTCTGTGGTGTTAATTTAGACCTTTCTTAATTGTATGTTTAAAACATTTTTCGATTTGCTTTTCTTTTCTCCGAGATATTAATTTTTGAAATCTATTGCTGGATCTATTGCTAACTTCACACCCGTGAAATTGATTCCAATCTTCTAATTTTAAATGAAACTCATTTTTTCTTTTTATTCACAGGTTTAAATTCAGAATTCTATAACTCACTTTTGGAGAAGGCCCGAAGAATTGCGTACTGCTGTTTTGATGATCGAAAAGAACATTCTCCTTCTCAGCGATGTATTGACTGAGTAATGGAGAAACCTCGTCGCCGAACAGTGATTGATTGTCTTTCCAGATCTGCCTTTTAACCTCAGTGTCTGTGTCCTCATACAGTTCCCTATCCTTGACCAGGACTTTCAGGTACTTGTCTTCGATGGTCGGTATGTTTCGCAGGATGGACATGACGATGGGCCTCAAGGACTTTACTTTGACTACAGGAAAGCTTTTCACTAGGAGTTCTTGAAGTTTTTTGTCACGTTCAGGGCCCTGTTTCTGTCCGATCTCTGTTATGTGAGATATGAGTTTCTCACGAAGCTCCTGAAATGTTTGATTACACAAAAATAATTGTAGTTAAAATATTTATTAGCATTAAGAGGAGGTTCCCCGCTACGCGGCCTTGAAACACGCAAGGAATCGAGGAGAAATTTTACACAGATTTTGTTCCCCTTCTACTACAGCCGAAGCGTGTGCTCGCGTATTCCCCTACATGTATCCTTCTCTTTCTAATACTTCCTCTTCTAATATTATTTGTTTGACACAGCATTTATTTTAAATAGCGCTACTCGGAGAGAAAAATATCTATTGATGCAATACCGAGCATAAAAAAAATAATCGTTTTTAATTCTAATATAAAATATATTATTGCATTTCAATGTACATAGTAACATTTTAAAAGAAAACATGTTTCCAAGTCATAGTTATCTATACGTATATACAAAACTTGACAATAAAAAAAATAAATGTACAAATATTTATGAGCAGTATAAAAATCTCAAAAACAATAAAATATAGTTTTGACTTATCTATTTTAAAATAAAAATATATTTATTAAATATATTTATATATATATATATATATATATTCATTTACTAGTAATTTATAAAATGAGCACATATAAAATATTGTATGTTATATATAAATGAAGCAACAGCCACTAATTATTTATTCTGCTTTATTTATATACTACTATTCTCTCTTGTTAAATTATATTAATTTCCGAACATATAAATTTTCAATAAAATATAACATAATTGTTCACAATTTTGTATCATTTATTCGGTAATTCTTATTTAAAATTTAATATTTTTTTATTTTTCGTATATTTCTAATTGTCTCCACGTTTCATACATAAAGTATATGTGCATTTTGGAACACTGTTACTATTCATGTGGCTATTTACAATATGAAAGTAATTAAAATGTAACTTTTATTTCTATATTAAAAAAATAACAATCTACATTTAAATAAACCCAGAAAAGTTTGAAATTAAACATAAGTCAATTAAATCTCACGAAAGTTCATTCTAAAGATTCTAGAAAGTACAATGAATATATACAAAAAAAAAACATTTTATTATTATAATGAGAAGCATTAGTAAAAAGCAGTACAATAGATCATAGAAATAAGTAAAATAATTTATTTTAATATTGTTTGCGTACTCATTAGAACACTTGTAATGTTTCATATTATTTATATCAGTTTCCAAAACGTGTTTCGCTCTGTCAAAGAATGGTTATAAAAGACCGAAACCGTCCCAGGAAACTGATATAAATAATATGAAGCATAAAAAGTGTTATAATTACAACACAAACTATATTAACAAGTTGTTTCATCAAGAGTACAGCGAAAAAAAAAATTATATTATATTCAGACAATATGACAAAAAAATGTATTTTAACAATATGTACAAATCAATAAAAAGTATTATTTTTAATTTGGTGATTTGACATTCGGGAAATAAATAAATTGTGAATTAATTCATAATCATAGTCCTTCAGTTCACAAGATAAAAAAATCGTAGGGAAATTTGAACTAAGAAAATTAACATGAGGAATTATAAATTAACTGACAAAGAAAATTAAGCAAAAATATTTTCTAAAAATTTTGACAGTTGCAGAAGTTTGCTAAAAAATCATTACTTTTTTTTTCGGTTAAAGAAATGAAATTTTGTATACATACTAAGATAATATTATTCAATGCAATACAAATTTGAAAAGTAAAATAATTGTATACAGGGTGTAATGTTAAAAGTATGACTTTTCAAACCAATATAATTTTTTTTTTTTTCTAATAGCACTGTACTTTACATTTTTTTAAATTGATATAAAAATAGGAACATTTTTGTATTTCATACAAGGTTGATCAGAGAAATAACAGTAAAGAAACAAACAATAATATTTTAAATTATTGTCACAATTAAAATTTCGCATGATTTTGGCTCATTTATAAGATGAACTATTATTTCGTACTCACATATAGATTTTCCATAACGCTAATTTAAATGAAAAATAGTATTTATTTGGAATTTGGTTTTCAATATCCTTTATTTTTGATGCTTGATTACAGTTATTTGTATTTTTTCCAACTATTCAATTCATTCTTAAAATGTCATAATTCAAGAAAAAATAAAAAAAGTATAGGGTGAAATTTAACAAAATTACGCCTGTTTATTTTTTAAAATTATTTTCCGAGCATCCTGTATAAAAATATTTCATATTTAAAGTTATTATTAAACACAAAAAAGTAATGTTTTTTTTTAGTATACCACTTATTTTTTTTAACTGGTAATTAAAACTACTAACTATTTTATATTGTTGTAAAGACAATTTAAAGAGGAATATAATAAAAATATAATATATATGGTGTTCTGTTTAAACCAACAAAGTTGATACCAATCCCATAAATATGGATTATTTTTGTCTCTTATTTTTATTGAATGTTGCCTTATAAATTGTAATTGAAATATAAAATTATTTATTTTTTACTGTATATGTTTTTAAAAGTATCCCATTAGAAGTAGATACAAGAAAATTATTAACAAACATCATTTAGTTTAAAATATATTTGACGTGAAGTAAATTCCATAATAATATAATTACTATTATTACATTATTATAATGTTTAATTAAAATACATTTAAAAATACTGCATTTCAGTAAATTACATATAAATATTATATTATTTTTTCGGAAAATATAAGTGGCATTTAATTTCATTTTATAGTAAAAATCAATCTAAAATACTAGAGAGAATACTAATTATTCTGTTAGAATAATGAATGTTTTATTCTTCCAAGAATATATTTAAAATAATAACTACAAAACTATTTACCAAAAGCATAATTTATAAACGGAAAAAATGTATGAATTTATTCAGGGATTGGTCGATTACTTACTTGCAACAAGATCTCCAGCGGAATTTTGTGTATGTTGCCATTTTAATTTTTTTGCGTACACTAATTTGCTGTTATCCCTACTTTGTTTTTTTTTGCAACAAACGTAACCTTCTTTCTACACTTATTCGCTTTTCCCATTTTGAACACAATGATAAAACAATGAACACAAAACAAATTAAACTCCCAACGCCCCTAGAGCGATATTCTCCACTCGGAATAAAGAAAGGAGGAATGCTAAAATTTTGTTAGTAAAACCAAAAACGTGTCCACTTGATTTTGCCATTGTAAAATACCCAAATATGAGCCGGTGAAAATAATCCAGGTGGCCCTTTCTTGGAATACGGCCACCCTAAAGGATCCACTTGAGTATGTATTGTTTTTTTTTTCTTCTTCTTTTGAAAAATGAATATATTAGCTTTGTTACAGTAAGGTTCTTTTTGTAATATTTTGAAAAGCCGTATAAAACAGTGATAATAAATAACTAAAAATCAAATTTCCACAATCAAAATTTATACTTTTAATTTGCTAATTATTAAATATTTGCATTATAATAAAAAATATATATTTTAATTTATTTTCAAGAAACATCAATATTGATTTCGATTTTGTTTTTTATTTCTTATTAAATCATCCCATGTTTAATAGTATCTGTTTACAATGTGGATTTAAATTTTGTTCGATTGAAAAAAAAATATTGAAAATCTTTTCTTTTTATTATGACAAACTAGTTCTTTTATTACATATTTGTTCTGTACTTAAATAATGTAAGTAGTAACGATAACAAAATTGTAAATACTTATTTGCAACAATTATTTTATATTTCATTTAAAAATGATGTATGTTACAATTATATAAAATCTGTTAGAAGTACTAATACAAATTTTTCTTTGTTTTAATTGGCGATATATTATAATAAATTATTTGTGTAAATATATTTTATATTGAATTAATCGTTATTTTTATAGCCTAAATTTATTTTTTATTGCGATTTTAAATATCTGTAATTTAAAATATGTAATTATCCCTATTATAAAATAATCAGTGTAGAAGTAAGGGAATATTACTGCAGAACAAAAAACGGACATTACTAATTTATATTAATAAATTAATAATTAGAATTTCAAATCCGCAGCCTATGAAATTTTATCCACGTGTTTTAATTTATTTCTGATCAAGAAGCTTATTCCGCAAATACTCGAGTCCGAAAAAAAAACTCATCATAAATTATTTCGTGTTTGTAATGCGTCAGTCATCCGAATGAAGAAAAAACACCGCATCGACGAGAAGTCGTGTGAGAGAGTTGACATTATTGAGAAGTGAGAGCGCCGATGAAGAGGGCCGGCTGTGTGGGAAGAGTAGGGATAGCACACGAGAAGCGACATCGCGCAAACCGTAATGAAATTCTAAAAATATGAAAAACGCCCGATATTAATTGAAACTTATTTTAAGATCAAATTTTATAAAAACCAATGTTACCATATTGGCTAAAGAATAAACTTCAAATTTGTTGGTGTCAAAAGTTAGTTTTTGTCGTATTTTTGTTTTAAATAAAGTACAAAATATGAGTAAAATATTCAAAAATCATGTTAAAATACATATATTTGCATGGAATAAATAATTTATAAAATGAAATAAAACGCATTATATTAAAATAGACATCTTGAGGAATATGTAGTTTGTTTTTCCATACGTATATGTAAAAAAACAAAGCCGATAGAAAGGTGGGCGTTTGTTCGTTTTCGCGGTTATTTGTGCTGGCGCGCGAGCGGTGAACCTCCTCTTAAAACTATATGAGAGTGATGACCAATTTTGTTTTCGTGTTTGTTTTCTGGCATAGGTCAGATTTTTTGCGATTTCTGCTTGTGTACTTTTTCAGTGCATGCTACATCTTGTTCTGGTTACATGAAAATATGCATTTGTTCCGACTGAGTGCAAGAAAACGACACTGACTTGGGGAGTGAGTGCACGAGTTCCAGTGCAATATAGCTCATAAAACAACGAGTCATGTGATAATTTGTGATGAATTGTTGGAATATTTATTACTTCAATGTACTTATTATACGAATTCTCGTACATTTTTTAGTAATCTTTTTGTCATATCTATATGAAATATATTTATCTCACGTCAATGCTGAATTGCACTCAGTGTTTGAAACCAGGGCAGTGCAAAACGTCACAGCTCTTATGCGCACTAGATTCTGTGTAAGCAGAAAACATTATAAGACTTATTTTAATATATTTTTTTTTTAAATTAAATACAAACAGGAAGATACAAAGGATACACTTCACATCAAGGGGTAGATCGAGACAACTTTAATAACAAACAGGTATATCATGGTTAATAAGCCCATACCACAAAAATTTTGCAAAATAGCAAAACACTTAAATTTTAATGAGTTGTTTCTTATTACAATAAAATATATAGTAGATTCAAAAATGAATAATTTATAATTTAAAAATTTTCTGATTGTTTTATGACTTTTCTCCAAATTATATTTTTTGTCCTGAATTAAGGGTCAAATTTAATAAAAATGCACAATATTGTTAATAAATTATATTAAAAAAAAATAGTTGTCAAAAAAATATTATTCGGCCCACAAGCAAAACTACCCTAACTATTGGGTGAAAAAATAACATAATTCTCTGAATTCTCCTGATAACTGAATTATTTATTCCCGACAGTTTTTTTTTTTTGGTTGGTCACTACCCTGTATAGAGGTGTGTCAATATTTTTATAAAAAAATGTTTTCATCAATAAATGGCAAACAACGATTCTCGGTTGTCTACCTTGTAGACTCGAATCATTGACAATGCCACATAAAATTAAGCAAAAGATAATGCTTGCATCGTTTTCTTTTTATTATGAATAAATGGTTCTCAAAATATAAGCAGTATTTTTTTGAATCAGCTGATCAGTTTATTGCCAGCCACATGCACATTTCAAAATAGTAACATATTTTTCTATAAAACACTACGACTGAATGTTATAAACTACTAGGATTCCTAAAACGTAATTGTAGTGACTTTAAGTCCACAAATACTGTTGTTAACTTATATCAGTCCCTTATTCTATCTAAAATCAATTATTGCGCTACTGTGTGGACTCCTAGATATTTAATACACATAAACACGCTTGTTCGAGTTAGACAAGGAATTTTTAATATTTCTCAAAAATTCCTGTCCTTGTGCCGAAACTAGTACAATGAAAAGGGACGCATTTTATTTATGCGTGGACTCGACTTTGGCCAGCGTGGATTGACCAGATGGGGTGCAGTTCACGGAATTAGCCAACGCCGGGTCAGGTACCCGGTCCCGTGATCCATCCCGAGGAAGAGGAGAGCATCTTCCCCCACTTTATTGTATATATTTTTTCTTTCTTTGTAAATAGTTGTATTTTTCTGTAGTCATTAAGCTTAGAACTGTATTAGAGTGAAGTTGAAATAAAAAGGTAAAGTGGTACAAAATTTATTTTTATATCTTCGAACAACCAAGTCCAAAAGTCGTTATAATCGTCGCCTTACAAACGACACCGTCTTTCAAGACAACTCAATAACGCTCGAGAAGGTTAATAAACGCTTTCTTAAATACCTATACTTCATAAAACACAAAAAATATCCAGAACTTCACACAAGTTATTCTGCACTCATAGACGAATTTAAATTTGATACTATACACAAAAAACATCGCTACATATTTTTGATTGATTTATATAAATTAATTCATAATTTTACTGATAATTCTGAATTGTTATGTAACATCGATTTTAATGTGCCCAGACTATTCTGTAGATATAAGCAAACATTTAATTATGCAACGCCACGTACTTCTCACTACATGTTTTCTCCATTATATAAAATGATACGGAATTATCATGAAATCTAATGTTTTGTCGACATTTTTACACCCTGTATAAAACAATTTATGTTTGACATTAGCGAATGTGTATTCTGAATTCATTATATACCTGTACTCACACTGTACAACTATATTTAGTTTAGTTTATACATATATATTTCTGTGTAATTAGGCTCTGCTTATTGAGAAATAAATTATTATTATTATTATTATAACAATATAAAATAATTTTCATTTATGATAATATTTACCTCAACCACTGATGTATGAAAATCCAGTCTGCGCATGCCATGGAGATCCAACAATGGCAGCATTGGCCTAAGTGATGGAAGTAAAATTCCATTGGTGAGCTGCAAACATTCAACATTTATATATTATTCAATATATTGTTTATTTTATTATATATTATGTAATCTAATGTGCGAATTATTGTGACAAGAGGTGAAATTTATTATTTATAAAAGGTTACAAACAAATAATTACATATTGCTTTATTTCAGTTTTAAAAAAAATATATTTCAAGAATATTTTTTAGAGTATTAAAAACTATTAAATGTATCCATTTAATTTATGTTTATACCAGAATCCATATTATCGAAATCCTACCAAAGCAATTTAGACGATGAAAAATAATTATAATGAATACTTGTCTTTTGGAATAAATCATAATAATAACACTCCACAAAAATTATTTTTTGGAAGTATTCAATATTTGGATGGCGTTTTTTTATAAATTTTGTTTTTGAAGTGACCCCATAGAAATCGCATGATGTTAAATCAGAAATACTTGTTGGGCAGTTGTTAGTGCCACCGCAACCAATCCAATAATTGGGAAAATTAAATATTCGCCCACATTTAAAGCATAATGGGCCGGACATCCAACATATCTCCTGATTTTCACATGCAACATCTAACGCAGAACCAACCTGGTCGATTAAAAGGTTTAAATAAGAATTAGAATTTCCATAAATTTCAAATGGCTTAAAAATATTATCCTTAAAATTACCAGCCCTGTGTATCCTTGGATTTTTCTGGATCTAGTATTGCGTTTTCTGTATGTTGGGCTTGTAACCCAGTGGAACAACCGATGTGAAGATGGCCACGGATATTCCAGCCACGGATTTTCCCGGCGCATTCACCATGACCAAATGAATTTTAATTATTTAATATAATCCACTATCAACAGCAAAGATTTAGTAATTTAACTTGCAACATATTAGCATTTATATTTATGACATCGTTAAATATCAGTATATGTGCACTTTAAAGTGTAATGTTTCAAAGTTGAAAATCATAAAGTTGTCCGCACTTTAGATTCGTTCTTTGTGCATTATTATGTTGCTAATAGCTTACTAATTCATAAACAATTAACAGTTTTGAGAGAACTCGTCAATTTATTTTTTTATGATTTTTTTCACCAGCCACAGATTCTAAACGATTACAGTTTTTTTTCAAAGTTGAAAATGACAAAGTTGCCCGCACTTTAGATTCGTTATTTTTGCATTATTATGTTGCTAATAGCTTATTAATTCATAAACAATTAACAGTTTTGATAGAACTGGTCGTTTTTTTTTTAATAGAAAAATTTTTGAATGAAAGTTATAGGTCTTGAAAAACTAAATACTTGTTGTTATATACATTTTTATTGTATGACCTATAGTTTTTATGTTATAAGCGGAAGAATTTCGTCTACCTGATAAATTATCTTAGAAATATTCAATTATTCTAATGTCAAATAAAATGTCAAAATCATACTTGAATAACATTATAAAATAAATTGTAACATTGGTCGCGTTCAGGGAACTGTAGCGCTTAAGCGCTTTACAAAAGCGGTTTCGCTGAACGGTACCGCTTTATGTGTGGCGCTGTACCGCTTTATCAAGCGGTAAAGCATATATTTTTTCTGCTTGATCGCTTTTCAAGCCGTGCAGCTGTAAACAAAACCGCCATATTTTCGTGAACGTCCATAACATCGAAAGCGAGTTCAGGGAACATCAAGCGCTTTGCGCTGTAGCGCTACATATCTAAAAATTCCCTGAACGCGACCATTCTTCTAAATACTGGGCTTTAACTGACAACAATCTATATTTTTCATGATGGAAACTTTACCATTTTAATAGTATTTTTCTTTTTTTTGGTAAATTTTTTTAATTGTTAACATTTTCAGAAAATAAGTTTTATGCTTTATGAACGAATTATATATATATATATATATATCATTAATCGAAAATGGATATTGGTCTTATCGTGTGTCCAAATAGAAAAAGTCGCCGCCTGTTTTTTAGAAACTATTAATGCCGATAGGCATTAAGTAATAAATTTGTTAATAAAATAGGTCATTAAAAGTTGTTGGTAATAATTTTGAAGTTTGTAAGTCATTCGATGGGCTGCGCAATAAACACTTGTAAACAAAATATTGTTGTTATCTAAAAAATTAATAAATATCTCCTGAAATTACATTATTTTTTAAGTCATAAGTATATGAAAATATAAAGTTAAACATGATTCTTGAAAGACAAGTCAACTGAGACATGCACCACAAATATAATCTTGTATTTCATTGTTTTCTTTAAAGAATGTACATTCTTTATGGTAAAAATATAAGCATTGGGTACATTTTATTTCTTCAGTTTTCCGGCTGCATTTTCGGCAATTATATTTTACCATAGTTGACTTTTTAATGATTATGTCTTTTAGATAATCTCGGTATAAGGATGGCTCAAATAAATCAGACATTGGTATATTACGTAAAATACATTCTGCGTAATAAATGATATATATGCCACAATTCCAACTGTCTGACTGAGTTGGATATTTGTTGTCTACTAATTTAATATTTTCTGAACAAATAATTTTCATTTTATGGTCATAATAATTTTTTTTATGGCTTCTAGTGGAAGCAAGGTCAAAAAAGTACAAATTATCATTTTTTTTATGTATCATCATCCAGTGGCATTTGTCATAGATTGGCATAATGAATTCATTAGTTGTAATACAGACTTTCACGGTCATTTATACTTATAATTTAATCTACATTTGAATTCTGTATATTTTGTTCATTAAACATTTTATAATAATGTTCATTGTGATTAGTCTTTTTGTCAAATTTAAAATCTTTAAAGTATGTTTTTATAGTTTTTTGTTTAAAGTAAGAATGATTAGGTTTATTTCTTTTTTGCCAGGACTCTTCTTCCACGTGCTCCGATATTTTTCTTTTTGTGGCACACTTCTTTCTGGGGATCTGATGAAGATGTTCTCTATAGGTAGCAAGGATATATTTTCTTATTTGTCTCAGGAAGCGGGAGCATTTCTGGTGAAGCATTTTATTTAATATATTATTTTTTAATAGACCGAACCAGTTCTCAACTAAAGCATTGCTACATCTTGGGGACAAAGTACCACTCCATAATGGCAAATAGGGAATATATTTTTTTAAAAATGTTTCAGATAAACCATGTACATATAATTTATTAAGTAAATGTGAACTGGTATTAGATTTTATTGATGTTAAAACAATTTCATATATATTGTTATAATGTAAATAAAACATATTGTTTTTGTAGAACGAATCAGTTGATTCTTGTTGGTCATAATATATTTTCCAATTATCATCATCCTCGCAAATTTGACAATTATCTGTATTTGATATAAGTTTTAATAAATTTGCTTTTGCGTTTAGTATCATTTTTGTCTCGAATTTTGAAGAAGAAATAATAAAAATATTCTTTATAACATTGGTTAATCTACTAAAACAATGAATATCATATATAGAAGCGAAAATTTCTTTATAATAAATTCTTGTTTCTATATTTGGCACAAGATCTTTGATATCTTTGCACATGTTCTTCATCAAGTGAGCACAGCATAATTTTAAAATAATAAATTTATTTTCATCAGTAGATCGACCGCTTAGAAATTCAAATTTTTTATTACAATATTGTAATAGTGTAAGGCCATTAAATTTTTCACACACTGCATTTATAATTGCCAAACTAAAGTCTGATGTAATTGTACTGAACGGAGGCCAATTCATATTTTTACCTAAATAATAAGTTTTAAACACTTGTAGCCATAGTGCAATATCATATTTGCTATGTTGTGAAGAAATCATTTCAAATACGATTTTTCCAATATTAGTTTCGACTACTGCAGAATAGTATAAAATACGTTTACATTGTCCTGGATTTCGTACCACAGAACCTGTAGCATCAATATGTAAATTTGGAAGAGAAGATGTAAGTTTGGCACATTTAAGGAAGTGTAATTGTTCTTTGCTATGTACAAAAATTTGGAATGGGAAAATTATCTTTTGAAAATATTGTTTATTTTGATTTTGCATTAAAATAACATCCAAATAATCATTTTTAGATTTGTCCAATTTTGAATTCGCTTCAGATTTAATTTTCCTATATACACATTCGGACTTAATTGTACCTAAATTTTTTGTAAACCCTAATAATTTTAAATTAGATCTGTTTATGTCGTTACTACGGATGTCTAAAGCAGTATTTGTCTTTAATCTCTGACCGAGAATTGTTCTTTCTATTCCTTTCACATAACTAGATAAGGAGAATGGAGATAGAGGAGGTGTTGGGATCGGATCACCTACCGTTAAAGGTGGATATGTGGGTAGAGAAGGGGCACTGGGGTGATAGAGAGCAGGAAAGCGAGGTTCTGGAGTGCGGGTTAAAGGCGATGGAGGATATGAGGGGAAAGTTGGAGAGGATTAAATGGGAGGAGGTCAGTACGATAGAGGAGATGGAGGAGATAATAGTGGGATGTGGAAGGAAGAGAAAGGGTGAGAGAAAAGGTGGTGACACATGGTTTGATGAGGAATGCAGGCAGGCAAAAAAGAAGCTGAGGAAGGCAGTGAGGGAGTGTGTAGGAGGCGGAAAGGGAGAGAGGAGGGTGGCGGAGATAAGGAGGAGATATGAAGATACATGCGAGAAGAAGAAGCTGCAGGCGGTGGAAAAAGCGAGTGAGGAATTGAGGGAATGTAAGAACGAGGCAGAAATGTGGAGGGTGCTGAGGAGAGGGGAAAGGAGGAGACAGGTTGGGGTGTCATTGAAGGAATGGACAAGGAAATGCAGGGAAGGGAGCGGAGTACCAGGAGGGATCGGCGAAGACAGACGTGGGGACAGAGGGGAAGAGTTCACGGAGGAGGAGGTGGAAAGGGCGTTCAAGGAAGTGAAATGTGGAAAGGCGGCAGGGAGGGATGGTATAAAGGCGGAGATGTGGAAGGAGATTGGGGAAAAGGGGAAGAAGAAATTCAGAGAGTTATTGAATCAGATGTGGAGGGGGGAGGTGAACTTACCGGAGGCTTGGAGGGTGGGGATGATGTGCCCGGTGTACAAAGGAGGGGACGAGAAGGATGCGAGGAGTTATAGGGGGGTAACGATAACTAGTATTGGTTATAAGCTGGCAATGATGGTAGTGAGGAATCGGATGGAGGTGGAGGTGGAGGAGAAGGGGATACTGCCTGAGACGCAGGGGGGGTTTAGAAGGGGAAGGGGGACGAGGGAGCAGGTCTTTACCCTGGCGAGAATGGTCGAGAGAGTTATGGAAGAAAAAGGATGTATGTATGCGGTGTTTGTGGATTTAAAGGCAGCGTATGACTCGGTACCGAGGGTGAGTTTGATAGAGTGTTTGAGGAGGAGAGGGGTGAGTGAGGGGATGGTTGAGTGGGTGAGGAGAGTGTATGAGGAGACATGGGTGGTGGCGAAAGTGGGGACGGATGTGTCAGAGTGTTTTAGGACTTGGGAGGGGCTGAGGCAAGGGTGCCCGCTGAGCCCGATATTGTTTAATATATATATGAGTGAGTTTGAGGATGTGATGAGGAAAGGGCAGGCGGGAGGGGTGGTGATGGGTAAGAGGAAAGTGTGGATGTTAGCGTATGCGGATGATGTGGTGTTGATGGCTAGAGAGTATGAAGGAATGAAAGAAATGTTAGAAAGAGCAGAGAGGTTCATGGATAGGAGGGGGATGAGTGTGAATGTGGAAAAAACAAAGTGGGTGAGATTTAGGAACAAAGGAAGGGAGGGGAAGGTGAGAGAATTGAAGTGGAAAGGGGTGGTAATTGAGAGGGTTAAAAGCTTTAAGTATTTAGGGTTCATATTCAAAGGGACAGGAGGGTATGAGGAGCATGTGAGGTGGGTGCAGAGTAAAGCGAGGAAGGCGTGGGGGATGGCATGGGGGAAGTGGGGGAAATGGATGAGGAATAATGTGAGAGTGACGTGTAAGATATGGGATGCGTGTGTGAGATCGGTGCTGATGTATGGAGTGGAAGTGTGGGGGACGAGAGGGTATGAGTGCATGGAGAGAGAACAGATGTGGTTCCTGAAGCACATGTTGGGGGTGGAAAGGTCCACGCCCAGCTACATAGTGCTTCAGGAGACGAATAGACAGAGGCTAGAGTACGAGGCAATGGTGAGAGTGGTGAGGTATGAGATGAGATTGTGGGAACTGGAGGAAGAGAGATTGGTGAAGGATGTATGGATGACGAGCGTGTGTGGGGGTGAGGGTAGATGGAGGGGTGAGAGGAGGAAAATGTATGAGAGGGTAGGGTTGTCAGAGACGAAAGTAATGGAATGGATAGGGAATGGGGTGAAGGTAGATGAGTGGGTGAAGGTGAGAGGGAAGGAGGTGGAAGGGCAGGAAAGGCAAGGGAGTATAGAGAGAAGTGAGTACAATGATATGTATGGGAGGTGGCAGGTGCATGGAAGGGTACCGAGATATTTGATAGAGAGGGGATGGAGTAGAGAGGATAGGGTGATTGTGGCAAGAGCGAGGTGTGGGTCGGAGGAGAGAGGAAGGAAAGTATGGATGGGGGAAGAATATGGAAGGTGTGTTCTGTGTGAGCACGGAAAGGATACGTGGGGGCACTTAGCGGAGGAATGCGAGGGGGTGAAGAAGGAATGGGTGGGAGCGAAAGGGAGTAGGAGGGTGATAGAGTGGATGAGAGAGGATGGGGTCGGGGTAAGGACGTTGGAGAAGCTGGGGAGGGAAAGGGAAAGGAGAAGGGAGGGTGGTAGTAGAGTTTAGAAATTATGTTTATGTTTATTCTATGCCAATAAAGGTCTTTTTTTTTTTTTTTTTTTTTTTTTTTTTTATATAATGGGAAAAATTTATTGATGTACTAAGTACTTTTACGAAAACGCTTAAATTGCATTTTACTAATTCATATTTAAATTTTTTACAACCAACAAAAGCACATTTGGCGTATACACAAATATATTTTTTCAAGTATTACAGGATTTTATATTGATTACACATGTAGTATTTAAATGTTTTGAATATTGTTTAATGATGTAAGGATAAACGTAGGGATCTAATTTAATATTGTCAATGTACATCGTTTCAGCTTGTTTTCCTGATATTGTAAAATATCCTTCTATAAACGAGTATTTGTTTTCATTAATTTTCTCGGGGAAGATGTTTATAGTTGCTTTAGGCAGAGGATAATTATGTTTTTCAATTGATAAGTTAAAAAATAAATTAACATTTGCAGAGTCCGTGGATATGTCTCGAGTAGTGTTGTCACTATTATCATTCAAATCACCTATGGTAATAGAATGTGCTGAATTATCAACGGATTTAACATCAGAACTAATATTCTGATTTTTAATTTCGTTATCATTATTATAATGATTCGTATCCAACATTTTATTGTCTGAGATATTTTTAGACGATTTAGACATTAACCGGCAAATTTTACATACATTTCGGCGAATAGTATTATATAGTTTCCTACGATTATTCCAATTGTTATCACCAAAAAAATATAATGTAGCATCTTTTAATATAGGAGACGAAAACTTGTTTCGTCCTATTGTACTACGTGAAACTCTTCCAATAAAATATGACGCAAAGCCATCAATTGCAACTACCATTATGATTTATTAAAAATAGCTTTAAACGAGAAATATAACAACGAAACAAAATTAAAATAACACTATTCTAAATAAAATATAACAATAAAACAAAACGAAAGTAACAAAGTATGATAATGATTTGAAATGCAGGTTAAATTTGCTTCAGCAAAACACGTGCAGAACAGTCCAAATGCTACTGCGCACTGAGGCGACGGCGAAAAATAACGCCTTCTGTGTGTACTAAATCTTTGCTGTTGATAGTGGATTATATTAAATAATTAAAATTCATTTGGTCATGGTGAATGTGCCGGGAAAATCCGTGGCTGGAATATCCGTGGCCATCTTCACATCGGTAGTGGAACATGCATTCATCAGTAAAATAGACTGCAAAAAGTTTTGGTTTGTATTTGACCCTGCATTATTTCACAGATTATATGCCTGCATTCTTCATCCACTAGTAGTATCTTCTGATGACATTAATGTATGTAGGGATGATATTCATGCTTCTTCAAAATCTTATGTACAGAGAATTTAGACACGTTGCTCTCACTAGCAATACATCGTATGCTGGTTGTTGATTCAGCATTTATCAAACCCAAAATTCTTTCTTCCAATTCATTGTTGCATCTTCTGTTCCGTTTGCCGTTAATGTTTTTGAATTAATATTCATTGAAATTGGACTATTAAAATACCTTTTGAAATATCTGCCGCTACACTTGCTGTATTTTCAATTTTTTTCACAAACTTTGTAATATAGACGGAATTGGTCGATTGTTAATTTTAACCGAAATTAAATCACGAACTATGCGTAAACCAACGCCACTGTAAAATGTTTTTATAATGAAAACCCTCTCATCATTGGAATAACTCAGATTATTATTCATAACAATTATAATGCATAAATTGATATCTGAATAGCAATAGTATATTTCATTAGGAGTTCAGAAAAAAGGATTTTTCCGTGCGCGCTGACCGTCATGCAAGCACGGAAAAATCCATTTCTGGACGTGTAATGAACGCTATTTTTTATTATACTTATCTGAAAACAACAATATAAAACTAAATATTTAAATTATTTGATAATTACACTAATTCTAAAGAAATTTAAATGCAATACCTGTTTTTCGGAATTTGATCTGGTAAGCACTTTATTTCAAAATACAATATCAGTATATTCTAAGTCTGTGTACATTTGAACAAATTTACGAATTTCACAGACGGAAAATAAAACGTCAGTGAAACACAGAAGTGAAAAATACATCGTTGCTATGGAAATCGGTTAGTGCACGGAATGATCGCACAAACAAACTTTTTCTGTGCGGTCGCCTGAAAAAGTGACGATTCCATCATTCTAGGGGCATATGGAATCAACGTGTTTTCAGATAAGTATAATAAAAAATTATTTTCACTATGACATTTGTCAAACTCATGGCAGGATTTTTATTAAATGAAACATTGTTCAACTTATTTTTATTATTTTTGAGGTAGATTCTGATACAATCGTAAATTAAATCAATACATTTAATGCAGTTTTTAATACTCTAAAAAATATTCCTTTATGATTTTTCTCTAAAATTAATAGGGAAGCTATTAATTACACATATTTAATTTTAGATATTAAATTCCTACGTTCGCCCCTTATCCCAGACACTATTGTTAGGAGTAGTAGAATTGACAATAGATAACTCACATCCATTTTCCCTATTGTTTTGATTTTCACATGCACATTGTTTTCAATTATATTTAACTTGAAAACAATTTGGATTTCAACAATAATATATAGATACATTTTCTTATGGAATTTTTAATTCTTTCATATTTATTTGCAACACTTTTTGTGGCACGCTCTCTCTGCGTTTGTTTACCTCTTAAATACTCTTAATTCCTAAATAATTTATATATTATTGTATTCTGAATTCCACTATATTTCTTTACTCAAATAAATACATAACCTTATAAACAGTAAAAACAAATGCATCTGTTTTTTAGAAAAATGTTAAAATAACAAATGATTTTTTGTTTGAAATCAATGCTTTCCGTATAACTATTTAATATGTAAATTAAATACCTGAAACTGTTCGATTGCTTTTAAGGGATCCGTGCAACTTAGAAGGGCTTGCTTCAAATAATTCGGGCCATTCACATTTAATGCCTCCAGTGGAAAATCTGATCTGGACGACGACATCGTTTCTGCTTATTATCAGTTCACACTATTGTTTAAAGTTACAAATTTAATTAATTTCCTATGTGCACATTTGTTTATTTTTATTTGTTTAATAAAGACCGGGATCTATACGATTTTCTATGGAGCGGGACTTACATTGATACACAGGATTGCCAATCTAAATTAAATCATAGATTGTTTATAGTATTTGGCTTTACAACCTAAGTGCCGATATCAGGGGTGGTCGGATCATATTTGAAATTGGGAAACACGGCTTTAGTTGTCCACTTGAGCACTGGAGGCGCTGAAATCTCAAGTGGAAAATTTAAAATACTTTATTATTGGGTTTTTACAATGATTTATTTATTATTGGTGACTTTTGTCGCCCTATAAGGTATATTTCTTAAACATTTATACTTTTAATTAAACATTAAAGATGTTCTAAATAAGGATCAGTTTGCCATATTACAATTTGATTGATGTAAATCATAGAAAACCTAAATGTAAATCATGTGAATTTTTTTTGACAGTTTTTTTTGTATACGTCAGAAGTTTCTTCACTTTTTCTTATAAAACTACAATTTGTAGTTTAAAATACGTTTGCTTATTAATTTCTATGAATTGTAAATTTTTGAAAGAATATACATAACTTAAAATTATGATCCAATCAAGCAATAATTATTGATATGATTTATTTCCCACATTCTCAAAATATGTTTTCGGTCTATAAATCTTCATTTTTTATTATATAGTTTATGCTTTTTACAATTGTATTTAACGTAGACGTTTTTGAAGTAATATTTATATCCATATTTTTCTAGATTCTTTAAGGAAAGGAGTTCATAAAATTATCCAGCTGGGAGATATTAATTAATTCAAATTATAACTGTTGTTAATATGTTTTAATTAATGTATGAATGTAATAACAGGTTAAATGATACTTTTATAAGTTTAATATATTTTACTTAAAAATATTGTTGTTTTTATATGTTATTTTTTATGTATTTTTTCAAATAATTTTATTAATTGCAATTTCTTATTTGCATGATATACTGATATTTTTTTCTGTAAAATAGCACATTTATAAAAAAAACTTTTATATAAATAATTTGAAGTAAAATAGTGAACAAAAAATTATAAATAGAAAAATGTTCAAAAGTCCCGCCATTAGTTATATTATAGTGTGTATATGAACCTAACCTCAAAAACCTTATAAAGGTTCGAAACTTGAGAAATAGTTGTCCACTTGAGCACTGGATGGCGCTGCGCGTGTTTCCCGCTAAATACATGGATCTGGTCCTCTTATACTTTATCTCTATGGCGCCGATTCACAATCATCCGAGAAAGAAACGAAAATGGGAAAGATAACTCGTAGCATTTGCGCATTCATTCTCAATTGTCCGGGAAAGGCCGGTAGGGTAATCTGTGGCCGGACTATTGAGAATGAATGCGCAATTTTGAATCGGCCCTAATATGACTAAATTTAGAGTGTTTGCTGCGAACAGATGTAGGCCTGTAGACTGTATTTCAATTACAAAACTCGCATTTACGACTTTACGTTCCACAAATAATTACAAAAGCACTTTTCAATGAAGTCATCTACATAATTAATATTCTATTTATTAATCCTATCAATGAAAATTAAATCTTCCTGGGTAATTATTGTTTATACAAGACGTTTAAACAATTTAAAAAAGTGATTCAAATTAACTTTTAAAAATATCCAAAGAAATAATTATCTTTTCTATGGAAGGAATTAATAATACATATTAATTATTTAGTAAAAAGTGTAATGTAAATCGCGGTAGTTAATTTCGAACGTGTTTACTTCCAAAAAAAATATTTCATAGTTTTAAAATTGTGTAAAGAAGTGTTTATATTGAGTTATTTTAAGTAATTGTGAATTCAATATGTGCCGTTTCATTAAATTGTTGAATTTTAAATAATTTACTAGAATTTATACTTTGAGGTTATGTAGCGTGTATATCTTCTAGAGTAACCCAACAAGCGTGTTTAATAACAAAAAATGTGTCTATTTTGAGTTATTTTATTTAAAAAGAAAGAATATATACGTAAATGTGTACCGGTTTTCATCGTTGACAGCATTTTAATTGGATATTAAAGAAATTGGTAAATATTTTATTAATGTGGTTAATGCCTAGTATAGCCCCCCCCTTCAAATTTCAGTTTCTATTCGAAAACCCCTACAAAGGGGTGTTTTTTATGATAACAGATAGACGTAGGAGTGGATTTTTAGTGGTTTTAGGGGGTTTTCACTTATATTTTTCTCACAATTTAGCTCGAAAGTCGGGAGGTTATGTCACTGAATTTTTGTATTTCCACCACACTAAAAAGCATTATTTTGTTATTTAACGCACATATTTACACTTTCATTACACTGCATCATACTTTTATTGAGTTAAAACAGCAATTAATTGAGAAATTAACGAAAATATATTTCGCAAAAATACGTCATTCATGGAGCGATATGTGAGATTGTTTCCTTGTGTTTTCATCTGCGAATGATCCCATTAGTTCTCAATACTGACGATAGATAGCCAACGATAAGTACAGTTTCCTACATTTTGTTTTAAAACGTCTTTCTATCGAGAAAAATCTTATTTTCTTTCATTTATTCTATGCAAAACCTAGCCATTACCTAACCTAACCTGACACCTTTTTTAAGGGAATCACTCTTTTATATCATTTCATCTATGCAAAACCTAAACATTGCCTAACCTAACCTGACACCTTTTTTAAGGGAATCACTCTTTTATATCATTTCATCTATGCAAAACCTAAACATTGCCTAACCTAACCTAACACCTTTTTTAAGGGAATCACTCTTTTATATCATTTCATCTATGCAAAACCTAAACATTGCCTAACCTAACCTGATACCCTTTTTAAGGGAATCACTCTTTTATATCATTTTATCTATGCAAAACCTAAACATTACCTAACCTAACCTGATACCCTTTTTAAGGAAATCGTTCTTTTATGTTAACCTAATAACCCCATTTCTACAGACATATTTTCTACAACCAAAATTGTATCGCCATCTCGTGGCCGTATTTCGTATTGTACATGCTCTACGACTCTACGTATGCGTCAAGTTTGATTGGCGTTACGCGGCCAACTTCACGCTGCAAAGGTGGGTGCTATACTAGGCTTTAGCCAATTGTAATATTAATGTTAGTTAATATTAATATTTAAATTAATAATACATTTTTAATAGTTTCATTTTATTGCTATAGATCTTTATTTGAAAGAATTCTATACAAAACATTAAATATAAACAAAATAAGCTCACTTTCATCGAACTTACACTTTTTAAACTTTTGTAGGAAGCGCACAGGTTGAATGTAATAATCGGGACTATTCCGTACAGAAAATGATAAGTTTATTGTTTATAATTAACTTTACATTCTATGTATGTGCATATATTAATTATTATATTATTTTTATAAAAGTTGCTTAAAATATGATGACAAAAATAATGTACAGTGTGGTCCGTTTTGGTGGTGCCACATATGGAAATCTTCTTTATATATTAAAAGAAACAATGGTGAAGAAAAAATTGATCTGTGGGTTATAACTGGAAGTTGACGACGAGTCATTTTTCGAGGGTGCCTGTAACTTCGTTATTATTAAAAGTAGAAAAATATAATAAAAATTTTATGAAATTATCTTAGATTGTCATGGAAATAAATGAAGAAAAAAATAAAAAGCCATACAATATTGTTTACTTATTGTTTTATTATTAAATTTCGCTATTTTGTGTATGGCTTTTTCAAATAATGAAAATATCATTCATAAAAAATTGCTGGCAAATTTAGTTTGTTATGCCTATATTTCTGTTTTTTAATGCGACATACTTCTTAATTTTCATAATTTGTTTTTTGATTGTTACTCGCTACATCTCTGTAAAATCTTCCAAAAGTAATTAAATTATTCTTTAAATTTGGAAATAATTTTCTGACTGGTTGCCTTTCTTTTGGGTATGAGTGATTATAGAATTTTTTCTGATGCCACCATGATTTCGTTACACAATACAATTGAATAAGTTATGCTTAAAAATATAACACAATATAGCGAAATATTATTACATTATTAAACAATAAGTAAACAATATCGTGTGACATTTGTTTCCATGGCAGTCTAAGATGGATTCATAAAATTGTTTATAACTTTGCTAAGACGCAAGAAAACATAAACAAACTATATATATTTAGAATCTAAGAAAAAACTTTACCAAATAATGTCACTTTTGACAATAGTCACAATTAAAAAAAATCGAAATTTGAGGTTGTAACTCAAAAACTGAAAATGATAAATAAAATGACATAAAATATATGATATGAAGTATTTAGTGCATGTGATACAAGTTTTTTTAGGTTAGAGCAATATTATTTTCGTCTTATTTTGTAATTTAAGCTTTTAATTTGTTGATTATGTGAAGAGAAATGTAACAAAGGGGCTGATTCACAGTCACTAGTGAACAGAATGGAAAGGGATGGTTTACAGAAAGTTCGTAAGGCTCTTTCCTGGGCAATTGTAAATCGATACATATAAATTCATATTTTCCATTCTTTCCCGGGCAATTGTGAATTGTGTAATTTATACATATTCCGGATTGAAAATGACTCACCTGTTATATTTATACAGTGAACAGTTTACCTTTTACGTAACGTAATTTGTTAGTTCATTTATACATATTATATAATTTCTTTTATTCTAGATGCAAGGACAGCTGAATATTTCGAGAAGAAATATTTGTTATTTTTTTATATATGTTGATAAGATAGAGATATCTTCATTGAAAAAATTGAAAAAGATAGCCGCCTTTGGAAAAATCATATGCTGCCTTGCCTGAGTGCATTTTATAAAGAATGCGTTTTGCCAGAAATTATTCTTAAAAGGATACCAAGAGGCAAAAAAAGTAAAGAGTCGGATAGCATAATCAACGCAATGAAAAATAATTTTAAAAATAAGACAAAAAAATTAATAAACTATTATAATGTTTCGCATTTAGTTTATTTATTTTTATTATATTTTTTATAAGAAAAAAACACAAACTCATTTAGATCTTCACATAAAAATTCGTTGTGATTTTGTACAAAAAAAAAAAAAAAAATAAATAAATTATTGTAGATCATGAAATTTAATTAAAACAAAATATCAATCAGTTATAGTCATTTGATAGCCAAATCACCAATCAGCTTTTCTGTAACACGATCTTCCGTAAGTGGTTCACATCCACACAAGTAGATATATTTTCTAATTTAATCACAAATAGAATGTTATATGCAATGAAAAGTTATGAATTAAAAATATATTGTATAGTTATAATTAATATTAGTACTACGAGTACCTATGATTTTTTTTCCAATAATAAAATTATGTAATCGCACAAAATACTTCAACGATCATTTAAAATATAAAAGTAAAAATCAATAGAGTTCAATTAATAACACAATCGTGAATATTAATAATAATCCAGTTTCCTTGTTTACGGTAATTCAATACCCATTCATGAGTCGACGATTCCACCGGCGCGGTCTAAACAAACAAACAACGTGCTTGGCACTCACAATTTTTATTATTCGTTGTGATAAAATTTGGCAGGCACTGCAATCCAATAAATAATCAACACCACTTTCAGCAAAATTGCTCTCTTAGCGCCATCTCGTACCCCAGAAACTCACTACCAGCGCAAATTTCCCCTCTTAAGGGGAATCGGTAGAGCTCTTTAGTGTGTTTCTGGCTCAGTAGATGGCACCGCTTTATAAATAATCTAATATTAACGATTGCAGCGCCACCTGTTGCCCATACAAAAAAAGTTTCTGAGTAAAACCTACATAGCTTTTTTCACACTTTCCGAATTTGCAATAAAAAATGGGGGTTCCCATTTAAGATTCAGAAGTTACCCCTGTTATTCACCCCCCTGGGGGGTGAGGGGTGAAATTGATAACAGAATCTAATGTCCCCCTGCAAACCACTAAACTTTGCATTAGACAACTTTTTCGATTGGGCGCACTTGTCTCGATATATTCCACCTGAAAGATTAAAATGGGACACCCTGTATACTGTGCTAGTGTGTTCCATGTGCAATGCCTTAATGAATGGTGGCTGAACATTTCTTTAAATGTATATTACATTAAATTAAACTAAGTCAACTTAAATTAAATTAAACGAAATCAATTCAATTTAAATCAAAATCGAATAAAATTAAACGAAATGAATTGAATCAAATTAATTAAAAAGGGCAATCCCTACCAGCCTCGTGCTCTGATAGTAATGACGGGCGAAGCAAGGATGCGCGTTCGTGCACTGTTATTGTAAATTCACAAAAAAACTTTTCTCGGAACAGATTTGTATAAACGCCTCGCTGGCTCTTAATATATATAGAAAAGAGTATTTGGCTATAGTTTTATGAGTTATATAATAATTTATTATAAATTGAATACCCTGTAAATTAAAAATATATTCGAATACTACTTGTTTATATCTAAGAAACTTTTATTAAAAAAAAAGTTTTTTTTTTTTACGGTTGGAGAATTATTCAGGTAATTTTAACTAAGTTTTTATTTTTAGTACCCTACACCCATATGAGTAGAAAGGGTCATTGAATATATATTGTTGGGTATAGAGGTTGCCATGCGCTTAGCCTCATCCTTTCATCCTTGTCCCACACGCAGCCCCTACTGAGCATATCCCACCCCAAAAAGGCACAGTAATGGCAAGTGCATAGACAGAATCATTAGTGTTGCCCACCGGGACAGATTAGTGTAGCCCACCGGGAAAGAATTAGTGTTGCCCTTCGGGAATAAATCTATAGACCACCCTCCGGGAATAGATTAATAAGAAATACAGTCCACAAACGAATACAGAAGCTTCAGGGAGACGGTGTGGTAAGTGCCATCCTTTCTACCACTTTCCTCCTGGTTGAAGAGTGCGGTGCCTTGCACCCAACATATATATATATTCTATTTTTAGTTGTATTTGTTTTTTTATTTAAGAAATTAAGGATTTCATAAACAACATGGCAGCAAATACAAAACGAGGCGTCCCCAATATCCTTGTGACTGGCACACCAGGAGTAGGAAAATCCACCCTGTGTAAAAAATTGGAAACAGTCACTGGTTTACGTTGGACGGATATCTCAAAATTCGCTAAGGACAATGGATGCCTCGAGGGCTTCGACAAGGAATACGACTGCCCAGTCCTGGACGAAGACAGACTCCTTGACCTCCTAGAAGAAAAAATGAGCAATGGGGGCAATATCGTCGACTACCACAGTTCCGAGTTCTTTCCTGAACGCTGGTTTGATGCTGTTTTTGTTGTGAGAACGGATAATACGACATTGTACGACAGATTGGTGCAGAGGGGATACACTGGGAAAAAGCTGGAAGATAACGTTACTTGTGAGATTTTCCAAACGCTTCTGGAGGAGGCGAAGAATTCATACAAGGAGGAAATTGTGTTTGAGTTGAGTGGGACAACGATGGAGGATTTGGATAAGAGCGTGCAAGAGGTCGTTAATTGGATGGAAAAGTGGACATCTGAAAATAAATAATTGTATAAAATGATTTAATAAATATAATGTTAAGTTTAAAAAAAAACAATAATTTTGTTTGATTTAATTATAAAATAAGGATCCAAAGTCTGTTTTTCTATATATCTCCCAAATTTGGAATTTCAATATTTTTTTTTTTATGCGAGATGAAAGGATGATAATATGAATTGAGGAGAATGATGATACACTATTGAAAAAAATCATTATTTTCCACCTAGATTGCTAAAATATCACACTGTGCGTTGTCAAGAACCCCGTAATCGTTTAACGCACGTTATTCGTGGCCCAAATCTGTGGATGTTAAAAGGATTATATGTTAGAAATGAATAATGAAATAAACAACAGAATGTTTATTTCTCTAACATATAATTGGAAAAAAGCTTAATAACAAAAGGAAAACTCGTGAAAAAAATAGATATTTTTTATATACAGGTTGAAGCCATACGCAAAATGATTTTTTTTTACTTAAATGGAGACCCTATATTGTTTATGCTATTTCAAGAAAATTGGTGACTCTTTATTTTTTTATATAAAACTCAAAATGCAAATATGGAAATTTGATATAGAATTCTTAACTAAAGTCGGTTGCGCTAGAAACATTGAAATATTTAGTTGTCAATGTCATATTTAATAAGAATCGTACATTTTGCGTTATTTATCTAGCTTAACACAGTTAACCTTTCTACTTTTTTTAATAAACAATGATTATTAGATACAAACACAATGTGTTACTTTAGCTATTATTTCAAACATAATTAAAATATTCTTATATGCTTATTAACATGGTTTTTAAAACAATTCACATTGACAAACCGGTCGAAAATTACACATTATTGCTGAATAAAAAATATGTCAATTATTTATTTTTATAGGTTGCCCTCAAGAAATTGTTTTAAAATGTCAGTTTGGTTGTTAACAGATTCCAGAAAGAAATTTAAAAGTTGATTGCTCCAAACGGCACTTATGATTTTTTCTAGCCGAGGGACTCGAAAATCTTAATCTGTTTCGAAGGTGACCCTCTAGAAATTCCTTTAGAATGTCAGTTTTATATTTGTTAACAGATTCTGGAAAGAATATTGAAAGTAGCTGGAGCATCAAACCGCACTTATTTTATTATTTTTTATATTATTATTATTTTATTTTTTTTTGTCCGACCGAGTTGAACATTGCAAAATATTGTTGGATTTAAAAAATCTGTTATTCATGTATTTTTAAACATTACCCACTGTAAATTGTTTTATTAAAATGTTAGTTTTAAATTTGTTAACAGATGTGTTAATCATTTATTTTTACGCTCAGGATTTTTTTTTAAATTTTAGTCTCACATTTCCGTTAAAGATTAAGGAAAGACATTTGAAACGATTCGATAAAGACATTTTACTTATGATTTTGTTATTGGCCGAGCAAATTGACAATTTGAAAATATTCCTGGATTAAAAGTTATTTTTAAAGGTTACCCTATGAAAATTGTTTTAAAAGTTTGTTTTACATGTTTTAACTGATTCCAGAACAAAATTGGAATATAAGCAGCACTAAATTGTTTATTGAAATAATCTTTAATTTTGGTAAACCCTACACCCATATGGGTAGAAAGGGTCATTGAATATACAGGGTGGCGCAAGATTCCGATGAAGTCCAATATCTCAGTTATTTAGAAATTTACAAAAAGATATTACTGACATAATTTGTAGCTACTGTAAAACTTCACATTTTAAAATTGGTTTCATATATACATGGTGTCCAATAATCACGTGACGTATCAAACATATGATTTTTTAAATGGAATGCTATATTTTTTATGTCGATTTTAGATTCTACGCTTAAAATTAATCATTTTTGACATAAGGTTTATTAGGTCAGTTTTTAATATTTTAAAAGTTATAAACAATTTAAGGTTGAAATCAATGGAAGATTGGGGCCTTATTTTTCAAAAATGAAAAACGATGTAAACTTTCTGTTAACGCAATTTAATTGAAAAAATGCTTAATAATATAAGGAATAATCGTTTGTTACCATTAAGCAAATGTTGTGTACAGGGTGAAACAATACGCAAAATGATTTTTTTCTTTTTTCACTTAAATGGAACACCCTATATTTTTTACACTATTTCGATAGAAAATTGATTGTTCTTTAATTTTTGTATAATAAACTATACCCCTATCTGTTACCATTTTTTTACAATTTCAATTCAAAGTACAAAATTATAAGTTTCGCTTATAATCTATAATTTAAGTAGGCTATAATTAAAACAAATGCAATTCATAATCGTTTTCTGAAATTTAATAACATACTTACTTCCTAACCTAAAAGGATATTCAAATGACAATCGAAATTTAAAGGCGCATGCAAAATATAAAGAAAATAGTTGCTCAACGATTATTTAAAATTGTAAAATGTTTGAATGCTATTGAATAAAAAAAATGTGAATGTGTGAAATAAATACATAAAAATGTTAACAAAATATAATGATTTAAATATTTTATTATTTCACTTAGTATCTATTTTCGGTTTTTCAGTCAACATGAATTTAAATAAATCAATTTAAGAAGCATATAGGAATATTTTAAATATTCTTCGAATAATAACCAAAAAATATAGTTGTTGTTAGTTTTTAACAATTAAATTAATCACTTATTGAAGAAGTATGTTTAACTGCACCAGTGTTACAGAATATAACGTAAAATGTACTTTACTTACTAAATATGATGTTAAGAGTAACTTTCACAACTAAATAAATTAGTTGTTCTGGCGCGGCCTACTTTGGTTAAAAATTCTATACCAAACTATTTAATCAAGTTTTGGAGAATAAATTGATGATAATAATAGGAATCGTAAAATCTGTTTAAAAATAAATTATTAATATTAACATACCTTAATAGAAAAAATAACTTCCAACCCATTCCTGGTGAATCGAAAACCTCCACCACTCACTAATTACCACTTGTTCATAAACAAAAATAAATCGCGTTTTTAATTATTAATAATTTCTAACGTTAAAAATTAAACCGGAATAGTGAACACTGCGCGTTTTCGGACGACTGAATCGAAATACAAGAGCGCAATTATCGCAAATCAAGAAGAAAAAAACGATCGACGACTCACTCCGAGAACGCATTCCTGAGATAAGAAGATTCGTTGTACCTGGATCTTGGCGCACAGCCAAGAACATACCTATTTAAATTGTTGTATTTTCAATATTATCGCGTATTAAAATAATTACAGCTTAAAATTTATTTACTCTTTTTTTATTAAATTCTCATTTATCCCGTGGTAAAAAAATATGTATGAATTATGATGTATTTTAATTAATACACTTGATTATTCGTTTCACTAAATTATTTTATATTTGTGTTCGCGTAACTTTCACAACTAAATAAATTAGTTGTTCTGGCACGGCCTACTTTGATTAAAAATTCTATACCAAATTTGTATTTGAGATTAAATATCTCAAAAACGGTAAACGGTAGCTACTTAATATGTTATATAAAAAATGAAGAGTGATTAATTTTCTATTAAAATAGCATAAAAAATATAGGGTGTCCCATTTAAGTAAAAAGAGAAAAAAATCATTTTGCGTATTGCTTCACATTGTATATAAAAATTTGTTTTAAGAGAAAAAAAGAGTATTTCTTTTATTATTAAGTATTTTTGCATTTGTATGGCGTTGACAGAATGTTTATTTCATTTTTCATTATTGAAATATTAGGCTCTAAACATCTATCGATTTCAACATTCATTTGTTTACAACTTTTAAACTATGTTCAGGAATGCATTAAGCATTGATCGTAGAGGCTTTCACTTGGTGGAAATCCATATTCACATGTAAATAAAACACTCTGTACTTGTTAATATTCCACAGTTTATTAGAGTTGACACTGCAACAATTGTTTCGCTACACAATAACTTCATTAGGCAGATAATAATAATAATAATTTTATTGCCCAACAGTTTTACACCAATTACAGGACAAAATTAATACATTTCCTAAAGAAACACAACAAGTCAACCAACATAAGATCAAACTATTTGATTAAAAATTAAAGTACAAAATAACAAAAATAAAAATAACTTATTGAAACTAAATTAATAATTGTTCAACTCAAGAACATGTTAGAATACATGTGCCCACGAAGCTCACATATATTTATATTTAAATGCGCAGAGACACATAACAATTGCAGGCTAAAAAAAAAACGTAAAATGAAATTGTTATTTGCTACAAAAATATATCGTCAAACATCATATTTGCGTTTCTACTCATAAATCGGGGATTTTTGCAATGCAATGGTTCTAGCTTTTGGAATAAAAAATGAGTTAACATGCCTTGACACTATCCAGGGTACATAAAAGTTAATACGAGCAAGAAGGTCAGGGCAATCTATCTGGTTGTGAATTAATTTGTACATAAATGTTGCACTGGCCTCCTCTCTACGCGCTGATAAGGAGATAAAATCATGTTTTGATGGTAGCCACTCATAATCCACTCCCCTTTGTGGATATAAGCTTTCCGCTTTGAACGTAAGGAATTTTAAGCATCTTCTTTGAACCTTTTCTACCAATAATGACAGATACATATAATGAGGGTTCCAAATTAATGAGGCATACTCTAAACGGCTACGTATAAACGCATAGTATAAGTTCTTAATTATGTCACAATTATTAAAGAATTTACAAGTACGCATGATAAATCCCATAGTTTTTGACACAGTCGTACATATCGAAAGAATATGCTGCTTAAATGAAAGTCCTCTATCAAACAGCACACCTAGATCTTTAATTTCATCGAGTTTCTGAAGGGACTGCCCATTAATGTTATAATAATAATAATTAAGTGTCTGCATTCGAGTATGAGCATATGTAACTGATGCACATTTGTTAATGTTTAAGTTTAGGTTGTTTTCACAACACCACCTGTGTGTCTGTTCAAGATTATATTGCACTTTTATTGAGTCATGTACTTCAGTGATGTGCGAAAATATTTTCAGATCATCAGCATATGCTAAAACGTTGCAAGTTAATGAGACAATTAGATCATTAATGAATATTATAAATAAAAGCGGGTCCAGGTTTGAACCTTGTGGGACACCTGACGTAGAAGTAAATTCAAAAGATTTAAATCCTTTATAGTGAACGTAGTTGGTACGGCAAGAAAGATATGATTTCATAAGGTTTAATGTGCCCAGCCCAAAAGTTGATAGTTTATTTAACAAAATTGCGTGATCAACACAGTCAAACGCTCGCGAAAAGTCGGTATATATTATATCAGTTTGACACTTTTTTTCTAAAGATTCACTAATATACTGAGTTACAATTGCAAGATTTGTACCTGTGGACCGTCCTTTCATGAAACCATGTTGATGAGGAGAAATTAGTGTTCGTATATGATTATATATGGCAGTATACAAGACTTGTTCAGCAATTTTGGCAAAGTTGGATAAAATTGCTATTGGTCTATAATTACTGATATCGGATCTATTACCTTTTTTAAAAACTGGGATTAACCTTGCACGTTTCCACAAATCGGGAAAAGTATGCGTCTGAACAGCTAGATTAATTATAGTCATCAAAGGTTTAACAAATATTAATTTACAGTCTCTTACAAAGAAACTGGGAAGTTGATCATCACCTACAGTATTATTATTTTTAAGCTTATTGAAAGCTGTTAAAATATCATTTTCATTAAAGGATGCTAATTCAAAGAAGTTAGCATGTGCACAGGCATCAGAAGAAGGAAGGACATTCGTAGACGTTAGAAAATAATGTCGCGAAACAATCGACAATTTCAGACGGCTTGTCATAACATATGTTACCGTTGTTCATTTGTGCAGGTATTCTTGATGTACCATTTTTTTGTATGTACAAAATTCCATAATTCTTTAGGGTTGGTTTTAATATCGCGTTCAACTTTTGCTATGTATGCCCGATATGCAGCTTTTTTCATGTTATTAATATCTCGTCTGAGGCGTTTGTATTGCGTATTGTAAAAGTTACGTTTAGTCATTAACCATTTATGACGATAATATACCTTGAGCCTAATAGCCGTTTTAATTTCAGACGTAAACCATAATGGGTAAGCGGGCAATCTTCTTTCACATAGTGGAACCGTAGACTCAAACACACTATACAAAACAGCGTAAAATGCTTCCAATGCGTTATTAACATCTGTTTGAACGTCGAGGAATGTCCAATCGACCGATAATAGTAAATTGTATAACACTTGAAAGTTAGCTTTGCAAAAATTGTAACATTTATTGTTATTGACAGGGAATGGGGTAGATTTAGCAATATTATATAATGTTAAGTTGATTGCAAGTGAAGGATGATAGTTATCTTCCGGGACAAATGGCACCTGCTCTCTTTCAACAATAATGTTGGTACTAAAATTTGATAAAAGTAAGTCAAGTATTTTATCATTGCAGTTGAGTACTGAATTGTATTGTTTTAAGTCTAAAGTAATCATGAAATTTTGTATTTTTTATTTTATTTATTCCTTTGCCTATCTACCTTTCGGTGTAAGGCTTACATTACTAATTTTTATAGTATTCTCTCCACTTCTTCCTGTCCTTTGTTATTTCATTTATTTCTTCCCACGTGTTCCCTTTTCTTGTTGCCTCTTCTTTTATTACACTGTTCCATTCTTTTCTCGGTCTTCCTCTTTGTTGTTTTCCTGTTGCTCGTGTCTCGTATATTTTTTTGGTATTTCTTTCTTCGCTCATTCTTCTTATGTGTCCATACCACCTCATTTGTCCTTCCGTGATTTTTTCCTGTATTGGCTTTATTTGTAGGTTTTTCCTATGTGTTTCGTTCCTTATTCTGTCTCTTATTGTTTTGTGTTCGATTTTTCTTAGGAATCTCATCTCCATTGCATTAATTCTTTTTATTTGCATTCCTGTCATCGTCCATGTTTCACTACTGTATGTTAGTGTTGGTCTAATTACTTTTTTCACTGTCTCTGTTTTTGTGTCCCTTGATATTTCTTTTTTACTAAAAAATGTGTTTTTCAACATGTTATAGAGTTTTGCCGTTTTACCTATTTTATCATCAATTTCTTTATCTAGTTTGCCATTACTCTGAATAATGGTTCCTAAATATCTATATTGTTCTACCTGTTCGATTTTTTTCCCGTGTATTTTTATTTCGTGTCTCTTTGTTCCTTTGGCAATTATCATTGTTTTTGTCTTTTCATAGTTTATTTTCATGTTTATTTTCGTAAGTTCTTTCTCTATTATTTCCATGTTGTTTTGTAGGTCTTCGTCTGTTTCTGCAATTATTGCCATATCGTCTGCGAAGAGTAGTTCCGCTATTTTTGTGATTTCCAGTTTATAATATCCAACTTTCAGCATCTTCATTTTTTGTTTTGCTTTTTTTATCGCCGTGTCCAATACTATTGTAAATAGTAGAGCGCTTAGCACACATCCCTGTTTCACTCCTTTCTTCGTTTCGAATTCCTTTGATTCCTCGTTATTTGTTCTTACTATATTTCTGTTATTTTTGTACATGTTTTTAATTACATTTATTATTTTGTTCTCTATTCCTCTTTCTGCTAGTTCTCTCCATATGTCTTCTCTTTTTATCCTGTCAAATGCCTTCTCGAGGTCTACAAAGCATATGTGCATTTCTCTATTTTTCTTTATTAATTTTTCACTTAGTTGCCTAAGTATGAATATTTGGTCTAGGGTACTTCTCCCTCTTCTGAATCCGCATTGGCTGTCCTCTATTGTTGTCTCTAGTTTGCCTCTCATTCTTTTTTCTAGTACTCTGGTCATTATTTTGCTTGGTATGCTTGTTACCGTGATCCCTCTGTAGTTTTCGCATTTTCTTTTATCGCCCTTCTTATGTATTGGTAAAATTATTCCTTTACTCCATTCTCTTGGTGTTTCCCCGCTCATTATTATTTCATTTATTAGTTTTGTTATTTGTGTTATTCCTTCCTTTCCCATGTATTTTATCATTTCCGGGGTTATGTCGTCGATTCCTGGTGCTTTCCCGTTTTTTAGCTTTTTTATTGCTTCTTTTACTTCTTCCTTAATTTCCTCAAATTTTTCTGTTCGTATTTCCTGTGGTTCTTCTTTCCGTTCTTGTGTTTCGGTATCTTCTTCTTCTTGTTCGGTTAATTCTTTGAAGTATTGTCTCCATCTTTCCATTATCTTGTCTTCATCCGTAATTATTGTTCCATTTTTATCTTTTATGTTCATCATATTGTGTTCTTTTTTTTTGTTTTAGTTGTTTTAGTGTTCCATAAAATAGTTTTTGGTTCTGCCTGAAGTTCTCGTTCATTCTTTTTCCGAAGTTCGTCCATGATTGTTGCTTGGCTTCTTTGATTAATCTTTTTGTTTCATTTCTCTTTTCTTTGTAATGTTCGTAGTCTTCACTTTTTTTAGTTTGTAGGTATCTTTTCCATTTGTCTTTTTTGTCTTTTATCTCCTTTTTGATTTCCTCTGTCCACCAGTTTGTCTTTTTCATTTCCTTGTTTCCTATTTTTGTTGTTCCGCAGCACTCCTCTGCCGCTTCTAGTATATTTCTTTTGAATGTTTCCCATTTTCCTTCTATGTTTGCCCTTATTTCGTTCTTCCTCAACTTATTTTGTAATATCTCTTGATATTTCTCTTGTATTTGTGCTTCTCTTAATTTGTATGTTTTTATTTTCTCTTTGACTATTATCCTCCTCTTGTCCAGTTTTTGTATTTCCTTCCATTTCATGTCTATTCGTAATAGGTGGTGGTCGCTTCCTATTTCTGCTTGTCTTTTTACTTTTACAATAGTTATTTTGTTCCAGTTTTTCCTATTAATTAGGTAGTAGTCTATAATCGATCTTTCGTTTCTGTTTGGTTGCTCCCTTGTGTACTTGTGTATGTTTTTGTGCTTGAATTTTGTATTTGTAATCACGAGGTTGTTTTCAATGCATAGTTGTATTATTCTTTCTCCATTGTTGTTTTTAATTTCTTCTCCTTCTTTTCCCATTATCTCTTCTATTCCGGTATTTTGGCATCCTACTCTTCCGTTTAGGTCTCCCATTATCATTATGTGTTCACTTCCTTCATCTATTTCCCGTTGTATGTTTTCAAAGAATTTATCTTTCTCTTCTTTTTTTTCGTCTTCGTTCGGTCCATATGCTACTATCAGAGTCCATGTTTCATCTTCTACTAGTTTCATTTCTAAGGTCATTATTCTTTCGTTTATATGTTTTTCTTTTATTGCGTCTTTTATCCTTTCCGGTTTTATTATAATTCCTACTCCTCCTTTGGCTCTTTCTTTTTCCTCTACTCCTGTCCATATCAACCAGTATCCTCTATGTATTCTTTCAATTCCGTATCCTTTCTTTTTTGTTTCTGTAGTTCCTAGTATTTCTATTTTTTGTTTTATCATCTCTTCCACCAGTTCTTCTTCTTTTCCCATGTAGCTTCTTATGTTCCATGTCCCTATTCTTATTTTTTCTTCTCTTTTTGTTTTGTTTTTGTAATTGTTTTCGTAATTTCTTTTTTTTATTTTGATTTTGTTGTGCTTGTTATATTCGTTTATTGGCATCAGTCCACCTCTTAAGTTCTTTTGTAATTTTGTTGTCTTTTTTCTCGTGCGTTGTCTTAGTAGTTTTTTGTTCTCGTATTTCCCCTCCCCTTTCCAGTGTCATTCCATTCTCCTTTCTGTTCCATTTATATTCCTGACCGTTGATTATTATCTTCTGATATCCTATTTTAATTTTGTTACCTTTTTCGATTTCCTCTTTTGCGATACTCCTTATTTTGTAAATAATTCAATTTTGGCACTATAGGCCCCAAACCGAAAGTTACATTATATTGAGGTACATTAAAATCGCCTAGAACAAGAACTTCTTTATCAAAAATTAGTAGTTCTAACGACTCTAAAAGAATAGAGAATGAGTCAGACTTAATATCAGGGGGTATATAAATTAATACAATATAAAATTGGTGATAATTAACTGTGCATTTACATGCTACGATTTCAACCAATGGAACAAGATTCGTAACAGCCGTTATATCAACTGGTTCGGCGTAAATTTTATCCGAAAGCGCAAGTAGAACACCTCCTCCTAAAGATCTGCCAGTAACATCTGTATTTCGATCACATCTAAAGACTTTGTAATCACTTGCTATCAGCTCACTATTCCTAATAGAGTTTTTTAACCAAGTTTCGGTAACTGCTATGACGTCATAATCAGAGAAGATCGATGAGGTGTAGAAGTCGTGAGTTTTAGTCCGAAGACCACGGGTGTTTTGGTAGTAGATGTATAAATCGGTAGTATTTGTGTTGGGCGGATTTAGTTTCCCGTACTTTGTATAATCGTTGGAAGTCCACGAATATGTTTGATTTTCAGGCCTTTTTCGCCAGCATCAGTTCGTCTTTTTAATTCTCCTTTAATGCTTTGATAATACTCAACTTGGGACGGAGTTTGGTCACGAGATAATTTTATATTTTTAAAAGAATCAGATATCATAAGTTTGCTAGCGTTATGGAGAGCTGTAAAGACTGATTCCTCACTGTCCAAGCGTAATTTGACGGGTCGACTGCGAACTCATTGCGTGGACCCATATTTCCCAAGACGAATTGGTTTAACCTGAGAGATTTCAACATTAATTATAGGTAATAGTTGCGTGCTCATTTTTATATCATCCTCAGTTTGTTCTATCTTCCTTTCAGATTTCGATTCCTGTAATCCATATATAATAATGTTTTGTTTACGCTTTTCACGCTCAACAAACTCCTCAATAATCTCTTCTTTAATTGTAGAGTTTATTGATAAATTAGGCTGAGAATTGGCTTTTAGTAATTTAATTTCCTCTTGTGGTGCAACTATGGCTGACTTGAGTCCGTTGATGTCGTCACTTAATCCTTTACAGGTTCTACATGACCAAGTGAGACCACATTTCAAATTAATTTTCCTAGCCTCAGCTTTAGTTATGTCCACACATGTAATTTTAAAGACTTTTTTTTACATATGCAACAATTTACACACATATGCGAATCCACAGTTACGTTACAACAGTGGCAGGTATTCATTTTATTATTCGAATATTAAATAATAAAAAATATATTTGGTGGTATATTAAATTAACTTAGGTGATTAGATGAACTTGATAAAGGTGAGTGCGAAACGTTATATCTGATAAATAAGTACAAAGGGTGAAACATATAATAACAAAGGACACGTTTCACTTATCATATATTTTAACAAGTACAGTGTGTTTTATTTCTAAAAATAATATAGTCAACTCAAACTACACCCTTCCACGTCAAAAATGACTTACACTTGTCAGATATCGCAAGCAAGTGATATTTACTGTTCTGGCGCTTAAAGCAGACGTAGGCGAAGAGTTGGACATCTTTACGTATCAATAATGTATACAAAGGAGAAGAAGATTTTTACATATTGCGGTTAAGTATAATATCCTTAATATAATATGTTGCACTTGACATAATAGTTGACAAATATAATTTATTTCTGATGGGAGGGGTGTAAATTGGGTTGACTATATTACCGTTAGAAATCCTAGCCAATCATATCGTACCTAATGATTTGATGTGTTCCAGTACACATCGAACATAGGAAAATTTACATTGAGTACATTCTAGTATGTTCGGTGTTACATAAAACCTTCTGTATATATATTTAATTTTGGTAATGTGTAGGGATGCCCATAAACATATAAAACAGACATCTCGTTTTTTAGTTTTATAGATATGGTCACAATAATGTAATTTGAAAATATAAGAAATCATGATTATGTATTGCTTGCTAGCGACTAATTGAAATTACTGCTTTATTTACAGAAACAAATTAAGTTTTTCAATAGACGAATTTTGCGATACTTGATATAATTTACATGACACATATGTTGTATATATTGGCGGGTTAAAAAAGAAGTTAAACATGTTACATATCTTTATTGTGGAGAATGTTCTTAATTTTAATAAAAATTATAAAACAAATAGGAGGCAGCTAATTGTTTTAAATTTTTAAATAAATATATTTTGAAAGCAAAGTTGAATTAAAGTGTAAATGATGGTGATTGAAATGTATTTAGCCAAAAATTAAAAGGAAAACGAAAATGTTTTTATTAAAGTGTTATATAATTTAGAAAAAATCAAATCGATCACAATTAAATATAACAATCTTTATTAACAATTAAGTTTATAAGAACATAACGATAAATGATTAAGTATATCACACAAAAATTATGTAATTGTTGAATGCCTATCGAACATAGGTTTTTCTGTCTGATACAATTATATTTTAACAGATATTAAATTTAACAGGACACAAATATAAAATTTACATGAAATCATGTGCAAGTGTTGGACTTTAATATTTTTAACATTACTTTCGAGTGTTTATGGCAAAAGACCCAATTTCGTGTTTATTCTTACGGATGATCAGGACCTCGTCTTAACAGGAATAGTAAGTATACAATTAAAGATAAGTTAAAAGTAATTTTAAATATTCTAAATTTAAATACGTTTAATGATTTTAGATTATTATGTATGATCACGTAATTTGTTTCCAATATTAGAATCTGCATAAAAAAGAGAATGTTCTCATTTTTATATTTTAATACATTCTTTTGGCCACGGAATTATCATTAATTAAGGTTTAATTTAAATTAACGAAGAAACTCCAGAACTATCCGATTTTGATAATTCAATGATTTTATTAACATATCAAGATATTGTCAATAAATACTGGGTTGAATAATGTGAAGCATAAATTAAATTATACACTTGCTTTACTTATTATTTTTTATTAGTACCAATTATTCGAGTACTAATTAGTCATTATCAATGGAACATGATAACTTATAACTAAAAGGGTCGGCGTATATACAAATTCCGGGTAAATCCGAAAGATTCGTTAATGAATTCACACAATTTAAACTTCATATCTCTCTACAGTAAACTCCGTTGACTTGTGTAATATATTAGATCAAATCAAATTAAAACCCGATGAGATTTTGGTTTGTTTTGATGTAGAAGCTTGTGTGCTATTTGATGAAATAATTAAAATAAACGAAGATTCTAAGTATTTAAAGAAGATACTTTTTTAAATTAATAATTTCAAGTGCCACAACAAAATTGAATTATTTTTTCACCCCTAGACGGCGTTTTCTATAGCATTCGAAATTATTTGGATACGGTCTTTCCCGAGAGGTGAATAGATGGAGCTTCTTATTTCCTTGGCCACCGCGATTTCCCGATTGTTTAGATTTTTATTTTTTGGGCAAATTTAAGGATTTTTTTATCAAGCCAGGCCCACAACGAGGAAAGACACAATATTATGGATTTGAAATGCAAAAGCTTCAGCAAGATATATTGCTATTGCTGGAGTGGAAGTCGGTATTTATTTAATTGTATAAAATTGGGTGGATACATTTTAATTAAATTGGGTATTTTAAATGTTTTTCCATTTGGTTTCAATACCCTTTCCACCTCTATTATAAGAAATATTTCATTATTAGCAAAATGAGAAAATTATTGTTACACTTCAAAAGCGTCCTCTGACGGTGAAAAAATAATTTAATATTGTTATTTTACTTATAATTGAATTTATTTCTTAAATTACATAACAAATAAAATTCTTAAAAATTACATTAAATTTTTTTAATTCTAAAAATTCTTTTAATTCTTATAACTTATAACAGGATTTAGATATATACTTTTTAACCCTCTTTCTGTTAATACTAAGAAAAATATATCATTCCATTTGAAATTTATAAGAAAATGGGAAAATTATCTATATTTTAAGTTGACGCCACCGAGTGGCGTTAAAGTTTGTTTTTCGTATGACATTAAAATCATTAAGATCGGTTAAAAAACAACAGATGAATTTTGGAAACAACTAGCTGAAGAAACAGACAAAGCGAAGGGTGAAATATACATATTAGGAGATTTTAATGGACGAGTGGGAAGAAGAGACAAGAAGTACAGCACAGATATAGGATCAAGTGGAGAAGAGCATAGAAATAATAATGGAACAAGACTGATAGAATTTTGCATAGAACGTGATTCAATAGTTGCAAACACATTTTTCGACCATAAAGATATACATAAATATACTCGAGTGCAACCGAATAGGAACGAAAGATCAATCATAGACTACATAGTAACAGAAAGAATTAACAGGAGAAATATCAGAGATATAAAAGTTAAAAGGGGGTTTGAAATAGGAAGTGATCCCTACTTACTAATAGGCGATATAGGCCAGGAAAACATAAGAGAAAGTGAAGAAAAAGGAGAAAGAAAAGCATACGAGAAGGTGATAAGATCTTATAATTTAAATGAAGAAAGCATAGCCAAATGACACAAGAGATGTAGAAGAACAGAGCATAGGCGAAGAGTGGGAAATACTGAAGAGAATAATATTAGAAACAGCAACAAGAGTATTTGGGATGAATAAACAAAGTAAATACAAGAGGCAAACTGCATGGTGGACGTCGGAGATACAAGATCAAATAAAAATAAAGAAAGACAAATGGAAAGTGTATCTCAGCAAGAAAACAAAAGATAGCTACGAAGAATACAAAAGAGAGAGAAATAAAGCAAAGAAATTAATACAAAAGGAAAAGCAAACGAAATGGGAAGAATTTGCAAATAAAATGGAAATAAACTTGAATAAAAACCAAAAGATATTTTATAAAACACTAAAGAATGTAAGGAACAAAAAGAAATAAGAGTATATAAGAATTAGGGACGAAGAGGGAAGACTATTAAAAACCGGGGAAGAAACAATAGAAAGATGGAAGAGTTATAATGAAAATTTACTAAATAAAGAATTTGTGCCAAATCAAGCAACAAACGCCATAAAAAGTGGAAAGGAAGAATCACTAGATGACGATATAACTAAACAAGAACTAGAAGAAGCAATCAAATCTTTAAAATGTGGAAAAGCACCAGGCATAGACAAAATAACAGACACAATGATTAAGAAAATGGGAGCTAGAGGAAGAGAAAGACTATTGAGACTAATAGAGTATGGAAAGAAGAAAAAATACCACAGGAATGGCAGATAGGAATGATTGTTCCTATATACAAAGGTGGAGACAATACGGAGTGTAAAAACTACAGGGGACTGACACTGATTAGTACAACAACTAAAATTTACGAAAAAAAATATAGAAAAGAGAATAAGAGAAATGATAGAAAAGAAAATATCAAATACGCAGAGTGGATTTAGACCAAAACGAAGCACACATGACCAAATATTTACAATCAAAACAATAATTAATAGGACACTTGAAACACAAAAGTCAATATATATAGCATACATAGACATGGAAAAAGCATTTGATAGAGTACCAAGAGATAGAATATGGGAAGGTTTGAAGAAAATGAACGTAAGCAACAAATTAATAAGAGCTACTCAGAGCATATATAAAGAAACAAGAAACATAGTAATAGCGAAGAACTACAAATCGAACAAATCGAAGGAATTTATGACACAACAAGGAGTCAGACAAAGAGGAAGCCTCAGCCCATTGCTGTTCATAATATATATAGACCAAATAATCAAAGAAATTAACGAACTAACAACACCTGTACAACTCGGTTTTAGAAATATGAACATAGTAAGTATACAACAATGCGCTTTTGCAGACGACATTGCCATATTAGCAAGTAGTGAAAATCAATTACAAGAAAAACTATTAATATGGAATAAGACCTTTAAAAAATATGGCATGAAAATAAACACGAGTAAAACAAAGGTAATGGCTATAACAGGACAGCAGTCAAGAATAAAAATACAAATAGAAGGTAATGAAATGGAACAAGTTAAAGAGTACAAATACTTGGGAGTAATAATTCAAGATACAGGACAACACGGTGCTGAGATAAACAACAGAGTTAATAAAGCAAACAAACTATATTACGCACTGAGCAAACACATAACAGGAAATAGTGAAATCACAAATAAAACAAAAATAAAAATATATAAAACAATTTATCGACCAATCCTAACATATGGCAGTGAAACATGGATACTGGATGAACGATTAAAAAGTAAAATAACAGCAGTAGAAATGAGATTCCTAAGAAGAGTGTATGGTGTCACATTAATGGATAAAATAAGAAATAAAACAATAAGAGAGAAACTTGAAATCAAGAGCATTGAAGAATACATAGAAGAAAGACAACTAGGATGGTGGGGTCATTTACAAAGGATGAACATAGATATACCAGCTAAGCAAGTATGGGAAACTAAAGTTCAGGGTAAGAGGAGACCTGATCGCCCCAAAAAAACATGGGAGGAAGTAATCAGTGAGGCTTTACAGAAAAGAAGTATAACAAGAAGAGAGGCAACTAGAATGGCACGAGACAGGAAAATATGGAAACAATTTATAGAGAACTAGTTTAGAAAGATACCCTACACCCACGTGGTTAGAAAGGGGTCATTGAATATATATATATATATATATATATATATATTGAATATATTAAAAAACAAATGAGTTATTTGGCATTTTCCCCACTCTTTATTTCAAGAGTAAGACAAAAAAAATCTGTATTATAAACTCATCATAATTTCAAAAAGTGCAATTTTATGATGTCTTTATTAGAACTTCTTTGAGATAATCGCAGTATTACTTTTTGAATGTTCATTACCCCCCCCCCCCTGTTGAAAGAGTTACGAACTTGAAAATTAGTTCCAGCATTTTCTCATTGTCACTTTTATTATGATTTTTCTATCTGAAAACTCTAGCAGTCATAGTTCCAGAGATAGAGCCGATGACCTTTCTTATTTGGACACCCGGTACAATTTGTATTATCGAATCATTATTCTCTATACGTACTTTCACCAAGTTTTCTTGGTTAGCCTGAAGTTCATGTGGTCGATTTAAAATAACAATCACTCTTTTTGTCTTTTTCGATGCCTCTACATCTAAACTCTGAATAGTCGTTCCTCCAACTGAAAATTAGTTTATCCAATTTCAAGTAAGCAATATCTTATAATTCTGTAAATGTATGCCCTAGAAACACATCGGTCCCTTGTATATTGTCCTCAACAGAATAAAATTCCTTATTACCCCATTAGTCATCTATCCTCAGCACACCCTGTGCCACTCCGATGCTTCGCGCAACTTCTGCACCCTGTTTATCTTAGCCGTATAATACCAAGATTTATTTCTAAATTGCATCTTTTTGCCGCCGCTTCTGTGATGATGCAAACTGAACTGCCCGTGTTAACTTGGCTCCTACACTCCACTTTGTTTATATTCACCACTTTTAAATATTTCTCAATCGATGCCTGATTTTCATAAACTGCGATTGTTCTCAAATCTGCTCTCGGATAACCCTGTTTAAAATGTCAAATTTTCTTGGAATTGCAACCTTTTGTCTTTGTTGCACTCCGTTGCATATTTTGTCCTTTCGTTTACACTTAAAACATGTGATACTCCGTTTATCCACTGTCTCTGTTTTACAAGTTTCCATTTTGGTCTTCACAACACTGCTTGCGTTGCTTAATTCAGCCCTATAATTTCCTTTAATTAAAGTTGTTTGTTTTGTTAAATTCAATGGACGTTCCCAGAACCCGCATCTAGCATTATTCACTCGGTCCAATCTCAAAAGATCACTAATAAACTCATCTATATCTCTGTGGTCTTTCACTAACAATGTCCCTACATTTTCATCGTTTACCATACCTGCCAATATCTGCTATTTCGTTTTCTCTAAACATAGGTTTATATTTTTGCATAACAAGTACATACATGCATGTAGAGTGTTGCTGGTTTCTAACGTCCCTGCACCCTGCATCTCATTTTCTCCATACTTTGCATGAATGTTGTTGTCTGCCACGTTCCTAACTCTGACCTTCTCGCCACATACCATGCCTTGGCTGCTCTGTTTAGTGCAATCATGCTGTCTTCAATTTAACTGCTTCTGTTAAATTCCCAATCCCCGCTAAATATTTTAACTGCTTTGTCCATTTTCGTGCCTTTTGTCCATCGCCGATTCCGTTGTATTAACCTATAGGTTTGGGTAGATTTGGCATTACTTGAGGGCTGCTGTGCTCCATAATTCTAAATATCCTATTCATCATTTCCATCATTGTTGAATGATGGTTATGGTTTACCAGTTGTTCCGTTTTACCCGCCTGCTGGGTTATATTCGAACTTGCAGCTGATATCCGTAAAGTAGTTACCCCACACTCTGTAGTTCGGTCATTCGTCGCTGTTTTTCCGATCAAGTTCAAAAACCGGTTTTCAAACTGGGCCAGATTTACTGTTCGCATTTCGAATTAGCACTTTCCGTTTGCACCCAGCAAACTCCCAAAGTTCACCTCCTCGCTCTTTCGCTACTCATTCCCCCTCTCAGATTCCGTACTACCAACTTTATTTATTTCACTCTTAGACCTTTTATATTCACATTCTCTTCTTAAACCATTTATAACACGTAATAAATTTCACTCAAATCGAATGAATCATTCAATTGTTATGAATAAAATAAATATGATTTTGTTTATTCGGTATTCGGTATGGGGGAGGTGTGCTACCTACACATGCATGCATAGGCCACGTTAGGCCCCTAATGAATTCATTTTTCAGCACTGCCAGCTCACCCTGTCTAGGTAAGCCTACAGTGCAGAGGTGGGTATGTCCCTAATTTTCGCCATATCTGGCCATTCCTCTTCCAGTATGGATTTCCTATTGGATTTCAGTGTTTCATCCTCGAGACAACACCCTCTGCAGTCTGGTGATTCTACGATCTCTAGCCTATAGAGATAAGCTCTGTCTGCAGTGACCTGTTAAAATTGCGACAACGCGTCTTAAATTCACTCAACCGCAGGTACTGATTGGCTGTTCTTTCATTCGGATAACATAGAGTTTCCTTGGAAAGACTACAACCTGAAATTTAATCCCATCTAAACTTGTTTAGGGTATTGGCATGAATTAGTTCGTACAGGAGTTTTGAAGGCAGGCGAATTAGTGTGCCCAGCGTTGAATAGTAGTACGAGCCGCGGCTTCAGCCAGCTCGTCAGCCTTCTTGTTCTCGTTGTCTTCGCTGTGCCCTTTGACCGGGGGCCCGCATAAAAGCTTGCAACCGCCAAGCTGCGGGGTCTACCGTGCTCTAGAGCATGGATGTCTGAATGGGGCAGATACCCAAGTCGGAATAGCAGGCCTACCCGTGGCACCCCTGTGTCCCTATCTTGGATAGGGCTAACTGCATACGGCGAGGTCGACTCAGCCCTCGTGCTTGTCATGACTAAATGAGGAGTCAGGGGTGGGCCGTTAAAATCCCGAGTCTATCGCCCTCCCGGTCAACATGTGGGTTGGCCTCTGACGGGCAGTGGTTTCGACGATATGACATTCGATGCTGCAATTATTGCGGTTCTCCATATGGTCAACACCGAAAGGTATAAGGCTGCAGAGGGAGCATAGCCTAGCAATAGGTCATGTTCGCATGCATGTGCCCTTTGACCCAGGAACCTCAATTTTGTTATGTAACGAGGCCTGCCTGAGTTTGTCGTGACATTCTTTTACTGTCTCTGAGCAGGTATAACTCTTTCTCAGAGATTTTATGGCCTGGCTGCTGTCTGTAAGGATCAGCAGACTTTTATTCACAACTCCGCGCTGTATTATGATTTTAGCCGCATGTATGATGCCCATCAGATCAAGCTGCTCGATGGTTGTTCCTCTACCCAATGGTATTTTCTTATGATTATCTAGGGTTCTGGAAAAAATTCCAAACCCTGAACCTTCTGCCTTCAGAGATCCGTCCGTGTATAGTCTAATGGCCGATTCCCTCATATACTTTGTGGTGGTGCGCCCGATACGTAGGTGGGAGCACTGGTGTCGGTGTCAGCCTCGAGTTGAGGTATATTCTTGCAGACTTGCCTCCACAGGTGAGATCTTACCTTCCCTACTTTTTCACTCTCCCAGACACCGCTGCATTTAAGGCGAAGTATGGCCGCTGTGGCCTCTGTTTCCACGTGAAGATCCAGTGGTGGTAGACACAGCATAACTTCCATCGCCATTGTTGGCGTTGTGTGCATCGCGCCTGTTATACAAAAATAGGCCGTCCTCTACACCTGTGTAAGTCGCTTAGTGACGATGCCCAGATTTGTCTTAGGCCACCAGACCACTGCGCCATATGTCTATGCCTTATGACGGCTGTGTAGAGCCACATGGTCGTGTGCGGGTTCAGACCCCATGTCTTTCCCACGGCGCGACGACATTGCCAGAAGACCCTTAATGCTTTGTTGACTTTGAATTCGATGTGATTTTGCCAATTTAGTTTCTTGTCGAGAGTGACACCAAGGTATTTCACATCCTCGCTAAATTTTAACACCGTTTTCAATAGCGTTGGTGCTTTATATCTCACCTTTCTTTTCCTGGTAAACAGAACCATCTCCGTTTTAGCCGGATTAACCGACAAGGAGTGATCCTCACACCAATCTGTTAGTGTGTCGAGGGCAATTAGCATCCTGTCGTAAATTATATCCTCATGTTTAACGCTTGCTAGGGCGTAGACCGTTACGAAGAAATCCCTTTTGAGCAGTTGTTCTATAAGGCTGTCCAGTGTTAGGTTTCAAAGTAATAGAGATAATACTCCTCCCTATGGACAGCCTGTGTTTATCATGCAGGTTATTTGTTGATGACCAGCGTCAACTTTGACTGTTCTCTTGGCTAGTGCGTCACTGACCCAGTCACATAATCTAGATAGTACTCCACGTTTGTTAAGCACGTTCCTTATCTTGATATTGGTCGTTTTATCAAACGCACCTTCTATATCCACGAAAACACACCCTAGGTGTCCATTGATCTTTCGATTTAACTCACAACTTCATGTAGGGCTGACTCGGTTGTTCTTCCCTTGGTGTAAGCATATTGAGCATGCATTAGTGGATTGGCTACAAGCGAAGTAGCTCTTATGAATTTTTCACACAGTCTCTCTTGTGTTTTCAATAGAAACGATAAGAGGGTGATTGGTCGGTATGCCTTGGGAACAGTATAGTCTGCTCTACCAGACTTAGGAATGAAGACGACCCTGCATTTTTCCAAGCCTTGGGGATATGCCTTAGGGCCAAATTGGATCTGAATAACATAACCATCTGCTCTAATAGTTCCTCTTGTCCCCACTGTAGCAGGGCCGGAAAGATGCCGTCAGGTCCGGGCGCTTTAAAGGCGGAGAAGCTATTAATAGCAGCCAGGGTGGTTTCATTATTTACCACTCGATTAGCCAGCGTTCAGTCAGGAACTGTCTCTTGTGTGGTTGTCATTGCTTCCTTAGTTGTCGGTTTAATATTGGTGCAACCTGTGAAGTGGGTTCTGAGCAGAAGATGTAGACTTTATTGGAGGTCGACAGTATATGTGCCGTCTTCCTTTTTCAAGACTCCTACAGATTGTTGTTGGTGATCCCGTGAGAGTAGCTTTTTAAGTCTGCTAACCTCCTGGGTGTCTTCTATGTTTTCGCAGAAGGCACGCCAGGAGGACCTCTGACGCTGTCTTAGGAGCTTCTTGTATTCTCTAAGACAGTCCCTATAAAGGGTGGTCAAGTCAGAGTTTAATCTGAAGCTTTTAGCTACATTGTATTTGTTCTTGGTCGCTTTCTTGAGGGACTCAAGTTTCGGATACCACCAGGAAGTGGCGTATCCGGACTCCGATCTCCTCTTGAGCGGGCAAGATAGCTTATATGCCTTAAGCATAAGTGTTTGCAACTGGCTAGCGAGAGAGTCTAGCTCATCGCTATTGCCAGGGCATTTTAGTTCTTTCCTGCATGCCTTTCTGAAGGTGCCCGATGTAGGTAACCTTGTCTGTGTCTTTCGGATTTCTGAAAGGCTTGCTGGGACGATCTATCAGTCTTAACTGGAAAGTGATCCATCGATGATTTGACATGGAGGCTTCTTGGCTCACCCTCTAGTCGATGATTTTATTGGAGATAGTCATTGTAGCCACCGTAATGTCAATTACGGTCTGGCTGCGCGTATTCACGAACGTAGGTTCTGTACCGCGGTTGATTATCTCTAAGTTATTACTTATTAGAGTGTAAGGACTTACCTCTAAAGTCGGTGGTCCTGCTTCCCCACGCGATGTGGTGTGAGTTACCGTCACTTCCTGCGATGAGTGAGAGTCCGACGTGGTCCAGGAAATCATCCTTCCAATTCCGTTTATCGTGAAAACGAAAGTTATACCTATGCATGAGTGGTAGTCCCTCTTCTCTACAGTATATCACCAGCTCTTCCAAGCCCCTAGAGGGGAGGTGGAAGGCTGGTGTCTCCCGGCAGGTAGACTGATGCTAGGACGACGTCCTTATTCTTCCCTAAACCATCACTCACTCTCACTACTGTATCTCCGTCTCAGAGGTGTGATATCATAAGGGCTGTGACCTGCCTAGGGGTGTAGATCACCGTATTCGGCTGCTTGGATGACCTGCAAAACAAATTACCGGTTAATCTGCGCAGTCTTCAGACCCTGGATTTCACAATCCAGGGCTCCTGAATCAGGGCTATTGTATCCGGTGCCAAATCCAGTCGCTTACAGAGTGTAGCTGTGGTCCAGATTGCATTGTATAAAATTATACTTTGTTAGGACAGCCATTGTTTACCGTGGCTGTCCTTCAATCCTTCATACCCTTCCTCATTGAGCGATCCGGTGGGAGATTCTGCGGCCTCTGTAGTCTCCATCGCGGCTACGGCAGTTTCCGGAGGCGGCTTTAGAGGAAATGCTGATTGCTTTTCGCTCCTGGCGGCCTCCCTTAGAAGTGGAGAATTTGAAACCTCAAGGCTGCACATGGTTCTGGCTGCCTCGGATTTCCCTTCTACACTCGTCCTGGGGTCCCGGAATCTCATCGTATAGGCCGAAAACCTATAGTTCATTCGGTCGCCCCTGCTCTTTAAGATGTTCCTGTCCTGCTGCTCCACCCAAAGATAAAAGCTGTCCTGGTCAGTTAATACGCGATTTGCGCGATTTGGTATCAAAATTACGAATACTAGTAATATTAAATAAAGATTTATTTAACAACAATCTTATTGTATAAAAACAGATAACAAAAATAATAAAATTAGAATTATAAGTGAGATTTAACGCGGATACGACCGAAGAACGTGATGTTGCTCGTTTCATGGTTGAGAACAGACTCGCGGGAAGTTTCTGAGATGGCTCAGGGCTGCAATGGTTCCTAGAGGGGTGTTCACAATTCAATCCTTCGCCCGAGGACCATATCGAATTGAGCCCAACCACGCACGCTCCGCTCGGCGCTTCAGCCGCATTCAACATTGAAGAAATACACAAAATGTCAATAAAAACCATTGAAGTCCACCCGAGGACGCCTCGGCCTTTTTTGAAACATCTGGCGCAAACATGGTCCTTAAGATTTTTAAACCTGAGTCTTCAGTCCTCAGTGTTTGTAGCCAACCTGCAATCTGACCATAGGATTAACCTATGTCCTTTCCAGCAACTGTACGGTGTCCCGATTCTCGCATTGAATTCTGAGGATTTCACCTTTGAAGGACCAGGTCCTGAATCTGGGCGGAGGTCCAGATTGGACCAAACATTAGCCTCTCAAGTACATCCAAGAGGGCACGTCTGATTAGGGTAGCCCTCTCTTGGGTGATCTTGACTAGAGGGTTTGATCCATCCCAGATTACTAGCCGCATATGACTTACGACAGCATCACTGTAAGACTTAACAGGTGGGTTCCTGACCCCACCAGTTGTCCCCGGAGCTTGTTCCCTATGCCTTGCCGGGCGTGGGCTCCGAGGAGTTGGCAGAGTGTAACCTCTCGCCCCTGTCCTTATCCCCAGCGTTTATTGGCCTCTGGGCGGATTTTACAACCCTTTCCCCAAATGGTGGCTTCTGGAAAGGAGTTTTGCAGGCGGCCACCTTAGAGCCTAAGGTTGGCTGAACCAACGCCTCTGAAGCTCTCATTTTCCTTCTTTGTTTTGCTTCTTGTGGATGCGGCCATCCCAACATCGGGCAGATATTGTGCTTGAGGCACTTGGTTTAGTGGTGGGCCTATGGGTCCAACCTCTAGATTTAGTGGTGAGCCTTTTGGTCCAACCACTGCATATTTATCGGCAGGTTTATTCTGCATACGAATGAGTTCATCCCTCCGGCTCCCCACCCACCATGGAACCCAACATTGAGAGCGTCAACTTGACGCCCAGGGTTACCGGACAGATGTAGACCCCCCAGGCGGCCTGCGACATGAGGGAGGGTAGCTGTTCGATTGTCTGGTTGCCAACCAAGACGACTAACCCGCATCCTCCCTATGCGCCTGCCGCCCCACAAGATCTCCCCTGTCGGCCCTCTGACGGGACAACACAGTCGATTGATTGCAGCTGGGTAGTCTCCACCCGCCCGTCTTTAGTCGAACTCCAGGCCAAAGTGGTGTGTTAATTCCACGTCCCCGCAGGTGACGTTTCCTCTCAACCACCAGGACTCCTTCATCCGACGACACGGGTCGCCACGCACGGCACAAACATGTGGGGTTGGTAATTAGCCTTTAGCCGAGGCCTGCACAAATAACAGGTCATGACTCGCGGAGTCTCCTCACCACGACAAGGCACAAACCGTATTCGAGGGGCATAATTTTGTTTAAGTTTAAAGATGAATTTCGGCTTAACGGTTAACTTTTGTATATAGATAAATTCAGTTGAATCATCATATTTTGTTCTTAGGAACCTGAGGTTAAGACATTTCCCAACATTAACGGGACACTCTGCATAGACCTATATTTTCATACCATTGCATAAAATAATTACAAACTATAAAAAATAATACCATACAATACATAAATAGGAGAGACATTAAATCTCCCTCTTATCTACTCAGCTGCACACCGTCAGCTTCATATCCCTGGCTTTGCTCTAACCATCTTCTTCACCACCTCTATTTCTCTTTAATTTTTCTCGCATTCCCATACATTTACTCATCCAGTGGACTCAGTAATCTTTTTCTCTCCCACTGCCACTCCCTATAACACGCATACCACGCATCTGTCGACCAATTCTTACCAATTTCTTGTCCCTTAACTTACCCACTTTTCTTTCAAACACTACCATTCTCTTCACTGTTACCCTTTCAACTGACATCTTGTGATACTCCTGAAATTCTATATAATTTGGTATCGTCTTCTCAAGCCCTAAAATTCTCTTTCAGTATTGCAGTTGTGTAATATCTTATCATTTACACTCCTTCCAAATACTTCCGACACAGATAACATCTAGATCTTCCTGTACTTCTCGCATACGCGCCAGAATCAGCAAACACATAAACCAAATACTTAAACTGTCTCACCCGATCCACTTCCTCACCCAGTCACTTCAGTTCTTCTGCTTTCTTTTGATCACCTTCATTCATACATACCATTCACTTTTCTTTCTCCACATTAACAGTCCATCATCTTTTAGCAAAATACCTCTCGAGTATCTCTTTCATTTCCTTAATTCACTCATACTCTTAGCTATTACCACCACATTTTTTTGCGCCCACTACTATTTCCCACCCTGCCCCATCTTTAACTCTTTCTCCATATTGGCTATATACAAATTGAATAAAATGAAAGAACAGAGCTGAGTTCATGGACACCCCTGTTGTACTCCTCTCTCTACACGAAAACCCTCCGATATAGCCTCATCCACTCTAACCTTACATTACGTTTCCCTATACACTTCATTCACACCTATTCCTTTCAAACAGTCTATTAACGATTCCTTCTCAACCGAATCATACGCCGCTTTCAGATCCATAAACAACAGATATATTCTTCCTCGTTTCGCTAGCTCTCTCTATCAACCAGTTCAATCTAGCTATCTCGTCCGCCGTGGATCGCCCTCTTCTGAACATGCCTTGGATTTCTGTGAATAGTCCTTTTTCCTCCAATTCCTGTTCAAACCTCTGTTTCATCATAATCATAATTTTGTATAAACTATAAATTAGCGTAATCTCTCTGTAATTCTCAAGAACGGAACTGTCTTCATTATTATGTACAGGAACCACAATCCATCCCCTCCATTCATTAGGAAACTGCAAACCCCAGTTCCATATGCTATTTAATATATTTAGTATTTTTGTTTTCCCTTCATCGCTGCGCAGCTTCCACGCCTCTGCATTTATACTATCCGAGCTTGGTGCGGGTGGTGCCTTCCCTGCTTTAACTACTCTCAGCGCCCACTCCAATTCCTCCTCGCTGAAGTCTTTTATTCTACTGAACTGCCCCCTTTTGTTCAGTGTCCTTCTTTCCACCTTCTCTGCCCCCAACAGTTCCCAGAAATATTTATTACACTCTTTAATTGAAATACCATCTCCCTTTATTTTGTTTTGTAATGCTATTTTTATTTATATGTGACCACAACTCTTTCTCTTTTCTATTTTTTTCAATTAGTTTCAACTCATCCTTCCTCCACTTTTCTGTTCTTCACCTTCTTCAATTATCGTGGTCTGGTTCCAGGAACCTGGAATATTACGGGAATACCCTGTATATACAGTGCATTCACAATGACAGGAAAAATTCATTTAAATTGCTCGTGATTATTTTTAAGAAAAACTCGCGGATATATCGATTAGTATTTTCAATTATGCATCATTTTCACTAAACATTTAATTTATAGGGTGTCCCATAAAGAAATGCAGATAAAAAGCTTTATTTTATTAAATGGAACACCCTATATATTTTTAGATATTTGGATTCCTTAGAGAATTCTAGATACTTTTCGTGTGTACTGTCCTATACCTATTGCCAATTGTTTAATCATGCGAAGTTAGTCATTTTATATTTGTTATATGGCTATTATTGTTATTGTATCATTTTTGTGTGATTTATTACTGTAAATTGTTATTTACTTGTGTCTCATTACAACGGTTCCAATGGATTTCTTCATTTATTAATCGTTGACATAGAGTTATGGACTAATGCCATTATTTCGTAAACAGTTGAAGATAGGAATAGCACATTATATACGAAAAATATCGAGAATTTTCCAGAGAATCTAAATGTATAATAATATACAAGGTGTACATAAAATGAGTGAAAACCTTCAGGTAACTCAATTCATTAATTAATTTTTAATAGAAAATCCAAATAAAAAAAATGTTGTATGGTTCTTCATTGAGGCTCACGAGGTCTTCGGAATTTTAAATATGTGACTATAAATTAGTATTGTTTTTTAAATATTTGGTAAAAAATCAATAGCATTAACAATCAATTAGACACGTGTATAATTCCATTGATGTAAATAATTAATAAATCGGATATTTTTACAATTTTATAACTTCATCAGAAGCATTCTTTTAATGAAAATAGATCTGGCAACGACGCACGCTCGTTTGTAAAAGAAAAGGTGTATGCAACACCTCCAGCGGATGATGTAGCAGTTATAAACAGGATAAATGTACACTTGTTTGATCCAGCGTTGCCAAATGTATAGTTCTTTTAAGTGGCCCGTGAGGCTTAAGGAAGGACCGTGTGACTTATTTTCGTTAATATTTTTATCTAAAAATTAGTCAAAGAGTCACGCTACCTAAAGCTTTTCACCCATTTTGTGTACACCTTGTATAGGGTGTTCCATTTAAGGAAATAGAACTTTGTATCAACATTTATTTGTGGGATACCCTACTATACAATTTTTAGTCGAGAAGATGCACAGTTAAAATACGAGTCGGAGTGTTTTTATAGAAAATAATCACCAACAGATTAAATGATTTTGTTCCTTTCGTTGTGTACGCGGTGTATAAATTAAATAATAAGATTAAAACATAGAATTTAATAAATATCATTTTTGAGGACTTTCGGTTGTCAGGAGATTTTTAATTTTAATAAATCTCATCTACAAGACCGAAGGGAGTTTCATTTATAAAAACTGTATGGTTTCATTTGTAAAAAAAACTTTCTTAATCTCCTTTTCTAAAACATTCGTTACTTTCCCTATCAACCCTTCCTCCATAGCTGCCAGTTCTCCATCACCTTTAATTTTAAATTCACTCTTCCAAAATCAAAGTAATTTTCTTTTACTTATGCAGACACCCATGAAGTCAACTATACGTGAAATAGCCAACATGGGAATGACTTTCTCAAATGCCGTAAGTTTATGACTTTTTCAGAATCGTAAGAGAAAAATATATCCTTATTTTGATTTCAGTTTGTTAACAGTCCTATTTGTTGTCCGAGCCGGAGCTCAATCTTGACTGGTATGTTCTTGCATAACACTGGCGTAAGAAACAATTCCATATCGGGAAACTGCTCGAGCCGACATTGGCAGGACAATTTCGAGCCTAATGCGTTTCCTACTTTTCTGAAAAAAGCCGGATACCGCACTTTTTATGCTGGAAAGTACTTAAATAAGGCGAGTAATTTCTTTAAAAAAAAATGCATAAACTGTTATAAACATTTTTTAGTACACATTATTTTTTTATTTATTCAACTGATTCACCTTTTTCACAACTATTTAGAAAAAATTATGTCAACATTTTCTATAAATACAATAAATAAAATATTATTAATTAGAAAAACATTTAATTTTAGAAAATCTATATGCGCACTATGTTTTTTTTTTAAATACAACTAATGTAGAAACAAGATTAACGAGTAATATTTTTCTATTAAAAGCTTAAGACTAAAACGCGTTTTACTAAGTTTGACCCACTGTTGTTTCTTCAGTTTTGTTCACTCTTGGTTTCACTATACAACACGCACTGTGTTGTGCTTTTAACCCACTATACCAACTCATAAGGTTTGATCCTTATGAGTCTTTTCATTATTCCACGTTGGTTCAGTAGCTGGATCACTTCGACGTTCTTGTGGTTATGAAGCCGTTCTTCATGATTCTTTGCAAAAATGTTTACTTCTTGTGCTGCCATTTCCACAACCAGGTCTTTGTGTAGGTCGAAGTTTCTTATATACCAAAGATCATTGACAATGTAATACCGTGTTCTGCAATCTTTGTATTATTTCAATATTTCTTGAGCAGGCAAAGTTGTATGTCCACACAGGCTTTAAGACCTATTAGTATATTATACCAACTTATTTCTATTTGATAATTCAGATAGTTCTACCTAATAGCCAATACATTTTTCTATATTTAAGATTCGGCTCTTCTATTTTCTTTTTAATGTATTCTTTCCATCGTACCTACGCATCTATATTTATGCCTAGATACTTAGCCATGATTGCATATGGAATGATTGCTAATAATGTTAATACTGCATTTACTTCATTTGGTGTGACTTGGTAGTTCATTAGCTTCTTGTTCAGTTTTGCCAATTGCCAGTACACATGTGTCATCTGTAGTTTGATCTGTTACTGGTATATCTTAATTCTGAATATTGATATTCGTATCTAATGCGAAACATTCTTCCAATAATATACGACTTTAACAGCAAGCTGTATTGTTCTGGCAGATGTTATTTAAGTTTACGTTCAAGTCCTTGGTGCCAGACTTTGTTGAATGCCTGGGGAACACTGCTGAACATATATTCTTTTCTTCTAGTGCGTTCTCTAGTTGCAATAGGAAAATATTAATTTATGAAAGTGAAAACCTGTTGGTGGTAGTGCGATTGCCAGCAATAAGTGTAATAACAAATTAATCAAAGTGAATGTAAACATTTTGACTCGTCAATATCGTCTATTGTAGATTGCATTATCATAATCTTAAAGAACATTGAATTTAATTTTAAATTATGATTTTTTTAATAAAAAAATGTTTATAACAAATTAACCAAAAGGAATGTATATATTCTATCAATTGAATTTTGTTGAATATAGATTCCTTGATCATATTGTGAAGAAAAATTATACTTAAAGTGTGACAATTTGAAAAAAAATATTTTTTTAAAAATGACAAATAGACCAAAACGTATGTAAACATTCTTCTATCATATATATATATATATAAAAATCATTATTCCCAAAAGTAACCAACAAATTTATATTTTTATACAGAATATTTAAAAACAAAACTTTATATATACATACAATGTACTTCAGGGAAACGGCTATCGACCTCTTCTATCATATTTTTATAGAAAAATAAATTTAAAATATGGAATTTCTCAAAAATAGATAATTGAAAAATGCACCTTGATGATGGCAGTGCTAGCAATAAGTGTAATAACAAATAAATTAAAACGACAGCCGAATATTTTCAACTGTAGATTCTATTATTATATTCTTAAAGAAAATTGAATTTAAAGTACTGCCATTTTGAAATATACAATTTTGAAAATTACACCTTTAGGTGGATGGCGAGACCCAACAAAATGAATAAAATAATAACAATTTAAGAAAGAATGAAATAAAGTTTTTGACAAGTGATATCTGTTTTTTCAGTATAGTTTAAAGAACTTTAGAGAGGTAATTGAATTTAAAGTATCGATTTTGAAAATGGATTATTTGAAAATTTGATTTTTGGGATTTTTTAATTTACCATTAATTTTGTTAGGATGCAATTAGAAAATTGTCTCTTATCGCGTTTTATAGATTTTGTTGGTTACCTTTAGTCGCTGATTTGTTGTGAAAATTATTATTTAAATTATTTAAAAAATAACATGGTGGACACGCCGGGGTATTGCTGGAATTATTGCCTCACACACATATCATGCGGCCGTTTTCAGCGTGCCAAGATCAGAGGTATGGGGGTGTTTACTCTTGTGTTTTGTTATCGTCAGCTGTTCTTTGTATTCTTAGTTTAAATCGTTTGAAATCGGAAAAAAATGCTACTTCAATTTCAAATTTTGTAGGTTAATATTAAGTAGACGTTGGTGTATAGTGATGATGTGAACGGTTTAATTACACTTCAAAACTTTATAATTACTTTATTATATAATTTTTTTTAATATTTAAATTTATTAAATGATTTTTCGTAGGTTATAAACTTGGTAAACGACCATGCATTTTTTCAAGGATTTTGGCAATTATCATAATTTAATGATTTTTTTTTCATATAAATGCCATTATTAAAATATATATGTGTATATATCATTAACTAATGTAATATTAATTACATTTGTTCTTAAATTTCAACAAATTTATGAATATTTCACATAAAAAAATGTAACGAAAGTGAAATAAGAATCTGGAAACATCACTCTAGAATGTTCGGCAGAGCGCGCGACGGTAAACGCTGTGTCATTGAAAGTTCCGGAAAGTTCGAGAAACAAGCACGCTATATAAGCGCGCGCTAGCGGCGCGGCAATCAGTCAGTTAGTCCGAGTCAGTCTATTACGAACGTCCGAGTGTTCAATATCTTGTTGTAAATAAATACGGACAGTGTGTTGTAAATAAATGTATTAAGTGTACTCTAAATAAATAAATAAACATTGTGTTACTTATTTCCGAGTCTGATTAAACCCGATTTCGTAACAACTGGTGTCAGAAGTAGGATTACTTGGAATAAGTAAATAATAATAAAAACAATTATGGCGACCATTGATAAACTCAAAGTGTTCAAGTTTAAACAAGAATTAGAGGAACGGGATTTGGATACGATGGGCAAGAAGGAGGAGTTCAAAAACCGATTACGACAATTTTTAATTGACAATGGCGAGGACCCTGACACGTATGTATTTGAAAACGACATTGAGAGGATGGGTAGAAGCCTCGAGAATAAATTGAAAGAACAGAGCTGAGTTTATGGAACAATCCAGAAGCCTAGAGAACAAATTAATGTAACACAAGAGAGAAATAGAGTATAAGTTAAAGGTCTTAGAAGGAAAAGTTGCAAAAACAATATTCCGATTGATGGAAGAATTACAAGATGGAGTAAAGCACACTCCCAAAAAAGGGTTTTCGGCTGCGCCTTATATCTATGAACCAAATGTGATATTAACAACCAGTGTGGAAGAAAATAAATCACATGGAAGCCGCCCTCATTCGACGGAACAGTATCATGGGAAAACTATCGGAAACAATTCGAAGCTGCTGCCTAGAGTAATGGGTGGTCTATGGAGGAGAAAGCTATCGCGTTAACTATGGCTTTAAGAGGAAATGCAATGGATATCTTACAAACCCTCCCAGAGAGTGAATTAACGAATTACTCAAAACTCTTGCAAACAATCGAATTGCGGTATGGACACGAACACCATGAAGGAGTTTACCGATCGCAGCTTAAATGTAGGAAACAAAAATCGATGGAGACACTAAGAATTTTGAACGACTTGTCAGGTATTCCTACCCTTCTGCGCCTGAAGAATTCCTGGACAAATTAGGAATACAAGCATTCATTGAAGGAATACGGGATACAAATGTCCAACAGCTCCTTCGGTTATCCCGTCCGAAAACCATGATGGACGCTCTAGTGAACGCATTAGAGATTGAGGCTGCTAAAGAAACTTCTAGAGCACAGATACGCATACGAGAAACGAAGACCGAAGAAATTATTAACTGCACTTTTCCAACCAAGAAGAAAGTTATAAAATGTCGGCACTGTGGAGGAATAGGCCGCGTGAGAAGCAAGTGCAAGAAATACTTGCAGAAAGTGGCAGGAGAGAAACAGGACAAATTAAAGAGATTTAGTATACTGAAGCGAACATCGACTCTGGATAGACAAGCTCCAGTGACAGCTAATGTAACTACGTTAAGGTAATCGTCGTCAAGTATGTGCGTTGACGGAAAAATAAATAAAAGAAGAAATATCCAGTATGCGATCCCGGACAGCTTTATGAACAAATTTGAAGGAAATCGGAAGATCCGCTGTTAAAGCGCATGCGCCACCCCTGACGCCCATTCGTTGTGTAGGGTGGATGAGGGGGTGTACCGCGAGCATCGACACTAGCTCCTCGACTACCATATCGAAACATTGTATATAAGTTTGTAAATAAACGTGTTATTGTTACTCTTCTGCACTTCTTGAGAACCATCCCCGTGAGCCCACCACCATCAGAGTTCACATTTTGGTCCTTCGAACCGGATTTCAAGAGTTGGCTGAGTTCAGGAAGCACGTGGTAATCGGAGTCAACACCAGGAAAAAGACAAAGGTCAGTTCCTTCTCCCCTTTCCTCTTATTATTTGAGTATTGCCAAATTTATTTGATTTTCAATTTTTTTATTGTTTTCTGTCAGTTGAAATAATTTTAATTTATTTCGGGAGCAATATGACTTCTATTGACGAATTAAAATCAAGGCGTAAATATTTGAGGGGAGCGTTGACGCGATTTGTAACTTATATTAACGGGGTTACGTCAGAAAATGTAGTTCATAGAGCTGCGTATGATCGTAAAACACGCATAGAAGACCATTTAAACGAATTCATTCAAATTCAAACTAATATTGATATAATTGAACCTCCTAATTCCGAGGAGAATGAAGACGCGATCGGGGAATTTGAAAATTCATTTTTATCCGCTATGGATAAATATTATGCATTGGTTGGCGATTATAAACCACCTCAAAGTGCTACTACCGTAAATCAATCATCTCGCAACGATGTGGAACTGCCCAAAATCGAGATTCCAAAATTTAATGGGGATATTAATAATTGGCTCCCATTTTATAATGCATTCAAATCAATGGTCCACGATCGCGATGTATTATCTAAAACGCAAAAATATCATCACTTAATAAGTGCGTTATGTGGTGAGGCCGCTGATTTGATTGCAGCTTCCGAAGTAAACGCGGAAAGCTACGATGAAGCTTGGGAAGCTCTTAAAAACGCGTACAATAACCGACCGAAACTTGCTCAAAGTCACTTAATAGCAATTTTTGATATACCCGGCACGACTAAAGAGTGTCCGGAACAATTAATGAGAATAGTTCGCGGAATTTCGAAAAATATTCGAACGTTAAAGGTTTTAGGGCGGCCCACGCGACATTGGGACGATTTTTTAGTTCTAATTACGCGAATGAAAGTTGATCCTATTACACGCAGAGAGTGGGATCGGTCATTAAAAAAGGATGAATTTGCTACGTTTGATTCAATGTATCAATTTATTGAAGCAAAATGTGCGTCGTGTAATAGCGAACCGAAGCGAACCTCTTCTTCTTCAGTGCGTGAAAAAAGTTGTGCGTTTTGTAAAAATGTAGGCCACTCTATCATTAAATGTGGTCAGTTCAAAAATATAGATCAGATCAATAGATTTTCTTTTGTTAAAAAAACGGTTTGTTTTTAAGGCCATCAAACCATAGTCTGAATAAATGTTATGGTGCAGATTGTAGCACTTGTAAGCGTCCACATCATACGTTATTGCATCGTAATGAACCTGTAAATAATCCGCTGCTAATAATCCGTCCACTGCTGTGTTTTCTTTGAGTACTGACGTATGTCAGGAGTTTATTTGCACCGCGGTAGTCGATGTAATCGGAGAACACAGTAATTTTGAAACGGGTCGCGCAATAATCGACACCGCGTCGCAGGCAAATTTCATTACAGAGGAATTTGTAAAAAAAACTTGATACGCGAATTAAACCGACGCAATTAGATGTAACAAGTATCAACAGTAGTATTTCAGCTGTAAACGGGAAGGTGGATATTACAATTAAATCAAAAATAAATAATGTTGCTTTTAAATTGTGTTGCTTTGTAGTCAATTCAATTACAAATTATATGCCGCAAACAACATTTAATCGAGAATTGTTAAAAATTCCCAAAAATTTGCCGTTAGCAGATCTCGAGTTTAATAAACCGCGCCCTATAGATATTTTATTCGGTTCATCTATTTTTTGGCGATTATTATGTCCGGAACAATTAAAAACACCGAATAATTTACCAGTTGTACATAAAACTTTATTAGGATGGGTAGTTGGCGGGGGTGCGGCAATTCAATTTGTTACGCAGATAGATAATTTTAGTTTAGGCGTAGGAAGTAATTTAAAAAATTCTGAATTTGAAATACAAAAGTTTTGGGAAATCGAAAACATTCCTGAAGATAAGAAACCAAAACACACTTGTCAGGCTGAAACGCATTTTCTAGAAAATCTAAAAATAACTGACAGCGGGCGATTTATGGTATCTCTTCCATTTAAATACGACACTTCAGAATTAGGGTGGTCGCGCCAAATAGCACTTAAACGGTTTTACAACTTAGAGAGAAAGCTAAACCGAGATCCACTCTTGAAGTCAAGTTATTGTGAATTTATGAGGGATTATCAGGCGTTGGGGCATATGGAACGTGTCGAAAGGCCAGACGACACTTGTCCCCATTACTACCTGCCTCACCACGCTGTATTTAAACACGACAGTTTGACGACGAAATTGCGGGTGGTATTTGATGCATCCGCTTAAACCAGTAATGGGGTTTCTTTAAATGACCTGCTTATAAACGGGCCCGTCCTTCAAAATGATTTATTTTCTTTATTAGTTTCATTTCGTTTATATAAATATGTTTTGTCTGCCGACATTATTAAAATGTATAGGCAGGTTTCAATTAATTCAGATGATCATAATTTCTTGCGGATTTTTTGGCGCGAAAATTCGAATGAACCACTTAACGTTTTTCAACTGACTACGGTCACATACGGCACAACGTCTGCTTCTTACCTAGCAGTACGGTGTCTATTTTATTTAGCTGAGCAGTACGGCTCAACTTTCCCGGAAGCGTCACTTATTTTAAAAAGGGATTTTTACATAGACGACCTATTAACGGGATTTTATGATATTCAGTCTGCATTAAAGATTAGAGACGAATTAATTGAGCTCTTGGGAAAGGGGTTATTTAAACTAAATAAATTCAATTCAAATAATCCTGACCTCCTCAGTGATCTTGATGATGTCAATCAAAACCCAGTAATCATTTTGAACAAAGCTGATATTAATAAAACGCTGGGATTATATTGGCATGCACACGGTGATGTTTTATTGTATGAGCCTCCTAAGTTTAAAGAAGGACCATACACAAAACGCGAAATAATCTCCGATACAGCAAAAATTTTCGATCCGCTTGGGTTAATCAATCCTGTAGTGGTTACTGCGAAAATACTAATCCAAAAAATATGGTTGCTCAAGATTGACTGGGATGATTACGTACCGGAATTAATTAATAGTAAATGGACTAACTTTCTTAATGAATTACAACTGCTTGTAAAACTTAAAATACCGCGTAACATTATAGATTGTCAAAATCCATATTTAATTGAGTTCCACGGGTTTGCAGACGCTAGTCAAAGCGCATATGGGGCCTGCGTGTACATACGCGTAAAAAATTACGAAAAAGATAATATTTTGACACAACTTTTATGTGCAAAATCGCGAATCGCTCCGTTGAAGGAATTAACAATCCCTAAATTAGAATTATGCGCAGCCCTGCTACTTTCGCAACTAGTTCAGAAAGTAAACAACTCAATTAATATAAACATTCAAAACGCATTTTTATATTCGGATTCTACAATAGTTCTACAGTGGATTAAAGGCAACCGGCAAGAATGGAAGACATTTGTGTCAGCTCGCGTAAATAAAATTTTACAAATTTCAAAGCCAACGTGTTGGCGGTACGTCAATACACAGGACAATCCAGCAGATATTATATCTAGAGAGATTAGTACCGATAAATAAATTAATTAAAAATTCGTTGTGGTGGGAAGGGCCATCGTTTCTCAAAACAGAAAAGTTCACTGAAGATGAGCTGCCACCTCTCAGTCCTGACAATATACCGGAACGGAAAACATGTTTTAAAAAATGTTATGCTATTATAAGTAATATAAATAATTTAAATTTAATTCAAAATTTTTCTTCTCTGGGAAAACTTAAAAGAATTGTCGCTTATTATTTGCGCTTTGCACACAATTCCAAAAATAATAATCAGCGCATCATAGGTGCGTTAACAACTAAGGAATTACAACATGCTACATGCGCATTGACTAAAATTGTTCAAAGGGAATCATTTCCAGAAGAATTATTTAATTTAAAGAATAACAAACCCATAAAACCAACTAGTAAAATTTTGTCACTACATCCATTTTTGGATAGCGAGGGTTTAATTCGCGTTGGGGGACGATTAAAAATTTCTCCACTAAATTTCGAAAATAAACATCCACTTTTGTTACCGGGAAATCATCATTTTTCCAAATTAATTTATAAATATATTCATATTGCAAATTTTCACGCTGGGGTACAAACAACACTTGCTCATATTAGGCAAACTTTTTGGCCCATTGCCGCAAAGGTGCACATAAGAAAGGTTATTTTTTATTGTACAACATGTTTTAAACATAAACCTGCATCATTGCATCAATTAATGGGTAATTTGCCTGCTACGCGAGTGACGCCTGCGCGCTCCTTTTCTAATTGCGGGGTTGATTATTGCGGCCCGGTACAAATAAGTGAAGGAAAGAGAAAGCGAAACATTGTGAAAGCATATATTGCGGTTTTTATTTGCTTCGCAACGAAGGCTATTCATTTAGAATTAGTCAGCAATTTAACCTCTGATGCTTTCATAGCTGCACTTAGAAGGTTTATTTCTCGGCGCGGAAAGGTTAATAACATTTATTCAGACAATGGCACAAACTTTGTGGGGGCCAATCGTGAACTGCGTGATGCCTATGAAATATTTAATACAGAGCATCACAGAGATTCATTAACGAGCGCATTCGCGAAATCAGGGATAAACTGGCACTTCTCGCCTCCACGCTCCCCTCATTTTGGGGGAATATGGGAAGCGACAGTAAAATCCGTCAAAAATCATTTATATAGAGCAATTAAAGAAGTCATATTTAATTTCGAAGAAATGTACACTATTTTGGTGCAAATAGAGGCAGTACTCAACTCCCGACCATTAACTCCAATCTCCAATGATCCTAATGACTGTTCATTCCTAACACCTGGCCACTTTTTAATTGGGGATGCTGTAACGTCCATTCCATGTGAGGAGTTAGCTGGAATTAAAATTAATCGGCTATCGAAGTGGCAACATCTGCAAAAAATACACCAGCATTTCTGGAAGCGCTGGTCCATTGAATATCTGGGGCAAATGCAAAATAGGAATAAATGGAAAACCATGCAAGAATCCTGTAAAGTGGGCTAGTTGGTCCTTTTAAAAGAAGATAACCATCCACCTGCAAAATGGCATGCTGCAAGAATCATTGAGGTTCACCCAGGAGGCGACGGAGTTGTTCGTGCAGTAACTTTGCGCACACCGGGCGGTGCCACCACCAGGCGAGCCATCACAAAAATTTGTATTTTGCCCATGGAGGAGAGTACAACAGAGGAAGCTCAGACCTAAAATTGCGCACATCCTTAATGACATTAGAGTGAGTGTGTGAAAGGTTGAATTTAGGCTAAGAAGTGCGGGATACATTGATACCGTTAATGTATATTCCTTCGGGCGTCATTAATATTAGAATTGTCATATGATATAGTATCTTATATTAAGTAATTTACATTCATTATTGTTTTATTTTGTTATTATATTATATTTTGTAATTAAGTGGATTAAAAGTCACCTTTTAATCGGGGGCAGTGTGTTAAAGCGCATGCGCCACCCCTGACGCCCATTCGTTGTGTAGGGTGGATGAGGGGGTGTACCGCGAGCATCGGCACTAGCTCCTCGACTACCATATCGAAACATTGTATATAAGTTTGTAAATAAACGTGTTATTGTTACTCTTCTGCACTTCTTGAGAACCATCCCCGTGAGCCCACCACCATCAGAGTTCACATCCGCAATTGCGTGACCAAGGAAGAAAAAGGAAATCTGTTAACAAAGCCCTTTGACTACGCCCTGGCACATTGTGTACTTATGACGAAAGGGATAGTGGTCGTATTTAGGAGGAAGCTTGGAGGTATGGAATACCTTGGCAACAGAATTCTGTCGTCAGAAAAGTACTGGGATTAGAGAGGGATGGTCAGAAGATCAGTAGAACTACTTGGTTACAAAAGAAACATCCTACGGAAAACCGTCATACCAGTCTATATGGAGTGCTTTATGTGATTTGAAGATTCGCTTGATGAACCACGGAGTCAAGAAACTGGCTATACCGAAGATAGGATGTGGCCTGGATAAACTAAATTGGCGAGTGGTTAGAAATATTTTGGAAACCATTTTCGATGAGTCTGGTATTGAAGTCGTAGTGTGCTGTTTTAATCCCTGGGCAAAACCTGTTACGAAAAGCGTCCCTTGTTACTTCTCCAATAGAAGGACATGCGCCAAAGGAGCCGACTGCAAGTACCTTCATTGGAAAACTATTCCGTGACGGAATAGTCTAATATGAGGGCAGTGTATGAAAGTGAAAGAAGAATCTGGAAACATCACTCTACAATGTTCGACAGAGTGCGCGATGGTAAACGCGGCGTCATCGAAAGCGGCGCGGCAATCAGTCAGTCAGTCTATCACGAACGTCCGAATATTCAACATCTTGTTGTAAATAAATAGGGACAGTGTGTTGTAAATAAATGTGTTAAGTGTACTTTAAATAAATAAATAAACATCGTGTTACTTATTTCCGAGTCTGATTAAACCCGGTTTTCCAACAATATGTTTACTGTTTATATAATTTTAAAATTCGCCGTCGAATCGATTGATATGTTTACAAACAGGCGTGTTTACAAATAGAAAACCTAACCTAAGATGATGGCATAAGCGGTTTTCTATCGCCACCACATCATGCTTCATCTATTTATGTACTAAATCTGTGCCATTGGCAATACATACATTTATGCAACTAAAGAATACTTTAGTTAAAATTATATATAGTATTTATTGGGCGTAAAATCGCAGCCTTAAAACACTGTCAGTTTGGGCATTTAAGACCTTAATAGTATTTATTTATTTAACGGATTCACCTTTTTATACAACAACATAAAATGTAAATACAGAAAAATATAAAATTATACTTAAAATTAAACAAAACATTGTACATAATCGATAGAGATAAGGTTTAAGTAGCAAATATCACAAATATTAACAACGCATGATTATCAACTAAGCATATATTAACAACACTCTGAGATATTTATTTTAACACATTTAACGAAAATGCGATATAACAAGTGATTTGAAAGAGGTAAAAGAATTATAGAAAATGTCAAACTTACAAGATAAATTAAGTGTATTAATACTTCTCATAATTATATCGATGGGAGAATTGAAACCATAATTGCTGCGATGAAAATTAGGCCGAAACAAGGATGCGTTACAAAAGGGGTAATTATGGGGAGAAAAATTGAAATTAAATTGCGCTAATAAAGTTGCAGAATTAATATTCCCATTAAGAAGTTTGTGACAAAAACATAGTCCAGCTATTTTATGACGTCCATTTACAGAAATTAAATTTAACTCAATATTGAATTTCTTACATACAAATTTCTCAAATTTATTTTGGATCCTTTCAAGTTTTTTTTATATGGATGTCATAAAATGGGAACCAGACCAGTGAGCCGTATTCAAAATGGGATCGAACAAATGAGTTATATAAAGTAAGTAAAGCTCTTATTTTAAAATGTTTACCATTTCGCAAGAGGAAACCCATTGAACGCATAGCCTTGTTGCCTATTAAATCCAAGTGATGCTTAAAAGATAGAGAATCATCAAAGAGAATACCCAAATCCTTAATGCTACGAACATATTCCAGAGGGGTCATATTAATTTTGTAGTCAAATTTTAATTGGTTTCTTTTCCTATTACATGACATAACCTTACATTTAGTGATATTCAACTGCAAATCGTTCAAGTTACACCAATGGGATATCATATCTAAATCATGTTGCAGATTTATACAATCATTTAATGAATTAATTTCCAATAGGATTTTCATGTCATCCGCGTACAGATAGGGCAGAGAATATTTTAAACAATCCGTAATATCATTAATCATTATGAGAAATAATATAGGCTACCCTGTGGCACACCAGATAAAACATCTATACCTTCAGACATGAAATTCCCAATTCGGACAATTTGTTGTCTAGACATTAAGTATGAGCGAAACCAATTCACAACACTGTCACTAAAGCCGCAAGCACTTAATTTGGTAAGTAGAACACAGTGATTAACTTTGTCAAACGCCTTGGAGAAGTCTGTAAAAATTACATCGAGTTGGCAATTTTTCTCCAGGGTTGACAAAATGGATGATCGAAATTCCAGTAGGTTTGTTGTGGTCGATTTCCCTTGAACGAATCCATGTTGAGCTTCATCAATGATTTCCTTGGAGAGCCAAGATAGCTGTTTAGAAATTAGCTTGTCAAAAAATTTTTGAATGAAGGATTGGATTGCGACCCCTCTATAATTCGATATACAATCCCTTTTCCCAGATTTGTATATAGGCAACAAAAAGCTCGTTTTCCATATATCAGGAAATACCTCTTCTTTAAGCGAAGTTGAAAATAAAATATGTAAGGGTTTTGATACACTACACACGCATTTAGATAGAAATATTGCTGGTATACCATCCGGGCCATGAGACGAACTGTTGCCGAGTGAACTTAATTCCGCATAAATCTGTTGTAATGAAATGGAAAATGCAGAACTATTTACTTGTTTCTTAAAGCAAAACTTGGACGTAGACAAATTATTTGAAATGTCATACGTTTTTGCAAAATATGACGCAAAACCTGATGCTATTTCATCACCGCCTTCTAGGATCGAGTTATCCAGTCTCATTCTATTCGGAATACTATCAGTTTTTTTCAATTTAGATATATGAGTCCAAAATGACTTTGGCTTCAAACATATGTCACATTCAATTTTCTGAAGGTATGCTTTATAAAGATGGCCACTCATTTCTTTACATTCATCACGTAAAATTTTGAATTTATTGTAGTCCGCAGGTAGCCCGGATCTTTTGAATATAGAATGAGCATATTTTTTGTTTTTTATTAAACGTATTAAATGTGTGTTAAACCAAACTGGATATTTTGAAGATAATTTTTTCTTTGTAGGAACAAATACTTGAATGGCTCTATTAACGTATGTGTAGAATATCTCAACCATTTCATTAATACTAGAATGTAAAAATATACTTTCCCAATTGATTGATGCCAAAAATGAATTAATTGATTGATTAATAGTATGCACTCTTTAATGAATTAAATTATATCGTATATAATTACCTAAAAAATAATAATCGCTATTTGAAAAGATCGTATTATATTTATAGATGGTGTCCCGTTAATGTTGGGAAATTGTTTAACCTCAGGTTCCCGGGACCAAAATATGATATTCAACCGAACTTATCTATATACAAAAGTAAACCGTTAAGCCGGAATTTATCCTCAAACTTAAATAAAATAATATATATTTTATTTATAACCATTGAATGCTTTATTCGATTTGAATGATATTTACTATAGTTTAATATGATAATATAGCACGTCATTTGACTTATATGAGTACCATCATCGGATCTTTATAAATTGCGATAATTTGCACAAAAAAATAATAAAATGCAAAACAATTTCTTGTATTTATTTTATAAAATAAAGGGCATACCAAACGTCAAAATCGTCAACCAGAACAAAAAAAAAAAAACAGGAGAAATAGACAGGGAATTGACAGTAAATTCAAGAGTACACAAACCAATTACACTGCATGATTATATTATTGACATTTATTCCACAGAAATCAACAAACCGACGGTAGTGGACAGAGAGTAACTTTTAAAGAAATTGAGGCAAAGATTCATAGACTCTTTTCAGGTAGACTCCCATGTCAATTTCTCAGGAAATAGAATGTTTATAGTAATGTTTGACCTCACATCACCCGACGTTATCCCCCCAGTATTTCCCAAGTCCGGAATTTACATCGGCACCACTTCCCTTAACGTAAACAATGGCTAACCTTAATCTCATTTATACTAACATTAACTCGTTGTCCACAAAATCCCTCCTAGTTTCCCATTACCTGAGAAATAATCCTATCCACGTAGGCATGTTCGTGGAAACCAAATCCAACAACCCATTTCCCCTCAAAGACTGGCCCCATATACAACATCCCGCAACAATTCCTAATACGAATATTAGAGGAGGCTCAGTAATTGCAGTAAGACCTGAGATAAAGCTAGGCAAAGAGAATCCATCAGCGATCAATAATATTATGAACGAATGTATACACTGTAGCATTAATACATCCCATTTTACCCTTCACATATTCCTTGTCTATATCCACCATTCCTCTCCTATTGAAGATACTATTTTCACGAAAGCTTCCCTTTACGACCATGCTGTCATAATCGGCGAAAAAGGTAAAAAACAAGCAGCTATCCTCTTTTATGTCTAACTCTAATTTTGTACGAATCCACACAGATCCTACTTTCATTATGTCCAACAACCAATCCTCGACTCCCGATGTGCTCCTTTGTACTAGTAACATCAGACATCTCATTCATAATGTAGAACTCATCCCTGACCTCGGCTCCGATCACCTCTCCATCAAATTTTCAATCACCTCTGACCTTCCCATCCCTATTCCCCCAGTAATATCTTGCAAATTCATAGACTGTGACATTGACAAAGTAACAAGAGACGTGACAGAATACATACAGACACATCCTGATGTTACTCCAGAATCCTCGTTCCACAGACTGGAATCCTTATCTTTAAAATTCGCCACTAATCCCCACATTACCCCTATCATACAACACCTTTGTATCCCTCGCAACCTTAACAATTTCAATTTCAATTTCAATTTATTGATGTTATAACCAAAGTTTTACACAAGTCAATTTACAATATATAAATAATAATAAAAAACATTTATAAAATGGGATGTATAATAACGTTCAATTGTATATGCAATTTAAGTTAAAGTCAAACGAATATAAAATGGTACCTACAGATTAAAAAAGAAATACATATAACAACATAGGAATTATAAAAATAAATGTAACATATATGTTTGCAAGAATATAGGTCAAAAAAACGAATACTAGATGTGAATTTTAAAAAAATCATCAGTGCAGAAGAATGCATGCTCAAGAAGTAATTCTTCTAGTGCTTCTCTAAATTTCTTTAGCGGGAGATTTCGTGTGCTATGACTAAGGTGATTAAAGAATTTAATGCTGTGATACCGTGTGCCATTTTGAGATCTCTGTAACCTCGTTTGTGGCAAAATTAAATCAGATTTTCCTCTAGTATTATAAGGATAATTACGTACTGGCATATCATCAATATTGCGTTTAACGTGCATCAAACATTCAAGTATGTAGATACACGGCAGAGTTAGTATTTTCAATTGTTTGAAGTAAATTTTGTATTCATCACGATATTTAGCACCAGCAACTATTCTTACGGCTCGTCTTTGCAACTTAAAAATACGATGCCTACAATATGCATGGCCCCAAACAAGGATACCGTAAGTTAAATGACAATGAACAGTTCCACAGTATGCTGTTCTCAGAATAGTCTGCGATACTTTATTAGACAGCACCCTTAAACCAAATATCGCCTTATTTAATTTTCCACTTAAATGATCGCCATGGGCAAACCATGTTAATTTGGGATCAAGATGGATACCTAAAAAACTGACAGTCTCTGCTTGTTCAGTATTGTCTACATCTTTTTTTCTTAGCGTAAATAGCATTTCAACCGTTTTATTGTTGTTTAAACATAATTTATTTGAGGCAAACCATTTCGCTGCTTTTGATTTAGTAATGACATTTAGTTCTGATGCTTCTACTAAAGTATTGCCTTGGCTTAGAAGAGTGGTGTCGTCAGCAAACAATACGGAATTGTTATGTCCAATGGTGTTGGGAAAGTCGTTAGTAAATATTAGGAACAATAATGGTCCTAAGACTGACCCTTGCGGAACACCGTTTTTTATTAGGCGATAGCTGGATTGTTCACCGTCTATGAATACCGTCTGCTTTCTATTTTGTAAATAAGATTGCAGAAGGCTAATACTATTTACGCAAAAATTGTATTTTGATAGTTTATTTATCAGAATCGTGTGAGATACACAGTCAAATGCTTTACTGAGATCTAGAAATGTAGCTACAGAGAAAGATCCAGTTTCAAAGCATTCGACTGTGTACTCAACAAATGCCAGAACAGCAGAGACTGTCGACATTCCACGACGAAAACCAAATTGATTCGGTGAGAATAAATTGTTTGCATTAAAGAAATCAATTATTTGATCCTTCATAATACGTTCAATTACCTTTGATAGTGCTGGCAGAAGGCTAATAGGCCTGTAGTTATTTATGTTAGCCTTATCTCCTTTTTTGAAAAGAGGGACAACTTTAGCACATTTGAATGCATCTGGAAAAGTACTACTTACAATGATGTCATTAAGTAGTCTAGTTAGTGGTACTGAAATTATGTCGATAAAAGGTTTCAAAATAGCTACAGATAGACCATATATATCGAAACTTCTGGTGTTTTTCATTCCTCTGCATGCATCTCGTACCTTGACGACAGACACTTGCATGTCACTGATATATTTAAGGGATCGTTATCGGATAAAGGCACTTTCTCTAGAAGTAGTTCTGAAACAGTTGAAAAATATTCGTTAAATTGTTCACATGAAATGTCACAATTTCGCTCTTGATTGGTAGGAGTTATTCTTGCAGAATTTATGACTTTCCATAACGATTTTTGGTGATGTGCAGACTGGGAGATGTAATTATCATTTGCCTGGATTTTAGCATCTTTTATTGATTCTCTGTAAATTTTTTTAATGTTATTCATTAACAGTTTATTTTGAATTGTAGGAGATTGTTTATAATTTTCTGAGAGCAATGCAAAGGTTTCCCTCATGGTTTTTAGATTTTCGCTAAACCACTTTACTGGTTGCTCTCTCTTTGCTACCCAGTTTTTCTCAGGGAATGCATTAAGTAGACACTTATTTATTTGATGTTGAAATAAATTACATTTTTCATTGATATTTATGTTTTGATAAACAAAATTCCAGTCTGCAATCGACAGGAGTTGGAAAAAACTGTATCTGCCCTGTGCTGTTATGGGTCTATAAATTCTGCGTGGAATAACTGTTGGTGGATTACCGGGCAGCGTTAAGTTTATTGCAATTCCTATGTGATCTGACAGATGAGTTTCAAAAGGAGAAGTTCGAAATATTGTTAAGTCGTAATTTGTGAAATATTGTCAATGCAATTTTTTCCACGTGTGTTAAAAAACACAGATCTAACTAACCCATAACTTTCAATAAAGTCGCGCACGGTCAGAGTGTCATTATTGTTATCATTGAAATTGACATTGAAGTCACCGCATAATATTACGTTGGAATTGAAGATATTGAGCTGGGCCATAAGAGAATTTAAAGTATCAACAAACACAGATAAATTCCCAGTTGGTGACTCCTAAATTCGCTCAACCTGCATTAACCATTCATCAATTCATATCATTAAATTTGCAGACATAGACAAAGACGTTAACAATCATGACCTTTAGATAACAAGACAAGAACTGGACAAGGACAGGCAGAAAGACCGATGGTCGATAGCCGTTTTCTAAGGACAACTTATAACATATTATAAGAATTATATTGTTAATTTATTGTATATATATATATATATATATATTTGCAATACATTTCGTTCGAGTTTGCGAAGCGCTCGACCAGACGTCCCTTTATTTATTTATTATATAAATAATATAGCAAGGAAACGACGGTCGCATCAAGCGACGCGGACACAGAAATTCATTCATTTACTTATTGAATCATTACTTATTTATTAACACGTTCATTTTATTCTCTTAAAAAATAAATGTCTCTATAATATAATTTTTTTGTGCGAATATTGTAAAATTTATCGAAAATTATAAAAAGACAAAAAATGTTTCAAATTAACTAATCTTTCAAGTATTTTTTTTAATTCAATGGTGTGTCCGACTAAAAAGATGTACTTAAATTTGATTGATATTGATCATATTCACAAATTATGTATTATACTATTATATTAAATCGTGGTAAATTTTATAAAAACCGAATGAAGCATTCAATTGTTATTAATAAAACTAATATTACTTTGTTTAAGTTTGAAGATGATTTCTGGCCTAACGATTAACTTTTGTATATAGATACATTTGGTTAAATTATTATATTTTGGTTTCAGGAACTTAAAGTTAAGCTATTTCCCAACATTAACGGAACATCCTGTATATTTATTTTAATAAAAAAGAAAAGGTAGGAAATATATATATATATATATTTAATCGATGTTCCCTTTTACCATTTCTTAATGACTCTCCTCCAGTTGTTTCTGCCCTTAGCCATTTTTCCTCTTTCTTGTAGTGCCTTTGTTACGCTGTTCTCCCAATTTTCTATTGGTCTTCCTCTTCCTCTATTTGTAGTTATCCTTGCTTCCCATATTTGCTTTACAGGAATTATTTTCTTCATCCTCTGTATATATCCCCACCATCCCAGTTGCCTTTCTTCGACATATTTTTGTACATCCTTTGTATTCAGTTCTCTTCTTACGTCCACATTTCTTACTTTATCTCTTCTAGTTATGCCCTTTATTCATCGTAGAAATTTCATTTCCGATCTTTTTTATTTAAATACATTAATATCGAAAGTGAAACAGTGTTAATTTAGTAGAAAATTAGAAAATTAGAGTTTACTTATTGTTTTTGTGAATTTTATTTTAGTATGGTGATCAAAGAGTGGGCGGAGCATCGCACGTTCCTCCTGGTTATGACTGGTGGCTTGGATTAATCGGAAATTCTAAATATTACAACTATAGCCTTTCCATAAATGGTTCGAAGAGATATTTTCAAGATGAATATTTGACCGACGTTTTGGTATATTTATATATATATACAGGGTGTTCTACAAGCTGACATACTTTGCCAGATAATAGCTCTCATAATTATATATTTTTGTTTGTTTGTTAATGAACAAGGTTTCAATTCTTTTTTGCTTAAAAGTTACAAGCATTTAAAGAATCATATTTTTTCCAGTCAACCAGCTTCAATCACAACTAGGCTGATAATAAATAAAAATTACAGTTGCTATGACAATAAACATTTATTAACAATTAACAATAAAAATTAACTTAAATGAAAATCACAAAACTTAAGACTATAAAAATTGTTCGAAATGTACACCCTCCGCTTGAATGCAAGCCTCACATCGACGAACTAAAGATTCGCTCACTCGGCGGATGAGATATGGATCATTCCTTATTTGGTTAGCTGCATCTTGAATTCTTTCATGTAATTGCTGAAGGGTAGTGATTTCAACATGGTAGACCAGCTGCTTCATGTGTCCCCATAAATAGAAATCCAGAGGATTGAGATCGGGGCTACGAGGTGGCCATGATATTGGATATCCTTGACCTATACATTTATTTGGGAAATCGAACTTTCAAATTTCATAAAAGTTATTGGAGTTCTGGTGCGCCCCCCCCACACATAGTTCTAGAGCTCCCTATATATATAAAAAATAGTTCCGCCCTTTTAACCCCTCCAAAATTAAATTGAATTCGAGGGGGCGGGGGTGGTTCAACTTTACACTCGTGTTATTTTAGAATGCTATAACTATTTTATTTTTTTTAGAGCAAACATTCATTAGAATAATTGATAGAACTCTGTGGGGGGCAAATAGAACTCTAATCACGTTTACAAAAATAAAATAAAAATATCCCCCTCGGATTTTTATTAATTAATTATAGAAAAGTTTGAGAGGCCAGAACTTTTTTATTTTAGATAATAGAGAATTCATTCATAAGAATAATTTGTAGTACTCGTAGGGGGCAAACAGAACTCTAATCACATTTTAAAAAATAAAATAAAAACATCCCCCTTGGACTTTGATTAATTAATTATAAAAAAGTTTGAGAGGCCAGAACTCTTTTATTATAGATTTTTATTTATAGTGATAAAAGAGAATTCATTCATAAGAATAATTTGTAGAACTCGTAGGGGGGGCAAACAGAACTCTAATCATATTTAAAAATATAAAAAAAACACAAAAGATATGTTTTAATAAAATATGAAATTAGTTAATAACGTACACGTTAAACTTATTAAAAAGGATTTCCTTTTATAGGGGTTACTGAAGGGTAAATGCATAACGTGAAAATAGATTTATCATTATTTAGGTAGTTTTTAACTATTTTGTTAGAAACATGCATAATATTAGATAATTTAAAATATATATACATTGAATTTATTCTTGGAATCTGTTGTTAAAGTCAGTTCTGTCTTTTTATTGGAACTTTAAAATTTGAAATAAATGTATTATCAACCAAATTTAAATAATTGTATATTTTTTATTGTTTTGAAGTCAAAATTATTAATTATTTATTGTTGTTGCATTAGAAATAGTTGGTTGATAATTTTATCTATTTTTTTAATTATCTAATTTATTAATATCTATGGTATTATTCAATTCTTTTATTTTAAATATCTGTGACCAAGTGAATAAATCTTTTTTTCTATTGTATTTTAAAAGTGATTTGAAATCTAAATTAGATTTTTAATACCGTTTTGTATAGTTTTGAAATTAAATTTATGTTCTTTATCAAATTTAATCACTAAAAAAAACTGTTTTTTAGAATTTTGGCAGTTGAGCTTCCGACCGCAGTTGGCGCGATTATTTGAGGAGTTGTCAACTTTCACGATCTCGACTAGGGTTTCTATGGTTTTGACGCCAGCTGACTAGCTGGTCGCGCATGCGCATTTATACCAACTGAGTGGTAAATTTGAAACGATTGTAGAATCGGAACGCTGTTTACCAATCAATTGTAGAAGTGATCCTAAACGGTTTTATTGTTGATAATATCCCTATTATCATTGATAAGAGTAATAATCAGAACTCTAGTCATCATTTCAGTCATATTTTCAAAAATTGGAAAAAAATACCCGAACGGATTTGTATAATTTTAATATTATGAAAGTTTAAACGGCTAAAATTGTTTCATTATTATTTATAGAGAATTTTTAGAAATGTTTGGGGGCTAGAAGAACTCCAGTCAGATTTACAAAAAAAAAAATGGTGATGTGTCCATCATGGTACTTTCCCCGGCGAATACGGTCAAATAAGTTTCTGATTGAAAATTTAATAGGAAAGCAAAATGATTAATAGAAAAAATTGATTGTTGTCTTTCAAAGTTAAAACCGAGTATTTAGAAGAATATTGTAATTAAGTGTGTTATTTCTTACCTTACAATGTGTAAATATCATTTCTCCACAATCTTCTTCATTTTTTCAAACTTTGCGAATGTGCTGAATATGACGGCACTTTGACGCTTTATTTGTGATTAAAATAATTATTTCAATAATTAAAATCTCTAAGGGAATTTATCAGGTAAACGCTTATAAAATGAAAACCGGAAGTCCTACAATAAATGTTTTATAACAGAAATTATTTCTTTTCCAAGATCTAAAACTTTTATTTGAAACATTTTTCTATCCGAATTAAAAAATGAAAAATTGCTAAGAGTAAAGTTGCACTTAATGAGTTTTGATTCTAATCAAAAGCTTTTCAGATCATTCCACTGTTATATAAAGCTTAGATATAAAGTTTGGGCTTAATCCATTTAGCCGTTTATGCGCTATCGCGGAAACATACAGACACACAGACATTTTTCAAAACTCGATGGAATGGACTCAGGGGACCTCAAAACGTGCATTTTCGTTGAAATTAGCGATTCGAAAATGTTTACTATCACAATACTTTCCCTTGGACAGGGGTCCGGGGAAAGTAAAAATGAAAACATTATACATAATTTCTATCAGTTACAGGGTGTAAAGAAAATGAGTGAAAAGCTTTACGTAGCTCGATTCGTTAATCAATTTTAAGTAGTAAGAATAAAAATAAATATAAAATAAAGGAAATGTAGGCCTCAACAGGCCACTAATATCTAAAAATTTTGGACTAGAATTCGTTTTTACCGTTTTGTGTATAATTATTGCTATTAATAATCCACTTGACATTACATAAACTTTTGCAATGTTTAGCTGGATGTTCATAGAAATAATTGTAATCAAAATATTTTAAAAATATTACTGATTTCTGCTTACGTATTTATTACTTCAAAGGCCTCGTGAATGTTAATGAAGAACAATAAAATATTTTTTATTTGGATTTTCTACTCAAAATTAATTAATGAGTTAAGTTACCTAAAGCTTTTTACTCATTTTATGTACACCTTGTATATTGTAAAAACTAAGATAGACCAGAACTTTCTTATTATTGACAAAACATAGCTAAAGTTTTTACTAAACTCATATTTTTGTTTAAATGAAGAAATTAATGCTATTTGTAAATAAAATATGTTCTTACATTTTCAGCAAACTGGACACATTTTATTTTTATTAATTGAGCAATTATCACATCATTAATAAATGAATATTTTTGTACTCATGTATGTGGTATTTTAAAGAGTTGGTTATGCTTTTTCATGATCTACAAGGTGTCCCTGAAATGTCTGTACAAAATGTTACCACATATTCCTGGTTTTAAAATAATGCGATTTAACCAAATTTACCTCTATACCTAAATCAACAGTTATGGAGATATCGGTCTTCAAAAACTATTTTTGTTATTAAAATTTGTTAAATATCTTCTGATAGGCTTTAGGTAGCAACATGAAATTTGGCATACTTATTGATGTTAGGAAGGACTATCTTATTGACCTTCTTTGGTTTTCCTAAGTGCTACAAAAGTGGTGAAAAGTTGATCCTCAACTTACAAAAAACTTCGTAACTTTTTAACAGATGGACTAATTTTATTCCTTTTTTATCAAAAATGTAGGTAAATTGGTGTAGTTTTACTGTTTCATTTTGATATTTATCAAACAATTTTACCACAAAATTGATTTTAAAGTAAGTACATAACATACCTAGTGTTGATTAACAGTATTAATCAAGTATGTAATAAATGTCATATTAATGTCAGTTAATATTTCAAATAAAAATAAGTAATGATATTAAAAGTTTATAATTGATAAAATGTAAGAGTTTTCATTTAATGAATTAACTGACATGGTTCTGGTTTATGGATTTTGTAGTGGAAATGGAAGAGCAAGTTTTAGAGAATACAGACAAAGATTTCCAAATCGACGCATACCAAACCACCAAACGTTTGCTGCAGTGGAGAGACGTCTTCGGAAAATGGGCAAATTTAAACAGACTACAGTGAACCAAGTTCGAAGCTGTCTTATTAGAACAGCTGCCATAGAGGAAGAAATTGTAGAAGAAGTCGAAGAGGAACCCATTATAAGTACCAGACGATTGGGAGCTCAGACGGGTGTCGCAAAGAGTGTAGTCTATCGAGTAATAAGGGAACAACTACTGCACCCCTATCATATGAGATTAACTCAGGACTTTTTGCAATCGAACCCTGCAGAGACTTATATTTTGCCAATTTCTGAACAACCAACTTGGAGAAAATCCAAAATTTTGTAAGCATATTTTATTTACGGACGAAGCCGCTTTCACAAGAAAAGGCATGATCAATCTTCGTAATGCTCATGTTTATGCAGATGAAAATCCCTATGCTACAAGAACAGGCCACTTTCAACACGAATTTAAAATAAATGTCAGGGCAGCACTAGTGGATAAATATTTAATTGGCCCTATTATTCTTCTAGACAATTTAAACGGAGAAAATTATTTGGCATTTTTAATAAATGTTTTGCCGGGCCTTTTAGAGGATCTGCCATTACGGATTATAAGAGACATGTGGTTTATGCACGATGGAGCACCTGTACATTTTGCTGTAAATGTTAGGGATCATTTACATCAAACCTACCCAAACAAATGGATTGGTAGAGGTATTGATGCCCCAGTCAAATGGCCTCCCCCCGATCCCCTGATCTGACTCCACTGGACTTCTTCTTATGGGGCTACCAAAAGTCAAAAGTTTATAGTAAACCAGTGGAGTCAAGAGAACAATTATGGCAAAGAATTGAAAACGTTGCAAGTTGTTTAGAAAATAATGAGGGAATGCTGCAAAGAGTACATTTTAATTTACTACGTAGGATAAACACCTGTATCAGAAAAAATGGAAATCTTTTTGAGAATTTATTGTAAGATATGTTGTTTATTTTATTCTTATTTTTTTATTGTTGTTTTGATATTGGTTAATAATTATTAATATTTGTTTCAATAAAAAAACTATTTTTGGAGGCCGATATCTCCGTAACCGTGCATTTTGGTATAAGATATCCTAACCTTAGAGGTAAATTACCTTAAATCGAATTTTGGTTCCAGGAATGGTAGGTACTTACTTAAATATCAATTTTCTGGGAAAACCATGATAAATAACAAAATGAAACAAGAGACAAAAAACTTTAAAACAAAAATACTTATATTTTGAATTGAAAAAAAAAAATTGGTCAACCTGTTAAAAAGTTATGAAGTGATTTATAAGTTAATGATCAACTTTTTACCACTTCTGTAGCATCTAGGAAAACAAAAGAAGGTCAAAAAGATAGTCCTTCTTAATACCAATAAGTGTGCCAAATTTCACTTTGCTGCCAAAGGACAATCGGGAGATATTTAAAAAAATTCAATAAAAAAAAAATGATTTTTGAAGGACGATATCTCCGTAACCGTGCATTTTGGTATAAAAGTAAATTTGGTTAAATCGCATTATTTTGGTACCAGGAATATGTGGTATCATTTTGTACAGACATTTCAGTGACACCTGTTATATTTATGTTCATTTTCACAAGAGACAACATCTAGTAAACGCTAATACTTATTTCAGCGATGCTTTCAGTTTTTCCCTCTTCCAATTAAATATAATAAAAACATAGACACACAGCCAGACAGAAATTTTTCAAAAATGGTGTTATTGCATTCAGGGGACCTCAAAACTGATATTTCCGTTAAAATTTTTGATTTGAAAATTTTCATGAAAACAATACTTTCCCTTTGTATTACATACGGGGGTAAGTAAAAAAGTTTTGCCCTCTCAAACTTTGTCATAATTAATTAATTAAAGTCCGAGGGGGATGTTTTTTTATTTATTTTTGCAAATGTGATTAGAGTTCTGTTTGACCCCTACGAGTTCTACAAAATTATTCTTATGAATGAATTCTCTATTATCAATAATAAAAAAAATTCTGGCCTCTCAATTTTTTTTATAATTAATTAATCAAAGTCCGAGGGGGATGTTTTTTTTTATTTATTTTAGTAAATGTGATTAGAGTTCTGTTTGCACGCCACTAATAAAGGGTTATCAAGGACAGCATCTATTACATTTTCTTCATCTTGTACATTTACTTTAGTAGGATGGATGGCCTTCTTTGGAGCGGAGTTACCTGCTTCTCGAAGTCTACGAAATGATACACTAAACACCGTGTGGGCAGGTTGGTGCCTATTTGGATATCTGCGTCGATATTCTCGAGCTGGTTCTCTAGCGTTCCCATTGGAATACCCATATACAAACACAATATCTGCATATTCCTCAGTTGTGACTAAATGTATTGTTTATTTAGAAGTTTTACACGAAGTACCAAATATTGTACAATTAAAATCACACTAACTAACAATATTTATTGTCATAGCAACTATCATTTTCATTTATCAGCCTAGTTGATTTATTATTATTCTTTAAATGCTTGTAACTTTTAAACAAAAACGAATTGGACCCCCGTTTATTAACAAAAAAAAAATAATTATGAGAGCTATCATCATAGAGCTTGTAGAACATCCTGAATAATTGATCCTATAAAACACACATAGTTTCACAAATATTTATCCCCTTTACAATTAAAGATCGAAACTAGCTAGAGAAAAAAATAAGTGGCGTTATTGTGAAACAAGTGAAAAGTAATTTGAATTTAAATTTTTAATTTCATCCCATAAAGTTTATATTTTTTTAATATTGATTTTTGTTATTTTTGTGTTGTGGAATGGGAAAATCCGTATATGGATACAGAATCGGACTACCGACAAAAAGAGCCCTCGCTTTACCTTCTAGATAAGTCAATATATCAAGTTAGATTTAAAAAAAAACTGCACACCACAAATAAATTAAACCTAAAACGATAATAAATAAATAAAATAAAATTTCAACTAACACACCTCAGCCACTGCGATATGTGGCTGAGGTGTGTGTTACAAAGAGAACGAAATAAATTAAAACAGATTTATCAGAAATAAAATTAATAAATAATGACAAATGAAGAAATGGATAGATACATGACTTTATGGAGTAGAGTTATTTAAAATAAGGAATTTATTTTATTTAATTTAGTTTAACATTCTATAATCTCTTACTTACGGTTTATTTGCTTTTTTTAGAAAAAGTACTCTTTCGATTATTTAAATCAGAATTACATCACGAAAGAGCCATTCTTCATGATGGTTGCCACACCAGCTCCTCACGCGCCGTTCACACCAGCTGAGAGACACTCGAATCAGTTTCCTGATGCAAAAGCAATTCGAACACCGGCGTTTAATTACACACCAATCAACGTTAGTATAATCAAAGATATAAGTTACTCAGTTATACAAAGTTAAAAGAGTATTTTATTTAGTCATACACAATAAATAATGAATTATCAGTTGTACAAATGAATAATCCATTTGAAACCAACAAAAATCAACGAGTGGGTGGCTTGTTTTTCAATAAGCAGTGTCGAAAGTCTTTCTTGTGGAAAACCATGCGGGTAATAAAAGATAGAGATACTGTATACAAATTCTAAATGCAGAAAGATATGGGTAATTCCTGGCGATTTATCAAAATCGGTGGCAAAATTCAATCGTTGCAGAAATAATTTTCTTTGTATATCATGGGCGTTACTGTAAATTACTACCAGCGTTAATAATCTGTTTATGCCAAAGATTGGAACGATCACGCCCATATACAGGTAAAGGATAACGTTCAATGAAATTATTGCATGACAACGCCAGGTCACACATTGCTACCAATACAAAGTACATCATAATGAGCCTTGGCGCAGATATTTTGCTGTATCTAGCATATTCAACAGACATTGCTCCATCACTTGTTCCGGACGATGCAGAGCGAATTATCTGATGTGCACTTAAATCAGTGAATGAAACCAGAAAATTACTTAATGATTTTATCGTGTAAAAAGATGTGTTATTTTTCTGGGATAGAAAAAAAGTTACTCGAAAGATAATTTAAAGTTTTTGATTAAAAATTTAATTTTCCTTCCTTTATACTAAACCTTGAAAGTAAAAGTGAATTATTCATTTGCATACTCAATAGAAGCCACAGTGATCAATGATTTAGATATAAAGTAATATAACTTTGTAACTTGGTGGTCCCAATTAATTTAATTGTTGAATGCCGTGTTAAATATGCTAATTAAGTGTGTCAATTTCTAGAAGCACTGGTTGTTGACACTACCACCTACAGCATTACCAAGCGATGTAACAATATTAGACGACATACAAAAGCACAGAATGCAAACGCTTCTGGCTGTAGATGAGCTCGTGGATGGAATCATACAAAAATTAAAAGCTCTTGGAATCCTTGAAGATACATATGTAATTTTAACCTCCGATAATGGATTCCATATAGGTGAGAATTTTTTTATTTATTAATGTGTTTTGCAAAATAATTATATGAGAAATTTATTTTCTTTGCACAAAGTAATATACAATTTGTATAGTTTGGCCAACACAATTACAAACTTCAACTTTAAAATACACACACATATATATACAGAGAGTAAAGTATAAACCAATTATAGGCGGTAGTATATATCCTCCGTCCCATGACTGGAATTAATTTAACCCAATTTGAATTTGAAAATTAATTATAAAATCGCGTTACGTTTAAATATTTATTACTAATGTTCTATGCTATGTATACAATTTTACTAAATGTCATAATATTTAGCAATAGGTGTTGAATCAATAAAAAAATTATATATACCATAAATATTATGTGAGAATGATGAAATAAATAACTGAGCAAGAAACGTGCGTGTAGGAACGCTCAGCCGTTTCGGCGGTATAGGGTCGCGGTGAATACAAAAATTCACCATTACTTTATTGGGATCGATAAAAAAAGTATTCTTGCAGGATTCAATAGAGGAAAGTATAAGCGATTTTTTTTAATGATAGTCTCCACCCTCCGTCCTATGACTGGGATTAATTTAACTCAACTTGAATTTGAAAATTATGTATAAAATCGGGTTACGTTTAAATATTTATAACTAATGTTCTATACCATCTATAAAGTTTTACCAAATGCCATAATATATTGGGATGTGTGCTAAATTATCCCATTTAAAATTGTAATTGTATGTTTGTTGAGCGCGATAAAATATATTATTAAAATAAGGCTATTTTTCAAGCGTATTTCGCGTTCCGAAATTATCGTACCTTGGGAATTTATTACTCAAAGAGGGCACATCGGAAAAATATGGGACTTACAAATTTAAGAAATTTGGAATATCTACATTGTACGTATATTTTTTTCGTTTCTTCATTCTGAATTTTAATTTTTCTTCCCCCACCACCGCCTGGCGCGTTTAGCTGATTTTGCCGCTCTGTGCGGCGGTGACATTCGAGCAGTTCCGATTCCATTATAAAGAAGCGCGCGAGAACGCAGCATCGGTTCATTCGACATCGAGACTCCGAGACGAAAACATCACCTGTTATCATCGAAGACGACGACCGAATTTTCTAAGCGACGAAATACTGCCCGTGGATTGAGTAGCGGGTAGTATTTTCCTAGCGACACCATGCGAACCGGCAGCCCCGGACCAACGAACTACGACGACGACGACATCATGGAAGTCCCGCCGACGACCAGCGATTCCGAAGTAGAAGCCAACGAGGTCCAACAACGGGCTTCCCTAGAAGAGGCAAGATGGCAGAAGCGGATGACAATTATGTCCGCAATCGAAAAACTGTCGGAGGAATTGAAAAACCTCCAACAGCAACTCCACCAAATCGACGACGACAGCGGGTTCGAGGTTGTCAAATCTAAAAGAAAAAAGAAACCTTCATCCGAGCAACAGCAGAAGAAAAAACAGCCAAGGGCTGTTTTTAAAGACGTCAAAGAAATCCTAGCCCAAAGGAAGGAGACTCCCCCCCAAGCATCCACCACCCCGCCGATGACGACGCCGACAACATCATCTCCAGCGAAAACGATTGAATCCGCCCCCAGGTCCAGCCCAAGTGATTACCGTATTACGGAATGCGGTTTAAAAATCCCCATTCCGAACAAACCGCAAGAAGAACCCGCACCGACCCAGGAAAAAAAAACAACGACGACCGCCGCCAATTGTGTTAACAGACACAAATAAAATTAACACCGTAAAGGAAACGCTGTCAAAAAACAACATTTGCATTCTGCAATATACGACGACTCGCAAAGGGATCAACATTTTCACTGAGACTTCCGAAGATTTCAGGAAGACAGTGAAAATTCTCGAGGAATTAGAAGCCGCCCAACACCACTTCCTTCTGGAGGAGGACAAAGAAGTAAAAGCAGTAATTAGAGGAATCCCCATCGAGGTCCCCATAGACGATATCACGGAGGATTTACAAGAACAAGGATTTGTCATTAACTCTGCACGAAGACTGAAGAATGGAACTAAAACATTTCCACTTATTCTTCTGAATATGCCGCGAACCGAGAAATCTAAACAAAATTTCAACATTACCTATGCAGACAAACACAGGGTAAAAGTCGAGCCCAAGAAAAAGTCCACAACCGAACAACAGTGCTACCGCTGCCAGCAGTTTGGGCACGTTCAGTTTCGTTGCACAGCGAAACTAACTTGCACATTCTGTGCCGAGAATCATGCAACATACAGCTGCCCGAAAAAAAATGATGCCAAACGGAAATGCTGCAATTGCCAAGGGGAACATGCAGCCTTCTCCTTCCAATGCCCACGACACCCAGTTTTTCAACATAGAAAGAAGCAGGAAGAAGCCCGCAAACGCGCAAAAGCAAGCCTCGTCCAAGAAGGCATTTCGTATGCCAAGAAATGTCAACCAGAATCGACATCCCTAGACGACAAAACGATCAACCTAATCGAAAAGGTTGTATCGGAAATGCTCAGCCGACTACTACAGAAAATTCAATAACGAAAACATCTACGACGCCTTTAAGATAGCCACATGGAATGCTGCAGGACTTAAAAACAAGATAGAAGAACTCCGCTTATTCACAGAACAAGAAGACATCTGCGTGATATTAATAACCGAAACCTTCCTGAAGCCGAACACTCACACATTTATACCTGGTTTTAAATGCGTGAGAAAAGACAGAACCAGCGGGCCCCGAGGAGGAGTGGCGGTTTATTTCCGAGCCAACATCTGCACAAAAAAAATCGAATACGATACCGAAAACGTCGAGGCAGTTGGAATTGAAATGCAATTCAAAGACACAACGCGACGACTAGTGGCAGCGTACAAAAGCCCAAACCGGATCCTGACTGAAGCAGATTTAATCAAACTAACTCAACTCGAGAACACACTCATCGGTGGTGATCTGAATGCAAAAAGCCCCGCATGGGGCAGTCGACTCACAAACCAAAGCGGAAAAACACTACTTTCGTTCGCAGAGCACAACATGAACACAAAAATATGGGGACCCGAGGATGCGACAACAATCCCCAGCGGGTGCAGACGAGGCGATGTGCTGGACTTGTTTATTACGCACCAAAGCGAAGATCCATGGGGCGTAAAAACAATCCACGCACTAAATTCAGATCACTTCCCCGTGACCATCTCCTGAGGATTCCAATCTAAACTCAACAAAACCAGGATGAGTGTCGACTGGAAAAAATTCAGTGAGGAAATCCAGCAATTCCCGGCCCCGGTTCTGCAACCCAACAAGGACGGAATAGATGAAGAAGCAAAAAGCTTCACAAAATTCATACAACAAGCCCTCTCTGCATCTAGAATCGAAAAAACAATGAAAAATCCCCGCGGTTTAAACGCACAACAAAAGGCTCTAGTTAAAAAAAAAACAGATTGAAAAGACAATATCAGAAATACAAAAGACCGGAAGACAAGCCAGCACTTCGTAAACTACAAAGAGAAGTAAAAGAAATGCTCAGAGACGCCGAAGAGGAGAAATGGGAGCATAGAATTGAAGAGGCGAACGAGGAAAAAAACAAATTTTGGACTCTACTCCAATTTTGTAACCGGCGGACAAATCCCAACTCTCCGATCCTGGCCGATGGAAAACTCCTGTACGAAGACGAGGCGAAAGCAAACGCTCTAGCTGCTCATTACGAAAACCAATTCACAAACAGCGACCAATCGGACACAACAACAACAGCCGCAGTGGAAACTACAATAAACAACATCAGGAGAGAGAGAGGAAAAAAACCGACTCCAATAAACGAAGATGCAGTTCGAGAAGTCATCAAAAAACTCCCGGAAAAGAGAGCAGCCGGACCCGACGGAATCCCCAACAAAGCGCTGAAACTCCTCAACGAGCAAGCAATTACAAGATTAACAAACCTAATCCACGCCGTCCGCATCCACTCTGTCTTCCCTGCCTCCTGGAAAGAAGCTGCAATAATAACAATACCGAAAGGACACAAGAACCCGGCTCTTCCGGAAAACCGCCGCCCAATAAGTCTCCTGCCTGCACTAGGAAAAGTCGCCGAAAAAATCATCCAGAGGGAAATCGATGAAATAACTACGGTGAAAAACCTAATCCCGAAACAGCAGTTCGGCTTTCGTCCGAAACTAGCCGCCATTCAGCAAGCAGCGAACTTAATCGACAACGCAAAAAAACTTATGCTGAAAAAGAAAGCTGTAATCATCACCTTGCTTGATGTGGAGAAGGCTTACGATCGAGTTTGGAGGGCCGGACTGCTTTACAAACTCCTGGTTCAAGATTTCCCCTTCTGGATGGTGAAACTACTGGACAATTGGCTGAATAACAGGAAATTCAAACTAAGAATAAAAAACGCCGACTCGGACTGGAAAACAGCAGACGAGGGACTACCCCAAGGATCGCCGATCTCACCAGGGCTGTTTAACTTGTTCGTAAACGACATGCCGAAGTTTACGGACAAGAAAGGCATAGAGGTTTTCCAGTTCGCAGACGATACAGCCATCCTAGTGCATGGACGCGGATTCGAAGAGGCCTACCAGAGAACGAAAACGGCGGTCCAAACTCTCCAGCAGTATGCACAGCAGTGGAAAATCCGGATAAACACCAATAAGACGGAATCCATCTACCTAGGAAAAAAGCGAGCCCTCTACAACCGGATCGTAATTAGCAGACAGGAAAGCGTTAAACTTCGTAGTTCAGTCAAGTACCTGGGGATCACCATCGACAGGAGATTAAACTTTCAAAAACATGTGAAAGCAAGAGGAGCCCTAGCCATCGAAAGAGCAAGACGCCTGTACCCCATCCTCAGGAGAGGAAGCAGACTAACTACGAAGAACAGGATACACATTCTGAATTCTGTGCTGAAACCGACTGCTAATTACGGTCAGGAGATAAAAATCGGAGGAGGAACCCCTACTCAGAAGATGATGGAAGTCACAAACAACAAACTGCTAAGGAGAGTTTTGGACGCAGAGTACTACATCTCTAACCGGAACTTAGAGAGGGACACAAAAATCGAAAATACTATCGAAACCGCCACCAGGAGAAGAAAAGAAAAAGAAAAGAAAAAGTTCTTGGAGAGGCTTAAACTCCATGACAATAAAAAGATAGCCGAAATAGGCGCAAAAATGGACTTCGCAGGCTGAAGAGGAGCTGCAGGTCCACTTAAACACATTCCTTCGCGGACTAAAGAATTAAATCCGGGATTTTCCCTTCAAAATACTGGATCCGCCCAATGCAAATCAAACATAGCCGGATGGCTGATTTTTGATTAAAGAAAGGAAAAAAAAAACGCAGCATCCAGACTTCAGAGGCGCCTGGCCCCTGCAGCTTCAACACGCTTGCAGTAAAAATTATTTTACATTAATTTTTTCAAGGGAAGCACTGCTTCCATCGCTTCCATGGGCCACACGCCCCTGCCCGAGGTATTTAAACTTTCGCTCTTTCAACTATATCTTCATTCCACATAATTACTTCTTCCTTTTTTCTATCATCAGCATTCTTACATAATAGCCACTTCGTTTTACGCACATTTACCCTTAATCCTCGCTTCTTCAAATATTTTCATAGCTCCTCTACGATCTCCTTCAATTCTCCTATTGAGTTTGCCATTACTACAACGTTATCCGCATATGCCAAGCTCCATATTTTTTTCCTAGCAACCACAATACCTCCTGCTTGTTCTCTATCTAATACCTTACTCATATCGGCTATTTATAGATTAAATAGTAGAGGGTTATGTCGATATCCCTGTCTTAGCCTTCTCCCCACTCTAATACTCTCCAACTCGTTCTCCCCCACTCTTATATTACACCACGTTTCTTTATACGTTCTCATTGTACTATCTGTTCTGACCCTTTTCTCAGACTCGAAGCACTGCGGTGGAAGATAATACATTTATACGTTTTTATAAATTGTTTTCAATGGAATAAAATAATAATAATATCCAAAATACATTTGTGTATGTATGTGTCCCAAATCTAAAACATCTGGTAACAAGAGGGGTTCTTTCGTGTAAATTTTTACTGGCATAAGCAGTACCATCTAATTAATAATTGTTGATTGCGTATGTGTTATAAAATAGGCTTTTTTATATCCATAATAAGAGATTATAAAATAAAATGATTGTTAAAAATATGAATAATTAATAAAACAATGTATAACAAAAATGATAAAAAAGAGTTTATTGACTTGGTCCTAGTTATTTAAATCATTATATTGGTAAACAAATATATAGTGCGTTCATAATGAAAGAAACAAATTCATTTAATTCGCTCGGACAGGTCGATTAATAGAAAACCTAAATAGAAGATAAACTTTCCTTAAAAGAGGTCATTTATAACGATTTTTTACATTATCCATAGATGTTAATATATAAATAGAAAAGGAAAATGTTAATATATACTAGATAACTAACTCCCTATATCTAGCCCAAAGCAAAAGTGATGCATCCGTTTTACGTATAAACATCGACATGACGGCCATTGTTAATGGGTACGTATCCAGAGGGCTCACAGAATTTGATTTATATGGTCCATTTTGAATTAAATTTTATATAATGATAGAAAGTTTTACAAATAAGATTTAGTGGTGTGATTTGAGTAGTGTGAATTAGCTAAGAAAAGTGTGTGTACTTTTATGGGAATCTATAGCATTTATTTCAATTTTTTGTGAATACAGTCATTATTTTAAAAATGTTTATTTCCATAAAATAACAGAGAGCTTCCATAAGCTATAAACAAAAACAGAATATTGACCGAACACATTGAAACTTGAAGAAATTACAATACTGGAAAAATTTATACAACAAAACTAAACATTATCACAAAACACATGGATCTCAACGATTAGTTTATTAATAAATTGACACAATTTTACTGTTGTCTAAAACAATGGCGATTCATAGTACTGACATAAGCAAAGATTATTATATTTACAGGACAATTTTGTTTGCCGTGGGATAAACGACAGCCCTACGACACGGACATCCGGATTCCGTTTATAATCCGCGGACCGAAAATATCAAAAAAATCTCTTTCTCACTATCCAATCTCGTTGGTGGATTTAGCACCCACAATACTGGATTTAGCCGGGATTGAAACAACTGGGAAATTTGATGGAGTTTCTTTAAAACCAATGCTTTACAATGCCAGCATAAACGAAGAAAGGTTCCTCTTAATCGAATATCACGGGGAAGGAAATTTGAAAACGGTAGATGATAAATGTCCTTGGAAAGGAAATAATGATTTAGCGGTAAGTAGTACGATATTAATTGTGAAATAGGGTTGTACATGTTCCAATATTATTGATCTAGACGATTTTCAACAGCACTTTAGAAAATATGATATTATAGTTGTAATTTGTAAGATGAAAATTATATTAATTAATTAAATATCGTGGTGTATGCTTATCACTAAATTGGGGAGTGTATTTTTTGTGTGAAAGCAAATCAATAATTGTATATGTTGCCACAGTAAATTATATCAGATATATTGGAAATACTATTATAATTAGAGGAACTCAAGAACGTTAGCATAACTAGATTTAACCGTTATATATCCTTTAAATTAAATCCGTGTTGTTTATAAATTAATGTGTACATAAAGTTGCATAACTTAAATTATCAGTAATATTAATATCAAATTATATTTATAATTTCACCTCGCCATGCTTTTCTATTGTTTGCCTACTTATTGGTCATTACAAAAGACAGTGTGGTGTGAAGTGAGTGTCTTTGTATTTTTGCCCGTTGCACGGTGTTTTCTATTGACGCATTCGCGGACAAGAGTACGCGCGGGGGGTATTTTTCAACTTTCAATATTAACGATACTAAGTACACCATCATTTTCTCCATACTTCATAACCCAGAAATACAAAATCTCAACATAATAACGTTAATAGTTATTGAGTAATTAATTTATAAACATGGGCCAAATTTAGAAGTTAAATTCGAATGAAAATTATTATTATTATTAATAATAATAATAATTCATTTATTTCCCAACAGACATACAGTAATCCTATTACAGGGAAAAATATACAAAAAAAAATCGAACTAACAAATTAGCAAAAACGTGTGTACTTAAGATATAAATAAAATAAAACAAAAACAAATAAAATAAAAACAAAACAAAAATGTTTTCGAATAAGTTACGAGGTACAAAATAAATCCACAATATAATTGAAATAAATTTGAACTTAGTGGAGATTCGTGATTTGCTTAATAAAGCATTTGTAACTGCAGTTATAAATGTCTATGCAACCTAGGATACTATTGTTATAATTTCGCATCATAGTGCTCAACGGAGAATTATAATATACGTTAGTATAGCTGCGGTTACATAAAAATGACATGCTGTTCCTACTACAAAATCTAGGTACATAAATATTAATTTGTCTAAGCAGATTGGGATCATCAATTCTGTTATGTATTATTTGATGCAATGTGCTCAGAAACCGTATATTACGCCGTGCAACCAAAGATTTTAAGTTGAACATTACCAATATGTCACTGTAGCTTACCGTCTCATCAGGGTATCTGGAATGGAGTTTAAAATAAAGGTATTTGACGAATATTTTTTGAATGCGCTCAATGGACTTTATATGAGAAACATAAAAAGGAGACCACACCACCGCACAGTACTCAAGTTTTGGCCTTACATATGAGTTGTATAGTTTCAGTATCGTCTGAACGTTTTTAAATGGTTGTAAGACTCTACGGATAAAACCTAACATTTTCATAGCAGAATTGACTATATTTGTGTAGTGCGGGACAAAAGATAAGTCTTTATCGAATAAAACACCTAAGTCTTTTATTTGTGTTACACGCTCTAGGGGAATATCTTTCAGCGAATAATTGTATTTGACGTGGTTATCGATTCTGAAAAATGATATGCATTTGCATTTTTTTATATTAAGGTGCAACTGGTTTGCTTCACTCCATTTCTGTATTTTCTCCAAATCCGACTGAAGGATTAGACAGTCCGACATTGAATTTACTTTTGCGAATATTTTAATATCATCTGCATATATCAGCATTTCGGATTGTATGTTTCGGATGACATCATTAATGAACATGAGAAACAATAACGGACCAAGGTTTGAACCCTGAGGGACCCCACTAGTGGGAAAAAATGCTATTGATTTGTAGTTCATGTACTCAACGTAATTTTTCCTTTTAAAGAGGTATGACCTTAATAACTGTGTCATACTCCAGCTAAAGCCCCATTTCTCTAACTTATTTAAAAGTATTGTATGGTTTATGCTATCAAACGCTTTCTCGAAGTCTGTATGTATAACGTCCACTTGTTCGCGTTTGTCCAGGTGATAAGAGGCAAATTCTGTAAAGTTTAATAGGTTGGTAGTAGTAGATCTTCTTCTCATAAAACCGTGCTGTCTGGTGGTAATGTGGGCTTCAACGAAGGATTATAACTTATCAGCGATAATTGTTTCGAATAACTTAGCAAAATTATTTATTATAGAGATCGGACGATAGTTACTTATTTCATGTTTATTATTTGATTTGAGAACTGGTGTAATTCTGGTAATTTTCCATTGGTCTGGAAAAATAGATGTCTTTAAAATTAAGTTGAATACATGAACCAATGGCGTTGCTAGAACCTGAATACAATCTCGTACCAGAAACGATGGGATGTTATCACAGCCTGCCGTAAAATTGTTGCTCAGGTTTTTTGCAGCCTTAAATATATCAGAAGTTGTTATCTCATTTATGTGTATTGCAACATTTAACATAGATCCCCCAACAGCGTTCTGGTTGTTACTGCTTCCGTTTTTATATACAGAGGAAAAATAATTTGCAAAACCATTAACGATATCTTGAGGATTATCAATAATTTTTTGCCCATATAACATGGAACCCGGGATGCGAGATTGTGATTTTTTGGATGTCACATAGTTCCATAATTGCTTATGATCGTTACAGATGGAATTTTCGGCACTTTTAACAAATAAAGAGTGATCACGTTTGATATTTTGCCGAATTTCTTTGCGGATTTTAGCTATCCTGTCCTTATAAATGCCTAACTTAAAAACCTTATGCATTCTCCGAAAATGTTCCTTCGTTCTTATCAGTCGGATTGTGTGAATGCCAAACCAGCAGGGGTATTTATTTTTACTGTTAACTCCATTGTTTTTAAACGGCACTGTTTCGCTAAAGATAGAGTTAAGCGCTCGGTATAACTCATCACAAGATTTTTCGGGAACCTTCTCGGAAACAACATTGGCCCAATCATATTCGACTATTTTTTTGTACAATAGAGGAACATTTGCTTTACGAAAGTTATATTTTTTGCTTTTTATATTGCTAGTTATATTTATTTGCTTATCAATGAAGGTGTTAAAAGAAAATGTGAGAGGTGGATGATGGTTATCAATACTCACAATTGGTAACTCTTCAATAAAGTTACATTTAATACCGTTAGTAGTTAGTACGAGATCTAATAACCTATTGTGTGTGTTTAAATTAGAATTATGTTGGGTCAAGTTGTTTAATAGAATAAGGTTTTTAAGTTCCGAAAGCTTCCGCTCGTTCACTTGGGGATTTTCTAGTGAGCTGACAAAGTTAGGTAAATTAAAATCACCACAAATAATTACAGATTTATATAAATTGCAAATTCGATCTAATTCCGTGCACAAGCGAACATACGTATCAATTGTCTCTGACGGCGGGATGTATAAACACACAAAACAAATATTTTCATGGCCAAAACAAGCCCGAACAGCAATGATTTCAAGGTTTACATTGAGAGGAATAATTTCTACAGAATAAGTGATACTGTTTCGCACTGCAATCATTACACCACCGCCTCTTTTACCAATTCTGTCACATCTGAAAACCGAGAAAGTATCTGGGAATAGCTCCCCATTCATTACACCTTCACGTAGCCATGTCTCGGTAAATAAGAAAACATCACTATCACTAGCAACTATATTATTATAGAATTCGTTAGTTTTTGTTAACAATCCGCGAACATTTTGATAGCAGATAGTTACTCCGCTGATACTCCGCTGGGTGTTGATTAGTTTTCCGGTGCCGATGAAGTGATGGTCAAAGTTCCACGAACATATTTTAAAATAAGGTTTGATTCTCCTGCATTTTTCCTCTCATTAAACTCTTTCCTGATTTTGCTTTCAATGTCTACTTCCATGGGGGTTTTATCGATTTTCAAGCTGATATTTTTTAAATCATCCTTTGATTTCAATCGAGCGGATCCACGAAGCAAGGTTTTGACGTCCTCTGGATCATGTAATACAGCTTTAACCGGTCGGCATTTATCAGGCGATTTATTACCCAAACGAAAAATATGTTTAGGAGCGGTGATATTAGTATTTATTGTTTTCAGAATGTCTAATACAATATGGTTATCTGTTGATTTATTGTTTTCTGGTACATTGTAAAGGATGATATTGTGTGATCTTTTAATTCTCTCGTTTGTTTCCTTGCAGATAAAATTCATATCAATTTTACTTTGATACATTAATAAAAAATCATATATTTGCAACCGCTTGAAAAATATGTTTGCAATTTTTTTCTGTTTAAACTGAAACATGTGATTTTTTAATAGTGTATTGATTTTAGTTCGAATTTAACTTTTACATTTGACCTATGTTTATAAATTAATTACTCAATAAATATTAACGTTATTATATTGAGATTTTGTATTTCTGGCTTCTAAATATGGAGAACATGATGGTGTACTTAGTTTCGTTAATATTGAAAGTTGAAAAATACCCCCTCCTCCCCGCGCGTACTCGTGTCCGAGAATACGTCATTCGGCTACATAGTGCGTTGTTAAATTTATACACATACAAATTTGTTCACCGGCTTTGTATAATTTGCTTAATTTTTTATTAATTATGCCAAACAAATTTGATAATAATTAAAAATGCGCGGGAGTGTGTGGAAGACCTGTCGCTATCAAAACTACTGGTCATAAATGTAATAAATATTGCCAGTAATACCAACCAAAAAATTAAAAACCAGAAAAAAATGGTTTTGCGCCATTGGTTTAAAAAATTAATAAAAAATAAAATAGGAACTTATTAATAAATTTATACACGGTACTTATTAATAAAATAAATTTTGGACACCCTGTATAATTAATATCAATAAAATTTGACTGTTGGGATTGTTAGTCCTTATTGAATAAGTACCTTGTATAATTTTATTAACAAGATCCTATTTTATTTTCTATTAATTTTTTTAAACCAATGGCGCAGAACCAATTTATTTACTTTTTATTTTTTTTTTGGTTGGTATTACTGAACCGATTTAAATCAAATTTTAGGGGTATGTAGGTAATCATAAAAGGCTCCTAAATAATGAATAAAATGTATATCAAGCAATTAAAAAAAATATCATCATGTCGTAACTCTTCTTTGGGCTACTGTATAATCGAAAATATTTTCCTGAAGTACGTCCTAGGACCCAAGTAATGATCCCAAAATTTCAAAGTCCTAACTTAATTAGTAACTGAGCTATTAAAGATCCTGTATATGAAATAAATGCTCGCAGGAGTAGAGTACCATTGTCTATAATCTCGAAAAGATGAACTGACAAATAGAGGATCTGGCCATACGAATCAATTATTACGTATATTTAAAGATATTAATAATACTATTATTTTCTCATCCCTAGAGGGCGCGTCCCCCGAGGTGGTAGATAGGGCGAAGCCATCTTTGTGATGGTCGGAGAGTATTCTTATACCCTCCCGTGAACCAAAACAGTAAGGAGGGAGTGGAGCGAATATAAGAGGCTATGGCTGTGTCATATTTTCTCTAGCCTCTCCTCTCCATGACCGTTATGCGTGATGAAGAGTCAATCCCGCGGCTGTCATGAGTAAATATGTCGGATCCAACCGAGCCGATGGGATGAATGACACTACGTTAGTGTCTTTGAACGACGGTGGTTTCTGAATCGTGGCGACTGGTAACGCGTCGCGACGTTCAGTTGTATATAGCCTTTCACCGGTATGGGAGCACTACTGGCGACTATCTCGTGGGAACAAAATGAAAAAATTTCACTCTAAATCATAAAATAAAATCCCTCGGTTTTTGCAGTTTGTCAGAACCGAAGGAAACTTCTATAAAATCAGCTCTTTTGTAGTTGACAGAGTTATAAGCAGCGTAATAGGACAATATAAAAACATTACAAAAAACAAGGAAGGGTTATTAGTCGAGACAACTAGTAACGCACAGTCGAAGAAATTGATTGAAACAAAAAAAACTAGTCGAGTTTGAAGTTACTGTGACGCCACAAAGTACTCCCGAAGCGCGTTAGAAAAAGAAAGACACGTTGGCAAAACGGTGTACTAGGGTATCCTCCTCGGAGATCGAGGAGGTTTGACTGGATGAAAAAGGGCATCCGAAGCGCGTTAGAAACAGAAAGCCAGGTTGGTAGAAGGGTGGACTAAGGAATAAAAACTTCCAGGCACCCTTCTGGAGAATTTTTTTAACTTTTTTCTTGTCTTATTTCAGTGTATTTAAACTTATTATAAAATTTATATATTTTAATATCCCGACACCAATTGGTCAAAGGGGACATCGATTATATATACAGGGTGGCGCAAGATTCCGATGAAGTCCAATATCTCAGTTATTTAGAAATTTACAAAAAAATATTACTGACATAATTTGTAGCTACTGTAAAACTTCACATTTTAAAATTGGTTTCATATATACAGGGTGTCCAATAATCACGTGACGTATCAAACATATGATTTTTTAAATGGAATGCTATATTTTTAATGTCAATTTTAGATTCTACGCTTGAAATGAATCATTTTTGAAATAAGGTTTATTATGTCAGTTTTTAATATTTTAAAAGTTATAAACAATTTAAGGCCTTATTTTTCAAAAATGAAAAACGATGTAAACTTTCTGTTAACGCAATTTAATTGAAAAAATGCTTAATAATATAATGCTAATAATGCTTAATAATCGTTTGTTACCATAAAGCAAATGTTGTGTACAGGGTGAAACAATACGCAAAATGATTTTTTTCTTTTTTCACTTAAATGGAACACCCTATATTTTTTACACTATTTCGATAGAATATTGATTGTTCTTTAATTTTTGTATAATAAACTATACCCCTATCTGTTACCATTTTTTAACAATTTCAATTCAAAGTACAAAATTATAAGTTTCGCTTATAATCTATAATTTAAGTAGGCTATAATTAAAACAAATGCAATTCATAATCGTTTTCTGGTATTTAATAACATACTTACTCCCTAACCTAAAAAGATATTCAAATGACAATCGATATTTAAAGGCGCATGCAAAATATAAAGAAAATAGTTGCTCAACGATTATTTAGCGAGTTATAATGGTTATTGAGACATATTTTTTAAGAAAAAAATTGTAAAATGTTTGAATGCTATTGAATTAAAAAAAAATGTGAATGTGTGAAATACATACATAAAAATGTTAACAAAATATAATGATATAAATATTTTATTATTTCACTTAGTATCTATTTTCGGTTTTTCAGTCAACATGAATTGTTTAAATGAATCAATTTAATAAGCATATAGGAATATTTTAAATATTTTTCGAATAATAACCAAAAAATATAGTTGTTGTTAGTTTTTAACAATTAAATTAATCATTTATTGAAACATACAAACATTTTTTGTATGTTTAACTGCACCAGTGTTACAAAATATAACGTAAAATGTACTTTACTTACTAATTATTATATTAAGCGTTGAAAGTTACTAAATAAATTAGTTGTTCTGGCGCGGCCTACTTTGGTTAAAAATTCTATACCAAATTATTTAATCAAATGCAACTTTGGAGAATAAATTGATGATAATAATAGGAATCGTAAAATCTGTTTGAAAATAAATTATTAATATTAACATACCTTAATAGAAAAAATAACTTCCAACCCATTCCTGGTGAATCGAAAACCAACTCACCTCCACCACTCACTAATTACCACTTGTTCATAAAGAAAAATAAATCGCGTTTTTAATTATTAATAATTTCTAACGTTAAAAATTAAACCGGAATAGTGAACACTGCGCGTTTTCGGACGACTGAATCGAAATACAAGAGCGCAATTATCGCAAATCAAGAAGAAAAAAACGATCGATGACTCACTCCGAGAACGCATTCCTGAGATAAGAAGATTCGTTGTACCTGGATCCTGGCGCACAGCCAAAAACATACCTATTTAAATTGTTGTATTTTCAATATTATCGTGCATTAAAATAATTACAGTTTAATATTTATTTACTTTTTTTATTAAATTCTCATTTATCCCGTGTTAAAAAAAATATGTATGAATTATGATGTATTTTAATTAATACACTTGATTATTCGTTTCACTAAATTATTTTATATTTGTGTTCGCGTAACTTTCACAACTAAATAAATTAGTTGTTCTGGCACGGCCTACTTTCATTACAAATTCTATACCAAATTTGTATTTGAGATTAAATATCTCAAAAACGGTAAACGGTAGCTATTTAATATGTAATATAAAAAATGAAGAGTGATTAATTTTCTATTAAAATAGCATAAAAAATATAGGGTGTCCCATTTAAGTAAAAAGAGAAAAAAATCATTTTGCGTATTGCTTCACCTTGAATATAAAAATTTGTTTTAAGAGAAAAAAAGAGTATTTCTTTTATTATTAAGTATTTTTGCATTTGTATGGCGTTGACAGAATGTTTATTTCATTTTTCATTATTGAAATATTAGGCTCTAAACATCTATCGATTTCAACATTCATTTGTTTATAACTTTTAAACTATGAAAAATTGACTTATTAAACCTTATATAAAAAATGATTATTTTTAAACGTAGAATCGAAAATCTTCATAAAAAATATATCATTCCATTTAAAAAAACATATGTTTGATACGTTACGTGATTATTGGACACCTTGTATATATGAAACTAATTTTAAAATGTGAATTTTGACAGTAGCTTCTAATAATATCAGTAACATTTTTTTGTATATTTCTTTATAACTGAGATATTGGACTTCATCGTAATCTTGCGCCACCCTGTATATATATATACATATATATATATATATATATATATATATATATACAGAGAGGTTTTTTTATCACATTAGGGGAAGTGTATACTCGCAAAAACCATGTATTCAATTGTTGTGTGAGGAGTGCTCTATATTTGATTTAACAGAAATAAATCCATGGGGATTAAATCAGAGGATCTAGGTGATCATGCTACGTGGCCTCCTCTTCCAATTTATTCCTTATTAAACCACCTGTTTTGACGAATATTCAATGGAATTAAACTTGTAATTGTGTCTCCTCAATATTAGTTACTGTATTCAAGGTAGTTTTTTTCAAATACTTCATACTGCCTACAGTTTTAAATGTATTTAAAACTTCCTCTATAGTCTTCTTATTAGGATGTCTTCCATCAGAGAACAATTTGTACACTAAGAGACAATCTTAATAACGTTACATTATTATTAGAATCATGTTAATTCTTTCATTTAAGGGAAACATTATTTTTTCAATTGTTAGTAATAATACGAATGTGTCAATTAAATTTGCTTATAAACAAAAGCCTATTAGAATAACTGGCAATAATGATTATTAAATTAAGCAATAGATGGCGCTTTATGTTACATTGCCATATTAAAATAATAATTATAATGACGAAAATTAACAAAAATGGATATATCTTGATAACTATTAGGTTTAGGTGTAGAATACCTTTATACTTTCTGAAAGACAATACAATTTCCTACAAGATAGGCCTATTAGATATAGGGTGTGCCATTTAAAATAAGCACGAAATTTGACTTTGAATGTGCTTCTGGAGATATGTTAAACTATCAAAACATCTTAAGATTTTAAATTCCTCTTAATAGTCTGAAATATTCACCCATTAGTCAGATATACTGACACAAAATTTCATTTGTTTTCGTTCATTCATTTGAAAGTTATGATTTTTTTTCAAAACGTCAATTTTTCCAAAAATATTTAAATATTTCAAAAGTTATTAGGTTTAGGCATATGAACATATTATGAAAGTTAACTTTATTTTTGATGTAGAATCTGAAAAAAATATAAAATATGGGTCATTCCATTAGAAAAAATATAACTATGATACGCCATGCTTTTATGGGACACCCTGTACGTTTGATACTAATTTTAAAATGTGGTCCTAATAGACCTACATAGGCCTGCGAAAGCCGATTTCGAAAAAATAAACCATTTAGCCGTAAAGCTACTCGGCGCGCACGCTGAGACACCCTGTATATATATATATATATATATTTTAATTGTTGTGTTCCCAGTTTTAAGATTTATATTTATTAGATAGTAATAATGAGACCGGCCAATGACCGTGGCAGTCAGCACCGGTAAGTGGGAGGGTTTTTTAGCCGGTAGTCTCTCGGTCTCGGACCGAGAAGAGTCCCTATCCACCCCTCCCCCCCCCCAAAAAAGACATTAATATAAATATTACGTATCGATTAGGAAATAAAAATAATAGATATATTCGATCGATAAAAGTAATATTGGACTGTCGGGAATCAGCACTAAAGTTGCAAAAATAAATAAAAAACAACAATTAAAATAAGATTAGATTTCACGAATATCCAGAGAAATCTTTCTGAATTGAAATCTTAGCAGAACATCTTCATTTATTATCTTCTATTATCAAAATGGACTAAGGTTAACGAATTCAATGCTGTAGTCGGTTTGGAAGAATTTTATATAATTGGACTCAGCGAAATCGATATAAATACGTCAGAATATTTTCCAAAATCGTATTTAGTATTGCGCAGTGATAATGATTTAAATGCTACTAAACTATTCACCGAAGGTGGTGTTTTGCTTGCAGTTAAACAAAATAATAACGTTTATTGTCCAACAGGAGAACATTCCCAATTACAAGACAATTATATAAATCATATATAAATTAATTACAATTTCATTTAAATAATAACAATATTATGCGATTTTACTTAATGAAAGTACAGATTTAATTTAGCCATAATTTAAAAAAGTTAACAATGCATAATTAAAGATGATAAAGGATCTGCAAAAATATCACACGTTAACGATAGTTGATTAAAAAGATCACAGACTATGCTAATAGGTGACTTGGAGCCATACAATGTACGATTAGAAGCAATATAAAATGAGCTTCTGTTTCTACTGTAAAAAGTTGGAATACGTAATGTAATAATAATATAATAATATTATTGTAGATAAAATTGATCCGTCGCAACTTAATGTAAAATTTCCGTTTATTAATAGCGTAGGAGATGCGTGTCATATTTCGAAGTCATATAATCTTTATGTTTATCTTATATATATGCATTGCAATATTTCAAGCTCATGTCTAGAATCATATCTTGAAGAATTTGAACAAATTACTGGCAATAACCGTAATATTGTTATTATGGGCGATTTTAATATACCAAGATTTAATAATAATAATAATTATGATAAAGTTATCTTTCTTAGAAGGGTTTAATACAAGTAAATACAACTTTGAATTCAAATGGCAGGCTACTAGATCTAATTATTGTAAATATTTTATGCCTAATCACTCACGAATCTATACAACTTGTGTAGGAAGATGTACACCATCCTGCCTTGATATGGAAACCTGATATCAAATGTGAGAAGAAATTGAAAGAATATATATTCATTACAAGAACTTTACAAAGAGTAGTTAATGAATAGAACAAACTCTTCGAACACTTTTATAAACTAGAACGAACATCAACAAACTGACTTAATTTGTAAATAAAAATGATCAAATATTTTCAAACACTAAATTAAAAAAAAAAAAAAACGAATATGTAGAGTTTTTAGACACGTTCAACATTTTATTTGCTGATTTGTGCCGAAGACTAACTGATCTGTGCCTCTTCATCTCCTACCTCTTTTGTTGCGACTAATGTTTTATTAATTCATAACAAAAAGCGTACAACTAAAAAAAAAAAAACAATTATATCGAATTGTATAATTCTCTTCTAAATAGGTATTTACTCACTTGATCACAGTTATCTAAATAAATTAAATAAAAATGATTTGAAAATAATGCACGAGAAGTAGTAGTTTTAATGTGTATTTGTTTAAAGTACTTACGTAACGTAAGTCAAAAGTCACAGAGCTAAATATGAAAATAATTTATTAATTATTTTCAAATCATTTTTATTTAATTTCATAGGTATGTTGAAAATACCGTTGTGCAAAAACTGATCAGTCATATATTTAAAATGGCACTCCAAATAATTAATTAAAAATATAAAAGGTACGTACTTTGAAAGAAAAAGTATAAAAACAAAGAGAAATATACACTTTAATGTATTTAACAAACTTAGAGCTACCATTAGAAAATTATCGATGGCTAGAGATTATAAACGTTTTATTAAACTTGCCGAAAATAGTACAACTTCTGACCCTAAATTATTTTAGTCATATATTAAAGATAAAAAAAAAACAATTCCAGAATTCCGTACGCAATAAAATACCTAAACAATATCTATAAAAATCCTGCTGAAGTAGCAAATACTTTTGCTGAATATTTCAAAAGAGTATTTTCTTCCAGTCTTCCGAAAAATACATATAACCCCTCATTCATCAGCGATTTATGTGTTAATATCCTCTTATTCAGAAAAATCAGATGTCATAAATTCCCTACGAAAACTTAAAAATAAATCCACATGTGGATTCGAATCAGTATCTAGTTTCCTAATTAGAGATTGTGCAGAAATATTTGTTACTCCCCTACTTGATATACAGGGTGTTGAATTGTAAAGCGGGCCATAGGGATTTACATGTAAAATCTGAAATGTGTTAATATTGGCTCCCCTAATTATTTGACAGTGTAGTTCTTATTAGATTATTTTTAAAGCTTATTAAGCTGTATAATTTGTTAGTTTACTCAATAGTATCTGTAAAGTATTTACCCAGATAAATGAAAAACATTTACTGAAAAAATCGCAAAGTTACATAGGTTTCTAATAAAAATTAAAAGTGTGCCGTGAGAATATGATTGTCATATTTTGAAAATATTAAGAGATTTGAAAGATATAAAGAGGCCTAGTGGAAGAGATCTTAGAAGAATATGTTAAAAATCAACTAATCAAACATTTACAAATACAAATTAACCGTTTATTGGTTAAAAAATGTAGCACACATACGAAACTAATTAATTACTAAATGAAGTGAACAATTAATCTAAAACTTATTTAATAATTTGTACAAATTAATGAAAGTGAACTACAATACATTTTCAGAAATTGATAAAATATAGACGGTTGTTATTCACTTTACTTCACAGTTTTATTAGACATTAATGTACATTTCGGATACTAAGTATCCATTATCAATGGTATCCACCCCCTTGCGACCTTTAACCTGCTCATTGTTAATTAATTAAAGTTGTTGTAGAATGGCTAGAATAAGGGCAATAAACAAGTTTATATTTAAAATTTTGAATAAAAAAAAACTAAAAGAACAAGAATGTAATATTATTTTTTTTTTCGGACACTTTTTTCTCATTAATCACTTGGTAAAACATTTTCTAAATATATTGGTTTGTAAATTAAATTCACTTGGTTTTGTTTCACTTATTCAAATTTTATTTTCAACTAGTTTCGGCTTAATGCCATTATCAAGAATGATGTACAAATGGGTTTGGTTTGAAATATATACAGAGTTTTACTTTTTATTAGGTAATAAGGGCTTTTAATATCGGGGAATTCCAAAGGTCTTCATTGTCGTTGACCACATTTTTGCCCGCCTTTAAAGCTTTAGTAATTTCTATACCCTCCCGATAGTTAAGCGCTAATCCCTTATTACCTATGTGTAAAATGTTTACATCGTTTGAAGAAAAGTGGTGATTATATTCAATGCAGTGTTTGGAAAAACCGGTGGTTTGTTTTTTATTTTCGATGTCTTTTTTATGTTCTTTTAACCTAATATCAAAAGACCTACCGGTTTGTCCTATGTATAATGCGTCACAATCATCGCATTTTAATTCATAAATACCACTTTTCTTCAATTTACAATTTTCCGTTTTTATTTTATTATTGACTATTAATTTACCTAAATTATTTGTGTTTGTCAAAATTATATTATTATTCTTTCCTTTTAGAATATTTTTGATATGTAAGGACATTATGGCAAATGAAATAAATAAATCGAACGAATCATGTTTTAAAAAAATAGAACTAAAATCTTTAATAGATATTTGCATTGATCAATGTTACTTCGAATTTAATAATAAATTTTATGCTCAATCTGATGGCTTGCCCATGGGATCACCTTTGTCGCCTTTATTATCAGATATATATATGGATCATTTTGAAAATAATTTATTAATTAAACCAGAAAGCAAAGATATTTATTTCTGGGCAAGATACGTTGACGATGTATTTTGTATATGGACAGGTACAAACAGACAACTAGAAACATTTACAAATTTCATTAATAAAATTAACAAAAAAATCCAATTTACAGTTGAAAAAGAAACAAATAACAGCTTGAATTTCTTGGATATAACAATCACGAAAACAGTTAATAATACACTGTCATATAAGATATATAGGAAAGATACCTGCACAGATGTTATTATTCCGGAATGTTCAAATACCCATAGTCAAATTAAATACAGTACTTTTCACGCCCTTTTACACAGACTAATCAATATCCCACTAAATAAAATAGATTTTGAAAATGAATTAAATATAATAAAAACAATTGCAATTAACAATGGTTACACGGAAGATCTAATAAACAATATGCTCAAAAAGAAACAACAAAAAGAATTACGAAAATACTTTTATAGTGTGACAAATTCAGATACAATAACATGGAATAGATTAGAATACATTAACCCACTGTCCTTACATATCAAAAATATTCTAAAAGGAAAGAATAATAATATAATTTTGACAAACACAAATAATTTAGGTAAATTAATAGTCAATAATAAAATAAAAACGGAAAATTGTAAATTGAAGAAAAGTGGTATTTATGAATTAAAATGCGATGATTGTGACGCATTATACATAGGACAAACCGGTAGGTCTTTTGATATTAGGTTAAAAGAACATAAAAAAGACATCGAAAATAAAAAACAAACCACCGGTTTTTCCAAACACTGCATTGAATATAATCACCACTTTTCTTCAAACGATGTAAACATTTTACACATAGGTAATAAGGGATTAGCGCTTAACTATCGGGAGGGTATAGAAATTACTAAAGCTTTAAAGGCGGGCAAAAATGTGGTCAACGACAATGAAGACCTTTGGAATTCCCCGATATTAAAAGCCCTTATTACCTAATAAAACGTAAAACTCTGTATATATTTCAAACCAAACCCATTTGTACATCATTCTTGATAATGGCATTAAGCCGAAACTAGTTGAAAATAAAATTTGAATAAGTGAAACAAAACCAAGTGAATTTAATTTACAAACCAATATATTATTTTTTTTATCTTATGATGTTTACATTACATAAGATGCAACTCTATATATGAAAATAATAATGATATTATTGGCTTATTGTAGGAATGCAGCTTGGAAAATTGGTGCAAATGTCAGGATTCTCGCAACAACACGTATTCCTGCTTGCGACGTATTTCTCCTAAGCGAAATTATGATTACAAATATTGTGAATTTCTCGATGCCAAGGTAAGAAGATTAAAGCAAACATTAATATTAGAAACGTTATCAAATAGTTATTCACTTTACCGCATTTGTTACAAATCACACAGATGATTTGTGATTCCGATACGTCACCATTCGGAGTAACTTCTATTCGGCGTCTGTGTACGCGCACGCTGCTGTGTGAGCGTCGGTACCTGAGGGTGAGCTGATGCGCTCTGTAGTGGCTACATCTGTAGTGAGAGGATGTATTTAACTTAAGAGAGAAATTGCGCTTTGAGGTTCTTAGGCTCGTTAGTAAGACACAAGTAACTCTGCTTAAGGTTAAATGTTGTGTTAACGCTGGTTGTAAGGCAGCGGAGAATTCAAAGGGCAGAATGTTGAGGAAATTATACTCTGAGGTTTTTAGACTCGTCAGTGAGTATAAGTGACCACAAGTGAGACTGGTTTGAATCTACCTTATTTCATAAACTTACAGAATATACAGGGTGGCGCAAGATTCCGATGAAGTCCAAAACCTCAGTTATAAAGAAATATACAGAAAAATGTTACTTACATTATTAGAAGCTACTGTCAAAATTCACATTTTAAAATTAGTTTCATATATACAAGGTGTCCAATAATCACGTGACTTATCAAACATATGTTTTTTTAAATGGAATGATATATTTTTTATGATGATTTTCGATTCTACGTTTAAAAAGAATCATTTTTTATATAAGATTTAATAGGTCAATTTTTCATAGTTTAAAAGTTATAAACAAATGAATGTTGAAATCGATAGATGTTTAGAGCCTAATATTTTAATAATGAAAAATGAAATAAACATTCTGTCAACGCCATACAAATGCAAAAATACTTAATAATAAAAGAAGTACTCTTTTTTTTCTCTTAAAACAAATTTTTATATACAAGGTGAAGCAATACGCAAAATGATTTTTTTCTCTTTTTACTTAAATGGGACACCCTATATTTTTTATGCTATTTTAATAGAAAATTGATCACTCTTCATTTTTTATATAACATATTAAATAGCTACCGTTTACCGTTTTTGAGATATTTAATCTCAAATACAAATTTGGTATAGAATTTTTAATCAAAGTAGGCCGTGCCAGAACAACTAATTTATTTAGTTGTGAAAGTTACGCTTAATATCATATTTAGTAAGTAAAGTATATTTTACGTTATATTTTGTAACACTGGTGCAGTTAAACATACTTCTTCAATAAATGATTAATTTAATTGTTAAAAACTAACAACAACTATATTTTTTGGTTATTATTCGAAAAATATTTAAAATATTCCTATATACTTGTTAAATTGATTTATTTAAACAATTCATGTTGACTGAAAAACCGAAAATAGATACTAAGTGAAATAATAAAATACTTATATCATTATATTTTGTTAGTATTAACATTTTTATGTATTTATTTCACGCAATCACGTCATTTTTTTTTAATTCAAACATTTTACAATTTTTTTCTTAAAAATTGTGTCCCAATAACCATTATAACTCGCTAAATAATCGTCGAGCAACTATTTTCTTTATATTTTGCATGCGCCTTTAAATATCGATTGTCATTTGAATATCCTTTTAGGTTAGGAAGTAAGTATGTTATTAAATGTCAGAAAACGATTATGAATTGCATTTGTTTTAATTATAGCCTACTTAAATTATAGATTATAAGCGAAACTTATAATTTTGTACTTTGAATTGAAATTGTTAAAAAACGGTAACAGATAGGGCTATAGTTTATTATAGAAAAATTAAAGATCAACCAATTTTCTATTGAAATATTGTAAAAAATATAGGGTGTTCCATTTAAGTGAAAAAAGAAAAAAATCATTTTGCGTATTGTTTCACCCTGTACACAACATTTGCTTTATGGTAACAAACGATTATTTCTTATAATATTAAGCATTTTTTCAATTAAATTGCGTTAACAGAAAGTTTACATCGTTTTTCAATTTTGAAAAATAAGACTCTAAACTTCTATTGATTTCAACATTAAATTGTTTATAACTTTTAAAATATTGAAAATTGACCTAATAAACCTTATGTCGAAAATGATTAATTTTAAACGTAGAATCTAAAATCTACATAAAAAATATAGCATTCCATTTAAAAAATCATATGTTTGATACGTCACGTCATTATTGGGCACCCTGTATATATGAAACTAATTTTAAAATGTGAAGTTTTACAGTAGCTACAAATTATGTCAGTAATATTTTTTTGTAAATTTCTAAATAACTGAGATATTGAACTTCATCGGAATCTTGCGCCACCCTGTATATACAAAAATGTTATTTACATAGACAGATAAATACAGTAAACGCATTTGTCCGCTGACGTCATAACCCTAATGCTATTATAAATGTTTTTATATACTAATGTCCAAATAATATTTACAATTGCATTCCGATTGTTCGATAACAATAACGATCGGAATGCGTTTCTTCATTATCTCTTCCGCTAGAGATAATGCGGCGCGCTTATCTCGTCTTACTCGATCAGCGCGCCATGGCCTGTTTAATTTGGATTAAACAGCGTCTAAAATCTGTTCAAAGTCGATTTTGAAGACATATTCACTGTAGATTGGGTGGGCAGATTATCAACTTTAGTGACAGTTCTATGTTAAGTTAGCTTAATGCTAAATCTGTACCACAGGAGAGTTTTGCTTGATTTCTGTTTTATACATAAGCTTGTTAATTGATTCATTGATAGCTAAGAATTAATTAGTAGGTTACGTTTTAATATTCCACGAAGAGTTAGTTGTAGACACAAGCCATTATTTCGTCTTTTATTTATTTATTTATTTATTTACTTATTTATTTACAACCCAACAGACTCGAAAGTCCAATTACAGGGCTATATCAGTAATACATTACATTGATACAATACAAAGAAACTATAATATAACATAACATAAGAATACATTGATAATTAACTTAAGATGTAATTTGAATACATTCACTAAGATTATATTTAAATATTGTAAATGATGCAGAAAAAATGTCAATGTTATATGCGTATTGATTATAGAATCGCGACAAACGTAAAACTGGAGAATTTGAATAATAATTGTTAGTAGGTGTATCATAAACAAACGTTCTGCAGAATCTAGAAGTAATTCGAGGCACATACAATTTAAACCGATTCAAAAAGTTAATATCATCAATCAAGTTATGAAATAATTTATAAAGAAAACAAATATTTATAAAGATAATTAGATTATGGATAGAGATTAATTCAAATTCGGAGAGTAATTCATTATATGGTATATCAAATCTATAAAGGCCATATTTTACAAAGAAAAGATACCTGAGAAATTTCTTCTGAATATTTTCAAGCATGCTAATATACTTGATATACATTGGAGACCATATTAATATACAATATGATATTTTACTTAATATAAAAGTATTAAATAATAATTTCAAAACTTTCGTACAAGTAAATGCTCTGCAATTACGTATTATAAAGCCCATGGTACGATAGCAACTTCTAGTTAATACTTCAACATGAGTATTAAATGTTAATTTGGTATCAAAAATCACACCAAGATCTTTGGTTTCAGTTAATCTTTCAAGAAGTACATTATTAATTTCGTACGGATACTTTATAAAATTTGACTTTCTCGAATAGGTAATTACAGAGCATTTCGATATATTAAGTGACAGTTTATTAATAAAACACCAGTCCGTAAACGCATCAACATGACCTTGCAGCTGCACACAATCTACAATATCCGTAACCACACTATATAATTTTATATCGTCAGCATAAAGTACCGCATTACATCCGAGGGTCTTGCACACATCATCCATAAAAAGAAGGAAGAGTAGAGGTCCTAGATTCGAGCCCTGGGGAATTCCACTTGTTGCAATGTACCATTTGGATTTATGACCATATATCTGAACAAGTTGACGACGACTATCAAGATATGACACAATAACGTTCAATATATTTTCGTTTAAACCAAATGATGACAGTTTAGTAATAAGTATTAAGTGGTCCAACTTATCGAACGCTTTTGTTAAATCACCGTAGATAATATCAACTTGCTTTCCATTATTCATCGCATTATATATATCTTGAGTGACACCTATAAGATTCGTTGTAGTAGACCTGCGTTTTACGAAACCATGTTGTTGCATTGAAATGTACGGATCCACTTGATTGTATATAAAGTCAGCTATCAGCGATTCAAATACCTTTGAGAGATTGCTTAGAATTGCAATTGGTCTATAATTCTTGATTTCTTTACTTGATCCAGATTTATGAACAGGGCAAATTCGAACATCTTTCCATTTAGTAGGAAACTTGCCAGTTTTTAAGATTAATCTGTACAGATGTGTGATAGGATCACACAACGTAGATGACGTATCTTTTAATGGTAATGCAGGTATTAAATCTAGCCCCATTGTAAGATTAGGCTTCAAGCTTTTTAATTTCTTGAGGACGTCAGCAACATCAATCGTGTAATCACCCAAGTGATTTTTATTGTGATGTTCATCTTGGCTAGTATTGCTATTAAGCGAATTTGAACTATATGATTTCATAAAATAGTCAGCAAATCCATCAGCTATGTCAACTGGCGTGGTGAGAGTTTTATCATGCAACGTCATTTCATCTGGAATACGATAGTTTCTACGTTTGGTGTTTATGTAATTCCACACCAAGTTAGGATCATATGATATCCGTTGTTGCATAAGCTCTATGTATTTTGAATGCGCTGCGGAAATCTCTTGCTTACAAAGTCGACGAAGCTCCCTAAACTTTCCACGATCAACAATTCTATGCCATTTCAAATATCTTTGACGATATTTGTTTTTCAAATTGATTTTCCTCCTAATAGAGGAATTTATCCACGGAGCACTTATATTCTCGTGAACTTGTTATGATCGTGGTACACATTTATCAAAAATTCCGTATAGAATTGTGTAGAAAAAGTCACATGCTGAATCGATATCCGAATATTTATAAAATTCATGCCAATTAACCTTACTAATGTAATCATATAATAGTGAAAAATTGGCCTTACGAAAATTGTACCTGTATGTAATAGGTTTAACACACGTTACCGATGTGTCTTTAAATAGAGCAGTAAAAGTTATAGCTGGATGATGAGTGTCTTCAACAACCAATAGAGGAAAACCCCACAAATTAGGGTATGCGTAATCCTATTGACAGATATAGTCTCCGCCGCATTTGCCTATCTGATATCGATGGATAAGTTAAATTTATTAGTATAAGGTGCAATATGTATTTGTATTTCTACACTATTTGTAATATAATTGTGTTCAAAGGATTTTCCTGTTAACAAATATTTATTATTATTTAGTGTCCCAAATTTATTTGCATCTAAAAATATATATTAAACTTGTTTGTTTATTTCAGGAATTTATCGAGAGCTACGATCTACGCGTAGATCCATATGAGTTGAACAACACTCTAAAATATTCTGAATTTTATTCAAATAAGTTAAATAATGCGGCTTTGTGTAAAAATTCTGATTGTGTTAATAATTATTAGACAAGGTATCTAAGAAAAGCATAAGGAAAATATTTATAAAAAATATAATATTATCAAAATATAAGTGTTCGGTTTCCCTTTATGTTCTTTCATTTTACTTTAAAATTTGTTACCTTACACCCTTTGCAAATCGCTTGTTTTCAGAGTTACGAAAATAAAATTGTGTCAAAAACTGCAGAGAATTTAATTTTCTATAACTTTTGTTTGAGACAATTTTTTCCAACCGTTAAAATAAGCAAGTTATTGATGGCTTTTCGCGTGAAATTCGAGGTTATGTTAATTCACGAATTCAGTCCCCATTGAAATTATGTGCCCTTATTTTTATCATTTGTTATTAATTTTAAAAATTTACAGAAAAAGTTTAAATTTTTAACGAAAGTCAAAATTTTAAACGAACAAAAAAATGTAATTTCCAACAGAAAATTTAAAATTTATTAAAAAGAAATTGATATTTTCGAAAAAGGTGAAAATGCTAAATTTTTGAGAAAATGTTGAAAAAAAAATTGTAAATTGGTGGATGAATTTTGTGGGAATTGCAAAGAAAAAAAAAATAATTCCTTCATGTCCGTCAATTTTGACATTTCCGTTATTTCGAAGTTTTTAATTTTTTTGGTATTTCAACATTTTATCATTTCTTTAAATTTGAACTTTTATGAAATTTCGTCTTTTTTGGAAAATTCAACTTTTTTTTGGTAATTTGTCATTTTCTGTCATATTTTAAAATTTCAACTTTTTTGTAATTTTGTCGTATTTTTTTTTAAATGTGTCGATTTTTAATTTAAATCAAAATATCAGTGAAGAAATGGTTATATCCAAAATCTTGTCTACATTACCAGACCAGTACAAAATTTTCACAACCGCATGGGATTCAACACCGAGAGCAGACAGAACATTGGGAAAATTAACATCAAGGCTCTTAGCGGAAGAAGATAGAAGCAAGAATGAAAAAAAAAAAAAAAACAGAGAGTGTGGTGGCTTTCAGAACGGACAAAAACCCGAGAAAGAGAAACAATTACACAAGAGAACGTGAGATTAGAAAACCTGTCAAATTCCAAGACCATGCATTACTGACCTATAAAGAAGTAATGAATTCCGAAGAAAAATAACCGTGATTGAAGGCATTATTACAAGACGGAAAATATTCTCTATAAAAAATAAAACTTGGATCTAATAAAATAGAAATGGATGAATTATTAGAAAAGCTGAATAATAAATTTGAAATGAGGTTAAATGATAATTCTGATACGTTTCTTGGAATAAGAAGATATTTAAGGAATTAAAGAAAGTAACTACTAGTGTATCAGTTGCTAAGAAAGACGAAGAAATTAAAGTATTGAAGGTAAAGAATGTAATTTAATTCACGTTCTTTATGTTCCTGATTTTAGTAAAAAACTTTTGTCAGTTAATGCAATAACAGAAAAGGTCGGTGCAGTGTTATTTACAAAATAAAAGGTAATAATAATGAAAACTAAGGAAACAATACTGGAAGGAAGAAAACAAATTGTACATAATCGATTTGGCGAAGAAAGAAAATAGCTATCTGGTTGAGAAGACAGAAGAGAAAGATAAGCGTTTGATCTTTCTCTTGCTATTGAAACATGGAATAAGCCTAAATATTATAGGAAATTTGATGTGGGAAAGATGTGAAGAAGCAAAAGGAAATAATGAGAAAGATAATCGTGTTTTGAGGGTTGAAACCAAAAATAAACTTCAAGAAGGCAATAGCCAAAGGAAAAATAGTGTAAGTGGTGCCCAATTCAATTACGCAGACCTAAAAGTTGATGTGAGTGCAGATATGAGAGGAAGGAAAGTTCAAAACAATTTCTCAGATTCAGCAGTAGTTAGTATGAAAGATAGAGGAAATAGAGAAGATATGGGAGGGGATAATGGACGCCGATTAATTGAAGAAGAAAAGAAAACCATGAAAAAATAATAATAATAATGACAAGGAACTTGAAGCAAATCACTTTAAGGAAAATGAGCGAAGTACAAATGGAAATGGAATAAAATTTGAAGAACTTAATGCAAATGAAGAAAATATACAAATCGGAATACTAATCATGGACGTTAATAACAAAACTGATGAAAACCATAAACATGTTGAAGATGTAAATGGTGGCCCTAACACGATAAGATGTAAGGATCAAAATGATAGAACCAGCAAGGAAATGATAAGGTGCGAGAATGCAAACAAAGATATGATAAGATGTGAAGATAATAATGGTGAAGAAAACAAGAAGAATATTAAAAATGAAGATAGGAATGGAAGGCCGATTGCATGGTGTTCAAGAAGACAACCAATTGTATCTATTTCGACTACAGAAGCAGAATATATTGCATCAGCTGAATGCGTGAAAGAACTGATCTACGTGAAATTTCTGATTGAAGAGATTACAATTAAAAGACTCAAAGTTACATTAAATATTGACAATAAAAGTGCTATACAACTCACAAAGAATAACCAATTTAACAGACGCTCAAAGCACATAGATGTCAGGGATCATTTTATAAATGAGAAGGTTCAAGAAGGATTAATCATTTTAGGATATTGTAAAACTGAAAATCAGATTGCAGATATTTTTACTAAACCGTTAAATGCATCAAAGTTTAACAAGTTCAAGAATTTATTACTAGATTGTAAAATTTAGGAGGAGTGTTATGTGTTAATTTCGTTTATTTTTTCTATTTTGCTAGTAATCGAAATTAGGAGGTGTTAACTATCTTGTTGACACTTCATTAACATGTCAGTGTATTGTAAAAGAAAACTATTATAAAAACCTGTCCATAATTACGGAATAAAACTTAAAAATTTATCAGTAAACACTGACAAGTCATAGGTACCCAAAATTGTTTTGTAACGCGTACAGAACTAAGCTGTACAAGTGGTCACTTGGTGAAAATATATAAATATTCCAAGTCCTGCTTAACAACCTGATTACTCGTCAATTTCAGAAGCCGCATGAACGTGAACCGAACTGTTCGGGAATGCAATCAACGTCTGGGTTACGTCCGAAACTTGGTATTATTTTCTTGTTATGCAGCCACCTATTTGAAACAATATCAACAATGCATTTTAACAGATAAAATAAATAATCATAAGTAATTAAATCGAATGAAGATATACAGCTACTATTAAACTGTATATCTGATGAATGATTAAGCGATAAGAAAAATATATACAGTAGGTTCATAATGATCATAATGAAAAGAACAAATTCATTTAATTTGCAGGTGATTATTTTCTAGAAAAACGCTCGAACAGGTTGACTGATATTTTAAATTGCTTAGTTGTCGATACTAAGTTATCTTTTTGAACGGAATATCCGTTCATTTTTATATAAATGTCATATACCTATCGTCAACGGTTTACGAAATAATACCAATTATTTAATAATTTTTATACGAACCATTAAAGAGATGAAAAATAAAAAACCTTTATTGGCATATAAATTAATTTCACCTCAACTTAATAGCATTCTACTTCTTCTTTCCCACTCCAGTCTCTTCAGTATCTCTACACCAGCTCCATCCTCTCTCATCCACTCATCAACTCTCTCTCTTCCCAGCAACCATTCTTTACTTACTCCTTCACACTCCTCACCCAAGTGACTCCATGTATCCCTGCCACTCTCACAAAACACACATCTACCATACCTCTCCCCCATCCATATCTTCCATCCTCTCACTCCGGATCCACACCTAGCCCTTGCCAAGGTTACCTTTTCCTCCACCGATAAACTTCTTGAGCCTAGATACCTTGGTAAACTCCTATGCACTTGCTACCTTCCATACATTGGATTATACCCACTTTTCCTTATACATACTTGCCTTTCATGTTCTTCTACCTCTTTCCACTTTTCTCTTATCCATGCAGCCACGTTCACTCCCCTCTCCAACCACTCATTTGCCATACTCTCCGACAGCCCCGCCCTTTCAAACATCCTTCTACGGTCCATCCTCCACTCACTCCTCTCTACGCCTACACATGCTTTCCATACCTCTTTCACTAGCCTCTCATTCTCCAAACCATATAACTTCATTTCATACCTTATCACTCTTTCTACAGACTCACCATGCATGCTCCACCTATTCGCTTCCTGAAGCAAAATATAGCCCGGAGTTTTAGGCTCTAACCCCATTATTTGCTTCAGGAACCTGCCTTGTTCTCTCTCACATGCATCATATTCTTTCTTTTCTGCACCATAATTCCTGACGCCTTCCTGGCCTTACCCTGCACATATTTGACGTGCTCGCCATATCCTCCAGTACACTTGAATATGAAGCCCAAGTACTTAAACACTTTCACTCTCTCTATCACCTCTCCTTTCCACTTCAATTCACTCACTCTACCTTCCTTTCCCTTATTCCTAAATTTCATCCATTTTGTCTTTTTCACATTCACATGCAATCCTCTTTTATCCATATACCTCTCCAGTATTCGCAACATCTCTTCCATTCCTGCCAAATCTCTCGCCACTAGCACCACGTCGTCTGCATATGCCAACATCCATACTTTTTGATTTCCAATCACTACCCCGCCCGCCTGCCCTTTTCTCAACACCTCATCTAATTCAGTTATATATATATATATATATATATATTGAATAGCAATGGGCTAAGCGGGCATCCCTGTGCTCATAATCGTCACCCCTCTATAGTTCTCAATGTCTGTTCCATCTCCGCCCTTGTATATTGGCACCATCACTCCCACTCGCCATGCACTTGGAATTTCCATTTTCCCTCTCCACATCATGTTCAGCAGATATCCAAATCTGTCCCTACCTTCTTTGCTTCCACATTTCTGCTTTTAACCCATCAGGCCCTGCCGCCTTCCCTTCCTTCACTTTATCAAATGCCATATCTATTTCCTCCTCTGTGAACTCCCTAACATCTTCCACAATCTCTCTTTTCCCTATCCCAAATGGTTGTCCACTCATTCCTCTACACTTTTGAATCCACTCTTCCAATGTCACTCCTATCTGACCTTTCATCTCGCCTTTCTTTAGAATTGACCACATTTCCTTCTCATTCATACACCTCTTCATCTCCTAGCATACTCGTTCTAGCGACACTATTTTCTTTCTTTCACATAACTTGTTGTATCTAACTCTTGCATCTGCTATATGCTTCTCTTCTGCCCTTCCTAGCTTCCACCCTCTCACCGCTTTTCTCACTTCCCTCTTCGCATTACAACAATCCTCATCAAACCATACACATCTCTGTCCCTTCATTATTTTCACCCTGCTTCCATATCCGATTATGGCCTCTTCCATTTTTCCATAGTTCTCACGTTATTCCAGTTGATGTTTTCCATACGTTGGCCCATCCTTTTAATTTCCGTTGTCCCGTCCGCTAACCTATACCCCCACTGTCCTTGTTTCTTTCCATCTTTTCTATCCATTCCAATCTCCACCACTACTGGGAAGTGATCAGACCCCAAAATTTCCTGCACCTCCGTTCTTCTAACTTCTGGTATCTTTACTCCCTTTATTGCTATATAGTCAATGACCGACGACCCCTGTTGTCTCACATATGTCTTATTTCCTTCCCAATCACCTTCCGTGCATCCGTTGAGTACATTCCATCCTTCCTCCATCATCCAATCTCTCATTACTCTACCCTCATTATTTACTACTTTGTCCTGTGACGATCATTCGACTAGGTCTCCCTGTTCATTCACTCCGCCCTCTAACTCTCCCATTCTCACGTTAAAATCCTCTCCCAGTATATATCTCCCTTCTTCCCTACTCTTCCCGTCTATCACTGCTCTCACATCTGCCCAGTTCTTATTGATGTACACCACTCCTATATCCCATTGCCATTTCCCTTGACTACACTTCACCCACACAATACCCTCCCCCTCTTTCATCACATCTACCGTTCGAGTATTAAATTTATCCTTTATTCCCACGATTATTCCCCCTTTCGCTCCGCCTTTACCCGTGCTTTTTGCTGCTCCTTTTATCGACCATTTAAACCCTGCTGGTAACATTTCTTTCACATTCTTCCATTCCTCCATTCTCAGCCATGTTTCCACTAATCCCACCACATCATTTCCCTCAACCCATTCCTCAAATTCTTTTCCCCACCTTTCACCTTTATATTTTGTATATATATATATAGCAACCGTTAAAATGGCGCACAATTAAGTTTAAATGATAATTTATAGTAATACATTACACAAAAAGACAATATAATGAAATATTGTTTATAATATACAGGGTGTCCCGTTAATGGTGGGAAATGGCTTAACCTCAGGTTCTTGGGACCAAAATATGATGATTTAACCAAACTTATCTATATACGAAAGATAACCGTTAAGCCAAAAATCACCTTAAAACTTAAACAAAATAGTACTTATTTTATTGATACCAAAAAATTATAATTATATTTTAGTTTTTTTAATTTTATTAATACTAAAATAAAAAAAACTTGAATCAAATATGCAATTAAGTTTTAAACGGATGTGTAAAGAAAGAATTACAATATTCGATATAATAATAACAACAAAATAAGTAATATTATTAAATAGAAAACAGTATTCATTCACTTGGTCACAGTTATTTAAATATATTAAATAAAAATGATTTGAAAACAATTAATAAATTATTTTCACATCCAGCTCTGTGACTATTGACTTACCTACGTAAGTACGTTAAACAAATGCACATTAAAACAACTACTTCCCGGGCAAATATGTATTTGAATTAATTTAATTGATTTATTTTAACATCTTCAAATTATGTAAGGCATAGCTGTACTGACGAGGGATAGATCCCGAAACACGTGTCTGCAGATGGCCTTATATTATGTAACGTTCCTTTTGTTGTTTTTACATTAAATTTTTCTCGGATCAAAAATTTGTTGCATTATGCAATATTTTATTGATATGCAGCAGCAGGTGTACATTATGTAATTCAATGTCCGGCGTGGGTATTTGCCCGGGAAGTAGTTGTTTTGATGTGCATTTGTTTAACGTACTTACGTAGGTAAGTCAATAGTCACAGAGCTGGATGTGAAAATAATTTATTAATTGTTTTCAAATCATTTTTATTTAATATAAGTAATATTATTGTTTATAAGATAAAGCACACTCTTAAAGAGTACATTATAGCTAGAGAATACGAAAAGAAAATTATGATTTTCAAAACATAACATTTATTACAATCTTGACCGATAAAGAAATTTTTAGAAATAGAATTTTTAACGAATTTTTCTGCAACATCAATTAGCAATATAATAAAACATCCAGGAGACCAAATAACAAATCGATGTGAAAAGGGTCTGTGATAAAAATACACCTGAAGTATTTATCAAAATAAATGATTATGTAATAAAGGCTAAAAAAGATAGATTTAAAAAAGCCATATCTTCACTATCTTTATTTAATGTTTCCTAGAAGTGATTACGTTCAAAAATGTGTATAAAATTTTGTTCAAGCGATTTATTTAAACAAGATTTCGGGCTACTATTCAGCTGAATACTGGGGATGTTGTGTATTAACTGAACTTATTCAGCTGCATTTTCCTTCACCAGTCAATTTCCGGTATATCAGTTTCCCGGAGAGTCGATTCAGTTCTAAAATATTATACAAATATAAAAAGGCCAACTCCGGAATAATTAATAAATTAATATCACCTTCGATCTTGCAACTTTGGTAGAAGAAATTGCAAAATGTCAGAATATACATATTTTTTCTTTACAGCTGATGAACCACTTCGAACGTCTCGTTTGTATGTAGGTATTTGGCAACCAGTAGATATGGAAGAACCGATCACAGAGAAATGGTTGGAATTAATGAGGAATTCTACAGACGCTCAAATTTTCGAAATTGTGTTGGGGTTCTGGATGGCAAACATATTCGTAAAAGTTTTGTTCACCTATTACAACCCCGCATACGATTCAATTATAATTGATTATTACGTGGTAGTAATTTTAAATTAAATTATTTCTATGTGTGATAAGTTAACATTTTCTGCAATAAAAATATTTCTTTACTTATAATTAATTGAAAAGTCAGTAAATTCACATTAAATGATTTTTTTCAGTAAATTATTCTATCAGTGTAAGCGGCTTACGTGCTGCTGCGCATCGCGTCAATCTTTTCATATGCAGGTGCATTAGACGGTGCAATTAGCGCCAGAGTGTGCAGTGGATGTGCGTGTTACTACAAGATGTGTGTGTTCATTTTAATCCTACTTTGATTTTCCAACCTATTGGTAACCTCTCAATTACACTACTACGTGCAATTGCACAATAAAAATCATGTCGTCAAAACCAAAACTGTTCTTATTGGCTATTTGATAGTTCATTCTATCAAATAGTCGATAAGCCACTAGCACCAGGTCGTCTGCATACAAATAATATATTATGAATGTATTAAAAATGAATATTTAAGAAGACTTTCTTCTTTTTCTTTTGAAAAATAAATGTTTCTCACATTTGTGTTTTAAAAAAAATATAATTATCTCATTCATTTATTTATTCGTCAGTAAATAAGCTATTTGTTTCTATTTTTTAATTAATCTAAATCACTGTGAAACGTATAGCGGGATCGCAGCCTTAAATGATTAGCGGTACTAAAAAAGCGGGGAATAGATTTTAGGATGAAATAATATGCTAAAAGAATACTTGTTATTATTTTATTATAAGCATAACATTTTATATTATATGTATTTCAAGTCAGCACCACGAATGTTCCATAAACCGTTTTACCTAGAATTTTTTTAAAGTCAATTAAGTAATATAACAAAATAAGGTTTACATTTAAAATTATCAACCCACATAACTCTATTAATGTTGATTAATGAATTATTGAAATATATGTGTATATAAATTCAACTTACAAGTTTATAGATCCAGCAAATTCCTAACAGGCTTCAGAAGAGGAGCACCTGAATCTGGTTCACCTATTTTTTAAAAACAAAAATTTATTATATTTGATAACAGTTGTGAATTAGATAAATTCACAATGTGGCACTTGCACAAATATTTTTTTATTGATTTAATCCACTCTATAGATTCGAAATAAAGGATATTTTGTTGATATATAACATTTAAATGACGCTAAGTTAAACGTTTCCTGCCAAAACTATCCAATAAACGCTCTGACGTTATAGAGAACTAAAATTCATGAAAGTATCCTATTGAAATTTTGATTTGATTTTTGTTTATTTTAAAAAATATTGTGAAATGATTTTATTTACCCAATGCGACATTTCCGGCTTGTTCCCCTAGAAATAAATTAAATATTAATTCGTTCATTGTTTAGGTAAGATTTATTAATCCAAACTAGAAATAGATTATCAGTTTTATTATTTAGACTTTTTTGTGGGTTTTCATGTTCTATTCTATAGCTTACAAACAAGCGCAAAAAATCCAAACGCAATTAAAGTCTCACAGCCAATAAACAATATACTTTAGAATATTATTTCGCGCAATATACCAAAATTCATATGTTAGTATAGAATTTTCTGAAGTAAAAGAGACAATATTAATTGTTAGAAAATATGTTCATAACTGTTTGAATATATTATAAAATATATAAATGAAGGGTTAGTGAAAATGACCGGAATATTTTTTTATTGTAAACAAAATACATTTTAATTAAAAATAAAAATAATAAAGTAAAGAATTTAATTTTGAAACGGAAATTTTGTTCAATTTTCATATGCATTAAAAATTCGTTTAAATATATTTTTATGCACAGGGTGTTCAATTTAATATGAAAAATGAATAAAATTCCGTTTTCAAAATTAAATTCTTAACTTTTTTACATTTATTATTAATTATTTTGTTTACATTAACAATTATTATTACAATTATATATTATTATAAATACTAACCCTGTAGTTCGACGAATAAAGCACCTTTCTTCATACTTTTATTTGGATTACCAAATGTACATTTCTGTCACAAAGTGACCTTTATCAATGGATTAACACAGTGTTAGAAAGGTTATTAGTGCTTTATTCGTCGAATTAATTTGATCTTCACGTAACTCAATCAATCAATTTACTAACCCTGTATTTACATATTTTATAATATACTCATGAACTTTATTACTTTTATTATTAAATAAATTGTATATTCTCCTGCATATAATTTTTACTAATTCAATAAATGTTCTACAAGATTGTTTTTAAAGCATAAATTTAAGTTATTACAGATTCTTATACTTTAGATTAAGAATATATTCCCACATACGTATGTATATGTATATATTTATTTTAATCAAACCGATAAAAGTTAAAAACAAATATAATTAAAATAAAGGTTAAAATCGCTAGGCAGTATGATAATAAAACAACCCATCTAAGGAATTTTTACTTGAAAGACTTTTTGAAATGCTTTACGGTTGGATAATTCTTTTGTTGTTTCGGTAATATATCTTACCCTGTACAATTTTTAATAAATTCAAACTTTTTTAATAATAATTCTATAATAAATTTCGTCTTTCTCTTAATTCTGGAAATTATTTTGTACTATTGGTTAGTATAATATAATTTGGGCTATTTACGGTATGGTTCATTATAAGTTTGACTTTCACTACGTTTAGATGTAAGCTACAAATCTTATTTTTTGAGCAATGAAATTCTATCTAATACATAATTTTGTTATTAATTATATATAATAAAGTAATTAATGAAAAATATGTACCTTGGTTAAAATCTGAAAACAAATAATTAAATTGTAAAATTAGATTAGGAATGGCCGTAATGATAGTCGCAGTTTAATCCTTGTATTAATCTAGGATGGCGAATCCTTGATTCACAACTATTGTTTGTGTGTCCAAATATTGTTTACAGTAGAATTCGGAATTATATATTTTAACCCGAACCGAGAATTAACACTATATTCCGGATCAATCCCCCATTATTAATAAATTAATATTTTTTATTAGTTCAAGCTAATTGTATCAAAAATTTAACAATTTATATTTCACACATATTATCATTGTTGTATGGTTTCTTTGTTTTAAAAAGTACTTTAAGAGAAAATTCAGTGTCTTAAATACAATTTTTAGATAATAAAATGTGTTTAGTTAAAAATTGTTCTTTCGAATTTTCGATGAATGCGAAATTAATTTTGTTATTATATACTAAAGTACAAAAAATGGTGACACTAAAACAATTGTTATAATATTTTTTAATTATATAAAAGAAAAAGTATATATTTTGTTACTTACCTCTTAATCCCAAAACTGAAAAAGAAATAATGAAATATAACAACATTGATAATTGAGGAAAGCCATATTGTAATTTATTTATATAATAATATTATTAATAATTTATTTTACAACAATTCTGTACACAACATAACAAAATCCATAAGTGGTTATTTGACAGAAATCTTGAAAGATTCATTTAATTTATTTTCGAATACGTAGGCGTGGAAAAATTGTATATTTTCAATTTCAGCTTGTTCAGCAATAATCTCACTAATACTTTATATATTTATTTTATACAACGTGTCCGCGTAAGTATGCAACTTATGGGAAACGTTTTTAGCATTGATTTCTCAGAAAATTGTATTGTTTATAAAAGTTGGTGCTTGATACACAAACACAAATGACAATCGGTTTTAATCAACAACAAAAAAATATTTTCTGTTAAATCAACAACCTTAACGATATGATTAATTAAATAACTATTATTGATATGATCCCCCCTTTTCGATCCCCTGCCGGAAAGTGTAGGGCCCTATATTTTTGTTATTGAAAATTCCTCACCAAACATTTATTTTTCGAGAATATTGATTATTGCAGATAATTCGGAATTTTAGGTCTTCTTTTGATCACCAACGACAGTTTTGTGATGAAACTACACTGATTGTAGTAAATGTAGCTTCATCCGTAAACATAATCTTCTTAGGGAATGTTCTATGAATTTCTTTTCACCTTGTACCATGAAACAAAATTCAGAATGAGTGTCGTAATAATGTTCTTGGAAAGTTTGAACATATCTTGGTTTAAATGCTTTACATTTATTTGCCGCTAGTACCTTATTTACTGTTGACATTCTCAATTCTAAACTTCTGGCACATTTCTCACTGGTTTAGTACGTTATTTTTTAAAACGAAATTCCATTATTTCGGACCTATTAAATTGCTTTATAATTTTTGACACTTGTGAATAAATGATTCCCTTTTCGGGGTATCTGCCGTTAAAAACAATCAGTTTCTTCTCTACATGTTTTATAGTTACCACCACATATTAGCACCAACTCTGCTCTATCTTGTAAAGTTAATCGCTCTGCCGTAATTTGTGAGAAAACTACTCTAAATAAATTATTAATTATTTGTTAATAGTAAATACTAATGATAGTTACGTAAAAACTGAGAATACTTGATAAAATTCGCTTGAAAAGTTATAACAAATTTTCATTATATTACGAATATAGCGTCGAATGTCTTTTTTTTGTATATTTTAAATAAAGCACCAACTTTTATAAAGAATACAATTTTCTAATCAATACAAAAAAAGTTTACCCACATATTGCATACTTGTGATGCGAGTGATTGGTATACTGGACATAAAGGTTAGTCGCGGATTCCTTTGCGAATTTACATACTTTAAAACACTTTTACTTTGGTATTACTACTGTTTAAAGTTATAAAAAAGCAGTTTATGACTGCCATTTGAGTAAGACTGAGAAATGATTGAAAAGTAAGTCGGTGTAATTGCACTTATGTTCGCATACCATATGAATTACACGATAACTTCAGGACATACGATATTCCAGTAAATATTGTCAACGGTTTTTTTTTATTTTTAGTTTCACTGAAGATATCTTTTTCAGAAACTTTATCGACACTAAATGGAAACAGCATCCGTTTGATTCTATCAAATGTATTTGCAGATTGATAATTCGATGCAAAGAAATCTGCAAATACATTTGATAGAATCAAACGGATACTGTTTTCATTTAGTGTCGATAAAGTTTCTGAAAAAAAAAAATATCTTCAGTGAAACTAAAAATAAAAAAAAAACACGGAAACTGTAGGAGATGATCAGATTTCCAGCTTCATAATCAGATATTATAGATGTTCGTCATTGACCAGTGTGCTAGAGAGAGATTCCTGTAGATTCCTCCGGCACACGGACCAATCAATATATGCTCTAACAGCAAATCTGTGATATCTTCTCTTGCTTCTCATGGATGTACATCGCTGCAGGTCAGACATTGTAAAGAGGTGTTCAGCAATCTGTCTGAGATTATGAAAGTCAACCTGATATGAGTGCCCGTGCACTCCGGAATACAAGAAAATGAAAAAGCAGACGTACTTGCCATGGAATGGGCGTCGACACGAATGTTGAACCGACACCTGGCCAAGGCAGCGATACATGAATGGATGAAAGTTAAATGCTACAATGCTGGAGGAGCGCTCCCGGTATGAGAGTAGCTAAAGCTATCAGTGACCATCCGGGAATAGGGCCGAAACTCTACTAAATATTTGAGCAAAGGGCACCTCAGAGTTTCAGTGGCCACGTCGCCCTGTAGACTGTGCCTGGAAGATGATGGGTCTACAGAGCTGGACCTGAATGCGATTTACAGAATCCCTTTGAGTAAGAGCATGGGATACATAGAAACCATGGACATGAAAAACGATCTGTAAGGTCTCACATATGAACCACAATAAACCGTCTGGTCCCGGAGGAGGACCTGACTGTATCCACTGATATAGAATATTATTATTTATAAAATCATGCTAATTCCCTCATAGATTAAAAATTTGTCGTGGCGATATAAATGACCTTAAAAACCACAGACCAATCACCATCTTAAATTACTTTAAAAAAGTCTTTAAAATCGTATTACATGTAAAAAATAGTTTCTTCAGTGTAACTTGTCCAATATTTCAATTCCAGCATGGTTTCATACCTGGTCGTTCAATAGTAATAAGTCTTACGTCTTACGCGAAGTATTAGATGAACGAGCAGTTAGATTTTATTTATACGATCGACCAAAATACATTGGTTTTAAAATTACGAAATTTTGGTTTTAGCAATAATCTACTAAAAGTTATTGAAGCCTATGTTTAATCGCAAAAACTTTCTAATTTTTAATGCCTTTTTATATAATATATATATGTGTACATCTGGTGTGCCTGAAAGGTTTAACCTTGGCCCATTTTTATTTATTTCATTAATTACTTGAATTAGTAAATGTTTAGCATATGCTGATTCTCGAATATTCGCCGCTCTAAAGGGAAATCAAGAAATAATTTCAAATTGTAATGTGTCCAAATGTGCAGTTCTTCATTCCTGTAATAAACATGACATAATAACATACAATTACACTGTCTCCAATGTATTTCTAAAATCGGTTCAATCTTTCGAAAATGTGAATGGAAAAATTGTTTATTTCAGCTATATGTAATACATTGTAACTGTATTTTCAATAATTTCAGCTAAAGTCAGTAAATGTTTAGCACATGCTGAATATCGATGATTCGTTTCTCTATAGATTTTCATATAGAGGGCGAATAGATATAATTTCATATTTTAATGTGTCAGAATGTGAATTTCTTAGTTTCTGTAAAAAACGTGATATAATAACATACACATTTAATGAAAGTTCGCCTTCCTTTAGTGGACGAAACAATGATTCTCGGTCGTCTACCTTGTAGACCCAAATCGTTGACGATGCCACTTGAAATTAGGCAAAAGGTGGCGCTTGCGTCGTCTTGAATTTATTATGATTAATAACATACAATTGCACCGCCTCCAATGTATCTCTACAATCGGTTAAATCTTTTAAAAATTTTGGTGTTATCTTCTATATTAGTTTAACATTTGAATATTATATTAGTTATATCACTGAGTTAACAGCAAAAACTCTTGGCTTTATAATGCTAAATATTTTCAAAATCCAGATGTTTATATTACACTCTAAGTTGCATTGGTAGGAAGTAAGTTTGAATATCTTTCTTTAATTTGGATTCCTTATTATCATTGTTAAAATCTTCAAAGTTAGCATATTAATCCACATTGACATTGTTCTGTAAAATATTTAAATACCGTGTAAATGAGATAATTGTAAATAAATAATCATCGTAATAATAATTTATTTCTCAACAAAACGAATTCCGTTATTAGAGAAATATATATCATTGTCCACATAATCACTAACAAACAAATAACAAAGGATTTAAAGTGACAATAATTATAGCAATGATAATATAGAACAGTTTGTTTTACTTACGTGAAACTGCGTTGAAAACGACTCCCAAAAGTCCTAAATTTTCAAAAAAAAAAAGATATACATACATACGGGTTAATAATAAGATAAATATTAATTTATTCAAAATAAAATATATCATTTGAATGAATGACTATTCTTATAGAAATTTTGAATTATGGAATAGTTTTGGGATAGTAATAATAAATACATTTAATTATATCAAAATTTTTTGCTACTAGTTAACCCTAGTCTGATTCACGGTTATGAAATTATATTATGAGTACACTGACTAATAATCTACCATTTGTCCTGTTTGAAGATGCATTATAAGAAATTCTACATTTAATTTGGTCCGTATTACTTGACTACCAAAAACTTCAAAAGTATAAATGAATCCCCGACACCAATTTGTAAAAGGGGACATCGATTATATATACAGAGAGCTTTTTTTATCAGTATACATTTCCCCTATGTATACCTGCAAAATACGCGAGTCAAATGCGTTAATGTATGTGTGTTTAGTTGCCTATAACACGCAACTGAACACATATATGCCAAATAGTCAACTTAACATACACACATTAATTATTTAATACGGTTGGCTCGTTTCTTGCAGGTATACACTTCCCCTAATGTATGCTTATAAAAAAATCTCTCTGTATATGTATATAAATGAATTACTTTTTCCCAAATATTTGCAGATATTTGCATGTCAAATCAAATCACTATTCTGCTCAACATTTATTCCATGTGCGAAGAAATACAAATAATAACGTTTATTTGTAGAGGACATATGTTAGGTACTGTGTTTTTCTGATTTGCTATATATTTTGAAAATTATTCAGTACCGTATGAAGTTTACAATAATTTGATCGGGACAACAGCATGTATTTGTTTAAATTCAATAAGAGATATTTTACTTAAAATTGAAGAGGCAATACTCAGTTTGCTTGTAAATATTCATAAAAACTAAATTTCAAAATAATATATAGAAGTATCCTATGATGCGTCTTAAAACGAGACATACGGTATATTTTTATTCCATAAAAATGTACATTTTCGAAATAGAATTTACCATTAAAAATGTGATGCATTGTTCAACATTTACAAAGTGGACGAGATTTAGGAATAGGGAAAGGGAGGGAAAAATTGTGGATCTGATGTGGAAAGGTGAGGTGATTGAGATAGTTAAAGGATTTAAATACTTAGGTTGTGTGTTTAAGCGTTGTGGATGTTATGGAGAGCATGTGAGATGGATGCATGTATGGAAAATGGATTGAAGAAAACTTTGGAATGATGTATAAAATGAGGGATGTGTGTGTGTGAAGTCTATCCTATGAGTGTATTGAAATAGAGCAATATTCGTTTCTGAAGTAGATTTTGGGGTACAAAAGTCTACCTCTAATGTTTACTGCTTCAAGAAACGGGTAGAGCTAGTTTGTATGGAGAGGTATGAAATGAGAGTGAGTGAGCTAAGTAGTGAAGGGTTAGTGAGGGAGGCATGGAGAGTGTGTGTGTGAAGGTAGGGGAAGCCGAGTGAAGAATGGATAGAAGAAAGATGTATAAAAGAGGAGGGGTATTAGAAAATATACTTAAAGTAATGGCTCGAGAATGGAGTAAATGTGGAGGATTGAATGGGAGAGATGGAGGTGGAAATGCAGCAGCGATATGGACATATTGAAAGTAGTGGGTACAATCTATTGTATAAAAGACGGCAGTGGATGGGAGGACTCCAGGGTACCTAACAAACAGAGAATTGTGAAATGGAAAATAGGCTACCTTGGCTAGGGCTAGGTTCGAATCAGTTGAGAGAGGAAGAAGACATTGATGTGTGAAATGTATGGAATATGTGTATTTTCTGTAAACGGGAGGGACATATCTGATCATATTGCGAGGGAGTGTAAAGAGGTATGTAAGGACTGGATGGGTGGGAAAAATTAGTAGGATGTATGAGGCATAGGGATTGTATTAAAATTAAGGAAGGAAATATTCATAAGATTTTGTTCATTTTGTTAGTTAAATCAATCTTAGTCATCTAAATCATGTTCGTTTAGGACATCTCTAATAACATCGGTTAATTCTGGTATTTTTAAGACTTATTTTAAATTATATTATTATATAACTTTAAAAAAACGACTAAAATCATCGATATTCTAAGAAAAATAGAAAACGTGTGTTTGGTAAAATGTACGTATTTTTTTATGCAGTATCCGATTCAGAACTGAAACAAAGTTAAATGACTCCTACGAAATCTTCTAAATATTATTGAAAGCATATTTTTGATTTGTAGAAATTTTTGTTAATGAATGCCATGATATAATTTAAGTCTCTATAATTAATGTAAGTTCATTACTTTTAATATCCCCATAAAGTATTTCTTATGTACATTCCTATAAAAATATTTGCTGAAGTTAAATTTATTTATTTATTACTGTAACCATATCATAAAATCTTATTACATTTTAAATTAATCTTATTTACTACTTTAGATATCCTGTTAGTATAATAGTAGTCACTCGTGTTATTTAGTAAATATTGTAATAAAAATATGTTTAAATGGCACGTTTTAATATACTTACCGCCGACTTTATTGACCACTGAAAATATCAAATATAAAATTTTAGTTTTGTTTAATGTGAAAAACTGTAGGTTTAAAAATAAATAGAACAATAAAAATGACAAACAATATAATGAATACAAATTTCACAATAAAAGTATTTTTAACTTTGCATAATACCAACTCATTATTATCACAAATGAATACGTTTTTATTATCCAAGTTAAATTAGTCAATATTAGATTAATTTTAAAGGATTCGAACGCTGTATTCGATTATTTTTATAACAAAGATTTTATAATGTTGATTTGTAAATATATATCATGAATTAATAAAATCATAAAAACAATGATTAGAATCCTTTGAATGATTCATGATTCATTACTAGTATTCAAATATAAATATGACGAGGACGAATACTTTTAACAGAACAAAAAATAATTTGCTGATATTGGTAATTGTTTTAATATCCATTATAATTTATTAGTAACCTTTAATATTACAGTTATCGTTTAAAATAAGTTCAAAATTAAAAGTTATATTTTAATTCTTTACTTGTAACATTTTTCGATACTATTATATTTGACGAAGTACCACCATAAACACAAATCACTTAGGTTTCACTTAGGTTTCTAATACCTATATTGCAAATTCATGTTTTCACCTTATTGGGTGGCTTTATTTTAAAAGGTATCCCAACATTTTAGGCTACATTTAATTTTAGCGTCATTTTATGCTATAAAGTGTACCTCATGCTGGGGGACAGTATGGAGTTTATAAAAATGCAACATTACAAGATAAACAACACGTTTTCGTTGTTTAATATTATTTAAAAAATAATGAAAGTTCTCAAGCAAAATTATCCTAAGTAATAAAGCCATGATAGCTTAGTTAATCAGCTCGCATTCTGTATTCAGAAAACCTACATGTGATTACCAAAAATCAACGTTTTGTTTAACGTTAATAACTGTATGTTTAAAAATATATATAACAATAACAATTATGAACAATGTAATGAATACAAAATGTATCCACAATATGTCATTGCTTGGTGCGGATTTTGGACTGAAGACGTCATTGAACAATACTTTTTTGAAAATATGGCTGGTCAAGCACTTAATGTTACTGACATACAATATTATATATGTGATTTATGTCGATTGGATTTCATCTGATATTTTTTATAAGTCAGTGATCTAATGAACAAGTCTTTATTTATGATTGATGTGATAGTTATGGAAAAGTTCGAAGAAAGAATGCATATATTAGAGCAAAGCCGTGGAGGTTGTTTGCCCGAAATGCTATTCCAAGCATAACTCTATTTACACTATTTGTAAGTAATAAAACAACGTTTTTTTAAGTTACATAAAGAAACAATTTTGATAATGCCACTGTGTTGGCGAAACCATTGTAGCAGTGTCTCTAAAATAAATTTTGTAAAATTAAACAAAAAAAAAACGTTGATGTATTTAGAAATAATGTGTTATGAAGTTTCATTAAGTAAAAGCCTCAGCCATCGATTACAACCTTATTTATGTACGTTATATTTCAACAACGCAAAATAGAACAATTGGTTTTTTTATAATTAATGGAAAGGAGTATTCATTCGCTTGGCTACAGTTATTTAAATAAATTAAATAAAAATAATTTGAAAATTAAGATTTAATAAATTATTTCTCCTTTTGCATTTGGGATATTTTGACTTACATTGACAGAAAAATTGGATTCTAATCCTACATTTGAATCATATTTTTGTCTTGCAAATAATTTATTCGTGATTTTCTTTTAGAATTCGGCCCAGCTCTAGTCTAAAGTGTAGTTTATAAAATAAAAGAGCGCCGTACAAAGAAAAAGCTTTGTGTTGTAAGAAGAATGCACGTGTTACTTATACGCCCGGTTTCTTCAAAACATCTCAAGACCTAACTGAATTTCAAGTTTTGTGTTGTAAGAATTCATTTTGCATGTATAATGTTTCACTTATACCTCTGGTTTCTTCAAAATATCTCAAGACCTAAGGATCTCATTTTGAGTCTTGAGAACTAAGGCTGTTGCACCATAGCGGAATGACATTTTATTCAAGTAGAGCTTGAAATGCTCATTTCTAGCACCTAAGCTCTCAAACATAATCTACATAAGAAATTACGTTTGGTGTGATTTTAACAGCAAATTAATAAACCTAACCTATTTAATGCTTTTCGGTACGTAGTTTATGAAGCCTTAAATACGTCTTAAGCTTTCCTTTAGTCTGAGTCGTACTTAATAATTCTGTATCTCAAGTCATGTTGGAGAAACCAGGAGTTAATTTTGTTAAACTAGTGAATTTTCGATTAAAATTATGTTTTTTTTGACTTACTTGATGTCAAGTGATGGTGTTTTAGGATGTTGTCGATGACACCTGTTAATAAAAAAATATTTTATTAATTCAGTTAATAATAATAATGGTACATAATAAAAGCGAGACAATAATGCAATTTAATTTAAAATTAAAGATTGCACATAATTATAGAGTAAAAGATATTAATGTCAGAAATGCAAGGAGAACTTCGAAAGGAAAGGACGACGATGGATTAGATAGCTATAATAATTTGGGTAATTATAAGAGAATTGACGAAAACAAAGTAGTAGCAGCGTATGATTTAATTGAACGTTAAGGGAAGGATTGGGAGTTTGAAAGAATATGATGTGTCAAATGGAGAATATCAATGTGAAGTATGTCAGAGAGTTTAGAGAGGTATCAGATAAGGTTTTCCTCAATTATATATGCATAAATATTAATTTAAATTTCACAAAGTGATAAATGAGAACATAGGAATAATTCGTTTCCTAAAAGCTTATTACTATCGACCCTCTATGTTTTTGATATGCATAAAGTCTTGGAATTAGGACAAGCTGACGAAAGATGGCAAGAAAATAGCGTTTGTAACACTACAGTCATGCTTAACAACTGTTGTGTATATAATAGTGAATATGCGGTTTTATGAAGTTACTGCCTCAATTATTTAAATTTAATAAAAAAAGAAATATAAAAATTGACGTTCTGTTCTCTCTCTCTCTCACTGAAATGGGTTTGCTGTGGACACAATTATTCGTAAACCGTTTATTTTAAACAAAAATAAATAATATATGGTTTTACAAGAAAATAGTATTTTTTTTAACAAAAAATCCACTTTTTAAATTAAACTTATCTGCTTGAACATGAAATCGAACTAAAAAGAATTCTGATAAAAAATGTGTAAGAAATTATAGAAAATATTATCGAAATGTCGATAAATTTGCCTCTAATTCTGTGAATCGATTTGAGAAATGTTTCGAATTAAATGGGTATACAGTTTTCCAACAGTTAAAAAATCTTACATTCATACTTTCGTCTGTAGAAAAACAAAATTACTCAAAATCCTTTGAAATTCAATACTCCAATAAAAAACTTTCTATTGGTGTCATTTTAAAATTGACAATTTTAAAATATTTATCTGTAGGTAACTCCTTAATAGGCGGTATCGCAGCGAAGGCAAAATTTGTAGAGAAAAGAAATCTAAAGAGGAGAGAGATATATTAAAAGGAAGAGTCTTTGGATACATGTGTCAAGAGCAAGCGAATGGTATGGTAGATGTGGGTCAGATGAAAAAAAAAAAAAACAGGGAAATATGGTCGATAGGAGAAAAGATAGAAACAGTAAAGGGTAGAATAGTTTATGTATTTAGGAATATGTTTTCTGAAAACAATGATAAATAGACGTGTAAGACATGAAAGTTAAAATATATATGTAATAATTGGATTGATATATTAACGAATAATATAAAAATGACGATGTAGCAGTTTCATGTGCAGCAAATATGCATGAAAGTAAAAATTGAAAAAAACACAACCACAGTACGCAAAAAAAAAAATCCAAAAGAGTAATAGCGGGTTGTTTAGTAATGCAGCAAAGTGATAGAATGTTAATTAGGTGGATGGCTAACAAAAAGGATAAAAAAGTTTAATGAAAGAGGTGTGGAGTGTATTTGCGCACTAGAGTGGATAAGGAAGAATGGGGAAGTGAAGTGGACGGACGAACAGGATAGAAAAAAGTTATGTTTTGTTAGAGATTATAGGAATATGAGGTAAACTAGAATGATACGTTAGCGAAAATTTTGGAGATGTGGAAATATTGATGAGTAGATAAAAATGATTGAAATATAATAATAATGGAATTTACTAAGCCACTGTATAAAAGTATATGGGAGTAGCTGTCTTTGTGGAACGTATAGAAATATAGTGCTACTTTAAATACATTTATGTAGTGGCCGTTTTAGTATAATTATATTTTAGTGGTAAAAGCTACATATGAAAACATTTTAACTGCTTCACATACCATAGTGTACATATTTGCATGCAAATGCACACTTGCAGTCGTTTGTACGTCAATCCATATGTAAGGTTGTCAAAGATGAAATTTATACTTAACAATATTGTCAACTTTAACAGGTTGTTATTTGACATTGGCTTAATATTTTACAGTTCTTTTTTGTTTGCTGGAAAGCTGCACATCTTGCCTGTTTAGAGAAATCATTGTAAGCTTGTAATAATATAGAAAACTTTTTTAACAATTAATTTTGTTGATAATGGAACGATCAAAAATGCACATTAATGTGTGTTGAAAATGGAACGATAAGAAATTCACATTAATGTGAAGTATGAGTTCTTACGTGGAAGTACGGCATCGCAGATCGCGCGAAACATTAAAAGTGTATTTAGCTCTAGTATTACTACGCAGTAGGTAGTATCAAATTTGTTCGCCAAATTTCTTATAGGTAACTTTAACCCCACAAATGCGCCACGTGGTTGCCCAGAATCAAAGATCAATAATTACTAACTAAAGTTCACCGTTGATTCAGACCATTCTCAAAGTGCCTAGGAATTTTCGTTGAAATTTGGTGTTAGCAAACAAACCATATTAACTCATTTAGCTCAATAAAGTGAAAATGTAAAACAATTTATCAAACTGTGTAGGTTTCACGACCAGTGTGATTATAGTTGTTAATTTCTGGGTTATTAGGCCGTGGTCAGTTGGAGTTTAATCCAAACTAAGGGCATATGGACTCTTCGATGTCTCCTCGGTAACTGGCCTTCAGGAATTCATTGAATCTCGTATGCCAGGGTTTTATACCCATATTGTCTATACACCTTTACCTTTTAAGCAGCAGGTTGGCTTAAATGGAAAAAATGCATACGCATTTTTATTGAGAACTTTTAACATTTACTTCATAAATATATTTTATAAGCTGACCATCAATCGCACTTTCTGCTTGTAGTCCTTATCATGTGGTCAGTTCGTGCTCCTGTTAGTTGTGACATATAAGAGATGAGATAAATTGGTGAATTGAAGATGTGAGGATTTTGAATAGGGTTATAGAAAAAGTTGTATTCACTTGGTCACAGTTGTTTAATCAGGATTCTTACTGAGGCGTAGGAGGAGTCATGGAAATGTTTGGGGAAAGTTGTAGGATGCATTCATTTAATTGTCATTAATAAATACTGTTTTTTTTATATTATTTTTCCGGATGAGTTGAGTAAAGGTTTGTCAGGGTATCGGTATCTTGTGAGGATTCGAAGAGATGTAGAAGTTTATTTGAAATTACTGGCAAAATTCGGATACGAACATTTGTCAGTCATTAGAATATTGCTGTTTCCATTATTCAATTTGTTTATCGATATCCCATGTGTGGAAGAAGTACCTTTACGAGTAGTCGTTAATGCGAGTGGTCTTAGGCAATTATAAAAGAACAATTGAATTTGCACATACGATTAGGTTTCCGTATGCGAAACTCTTGAAAAAAAAAACACCACCTGTTCTTTCTGCTACTGATGTGTTGATAAGGGTTTGTGGTCGGGGATTACGGAAAAGGATTGCGGCTCAGACCAACAAGGGATGGAATATCATTTTGCAAATGAAGACGGCTGTATTGAAGTTGACATATGTAAGTGTTTCTAAATGGTAAGCCCTGTTTTGTTGTCTAAATGTGAATTTAGGATCGAACATGATTCCAAAGTCTTTAGAGGATTCAGATGGAAGGTGATGGTTTCGTTAATCGAAATTAAAAATGGTGAAGCGTGGGAATTACGATAGGAAATACATAATTTGGAATTGTTAGGATTAACAGAAATTCTTCACTTATTGAACCGTAACACTAGCGAGTCGATCAATTCTTGAATAGTGTGGGATTAAAGCGGTGAAATCAGAAAATTTGAGGATGTGGGCTTGTAGTACTGGGGATTGGGAATTTATATATATCATAGACTTAGATATTGAATATGATAATGGGACGCCTTCTAGAGCACCTTAATTGGGCGATAGTTTGGGAGAGAGTTGGTATCTCGTATGAGGATTATTAGGTGATGAGGAATTCGCGGGAAGTGACATTGATTGATTTGATTATATTAAGCACACAAATAACTGTAAGTACATTTAAGTACACTGTGGAATGTAAAAGAGTGAAGATGAGATTTAGGTGTGGAAATAAAGAAAGACGAAACAAACGTTGAATGGGATAGGAATATATGAAAAATGAGTTTTTCTTAGAAGCCATAATATTATGAAAGAGTGTTTCTAGTTGAGGAGAATGTTAAATGTGAGTGTGAAAGATACATTTAAAAAAAGGTACATGATAGAGTGACAGGGAGGTATAACAACTATAAAAGTCAACTAAGAAAGCAAAAATATAAAATAAATATAAAGTGGCATTGATATTCTAGTTATATTTTTTATTTTTATTGAAATTATGTTACGTTGTAGAAAGAATATTTACTATGAAATCGGTTGATTGCTTTGTATTTAGAAGTTTAAATATAAAATAAAAGTTTTTTTTCTAAATGTCAAATAATTTCATCTACAACTTTTAATTTATTGCTTTAACATAAGTTTCGCTTATATACATCAATTTCACTAAAGAAATATATAATCAACTGAAATATTTAATTTTAATTAATGTAAGGCCTATTTTTTTGGTTCGATTTTAAGTAGTAATTACTATTGGTTACTGTTTCAATTTAAAATACTTCATAAACGAAAAGCATAATAGTGAAATTAAGTTTAAGCTACAATTGAATAAATCGGGTTTTATAGAAATAAGCCATGCCTTCACTTGCTTAAATGGGTTGAAAGGTAAGAATTATAAATATGATCAAAAAAATCATGAAGAATAAAAAACAAACAACATGATTTTAGTCATATATCAATAAAAAGAAAAAAAACTGCTAGGTTTAATGACTTTTGAAGAAGGCAATGATATAGTTGAAGAACTATATATACTTCAAAATGATTATTGAATAATCATTTTGAAGTATATATAGTTCTATTAAGCCAGGAAAAGTACGATTCTTGAAGAAGTTAGTAGCTTTTTTGATTAATTATCGTGTTAAGGAATATACTGTTGTATTCTATCTAAAATCCTTAGAACCGGTGCTGATCAATTTCTTGTATATTTATCAAAGACTAAGAACATTGATTTTACAAAGCCCTATAGAAAGTGATTTAAAGGTAAGAATCATTAATATGCTAACAAGAAACTTAGGAGGAATGAAAATAAAAAAATGTCCAATATTTAGACAACCTAAACATTATCATTTCTGGGTATTTCTTCCTGTTTACATAACCGTAAGAAACATTTTGTACTTGGGATCATCTTTAATTGATTATAATATGAGGATTGCGAAGTGATTTATGTATTATTTTACTTAAAACTAAATGGAACAATCACCATTTAAATTACAAATAATTACAAATAAGAACCGAAAGCAGCAATAAAAGAAATAAATTATACCTTGTGCGCTTCCACCAACGACTTCTTCTGTAAATGAAAATAAAAATATAATTATACAAGTCCAAATAAAAATTTGGTCTGTGCCACTTTGTAGTATAATGCTTAAACTATTCAACACAATTCTATCATACTTACCGAGCAAATTGTAGAACAATCCTTCTTTCTTGGACAAGAATTGGGTGGCGAAACTGATATTTCCTTCTGAAATAAAAAAAATCTAAATTTAGCAAAAAAAGTCTCAAAATTAAAATATTAGCATTTTTCGAATTTTATCGCAAAGTAAGTTATATTTTTCAACAAAAGTAAATGATTATTCTTACATATTGTTATTGTTTAGTATGTTACTTGAGCCAAAGTAAATAATTTACATAATGCTATTTCTTTATTTTACTAATATAAAACAAAAGTACGTCTTTTGTTTCTATTGACATTAACCTACAAAAATACGCAAGTCACATTCCCCCAAAATAATAGCGTCATATTTGTTTACCTCAGTGAATATGTCGAGTTTCGTTCCAAGTAAATCGCATTTGCGGCATTCGTTGCTTTTCTTATTTCATCAAAAGAAAAAAGCAGCTGAAGCTCACCGGTTGCTGGTAGAAACTTATGGTGAACATGCTCTAGTGATTAGAACATGTGAGACATGGTTTCGCAAATTTAAAAGTGGAGATTTCGATTTGACAGACAATGAACATCCTGGTGCAGCGAAAAAGTTCGAAAACGAGGAATTGCAGGCGTTATTGGATGTTGATCCAACCCAATCGCAACAAAAATTGGCAGAAACACTAAATGTGACTCGAGGAGCAATTTGCTAACGTTTAAAAGCCATGGGAAAGATTCAGAAGTATGGAAAATGGGTGCCACACCAGCTGAACGATAGACAAATGGAAAATCGAAAAACCGTTTGTGAAATGCTGCTTCAACGATTCGAAAGGAAATCTTTTCTGCATCGAATTGTCACGGGGGACGAAAAATGGATTTATTTTGAGAACCCGAAGCGAAAAAAATCATGGCTTTCACCTGGTGAAGCCGGCCCATCGACTGCAAGGCCAAATCGCTTTGGCCGTAAGACAATGCTCTGTGTTTGGTGGGACCAGTGTGGTGTGGTGTACTACGAGTTGTTAAAACCTGGTGAAACGGTGAACATGGATCGCTACCGACAACAAATGATCAATTTGAATCATGCGTTGATCGAAAAACGGCCGGAATGGGCCCGAAGACATGGCAAAGTTATCTTGTAACACGACAACGCGCCGTCTCATATCGCTAAACTGGTGAAAGACACATTAAAAACACTTAATTGGGAAATATTATCGCACCCGCCGTACTCTCCAGACCTCGCCCCGTCCGACTATCACCTTTTCGCATCGATGGGACACTCCCTTGCAGAGCAGTGCTTCGCTAATTTTGAAGAAGTCGAAAAATGGCTCGTCGAATGGTTTGCCTCAAAAGAGAAAAAGTTTTTTTGGGATGGTATCCATAATTTGCCTGAGAGATGGGCGAAATGTGTAGAAACCAATGGTCAATACTTTGAATAAAAAAATTTTGAGATTCCTCTGAAAATTAAGTGTTTTCTTCATCGAAAAAACCGGCAAATTTCAACTAACACCCCTGGTATTGTCGCGTTAACTATTGATACAAAAGTCACATGTGTATGTATGAGTACCGTAATACAGAAATTTGCTTTTAAAATAAATCTGGCTTAAAAATAAATTGTGAAAATGTTAATATGGATTTGTAAACAAGAATTGGTTCGTTTAATGTTGTTATAAATGTGGTAAAATGTACACTGACTATGTGAAATAAGCAAGAGTACATTTTTAATTAGACTAAAAATATCTTTAATTAATTTCTTACTTAATACATGGTGAAATATTTTGGACTATAAACTATTCATTAAAAGCACTTGGTATTGTTCCATTGATTTAATCAGTGAAAAAATAACAAGTGTTTTTAATATATATTTTAATATAAACTAATAAAATGGACCAAAGATTATTGCTATCTGAGTTGCAAAAGTTTTATTAGAAAATCATTTTGCAATCAGTATTATGATTGCGATATCACTTATTATACGCCATGTTTTTTAGTGGAAAGGAAATATACAGTTTTTTATTCGTTGCGGCAAAAATTAAAGGAGTTATTCCTTCGTTTATATAAGAATATTTTGTCCTATGATGATTTTTGAAAAAAAAAAACAACCTTTATTTCGAAGATACATGGTGAACAAAAGTAACAATATTTTATTTTCAAAAAGTACATAGAGTTGCTCAATCTACTATGAATGTTTAAAATGATTTCTTCTAGCCTGGATATAAGCAATCAATAATTTCGCATTGGCAGCCAAATTCTTTTAGTTCACACACCAAGGTCGCTTTTAATTGAGTAACACCCAATAGATATTCGATTTCGCAAGTCGTCCAAATTCTCCACTGGAGAAGCGTAAGCTAATTACTTCAGATATCCTCATATGAAATAATCCAGGAAGTTTAAGAATGGGGATAGAGTAGGTCATACGCGTGGCCCATCAATCCCGCGATCTCCGTATGTTGATGTTAAAAAATGACGAGCAAATAAATGTGGTGGTGCACCATCGTGCATAAACCACATTACATCATCTATAAAATCAGGTAACGTTGCTTCCAAAAAATGCGATATACCTCGCCAGTTAGTCTTGCTGGTAGAAATACTGGTCCAATTAGACAGTCACCCACAATTCCAATCCAAACATTCAACTCGAGAAAACTATATTCAATAGTTCAGATTTACATCTGCCCACATATGGTTATTGTGAAAAATTCTTATTGCATTTCTAGAGAAACAGCATTCATCGGTATAAAGAATTTGTGCCAAGAATTGGGGGTTTAGAACTAACTTTGCAAATCTATTGACATAATGCAATACGCGGAGGAAAGAGTCTGAACGCGATGAATTTGGTAGGAATACAACAAATTGCCATTAAGAATTTTCCAAACTATCCAATGATTTACATTAAAAGTATTTGCAACTTTTCGCGTGGAATGATCAGGATTTACCTTTAACATGTTCAGCTCATTCTGTTCCAGTTGTTTGTAATAATATGTCATTAAGCAAGTCCATACATAAAACGCATGTCAGTTAACTCAGCGCTCGTATAATGAATCATAATAGAAGACTTCACTAATTATTAAAGACACGTCAAACAGCTAAACGTCACTCAATCTAAAAAATGGGATCGACTCTAACGAAAGGTTCAAAAATATTGACAGGTTGGAAATAATTTCTTCCAGATTTGGTTCAGTAAATATAGACAGCAGCCTACTATGGAACGTGTATGAATAGTGCAGGAATTATTCAATTGTGCAAAGATTTTTGGAGAAAAGAAATTTCGAAATAACTCAAAAACGACTTGCTCTAGATATTGGGACATGTAAGTAAAGTTGCAAATTGTGTTGCCAATCGCCCTATGAGATAAAATATTTATCATTTAATTTTAAAATAATAATTATGAAATGGTGACAATTTTGAAATTCCTACTATTAAAATTGACAGATGTTAATTTTTTTGTTCTATTACTAATAATTCAAGATGTCGCTGGTCTGTTTATCTTGTTCCTACTAGAAATAAATTTTTGTCTTAAAAACTGTAAGAGTTATGTAGACATAAATCGATATGAGTGGGTAGGTAATTTATACTATTCTAAAAAATCTTTGAAACTTCATCTTTTCATGGCTACAAAGATTGTTAATTTTGGAGTGGTATTTTAATTAATTCGATTTTTTAAAAGTGGGTCCATTATATTATAATAACCCTGTACAATGATACTTAAATATTTAGTGAAATATAAAGCAAAATCACAGTAAGAAATAAAAAAAAAACAATTCTATAAATATCGTTGAATAGGTATAAAACTAAAGGGTGATGAATATTTCATGAAGAATATGGAATCAATTATATTAAAAAAAAACAGTTATTCAAATTACAAATAAATACCGAAAGCAGAAATAAAAACAAATAAATCATAAAAAATAAAAACCCGAGATATTTTTGATCATATATCAACAAAAAGAGGAAGAAAACTAGACTGTCATGTATAATGACTTTTGAAGAGGACAAGACACTCAGAGGTAATTAATATAGTTCCTGTATTAATGTTAAGGAAAATGTGACTTTTAATTGTCGTAAATAGAAAAGAGTATTTACTCACTTGGTCACAGTTATTTATAATTAATTTAATATTAATTATCGTGTTACCGAATATACTGTTCTATTCTATCTAAAATCCTTAAAACCGAATACAAAGCGCGGATGCTGATCAAATTTCTAGATATTTGTTAAAGGCTGAGCATTTGATAGTAATCTTTAATTTGATATTATCAAAAGATTGTATTTTGTCACATTCTCTTGTTATGGATCCTTAAGCTTCTCATGCGTCTAATATTTTTTTTTTTATTTCTTTTGTCCTGAATTTTATTATTATAGAGCTGTTTTCATTGCAGTTCGTTTCTCTCATTGCTAATACCTCTGTTTTTCTCCTTTCTTATTCCAATTTTAATTGTATTATTTTGCAGTTTTTTTAATTTTCTATCTTCTTCAACCATTTTTACAGAGTTAGTACATGTTTGTTCAATTATTCATTTTTTTTTTCAAGTAAGTCCCGTTTAATATATATACAACGTGGCGCAAGATTCCGACTAAGTCCAATATCTCAGTTATTTAGAAAAAAATAAGAAAACGTTACTTAGAAAATTTGTAGCTACTATTAAACTTCACATTTTAAAATTAGTTTCATATATACAGGGAGTCCAATAATTACGTGACGTATCAAACATATAATTTTTTAAATGGAATGCTATATTTTTTAAGCCGATTTTAGATTCTACGCTTAAAATAAATCATTTTTGATATAATGTTTATTAGGTCAATTTTTAATAGTTATAAAGTTTTAAAGTTTTTAAAGTTATAAACAATTGAATGATGAAATCAATGAAAGTTTGGAGCCTTATTTTTCAAAATTGAAAAACGATGTAAACTTTTTGTTAGCGCATTTTAATTGAAAAAATTCTTAATAATATAAGGAATAGTCTTTTTTATCATAAAACAAATTTTGTATACATGATGAAACAATATGCAGAATGATTTTTTTTTCTTTTTTTACTTAAATGGAACACCCTATATTTTTATACTATTTCGATAGAAAATTGGCTGTTCTTTATTTTTTTGTATAATAAATAATACCCCTATTTGTTACCGTTTTTTTTAAGAATTTCTATTCAAAGTTCAAAAATATAAGTTTCGCTTATAATCTATAATTTAAGTAGGCTATAATTGAAACAAATGCAATTAATAAATGTTTTCTGACATTTAATAACTGATTTACTTCTTAACCTATAAGGATATTCAAATGACAATCGATATTTAATGGCACACATGCATATTGGGACACATTTTTATAAGAAAAAAAATGTAAAATGTTTGAATGCTATGGAATTAGAAGAAATAACGTGAATGCGTGAAATAAATATATAAAAATTTTAATACTAACAAAATATAATGATATAAGTATTTAATTATTTCACTTAGTATCTATTTTCGGTTTTTCAGTCTACATGAATTGTTTAAATAAATCAATTTAATAAGCATATAGGAATATTTTAAATATTTTTCGATTAATAACCAAAAAATATTTTTGTTGGTAGTTTTTAACAATTAAATTAATTATTTATTGAACAAGTATGTTTAGCTGTATTATTATTACAAAATATAACGTATAATGTACTTTACTTACTAAATATGATATTAAGCGTAACTTTCACAACTAAATAAATCAGTTCTTCTGGCACAGCGTCGTCTACTTTTATTAAAAATTCTATACCGAAATCGTATTTGAGATTAAATATCTCAAAAACGGTAAACGGTAGCTATTTAATATCTTATATAAAAAATGAAGAGTGATTAATTTTCTATTAAAATAGCATAAAAAATATAGGGTGTCCCATTTAAATAAAAAATAAGATGAGAATTATTTTGGGTATTGTTTCACAAGTATATAAATTTCTTTCTTTCTTTTATTGAAGTGTAAGGCTCTAAACACCTATCGATTTTAACATTCATTCGTTTATAACTTTTAAAATATCAAAAATGTACCTATTAAATCCTATATCATAAATGGTTATTTTTAAACTTAGAATCGAAAATTTAAGAAAACATATGTTTGATACCTCACATGATTATTGAATACCCTGCATATATATAACTAATTTTAAAATGTGAAGTTTAACAGCAGCTACAAATTATTATAGTAACATTTTTTATAATTCTTAATAACTGGGTAGATCAAAGGGTAGATCAGTGGACACGGCACTGCACACCTTGATAAACCAAATAAAGCAAAGCTCTAGCAACAAAGGTTACACATTGGCGGTTTGCTAGATATAGAGGATGCCTTCAACAACATTAAATCGAAGGAAATCATATCATCCCCAAAACGGCTAACAAACGACGACCCACTATGTGACTTCATATGCAAGCTGTTCACCGAAAGATGGATTAATTCGGTAATGGGCGCTTCGAGCCTAAGAAGGTAAGTGAATAGAGGAACACCACAAGGAGGGATCCTCTCAACACTATTATGGAATCTAGCACTAAACGACCTTCTAAAGGAGTTGGAGAACACCTTAACCTGCTCATAAAATTCATGCAAAATGCAATGTGGAAAGGTGGTGTGAAAAATGTGGTTTTGGAGTTAAGGGAGCAAGCAAAGTTTCTGGGCTTTATAGTTGACAGAAAACTAAACTGGAAACCCAACATTCAAGAAACTGTATCTATTATATATAGATGCATAGACTGTTGTTTGAATTAATGGATGCAAACTTTACTTTTAGGGACATTCATAATTCATTATAAATATTAATTTAAATGGATATTGACTGCTGACTGTTTGACTGGTAAACAGTAAATTTTCAATTCTTCAGTAAAGTCTTCATAATAAGAAAGTTTTTGCAGCTAATGTCGCTATTAGCCTATACTGTTGTTGAAGAAATATGGAAAATTTATTTATAGCTGTTACTAAGTAATGATACTGCCTAATGTTAAGATATTAATGTTACAATATTACAAAAAGTGGAACAGCTCCGGCAAATTTATTTGTTAATCGCTGTAATAAGCACATATTTTCCACATTTTTTACAACCGATATATAACACAGCGGATTATTAGTTGCGAGTAAATTAAAGACAATATTAGGAAATAAAATTTCCAATACTTGTATATACAATTTAGAAAAACGACCAATATATCTACAATAATAAATTGGAGACCTTGTAATAACTAAATGGCAATTCTGAACATTAATACGGTCTATATATTTTTTGAAATGATGAATAAAAAAAGTAATAAATTCTATAAATATTAAAATATCTTAAAAATGGTTAGTTTTAAATACAGTAATTTCTTATACATTTTGTAGTAGAATCAAATGAATAATCTAACTTGATAGTGAACTATACTGCCTTTAACTTAAAAAAATCGAACACCAAGTATTTATTCGACAACTTTAATGACATTTCCGGAATTTGAAGATTTTAGTGAACTATATTGATGATCAAAAAATCAATTGTTTTTTTTTATTTAATGGAATTTTTTTATTGATTTTACTATTATGAAGAGCTAGTGATTTTTTTAATGTAGCTGCTTCTAATGTACTAGTAGGCTGTTGCTACTTTAACGTTTCGGTTTGTAAAATTGTAAAAGATGCCCCGTGATCATTGTCCTGTACAATATCATCATTTAAGTGATTTTGGTAGTCATTGGAATGCGAGAAGCGGGATTTTCGGTTCATGCTATTGCCGAAAGAGTCGATTGTAGTGTATCGGTAATTGTGAGCTGCTGGTCTAGATGCAAGAAGCACCACAGAGCGTAAAGATCGAGCCCTGATAGTCTTCAAGGGAGAGATTTACAACACACGGGGATCGAAAAATTACTGGTTTGCTCTAAATGGTTACAAATATCAATGCAATACTTTTTATAGAAGAATCCGCATTTTTGGTATTAGATCCTATCTTCAATTATTGTATCTGCCTCTTACTCTGCAGCATCGCAGAGGAAGTCTTGATTGGTGCAGAGAATGACGTCAGTGGACCCATGAATGGAGTAACATTATCGTCAGTGATGAGATTCAGTTATGTTTATGGGCTCATGATGGTTGTAGAAAAGTGAGACGTCGACGCGGCGAACGGAGAGTTTTACAATTTGCTGCTGAAATACATACGGCTTTTACACAGGGAGCCATGGTTTGGGGGGCGATAGTATATGATAGTCGGTCTCCTCTAGTTTTTATAGAGGGGGTCTTACCGCGATTCGGTACATGCCCTATGTAAGTAGCTTGCAGAACCCGATTTTTCAGCAAAATAATACTCGGCCTCATGCAGCGGCCATTTCAAGACAGTTGATCGTTCTAAAATCATTTATTTGGCCATCTGGTTCTCCTGATCTATCTCCGATAGAACACGAACACGTTTAGAATATGACAGGTGTTTGAATAGGCAACTTACAGCACCCCCATAACATGTTAATAGAACTTAAACGTCAAATTATCGAAACTTAAAATTAAATACCATAAGTAGATATTGATTGTCTGATTTTTAGTATGAATCGACGTGTAAATTAGTGCTTAGGAAATCGTGGTGATTCAACATACCATTAATTGTTATTCATTTGTTTTTTTGTCTGTTTTTCAATTTGATTTTTTATCAACGCTGTATTTTATTTACGTCAGCGAATTCTGTAAATTTCATTAAAAGCGTCCAATAACTTTTTGTGTGAATCATAATAAATGGAAGACAACGCCAGCGCCATCTTTCGCCTAATTTCATGTGGCATCGTCCACGATTCTTAGTGTTTCAGTAAATATTGAGTTCCATTTAAAATAAAGAAGTTGGTGTCGATTTTCGGTGTAAATCAGAAAATATTTTTATCAAAAAGGTCATATGTGTTTACATAAATAGTGAAACCATAACAAGAATCCAATAAATAGAAACCCACAAATTGTAAGGAACGGCCTCGCTCTATCCTCTGTATAAAAATACTTCATTTTAAATATTATGAATGGATGTAATAGTAATAATAATAAGTACACAGCATGCATTTCTCTATTTCGAAAAACAAAAATACAACGATTTTTTTAATAAATCACTGCATCTGCAATTTTTTTTAGAAATTTAATTAAACATTCAACCACCATTCATCTAGCGTATAGATAATGACCAGTTTCGGTTTTTCGAATTTCATCAGTGTGTTCCATGTGAAATGCCTTGATAATCTTGTGTCATGATTAAATAATATGATATGAATCATAATAATCGGGAGATGGTGCTTGTGTTACCTTCCATTTTTTTAGAAAATATTTATTTAAAAATATGTTATGTAGTTAATACAGCACTAATAAAATTAACAACTTTGCCCATCATTAAATCAAAACAAAATAGAGTTGATTATTTGGAGAACCATATTCACTTTATTTAAATTAATTAAATTTTTTTTTGCAAATCTTGTTGCTTTCTTCGCGTGTGTGAATAATAAAAATATAATACTTACCGAAGAGAGCCTTGGATATCAATACTGCCCTTTCTGTCAATTTTTTTATTAATTCTGAAACGAAATAGTTTTAATAAAATACAATGGAATGTTGTTTTTCCGCAATTCGTTTCGTGAATTTATCAATTTTCATTGAAAACAGACTCACTGAAGCAAAGAAAACTATTATTTGTTTGTATTAAAATAGCTTTTTTACCTTCGAATTGTTCATCCGTCATTGTGAATAAATTAGCTGAAACAAACAACAGAGTAGAAGTGAATATTTTTAAGTTAAAAGACGAACTAAAGAAAATATATAGTTGATTGTTATGATACTTACTGACACCCGTGGCTTCCACTAATTCAGAAGTTCTGGTTAGAAGGTCGTTAAATTTTTCAGTCTGATTGTATGACGTTTCAAAAGCTGAAAAATAAGTGGAGTATAAGTGTAAAATATTATAATAAAATATAATATAAAAGTATTTAAAGATTATTAAAAGTAAATAGAAAATATTTCGGTAATGATAATAATAATTTAACAAGTAATATTTTTTATTTATTTTTCACCAAGTAAAATAAATAGGAGGTTTGCAAAGAATATTACATCTCATATTCCAATAAACAATTACAAAGTGATAATTCCAGGAGAAAAAATAAAACGTATTGATTCAGCGCAACCGAAGTGCGGCTGATCTTCCATTTAACCTATAGATTAGTATTATATTAATAACTTCCTTCAATTCATCTACAAAGTAAGTACTTAAACATAACTAATATCTATTCAAATAAATATTTCTGGAATAGGGCAAATCTATGCCGAACATAATAGTAAATGTAATGTAAAAATACGAAAGTGCATTATAAGGTCATTTATGGACCAGTGTTCAGGAATTTATCGTTCATCAGTACAGCTTTACATTATATACCAGTAATTATTTATTCACATTGCCACGGCTATATAATATAAATTAAATAAAAATAATTAACTGATAATCAATCATTTTCTCTCTTTCTACTGTGACTTTTTTTAATTTACGTTAGGTAAGTACTTTAAACGCAATAACGGACACTTCCGTTGTATGGCAATAATTTCTGGAGGGGTCTATACCCGAAAAGTAGTTGTTTTAATGTATATTTGTATTATAGTAATTAAGTAACGTAAGTCAATAAGTCACAGTAGCTAAAGGGAAAATGATTTGTTACGTGATTTTTGCGTAAAATTATTCTAAGTTGTTTTTATTTTCAATATGAGGAATTAATATAGGCAACTTATTGTGCTTTATTAAAATTAATTCGAAAATGCTATTGTTTAATTTTTTTGTTGTCTTGGTCCTCCGTGGTCATCGCGCTCCGCGCTCTCGTCCCTTTTCACACCTGGCACTCGCGGCGTAAACACATCAAATCGATTAGAGGTCATCACGCCATTTTTATCTTCGGAAATTAATTTAATAACCGCTTTGGTTTCCTCTGGTTTTGAGGGATATATTTTCCTGAAGATTATATTGTAAATTGTTTGGAATTATTTAAATAATTTACTTCGCTTCAAGCGGATTGAAAAGCGTGTCGTCCTCGATACCCTCAAATCATCTAGAGGTAAGCACATTTCAGTTTTTAGGTTGTGTTTAAATTATGATCATGCTAATATCAAATTTATTCACGAAATAGGATATTCCGTGTGACATAGGTATAAAGAAAAGGGAGTTTTATTTTTTTTTCAATTGCAAAAAAAAAAAAAAACACTTATATCCCTAATTTCTTGGGACGTTTTAGGTTTCATGTCAGTTGCCTATTCGTCTCTGGTACTGGTTCTGGTTTCTGGTTTTCTATTTCCAATGACCGTACACTATATCAGTTTGGACTTTTGGTTGGCGCAAGATTGTTCTGGAATTCACTCCCCGTGGTTGCGAAATGCGAGGAAGAATACGCGGTGAAGGCGCCCCGGAATTCCTTAGTCAAATCATGTCAAGAGGAATTGGTTGTGTGCTGTTGCGTTCTGATAAGTCGGGTTGGAGGAAAGATCGAAATAAAAATTAGATAAGTATTTGGGATATTCACTTGCAGTTTTTTTTGTTTGTTTAGGGAATCGGGGAAAAATTAATTTTCAATGTTTTTCTATTAATTGCAATGAATATTTTGAGAATGAAAAATACGTATTTTTATTTTATTAATTGAATAATCCAAACCGAAATGAGTAAGTTTTACAAATAAATAATAAACCATTGTAAAGATACATACGTATAGCTATATATATTTATCTACCACCAGTCTGTGTGAGATCAGATCTATTAAATTTATTATTTCTGGTTCTCGAAACGTCAGACAAATTTATATCTATGTTTTTCTTGTATTGTAGTACATTTAACTAATTTCAATTTTCAAATTCAGTTTCAATTTTCAACTTACTACCTTATATTATAATTAATAAGAAATTACGCAGAAGGAAATATCTCTTAATTTAAATGTGTTATTTTGTTGTATTAAATTGAGTTGTTGAATTTATTTATGTCGATTTTTCTTAATATATGTATTAGTACGATCTTGGTTCGTGATTTCCTTTATTTGTGTACTACTTTACCGTTCGTAATCACGTGGCGCCCATTTTTTTTATTCGTTTTAACCCCCCCTACTCCTCCGGGTTAGTCTGGCCGAACGGTAAGTTAATAGTAGTAAAAGTAGCGTCATAAATATATATATATATATATATATATATATATATGTTATAACGTAGATTTTCGCGGGCGTAACATGTTGACGCATTTATTCGGGTTTGATCCCGAGTATTTTCTTGGAACTGGTCCATTGAATTTTCTGATGGACGTTTCGATGACGTCGCAGTCATCTTCGTCAGGAGTAAACTATTAGATTATATTGCTCTAGCAACCACTTGTTAGATTTTTACGCATTGCAACTAGATATTCGTGTTTCTTGTTTGGCTTCTGGTGATTCTTCTATTTTCTGATCTTGAAGATGTGTTCGTGCCCTCTGTTTCAATTTCGACATTATTATCTGAAGGGAACTGGTTCTGAATGTCTTGATTTTGTGAAGATCTTGAATTTTGACTGTAATTTAAACATGTTTTCCAAATTGGTGGTAGTCTTTTGGCATCATCCCTTTTGTTTAAACTATTTGGCCTCTTTTCAATTTCAATTGCTTCTCTAATTATCCTTGTATGGAAGAAATCAGTCTTTTTTAAAATCTTGGTTCTTTCGAAATTAATTGTATGATTTGAAATTTTGACATGTTGAAATAAAGATGATTGTGGATCGGATTTTCTAATTGCCAGAATGTGTTCGTCTCGACGGGTGCTGATTTTTCGGTTTGTTTGTCCTATATAGCTTTTTTCACATGTACCGCATGGGATTTCATAAACTCCTTGAGCCTCAAGTGGTATAATTTCTTTTGGAGTTCGAACCAGATGTTGAATTTTTTTATAAGTATCGAAACAAGTTCTAATGTTGTATTTTGAGAGGACTCTTCCGATTTTATCTGTTGTTCCTTTTATGTAAGGGAGGATAACATTGCAACAAGGATTTTCTTTTCTTGCTTCTGGATTTCTGTCTCTGTTTAGTTTATTTATCGTTTTTTTAGAAAACCCATTTTGGATCAATGCCTTTTTAACATTGGTTATTTCTTTATTTAAGTGGTATTGGTCGAACAATGTACGTGCTCTTTTTAAAAGGGTTTTGGCTACTGACGCTATTTGAGCTGGATGGTGATGTGACATTGCATTTAAGTATCTGTTTGTGTATGTGGGTTTTCGGTATACGGTATAATTTAGTTGTCCATTAGGATTTCGGATAATTAGAGTGTCCAGAAACGGTAAACGATTATTTTCTTCAACTTCCATTGTAAACTGAATTTTGTTGTGGATATTATTTAAATGAGATAAAAAATGGTTGAGATTTATGATACCATGTTGCCAAATTACGAACGTGTCATCCACGTATCTTAGCCATAGTTTAGGTTTGAGCGGCGAGGAATTTAATGCTTTTGTTTCGAAATCTACCATGAACAAATTTGCAACTATTGGCGAAAGAGGGGATCCCATTGGTGCACCTTCCAACTGTTTAAATTTTTGTCCTTTGTATGTGAAAAACGTATTTTTGAGGCAGTGTGAAGCTAAATCTAAAATTTCAGTTGGCTGATTGTACTTGTTTTTTATTATTGTTAAGGTCTCGTCGATTGGAATTTGGGTGAAGAGAGATTTAACATCGAAACTTACTAATATGTCATTTCTATCCAAAGTTAGATCTTTAATTTTATTTATAAAATCTGTGGAGTTGATAATGTATGAGTCAGCGTCTTCCGTTAGTGGTTGCCATTTTTTAGCTATGTAAGCTGCTAATTTCACTGTCGGGGAACCAATTCCTGAGACGATTGGTCTTAAAGGTACACCTTCCTTGTGTATTTTTGGTACGCCATAAATTTTGGGGCAAATAGAAGATTTTTCTCTGGGAATTAATTAACGCTGTATTTTTATCAATTTTGGAGTTTTTTATTTTTGATTTGGTTGTTTTTTCCAAGTATGTGATTGGATCGGTTTCTATTTTTTTGTATGTTGAGTTCTCTAATAGGGAACACATTTTGTTGTCATATTCCTCTGTTTGCATGACAACCGTGGAATTGCCTTTGTCTGCAGGAAGAATTATAATTGATGTATCTTCTTTTAGTGATTTAAGTGCTGAAATTTCTTTTTTTGTTAGGTTACTTGGTGGTGGTTTAGCTTTTTTTTAAAATAGTCGCTACTTCTTGGCGAATATTCTCAGCAGTAGCGTTGTCTAGTTCTTTTATGCCGGATTCAATATTACAGATAATGTCCTCATTTGGAATGAATTTAGGTGTTACTGCAAAGTTAAAACCTTTAGAAAGAACTTGGGTTTCAATTTCGTTTAGTATTTTGTTTGAAAGATTATATACAGTTTTTGTTTGACATTCAGGAGGTTTTTCTTTATTGTGCGATTGAAGTTTATCAAATTTTAGTTTTTGACTTTTTGATTTTAATTCTTTGCTGGTTTCTGCTCTAAATGCTGCCAATGTATCAATTATATTCCAAATAGGTGCTTGAATTATATTGCTGAGATGAAGGTGTAGGTTATATAGTGTTATACCTACTTGGTTAATTTCTGCTCGTTTTCGTTGTATTGATTCTCTCAGGAGGCATTTACTTGTTCTGGATAAAATCCGTCTTGTTTTGTCGTTGTCTGTGTGGTATTTGAGTTTGACGAAATTGGGCGTTACTTTCTGGTCTCGGCATCTTGATAAGAATGTTAAATCGCACAGAAGCTTCGAATGTTTAGTGCGTAGTTTTTCAAATTTACGTGTGGCATGCAGAATATTCTCCCCGTAGAGGTTTATTATGTTATAACGTAGATTTTCGCGGGCGTAACATGTTGACGCATTTATTCGGGTTTGATCCCGCGTATTTTCTTGGAACTGGTCCATTGAATTTTCTGATCGCCGTTTCGATGACGTCGCAGTCATCTTCGTCAGGAGTAAACTATTAGATTATATTGCTCTAGCAACCACTTGTCAGATTTTTACGCATTGCTACTAGATATTCGTGTTTCTTGTTTGGTTGCTAGAGCAATATAATCTAATAGTTTACTCCTGACGAAGATGACTGCGACGTCATCGAAACGGCGATCAGAAAATTCAATGGACCAGTTCCAAGAAAATACGCGGGATCAAACCCGAATAAATGCGTCAACATATATATATATATATATATATATATATATATATAATTAATTATTTTCATTTAATTTACCCTTAATAAAAACGTACCGTTTTCACAGTTAATATAATTATAGTAATGTAATAATACCTTTTCATACTGATATATTAGGAAAATATTCGATTTATATAATCGTTGCTGAATCAGAGTTACTGAAATGCAATGACAAGTATCCATTCTGTAATACAATATCGGTGGGTAATCAGGAGGTAGTTGTTTCAAAAGATATATTTGTTACGTTTAAATAGTTACTTATGAAGTCTTTATTTTATTAATTATTTTTGTAATATATAGTTTTGAATTTTAATTAAAACTGCAATGAAAACATGTTGAATTACATCATCATCATTCATATTTTCTTGTAATAATGTAAATAGTGTAGTGAAAATCTGGAATACCCGAAATATCTCGAAAACTAATATTTTTTGATTAATATTATTAAATAATCCATTTTATGTATCGTGGTATAAATGTTTTACTAATTTTTCAATAAAATCTTTCTCTCTTTTTTTAATAAAGATATGTTTTAAAAAATGAGCCCATATTTTTCTTGCAGATGAGGGCCATGCCTTTGAATAAGTTGTGTTAAATAATAACATCTGAATCATAATTACTTCTATGGATCCGCGTTTCACGATTCATTGATTATTGATTCGAAATTGTTTTCGAAAAATTATAAAATTGTTAATAACTTACTGTGACCAAGTGATTAAATCCTTTTTTTCTATTACAAAATTGTTTGTCAATTCTCATTTTATTTTGACAATCAAGATATTTTTTCTATAATTTAAATTCGTTTAACTGCACAGCATAGTAAAATTCACTTAATGTCGAAAAGTCTTCTTTTCCCTAATAATTTTAGTAATTTCAAAATGAAAACTTGGTAATAAGAATAGAATTAGCCAAAGAGGGAATTATTTATTAATTATTTTCAATTTCTTTTTATTTAAAATAGAAAGTTGTTAATAACAAAAAAGGTGAAATGTTATAGAATGTTTTGTTGCTAATAAAACTGGGGACCTACAGAAAATGGTTCATCGTTTAAATAATTTCTAATTTTTCGTTATTGAATCGAGTTATCCATAGATTAATAAATCTTAAGTTCACTAGGCCAGATTTTGAAGGACCTTAAAACTGTACGCACTTGATAAGTATATGTATTAGTGATGGGTATAATCGATCATTTAGAGAATCGATTTAAATGAAAAATATATTAGCTAATGAAAGTTTAATATGAAATTCAAATCGATATAGAGATTGTAATTATAGTAAATAATTTTATTTTTGTATTATATATGTCATGGAAATGATTAAGACAACATTTGACTAACGGATATTATTGATTATTTCGTATTCGATTATTGAAATAATTGATTTTGCCCATCACTAACATATATCTTAATCAAATTATTTGGTTTTGTTTATTATTATGTGAGGATCTTTGATAATTTTTAGTTAAATCTAGTCTGTTTAATAAATAAATTAACAAAGTAAATATTTTTATTTTTTTAAATTACATTTTCATCAATAAATTATTATTTTTAACCTCTAATCATTTTTCAGCTTTTGAAACGTCATAGAAATTTAAAGTAATAACAGTTTAAATTTGTATGACATTTCAAAAGCTGAGAAATGATTAGAGGATAAATGTAAAATATAATACTAATATAAAATAATGTATGTTATAGAATTAAATATAAAGCGAAAATAATTAATAAAATTAATAATTTCATTCAGTTTATCTGCAATTAGAGTATTATAAAGCAAGTATTTAAACATAATAAATATTTATTTAAATAACTACATCTGACCTAGGGCAATAAATACATAAATATTGGGTGTGAAGTAAAGTCTTCCATGTTTTTTATACCTTTTTAAGCCTTTATTTAATATAGTTAGCATTATCTGATTCAAGTCAAATATTCGATTATTTGTTGCCATTATGAAGGTAATTTCATAATTCCCTTCTCATATTAGCCCTTGTCTCTATTGGCAAAAAACTGGGACAGATGAATTTCACTGGCCTCTCTTGAAGCCAGTTTTGCACCCAGAAGGGAATTTCGCAATGACCTGAACAGATGATAATCGCTTGGTGATATAACCGGACTAAGAGGATGATTCATAAGAACATCCCAATCAAGCTGCCGGAGCTTCTGGCGCGTTATCAATGATGTATGCGGACTGGCGTTGTCTTGATGGAACACAACTCCTTCCTATTGACCAATTCCAGCCATTTTTGACTGCTTCAAACGGTCTAATTGCTGATAGTATACATCCCAATTAAGTGTATGATTAGGTTGAAGCAGCTCATAAGTAGTAGTATCCCCTTCCAGTCCCACCAAAACACACAGAAAAACCTTTCTGGCCGTCAATCCAGGATTGGCGACGGTCTTTGACCACGATCTTTTTCGGATATTGTTGTTGTAGGTGACTCATTTCTCATCCCCCGCCACCATACGCTTGAGGAATTGGTCGAGTTTGTTGCGATCCAGCAAATTTTTTTGCGTCAGCTCATGTGGCACACAAACATCGAGATTCTTGGTATATCCAGCCTCCGCAAGTGGTCCAGAATACTTGTTTGAGTGATTAGTTCCTTGGCAATCTCTACGCTACTGATATGCCGGTCTTCATTCACTTTCGATGTTTTCATCGACAGCCTCTTAAATCGTGCAGCGTCTTTCAAATCAAAATGTACGTAACGGAATCGACGTAACCAAAATTGCGCATTATATTCTGTTACAGTATCGAGCGCATAAATGTCATTCACTAGTTTGACTACCTGCGTTTATTTTACGTCTTTATCGAAGCAAAATTATAAAATATAGCGAATTTTCTCCTTGTTTACTTCTATCTTTGACGGACTATAATACTTGACTGAATCAACCGAGCACAAATTAACCTTTCTAACGAGTATAAATATGACCCGATGCGATTAGTGCATCACGAGATATTGGGTTTAGCTCCATCTATTGACAATAAAAACATTGATGACTTTTCTTCACACCCAATAAATGAATATTAGTGATGCCAAACCAAGTTATTTAATTAGCACACATATATTCGTGTGATAAATTAGGTTCAAACAAGAAATATTTCACATAATTTATGAGTTTTATACTTATTCAACAGAAATAAATATTTAAAATAACTTACCTTTAGTGTAATTTTCAAAGAGTTTAATGTACCTATCAAATAAACCATTGTTGATTTCGGGGAATGCGACTGTAAAATAGAAAAGTTATTGATTTTTAATGTAAAAAAAGATTAATGAAGACAAACATACACTCTGCTCAAAAAAATATTTACACCTGCTTATTTTTTTCATTTTTTTTTTTCTACAATTATGTGAAGTAACATAAAAATTATTAATATGAATATGAAATATAATATATTTAAATTATATAAATTTAATTAGCTTTACAGAACATCCAATTATTAATAAACCGGCTTTGTTTCATAACTATACATATTAACAGAGATAAACAATTTAAATGAACAAATAAAACTTCTAATATGTCTTTCTAAAATTGTTTTAATATCACTTTCTTTGCGTTCAATAAGAGAGAAAATGTGTTATAGCATTCAGTCAACCTTAATGTATAAGCGTTTTTTTTTAAAAAAAACTACAAAAATAAATAGGAGATTATTTTTGTTATTATATTGTGTATATTTATGTTGATTTTTTGCACAATTCATATCCAGTGAGCATGCTGCCCAAAATAGTATTCAGTAAGCTACTGGCGATATACACACACTACAGAAAATAAAGATAGAGCCGCCGCCATTTAACAGACAATGAAAGAATTTCTCCGGAACCGGCCATAAATATTTATTAATAAGAATAAATATCCAATTTGTTATTAAAACAATTTTAGAATATATATGATTACATTTATTAATGTTTTAAATCGTCTGTCAGTGTTTATATACCGAGTTTATACGCGATCAGACATACGGATTATTTTATGCAAATTCACTTTTGCATGTTCAATTTAGAGTAAAACTTTAAGAATTGAATTGTGTTCAGATTTTAAAAATCTATGAAATGCAATACTTTATTAACTTCTAAAATCTATATATGATAAATAAATATTTAATACATTTTATTTACATTTGCTATATGTCACAAGTTTAATTGCATTGGCTATAATGCAATCGATTCAATAATTATTTTTACATCTAAAATCCCTATGTATACCTGGTCGCGTCAACACCGCGTAGTTATCAAAGACAGTATTTTTTTATTAAAAAATAGATGTACTGTAAAGATAATAAAATGTGTATATCTAAAATGTATAAAATTTTTCTTAAGTCGATCAAAACAGTCATTCAAATAATTATGTAAATAGTATTTTTAAATTAAAATCGGTGACGTTTTAAAAAGGTATATATTTCAACTTTTTTAGTTATGTTTGTTACGAATTAAATTCATAACAAAAATTTAATTTATTTAAATAACTGTGGCCAAGTGAAAAATTTCTTTTTTCTATTATTATTAATAGCCAGCGAGGCTTTATTAAAATCAGAGTCGAAAAGAATTTTTGCAGAAAACAATTTATCGATATTGTGCATGTCAATCGCGTGACCTGCCTGTCCCGAAACGTCCGAAGATCTCAGAGGTGACAATACGTTTTTAATTAATTTAATTAACAACTTAATTATATAAGGCACATCTGTACTGATGAGGGATGAAATCCCGAAACACGTGTCTGCAGATAGCCTTATTACATAATTTTTTGTTATGTTTTTTTGCATTAAATATTTTCGATTCAAAAATTATTGCATTATACAATATTGCAACAGCAAATGTCTATTATTGGACATTTGCTAAAGTACTTATGTAACATAAGTCATAATGTCATAGTAGCTAAAGGAAAAATAAATTATTATCGGTTTAATCCGTAGGATTTTGTTTTATCGTAAACATTGTTCTTGTTTAGTTCTTGACTAGGCACGGAGACGTAGAACTTGTCTAAGAAACTATGTTTGAATTAATATTTTAAATTATTTTATCCAGTACTTGACGAAATAGTTTAGACTATGCAAATTCAGTTGGTATGTTCTCGTTCACATTTTTATTTTGACTAAATTATATATTAATTTAATTATCTAATCAACGACAATGTATATAAGAGTTGTTTTTAGAACAAAAATATCAATTTCGTTTGGTAAAAATTCAGGGTAAGCGAAGTGAAACTGATTTTTCATTTATATCTAAAATTCAATATTTACCATTTATTCAGATAGAATAAAAAAAAGTGAAGCATACTACGAGATTACAATATATATATATATATATATACAGAGAGCTTTTTTTATCAGTATACATTTCCCCTATGTATACCTGCAAAATAGGCGAGTCAAACGCATTGCTGTATGTATGTTTGGTTGCCTAAAACACACAACTGAACACACATATGCCAAATAGGCAACTAAACATACACATATTAATCGGTTCAATGTGTTTGACTTGCGTCTTTTGCAGGTATACACTTCCCCTAATGTATACTGATAAAAAAACCTCCTTGTATATCAGTCATCATTATCATCATATTTTCTATTACCACTAATGAATTTTCTTTTATCACTTGAAAAGATTCGCGCATTGTCCAGATACTAGGCAAAGAATATTTAAATACAAAGAAAAATAATAAAATAATCATCTCATCCAACAATGCGGACTTTGACAATAACTTTAGCGATCAAGACGATTAGATAGACAACGACAAGAACGAGGCATAGACAGCCTGAAAGACCTCTGGTCGATAATCGATTCATGTGCAGAATATAAATTAAATAGCATCGCTTTTTTTAAATTTAGATTTTATTTAAATTTTATATTCATCTAATAAGAGAAGGGAATTAAATTTTACAGAATTCCTAGAAATCTTCAAGACAATAAAACAGGGAAATACTCGTAAATGAGTAACAAGACATCTAGAACTTAATGCCCTTATTATCTGACCGTCTATAAATATATTTAAATAAATCTTGTGAACATTTTTCTATAATACATCATGAAGTGGGTGCAGCGTATGAGTCCATTCCCCCCACCCACACTCCAAAATCATTAATATTTAATGTTGTCTGTTAAAGGTAATCATAATTGGGTAGTGATTGATATTTTTGAATTAATACTCTTTTAAATTAAATAACAAGAAATTTGAAAATTATTAATTAATACACATGAAATAATTAATTATTTTTCCTTTAGTTACTGCGACATTTTACTAAGCACTTAAAAACGCACGCATTGATCGCTTCGGAACGCGATCCTTTACACTTAAGATCACAAAAGGGAGGATACGTTTAATAATTTCATTTAGCAACAATAAAAGTTTATAAGGCAAAGTACTGATGAGGGAAACATGTTGCATTATTTTATTATTTATAGGCCAACATCAAATGTTGCTCAGCAAATGCTCAGGAAGTAGTTATTTCAACGGATTAGCAATATTAGCAATTTACAATGAAGTCTGGGATACGAGTGCTGCTTTTTTTGTATTAACTGATGGAGGTATTCCTGGGTATATTAGTATGACAAACGTACAGTCAGCATCATAAGAGAATAAATTATTTACGGAATCGATTTGAGATACGTTGTAAGTTTTTGGCCAATACAATTCGTATTGCAGCAAAGGATTCACATTGTTTACGATGCAGTATTCAAAAGAACTATACATGTGCAAATGCATTTTATGTGAATAAATAAATCAAAGGACTTTGTTAGGAAATGGCTGAACTAGTGTAAATAATTGAAAAACATCGATAATCTAACAGGCAAGAAGATAGTACGCCTTATTACCAAAAATCAGTATTTTATACAGTGTAGTGTTAAGAACCCGGTCAAAGTGTACGTATATTTCGGTATTATTAATGCTGAAAGGATGCTTAACAGTTACCAGAAAGCATTGTTAAAGTTTATCAAGATGTAATTTGGAGGAAAACAGGACGACTGGATACATCAGAAGGAAAACGGATAGAAACATCGTAACTGTTTTTGTAGACAAATAAGAAAATGAGTTCATAATCTTGTAGTGGCTTTCCTAATCAGGAGATATAAATTTGATCGAGAATATGTAATGATAAATATAAGCAGGTATTAACCATTCTAACAGCTTACTCGTCATTTGAGCGAAATCTATCTCTTGCATTATTACCAAAAGTTTTGTATAACGTATGACCCGATGCTGCCAAGCTATAGTAGATACGCAGATTAGAGACTCTGTCAGATAAATGTATTGTAGTTCATATATCTTATTTATTTTAAGGTTATTATACCAATTTTTACAAATATACATATATATATATATATATATATATTTCTTGAAGAAGATGCTAGTGATAATTCATTATATGCAACACATGCAAATGATGTTGAGAGAATATGTGATGAATTTAATTATTGTGATTTTATTTATTGTGGAGATTATAATCTTCCTGATGCGATCTGGGAACATACGAATGAACGTGCTCTAAGTATAAATAACAAGTGCCATCGAGCAAATATCTTAGAAAACGTATTAGTTTTCAATCAACTTCGTCAACTGAATACAGTTCCAAATAATAGAGGAGTTTACTTGGACTTAGTGTTTTCCAACATTTTCGATATGGAAATCATGGCTGCAAAGGATGTCCTCTGCGAACCTAGCTTACATCATACACCGTACTGTCTTAATATATCTTACTCTAAACTAGGATACACTATGGACTCTGCGGAGTGGATTTTTAATTTTAAAGCTGCCAGTTATATAGATATTAATAATTATTTGGCTAGCATCGATTTCGATACGTTATTTTTGAACAAATCAATTCATGAAAATGTTTCATTATTTAATAATATTTTGTATGAAACTTTCAATAAATATATTCCAATTAAATTTTTAAAGTCATCTAAGTACCCTAAATGGTTCAATAAAGAATTAATAAACTTAACTAAAGCAAAGAAATGTTCTCACTATAAATATAAATCCCTCTTGGATTATGATGATTTTAAGTTAAAACGGCAGCAATGTAAAGAGCTAAGTAATAAACTATACACGTTATACATCAATAATCTAGAATTAGAGATTAATAACAACAATACCGAATTATTTTGGGACCACGTTAATATTTGTAGTAAGACAAAGGGATATCCTACAAAAATGTATTTTGGTGATAAAATTAGCTATACTACAGCAAATTGTGTAAATCTCTTTGCTGAACATTTCTCTGCCGTTTATGTCAATCCTACTCAGACTGCTCCTGTTTATTATGGAAACGAGTGTATATCGCTTAATAATTTTATCATAAGTGTTACTGACGTTTTTAATTGTATGTCTTCCCTATCTGAGTCATGTAGTGCTGGCCCTGACGGTATACCAGAGTACTTTTTAAAACATTGTATGTTTACGCTGAGTAAACCTGTATACGGATTATTTAAACAATCATTAGCTTCTGGTATATTCCCTGATTGCTGGAAGAATAGCTTCATTGTGCCAATATTTAAAAGTGGCATAAGGTCGAATATTGCCAACTATAGGGGTATATCAATTCAATCTGCTTTGCCAAAAATGTTCGATCATCTTATTACGCAACAACTAATACGAGCCTCTGTAAACTCATTTCTGAGTCAGCAACATGGTTTTCTTGAGGCCAAATCAACTATTACTAACCTACTAATTTATCAATCTTTCCTATCAAATGCTCTGGAAAGTGGGTTGCAAGTTGACTCTATTTATACAGATTTTGCCAAAGCATTTGATAGAGTTCAATTCAGCATATTACTTCTGAAGCTTGAATTGATGGGCATCGGAAAACATGCAGTGAATTGGCTCAGAAGCTTTCTCGTAAATAGAACTCAGCGAGTACGTATTGGTAATTATCAATCGCACTCTATTAAAGTTACCTCTGGTGTACCGCAGGGATCGCACATCGGACCTATTTTATTTTTACTTTTTATTAATGACATCGGATTTGTAATACAGTCAAGTAATTTCCTCCTTTACGCCGATGATTTGAAAATATTTAAATCTATATCTACATCTGACGATCAGTTGAAGTTACAACATGATCTACAGAATGTTCATTCATGGTGTGTGGCAAATGATCTATACCTTAATTTGAATAAATGTGTGTATATATCATTTTGTAGACGCAAAGTCACCCAATTTGAATATCATATTGATAATTTTAAACTTGACCGAGTCTCTAATATCAGAGACCTTGGGGTACTTTTTGCTAGTAATCTTGGATTCTCTATGCATATAAATGCCATTTGCAATAAAAGTCTATCATTACTAGGTTTTGTTAAAAGGTTTGGGGGAGACTTTAATATAAAAACAATTAAAACCTTGTACTTGGCGCTTGTTCGTCCCCATGTAGAATACGGATCGCTAATATGGTCTCCGTATACTAGTAGTGCGACTAGGCAAATTGAGATGGTGCAGAGTAAGTTCCTCAAGTTGATTCATTACAGACTTAATGGACAACTTTTAGACTTTAGTCACAGTCAGATGTTAGATAGGCTGAATCTTAGATCGTTGGCTGAAAGGAGGAGGTTTTTGGATATGTCATTTTTATACAAACTTGTCAATGGATTTATCAATTGCAACGAACTGGTTGGTATGTTAAATTTTAACATACCAAGGGATACATGTTCTAGGCATAGACCTATATTTAGAATACCCTTCCATTCGACTAATTATGGTTTATCCAATTCCCTTGATCGTTTAATGCGGTATGCAAATTCCTTATCTAACAATCATAACTTTGTATTATTTGCTCCCTCATTTGTTTATTTTAAAAATCGATTAAAACGCATTAGATTATCCGATGCCATTAATAGTTAATTGTCTATATGTTGTTTGAATGATGTTTATCACAATTTTATCATTGCTTGTTTATTTTGATTCGTTGATCGTATCTGCCGTTTGTTAGTATTTTAACATGTTTGTCATTTACTCCTTTAATAGTCATTAAATTCTGTGATATACGATCTGTGATATGATTTTTTACTACATTGTGATATAAATCTGTTGATGAAGTTGTGATGCATTGTGTTTAAATTATATTATTTAGTGTTTTTAATATCTCATTGTTATATTTATTGTTATTTATACACTGGGTAATTACAATTGTATTTAAATACATATTTTATATTTATTTATCTATGGTTTTAGTTAGTTCGTTCTATACTTTGCCTGTTATTTAATTCATAAAGTGAAGTTGAACCATTTAGGGTATTATTTATTATTTATGTACTTAGTTATTATTGTTTACCTATTATTTGATAATTAATAATTATTATATAATGTTTCTTTTTCTTCTATTTTGTAATTGGTTTTCTTTTAATTTATAAATTGATATTTTGTATGCTCAATATATGTAAACATATTTTGAATGTAGAAATGGTGAATCCGTAAATAAATGATTAAAAAAAAGATGTGTTTTCAATCCAGAAACTGAGAAATCTGACGAAAAGGCCAATGAAGAAACATAGGGAAATGGATATAGGAAGAAAGATGGAAATATAAAGTGGGGTAGAATGCCACCTAAAAATTGATATCGAAATTAAATGTTATTAATCTTCTAAAAGTAAAAGGAAATAATGCTTAAAATGAATTTAAATGTTGGATTAATTTGTGAATACATTATTTACAAATTAAACTTTGCAATAAAATACACAAACCTATTTATCATCTAGATAGTAAGACATTACTCCTACTGTGGTAATTAAAAGCGTTCATAGGTTAATTGTATCTAGTAATAGCATATGAAGCGAATTGTTAGTCTCGAAGAACTTTGGGGCAGAAAATGTGATGGTTTCGGAAAATACAGTGTTAAAACACTCATTCATTGCTATAGTTTTGACGACTGGTCAACCCGTATTGAGAGAACAAAACAAAAAAAAAAACTATTATAAGAGCTTCCTTATTACGTACGAAATGATTCCTGATTTTCGAAATAGTTATGCGTTTCAAAAAAAATATACCCAAGCAAATACGACATAAAACTGTTACCACTTATTGACGTTCATGCGATTTATATAGTCAATTTGGAAACATATGCTGGAAATAAGCCACCAGGATCATTCTGTCTCAACAACAAACCAAACGACGTGACGAGGAGAATAACTAAATAAGTTTTGGAATATAACGACGGGTAATTGATTTAGTGAGTTTCATATTAGCTATGATTTTAATTTTCTTGAGTTGAAACTACCATAAAAAATAAAAGAGATTTGAAATGGCCTTTGTAAACGTCAAATTAACGAAAGCAAAGCCCAGTATCTTTATGAACAAAAAAAAAGAAAAATAGAATATTTTTATAAACTTTGCATATTGATAAAAATATTCATCTTTAATCTGGAGAACTAATGAAACAAGAGGTCATCATCTGTTGTAATTTCACCAAGAGTGGTGCTGATATTGCAAATCAATTATGTGATACATGCAGTGTAAGTCGTAACAGCAAGCAGTGATATGCCATATAATGTTGAATATTGAACTTGAACCAAACACAGAAGAATAGTTTTGAAAAAGCTGTCACATGAACTTTAGATTAATCACCTTAAAACAAGAAGAATTAATACCGCTGAAACACCCTTTTACTTATAAGCTCAAATGAAAATATTACTAACTCTCTAGAGCACATCGAGAACAATTATCGCTACCACTATATTCCAAAACACATAGATGTGTCACTTATACTGTGGAGACAGAAAGGAAAATATTGTCTCAATATGAATGTAAAAAAAATGTTAGATATTGTGCTCGAACTTGGGTGGCTCAGAAGTGTGTCTGATGTGTGTTAAAAAAAAACAATAAAGAAGTTAATAATAATAATCCGTGAAGAAATTTTAAATCTAATTAATATTTGCCTTCAACAAAATTAGTTCCAATTCTATAATAACATATACACAAACAAATAAACTTACGATGGGAAATCCCCTAAGTATATTTTTATGAATTATTATGAATCTAAAATTAGTGTACTCAACAATTTAAAAAAAATAATTCTCATACTGGTATCGATATGTTGACATTTCTTAGTTTGTTTCATAGGAACTGTTAGATAGTTAGACTTATTTTTGAACACTCTAAATTGCGTTGCTAAACATTCACATTAAATTCATATTAGAAAAAGAAAATAATAAATCTATCAAATTGTCTGGTGGGAGGATTGGTAGGCCCAAGAAGTAGTTGTTTTAATATACATTTGATTTAAAGTACTTACGTAACGTAGGTCAAAACGCCACAGTAGCAAAAGAAAAAATGATTGATTGATAGTTAATTACTTTCAAATTCCTTTTATTTCATTTACAGAGTGAATAGTCGAGAATTTCTATATGTTGCGATCGTCTTTTATTTGACGGTGAAGAAAAGAAGGTTCGAACATTTTTTGCATTTATTCATGTCTTTGAAATGCAACAGGTTGTGAAAAGGCAAGAAAAAATGCACATATATGGCACGTGGTACAGAGGGACGAAACTTAAGTAGAAAATATTGATATTATCATGAAGAAAATATTTAGGTATGTTTTTCAATGGATTTAGTGATAAAAAATTGGTTGATGACTTTATTTTGATTAATAAATTAGAGTAATACTGAATGGTGCATTTTATATTATTTTGCTTTATTCACATTATGTGCACTACTAGTTAAAAGTCTTTTTTTTCTTCTAAGGTTCCTTGCCTTAGGTAAAGTTTCAGTATTATTATAAATTATTAATCAAAATAAGGTCATCAACCAACCACACAACTAAGAGTCTACTCTTAGTCCGTGTAGAATTAAAATAGGATAAAAGGCTTTTAGATTTTATAAATAATTTGGTGTGTATTTGTATCATACTCATGTTATCTGCGACATGTGCGAAGGTTACAAAGTCTATATAATTAAATTAAATTGAATTTATACAATATTTATTTAATTCGGATTACTGATGTCATAAACTATTTAGAGAATATTTTTTAACCATGTCTGAAAGATTCATAGCGATAGAATTATGCGAGGACAAAGTGGGTCATTATAAAACTGAATAGTGCAAAATGGTTTCTTCTGGATGATTAAAATCAAAATGTGTTTTGTACACTTACAACAAACATCGTTTGGAAACCGTAAAAATAGTTAAGTGCAGAAAATATTTCATGTAAAACATAAAAAATGGACCGTCTTGAACACGAATGTACAAAAAAAGACGAAGAACTTCTGGTATGGTGATTTTATCGCGTTATTCAAACACCAATATGTATAATATTCTTCTTCTTCTTCTCGAATCCTTAGACACTTTCAGATATCAGATGTATAATATTCACATAGTAAAATATGTTTAATTTGAATTCGAATGTTTTTAGTTAACAGTTTATTTATTATTACATTACACTTCCCGCAAATTACGATTATTTAGAAAAAAAAAACACAACCAAAAGTATATGAACGACAAAATAACTAATGTGTCAAAGGGGTTTGTTTACCATATGTCTAAGCTTGATTCAACTGCTTAAAGAAGTAAAAAGTGCCATAAGAAATAGATCAGCATTCAAAAAACATTGGCAATTTGTACTGTGACTTGTCTAAATCGTAGTGTATTCGATTAAAGCAGAATTGATTAGATGAAAAATTAAAATTTCAGCAACAAACAAGTTTTGAGCTACTAAAAATCGCCAACTGCTAAAAAAATAATGTCACCCAGATGGTTTAAATGTGGATGATAATGTATCTTTTATTTCACTGTATAAATATTCTTAATCACATTACAAAACATTTTTTGCTTGATATTAAATTCCGATGAAATGATCTCGGGACATTCCCAGTATAAGCAGTTATTAGATGCGTGTTCCACATTTGAGATCTCAGCCGTCATCTCCATTGTTATTTGTTAATTTCGATGATAAATCTATTTTACGGAATAAATGAAAGGCCATCATTTATTTTTATGTAGTTCAAAGAAGTAACGTTAAATCAAACTATTTTTTGTTATGTTTACTTATGGTAATTTTATTTTTCGCATTTGGCGATAACCATAATTTCGATAATCACTCTCTGGGAAGATCTATCTCACTGTGAATAGTTTATACGGGAATGATATAGTATTTGTAAAAATAACACTGTGAATTATATAAGGAAAGATAATGTAGTAGTTAATATATTAATCTTAATACTTGAAATTAGTGAGCATGCTTAATATAAAATCTGCATTAATTCATGCATAATGTCACGATAAAAAAATTATATGATAAAAACAGAATTGGAAATAAGTATAATAAAGTTTTATAATTTTGTTTATTATCATCATTATTAATTAAATATTAGCTGTATTTTTTATGATGATATAATGTAAGAATTAAATGGTGGAACGTAAATTCAATCCTATTAATATCTGAGCCCCGTGGATAATTGTAAGGTTATTTAAAAATGTGCTTGAACAACACAGGATAAAACAATATGCATAGAACGTTATACAATTGTGAGTAATTTTATTACAATAAAATGCAGATCAATAGCGGTAACCAGTGCTTGACGTCAAAAACCCCACAGAATCATCCAAATTTTATTAACTTGTAATTACTAATTTTATTTCATAATTTTTTTTAAGTTGAAATATTTGCCTTTCTTTATAGACACTTTTGTTTTATTATAAGTATATATATAATGGGATTGTAAAGTTTGGAACTATCGCACGTTTAGTTTTAGAAAAAAAAAATCGTAGCAGTCAATTTTTATCTTAAATGAGACATGTTTTTACTGTAATTGTCACTTAAGGATCGCCGATCGATGAAAGCGATATTATTTTAAATGGAAACCCTATTTGGAATTTTGAAAGAACATGCATTTCTAAGACTAAAGGCTAAAGTATGATACTATATTTTGAAATATTCGAGATAATTGCTTAAAACCAAACACCTAAAAACAATCAAGTGTTCCAAGTTTTAATAAAAATATATAAGTAGCCATATAACAATTGCCATTAAAATCATGACAGTTCTTCATCAGCTATTTATCTGTTTTTATTGCGTTGATTTTATTGTAGTCAATCATCGGTCGCCGAACGACAGACATTTTCCGCGCGATCAGCAAGGGCTGACCCGAGGGTGCCCGATTTCGGAGGCTTGCAGTTGACTGCCGTGGCTCTGAATATTAAGTTCAAATGGGGAAACCAGTCACCACACCAAAAGCCAATAGACGAAAATCACGAATTCCTGGAACCCTTTCACTCACGGGAAACTGAATGAATGGACGGAAACGTTAAGATCACTATAAGCAAAAAAAAAATGTAGGGGAATATCGTGGCAAAAGCCACAGTTCCTTGACTGGGATTTTTTCACTGTAGATCTGGCAATATGGAAACATGTCTTATCAACATTTTAATATTGAGGGGATGTGGCGACCAAGCTAGAAAACAAGATATTTGTGAGAAATTCAATAACAGGTATCCTGATAAAGAACCTATCACAAGGATGACAGTTTCGAAAATAGAAATAAAGTTTTCTGAACTCGCACATGTGTGGGATCGCCATAGAAGTGATCGTCCAACAACCAAAGAAGGTACAGAGTTAGATATTCTGTTGTTTCTATAAGAATATCCCCGTGGGGCTAAAAGAGAACTAATAATGACATATCTCAAAGTTTAGTTATAAAGATTTTAAAGAAACATAAATGGGATCCCTACAACGTTCAATTAGAACTTAACGGAACTTATCACAGAACACACTTCTTCATCTGATGATGACTTTTTAAATAGAATAATATTTTCTGGTGAAGCAAGATTTCATCATCGCCATAACTATCGATTTTCAAGTATCTAAGAAAATCCACATTGGACGGACGAAACGCATACGCAGTTTCCCCAAAAAGTCAACATTTAGGCAGGAATTGTAGGGGATCAAATTTTAGGCCCATTTTTTTATCGAGGGTTCATTAACAAGCGAAAAGTATTTCGATTTTTCAAGAAGCGATTTTCTAAATTAAATAAAACGAATTTGAAAATAATTAATTAATAAATCCACCGGATCTAACTCCGATAGATTTCTTTTTACGGGGCTATCTAAAGCGTAAGATTTACATAAACCATCCACAAACAGTAGAAGAGTTAGATCAAAGTATTCGCGCAGAAATAAGATTCATTCTACTCGAAATTTTTATTAAAGTTCGTGAAGAATTTCTATACAGACTCGGGTATTGCTTTGCGCAAAACGGTGGTCAGTTTAGACATTTAATTTAATTGTTTCTCTTTATTTTGTAATTTTTTGTACTTCATAATGATTGCAATGCAAGCGATGAAAAAGTAAGTAAGCTATCCACCTATTTGAGGTTTTTTTATTTGTTTATATTTATTGTATCTTCCAAATTGAAAAATAAATTATCATACTTTTTTAGCGTATTTGGACTTAGAATTTTATGCTTTTCCAAATTCTGTATGAAAAATATTGTTTCAATTTTTAAAAAATACATGGCTTACGTCATATCTCAAAAACAAAAGACGATACTTGAGTAACAATTACAGTAAAATATGTCTCATTTAAGATACAAATTTACATATTCGAGGATTTTTTTTTTAATGTTTACTAAAGGATATATTTGTTTAAAACGACAAATGTTTTAATTTAGTTATTGATTGTCAAGGTTTTTACTTCCTCACAAATGTCGTGATCAGAAAAAAAATGGTTAATCTCTAGTATAAAATGTAAGGATAAAAATTTTGTATTGTTTATAAATTCTCACGAGTCAATTTAAATAAATCTAAATTTGGTGAATCTATTATTAATAAATAATTTGTAAAATTTAATATTTTGTCTTACAAAATTGTTTAAATTTCAAATTTATTTCTAACTTATGTCATTAACATTTTACAAATGTGTATTTTATTATAGGTTCTATTATTTTTTTAATTCTAAAAAATAATACGAATTTCCAGACATGTTTAATATTTGACCAGCCTAGTGAGACGTAATAAAGAATACTTCAATATTTGTTTATTTACTTACTTATCTAAAATTAAACAACGAAGCCACCCTATTTTTGTCTTATATTATTTTTAACGAGACTTGTACTTACAAGATGAATCGATCGCCTGTGCAGTTTGTTTCGCTGGTTCTAAAAAAAGAAGGAAAATAAATAATAGAGGGCGAGTGTGAGTCGAAATATCATTTTTATTTTACCTGTCACTTCACCTCCGACCAACGCATTGACGATTCCGTCGAGCAAACCACCGCCCAACAAACCACCGCCCAACAAACCACCGACGTTTGGCAGTCCACTCGGTAAACCTCCAATACCGGGAATACCGTCAACACCGGGTAGACCCAAACTACCGAGGGTGTCTGCAATTCCTCCTACATTTGTTACACCGTCGAGAAGTCCACCAGCAACTGAATTAACGAGAGCCAATACTGCATCGAAGTAAAAAATATCAATCAATAATGTGAATTAAATTAATTCTCTTACAAATAGTCAGTCATTGATCTGGAATTAATTCTTGGATCACTTCAATATTTAAAAAATAGTCGACATAATTCTGAATTATATTGTAAAAAATCTAACAATAATATTTGCGAATCCAGAATTCATCAATCCTAGATTGATTTAAGGATCAAGCTGCGACTATTAGTGTGGCCTTGCGTAATTAATATCCGTATTAATAATCGCAGCTTGATCCATGGATTAATCTAGGATTTATTAATACAGTATTCACGTTATGTAAGTCGAAAGGTAGCTGTAGGCAAAAGGAAAGTAATTAATTAATTATTCATTTAATAAAATGTTCAACCATTCATCTAGCGTATAAATAACTGGCTGAGCATTTTATTAAATTTTGTTTCCTGTTTTGATAAACAGGAATAGTTCGCCTTCTTTTAGTGAACAAAATAACAATGCCACATGAAATTAGGCAATATGTGGCGCTTGCGTTACCGTTCCAATTATTATAATTAATTATTAAATTCTGTAAATTAATATATGCAAATTTCTTTTCATTTAATTTAGACAAATGCGGCCAAGTGCTTGAATACGCTTCTATTATTATCCACAATATAGTTAGAATATTCAATTTGAATTCTTATAAACATTTGTAATCTAAAAATCTTTATTGAGAACATCAGTAGTTTCCACAATTGGATAAAAATAAAATAACTATTTTTTATGAAACTTTATTTGCTCAATGATCAATGAAAAATTATATCTTTTATAAGAAATAGATTTCTATGTTTAATCATGCTAGTATTAGTTTACATCTTAGTTTATTAGTTTTATCCTGTGTGTACCTTTCTTATTATTCCATATATAACATTTAGTAAAAAATATTCCTCTTTGGCCCATTTCTTTTCAAATATTGACTCTATTTTAGAAACAAAATGTGTTTGTAGAGGGAAAGATTTTGCATTAATGTTTTCACTTAGCATTTATTTAAGTTAACATAATTAAGAACAGAAGTAAGTAAAATATCAAAAAAATGCATTACTAGATTTATACTAGATTATTATATTCCAAGATGGCGAATCGGATCGGTCGATCTCTCTCCGCAAGTGAATTAAATTCAAGTTTAATAAGTGATATCAAAGAATGTGCTTTATGTCGCGAAAGTATTGATAGTGACAATTTCAAGTGTTATATTTGTGATAATCAATATCATCACAGTTGTGCAAAATCTGAGGATAAGTTCGGCCTACATGCCTGTTCTAAATGTGAAAAAAATGGGATCCAGAAGTGCTCTCTACAAGTTTTAATATCATTAAAAATGGAAATAGTAAATTTGGCAAATCAAGTGAGTCATCAAAAAATAATTATAAATAATCAGCAAGAAGAAATTAAGGTCCTAACCTTCGAACTCCAAGGATTAAAACGCAGCAAGGAAACAAACCTCATTACAAATAGTAATAAGGTTTCTACAAATAAGCAGACTCCGAAGACAAATAACTTACTAAATTTGCCAAGAGAGGGAATAAACAATTCTCTATGCGCAAATATTAAATCAAATGCAATGGAAAATTCAATGGGACAAAAAAAGGAAATATCCAAGCCAGCTCAAAACACCACAAAAAACAACGAGACCACGGAGGTTAATGACCACAATAAGAGCGAAGAAAAAACAACAACAAATATTGATTGGACGGATGTCGTTAAACGAAAAAGAAAACATAATTCTAATGCGTACAAGTTCAAAGGAACGTCAACCAATACAAGTCTACCAGTTGCGGATATTCAAACTAAGAAATGGATTTTCGTTACGAGGTTCCACAAAGACGTTACATGCCAACAAATAAACGAATTTCTCAAAGAAGCAGGAAATTTTTCATTTAAAGTTGAAAAACTCAAACCAAAATATGAAGATGCATCGTATTCATCATTCAAAATAGGTGTTCCTACACAAATTGAAAGCATCGTGATAAATGAAGATTTTCTGGCCAGAACATGTCTTAGTAAACAGGTTCTTCTTTAAGTCGAAAAACAACACGAATTTTCAAGATCGCACCGAAGCAAAAGCCAAGCGTTAGTGCCTAATGACAATAAGATAAAATTACTGCACCAAAATGTACAGTGTTTGTCAACCTCTCTAATTCAATTACAAAACCTAATACAGGAAGTTAGTTGCAATATTTTATGTATATCAGAACATTGGCTCACGTCTGAGCAATTAGAATTAATCAAAATTCAAAACTTTACTTTAATATCAAGTTTCTGTCGTAAACAACGCCAACATGGAGGAGTGGCTCTTTTTGTGGAAGACTCTATAAACTGTATCCCTTATGATGTAAGTGCTTTTACAATCTCTAATGTTTTTGAATGCGCCGGTGCTCAAATAAAGATGAGTGATGGCGAATACTTAATAATAATTTGTATGTATAGGCCGCCTTCATGGGATACCGGTCTGTTCTGTGAACTGTTTGAGAAGTTACTAGATAATCTATTATATCAAAACAAAATATTCTTTATAGTTGGAGATTTTAACATAGACGTGCTAAAATCAAACAAGATGACATTGGACTTTAAAAATATATTACTATCTTTTCATTTGAAGTACTTAATAAATAAACGAACTAGAATTTGTAAATCATCTAAAACATGTATTGACAATGCAATTACAAATATCAATTCAAAAATAAACACAGAAATAATATACACCTCAATATCAGATCACACAGCCCAGTACCTATGTTATGATCGTCAAATTAGTTTAGTGCAAAATGTATTTAAAGTCAGGGACTTTAGTAATTCAAATTTAGTGTCATTTTGTGAAAATATATCACAGACATAATTTGCAATAATCTTTGACAAATATTCAGTAAACTCTAAATATAATACTTTCATGAGTATATTTATGAAATACTTTAATAGACATTTCCCAATTAAAAAAATCAATAAAAAGTTTAAACAAAATAATTTCTATGAAACGGAAGCCTTGCAAAAAAGTAAAGAAAGATTGCTCATTTTTAAAACAATTGCAAACTATAAAAAAGATTATGAAACGCTATATAAAGACGAACAGAAAGTATACAATAACATGTTAATAACTGAACGACAGAAACAAATAAAAGATAAACTAGAATTATCACAAAATAAATCTAAGGACACGTGGAGACTAATAAGGAACATAGTAGGTAAACCTAAACCTCATATTATCCCAGAAAGTGATAATTTAAATAAATTAGCAAATGATTTCAACACGTTTTTTAATAATATAGCAAATCATTTAGTCTTATCTACTTCCAACCAGCATAATATAAATTTAAACTCAATTCCATATAACAATCACACCATTTTCCTTGAACCAACAAACTACTCTGAAATAGTTAATATAATATACAGCTTCTTAAATAAGAATAGTTCTGGTATAGACGAGATTCCAATGAAAGTAATAAAACACTGCGTAAACCATATTACACCACCTTTAATCGATATTATAAACTTATCACTGGAATCCGGTATATTCCCCGATCAACTAAAAATTTCCGTCATTACACCTATTTTCAAAAAAGGTGAAAAAAACGACCTTGAAAACTATAGACCCATCAGTATTTTAAATTCATTTTCGAAGATATTTGAAAAAATCATATATAATAGATTACTGGCATTTTTCAATAAATACGATTTATTATCGAGTACGCAACATGGTTTTTTAAAAGGCAAGAGTATCGATACAGCCATATTTGAATATATAAATTACATATTAAATAATTTTGAAAATAACAACCTCACCTGTGGTGTGTTTCTTGATCTGTCAAAAGCGTTTGACACAATTGACCACGCAATTCTACTTTCCAAACTACATCGGTATGGAATACGAGGAGTTGCGTATCAGTTAATAGAATCGTATTTATATGATAGGCCAAATTATACCAAGCTGAAACATCCTAACAATGGAACAAGCATTCTTTCAAATCCACTACGATCAAATAGAGGAAAGACATTTCCGGATATTGTTAATGTTGGTAATGACAATATGTTTAAGATGGAACAATGGTTTAACGAAAATCACTTAATCCTAAATAAAAATAAAACTGCTTGTTTACTGTATAAGACCACCCAAGGAATACCTACACCAACATCTGTAAGACTGAATAAAATAGACTACAATTTTACGCACTGCGTAAAATTCCTGGGAATAATACTGGATGAAACACTTTCATTTTCAGAGCACATAAATAATTTATGTTCAAAAGTAAGCAGCGGATGTTACGGTCTTCGTATACTCATGCGCAACACCTCTACTGAAATTGCAAAAATTTTCTATAATTCAAACATTGAGTCCCATTTTAGATACGGAATTGTCCTTTGGGGTGGATCTGTACATACAAATAAAATTTTTATAATGCAAAAAAAAGCCATACGCATATTATTCAAATTGAAACAAAGCGACAGTTGTAGAGGATTCTTTAGAAGGGCTACTCTACTCACAATATATGGACTTTACATATATGAGTGTTCGAAATTTTTATGGAAACATAAGGGCTACTTTGAAAATGTTCACTATTGCACGACATACAATACAAGATGTGGTCGAAAATACAACCTCCCATCTCATAGACTAACAAAATTTCAAAGAGGATGCTTTTATTCTTCCATAAAAATTTATAATCATCTTCCATTAAATATTAGGGAAACGGCAGATTATCAAAAGATGAAAATTATGGTGTTTGAACTGTTATGCAATATGGAGCCTTATTCTCTGAAAGATTATTATAATTCTAATTGCATGTATTGACTAATATTCATTAGTATTTTTTTTCTCTATTATTTTGACGATTTTACATGTACTTGTATGTTATATATATATTTGTCATTGTAAATAAATGGATTTGATTTGATTTGATTTGATTTATATGTTTGGTTGAATTAGAACTAACAAAATTGTTTTTTTATAGGCAAAGGATAGTGGCTTTACCTATGCCTTTAAGAAAATATTGTTACTTCTAATTAAACAATAGACGTGAAAAAAAGAAAGCCAAGTTCAGACGAGCAATATTTGGTCAGTAGAGTAATTTTTAGCGACGAATTAAATTTTGATGTATGTGTTGGTGATTACCGCAAACGCGTCACGAATTAAATTAGTGATTGTGAAGGCTTCTACTTTTTCGAGAGGATTCCCTAAAAGGTATGGTAAATTTCCCTGAATGTGTAATGATCTTTTGTGACATTCGAGTAGTTCGGACCTTAATATCATAGAAACAGTATGGCATAAAATAAAACCAACATTGCGGAACAACTCACAACGGATATTACCAGAACTTGAAGCCAAAATGGAGCAAATTTGGAATGGACTAATTCCTGAAATTTGAGATCCATGCTCAACAGAATTCGACCGATCATAAAATATAAAGGCGATGTGATTTCATTTTAAAAATAAAATTCCTGCTACACAAAATGAACATCCTTCTTTTAATTGGAAATGATTAAATATTATTACATTTAAAAAATATTATAAACCAAAATAATCTATTAAATACCTGAATTATATATGATTTTATTTTTTACAAATATATAGTTTTTAGGGCTCACTACATGGAGGATATTATACCGATCCGAATTTGCCAAAAAGGAAGAAAACCTAGATTAGCATGGAGATTACGTGGACAATTACCAGTGGAGATAACGTTTTAAATAATCAACAGGAGATTACCGAAGTCGAAACACTATAATTGTAGGATTTCACAGTAATTAATGTTACCTTATATATTGTACACCCTTTCGTTTTCAATTTAGTTTAACTAAATGGTCAATGGTCTGTGAAGACCGAACCACGTGGCAGATAACTGATAATAAAATGGAACATAATAAGAGTTTTTATTCACGTAATTCGTATATTTAATTTAAAATATAGTGAAAGCCGCGGGGTTTATTAAAAAAGAATAATATGTATACATTTTATAGTTTGTATGCTTATGAGGTTTTAGTCTTTATTTAACATTAAATATGTTTTTTTTTTGAGATGAATTTTTCACTACAGGGAAATCGAAACAATATGTTTTGGCTTTTTTTGGCGTAATTGGTAATTATTACGATTAATTAAATTTTGCTCGAAAATCTCAGGAAATTAATAAGAATCCACCATGTGCTTTCAACGGTGTCATACCAAAATAATGAATTTATTACAAATCAAATTTTCTGATCGCATAATTTCACGAAATACAGCTGTTAAGTGGCCGTCCCGGTCGTGTGATTTAATACTACTGGATTATTTGTATTATGTTAAAGACAGAGACTAAGTAAATTGAATCGATTCCTAACTCAAATTCCCGAACGTCATTAAAGAAATAAATGAGCCGTTTTGTCAAAAAGTGATTGAATATTTTAATGATAGAATCGAGATCTGTAAGCGTGTTCGTGGTGGATATTCGTCTTATATAATTTTTTATTGATAATTGCCAAACCTTACTATTTCTAATAGAATAGAAACTAGAATCATTTTCATTTAAATGTTTTCTTTCATTTTGTTTTAAAAAGGTTCTTGTTGAAGAACTTTTATTATTTTCTCTGATTTTATATAGTTATTCTGATATAATCATCCATTTTCACATTAATTTCATTTAATTAAAATATTTAGTTTCACAAACCTTTCCATTTTTTTAAACAATTGATGCAAAATGTTTCTTCCCTTTTTATCTTTTATTTTACTTGAATACAAGAAATTTCGAAAGCCTTGTTAATATTATCAATATGAACAATGCACATTTGCCTATATATTTAATTATATATATATATATATATATATATATAATCTAAAATCCCCATCTACCATAATGGTGGTGTAGGGGTGTATATTTAATTATTATTTAATTAATTTAATTATTCCATACATTACTTCTACTTCGAGAAGGTTAAGGACTAAACATAACAATAATACAGAAATTGGTTGCAATATCCACTTGTGTTAACTGTATAGGTTTATCCAGGCCATGTAGGGATATTTTTCCATAGATCTCTGTTTCTAGCTTTTGCTTTCCAATTTATTATTTGATTCTCTTCCAAAACTTTGTTTATTGCTTCCTTCCACGTATTTTTAGGTCTTAACTTTCTTCTTGTCTCTTCCGGGGTGATCCATGCTATTCTCTTAATTAGTCTTGTATTGTCCATTCCAAATGCCTATTCTAATCTTCTTACTCTTACGAATTCACTTATACTGCGTTCTTGGTAAAGTTCGTAAATTTCTCCATTTGTTCGTCGCTCCCATAACTTCTCCATTTTCTTTCCTCCATATATTCTGCGTAGGATCTTTCTATCCTATGTATCTAGCTTTATTCAGTTTGACTCACTATCTCTTAAATTTTTCTTTTCTAAAAGTACATTAAATAATAATGAAGAAAGTGGGTGCCGTAAACCTTTTTTGATGAGGAATTCTTCGGATACTTCTCTTCTATACGGACTATATTTCTCTTATCCTGTAGGATCATTGCGACTGGACGTATTCATTTGTCGTCGATTTGGAAAGTTTTAAGTGATTTTGTCTATTAATGTTGTCATATGCTGTCTTTAAATCTATAAACAATAGATGCGTCGGTATATCGTAATCGTAGCACGCACCTAATGTTAGCTTAAGCATTAATATTTGATCTGTTCTTGATCTACCTAAAGCCGCATTGGTATTCGACTAGTAGAAGTTTTGCTTGTCATTCCAGTCTCTGCTTAATTTAGCTTGCGAATACTTTGTAGGTGACATCAAGAAGTGCTATTCCCCTATAGTTGTTGCAGTCTGTCATGTCTCCTTTCTTATGATATGAATTATTTCATTCATTAATCGGTTTTCCACTAATATCTGAGATGTTAGTAGTTGTAGCTGAGTGTTGAAATTGGTCTACATTTTGATCGATACTTTTTCCATTTTTCTAAAATCCTCTTATTGGATTAACTGCCCTGTCTTTGGTTTAAATTCTCTTCGGTTGATTTTATATTTTAATTTTAATTTTAATGACCTTTCTTCTAACATTTTGTGTTACAATACAAATTTAAGTTGCTTTCATATTTATGGTTATAATCTTGTGTTCATATTTTAATTCAGTGTATAACGAAAAAACATCACTTGTAATTAATACTAGTGGCGTTTTAGTATTAATTATAAGTGGGGTATTTTCTTCGTTGTACATTGAAATAAATTATAATCAAATAAAAATTAATTTTATTTTGCATAAATTAAATAACAAAGAGTTTTGAAAGTAGTTAATAAACTTTAAATAATTATTTACCCTTTAACTCCTGCAACACTGACTTACTTAACGTAAAAACTTAATTATTTTTAACACTTAAAAAATAAAAATGCGTTCAATTTTTATATCTCAATTTCATATTAATTATGTCTTCTTGAAATTTTAATGATATATAAAAGTTGTTAAATTAAGGGTCACTACTATATGTATTTCTTTTGATCATAGGGATCTATCGCAATTTTTACGCCATACTATTAATTTATTTGTACAAAAATATATTTGTTTACAAAGTGCTAACAGAATTATTTAAATTTATAGTAAATAAATTTTAAATAAATAAATATTTTGCAGATCAATTAGAAATAGAATAATTAATTAATTACTATTATTTAATTCAACTATTTTTCAGTTAAAATTGTGTTAAGTATTTAAAAATAAAATAAGTATGAATTGAATTAATATATTAATAAAAGGGTTAATATTGAAAATATTAACTCACGTGGATCTGGCTCAGGGTCGCAATTTGCTGGACTCAAAGCGACGAACGCCAAAACGGCCAAAAACACAAATCGGTTCATTCTGCTCTATATATTTTCGTCAGTAAACTGTTATCAAGTGTGCCTCGGCTGATATTTTGCCATTCTTTTATACTTCGAATAACAAAAATTATGTATTTCAAAAATTTGCGTAAGTATTCAATATGTAAAGTTTTATTGCAGTAATAATTGTAAACTTTGTTTTCGGTTAAAGATCATTTGCATATCGTTGATATAATTGCCGTTTCGAATGGAACATTAATGCCAGAACATTAATTTTTATGAATTTCTATTAATAAATTCAATGTAATTTTGATTAAAAAAATCTTCGTATCGATATTGAAATAATCCCTTCTATAATTATTTAATTAATTGAATCTATGAAATCACGATAGTTTACAACTCCATTTTTTTTTCTTTCATACATAAACTCAAGATAAGCCAGAAAGACCTATGGTTGATAGCCTAGACATGCAAACCCATTATTTTAAATATTTTAAAATAAATATTTTTTATATGATTATTATGTCTGAATAATGATGTTTATACAGTGAGTATTTTATTTCATTGAACACAGTTTTTGCCAATTTTAATTAATTTCATGAAATTTAACTAACTATTAGAATATTTTAAGAAAGCATTGATATGGAACAATAGAACATGTTTAATGAAATAAAATCGTCTCTATATATTAGGTCTAACGGAAAGTTCTGTCTGTTTCTATAACAACATTTTTCGACACGTAAGCACATGTTTATTAGGTGCATGTTTGGCTCTATATTTTTATCATTTAATGTACACACACTGATGTAGCAAATTAACAATAATAAAGCGGATTCACATTAGACTTAAGTGTGAAGCAATAGTGTACCCATAGCTACTGATTTATTGAAAGTGTTTGGTGAAGGTACTGTTTCTGACAGGGCATGGTACGAAAAATTTGTAACAGATGATTTCGGCCTTACTGATAAGCCATGTTCAAACGATTCTGCTATACATAATGTAATGAGTAGGGTTGAAAGATAAAAAAGACGTCCTAGACGTTTTTGTGGATATTGAGGGTGCGTTTAATAAAACAAGCAATTAAAAGATAATAAAAGTGTTCATGGAACGCGGAGTATCATCTAGTATTTCTGATTTAATTGACAATGAATTAGCCAACAGAATAGTCAAGGTTGACGCAATCAACCGATTAACTATGTGATTGATCGAGGCTGTCCACAGATTGGTGTTATCTCTATGGTACTGGACAGTCTCCTTCAATAACGGCTTAAGAGAAAATTCTCGTAGGCTGTTGCCTATGCTGACGCTATTCTGGTAAGCGGTAAGCATAAAGGTGCAATTTGTTATAGGAGACAAACTGTTCTCAATATAGGTGGTGCGAGAATGATACCCTCTCGATTAACTCGGCCAAAATGAAGATGATCCTCTTCACCAGGAAGAGAACGGTGAATTCCAAAGCACCGATGTTATTGAATTCGATGTTACAATTTAGCGAGGATGTGAAATATTGTGGAGTCACCATCGACAAGAAACTAAATTGAAAAAAAAAAAAGATATCGAACTCAAAATGAACAATGTACTGATCGCATTTTGGCAATGTCGATGAGCCGTGGGGGAAGACACGAAGTCTAAACCCACGTACGATGATGTGGCTATATACAACTGTCATGAAACTCATGTTTACTTATGGCGCAGTGGTTTGGTGACCTAGGACTAAAATAGGCTCCACCACTAAGCGGCTGTCACATCCAAGTTTCCTATATAAATTGTTATATCCCTATATTCTGAAGAAAGATAGGATGATGCAACAGGCTGCAGACTTTTCAAGGAAATCCTTTGGTACCCAAATAAAAGAACAGCCAATCTCTATCTGCTGTCCAGAGATAATTTATAACGCATCACGGCCATTATGACCGGACACTGAAGACTTAGAGCACACTTCCACAGACTGGGGATTGTAGAATCACCAGATTGTAGAGGGTGCTGTTTGGAGGACGAAATCCTTGGATATTGCGCAGCGCTTAAGTCTAGTAAAAAAGTCATATTAAGTGTGATCAGTAATGGTGGAAATCAGGAACTACCTGCCTATCTTGATAAATTGTGCTGGCTGTGTTGATACATGGTCTCAGATATCCTGCAAAAAGCAAGCATTAGGGGCTTACGAGGCTTATGTGTTTCTACGCAATATACGCACCTCCAACAAAATCGTAACCGAAGAAAACATTTATAGAAGGTCTACTTAAATGAAATGGAATCAATTTGACGAAGGATATGATTGGAAAGTGAAAGTTAATGCAATACAATGAAGATTGAAGCTTCAGAAAGAAAGAACTAAATATATTTAATATATGTGGAAAGAAGCGCGGAGAGGGAATGAGGGGTGGGTGGAAGACTTTTTTTTCACAAAAAATTATATATATATATATAGAAGGCTACAGAAAAAGAGGGAAACATACGTTTTAAGAGTTGAAATGTGTGGAGAATAAAATGCAATGGAGCCGCGATGGGTGAGCGGTCAAGGCGTTGGTAATGGAAATTCACTTGTCGCGGAGTTCGGGTTCGAATCACAGGGCAAAGAGATATTTCTAACGAACTATACATGCCCTGGGTCCATGGATGTTGTGTTCGTCCTTATCTTAGATAAATGAGTTATATATATATATATACAGTTTCGTTAGTGGCTGAATGGAATTACCCATGCCAATAATATCCTTATTACATCATTCCTTAACCTTAATATCCTTCCAATCATCCTTCCCTAAAAAAATCTGACGTCTTGACGTTGGTTGTTAAGTGCTCAGTATACAAAGGAGAAGACCAACCGTAGTAACAAATTTTTGGTTGTATTTTGTTAATTTAAGAGGATGCCAATAAAGGCCTTTTTTTAGTAACAAACTCAATTATGTGTGGTACAAAATGACTATGATAATGATAGATGGGCTTATATAAGGAAGTAGCAAATTTTTACCTTAGCAAAAGTGATCTAAAGTAGAGGACACATATAAGCAAATGTTTTTGGATCTGAAGGCAGTGTATAATGAAGAGAAAAATTAGTAGAGTAGTTGTGAAGAATCATGAAGTTAGTGTCGATTTGATGAGAGTACATAGAAAACGAAGGAAAACGTGGATTTCAGTGTTCCAGAAAAAAATATAGTGTGAATGGAAATCATCCCATCCTATTCTCATTCGCACTATAAATTTATGTTGATTTAGGAAGGAAAGAAGACCTATGATATACCGAACGAGATGAAATTAAAATAATACTTGTCTGGAGATATTACCACCTCCCTCCTATAGTGAGTTGAGAATAAAAGACAGAAACAGATGTACTGGACGTTGAAGAATGAACCAAAACCATAAGGAAATAAGAGACTATTTATACGGTATGTTGAAATAGAATTAATAATGCGATGGAGGAGATAATAATTTGAAGTTAAAATAAAATAATAAAACATGCTACAAGAGTGTGTGAATGATTTGAGAAGGAGTAAGCCAGGGCTATCCGCTGAACTCTGTTATTTAATTTATATATGTATTCAATTCACTTTTGCATAGGCGTGTGAAGTGGTGATTGCTATATGCGGACGATAAGTTATTAGTTAGAGACTGAACTGGAAAAAATGATATCCTTCAGACTGTGGAAATACATAAGAATGAGAAAGAATAGAGTGTGATTGTAAGAAAAATAAAGAGGATAAGTTTCAAAGATAGGGGAAAACAGAGCGTGAGAATTCAAATGGAAGGTGATTGAGAGGGTGAAAGAATTTAAATATTTGTGTTTCATATTTGAAAGTACGAGTAGATATATCATACAGTTGCCTGATTTTTATAGGGATAATATAATGCAGCTTTTATAATTAAAGACATCGCGATTAATTTTTGAAAATTTGAAGCATCAATTTTTTATTTGTTTATTTAGTGGTTAGAATTAATGTATGTAAAATGTTGTTGAACAAAAATGATAACTTATTCAAAGAAGTTACCAAATGTATTAGTTAAATAATAACTTGCCGAATGATATAAAATCAATCATTTCTATACATAAAAAAAACTTGAAAAATTTTCTGTTATAAAAATTATATTACAATATTATTTTATGTGGTTTAATAAAATAATATTTACTGTATAAAATCATATAAGAAATTAAATTGTATTTTGTAACATTTATCTTTTTGGACGCTTCCAATACTGTACGATATCTGTAAACATGTATTTGTTCAGTCGAATAATAATAATTAAAATTATTATGAACAAATAATTCTAGTAAGCAGTGGCAAATCAGATTCTTTCAATTCAACGTCAAAATGTCACAAAATTCTTCGTGTTCATAAAACCTAAACCACTCCATTATAAAAATAATAAACCGCGATGCCTTGCCGTTGCAACAACAATAACAACAACAACAACAGCAACAACAACAAAAACCAATTCAGCGTGGACAGCAACGGCTGTTTCGACTGCGATTACGTCCAGAAGGTAAAGGGCCGTTTCGGGCTAGCCTGGATCGCCGAATCGCCGGACTGTCCCTCCCCGGAACCAATAGGCTGGCAGGTAGAGTTCCTAGACACCCCCTCAAAAGTGGAACAAAAGTGCTTGGAGATGGTGCACTGGATTAACTGTCCCCCTTTGCCGCACTGCGATCCCTGTCCGCCCGGTGAGCTTTGCTGCTTGACAGGATCAAAGCCCAAACAAGCTCTGACGCGCAACACGAAGTGCAGTTGCTGCAAATCTCAACAGGATTCAGCTCCAGCGGATTCGGCGTCTTGCTGTAAGAAGAGCAAAACGAAGAAGAAGTGTAGTTGTTCTTCTTCTTCATCATCCAGGCAAAAGAAGTGCTGTTGTTCGAGCTGCGGTGGATGTAGTAGGAAGAGATCTCCCAGTACACAGAGATGCAGTTGTAACGAATGAAGTAAAATACTTTTAATACCAAAAGATAATGCTGCAAGAGGTTTGCGCGCAAAAATGTTAATGTACTAAAAATTATTGTTATTTGCCAAGTAGAGGAAAGTCTCGTGGATTAAAAATGCAGCAAAGCATAAACGTTGGATGATAATATAAAAATGCAGTTTTTATTTCGCCTTTACTTCCAAAACAATAAAACTTTGCCTATACAATTCCTCTTATTCTTATGAACTTAAATAGATAAAAAAACCTCTGATGGTTTATTACATTGTTTTTTCTTTGTCCTAACTAACCTAACCTAATATACATCCATGTACATTTTATATACACAGTGATCAACATTGATTGCAGATTGATAGATAGGCAACCAATATTGGTACAAGTGATCATATGAAATGAAAAATCGTTTTAATCTGCATTGGTATTAAATATAGTAATAATAATGCAAATTGAATAATATTGGTATTAAATAATTAGTGGTAATTCAAATCTAACTGCATTACCATTAAACAAATACAAACAATGCAATTCGATTTGAATAATTATTAAATATTTCATGTTATTGCTATTCAATTTGCTCTACTAGTATTAATATATTACAATCTAATGAAACTCTATTAAAGTATTACATTTAATGGTCATTAAATAGTGCATTATATTTTTATATAAATAACATATATTTTTTGTCACATTATACCCTTTCACATTCCCTTGAATGTAATGTTGTGTAATCTTCACAGTTTATTAACTACTTTAAAAATGTTTCAGAATTTGAATACGTTTAAGTCATTCAAAGAGAATGCAGAGTGATCAGCAATGATTGTAGACAAGTTAATTTTCTCGCTGAAAAATCTGGGGAGTAATAATATTTAACACTAGCGTTTAGCGTCGTAATTTTCCATTGCGTTGTTAAAATCGAATGCATACCCTAAACGAATTTAAAGCAACGATTGAAATAGAGGCAAGGAACATAAGTTCGGAGCAACTTCAACGTGTGTTTGGGGAACATTGTTTGCTACACTAATGGCAATTTAGGGGATTTTTATTTCATATGATCAGTTGTACCAACTTGAGTAATCGGTTGCCGATCTATCAATCTGCAATCATTGTTAATAATTCTGTATTAAAAATAATAAATTAATAATTTAATGAATCATTTAATGACAATTAAACGTAATGTATTACTCCAATAAATCGTAATGCATTGACATTTAATTTTAAATTGTCGTTATTTGTTTAATGTCAATGCAATTCGATTTGAATTGAGCTGAAATTGTTATGTTTCTGGAATTTTCATCTTTTCGCCAATTTCTAAAATTTTAGTTAATGGTTATGGGAATTAAGTTCCGTACATTGCGCCGTCTAATAGATAAAAATAATAATTTGAACAATTTATTTTCAAGATATAATTATTAAACTTCCAGAAGAGAATTATTAGTTCAACAGGTAAATATCCCTTATTTTACCCACTTTAACTGAGCAATTGATGATTAGTATTTTTTCCGTTATTGGCGTACTAATATAATTATGCTAAAAAAAATGTATAAAAAACATGTATCTTCTTTTGATGGATTGTGATTCCAAAATTTCCTATATTTTGTTCTCATACAAAATATAATATGGATTAGCATACTGAAGAGTGAAAATTGTAGACTCTAACGTTTGGATTTGAGAATATACTTTACTTAAAATATTTAACTTTGTACCACTGATATTTTATTTGGTGACTATAGTTTCATTATTATCAAACTTTCAGCATTACTTTCACTTTCATTATTATGAAACTTTCAGTTTTATAATAATGATTTTAAGATTTTTAGTAAAGTGTATTCTCAAATCCAAAACGTTAGAGACTACAATTTTCACTCTTCGGTACCCTGATCCATATTATATTCTCTATGAGAACTAAATATAGAAAATTTTAGAACGACAATCCATCAAAAGATATATGTTTTTTTATACATTTTTTTAACTTTAAGTTTGATAATGACACACTATAACTATAAGTCACTAAATAAAATATCAGTTGTACAACCAAAGTTGAAGTATTTTATTAAATTATAATACACCATGCCGTAACTATTAAGAAGTTAAAGAATATCAACACTTTTTTTCTAAATTAAAGACAAATAATTTTTAGTTTCTAATTTCAATAATAAGTAAACATATATGTCCTACTAGCTGCTAATATTGCTGCTGTTGAGCGGATTTCAATTTTTGAAATGTTTTCAATTTAGATGAACAATGCGCAGTGGAACGAATCCTTAAAAATAAGGATATTCGTCATTACACAAAGATCAGCAAAATTGAACAATTCCTACCAAAATTAATAGACTACATTCCATAATATACGAAAATAATTACATTTTCTGATTTACAATGATAATTATAATTTATTATGTCGACAACTAAGACATTTATTAAAATATATAACATCTATAAAATTTAAAATGCAAAGTTCGTTTATTTTAATTTTATTTGAAATGGTATATTAATTCTAGATTTCATATGAAGTTTTCTCGACTTGTGCATATACAGTAAAATCCGCAATATTTCAACTATTAGAAACCATTTTCTAAGTCATTGTGGTGATTCATGACAATTTATGACCATCACCAGAATCGTGTATTAAATTAAAATACAATTTATCCAATCTGCAAACATTTCTGGAACTATATAAATGTAATATAAATATTTTGTCCGGTTGAAACATATTAATCAAAACAAAAATACCAGCCCTTGAAAATATTTTTGAAATTTCAGCAGTTAAAACAAAATAACAATATTTATTGGCATTTTAGCATACATCATAATACATAATATACATTGTCACATGTCTACCTTCAGTCTTTTCTTCTTCTCTTTTTCTCCCACCCCAGCATTACCATTTTTCCCTTTCATCCGATCCACACCTAGCTCTGGCCAGAGTCACCTTCTCCTCCTTTCTCAAATTGTTAGCCGTAAGGTACTCTGACCAAAACCGAACTTGGTATCTCAAATACAAAAAATAGTACAAACTTCCTTGAATCGTTCTTTGTCTCTCTTGTATTTCCACTTCCTCATTCATGCTGCTGTATCTATACCTTTATTCGACCACTTATTTACTGTGCTTACTGCCGTCCCTCTCTGTTCATATTTTTTGTCTTTCTCTATACCACTGGCTTATTTCATTGTTCAAACATGCTCTCTATACATTCGTCACCAATAGTTCCTCTCACAACATACTATTTTTTTTTTCAAATTTTATCATCAACTTACATGCTTCTACCTTCTAACTAAGAATGTTGTTTCTTGAAGCAGAATATAATCAGGTGTAGACCTTTCAACACCTAAGATTTGCCTTAGATGCTTTCAATACAATCATACATTTTCATGTTTCCGCGCCATACAATAAAAGTGGCTTTTAGCACGCATCTCATTGCGTATAAATAAGTCACCTTAAAATTACCCAGTTATTCTCACCAGTGTAAATATTTGGCCTCTTGCCCCCCATCCCTTTCTAAATCCATCTTGTAATTCCGACACGATGTCTTTCTCCTCTGTTTCCCTCTCCATGGGATTCATAATTATGGTCATGGAGATCTTATAACCCACAGACATAAGCGTTATGCCCCCTAGGAAATTTATCTCGACCTGTCCATATTACATTCACCAACTCTCTAAATTTGCTATTCCTCTCCTGTCCTATTACTCTTCATATTTCTCTTCAGGCCGTCTAACCCCGTCGATTTTGCATTTCTTATTTCTGCAAATGCTCTCTCTATTTTCTCCTCTCCGAATTTCTCCATTTTCGGACCTCTTGTCACTCCCATATTTACTGTACCCCCATTCATGTTCCTACATTTCTCCGCCCAATCCTTTAATGACACTCCTACCGGATTAATTGGATTCCGTCATTCAGATTTTTTTGTCTCAACTGACCGATCCTCAATTTTACTTTCAGGGGTATATGGTTCGAGCTCAAACCCTTTTCCACTCTTATACTTCTTAGATCCATCCTATTCATTCCTTTTGCTGTAACATAATCTATAACAGACGACCCTTTCCTATATACGTCTTTTTTTCCATCCCAACCCCCATTCGAACAGCCGTTCAGTATCTCCCACTCCTCTTCCAGACATCAACTAAACAATATCCTTCCTTCATTATTTATGCGAATGTCTTACTTTTAACTCTCCTTGGTCACTTATTTCCTATCCTATTTCTCACATTCTTGCATTAAAATCTCTCCTATTATATAAGTAGGAAGGTTCTTATTGTTTGCGGCGTGGGATGAGAGAGAATAGATAGGATACTAGTCTGGTGCATGGAGACAAGAAATACGCAGTTGCGTGCGTATATAACATAAAGTCTAAATAAATAATAATCACATTATCCATCTTCCATCTATAGGGGACCGTGATGAATATTTGCTCTAGAGAAAATACAGTAATATTTGGCTAATAGATAAATTCTCTGACATCCAAGTACTTATAAAAGCAACATATAGTTTAACTTGAAACAGGAGAGCACAAAAATTACCTAAAACAAACTCACCTTTTTTGTGCTCTCTTATTTCACTAGAGTTGTGAGTGTGATTTCCTCCTAGTTTAGGAGACTAATTTTATTTAACTTTTTGTGTTCGTAAAAACAACGACGTTATTTTTATCCATTTATAAGCATTATAAAAAATAAAAAAAAATCTGTATTTCTATACTAGTTGGTTTTTGGCATAAAACCAAGTGCGGATCTAAGAATTGTAATACCTTTCCTTCAAACAAAGAAATTTATGAAAATAAATTAATAAAATATTTTCAATCATTCGACAAACATCAATTTACTTATCCAACAGACGTAATAGAAGAAAATATACTATTTAATAAATTTCTTTAATTCACACATAAACTTAATTGGAATACAGTCATAACGCAAAATGTTTGATATTTCCAGTGAAATTTGTTATTATATTCCTGGTTTGGTTTTTACATCACCCAAGTTTTTGGCTTTGTTGATATATGTTACATTGCTGAAACCAAAGAGTACCATGCTGTACATGCATATTTTCAAAGTGTAAGAGCAGTTCCATTAATATCGATAAGATATTTTCTTGAAGTATCCTGAGGAACAAATCTACAGCCAGATAGTTTCAATGAAAATCGGATCTACATTATTCTAGCCTACGGTACTCATCAAGACATTCCTTCATAGACTTGTTATTTGAGCTTTATTGATTCGTTGTAGATTACTGTCTGACTAGTAATTGGCATTATGATGATTCAATTGCGATTTGGAAATTAGTAAGCTAGTGAAGATTATTTCTCTTAGCAATGTCTCGACAATATAGTAGAAAATAATCATCGTATAATTTAGTGGTTTTAGGTAACTATTATATACGAAGTGTGTTTAAAAAGTAAGGTGACAATATATTTTTATGAAAAAATATTTATTTATTTATTCATCAATATTTATATTGTCCCCTTCAAAGTAATCCCCCTTTAGATACAATGCTGACGCTTTTTCCAGTCCTCAAAGCACGTTTTATTATAGCTTTGAGCTCCTCCAGCGATGCAGTTATTGTTTCATCAATCGTTGAAAATTTCCGTCCTTTCATAGGTCCTTTCAGTTTTGGGAACACGAAAAAAATCGCAGGAGGGCAAAACCGGTTAATAATAATAATAATAATAATATTTATTGCCAGTGTAAGTAAATGTACAATACAATTAATACATCACAACATGGGAATACGTCAATAGAAAAAATATACAGATATAATCTAATTAAGAGCTAATGATTTGTTTTGGAAGTCAAATATTCCTTTATATTATATGGCTCCAGTGCGCAGAGCATATTGAACAATGTACGTTTGAATTTCGATAGTTTTTCAATGTTTTTGATGTCTTGTGGTAAATGGTTATAAAACTTTACACAACTGTAAAGTGGGCCTCGTTCAAACATGGACAACCTATGCAACGGGTATGCGTAAGATATACCATGTCTTGTGTTGTGTTTAGTATTAAGTCTGAACTCATTGAAGAGTGATTTGTGCTTATATACAAATTTAACACACTCATTGATATAGACTGCGGGAGCAGTCAGTATGCCTAGTTTTTTAAAAACGCCTTTGCAGCTGTCTCTTTGCTTCATTCCACACAATATTCTCACTGCCCGCTTCTGAGCTACAAAAATATTATTAAAATGTGTGCTATTACCCCATAGTACAATCCCATATTTGAGATGAGAATAGAAGTTGGAATAATAGAATGTTTTGGCAATATATGCATTTGTACCCGTTTTCAATATTTTGAGACCATAACAGGATTTGTTTAGTTTTGTCTCTAGCTTCTCAATATGTTGCTTATAGCTTAAGGTTTCATCAATGATTATACCAAGAAATGTTGCGTTAGTTTTAAATTCAAAAGTAGTATTATTTAATTTGATATGTGTCGGAGTTGTTAGAGATTGATTTGTTTTGAACAGGATGGTATTTGTTTTGTCAGCATTTAAGACGAGTTTATTTTGTAAAAACCAGTTATAAATATCTTTCAGTACTGTATTACCAGAGTTAATAATATCTACATATGTATTACCAAACAGTAACATGTTGCAGTCATCTGCATAACATGTGATTTTACTGTAGTCATTCATAGCGTATAATATATCATTTAAATAGATGATAAAGAGAAGAGGTCCCAAAATACTTCCTTGGGGAACCCCCATGCCTGTATGCACCAAATCTGATATGGTCTCTTGCTCTCCATCTTTTAGTTTGACGGACTGGATACGACCATCCAAATAAGACTCAAACCACTTATTTGGAATTCCTCGTATACCATAATGATTTAATTTAATAATAAGTATTGAATGATTCAGCGTGTCAAATGCCTTGGATAAATCTAGCATGACACCGCATACCATTTCTTTTTTATCCAGAGCAGTTAACACGGAATTAATGAATTGAAATAGGGCTGTATCAATGCTTCTGCCACAAGTGAATCCATGTTGATTGTTGCTGAACAGGTTATTTTTTTGAAAAAAGGCAATTAAACGTTTTGACATTATGGTTTCAAATATCTTAGAGAAGGTACTTAAAATGGAAATAGGTCTGTAGTTGTTGAAGTCATCTACATTTCCTTTTTTATGTATTGGAGTAATGATGGAATATTTTAATTTGTCGGGATAGGTACCAGTTTCCAACGAGGTATTAAATATATCAATGTCAGAGAATTTATACAGTTTATGCAATGTTTAATCAAAGTTATTGGTATATCATCATAGCCACTACTTCTTTTGTTCTCCATGTTATGAACTATATTCTGTACTTCGAATTGAGTGACAGGTTCAAAAAACATTGTGTTGCTATTCATTGGTATGCTACACTCATAGGAGTTACTATTAAATATCATATTTTGGTTAAGAATATTTTGCGCAGTATTATTGAAATAATTATTAAAATCATTTGCTAGTTTGGCCGTATTACTAGATTTTGGTAGGATGCGCTGCTTCTTGTTATTAGTTCCTACAACGTCATTGATTATTTGCCAAGCAACTTTTGATCTATTGGAGGAATTATTAAGTTTGTTTTCATAATGTGAACACCGTTCTTTGTCCAGCAGATATTTGTCCCTGGAAACTTCCTGTTTTAGAATAGGCTTATATTCGGGCATGTATTGGGAAATGGTTTCATAAATATGTATTCGGTTCTTTGACATCTTTATTTCATTCGAGTTAAATTTAAAAGATTGTTTATTATTTTGTTTTATTTTCTTCAAAGGGAAGTGTTTATTGACATACATTATAAATGTGTTATTGAAATTGGTATATTTATAATTAACGTCAGATGTTCCGAAAACAGTTGGGAAAAGTTCACTTTGTATGTCCAATAAAAATGTATCCAATGCTTGCTCCGAATATACCCTAACTTTACAGTAGGATTGTTTTGGTTCCGGCATTATATCTAGCTTTTGCGTTATAATCTGAGCTTTATGGTCAGAAATAAATGAATTGATAACTTTAGCATGATAATCATGGCAATTACCATTTACAATAATGTTATCAATACAGGTGGCTGTTCCATTATAATGTATACGTGTTGCTTGGCTTATTGTTAGAGTAGCATTGTAGGCTATGAGTAAATTTTTAAACTCTCTAGTATCATTTGAATTTGAAGAGGTGTTTATGTTAAGGTCACCAGCAATGAAGTACAGCCCATTGGCTGATGTCACATAATCTAGAATTTCTTCTAGTTTATGTATGGTGGCTGAGGCATGATTGCTGTTTTGTTTTTGGCCAAAAAATGTTTCACAAGCAACGATGAATGAGCAGGTGCATTATCGTGATGCAAAAGCCATGCATTATTTTTTCACAATTCCGGACGTTTTTCGTATTGCTTCTCGCAAATGGCGCATAACTTCAAAGAAATACTCCTTATTGACCGTACGACCTTGAGATAAAAGCTCCTGATGCAATACGCCACGGTAATAGAAACAAACAGTGAGCAAAATATTTGATCAGACTTTTCATGCTTTTTTCGGTCTTGGCTCTCCTGGGTGCTTCCATTGGGATTCATCACCAATTATGACAACTTTGAGCAAATCAGGATCATCACTGACTTCATTCAAGAGCACCTGAGCGATGCTCATACGACGGTTCTTCTGATAAAAATCCAGAAGTTTCGGAACAAACTTCGCTGACACACGTCTCATGCCCAAAACATTTGAAAAATGCTACGAGCCGACTGAAAATCACATCCTTAGCAACTTCTCTTATGGTAATTCGACGATTTTCAAAAACAATTATCTTCACAGCTTCAACGATGTCATCTGTTATTGATATGCTGGGGCGTCCAGTCCAGAGCGAGGTTCGTAGTTGGCATCTTCTCGGCCATCTTGGAACAGTTTGTACCACTTGTAAACATTTTTTGCTTGCAGACTCACCGTACGCACCTGTCAACATTTCAAGTGTTGATACCATTTTTCATACAAAATTTGATGCAAATTCTTTGCCCCATTTTTTATAATAATAGAAAATCGCCGAGCACAACAATTTTAGCTTATTTATCTATATAATCATCTTTATTGTAAAATTTACATATGGTATAATACAATATATTTTATGTCACATTCTTTGTAAATGGCCATCAACCATCGGTCTTTTAGCCATTACAGGGCAATATTTTGAAACAAAATATTACACTGTCAAATGAAGAAGCAAGTTGGCATTCTATATCGAAAAGATAGATAGATAACTACATAAAATTGTCAATGAAGTACCAACAGAGAAGATTGTTCACAATTAATTTGCGAAAAAAATATTGAAAAAAAAGTGCGTGAATATAACACCCCAAGAAGCCGTTGAAGACTTTTAAAAGCATGTTTCTACTATTTAAACTACAGAGTAAAGAAAATATTCCCAAAATTAGTTTCAACGTATAAAAAATGACGAATATTTCTAAAAGCAATTAAACACTTTTGGAAGCAAAGTATTTAATTGCTAATTCGTTTCTGTTTCACTTTTTGTAAAAACTTAAACGGTAACCTTCGTATTAGTAGATTTTTATTACTTAATAATATCTATTATAATATTGTGAACTACCAATTTTCTTTGTTTCACTCTTAATATTTTATTAATGCTAAGTAGACGATATCGATAATCCATTAAATGTTTTTGGTTTTTTTGACGGAAATTTTATAAATATCTCTTGCGTTATTGAATTACGTAAAGGGAATAATGAAATTTATTCAAGTGCACATTCGCATGTTAATCGCTCAATTTTAATTGTAACTTTTAGCAATTGCCAAAAATGTTCGCTAATAAAAATGACATAAAATTTTCTATGAATAATATTTACATTGAGTGAATGATAAAAAGTGCTATAAAACGAAGGTGATTTTCGCAGAGAAAGGCAACGAATTTTGTTTTTGCAACAGAGAAGAAGGATGAAGGTCTTTCCAATTGTTTTCTTTTTCGCATTCGTCGTTTTCGACAATGTTGATTGCCAGGGTGAGTTTTTTGGTGGAATTTTGAGTGAACACGATAAATATTCCGCGCGTTAATAATGTAATCGTCAATATTATTTAATGCAACCGTTTCAAGAATAATTTATCTAAAATATTGGTTTGGGTTTTCACAAAAAGTCACAAATTTTAGTAAGTAGAGAGAGTAAGATGTTTAGATAATCTACAGGTTGAATGCTTCATTGGTTATTTTCTGGTAGAAAATTTAAGTAAAATAATGTATTGTTGCTTATACTTAAGTGTTATATTTCGAGTGTACATAAGAAAATAAAAAAATACTATAAAGTAAATATTCAGTTTTTATGAATATTTACTTGAATCTGCAAATAAGTACAAGATATGTAAGTCAAAATATCACAGTATCTAAAGAGGAAATAAGTTATTAATTAATTATTTTCAAATTCTTTTTATTTAATTTATTAAGTGTTATGTCATGAATCATAAGTACATGTATAATGCATATTTTACAAGGTGGCGTAAGATTGCCACGAAGTTCACTATCCCAGTTATTTAGAAATATACAAAAAAGTTGCTTAAATAATTTGTGGCTTCACATTTTAAAATTAGTTTCATATATACAATATGTCCAACAATTACGTAACGTATCATATGTTTTTTAATAAAAAAAATGATAATTTTCGGTTCTAAGTTTAAAAATAATAATTTTTGATTATGTTAATTTTTAATATTTTAAAAGTTATAAACAAATGTAAGTAGAAATTGATAGATGTTTAAAGTCCAATATTTCAAAAATGAAAAATCAAATAGGCATTCTGTCAACTCTATATAATGGCAAAAATACTCAATAATAAAAGGAATACTCGTTTTTTCACCCATTACACTGATATAAAATTTCATTTGTTTTAATTCACGCATTTGAAGGTTATGATTTTTTTTTTCGAAACGTTAATTTTTCCAAAAATATTTAAATACTTAAAAAAATATTAAATTTAGGCGTATGAACATATTATGAAAGTTAACTTTATTTTTGATGTACAATCTTAAAAAATATAAAATATGGGGTATTCCATTAGAAACAAATTAACTATGATACGCCATGCTTTTATGGGACACCCTGTATATTTGAAACTAATTTTAAAATATGGTCCTAATAGATCTATCAGCGAAAGCTGATTTAGAAACAAAATAAACCATTTAGCCGTAAATTCATGTAGTCTGAAAACCCGATAGATACCTAGTGAATAATTAAATACTTGTATCATGTGTATTAAAATTGTTTATGTATTTATTTCGCGCATTCATATTTTTTTCAAATTCAATAACATTCAAAATTTTTAGATTTTTTATTTCTTAAAAAATGTGATAACACGCTAAATATTTGTTGATTAACTGTTTTCTTTATATTTTGCATGCGTCATTAAATCTCGATTGTTATATGAAAATACATTTAGGTTAAGAATTAAATGTGTTATTAAATGTCAAAAAAAAAAAATCAATTATGAATTGCACGTTTCAATCACAACCTGCTCCAATGATAGATTATAAGCGAAGCTTCTAATTTTGTACTTTGGATTGAAATTGTTAAAAAAAAAAAACAGATAGGGATACAATTTATTATACGAAAATAGAAGAACAATTAATTTTCCATCGAAATAGAAATTATCAAATGGAAAAGAATATTTACTCACTTAATCACAGTTATTTAAATAAATTAAATAAAAATGACTTGAAAATAATTAAAATAAAATAAATAAAATAAAATAAATAAATCTTTATTAACGGAATACACCTTTTACAAAAAAAATATAATAATAATAAAGAATTAGTAATATATAATGTAATTAACTACAATTATGTACTATGGTCGCATTCCTTTTTTTTAACAATACTTAGGAATTCACTTAAGGAGTTGTAAAATAAATCGACATTAGTCGTTACATTTAAAGCATTGGCTGTCCGCATGAATCGTGTAATAGGAGAATAGTAACCATAGTTCGTTTTATGAAAAGGCAAGCTAAAAAGTGTTGAGTTGCGCAATTCACGATGATCAGTGTTATAGTAAAAACCTATTCGTGAAAGAAGAGTAGGGCATACAACAAATCCATTCAAAATTTTATACAAAAAAGACATGTCTGCATACAATCTTCTACAACACAGAGAATCAATGTTAAATTCATTTTTAATATTACCAGTACTATAACCTAGCTTAAAACCTAAATCAGCTACAAATTTATTTTGAACGTGCTCAATAGTTTTAATATATGTCGCTTGATATGGACTCCATACGCAGGACGCATATTCCAAATGCGAGCGGACATATGCAAAATAAACAGTTTTAAAGGACAACACTGACAGATCTCTGGACACACGTTTAATAAAACCTAACATTTTAATCGCGCGATTACATATATAATTAATATGATATTCAAAGCTAAGGTTTGACGAAAACCAAACGCCTAGGTCCTTCATCATATTAACCTTAGAGATATAAGTGCCATCGATATGGTATCTAAAGTCACACGTTACTTTCTTACGTGAAAATGTAAGATATTTACATTTATCAATGTTAAAATGAAGACCGTTTAAAACACACCAGCTAGTCAATGAAGAAATATCATTTTGAAGTAGCTGACAATCTTCGGCACTATGAATTTCTCTAAACAGTTTTAAGTCATCGGCAAACAATAAAAAGCTAGAATTTTGTATGGAAGCAGCTATGTCATTAATGAAGATCAGAAATAACAAGGGGCCGGAATGCGAACCCTGAGGTACACCGAAAGGAACCCAAAAAACATTCGAGAGGTAGTTTTTAATTTTTACACATTGTGTACGACCTTCGAAAAAGCTTCGAAACCAAGAGACAATTGACTGATTGAACCCAAATGCCTTTAATTTAGTCAACAGAATATTATGAGAGACTTTATCGAAGGCCTTTGAAAAGTCCAGATATACTGTATCAATCGAACGCCTATTTTCAAGAGCATTGATAATAATATCTTGAAAGCACAAAAGATTGGATGTGGTAGACCTACCGATACGAAAGCCATGTTGTTCCTCAATAATTACTTGTTTAGTCATCCATTCAAGTTTAACCGAAATCAGTTTATCAAAAAGTTTAGGTATACAAGATTGTATCGTAATGCCTCTATAATTGCTGATATTATCTCTTTTGCCCGATTTGAAAATAGGAGTTACGTAGCTTCTTTTCCAAATGTCCGGAAAAGAACTGTTATTTAAAGAATAATTAAAAATTATGTAGAGAGGGGTGGTTATGGAATAAATGCAGGATTTAATAAAGATAGATGTAATGCCATCCGGTCCTGAACAAGAATTTATTTTCAGGGTATCAATTGCATTAAATATCTCACTTTTGGTAATAGACCAGGGTATATCCAAAACCTCTTTTTCATGCTCAACATTAAATGTGGATAAATTTGACATGACATCATAGTTATATACCGACGAAAAAAAATCTGAAAATAGGTTTACAGTCTCCAAACCAACTCTACTAGATTTATTATCGTAGTGCATTACCTCCGGGTAAAAAGAATCGCTATTAGTTGCTCTTACAAAATTCCAGAATTGCTTGGGATTATATGAGATATTAGAATTAACAGAATTAATGTAATTATTATATAAGTTGTTTCTTAAATTATCACAAGCAGTACGTAGTATTTTAAATTGACTATAATTGTAAGAAGTTTGACAGCACTTATATCTCTTATGCGCTACTTTTTTCTCATAAATAAGGCGTATTAGTTCAGTGGAAAACCATAGTGGGTATGACAATTGCTTTACTCGCTTTATAGGTGTAAAAGCATAAATAACATCTTCAATGACATTGTAGAAACAATCTAACATAACATTGATATTAACACATTTGAATAATTTTTCCCAATCGACCGATGCCAGATGGTAATTTATAGCACTATAATAAATTATTTCCACATTTAGCTTTGTGACTTTTGACTTACGTTACGTAAGTACGTTAAACAAATATACATTAAAACAACTACTTTCCGGACAAATACCTCGCCGGACATTGAATTACATAATGTACACCTGCTGCAGCATATAAATAAAATATTGCATAATGCAACAAATTTTGAGAAAAACATGATTACGAGTAAAACGCGTTTAAAGTTTTATATGAGAGGTTTATATTAGGGTATTTAAATATAGAGAGATAATATATGTAAGTGCTTAAATTACTTCGAAAAAACAAAAAAAAAAAAAACAAATAAAAATGTGTAAAATTTGAAACTAAATTTCAACTTTAGTGGGCATTTAAATGTTAATGTGAAGTAGTATCAAAATTTTATTTACACCACGATACTCTGAAAATATTTCTCTTTACATCCATGAAAATTGCACATATAAAACGATCCGCTTTTATGAGTTATGCTTTTTTTAATCTTCCGAGTCTCTCGAAATTGTAAGCGCGTTTTCGGGAATGCATGGACGAGATGACGACAGTCACTCGATGTGCATAAAATATGTATGAAAAGTTGTGATCTGCGTGTACTAAAAAAATTCATAATGCATGAAATTGAATCCTTTCGGATTTGAAATTTTCATGGACGTATGAAGGAAGATGTGAAGATTATCGTAGTGTAAGCAGATTTTTGACGCCACTTGGTTGATAGATTTCACTTTTAAGTTGAAATTTCATTTATAATTTTACACGATTTTACTTATTTTATTTTGAAATAATTAAAGTATTGAATTAAAGAATCGTAGGATTATTATGATCCCCAAAGTGTATACTTTTCATATGAGAAATCAAATTCATTCTATTTACAATAAACTACACAAAAAATATTTTCATGTATGTTAATATTATATAAAAATACTAATTTTGAAATTGTTCAAGTTTTTTAATTAATTATGGAATATTTACACTTTCAATAGCAATCAGGATTTGTTTACCTAAGTTTTAAAATGTCTGAAATACGATCATGTTAATAGAACATTAACATATTTAGTTTCATTTTTGCCTTACCCCACTACCGGTTGACCGGCAGGAAAAAAAATTATAGCATAGTGCGGCGGATGCGTTGCGCTAAAAGACAAAAAACTACATAAGGACTGCAATTACCGCGAAATCCTTGTAAGGACATATTAAACAAACCATATAGAATCAATTTTGTCGAAAAAAAAAATCGTTTTTTTAACCGAGATTAAATAAATGTCCCATTAAGGCCCGCTTCTACAATTGATAGTTACACTTTCGGTAATTTAACGTAGAGTCAAACCTTGGGAGGTGATTCTACAATTGTGAGGTAAAGCGTTATTAGGACGAACGGAGTGGTACCACTCCGGTATTTTCACCCGTGCTCGGAGCATGAGATAAACCTGAAGTCAGACCGAGCGCGCAGCCGCGCATCGTCCAGAACAGAAACGTCCTTAATGTTTTGGTTGGTTATGACTCGCTCGTATTGTGGATTTTTGCTTTGTTTTATTGTATTGTTAGTGATTTTAGTGTTTTGTTAAATTTTATATTGTTAGTGTACATCGTGTTTAGAGCTTTTTTAGTACAAGTTCAGTTATTTGTATTTCATAAAATAGGTTATGTTAGATTGCTAAATATTAGCTTTTATTCGGGGCTATTACGGACAGAAAATGTTAATTTTAACGTGTATGTTATCATCACAGTCTAAGCAGCTATTGTAATAAATATGTATTAATAAAATGTGAAATTAATTAATAACGTACATGTTAAACTTATTAAAAATGATTTCTTTTTATAGGGGTTACTGAAGGGTGAATGCATAACGTGAAAATATTATTATCATCGTTTAGGTTGTTTTTAACTCTTGTTAGAAACATGCATAATATTAGATAATTTGTTCATGTCAGTTTTAATATTTTTATTGGAACTTTAAAATTGGAAATAAATGTATAACCAATCAAATTTAAATAACTGTATATTTTTTATTGTTTTGAAGTCAAAATTATTAATTATTTATTGTTGTTACATTAGAAATAGTTGGTTGATATATTTATCTATTTTATAAATTAAAAATTATCTAGTTATTAATATCTATGGTATTCTTCAATTCTTTTATTTTAAATAGCTGTGACCAAGTGAATAAATCATTTTTTCTATTGTATTTGAAAATCGTTTTGAAATCTAAATTAGATTTTTAATACCGTTTTATATAGTTTTGAAATTAAATTTATATTCTTTATGGTATTTATCAAATTTAACCACTAAAGAAAACTGTATTTTAGAATTTTAGTAGTTGAGCTTCCGACCGCAGTTGGCGCGATTATTTATAGAGTTGTCAACATTCACCATCTCGACTAAGTTTTCTATGGTTTTGACGCCAGCTGACCAGCTGGTCGCGCATGCGTATTTTTGTCAACTGATTGGTAAATTTGAAACGATTGTAGAATCGGATCGCTGCTTACTAATCAGTTAAACTAAAATACTTAATACCGAAGGTCTACGCTGCCAAAGCTATTACTATCAATTGTAGAAGTGGCCCTAAATGGTTTAGTCTTCGATGGATTTATATCGCTGTTGCACAAAACGATGCAGAATAATCGAAATCATAATTTAGCCCATAAAAGTCAGTTTAATAAAAAAAATCGTATCCCCTTTTTGTTACAATATCTTCAAATCTATATCTTAACTAATGATTAGTGCAATAATCAATGGATTGACTTATTTAGTGGATCAATTATAAGTATCAAATGTGTAATAAGGAGGTTTTTTAGTACACAGGAGTGAAGTGTGGTATGTAGTGATTAGTTTTTTGTATATAATTTCTGTTCTAAATTAGGCGCACACCATTGCTAACTTTCTAATTAGTTAAGCTACTTAGTAAAAATAACACGAAATGATAAAAAATGATAATAAGATTAGGACGTACAGTTTCTTGTTAATTATATAAATGATTTAATAATTATATCAACAATGCATGCATGAACGACGTTAAAAAATAATTAGTATATGATTATTCGACCAAGTTGGCATTATCTTTTAAATAAATATTAAAATATTTCCAGTTATCAAACCGTAAGATAAAATTATCAGGCATATTACACGTGAAAGTACATTTATTTTCTTGAAAATATTTCATAATGAATTACATCTTTTTTTTTTAAATTAATCAAATGTATGTGTTTTCTCAATTTATTATGATAATTACTGTTAACTTTAACACTGCGTCCCCGGAAACTAATTTAACAATTAAATACAATAATAAAAAACGTATTTGCTTTTATTTTTTATATGAATGCATTTTAAGCGACTCTGTATTTAGGCTAGAATAACAAAACTTATTATTGTTTTTAAAATATTAGAGAAATTCTAGCACTATTCTTAAATCCGTAAAATAAAAACTTTAAATTATCTACTTCGTTCTACATTATTTTAGTGTTAAAAAATGCACTGATTCATACATTTTGTTTTATTACAAATTTATACTTGTCATTATAAGAGTTTAATAATGACAAGTTAAAAGAATTTTGATTCACCAGGAAGTTGTATATTATATTAAAGAGAGAAGGAATAGCGTTAATTGATTGGTTCTCCATTTATAAAAATCAATTTTAAAAATATATTATACGTCATGATCGTGTAAAAATAAATTTAAAAATGTATGTATTTAAATTTAAACATATTACATATTAGTACACTAAAGGTCTGAGCAACATATGTGGAATATTATATAAAATGGGTATTTTAGTCGAGCCAGAAGTTACGCGTTAGAATGTCTGATCATAGAAAAGTGAAGTTGCGAATGGCTCTTCGTAGCTCCTTCTGGTGATGCGAAGTTGGTGTTTTTTTTACTTCGTCAGTATTTTCTTTGTTAGAGCTGAGGACGCATATACGTGACATTGGAAGTGATAATGAAAGTATGATGTATTTTATAAGTACCTATAGATTATATGATACTTATTATTATTTCAATTTTTCAGATTATATAATCTGTAGGATCGAACGACCTTTAATGCGGCTTCGCTGTCTGACCAAATAAATATATGCGCGCCCTGGAGCACATATCAATTGCAGTTGCTTCCGCTTGCAGAATCGTGGTTGTTTTACCAAAATTCATGAAGCTCCTATTCCAATGCCCTTGTTGTTCTTGGAACCATCCAAGAAGACGTTTAAGGTGTTGATTGGAGACCCCACAATCAACATCTTAAAGGGTCTTTCGAACTCGAGTCTACTGGGCATGATATCCGTTGGTTTTGACAGGAGAACCGGATCGATTTGTTTCAGTACTGAGTGTCCTGTCCCCGCTAAATTTTCTTCTTCTTGTCGGAGGGCGGCCTCGAGTCCCTCCTTTTGTACCAATAGAGCGGTGGGAGATCTATAATTGCCTCCATTCCCGCAGCAGGGTTCTTTTACATAGCCCCTGTGATACTTAGGCACGCTAAACGTTAAAACCTACCCAGCTTCTTTAGTGTGTCTAATTTTTGGGGTTTTGGCCACCCCACACGAGGGCGGCATAGGTGATAATGGGTGCCACTGCCGTTCTATACAGCCAGTATGTGATTTTGGGCTTCAGTCCCTAGGTTTTCCCCATTAGCCAAACATGCCCAGAACGATGCCGTTGCTTTGGTCATCATTTTGTCGACGTGCTTATTCTACATCAGTTTGGCATCTAGAAGTACACTTAGATACTTCACTTCGTTGGAAAGGTTTATTTCTCCTTCCTCTATTCCTACGCGTTAGTGTCAGCTCTAACCATTCAAAAAGTGACGCAAGTCCATTATCAAAATTGAGGAACATGGAAAGAGATTTGCAAAAAATAGTGCCTCAGAGTAAATTTCAATTTCACTATTGACCAGCTACTGTAGAGACTGGTCAGAGTTAAGGTCCCTCCTTTTTCGGAGCTCCATCATCTCACGCCTCGATAATAACTTCTTTTAATAGCTGGATGGACTGCATCCTCCTTAAATGATAAAAAATATTTGATTGTATAGATTGGATTCCAAATCGAGCTTGCATATTCAAGCTTACTTACAACGCGAAAAAAAAAAAGTATAAGACCTTTAGCATTTTGACGTTAGTAAAAGATTTAGATATTCTCACAATAAATCCAAAGCATCTACTTGCTGTCTTTAAGACAGTTTCTATTTGTTTTATGAAAAGTAATTGAGGAACAAATATCACACCTACATTACTAATAGAATCAACAATTATTAAGCAACTACTGATAATGTGATATTTCTGACGAGAATATGTAGATGAGCAACATTACGGGGTTTACAACAAGGTCATATTTGTTACATTAGTCACTGACTAATTTAAAGTTGGCTTACAAATATCGTACATCATCGTACGATTCAATTTCACAAAACATTTTTAAATGATCGGCTTAAGCATGTACAGGATAATAAAGTGAGTAATAGTTTTAAAAGAGTATAAATAATAAATATCTAAGATTGGTACATACTCTGCAGAGCAGTAACCATTGTAATAAATAAAACAACACCTATTTAGTACGTGTGATTGAATTAGTTGTAGTGAACCTAGTGAAATGCAAAAATAAAAGAGCGAATATAATAAAATCCCGTGATTTAGTGCATCGAATGCACGACTAAAATGCGTGTAAATTACATTTACTTGCTTTTGGTTAATCTATCGCCTCACATATGTATTAAGTTACAGGATCTAGATTTGTTACAGTGGAGCGACTAGGAAAAATCCATGTTGGATGGTTGTAATAAATGGGAGAGTATTTCTGAGTAGTGATGAATATAAGATTTTTTTGAAATTGCTGAAATTCGGCAGAATTGCAATAGAGCGATAGTTTTTAGTCGCTTAATTATGGCACTCCTAGGATCATGTAAAAATCTACATTTTTTCACTCATAATTTAAGAAAATATATAAAATGCATTCATAATGAAAGGAACTAATTCAATAAAACTTCTAGTATTCAATTTATGCTTGGTTAGGTCTATTAGTATCTTTAATTTCGCATTTTTTGTATTACACAAACTTACTTCTTTTAAATGGATCACTGCAAAAATAGTGTATGATATTCCAGCCTCTATGAATTACATGAACGCGTAAGCTTTATCAGCTTTTACGTCAGCAATTTAATCGCATGTTACTTTGCCTATTATTGAAATCCAATAAAAATATTAAATTTCTACCTGACCTACCATCACACATTAATAATGCATACATAGATGGCGATATTATCATAAAAAATAGATTCCCAACAATATACCAAATTTATTTTAAAAAATATATCTATAGCTTGGTATATCTTCTTCAATGTATATTTAAATTATCTCTTGCGTTAGAAAACTTTCTAGATACCTGGAAAGGGCCATTTGTCATTCCGATTTATAAATGTGATTCTAAGTCGATTGAAGAAAATTGTTGGTCGATATCAATTGAATAATCAAAATTTATTAATTTATAAACAGTTATTTAATAACTACTTTAAAATTATCAGTGAGCATCATCGTGGCTTTGTCAAAATCCACGTTAACAAACTAATGAAGTTCGAACAGTGTACTTATAAAAAAATGATTGCTTAAATCACTCAATTGTTCTACAAAAATGCGATGTTATGGTGTACAGGATATTTTGTTGTTGTAATTTAAGTGATACTTACAAATGGATCATAAAGAGTCGGCACTGAATCTAATATATCTAATTGCTTGAAAGTCACTGCTGACGTATTCTCGCGGTGTGAGCCAAATTGACGTGAAAATGCGGCTGCACATGTTTCTATCGAAAAAATGAAATAAAAATCAATTTTATGATTAAATTTTGTATAGAAATATGTGGCGGCTTTGAAAAATATTGAATTTTAAGAAAATTGTGGATTTCGGAATACAAACGTAATATATCGCAGAACAACTACATATTTCACTGCATAATTCAATTTGGAACAGCACACGAAGTCCATATCAAAATTGCTAATTTCCTAACAAAATATCTCATAAAAAAAAACGTAAAATCCTTAGTGTAGTGTTTTTATTAATTAATTTCTTTTTAATAGATCTAGGCCTATCAAGTCCACAGTTGCCCGTGGGAGTGCCTAATGTCGGCTTACCAAGCGTACCAGATTTACCAAATCTGGGTGGTGGATTACTCAACGGAGTAGTTGGGGGTCTTTTGAACAATCTCCTCGGTACTTTATTTGGTGTTAAAGCTGTTGGTAAGTGTTTTTCCATTGAAACACATTTAAAAAAATCTTGAAATATCGTCTTTACTTACATACTTTACTCATATTTATATTGCTGCAGGTTGCAATGTTTCTCTAAAATGTACTTTGTTTTTGTTATTTTCACAGAAAGGGGAAAGATAATCGCGATGATCGTCCATTTTAACTGTAAGTATGAATTGTATAATATTGCATAATATTGACTACTAAGGCTTTTACTCGTTATTTAATAATAATAATAATCTTTATTAAGAGATATATACAGCAAAAAATACTAAATAAATGTTAAAATATTACAAAATCAAATGTATATTTTATATCTGTTAATTGGCTATCGACCAATCGTCTTTCCGCCTACTCGTTATTTATAGTGTACGATTATAAATAATACCTCTTTCTATGTTTGTTTTTATATCATAATTTTAATTTTTATGACAACAGATTTATATGACAGATGTTTTTTTTAACTAGAGTCACCAAATATAATATCTTGTTATACAATCAAAGTTAAAAGAGTTTTCCATTTAAAAGAGTATTTATAAATTTGACATTTTTAATCTTCATTTAAAAAGTTTTTTTTCATTTATACTTCACTTTTAATAGTTTTCAAAATCATCTTTTAACAATTTTAAATCAATTATCCCTTTTCAATTATATTAATGATTTTAAAGAAAGTTAATAATAACTTTATGATTAATTAAACGAAAATTATAATAAAACAAATAATTTACATAGTAATATCAAGTTTTTAAAAATATATTCAAATTGTAATAGAAAAGAGATTTGGTCATAGATAATTATTTATATTAAATCAAGTGATGATTTATAACAATTAAATAAGTAATTAATAATTTTATTTTTTGCTACTGCAACTTTTGACTTAACGAAATTACTTAAGAAAATGACGCCAAATTCAAATTCGTCATTACTTCTCAAACGGCCTTTATTAGTGTGTACAAACACAAATTGCTCACTTGTCATCAATTTCATGTCATAAACATCAAACTACAGTAGTTACCACACAAAAGCTATTGGCTGTTAATAGAAAGGATAGATATAACAAATATGAAGCAACCACGATTTCCAAACGCCATATGATTAAATGGCGTCAAATTCAAATTCGTCATTACTTCTCAAACAGCTTTTATTAGTCTCTGCCAAATTTTAATATTAAACGTGAATAATTGGTGTGATAACAATGGGTTTCATTATCTGCTAATAAACAGACAGTTTTTTTTTGATTATAATAAAAATCGATTTATGGATCATTTTAAATTTAATTTGGAGAAGGTCCTTTGTCATATAAATACTTTTTTTAAATATATTAAATAAAAATGATTTGAAAATAATTAATAAATTATTTTCACATTTAGCTCTGTGACTATTGACTTACGCTACGTAAATACGTTAAACTACTTTTTTTAAATACTTCAATTTATCAACATAATCATAATCGGTTCTCTTGTACGTTACCGCATCAAAGTGTCGTGGCAGAATTTTTTCCATCCGCAGTTAGCTGACGTGTTTGTATGGCTTACTGGTGCGGTACTATACCATTCGCGTATCGTGTGATTTTTTTATGCAATCCTTTAAAGTAACTCCTGATACTGCTCTCAGAAACCGCATTTCACATCTCATAACCGTAGGTTAACACTGGGATAAATACCCTATTAAATATTTTAATTTTAGTAGATATGCTTATTTTTTTTTTATGATTATTTTGTTTAAGGCATAGAAAAGTTTTATTGCGTTTGTTATTATAATATCGATGTTACTTTTTATATTTCCTTTCGCATTATTTAATGCCCCTAATGGCTCATCGGAAAATGAGAAAAAAATTAATGATAATTTTTGGAAAATTTTACAAGAAGAAAGAGATAAGGTCAGCAGATTCAGTTCAGTACGAGTGGTACGTGTTAGCTCTGTGTTCTGGACGTGATTAGAGTGGTTAAAAGTGAAATATAAAACTCAATATTTGGACTACCTACTATACACAGTGCATTATAAACACCGTGTAAAATTTGATAAAATACATTCAGTAATTTGTAAGTAAATCGAACATTTTTAAAAATAACAGAAAACCATCTTACTGGATTAAAAATCGCATCGATTGTTTTTGCGAACGTGGCCGGGCTGAGTTTTTATTTTTTGTGCCAACTGGCCTATCAGTTCAAAAGTCATTGAACTCAATAATAAATAGATTCCAATAATTACATTAAATTAAAGTAACAATTAATAAATAATATAAATAAATAATGTAATATAATAATATACATTCTTGTTTGGTATATATTACTTTCCTCTGTCATAATACTTAAACCCAAAACCGTGGCCCGATTTGTTTGTCTTTAAAGTCACCTTGACAGGCCCCTAGGTGCAATAAAGTATCCCTGTCTCTATTTGTATGTAATTTCTGCAATTAAAATACATTAAAAACATGGGAGGATCTGGAAAGCATAAGGACTCAAATGACGTAGAAACGGAAACTGATATAAAAAACATGACGGACTTAATAAAAGAGTTTAAAAAACTAAAAGAAAGCGTCGAGTATATGTCGGACAAATTTGATGAAAACACAAAGAAAAATGAAGAATTGACCGAATTACTAAAAGAATTTAAATCTGAAAATGAAAAATTAAGAAAAAGAGTAACAGATTTAGAGGGTAGATGTGGTGAACTTGAACAATCACATCTAAGCAAAAGCATCACTCTACACGGAATACCCAAGCAAGGCAAAGAAGAAGAAGTTGAGGAAATAACGAAAAAAGTAATGAAAGCCATAAACTGCAGAATTGCGAATAATGACGTAGAAGAAGCATATAGAAAAGGAAAAGACGATGGTCCTATCGTCATTAAATTCAAATCTCAGCAAATAAGAGATAACGTTCTGGAAAAAAGAAAACATATTAAATCTGTTAAAGTAGCAGAATGCAACTTAAAAGGTGCAAATAATGTGATATACTTTAACGAGCAACTAACCAGCTACATTAGCAAGCTTTTTTATGAAGCACGAGGTTTGAAAGATAAAGGCTATAGGTTTGTTTGGATTAAAAACGGGAAAGTATTTGTAAGGAAAGATGATCAAACCAAAATCATACAAATTAAAAAAATTGATGACATCGTAAACATTAAAAAACAGAAATAAGTAGCTAATAAATATAAACATATATATATATACACCATTTTTTTTTTCTCAATAAAATGGCAGTCCATAATTTATATTTACTAAATATTAGAAGTATTAAAAACAAATTTGACCATATCAAAACATTACCGGCCCTATATAAGAACTTGGATATTATTGCCATCACAGAAACCTGGCTTCACAATGAAGAAACTGCATACTTTAACCTAACCGATTACAATGCTGTTTTCAATTGCAGGGAATCAAAGGGTGGAGGACTAGTAATTTATATAAAAAATAACATTCAATTCAAAATCATAATAAACACAGCAATATTAGGCATAGAAATTATTAAATTATTCTTAAAACCAGATAACTCACACATAACACTAATATATAAACCACCTAATATAAACTGCAATAATTTGTGGAGTCTACTAGAGCAACAAGTTTTATTAGAAAAAAGTAACCACATAATATTAGGTGACTTTAACATAAACCTTTTGCAGGAAAACAATACTACCAAAACATATCGACAAATAATTCAAGAACAGGGATACACTGTAGTAAATAACATTAATTCACAAAATGCAACTCGAGAAAATGCAATACTCGACCACATATTGTCCACAAAAAACTATAATCATATTAAGTGTAACATAGAAAATACAACAATATCTGACCATAACGCAATCATCTGCGAATACATAACAAACATTCAAAAGCCCACATACGAAAAAGTAAAAAAAATTAAAATCAATTATGATAAAATAAAATCAAAATTCAAAACCATAAAAAAAGAATCAATATCGACTTTTGAAAATTTAATAAACTGTCTAACAAACTTAATAAAATGCGAAACAAAAATATCAACATTTAAAAGAAGACAAAATAATGAATGGGTAAATAAGGAAATTGTGATAAGCATTCGAGAAAGAGATAAACTGTACAAAAGATATAAAAACAACCCGAATAACGAAATACTAAAGAAATCTTATATACAACAAAAAAACGACACTTTTGCTCTAATCAAACAAAGAAAAACAACATACTACGAGAACAAATTAAAAACTGCACAAGGAAACCAAAAGAAAACATGGTATGAAATTAATAAAATATTGAATAAATCAAATAGCACTAAAAGCAACAATATATCTGAAATAGCAAACTCACATGGAGATATACTAAAAGACGATACATATATAGCAAATGAAATAAACAAATATTTCTCAACAATTGGAAAAAACCTAGCAACCCAATTCCACACACAGCAGAATACATTGCAAAAACATATAGAAACAAACGCCACATTCGAAGAGTGTACTAAAGAGGAGCTATTAACAATTATTAATAACCTTAAAACATACTCAGCACCCGGTAAAGATGGTATTACAAATGCTTTGATAAAACATCTGGCAGATGAAATCGCTCCCATACTAAGCAAACTAATCAACAAAGTATTATCAACAGATCTCTACCCAAACGAATTAAAAGAAGTCGTCATAACACCAATCTTTAAGAAAGGCCAACCCTGAAAACTATCGACCCATTGCACTATCATCAGCTGTAGCTAAAATAACTGAAACAGTAATACTTACGCGACTACAAAACCATCTATGTCATAACAAGATTATAAACCGAAACCAATACGCTTATCAGAAAAAAACCGGAACTACAACAGCATGTATAAATATAACGTACAAAATACAAACTGAACTTGATCGACATAACTACGTCCTTATAGTTTTTATTGATTTAAAAAAAGCCTTCGACACTATCTCACAAACACTTTTAGTAAATAAATTAAACCAACTAGGTATCCGAGGAAAAGAGCTCAATATTATAAATACTTACTTACAAGGAAGAAGGCAGCAAACAAAAATAAATGAGACTCTGAGTGACACGCAAATTCCAGAATATGGACTTGCACAAGGTGGAATCTTACCACCGACACTGTATATCACGTATATCAATGATATATTTGAATTAAACATCACTAGCAACATATACGTATACGCTGATGATACATGCATCCTGTTCAACGGAAAAGATTTAAATCAATTGGAACGTCAAGCCAATGAGGAACTAGATGTGATAACTAGATGGTTCTCACATAATCACCTAACAATAAATAGTACTAAAAAAACGTACATGCTCCTAGCACAAAAAAAAAAACAAAGCTAAACGAGATTTAAACATTAATGTACAAAATACCACTATTAACAAAACAACAGAAATTAAATATTTAGGACTAACAATAACAGATGACTTTAAATGGGACAAACACATAGAACTACTAACAAAAAAGACAAGTGCAGCAACCGGCGTAATATACAGGGCAAATCACCATATACCTATGCATTCAAAACTAAGCATATATAACACTCTGTTTACATCTAGAGTCAACTATTTATGTAGCATATGGGGAGGGACAAGTGCATATAACATTAACACAATTCAAAGACAGCAGAATAAAATATTAAAACTTATATACAATCTTGACAGATTCACACCTACTAAACAACTATATGAACTCATACCTGAAATAAATATAACAAACAAAATAAAACTGGAAAGATGTATAGCAATACACAAAATCATAAATAACGAGAACTCAAACTAAAAAAAATGCAAATAGATACACGATCACAATACTCGCAGAAAGAGTAATATTATTATCCAACAAAATACAACCGATACCTTAAAAAATAGCATTTTTGTTTCGGGAATAAAAGACTACAATAACCTGCCAGATAATATCAAACAATTAAAGGATAACAACATATTCAAAATTAAAACTAAAAAACATTTTTTTAAATCAAACCCACCACATTTCACTCAGTTGCCACTATAATCACCCTAACATCATAAATCACAAAGCGATTATCACTCATTATTACTAATTCAGAGAAAGTCTCCAGTACCAGAGTTGTTTTATTTTAAAACAATTTCTGTTGGAGATAAATTCCAATAATAAAATTGGGGGTATACATGCTGGATGAGATATTTACTCGTTTTGCATATATTCAACCAAACAAGAAAAAAAAAAAAAAAATAGAATAATTATAATGGGAGACTGTCACGGAAGAGTTTGAACTTGTGCCGAAGAGGGATTTCCTATTGGGCCATATGGTGAAACACACATTAATAATAGTGGTAAAAGGTTAATAGAATTTTGTTTAACTAATAATATGTTGGTAGCTAATACACATTTTAAACACAAAGATATACATAAATTTACACGAGTTATGTGAAACAGAAATGAGAAGTTCATTATAGACTTATTCTTAATACAGCATGGAAATAAGAATGAAGTACATGGCATAAAGATATACAGAGAACATGAGAGTGTATGTGAACACTACCTAGTAGAGATCACATTGAATAAATGCACATATGGATGCAGTAAAGGAAATTTATCAAAGAAATATATCCGTAAAAAATGAATGGAAGAAAACACAATTGACAAATATTAGAGACATAAACTTTGGGAAGTATACAAATCAACACTATGTTGCCATACATGTAAAAAAGGCAAGTAAAGATACATCAAAAAAATATATACTAATTGGTCGAATGAGCAAACAAAAATAGAGGTAAAGAAGAAAAAGAATCTTTGAAAAATATATCTTAGCAATAAAACTGAACACAATAGACACATGCATAAAGAACAAAATAAAGTACTGAAAAAAAAAGATGAAAGGGGAAAAACAAAGATCATGGTAAGAATTTGCGTATAAAATTGAGCAACACAAAAATGCGAAACTATTGTATTGTATTGGTGGGAATATTAAAAAAATGGGAAAGCTGCAGATATAGACAATATCAATGCAGAAATGTGAGAGTATATGGATGAAGAAAGTTTTGTATGCCTGCATAAATTAATCAATTTGGTTTGGAATATAGACGCAGTGCCTAAAGATAGGATAATAGCAATAATTTTACCAAAAAAGGCAATGCTAGGAACTGCTCTAACTATAGAAGAATATCAATATTAAGTGTTATTGAAAAAAAATCTATGACATAAGTATAGAAATTAATGTGGTTCAATTTATATAGAAGAAATATCTCAGGCGCTTAATATAATTAAAGTCTAAAAATTTTATTTTATCGAACTTTTCGATCATTTTTTGAATTACAGGTCCATTTTAATGACTAGAACTTATTTAAATATTTTCGATAGAATTCAATTTTAAGCATCATATATCTGCCGTGTGCAATGTTATCAACTCCTTGAGAAGCACATATTTCTGAAAAAAAGTGAATTTCCTAATTTTGCTTATGTTATGCATATAGTTTAATAAAAGAAATGAGGAAATAAATATAATAAAAAAATATTAGTAATAAAGAAAACTTTACGTACTCACTAACAAATATATAATTTTATCTGAAAACGAAATTTTGCTCGTTTCTTTTTTTTCTCAAATTGTTATCGAAAAATTTTGATCATTTCTTAAATTTCGTTTTCCGATAAAAGTATATATTTGTTAGTGAGTATGTGAAGTATTCTTTATTACTATATGCACAATGTGCTCTTTAAATTACTGTAATAATTGACAAAAAATTAACATATAACACAAAATTAATTATATAAACATAATGTATTTGAAATTGTATTTAAAACAAAAATTTGTTATTTTTTTTTAAATTTCAATTCAATAATTAAGGTAAATTATTAGAATTGAAATTTGTTAAAAATAATAAATTGTTGTTTAAAAAAATAAATTTAAAAGTTTACTGAAATTTTAGTTTATCTCACATTCTTTTAATAAGAAGAATTTGACTATTTTTCGAATTTTCGAAATTATTTAAAGAAAATTTATGAACAAATGTAATTGTATTTTTGACAACTGCCGATTTTTTCTCCATTATTATTACTGAATACTATAAATGTTCTTTAAATTTAGTTATTATATTTCAGTCAATTTTATGAAAAAAAAAAAAATTATAATAATAAATAAAAAGAGCGCATTTAGTGTGAATTGTATATATAGTTTATAATAATTAAGTGAATAATAATAATAATAATTTTAAATTTTGAGAGTTACATTAAATGACATCACAATATTTACATCATTGCAATTATTTTTGTGGCTTAACTTAAAAACTGTCTATCGTCCATTGATTTTTTTGCCTCTCTTTGTCCAGTTCTACTCGTTTTATTCATTCGTAATGATTGATAACGTCATTGTCTAAGTTCTCCAAATTATGAGATGAATTGATGAATCGTTAGTGAAGGATGGACATATTTAGGATTAATGTTAGGAATTTTATGTGAGGATTGTTGACTAATTTTAAGGAAAGGATTTCAAGTATTGTAAGACAAAGAGAGGTGCCAAATAAACCAATAAGTGCTATTAGAAATTTTAACAAAACGATTTTTGTATGTTTCGTAGAGAAAAGTATTAGAAGGGTTGTGGATTATTATTAGGATGTCTAATTCTTCTAAGCACTCTAAGGGCTTTCACCGACTTCCAAGTTTCTTAGGACGTTAGAATATAATATAAAATATTACAAATTGGACACACAAAGCCAATCATATTGTGTTATACAGAGTGAGTCGCCGAAGTGCCCGTTTTCGATATATCCCATATCGTTGGAAATTCAGCATTAAGGCTGGCGTTTATCGTATGTAAAATGAGGCGATTTTGTACCAATTGAATTCCTACAACAAACAAACCCTGAATAATGAATTTCATCATATTATATATCAAAATAATCCTAAAACTCGACAGATTTCGAACGAGTTATTTAAAAATTAATCTGATTAATAGTTTAGAAGAAAATTACGTCCAAAGTTAGCACATTTTATGCAAAGAATGTGCTATCTTTTTACTTATTAATATAATTTTTGAAAGAAAATGAAATATGTCGTAATAATCTACATTGAATGTAGTTATGGTTCAATACATTTTTTCGTCAGAAAACAATGCTGTTTAGTTAGGAAGGTCGTTCCGAAAATATCATCAATTCCCGTGAAATTCGGTCATATTGAATAAAACCGGCAAGTTACATATAGTTTTCTGCATTTGACTAGACAAATATTAGTTCATTAAGTCTCATATAGATAGCGGTAAATAATGTACTATATTTTAATAAATGTTATTTGCGTTTATCACCTTTAAATTATTTATAAAATTAACGTTATGAGTAATCGTTTAAATAATTAATACTGTGGAAAAATACAAACAAAGATTTTTAATTAATTTTCAAGAGATACTCAATAGATGTTTCTCCCCTCTTCTTGATAATATTTGTGTATGTGTGCATGTGCATATGTGTCTGAATATGTGTGTGTAGAACCGCTTAATGTTGTTTCACATTCAATGAATATGAGAAAGACAGAAATATCCAGTTATCTCTGCGCGCCGCGATTCTATAACACAGATGATTCGCATGCCATTCTAAAATAATAAACATTTTAAATAGTGTTCAGTAAGCAGTATACAAATATGAATGAATATTTTTGCAAAGGTTTGCACGGTGAAAATGTATTATTATGGTTTTTTTTTTAGATTTATAAAAAAATGTAATGTTTCAAATAATTTTATTTGGGAGGATTGTAATAAAAGACATATGATGATCATAAATAAATCAATATAATTGTAAAATTTACGGATAAAAAATAATAGCATGACTGTAAAGGAAGCAGAAATATATACTTTCCAAAAAAATGTATATATGTTTCCTCTAAAATGATTAACAATCTCATGCAACGTTGTATTCAACTATTATTATTCTACACTTTGTGTAGAATAACATCTCAAATAAAGATAATTTTAATTTTTGGTTTATTTATAGTATATGAATATTGACCCTACACCCATATGGCTAGGAAGGATGTATGTGTATATATATGAATATATATGAAAATTGACATTGATGACTCCAATTTTTTATAGGAATTTTAAAATAAAATGGAATCCCGACCAGGGAAAGTTCTTGGAAGCTGGAATTGATCCAGCCAATATGTGTTAAAAAATAAAATTGAATAAAATAAATATGAATACGTTATTAAAAATTAACCAATAAAACACAGATAAAATTGAGTAATTTTAAATTCGCGACTAGTTTCGGTTATCAGCTCATTATCAAGATACTTTAAAATGGAGTTTATTTAAATGTCTATGGACCGAAATTATTTTGCCTGCAACACAAGTTAAAAAATCAATATATCTATAAAAATTAATATCCATAGAAATTCAAATAAACTCAATTTTAAATTCTCTTGACAATGGGCTGATAACCCAAAACTAATTGAGAATTTAAAATTATTCAATTTAATCTGTGTTTTATTGGTTTTATAAATATTAATATTTAGGATGGTTTAATTCTTTTTGAGCCTCTAAGATATATATGGAATCTCGACATTTTGATTTTTTTTGCGTCTATTTAATATAATTTCTGGAGCTAAGCAGTTTCTGTAAAATTTATCTAATTTTTGTAACATTTCAATCGATAATTCAGAATCTCTATAAATTTTTTCTATAAATATTGGATTTTTTTCGCCTGTATATACAATAAAATGGCAAACTTTACTATTGGTAATTGACAGCTGTCCCTGAACCTATAAATAAATTCAATTAATACAAAAGTATATTTTAGTTAAAAAGTATTATCTGATAATAATAGTCATGATTTCGCTTTAGTCGAATTTCACCATCATGTAATTTTAAAAATGGAATTTTCTTTTTTAACACAGCCTCATTCAATGTTAAATTTGAGTCTGCTACTTTGTTTGAACATTTGACTTCAACGATTTCGTCGTTATTTATTATACCTACAAAATTAAAAATTAGAATATACAGGAAGCAACACTATGAACTACGGCTAATGGTGAAAAACTTTCTGGATGGTTATAAGTGTTTTCTAAAACACTTGGGATTTTCATTTATTGTCGAATGTGAAGTCATATTCGTCATTACTTTAGACATGTCCGCCATATATTCATTACTGAGACATCACAATCGAATTAGAATAACATTTTTTACTTTGATGTTTGTAGTGTGTGTGTGTTTTTTAAGAAATTTAAAATAGAAATAGGACAAAAATATTTATTTATTCAAGTTCTACAACTTTTATTTCAAACATTTTTCTATCGAAAAAATTGTATAACTCAAGAACTGAAGATAATAAAACAAAAAGTAAATAAAAATAATTAAATTTCTTCAAGACAAACATTATTTGGTGCGATCAATATTTGTAAAAAAAACGGATAATAAAAAATAATAAGAGTAATGAGTTCTGATTCAGATCAAAAGTTTATTAGATCTCGCCGCTGTTATAAAAATCTTGGATTCAATGTTTGAGTTCAATTTTTAGAATCGTTTTTGCTCTATTGACGAAACACACAGACAAAAACATACACAGACATTTTTCAAAAACGATGGAGTGGACTCAAAACGGACACATCCGTTGAAATTAACGATTTAAAAATGTTTACAATTACAATTATTTTCTCTTGAAAGGTAAAAATAAATAAATATATAGGTATAGGACATTGAACATGAAATGAACAATTTGGCGTAGATGAAAATAAACATTTAAAATAAGCAAGTTAACATCTATTTGTGTTAGAATTGAAAGTACCATAATTTTGAAAAGGTTTTATCTGGATTGGTACGAAATGATCATTGTTAGCTATTTATTTTACAATGTCTACTGTTCGTTGACCCTCTTTATACGTAATTTATTATTTTACACTAACCATACGGAGAAGCTCCCAAAAAAACATTTTTTAAATTATTATTCGGGCACCAAGTATATAAATATTTCATACTTAAAATAACCATTGCATATAATAGTATTGTCTTAGTATGCATATAAAATAATGATTTTAGATTTTTAGAAACAGCAACAACAGTAACATCTAATCAAAACTACTAACTGTATTATATTGCTGTAAAGATAATGTGAAGAGGAATCTAATAAAAAATAATATATAGGGTGTTCAATTTAAAATAATAAAGTTGGTATCAATTCTTAGAAAAGGAGTCGGCTTGCATAGATGAAAACAATTTTATATTATACACCTTTAGTAAAAAATAAAAATAATAAATAAATATTTGAGGATCATTTCTGTAAAAAAAGGTAAATGTTATGAATATTCAAATATCTATAAAAACTGTTACAAACTTATAGTAAAAATTATTACGTTTAATTTAAAATTTGGAAGATAACGACTTTAGGTATCAGAAAAAATGTAAGTATGAAAATATTTTAGTTTGAAAAATCAAGCTTGATTACATATACAGTCAAAGTTCGAGTAGGTATAAAGCGCATACATATTTAATGAATCGTTTGCCACTCTGTGCTTTGCAATAATTCTGTGATTTCTATTTTTTTCTCTAAAAATGAGAATAAAAATATTAAACATCCATTGAGTAATTCGATGATACGACAAAAATCATCAAATATATTTATGCACTGTCTCTTTATACACTAAAAAATAACAAACAGCATATTCATTAATTTCAATAAAAAAATAGAACGCGTCAGCGTCGGTTGTCGAATACACACACATACACATATGTAAATTAAATAAAAGAACAAACTACAGTGTTCTACATATTTCTCATTTAGTTCGCTATTAAAATCGAGAGGCATCACCTCCTTGACGATTCGCAACTATCTCTGTCATCGCATCATTCCTTTTCTAGTAAACGCCAGCCTTAATTTATTAATAAAACTTACTTAACTACTCATAATGTATAATTATTTTCAGGGTGTATCATTTTCCCGCAATTGATATCAACTTGGTTATTTTAAATAGAACACCCTATATATTATTTTTTATTCGATTCTTCTTTAAATTATCTTTACATCAATATAATATGGTTAGTGGATAACTGCTGCGCTGTACTAAAAATATCATTATGTTTTTGTTTTTTGAGATGGAGAAATTAAATTTTGAATACATACTGAGGTAGTACCATTCTATTCGGCGAGCATTTTAAATGTAAAATATTTATATACGAGGTGCTTGAAAAATAAAATAATTTTTAATATGTGACTTTTCAAAGGAATGTAATTTATTTTTTTTAAATGGCACCCTATTGTTTTTTTTTTGAAGTATCATAAAATGATACACATATTTAATTAAACCTACTACATGCCTATCTTCTATACTTCTTGAAATATATCACATTTTATAGTATTTATAAGACATTTTAACAATGAATTGAATAGTTTGACATGAAAAACAATTGAAATAACAGCATTATGGAAAATCTATAGGTGAGTACGAAATAATGATTGATCTAATAACTGAGCCAAAATAATCCGAAATTTTAATTGTCACAAATATTATTGTTTGTTTGTTTACTTTACATATCATGGTAAACCATTTAATTAATTCTGAAATTGCTTTAAAAGTAGTATAAAATGTAAAATATTTTAAAATTAAACTACGAAAGATAAGCATATAACATGCTATATAACATTTTTTTCTCTTTTTATGACAAGTTAAGAAAAAAATTAAAAGTGTAGGGTGCCATTAATAAAATTGAAATTTCACAAAGTGAACATTATTTTTGAAACACACTGTATAAAAATATTTCAGATTTAAAATTATCATAGCATAAGATAGTAATTATCTTAGTATAGGCATACAAAATTTCATTCTATCTCAAAAAATAGAAAAGTAATGATTTTTTTTAGTACAGTTTTGCAACTGTCAAAATTTTTATATTTTTTATGCAGTAACGGTTAGTAAAAACTATTAACTATGTTATATTGGTATAAAGACAATTTAAGGAGGAATTGAATAAAAATATAATATATAAAGTGTTCCATTTAAACTAACAAAGTTGATATCCATTTTTTGAAAATGGATATATGAATATAATTTTATATTATGCGTCTTCAGTGGTCAATCATGCTTTTTAAATAAATTAATTCTGAATTTCTAACGGCAAAGGGATATCGAAGACGGGCACTTTGGTGACTCACCCTGTATAATGGTACCTTCGTAGCACATTTAAAAATATTAAATGATAAATCTAGCAAAATTGTTGACAGTGAATTTGGCCGCCTTAAATTAACGCCAGATATAATTGGACCAAGATTTTCTTATAATCCTTCACTTAATGAAAATATATTTACTGATAATCCCAGTAAATATCATTTAGTTATTTACATTTTTACTGACAAATTTAAATCATCTAAAGGTGTCGGTTGTGTATGTCAGATTTTTAGTAAAAGATAACGATATTAAATCGATTATCTTCAACAGCATCCATGTTTCCAGCAGAAACTGTGGCTATCAGTAACGTTATTAATTGGGCAATTTTAAATCGCATGAAATAATAATAAATAAATAATATTAATATATAAGTCCTATTATTAATACAATAATGTAAGAATTAAATAACTAAATGGAATGCATTTGACAGTGGCAGTTGTCTGGTTTAAAACATACGAGCTTTAACTCGGACAGATGTCACTTTCAAATTAAATCCATTTAGATCGTTTAATTTGTAGTATTACATATTATATTTCCTATAGTCTATTTATTTTTAAGGGAGCGTCTTTTGCGATTGGTCGTTCGGTAGTGTGTATTCTTGCCGGCTCGGTTTGAATTTTTGGCCCGTTTGGAAGATCTTATAAAATGCCTTCTATAAGAAGTCGATTTTGTTCGAACAGGAAGAGGATTGAATAAATAAAGTGCACAAAATATAATCTTAAGAGAAATGTGTTGTTTGAAAGAAACCACTCTAAAGATTATTTCTAATTAAACTTTTCGAATAGAAACTTCTTACTGTTTAAGTTATTCGCAGCTTACCTTCAATAAAAAGTGATCTATTCCTTGGACTTTCACTTAATCGTCAATCATATTATTGCTTTATATAATTCGTTCAAGTCTTATCAATTAGATTATCATTTTAATATAAATTACCTCTTAAGCCTTAATGATATTGATATTATAGAAATAATATATATACAGAGAGCTTTTATTATCAGTATACATTTCTCCTATGCATACCTGCAAAATACGCGAGTCAAATAGATTAATGTATATGTGTTTAGTTGCCTATAACATGCAACTGAACACACATATGTCAAATAGTCAACTAAACATACACACATTAATCGGTTCAATGCGTTTGACTCGCGTTTTTTGCAGGTATACACTACCCCTAATGTATACTGATAAAAAAACCTCTCTGTATATATAAAAAACAAATGATAATATTATTATTTTTTTATTTTTGGGTTTCAATAAAGTAAGCAACTGTATTGAAATATTATTATATATTTCCATATTATTATATTAAAACTTTGAACTTGCCTTGAACTACCCCTTGGTGTGCAGAATTCCCTATATGATTCTTTTATATTTAGTTTAGTTATAAGTAAGTGGCTGATTGGAGAGAATAGTATGCCAAATAAAAAAAAAAACACTATATTCTTTCCACTGTAATAATATTCTCATTGAGTAAGGAAATTGAACAAATTTATTGGCTTTCAGAAACGCCAAAGAAATAATCATTTTAAAACATTAAATATATTTTATATCTGAGTTATTAAAAAATATACAAAAAAATGTTACGTACATAATTAGTAGCTACTGTCAAGCTTCACATTTTAAAATTAGTTTCATATTCTATATATTCAATAATCACGTGATGTTTCAAACATATGTTTTTTTTAATGGAATGATATACTTTTTATGAAGATTTTTGATTCTACGTTTAAAAATAATCTTTTTTATATAAGATTTAATAGATCAATTTTTTATATTTTAAAAGTTATAAACAAATGAATGTTGAAATCAATAGATGTTTAGAGCCTTATATTTCAATAATGAAAAACGAAATAAACATTCTGTCAACGCCATTCAATTGCAAAAATACTTAATAATGAAATAAATAGTCGTTTTTTTCTCTTACAGTGTTTTTTATATACAAGGTGAAGCAATACGCAAAATGATTTTTTCCTCATTTTACTTAAATGGGACACCCTATTTTTTATGCTGTTTTAATAGATAATTGATTACTTCATTTTTTATATTACATATTAAATAGCTACAGTTTACCGTTTTTGAGATATTTAATCTCAAATACAAATTTGGTATAGAATTTTTAACCAAAGTAGGCAGCGCCAAAACAACTGATTTATTTTGTTGTGGAAGTTATGCTTAATATCATATTTAATGAGTAAACTACATTTTACGTTATATTTTGTAAAACTGGTGCAGCTAAACATACCTCTTTGATAAATAATTAATTTAATTGTTAAAAACTAACAACAAATATATTTTTTGGTTAAATTTCGAAAAATATTTAAAATATTGCTATTTGCTTATTACATTGATTTATTTAAACAATTCATGTTGACTGAAAAACCGAAAATTGATACTAAGTGAAATAATTAAATACTTATATCATTATATTTTGTTAATATTAAAACTTTTATGTATGTATTTCACATTATTTTTTTTAATTCAAAAGCATTTAAACATTTTACAATATTTTTTTAATCTGTTCCAATAACTATTATAATGTTAGAAAACGATTATGAATTGCATTTGTTCCAATTTTAGCCTACTTAAATTATAGATTGTAAGCGAAACTTATAATTTTATACTTTGAACTGAAATTGTTAAAAAACGGTAACAGATAGGGGTATTGTATGAAATTAAAACTTTTAAAATGTGAAGTTTAACAGTGGCTACAAATTATGTAAGTAACATTTCTAAATAACTGAGATATTGGACTTCGTCGGAATTTTGCGCCACCCTGTATATATATATATATATATATATATACAGGGTGGCGCAAGATTCCGATGAAGTCCAATATCTCAGTTATTTAGAAATTTACAAAAATATATTACTGACATAATTTGTAGCTACTGCAAAACTTCACATTTTAAAATTGGTTTCCTATATACAGGGTGTCCAATAATCACGTGACGTATCAAACATATGATTTTTTAAATGGAATGCTATATTTTTATGTCGATTTTAGATTCTACGCTTAAAATTAATCATTTTTGACATAAGGTTTATTAGGTCAGTTTTTAATATTTTAAAAGTTATAAACAATTTAAGGTTGAAATCAATGGAAGATTGGGGCCTTATTTTTCAAAAATGAAAAACGATGTAAACTTTCTGTTAACGCAATTTAATTGAAAAAATGCTTAATAATATAAGGAATAATCGTTTGTTACCATAAAGCAAATGTTGTGTACAGGGTGAAACAATACGCAAAATGATTTTTTTCTTTTTTCACTTAAATGGAACACCCTATATTTTTTACACTATTTCAATAGAAAATTGATTGTTCTTTAATTTTTGTATAATAAACTATACCCCCTATCTGTTACCATTTTTTAACAATTTAAATTCAAAGTACACAATTATAAGTTTCGCTTATAATCTATAATTTAAGTAGGCTATAATTAAAACAAATGCAATTCATAATCGTTTTCTGGTATTTAATAACATACTTACTCCCTAACCTAAAAGGATATTCAAATGACAATCGATATTTAAAGGCGCATGCAAAATATAAATAGTTGCTCAGATTATTTAGCGAGTTATAATGGTTATTGGGACATATTTTTTAAGAAAAATATTGTAAAATGTTTGAATGCTATTGAATTAAAAAAAATGTGAATGTGTGAAATAAATACATAAAAATGTTAACAAAATATAATGATATAAATATTTTATTATTTCACTTAATATCTATTTTCGGTTTTTCAGTCAACATGAATTGTTTAAATAAATCAATTTAAGAAGCATATAGGAATATTTTAAATATTTTTCGAATAATAACCAAAAAATATAGTTGTTGTTAATTTTTAACAATTAAATTAATCATTTATTGAAGAAGTATGTTTAACTGCACCAGTGTTACAAAATATAACGTAAAATGTACTTTACTTACTAATTATAATATTAAGCGTTGAAAGTTACTAAATAAATTAGTTGTTCTGGCGCGGCCTACTTTGGTTAAAAATTCTATACTAAATTATTTAATCAAATGCAATTTTGGAAAATAAATTGATGATAATAATAGGAATCGTAAAATCTGTTTAAGAATAAATTATTAATATTAACATACCTTAATAGAAAAATTAACTTCCAACCCATTCCTGGTGAATCGAAAACCAACTCACCCCCACCACTCACTAATTACCACTTCATAAAGAAAAATAAATCGCGTTTTTAATTATTAATAATTTCTAACGTTAAAAATTAAACCGGAATAGTGAACATTGTGCGTTTTCGGACGACTGAATCGAAATACAAGAGCGCAATTATCGCAAATCAAGAAGAAAAAAACGATCGACGACTCACTCCGAGAACGCATTCCTGAGATAAGAAGATTCGTTGTACCTGGATCCTGGCGCACAGCCAAGAACATACCTATTTAAATTGTTGTATTTTCAATATTATCGCGTATTAAAATAATTACAGCTTAATATTTATTTACTTTTTTTATTAAATTCTCATTTATCCCGTTGTAAAAAAATATGTATGAATTATGATGTATTTTAATTAATACACTTGATTATTCCTTTCACTAAATTATTTAATATTTGTGTTCGCGTAACTTTCACAACTAAATAAATTAGTTGTTCTGGCACGGCCTACTTTGATTAAAAATTCTATACCAAATTTGTATTTGAGATTAAATATCTCAAAAACGGTAAACGGTAGCTATTTAATATGTTATATAAAAAATGAAGAGTGATTAATTTTCTATTAAAATAGCATAAAAAATATAGGGTGTCCCATTTAAGTAAAAAGAGAAAAAAATCATTTTGCGTATTGCTTCACCTTGTATATAAAAATTTGTTTTAAGAGAAAAAAAGAGTATTTCTTTTATTATTAAGTATTTTTGCATTTGTATGGCGTTGACAGAATGTTTATTTCATTTTTCATTTATGAAATATTAGGCTCTAAAAATCTATCAATTTCAACATTCATTTGTTTATAACTTTTAAACTATGAAAAACTGACCTATTAAATCTTATATAAAAAATGATTATTTTTAAACGTAGAATCGAAAATCTTCATAAAAAATATATCATTCCATTTAAAAAAAACATATGTTTGATACGTTACGTGATTATTTGACACCTTGTATATATGAAACTAATTTTAAAATGTGAAGTTTTACAGTAGCTACAAATTATGTCAGTAACATTTTTTTGTATATTTCTTTATAACTGAGATATTGGACTTCATCGTAATCTTGCGCCACCCTGTATATATATATATACAGTACATATATATATAACAGTATATATATATATATATATATATAATCTTATCTCTTTTGCCTTTTAGCGTGGAGATCTTTATTATACTTCAGTTCATTCACTTGCCGTTCCCACTTTTTTTGTCCTGCGCTAATGATTTAGCGTCGTTCCATGTCCAACCATTTTGTTGTAGTATACCGAAGATTTCTTCATTCTATTCTCTTCCTGGCCTTCCCCTACTTTTTTTCCTGTTGTTTTTGCTTCAACTATGTTACTTACTTGTCTATTCTTCGGTAGTCTCATCAGATGTCCAAACCATCGAAGTTGGGTTTTCTTGACGTGTTTTCCAGCACTCTTCACGTTCAATATTTCCCTTATTTCTGTATTTCGCTTTTTGTCCATTCGTGTAAATACAGCTATACTTCGTAGAAATTTCATTTGTCACTTCAATTTTCTTCTTCTACTGTTTAGACAATGCCCATGATACTGCTCCATATGTGAATTCTGAATCATTTTTCCACTGTTTCAAAAATAATTCCTAAATATTTTATTTGGTGTACCAGTTTCAGGCTAATATCTTTCACTTTTACGTTTATTTGTTTGCTCTTTGTCTTTGTGAAAATCAATGTTTTTGTTTTGTCTATATTAATATTCATACCAATTATCGCCAGTTCTTGTGGCCATACATTTATATTTTGTTGCAGCGTTTCTTCGTTTTTAGTTAATAAGACGATATAATCCTTATTTGTGTATCGTACCTCCATTTTTTTTTTTGTTTTCTTATCACATTCTGTTATTATTTCATCCGTCAAGATAATAAATAGAAAAGAGCTTTAATACTCCTCCTTGTCGTAACCCCTGAATGGTTTTTATTTGTAGTTTCTCGTTCTTATTATGTTTCTACTGTTACGATAGATTTATTTAATTGCTTGGAATAGTTCCTCTTTTACACCATTCTTCTTTTGAATGTTCGATATAATTTCTCGTAGGGCTTTAACAAATGCCTTTTCTAGGTCCATACAACAGGTAATTAGTTGTTTGTTATACTTAAGGGTTTTTTCTTATGGTACATATGTTATCTCAGACACAATACCCTTTTCTGAATCCACTTTGTGCTTAATGTAATTTTTGCTGCACTTTCTTAGTCGAAAGATTAAATTTCATAACTTTAGATTCTCGAGTAGAATTTAAAGTTATTCAATTTAATCTGAGTTTTATTCATTTTTTTGGTAGATTTTTTTATTCATCTATTCATATTAATTCTATTTAGTTCGTTTAATTGTGACATTATTGTATTAATAATAGGATTTATATATTAATATTATTTTATTTATAGATTTTTAATAATCTATTCATATTTATTTTATACAATATGAACTACGAATTAAATATTAAATTTATTAATTAAATTGAATGAATTTGAAAATTAAAATAAGTTTTTTACATTACACTATTTTTACATCAAACTTCAATTTAATCTCAAAAACCCTATATTCCTATTTTATTAAAAGTATTGTAAATTGTTTAACGTTGTCTTAGTTTTTTTAATAGACATTTATTTAAAATTGCTAATTTTTTTAAGAATAGTATTATATGATTTTATATATATATATTTAAAGTACGGCGTATCAATTCTATTTCAGTAATTTTCAATACCTTTTTGAAACAAAATTCACATAACTCTCAAAAATCTTAAAGAAAGACTTATGGTCGATAGTCCTTGTGAAAAGGAAACATTTTTACTTGTTTTATTAAAGAATGTTTTAAGTTTATTTATTGTATTCCTTTTTTCAATAATGATATTATAGTAGTAGTAATAAATATTTTAATACTGTCTTCTTTTTTAACAGACTCAAAATTTGAAATCTATTTGAAAGTGATCAACAGATTTCTCACGCTGAACGGAGATATCCTCAAAAGTAAGTTTGTGATTGTTAATTGATAAATAATGACAAAAAATAAAAACACCTTTTTACGAAAATTTCAGATTGGGAGAATCTCGTGGTTGCTTGCGAGAGCTTCAAAGAATACTTCGTGAAGGCTTGCGCGGCTATTGGCTACGATAATATCAGTAAATATTTTGGATTTATTAATTCATACTTTTTTTATTCAATTTCTTATTATGTACAGGTTGCAGCATTTTGGTGGAACATTTTTTTAGTTTAAAAGAAATAGAAAAACCGTTTTCGCGACTCTAGGCCATTTTTTAATGATAACAAAGTTGACAAGTCATTTTTTGATTTCTGTTATTATTAAAAATAGAACAATATACAAAACACTTTCCTGAAGCAATATATTATGTTGAATTCGAGTATGTTTTTACATTTTATTTATCATTTTTAATTTTTGTGTTATAAATACAAACTTCGATTTTATTTTCCATATGTGGCAGCACCTTGCACACAGAGGATTTTTTTATCATAATTTTAAATGATTTTTCTATCAATTTCATTTTTTTAGAATTATTTTATACACGGCTCTATATATAAAACGGTTTTTAAAATGAAGGCACTAAAGTCCCATTAATGTATGTGTTCCAAGCGTGTGTTCAAGCAATATAAAAAACGCATACTTTTCTTATTATTTCTATTTAAATGAAACACTTAGTAATTATTTTTCTTCACAGGCTTATTTTAAACGTACATCTAGCGTTCGTCGACTTTTTCGAAAATATCCACCTAGTGGACGAAATGTACATCCAGCGTTTGAAATAAACCAGTGAAAAAAAAAATAATTACTGTTTCATTTAATTAGAAATAATGAGAAAAGTATGCGTTTTTTTTTTTATATTGCTTGAACACACGCTTGGAACACATACATTAATGGGACTTTACTGCCTTTATTTTAAAAACCTTTTGTTAACCTTAAGTTAATTTTATTTATATTTAATTATTAAATATTTGATGTACACCTGTATTTGGGATACGATTTTTTTTTCGACGTCGTATATTAGAATTTCGATCGTTATGATTAAAAGTTTCGAGTCTCCGTTAAATGATATATTTTACCATGATGACTCATCCTGTATATTAAATCGTTAAATGTTTTCAGACAAGTGTTTATAAAACAATGACAATTTTTTATCTTATACCATAATATGTATGGTATTACAGATTTATACAATTTTTATTCAATACAAATGATCAATCTATGTAAAACGGCTATCGACTAGTAGTCTTTCAGCCTATCTTTGTCTTATAATATCTGCCTCTTGTCTGCTATCAGTATGTCAGTTTTTGCTGATGTAATGATGATATGAATTGATTAGTTACAATGTCAGTATTTTTGTATTTTTGATTAAATTTTCTTACTTTTTTTTTGTTGCATAGAGGAGATCAAGGATATTGACATGAGTATATTGGAAGGTAAGTAATCTAAAACTAAAAATTATTAATACAAATCTATTTTTCTTTGTTTGCTATTAAGATAAAATATAAGATTAATAAGATTAATGATAAATATAAAGTTAATATAAATCCTCTTGTTGTAATTGTGGTTTCAAATTCTTATAAATATTTTTATTAAATATTTAGTGCATTTAAATAAATTAAAGCAAATTTTAAAAATCTTAAATATTAAGTTCAAATAAGTGTTACCAATAATAAACGTTATACAATTAATACTAAAATATGTATTAACTAAATTAAATAAAAATAATTTTAAAATGATTAGTTATTAATGAATCATTGCAACTTTTGCTACTGTAACTTTTTGACTTACGTTACGTAAGTACTTTAGAAGAAATGTACATTAAAACAACAACTTCTCGGGCCTACACCACTACAGAAATTGAATTACATGAAGGACACTTGCTGTAGTATAGCAATAACATATTGTGTAATGCAACAATTTTTGATTCGAGGAAATTTAATGCAAAGAACCAAAAACTACGTAATATATGGACGTCTGCAGACATATGTTCATTCTTCGTCAGTACAGCTCTGACTTATACAGGGTGTTCCAGCGAAACCCCACACTAAAAGCATATGGGATTCTATTTAATGTATTGTAATGAATTGATGTCATGTTGGTTATAAACAGCCAATACCCTAAGATATCCAATGGTGATTTAGTTTTGGAAAAGTATAAAGCCGTGTTCAAAATTTCATCCCATATTTAGTAAGCTTTAAACAATTAAATCTTAGTTATTTTAAATAGAACACCCTGTATATTCTGATGCAGAATTTTATTCTGCAGTGGTCAATACTAGTGTTTCCTATATGTACCTTGTTTCGATTTAAAAATAAAATAATCGCGATTTAATCGTTTAAAGTTGAGTAAATGTGAGTTGAAATTTTAAACACTCTATATTTAATTTTTCCAAAACGAAATCACCATTGTGTATTTAAGGTATTGGCAGTTTATAACAAACACGACATCCCTTAGATTTTTTTGTTCGGAGATACGTATTTTTAAGTGAATTAGGAAAAATCACTAAATTTTAACTAAAAGTCAAATATCTTGAAAACGGTTAAATTTTGAGGTTATATTACTTAATGATTTTTTCATAAAACTATATGTAGAATTCAAATTCATAATAAAAATATAGTATTCTATTTAAAATAAGAGAGTTGGTGTCTACTTCCGGTATAACCTGAAGTCGTATAATGTTGAAAATATCAATATAATACATTAATTAGATGGCTATATTTTTTAGAATGCGGTTTTCGCTAGAACACCTTGTATAATTATAAATTAAATTAATTAAATTTACCGTCACGCCTGCAATCTCCAATGAAAATGATCGATATATTATTAAGATATTTATTGAATTTAATTGTAGTATAAGGTCCTATTGATTACAGGGGTTTTAATAATATTTCACTTTATATGAAATCTGCGTAAGAAATCTAGTTCACTATCGAGCACTGTATCGCATTGAGTCGATGGTGTGTGTCAGCGAAAGCGTATTCTAGTTGATGTCTGGCTCGTTATCGAGCAGCCGATATTCGTCAAATTCATACGATACGTTGGCATATCTCGCGAGAGTCTCGAAAAACATCTTATTTAAAACGTTATATAATAATAATAATAATAATAATATTTATTGCTAGTGTAAGTAAATGTACAATACAATTAATACATCACAACATGGGAATATGTCAATAGAAAAAATATACAAATATAATCTAATTAAGAGCTAATGATTAGTTTTGGAAGTCAAATATTCCTTTATATCATATGGCTCCAGTGCGCAGAGCATATTGAACAATGTACGTTTGAATTTCGATAGTTTTTCAATGTTTTTGATGTCTTGTGGTAAATGGTTATAAAAATTTACACAACTGTAAAGTGGGCCTTGTTCAAACATGGACAACCTATGCAACGGGTATGCGTAAGATATACCATGTCTTGTGTTGTGTTTAGTCATTGAAGAGTGGTTTGTGTTTATATACAAATTTAACACACTCATTGATATAGACTGCGGGAGCAGTCAGTATGCCTAGTTTTTTAAAAACGCCTTTGCAGCTGTCTCTTTGCTTCATTCCACACAATATTCTCACTGCCCGCTTCTGAGCTACAAAAATATTATTAAAATGTGTGCTATTACCCCATAGTACAATCCCATATTTGAGATGAGAATAGAAGTTGGAATAATAGAATGTTTTGGCAATATATGCATTTGCACCCGTTTTCAATATTTTGAGACCATAACAGGATTTGTTTAGTTTTGACTCTAGCTTCTCAATATTTTGCTTATAGCTTAAGGTTTCATCAATGATTATACCAAGAAATGTTGCGTTAGTTTTAAATTCAAAAGTAGTATTATTTAATTTGATATGTGTCGGAGTTGTAAGAGATTGATTTGTTTTGAACAGGATGGTATTTGTTTTGTCAGCATTTAAGACGAGTTTATTTTGTAAAAACCAGTTATAAATATCTTTCAGTACTGTATTACCAGAGTTAATAATATCTACATATGTATTACCAAACAGTAACATGTTGCAGTCATCTGCATAACATGTGATTTTACTGTAGTCATTCATAGCGTATAATATATCATTTAAATAGATGATAAAGAGAAGAGGCCCCAAAATACTTCCTTGGGGAACCCCCATACCTGTATGCACCAAATCTGATATGGTCTCTTGCTCTCCATCTTTTAGTTTGACGGACTGGATACGACCATCCAAATAAGACTCAAACCACTTATATTAAATAAAAATGATTGAAAATAATTAATAAATTATTTCCACATTTAGCTCTGTGACTATTGACTTACTTACGTAAGTACGTTAAACAAATGCACATTAAAACAACTACTTCCCGGGCAAATACCCACGCCGGACATTGAATTACATAATGTACACCTGCCGCTGCATATCAACAAATATTGAATAATGCAACAATATTTTTGATCCGAGAAAAATTTTATGTAAAAACAACAAAAATTAACGTTACTTAATATAAGGCCATCTGCAGACACGTGTTTCGGGATCTATCCCTCGTCAGTACAGCTATGCCTTACACAATTTAAAGATGTTAAAAATATCAATTAAATTAATTCAAATACAATCAGCAAAATTAAATCAGTTATATTAAATCAAATTAAACTAAATCAATTTAAATTAAATTAAACCAAATTAATTCAATTTAAATCAAAACCGAATAAAATTAAACGAAAAGAATTAAATCAAATTAATTAAAAAGAGCGACCCTCACCTGCCGCGCGCTGAGATAGTAATGACCGGCGAAGGAGGACGTGCGCTCGTGTATTGTTGTTATCGCAAATTCACAAAAAACTTCTCTCGGTTCGGATTTGAATAAATGCCTCGCTGGCCAACTAGTTGTTTTAATGTGCATTTGTTTAACGTACTTACGTAAGTAAGTCAATAGTCACAGAGCTAAATGTGGAAATAATTTATTAATTATTTTCAATCATTTTTATTTAATATATTTAAATAACTGTGACCAAGTGGAATGAATACTTGTTTTCTATTTAACTCAAACCACTTATTTGGAATTCCTCGTATACCATAATGATTTAATTTCATAATAAGTATTGAATGATTCAGCGTGTCAAATGCCTTGGATAAATCTAGCATGACACCGCATACCATTTCTTTTTTATCCAGAGCAGTTAACACGGAATTAATGAATTGAAATAGGGCTGTATCAATGCTTCTGCCACAAGTGAATCCATGTTGATTGTTGCTGAACAGGTTATTTTTTTGAAAAAAGGCAATTAAACGTTTTGACATTATGGTTTCAAATATCTTAGAGAAGGTACTTAAAATGGAAATAGGTCTGTAGTTGTTGAAGTCATCTACATTTCCTTTTTTATGTATTGGAGTAATGATGGAATATTTTAATTTGTCGGGATAGGTACCAGTTTCCAACGAGGTATTAAATATATCAATGAGTGGTTCCGCAATACAGTTTATGCAATGTTTAATCAAAGTTATTGGTATATCATCATAGCCACTACTTCTTTTGTTCTCCATGTTATGAACTATATGCTGTACTTCGAATTGAGTGACAGGTTCAAAAAACATTGTGTTGCTATTCATTGGTATGCTACACTCATAGGAGTTACTATTAAATATCATATTTTGGTTAAGAATATTTTGCGCAGTATTATTGAAATAATTATTAAAATCATTTGCTAGTTTGGTCGTATTACTAGATTTTGGAAGGATGCGCTGCTTCTTGTTATTAGTTCCTACAACGTCATTGATTATTTGCCAAGCAACTTTCGATCTATTGGAGGAATTATTAAGTTTGTTTTCATAATGTGAACACCGTTCTTTGTCCAGCAGATATTTGTACCTGGAAACTTCCTGTGTTAGAATAGGCTTATATTCGGGCATGTATTGGGAAATGGTTTCATAAATATGTATTCGGTTCTTTGACATCTTTATTTCATTCGAGTTAAATTTAAAAGATTGTTTATTATTTTGTTTTATTTTCTTCAAAGGGAAGTGTTTATTGACATACATTATAAATGTGTTAATGAAATTGGTATATTTATAATTAACGTCAGATGTTCCGAAAACAGTTGGGAAAAGTTCACTTTGTATGTCCAATAAAAATGTATCCAATGCTTGCTCCGAATATACCCTAACTTTATAGTAGGATTGTTTTGGTTCCGGCATTATATCTAGCTTTTGCGTTATAATCTGAGCTTTATGGTCAGAAATAAATGAATTGATAACTTTAGCATGATAATCATGGCAATTACCATTTACAATAATGTTATCAATACAGGTGGCTGTTCCATTATAATGTATACGTGTTGCTTGGCTAATTGTTAGAGTAGCATTGTAGGCTATGAGTAAATTTTTAAACTCTCTAGTATCATTTGAATTTGAAGAGGTGTTTATGTTAAGGTCACCAGCAATGAAGTACAGCCCATTGGCTGATGTCACATAATCTAGAATTTCTTCTAGTTTACTTAGAAATATATAAAAATCGCCTTGAGGAGGTCTGTAAATACAAATAACAAAGATTTTTTTTCTAGAAATGTTAAGTTCAGCACCCGCGCACTCAAATATTTTGTTTGTAGATATAGCACTAATCGGTTTGAGTCTATGTGCACTTATTTCACTATTACAGTAAATAGCAACTCCTCCGTGTTCTTTATTAGAGCGGCATGAATAATCTATTAATGAGAAGTTGGGGATATGACAAAATAGTAATTGGTCTTCGGATTGCCAATGTTCCGTTAAACATAAAGCATTTATGTTCCCTAAGTCGTTCGTTAAGTCGATGACAGAATTAATGCAGTTACTTAGGCACTGTACATTCTGATGAAGTAATTTAAAATAATATAATTCGTTCAAAGAGTTTCCCAGTGATTGAACGTTTTGGTGAAGAATGTTAATAAGTTTATTTTTATTTATGTTGTTTTTTTTTCCTTTCCATTACCCACGGTAAAAAAGGATTGATACGTGCGCCGGGCGGCCAGATATTTGGATTTTTTAGTAGCTGAATGTTTTCTGCCGTATCCGAGATTTTAAACGACGAGTATTCTTCGGGATATTTTGATTGTAATTGCTGGCATCTAGCATTGGGGCATATCTCCCTTAGATATTCTTGTAGTTTGTCCGGGGTGATCAACGGGTCTAATCTGCAAGCATGTATATGGTGCATTTTCGGAACTCCTTTGATGGGGATGTTAATTGCCGCTCCTCTAATGGATTCACTTCTACGTTTGTTTCTGTTGTAAGAGATTGTTTGGAAACCATCCTCGTCTACTTTTTTCGCTGATTGGGCTAAATTAATAGCCGGTAGAGTTTTTTTAGTGGCTCCGGTTTTATTGATATGTTCTGTTTTGGTTTCTTTATTGTTTACATTTTTTGTGGAATCTTTTTTACTAGACACCTCGCTCGCCTGGAATTTGTCGTTGTTTGTGGATTCTTGCGACATCTTTTGTTTATGATTTGAATTAGGTTTTGAGTTTACAGGTTCCCGTGTTCCATTCCAGGTTCCATTATTTGGTTGCTTATTTATTTCTTTTAAGGTTAGGATATCCTGATGCATTTGTTTTATCATTATAAACATTTCTGATATTTTATCCTTTAGTCCGTTAACAATAGTGACGTGTTCATTAAGCGTTATATGTGTATTGTGTGTATTCGACTTACTGTTAGTTTTGTTCTCCACACAGTTGTCGCATATCCATTTGTAGTTTTTATGTGCCAAAGATGGATCATTTCTCTTGATTGCACAAGATAGGTGGAACGATGAGTCACATGAGTAACACACAATGATTTCATCTTGGCTCGTAACTTTGATATTACACGTATTACAGTGAGTGGCGGCTAAGACGTTGTTACCCGCCGTAATTTTTTTTAAATTATCTTTCTCTGTGTGAATTAGGACACATTAAGACATACTTTCCATTTAAATAAACATTACTTCATTTCACACCGCAAAATAATATGAAATCGTAAAATTTTCGAACATTATGAAAATGATTTTTTTACATTAGAATTAAACAGTCATAAAAAATAGTTGTGAAAATTTGAATAATTCGTTTCTCTGAAAATGTGTCTCCCTTATTACCTAATTATAACTTTAAACTACTCCTCATCTTATGATGAATTAATTTCTCAGTTAACCCGAGGTGAAACATATTTTTTTGAAGTGTACTCCTCATTGTATACTTTTGACATTTAAATCACTCTCATTGCTTAATTTTCATTTAAAAGTCTCTTTTATTGACTGATATTTATTTTAAATCGATTCTCATTACACGATTTAGAATTTAAGTCACATTTGTTGTATAATATTTGGAAGTTAGTATTTTGATTTTTAAATTATACGCGTTGTCTAATCTTGACAATAAAGTTTAATTTTGACTCGCTGTAGTCTAATTTTGATTTGAAAGTTAGAATTTAACACAATGTTTGCCTAATTTTGAATACAAAGTCATTCTTATCGCCTAATTTAGACTTTAAAGTAATTCTCGTTGCTTGTTTTCGCATCGCAAAATAATTATAAATAATGAAAATCGCAAACATGTTTAATATTAAATATTTACATCTCAAATAAGTTATAAATAATTTAAATTAAATAAAAAGAATTTGAATATAATTAATAAATTATTTCCTCTTTAGCTATGGTTACATAAATACTTTAAGACAAATATCGACTAAAACAACTACTAAAATGTTCGCAAGGTGACCAGGACGGTACGCTTAATTAATTTAATTTAACATCTTTAAAATTTTATAAGGTAGGGCTGTACCCACGAGCGATACATCCCAAAACACATATCTGCAGATGGCCTTATATTACGTAACGTTTTTTTTATCTAAATTAAATAAAAAGAAGTTGAAAATAATTAATAAATTAGTACCTCTTTATGTACTGTGACAATTTGATAGATAGAGCAATAAAAGAAGCAAAGAAATACATGAAACTGCTGAACATAGGATAATAGAAAATGAAAGAAACAAAAGTAGTAGAGATGATATTTGTGGACCACATATCATGAACATACTCAATAAAGAACTAAGGAAAATTAATATGAGAATATATCATAACAAAAGAAAGACTATGAGGGTAGCAAGAGACAGAAGAACACATCAAATAAGAATATAAAAAAAGAAATAGAACAAGTGGACCAATTTAAATACCAGGGGTTGTATATAGTAAGTAATTGCAAAATAGACAAAAAAAAAATTGAAGAATATGCAATACCAACAAAGTATTTCAAATGATGGAAAATACATTTCAAAACAGAAAAGAGATATCAAAAAAGACAAAAACAGAAGTTGTGGAAAAAATAGTAAGACTAACTCTGATGTACAGCTGTGAGACATGTGTGACAAAAGAAAAACACTGAATGAGAATAAACGTAGCAGAAATGAAATTCATACGAAAAATAGATAATAAAATAATATAATAAACATTTGCTGTTGCATAACAATAACATATTGTATAATGCAACAATTTTTGAAACGAAAATATTTAATGCAAAATACAAAAAAATAAAATAAAAGTTACGTAATATAAGGCTACCTGCAGACACGTGTTTCGAGATTTCATCCCTCATCAGTACAGCTGTGCCTTACGTAATTGCAAAGTTGAGGGATGAAATTCCGAAACACGTGTCTGTAGATAGCCTTATATTACCTAACTTTTATTTTTCTTGTTTTTTTTTGCATTAAATATTTTCGATTTAAAAATTGTTGCATTATACAATATGTTATTGTCGCGCAACAGCAAATGTTTATTATTAGACATTTGTTACAGTTCTTATAAAACATAAGTCAAATAGTCACAGTATCTAAAGAGGAAATAATTTATTAATTGTTTTCAAATTCTTTTTATTTAATTTATTTAAATAACTGTGATCAAGTGAATAAATCCCCTTTTTCTGTTACGTTTTTCATCTTTGCATTAAATATTCTCGAATCAAAAGTTGTTGCATTATATTCGCGTCTCTTCAAGTGACTTGAACTAAACAATAACAGTATATCATTAAAGGTAACAGTTTCACCGAGAAAGCTACGATTAAATTTGTATTAAGAAATCTAACAAATATTTTCTGAAAGTGTTATAATTGTTTCATATGGATATTTTAATAAGGTGCCTAGACTGCTACACATTATTCTAACTTGATCTCATATAAGATGTGTGTTGTCGATGGTTGAGATACTCTTCGTACAAAACCTAACATTTTCATAGCATCACATTATATCTTGTTATAATGCGGGATAAAAGACCACTCATGGTCAAATAATACGCCAAGGTCTTCAACTGAGTTGATGCGTTCTAGGATAATTTTACCTAGTTCATATTGAATTATATGTGCTGTTCTATAAAATGAACTTTTACATTGGGGGATATTAAGTTGGAATTTATTACTTACGCTCAAGGCTTGCTGTGATGTTGATGAATAAATAATGATAATATAAGATAATATGTGCCGGATAAAAGTAAAAAAAGTCGCAGTGGCTATAGAAGGAATAATTTATTAATTATTTTCAAATTCTCTTTATAGACCTAACTTATAAAAATACTCTTTTTACTCTGGCTTATATTGATTTAAATAACTCTTCAGTTGCATAATTTTGACTTTAAAATCATTATTTTTGCTTGATTTTGACACTCTGCCTATATATTTTTCCACACTCTTATTGCCTAATAATAATTTGGCTTCCTTCTTAAGCCACACTCATTGCTTAATCTTGATATTGACGTTACCCCATGGTTTACTTCAGACTTTAAAGTCTCCTCTGCATCCTGATTTTGACTTAAAGGTTAGTATTTATCACAATGTTTGCCCCATTTTTAATATAAAGTCATTCTTATTACATAATTTCGTCTCTAAGGTCATTCTCGTTGCCTGATTTTGACAATAATATATTGCTTGGATTTTACTTTTTTATTGTCAATTTAACTTTAAAGTCTCGTATGTTTATGTTTATTATAAAGTATATTTGTAGTCTGATTTAAACTAACTTCGACATCAATAGAAAAGAGTATTCAGTCACTTGGTTATTTAAACAAATCGAATAAAAAGAATTTGAAAATAATTAATAAATTATTTCCTCATTTACATCTGCGACATTTTTTGATTTACGTTTATAATTTATTTTTTAATTCTTTTTATTTAATCTAATTTCAACTTAAAAGTTTCTATTTCGTCTAATATTTATTTTAATATTAGGGAGATACCCAATTTTTACTTTAAAATAAGTTTCTGTCGCAGTAATAGTATGTACTCGATTTTAAAGTTATAATTATTTCCTAATTCAGAGATTATAGTCTTCCTCGTTGTGTAATATTAACTTTAATGTCAGTAAGTGTTATTATATTTGCTTGATTTAGATTTAAAAGTTTCTGTGTTTGATTCATTTTAACTTTGAAATCATTTTTTCCTAATGTAGTCATTTCATTGCTTATTTTTTACTTCAAAGACACTCATTTTAATTGCCTAAAATTAAAATTATGAATTTTCGCGCACTGCTCTAATGCAGACAGTTTAAATTGTAACAATTTTTTTGCATGTAGTCATAATGATAAATATTTAAATTAAAAATATTAAATAATTATGGTCATTAATTAAAATTATTTGATTTGGATTGAAATAAAATTCCCAATTAGGTAAAGAAATGAATGTAAACTGGTGATGCTTCGCTGGTTCGTAGACGAATAAATTCTCTAGCTTGGATTCCGAGATTTCGATTTTCTCGTTCCGATATTCCAGCCTATATATTTAGTAGGCACTGCACACACTCGATTAGAATATCAGCTTGCCTTGATTTTGAGTAAATGAGCTGTCAAGCGCCATATAGTGTTTGTTGAAGTAATGGAATGGCGGAAGAAAAAATACATGTTCGTATTTGGCAAAAGTAACTTACGCCATTTTGTTAAGGATATTTTGAAACTTGAAATGCGTAATTCTCAGATTTTTCTTCAATCGAAACGCTCAAAGCTGATTTTGAAATTATAGGAAAAAATCATAACTCCTCAACCAATGACTAAAATATATCAAAATTGTATTGCAAAATATTATTGTAAATATGTGTCCAGAAAAGGTGTGACAATCTTTAGGCAGAGTAGTTCATAGGTTAATTTATAGTATATAATTTAATTTAAAAATAAAAATAATAATAAGGGTTTATAGTATTTATAATCATAATCATAATCATTTCTTTATTTCCAATAGAATTACATATAATTCGAGGGTGGGTCAAGTAAAATAGAATTAAAATGGTATAGAATAAAAACAGTTTGTGGGACATTACATACATATTAAAATATAAATAAAAATAAAATGTAAGTAAAATATAAATAAAATATAAATAAATAAAGTTACTGCGTATAGGACATTACGACATATTAAAATTAAGATTACTCATATAAGACATATTACAAACACATTAAAACTTGTATATAGGACAATACTACAAACAAATTAAAATTTCTGTATAATTGAACATAAGAAACATATTAAAATATTAAATATTATTAAACTTAGCTTAAAGTTGAACATTACAAACATATTAAAATTGGTGTATAATTGACAACACTAACAAAATTAATAATTAAAAAATGATGTAAATTACAAAATTATATATCACAGGCATTGAGATATTCATCTACTGTATAAAAACTATGATTTAGTATAAATTGTTTGAGAGCTTTTTGAAATCTTTTCTTTGGAAGCTGTTTTAACCCATCAGGCAATGCATTGTATAGTTTGATTGTTTGTACTATACACGAGTTATGATAGTAACTATGGCTGTGTTTTGGAAGCCTTATTGTATTTGCTCTGGTGTCATGGTTATGAAGCACTTGATTTTTACCAAACAACATGGTGTTATTTTTAACAAATTTGACCGATTCATAAACATACAAGCTGGCTAAAGGCATTATTTTTAGACGCTTGAAAATGTTGCGGCAACTACTACTCGAGTTAACATTTGCTATTGCTCGTATTAATCGTTTTTGTGCAATTAATACCTTATTCATGTTGCACTGCGTAGTGCAACCCCAAAAGATGATGCCATATGTCAGCTGTGATTGACAGTAGGCCATATATGTAATTCGTGCGGCCTCCTGGTGGACATCTTTTCGTGTGGCGTGTATAAGATATGCGTATTTCGATATTTTCATGCATATTTGTTGAGTGTGTATATCCCATCGTAGGTCATTTTGTATGGTGATTCCAAGAAATTTAACCTCTTTTTCTTCCTTGATTGTTTGGTTGTTCATTTGGACGTTTATTTGTCCTATGGGGGCTTTGTAATGTATGATGTGCGTCTTCGATACATTAGCTATTAAGTTATTATTTCTTAGCCAATGTTGTAAGCCTTCTAGCATGTTGTTAGTTATTCGATTTAGATGTTCCAGGCTGTGGCTTTCCATATTAATGGTTGTATCGTCTGCGAACATTGTTTTGTGACCATTTATGTTGAGTGGCATGTCGTTGACGAACAGAAGGAAAAAAAGTGGTCCTAGAACGCTTCCTTGTGGGACACCAACTTTTGGGGTAGCTACGGTGGAGGTATAATTGCCATTTTCCAACTGCATTTTTGTTACATGGCTTCTTTCTGTAATGTATGATTTGATTAGGTTAAAACAGTTTCCTCGTATTCCATAATTGAATAATTTGTTTAGCAGTGCGTCATATGGGACACTATCAAATGCTTTTGTTAGATCAACAAATATTGATAATATTTGTTTGTTATTTTCTAAGTTATTGAGAACAAAATCAATGAAATTGAATATTGCATGTGTAGTTGTAAATCCCTGCCTGAATCCATGCTATTGCTCGCATAGCGTGTTGTTTTTTCCTAGGTAGCTAATAATTCTTTGGTAGATGACACGTTCATATATCTTTGAGAAAGCTGGTAAGATTGATATCGGCCTGTAATTATGTGTAAGATGGGTGTTTCCCTTCTTGTGAATTGGTATGATTTTCCCAATTTTTAAAGATGATGGAAACACGCCACTGCTTAGAGACTGATTAATTGCAAATACGAGTGGTTTAGTTATTTGCGTCATAGCGTTCTTTAATATATTAATTGAGATACCATCCAAATCTACGGAAGTAGTATTTTTTAATTCCTTTATAATTCTATTAATTTCAAATTCGTCTACAGGATACAAAAATATTGAGCCTGAATTGTGATTGTTAATTGGTTTTACATTCAGATTTAAGTCAACCGCTTTTTCGTCTGTGTTAATCATGCTGAAATGTTTATTTAGTGAGTTGACGATTTCTTGAGGGTCACTTATGTGTTCATTATTATTGCCTAGAATATATTTTAAGTCATTGTTTGCATTCGTTTTTTCATTTTTGTTTTCTTTTAGTATTTTCCACATTTCTTTGGATGAATTTGTTGCAGTTTTTATTCTAATTGTGTTGTAATTTCTTTTCTCATTTTGAATAGCATTTCTATATTCTTTTTTTAGCAATTTATATGTGTTATAAAGTGTTTCGCTCTTATTTAATTTATATATATCATAGCATAGTGCTAGATTATTTTTGAGTTGTTTTAATTTATCATTATACCAAGGAATTTTTGGTTTAAATTTATTGATACTTTTTGTTATAACCGGACAACAGGTTAGGAAATGCATATAAAAGCTATTAAATGATCCCTCAGCACCAACCGGTTGAATGTCGTCCCAATTTTTGGATTGTAAAACCCCTTTTAATTTATTGAGACTGTTTTCATTTATTTTTCTCGTTTGAATTGTTTTTGTATTTCTTTCTATTGTATGTGCGAATTCAATTAATTGTCCTGTATGATCGGATAAATTGGTATGTATTACGGTGGAATTAATATATTTTATATTGGTAATTAAATTATCTATACACGTACTACTTGATTTGGTAATGCGTGTAGGTGATTTAATTGTGACATTTAAATTATAGCTGGACAACAATGTTAAGAATAAAGATACTTTGTAGTCATTTTCTTTTTGTAGGTCTAGATTAAAATCACCTCCAATTATAAGCTCGGCGTTTTCTTGTATTACAAGCTTGTAAATTACTTTCTCAAAGATACATAAAAAGTCAGAGATTAACCCGTCTGGCTGACGATAGATACAGAGAGATATAATTTTTCTTTTGTTTAGGAATAAACACTCAGCGCAAGCTATTTCTATGAGTTTTTCTCGAGAGAAATTATTAATGTCTAATCTGGCATTTGCTGTATATTTATCTGCAATTAGAATTGCAGCACCACCATGGCCATATGTTTCGCGAGAAAATATTGAGACTTGATTATAATTATTTATTTTAGGAAAGGTTTCTGAAAAACGCACCCAATGTTCTGTGATTAAGAATACATCTATCTTATTTTCATAGAGCAATATTTCAATTTCATTGATCTTATTGCCCACCGATTGAATGTTATGATGCATTACTATTAAATTGTTTTGATTTTTTTGTTGATCTAATGTTATTCTCTCTCTAGTAACTTCTTTTGCCTGTGAAAAAAACGTGTTATATATGCTCCATAAGGCCATTTGGTTGGATCCATCGCTTTTTGAAAGTTGATTCTGTCCACGGTTACCTTGAAGGAAGAATAATGCTGTGGATATTTTGAGTCCAATTGTTCACAAGTTGCTTCCGGAAAATCCGTTTTCAAATAGGTGCATAGATCCGCTGCTGTAGTTGTTGGTTCTAATCTGGAGACGTACAAGAAACCTTTTCGTGCGACAGCTGTTATAGTATGCTTTTGTGTGGAGTTTCCGACGATTCCGATTGATTTATTTTTTTTGTTTCTCCTTCTCATTACCTCGGTCCAAGTGTCCGTTTTTGTGCGATCGGATGTTTTTCCAATTTCTACGATGTTAATTGATGCCGGTGCTTGAATGGGTTGCGATGAGAGCGTCTGCGTGACTATTTCATTCACTGGCAGTGGACTCTTCGCGCGCTTACTCTTTTTTTGGTCCTTGACGTTATCAATGACTTCCTTATCTCTGTAGTTTTCGCACGATAGAGATCTTTTATTGAAATTAATACTGGGTGAGAGTGTATTTTGTTTTTGGGACATTGTATTCGAGATGTCGTTATTGGTTTTGTTTATTTTATTTTTACTTTCTAAACATTCAACTTTTTCATTTAGTAGTTTAATATTGTGCTTTAGGACTTGGTTTTTATCTTCCATTTCAAGCACAAGTTTAGTAAGCAGTTCTACTTGCCTTTTTAGGGATTCATTTTCTTGCGAGTTTTTAACCTCAATTTCTTCTGGTCCGCAGCATGATATCCATATTCCCTCGAGAGGCGTTACTCCCTTAGTTTTCACTAATATTACTTGTTTCACCCGCCATATTGATAGAAATATAATTTTTTATTTTTGTAAAATTGTTGATTTTTTTGTTTGTTTATAATTTATGCCATTGAAATTTTACAAATGTGTATTTTATTGTAAGTTCTATTGCTTTTATTCAAAATATATTAAGAATAATACACTTTTTTAGACACATGTTTAATATTTGTACAATAATTTTTTAGTTAGTTACACATCTTTAATGACAATTTTTTTTTGAGTTTACAATAATACTAATAACAACATAAAATATTTTTAAAATGTAAAGGTTTCTGCCTGTCTTATGGATATTTTTTTATTTAGATATACATATACAAAACAATATAACATAAATAATTACTACTTATAATTAATTAATTTAAATTATATCTCAATGTTGTATATTGAACATTTCTTCAATTCATGGATATAAATATATAATTATAAATAATTACAATACATGTAGGTGTTACTCTGTCTGGGCTATCGACCAAAGTCCTTTCTACCATGTCACGAATGTATGATGAAGTTAAAAAAAATGCAAGTTAAACTACCCTGATATATTTACACAAATGAATTGTGAGTAGTGATGGGAAGATGTATTCGGCAAGTATATTAGGGTTACGGAACTTAGACAATTTCGTAAGAAATTCTAATAAAAAATCCTGATAACTTACTTCTATCAGGATTATTGACATTTTTTGCTTAAGGCTAATATACGCTGGAATATGGGTGGCATTTAGGTGGATTCATAAAGGTATTCGTTGGAAGGATTATTTCAGTATTAATCAATACCTGAAGATTGTGATACCTTTTCTAACCACCTTATATATTAATAACATGATTATTGATTAAATATGTTTTTAGAGAAAATTAATTGAACATGGATTTTTTATTTTATTTTAATAATTCAACTTTGAATTAAAATCTATTTAATGGTGCATTCTTAAAATAAGTTTATCAAAAATAGATATGACTAATTCTGAAGAAAATTATTGTGTTACTTTGTGAAAACAGTAATTTAATATCGATCCCAAAGCAGATGTTATGATTTTTTTGACACAGTATAAAATTCATATTCATAAATTATAAATGTAACAAATTTAGTGTCATGTTTATTTTCAATTAATTTTTTCAAGGAATCTGATTGACCAATTCAATAAAATTATATACTATATAATAGAAATATACATAAATACAATCATTTGTTGAATAATTTATATATATAGAAAATCTTTATTTCTGAGAAATACATTAAATTACATTAAAATATTTACATTACAATCATAAACCTCTAGTTAAGCCTCAGAAAATGGCTATCGACCATCGGTCTTTCTGCCGAATAATTTATAAATAGCGTTAGAGATTTTTTCTATGACGCTACTTTTCTCTGAAATGTAGATTATTTCAAATGCAGTTAACTTTGAGGGTTTCTGCCAAAAAAATGATTATTTTGCTTTTTAAATTTCAAAATGTCCTAAAAATAGTATGCATTACAAATACCAAATATGAACTTGAGATTTTTCTTGTCCCACTGTTTTTACTCGAACGAACAGAATCCAGAATGCAGTAATAATCTTCAAGTAGAATACTGAATGATATGATTAATAACACACATTCAATATTTCAACGGCCTCTTGAGACGTTACAAAGATGAATCCGATATTTTATATTTAGATATTTTAATCGAAAATTAAAGAAGGAACAAGTGCGTCGATTTTTTATCAGTAAATGATTATTGCAGGGTTTCTTTACTTACAAAAGTATTTAAACTTTGTGTCCTATTTTTAAATATTTTTCTGTTTTTTTTTTCAGAATTGATTGAAAAATGGATCGAATACCTTACGAAAATGACGGAGACGCTTTTCGGTAAGTTTTCAATTGCGGCAAAATGAATTTTGTTTTCTCTTTGGTGCTTTTTTTTATATAATAAAAAAATATATTTTTAATTTTTTATAGGTGGACCTCACAGTTTGATATCGCAATTCATGACTAACAAAGACGGATTGTTTAAAAACTTGTTGTGTAAGTATTTTGGGGGCGTATAAAGAAAATTCTCATAGCGCTGAGTATGAGCGTAGCCAGTTATTGTATAAGGGGAGTTATCTCTCTTTTGTTTAAAAATAATTTATCATTAATGAACTTAATTCTAAATGAACATGGTTCCAGTTTAAAATAAGAAATATAAACTTCAAAGTTTGTCATAATATTTTTGATATTCTGAGTAATTCATAAGAATCAACCTTATTTTAATCGAGAATGTATACAGCAAAATTTAATTGTAATTAGTGAAAAGAAATCAAATCCATTTAGCAAAAGATATGTATAAATTTCATAAGTATTTCATTTGTTATTGTATCAATTAACTTAAATTGTCGTGCAATTGAACATAAAATGTTACGAGGTTTTATATTTTTTTAACTGTAAAGCAAAAAATGAAAAAAATAGTTATTAAATATTTTATAATATTTTTACAGCTTCTCAATTAAAAGATGAAAACGAAGACGGTAATGTACTAGTTTTATTATTTATAATAATTAATTAATGATGATATTTTAAGTCAACCAACAGAAATCAAAGAATTATTTTAAAAAATATTATTCGTGAACATTCTCGAGATACAAGTAAATCGCTTCGAATATTTTAGTTAATTTATAAAATGTTGCATTTTCTTAGTTTTAGCTGTAATTCCATTATTTTGTGAAATACAAGAAATTAATAGAACAGTTTCAGTAGAAAAGCATACTAAGTTTATTTTATCTAATTTACAAATTATTTATTCAAACATTAATCTGCAATTTAATTATTACAGTTTTGATTCAAGGGATTTTTTAAATTATATTTTATAAATTATTCATATAATTGTAAAGAGAGCACCATCGTTTGCCTAATTTATAAATGGCATCGTCAACAAATTGGGTTTACAAGATAGTCGATTGAAAATTATTGTTTCATCCACTAAAGGAAGCCTAACTTGTCATATTTATGAGACCAGCAAAACGAAATTCATTTAATAAAATGTTTAACCAACATTCATCTAACGTATGGATAACTTGTAATGGACATTACGGTCTTTCGGACCTCGTCAGATCAGTGTGTTTCATTTGCAAAGACTTAATGTAGGTAATTGAACGGATGCTGTATTATGATTAAATAACCTGATATAATTCGGGACGAAATAACGATGGATAATTAGTCAAGGGCTTTTTGGTCTTTCAAACTCGTCAGACTAATTTGTTCCATGTGCAATGTTTCGATGAAGGTAGCCCAATTGCCACTTTTTGCCTAATTTATAAGTGACATTGTTAATAATTTGTGTCCATAACGTAAACGACCGAGCCGTCTACCTTATAACAATTTGAGTCAATAAGGTTGACGACCTAGACGTCTACCTTATAGACACAAGTTGTTGACTATATCATACATTAGGCAAAATATAGCGCTTTGCGCTATCTTCATATATTGCAGTAAAAAATACAAAATAATTGGAGGAATTTTTAAAATGTAACTAAAATAACTGAAAAGGAAAAAAAGAAAAACGAAAGCACACTTAACGATGCACTAATAGGTAATGGGGCGTTGTGACAAGCTGAGTCCTAGCGTGCTTACAAGAAGAAATTTAAGAATAACTAAAAAATCAATTAATAAAATAAGTCGATTATTCATTTTATACTTCAGTTTTTTTAATTAATTTGTAAATTAATTATTTATTTATAGGATTCAAGTGTTTTTTTTTATCTTATTTTATAAATGATTTGGTAAGCTAAATGATTTGTAAAATAAGATAAATAAAAAAATACTTTGAATTCAGAAGTAGTTTTTATCTTAAATTTATAAATTATCTTAACTATTGATTTATTGTATCGTTCCTCTGTTTACGTATTTATAATTGATTATATCAGTAGTTATTTTAATTAATACTTAGAGAACTAACGTTTTTTTTGTATAAAATAGAAGTCGTCAGCAGCATTATGGAAAATAAGAGCCTCGTCTCGAGTAAGTATTCGTTTCTTTATAACTTAAACGCTTGGGAATTAAAATAGGTTTCTGATCATTTTTAATAAATTTTAAAATAATTGTGCGAAAATTAAAATTAAGTTATAATTAAATTAATAGTTATGTGATAGTTACTATTAAAATAATATACATATCCTCATCATTATTAATCCTAATAAATTTCGACATCTTAACGAATAGTAGGTTGTTTTAAAAAAAAATGTTTCATTGATAAAGTGACTTAATGACAAAATACATAGCTTTGAACGACGCAATAACCCAAATCTAAATGTCCAATTTCTTTGAAACACTATTCTAAACCATTATGGAAAATACATTTTTAATCACTAAACGCTCATTGAAATATCCACTGCCAACATTCTTAATTAAATACAAAAGACAGTTATACAGATACTTCAGCCAAACACAGGATGCTTCACTTAAACAGACTTAACAAAGACACACACACACTAATTTCACAATATAAATCGAGCTTCTGGATAAGAACTTGTAAATAAATTAACGACATAAACGGAAACTACATTGACACGGAATTAAAAAAGTAAATTTCTAAACAAAAGACATGTTTCATTCAGAAGATTGGAGAACCTATGACAAATCTTTTTACTGCAGACGAAACATAATGTGCCGAGTTTTTTGCAAATCGTTTCAAACGGACATACTCAATTTCTGAATACAAATACTGTGATATTGAATTCTATATAATAATGATTTAAATAGATTGTATCAGTTGTGGAATTCTTTTAAATTGTCTGGGGAGCAAATGACAAATGAGGAAGAATATTCTGGGGCTTTCTGTAAAGGCAAAATACTGCCCTCGATTATTATAACATTTCCAGATATATCTCTAAATATCTTTTTTTTTATTATTTAATCTACAAATCACAAATACCACGTTTACATTCTCCTAGGTGAATACCTATATTAAAAAAAACTTTGACTTGGCAACTGTTTCAATTACTCTTAAAATCAAATCAATTTTGCTTCTTCGAAAAGGTTTTCCGCTGGTTTCCCATTATCAATATTTACATCCAACTATTAGCTACCTGAAATAATCTGAACTTCGAATGGTTTTTGGTGCGATTATTTTTAGAGTAAGCTATAATTAACATATAATTATTTTATAACTATTTAGAAATATTTGAACATTTAAAATATTTACAATATATTTTACATATATTAAAGTCAACTGTTTATTAATTGCACTGGACGATGTATTAACAGAAGTATTATTAATGTCACTGCTTTACGTAGAAGGTACATCGACTAATTTAGTATGGTGTTATCTAATTGCAAAATTGGTTTTAATGAATTAGCAGAATTGGGGCCACTTATTTTAGTTATATCCAATTCTCCAACACCAGCTTTTTCCAATTCTGACACTGCAGGTGCTCCAATAATACCCATGGGGTCTGCTGATTTTTTCGTCCATTTTACAATGGTAATTGCTCCAATTATTTTATACCGTTTTCAATATTTTTCTCCAATTTGGATTAGGAGTTAAAAAATCATTGGTTATGCCTTTAGGTCGATGTTTCAATAACTCTGTAAATAATCTAACTGGACGTACATATATATTTATATACTTTATTTGATGTAAGTCACTTGTTATAGCATAATTTCTTGATTTTTTTTTCATTCAGCAGTTTCACTTATTACTGGATTATATGTAATTCTACCAATATCTTTACCATAATTATCTTTTTCTGGCGTAAAAAATATTATTAAACACTTCGTTGCCTCCTCCACGCCAAGCCAATTCGTAAGCTGCAATTTAAAAAAAAATGGCGTTGTAAATCATCCAGCGTTTTATCATCATGTAAAATACGCATTGCCATAATTTCTTTTTTGGATAATATACCAGCACTCATATTTCTTATTTGCGGGAGTTATTGAAGTTCACGGCGTTTCTGGCACTTTTAAAGTCAATATGACTGAAAGGATCAAATTTTACCATTTAATTTCTGAAGTAAAATTCCTGCAGAAGTTTTGCATTTCATTTAATTTTTACAGCACTTTCTTTATAATCTGTGCCATTCACTCTCTTCGTGTTGAAAGCCCATTACTTTAAAATATTTCTCACTTCTTCTAAGGTTTCCAGATAGAGTTATGAGTTTTGGCGGTATTTATTAGAGTAGTTGTACTGAATATTACATCACTCTTACAGAAGAGATGACTTTGGGAAGGAATGTTTTTTTTTTTATTTATTTCATTACTATGAAAACACTGGAAAAACGTCACCATGAAAAAAAATAGATGAAAAAAAAAAATATTAGTATGAGAGTGTTTTTCCACTTATTTAAAATGGTCACGTGGTACAAATTTATTCAATTTTATTGGTTTTTACCATCATGAGAGTAATAATCCATAATATATATCTCTAAATAAAAATCAGACAAACACTCTCTGTTTCTGTTGTTCCTCAACAAAGATCTCCACATTATTATCCTCTGTAAATCGTTTATAATCTACAGGTCCATGGCCATTATAGACTCTAAATTTATTAATAAATCCACCAACCCCCTACTTCATGTAAATAACACTATTTTAATAGTAGACTAACCCCAAAAATACTAGTCAGGGCTTGATCGATACCATACAAACTTGGCTTGCCAAATGGCGTATTTAAATAAACCATAACAACGCTATAATTCCAGTAAATGCGTAGACGTAATCTATGACCCCAAACTAATATAAACATCTCATTCTAGGGTCATTAAAAAGAGTTAAGCAAAAAGCAGTACATTATAGAAATTTAATGTATAACTCACAGGGAATAAACTGCTATAAGATGGTTTTTCGTCGCTTGCTTCATTATTCCTCGATTATTTTCCATAATCCTCTTCCTTCTATACTCCGAAATTTCTAAGTAAATAGAAATATCAGTCCTCAAAGTATTAACAAAAATATCACATTCCAAAATACATCAAACAAACTCCTATGTGAATAAACAATTACTCTCTCAAAAATTCATTAAAACCAACAGATATTGATCTCCTACATACAATATGCCTCACATTTACCCAAAATATAATATCCATGCAAAGAAATCGTCATCTAATTAATTAAATAAATCTCTTCGGGAAATATACAGTTAAATGAATATTAGCGATCATGGCCCTGTAAAGTATTATCAGATTAATGACAATTTATCAATAGAATACAAATGGAAAGTCTGTTTTATTTAATATAACCACATTTAGAAGTTTTGCTGCGAAAAGTTGTAGGCTTGTTTTAACAGCAGGATTTTTTTCCGTCATTGGCAGTTGATTGTAAATGTCACGTATAAATTAAACTTGCGAAATAAATTAAGAACTTTCTAAAAATATAAACACGCGAATAGATCGTAAAAATATTTTTATAGGAACTCAAGAATATTACTGTCATATTTGCATTTACTTAAGAGTGCGGTTTAGAAGAAAGAGATAGCTATACAAATATGGGCAATCACTAATTTGAGTTAGATTGTTGTTGTGATCAATGAACAATATTGTATTATACATTAAAATAATCTTAAAATAAGCAGGAATTTCATCAGATGAATTAAAAATTATTTTAATGTTTAGTTTCTATGAAAAATAATTATGAAAAACAATGAAAATTGATCAAATTTATAGCAAATTTTAAATTAAATTTTTGCTAATAAAAACTTGTGCAATGAAAATTTAAAGGATCTCACTAAATTCTGCATTCAAATAACTTAGCAGACATGACCTATTAATTTCATTATATCTTACAATTTTCTTTTCTAACTTAAACTAGTAAATTGACGTAATACACGAAAATTAACGATTTAATTTTTATTTAGACTGATACTTTATATTTGGTAGATAAAAAATGTAAATACACATTCATATTATGAAATCCAAAAGAATACTCTATTTTCAAACGATTATTTCCATTTTACTATATAGCTATCTCTTTCCACTAAACCGCAACCTTAACCAACAAATTGCAAGGTTAGATAGTAAAATAATCTTGTCCTATCCTAGCTTGTATTAAACGTACCAAATTATTGAATTGTCGAGTTTGAAAGGTTATATTAAAAAGACACAGACTTAATGTATAGTATGTACTTTTCTCTATATCGCCTTAATAAATGTTACTTGTTTTCTTTTACAGTTGTTGACAGAAACTCAGGTAAGTTATCTATTTGGACAACCCTCATACTTCGTTTTTATTTGTTTCAAAATGGAAAAGAAAGAAAATTATAATGATATACAGGATGTCCCTTTAATGTTGAGAAATGGCTTAACCTCAGGTTCCTGGGACCAAAATATGAAGATTAAACCGAACTTATCTACATACGAAAGTTAACTGTTGCGCCGGAATTCATCTTCAATCTTAAACAAAATAATAATTATTGATAACAATTGAATGCTTTATCCGATTTTAATGAAATGTTCTATGGTTTAATATGGTAAAGTGTGAAATATAACACAACCTATATTTAAATACCTAAATCTATTTTATTTAAAAAAGCAATAATATTTTTAAAAATTGTACTTGAATGAATGTTCGATTTGGAGTTTTTTTTGTTTCTTTATAAATTTCGATATTTTGCACGGTTTGGTCGCAAAAGAAAAAAATAAAATGCGAATGAATTCTTTCCACTAATTTTCTAAACGCGAATCTAGTTATCCGGAAAACGTAAATAAATGTGACTTATTAGTTATTAATGTACTTAATACATTTGATTTTTGCTATAAATTTAGTTTTTGAATCATTACTTATTTATAAACACGTTGATTTTAATTTTTTCTATACACTTAATATTGATTAATGGCGGTCATATTAACACGAATGATGTTTTATACTATTATAAATAGAAAAGTGTATTCACTTGGTCACAGTTATTTAAATAAATTAAATAAAAATGATTTGAAAATAATTACTAAATTATTTTCACATTTAGCTCTGTGACTTTTAACTTACGTTGCGTAAGTTAGTTAAACAAATGCACATTAAAACAACTACTTCCCGGGCAAATACCCCGCCGGACATTGAATTACATAATGTACACTTGCTGCTGCATATAAATAAAATATTGCATGCAACAAAATTTTGATCCGAGAAAAATTCAATGTAAAAAAATAAAAAAAGAACGTTACTTAATATAGGGCCTACTGCAGACATGTATTTTGGGATCTAGCCCTTGTCAGTACAGTTCAGTTACATAAGTAACGTTCTTTTTTGTTTTTTATATTGAATTTTTATCGGATCAAAAATTTGTTGCATGATGCAATATTTTATTGATATGAAACAGCGGGTGTACACTATGTAATTCAATGTCCGGCGGGGTATTTGCCCGGGAAGTAGTTGTTTTAATGTGCATTTGTTTAAAGTACTTACGTAACGTAAGTCAAAATGTAACAGAGCTAAGTGTGAAAATAATTTATTAATTATTTTCAAATCATTTTTATTTAATTTATTATACTATTATATTGAACTTTGCTAAATTGTATAAATATAGAGTCAAGCATTCAATTATTATTAATAAAAAATATTTTGTTTAAATTTGAAGGTGATTTCTAGATTAACGGTTAACTTAAACAATATATAGGCAAGTTTGGTTAAATCATCATATTTCGGCCACCCTGTTTAATACACTCGTGGACAAAAAAGTGGAGATACTCAAGTAAGTGTCTTCTAGCATAAGAAAAATGTCTTATTTTCTATAAAATAAGGATTGAAAGTAAGAAAAGTCACGAAATAGTAAGTTGTACATAATTGCCAAATCTGGGTGTGCTGTTTAATCGGCTTTTATCAGTTGGCCTGCTTATGTTGAAAGAGTATTTGTACTATCCGTGCTGGTACTTATCTTTTCACAAAATGCAAACTACAAATGTTGCTTTGAACGAAGATAGGCGCAGTATATGATGCATGGCTGCTGTCTTGAAAGGAGTTACACAAGAAGTGGTCTCCAACTGCATTCAAAGTTTACCAAGAAGTATGGCAAAAGTCATTAAAGTTTTCGGAGGTAGTATACAGTATTAATCACTTAAATTATGTGACAACGTAGATATAAATCCAAGCCAATAAGAACGAAGAATTTGGAAATTTTGTACATCTTTCGTGACTTTTTCTTATTGAATTAATGTCATGTTTGGTAATGCTATCTTACTTCCAATCCTTACTTTGTAGATAAGGTTTCACATCTTGTAACATAAAAACAGACAATAAGACATTTTCTTATGATAACAGATATTCACTTCTGCGTCCAGATTTTGTTTTTGCCTACGAGTGTGTTATTTAAATGAAAATAATAATTACAATATCTTTTTAATGTAATGTGAAACAAGCACAGTTTGTTTAATGATATTGTTGAATGCGATGCAATATTTCCTAAAAAAGGCTGTTAATTTATAATTGATCTGTACCTTCCTTTGGTCTAAGATCGAAAATCTCCCCATAACAAAATAAAATTAAAAATATGTGAGATATATAAATCAAAACAAATCATTGAATAAAGAAAAAATCAAATTTATTTACAAATGCATTCATACAAATACTTTAGATATACGAATTATTACGTAAATTTATAATTTTATAATATTGTGAAATTACAACGGTTTGATTTTCAATTTGCGATTTAGTAGAAAGAGGAAGCTACACAGTTAAATGAAAATAATCTTTGATTTAATGATATAAATAAATGCTTACATTTTTAATATGTGTTCTACTTGACAATATAATATGTCATAATAGTTACATAAAAAATCACACTAATTCACAATTTTTACTCCTATCCCGAAAGATATTCTGGATATTGTTTCCACTTTTTTTATCCGAACCACTTCTGACTTCCCTACAAATTGTTAATTCTTGTTAGAATTGAAAATTTCAATATATAATGAAATTGATAGGTAAGGAAAGTGAAGTTACTTGATAGTAAAATCTTTGAAATTTTAATAAAACACGTTTTTGTTACAAAAAATAAATATTTAAAATTTTCATAAATGCCAATAATAATATCCATAATAGCCATCTCTTTAAACCAAACTGCACATTTAATTATTTATCTTAGAACTTGTTATAATACATGATTAAATTTTTTAATATATAAATATTGTTCGTTTATATTAATTAAAAAAATATTAAAAATTTAACAATAAACAATATTAAGAATTATTGTTTATTTTCAAGTATTTTGCGATAACAGTATTGTTATATCAAAATGTTAAGCACATTCTTTATTTATAATAAATTAAATATAAACAAAATTTATTCCAAATGACGGTGTAGTTACATTCTCAATTAATTTTAATTTGTACATAATTTTCAAAGATTAATTATCCATTAAATTTAAGAATCAGATTTTTTACTTAACTTCTAATGAACTGTGTTTTAAATGTAATAATGCAAAACACTTCATGTAAACTCGAAATCATTTACAGTCATTGATTACTGCATCAATCATAAATCTTTAAAACTAATGTAATAACCGAGCGAAGTCGTATATTAATTCGTTTTATAATAATTTAGGACTTTTGGGAGCTGTTCTTGGTCTTCTTGGAGGTAAGTTTTACGTGAAAATAATGTTAATTTATTTTGAAATAATTGTATCAATATTATCACCGGAATGAACCATTTTGTAGAACGGAGTTTAAATTTTTATATACCGAGTGTGCTCTCAAAGCCGAACATAAAAGACGGAAGAAATAGCGCTGATGTACAAATTATTATTACAACAAACTAGGGAGTTGCTTATTTTTCAAAAATTGTAATAATTTCAAAATATACATTATAAATAAGTTAAAAAGATGCATTTAAAATTATTAGATTTTAAATGCATGTTTTTAATATTTATTTTTGAATCAACAGCCTAGTCTGCTGTAATAATGATTTAGTACAGCTTCCGTCAGATAAATAATATTTGGGTCAGTTAAAGAAATCATAAGATGCAAAATCTAGAAATCTGATTGACTTACCACTTAATACATATTTTATTTTTCATGTTTAATTTAAAATAATTAATAATTACAAGTATTTTATATGAAACTATTTTTTAATTGCTTTTACTGTTTAGGTTTGGGATTGAAAGGTAAGTGTTTCAAGTCTATTTAATTTTTCATCCATTCTTTGACAGAACAAATGGATATAGGTTTATAAGAAATATGACCATTTTCTTTTTTAGACATAATTGGACATTTTTACATTTTTTTAATTTAACAGTACAAAATTGTCATTAGTTAGCTATTCTTGTGGGCGAAAAAGATAGATTACGTCGGCCTGTATTTACAATGGAAATTATTCGTTTCAAAAATACCTCAGTAGACATAAAATATTTTTTATATAAAACCTCAAGGAGCACTAAGCTCTCGAAAACGCCATTTTTGCATTCTTTTGACATTTTTGTTTGCGTATTATTACAAATCGGATACATGTTTGATATCCAATATATACTTTTATTAATAAATATATGTGAATAAAAATCTATGAAGAACATCCGTATTGTATGATAATCATGAGAACGTGATAGCATAATTGAGCCTATATAATCTAATATGTTTATTTCGATTTTCCGAAGCTTCTTCTGACAGTATCCCATGAATTAATAATTTGTGCATAGTTTACTGGCAAGCAGGATGGATGTGACTATAGAGCATTAATGTTTCAACTGCGTACACATCTGCATTGACTTGATATTTACTTACCCCATACAGTTTCCAGAATAACTCTAATCTAACAAATTAAATTAATGTCAACACTAAATTAAATGGCTCTAACCAAGTGAATGAATACTCTTTTATATTGAACGTCAACACTAGTTATATCCGCTGTTAAAATATGTTAAAAAATATTCAGTGGTGTTACCTGTATACTATTTCCAAAACTAAAAATTTTTTATATATTTTTCGAAACTGTTTATTTAATGTTAGAATTCAATTCGAAGAAACTAAGAGTCCAGTTAATAGAAAAAAAGGAAATATTTCATGGACTTTATGTATTTTGAAAATTATGTAGCTATGTTAGGTATGCAACTTGCTTTCGCCGTTTATTTCCCGAAATAAAGACGTTATTGTAAAAAACTGCTTATACACTTATGGTTCAAAGTATTGTCCATCACTAACCAATAATTTCTCCCATCTTTCGCTCAGCGTATGAAGCGTATGAATCCCACTTCAAAAAAACTGATCATCTTTTGAAGCGATCCACGAATCGATACAATTTCTTATTCTTTCATACGACTGGAAGTGCTGGTTAACCAGATCGTGTGCCATTAATCGAAACAAGTGATAGTAACGCGAAGTAATGTTTGGAGAATATGGCGGGTGGGTCAGACTTCTCATTTCAAGGTTTCCAGGAATGTCTTGACCACTTACGTAACATGGTGTCGAGCATTGTCATGCTGTAAAATCATTTTATCATGTCTCTCGTTGTATTGCGGCCGTTTTTCTTTCAACGCTTGGCTTTCGATAACGGTCGAATATGATTGTTTCAGTCGGTTTTAACAGCTGATAATACACTACGCCGAGCTGTTCTCATCAAATACAGAGCATGACTTTGGAGATGCGAATATTCAATATTGGCGTTGACGTGGCACCATGGCCTGGACATCCCCATGATTTTTGGAGCTTGGGGTTATCGCAATGAACTCATTCTTCTTCCCCAATCAAAATGTAATGCAGAAATCCCTTACGTCTCTGCCTTTAAAGCAACTGCTCTCAAGTAAACAAACACCGTTCAAGATATCTCGGTTTCAACTCGTACTACACCCAACTTAATTGTTTTTGAGTAATTCCCATGTCTGAGTCGTTTTGAAATTGCTTGTTAAGTTACTTCTAATGAGCGTACCAATTTTTCTTAACTTTGGCACGAGTCTTTATCAAGTAATGCCTCCCACTCTACACCTTCGAAAACCTTTTCTCTTGCAATTAAAGAAGCTACCATCACTTAAAAATCACAAAAACCATTATTGAATAATAAAAATAAAACATTAATTATTTTAATTGCAAGTTTTATATTGATTTCATTTGTCTATCGAATCGGTTATTTTGTGTTATTTATAATAATACAAAAAATATGACTAATTTTAGGATAGTTTTATGAACCATTTAGTCATTCAAGCTTGGGAAAATGAGTGTAAATGACGTATTTGATATTTATCTAGTTATAAATTATCTTTAATTTCGTCAATTTGCAATTTATAAAATCAACGTTTGACCAGTTAAATTAATTAGACCATAACTAGAATTAGACAAATAGTTTTCTATATTTGTCTCATTCCTGTTAGAAGTTAAGCATAGATGATTGCCAATGACATGGATGTAGAAATTGGATGCGAATTTTATGTAAATGATTCGTTTATTTAAGGGGAAATTTCTTTTTTTACAAAAGAATGCTAGAGGGATTATAGTGTAGGTTAGGGTGTTTAATTATTGTAACGATCCTAATGACTGATAGATCTACAAGTTTTTAAATTTCGTTTTTCTTTTTTAAGGCCTTTACAATTCAATGCAAAATTATTATTACAACTGTTTTTTTTAATCATATTGTTAAATTATTTTTCGCCACTCTATTATTATTATTATTGTACAAATATTGTATCAAAACAGTAGTAAATAGATGTTTAATAATAATAGTTATTGCGCCATGACAATTGTCTGTCATTTATTAATATTATAATCCAGATTGTATTATAATTCATTAAAAATGTATTATTTATTTTCAGACTTAAATCCAGGTAAATATGTAGTTAAATTTACAACGCGTTAATTACCACAAATAGTTAACGAAAACACTAACAACTATTTTTATATTCAATTATTAATTCTTTATACTATTTTATTTCATTCTGAAAACAATTCGTAAAACATAAATTCATGCATAGACATAAATCTAACCTGCTATGATATTTTTATAGAATACCAAATTTAAATCAATGAAAACCGGACCAACCGGATTTTACCATACGCTTACATTTTTCTTATTTTCATTTCAGGAACTCAAGCCGGAAACATTGCGCTGAGTAAGTATAATAGAATATATATATTTTCTTGTAATATTGTTAATATTGGTAATTCATTCTATCATAATAAATATGAATAATTTATTGAAAATCTACCAATAAAATACAAAAAAAATGAATTAGTTTATGGTTATTGGTTCATTCTTAAGACACAAAATTAACTCGAACTAATACAAATTAATGTTTTTTATTTAATTCGTAGATTTCTAATGAATTATTCATATTTATTATTAGATATTTTTTCAATTTTCATATTTTTATCTGGATTTTAATAAATGATTGCCGTAATATTGTTTCTTAGAAAGTTTTTGAATTGTATTTCACTATTCATCAAACGCATTTCACTTAATCTCAAATATATTTGCCTTGATTCCCCTATTTATCAAATATATATCATTATATATGATTTTTTCTTTATTATTTTTGTACCATTTGTTCCTAAATTTTTTATTCACGTACCGAGTGGTTTTATTACTAAAATTAATATATTTTAATGAATCGCAGTCATTTCAATTAATCGTGAAATGCAACTGACAAATTGTTTTTTTTAAATAGGGAAATCTATTGACATTTAGGAATATGTAATTGAAGAAGGGATATATATATATATATATATATATACAGAGAGATTTTTTTATAAGTATACATTAGGCGAAGTGTATACCTGCAAAAAATGCGAGCCAGCCGCATTGAATTATTAATGTGTGTATGTTTAGTTGCTTATTTGGCATATGTGTGTTCAGTTGCGTGTTATAGGCAACTAAACATACATATATTAATGCATTTGACTCGCGTATTTTGCAGGTATACATAGGAGAAATGTATAATGATAAAAAAAGCTCTCTGTATATATATATATATGTTGATTAGTTGTGATCAAAATAACAAATCACCCTTTTTTTTCATGAAAATGTTTAAAACATGAATTCTTTTTAGATAATGGAGAAGGAGCGCCATCTTTACTTGGTCCAGCTACCAACGTTTTGGGAAATGTACTTGGTATGTTACACTAATATATCAGTTTAAATAATTAATGTTTAAATTAATTCAGTATTACTCCTAATCTGATCGAATTGAAAGTAGATTCATGTATTATCTCGTTCAATAAAAAAATGGCTCGAAAAAGAGTTGATATTTATCTTCCTTTAATGAGAGAAAAAAAAAATTAAAATAACTTACATATTATTTATATCATTATAGTTTAAAACATAATAATTACAAAACTCGCTGTAATTAATATGTTTACGTGATTGTTAAGTTAGTAACATGTACATAATATAATAATGATAATGATGCGATTTTTATAATTAAACTTTGCAATATATTTTTTAATGCCATCACCCATTACACTACATTCGTTTTACAGTATTTCACTCTATAAGTTCAGATTGAGTTTGGTGGATAATATATGTAATTTTAATTCATATTACTAGCAGAATGATGTTGAATTTAATTTGAAATGTAATTATAAAAACGACCAATTTAAATTATTTCTTTATATTGCAGGAGACCTTGTAAACCCATGAACTGAAACTAAGACCGAAGAACTACTTAATTGAATGTAATGCTTTTAAACAATAAATGAAATATTATAATAAACAGATGTACTTATTTTTTAATATAGTAGTTTATAATAATTTATCTAATTAAAGAAACACAAAGGACTCAATATATAGTAATAAAATATCTTTATTCCTGACGAAATCATGAGATAAACTTTGATGTAAGGATGGTACAAATAAAATGAACCAGTGATTTCGGAACAAGTCCGAGGTGGTTGCTCCGATGACCAGTGATTTCTATATCTGTTCCGTCTGTTCCGGACGGACGAATGACGGTCGGACTAGTGACAGTCCGACTCGATTGCTCCCAAGATTCGTAGATATATACAGAGAGTTTTATGTAACACCGAACATACTAGAATATACTCAATGTAAATTTTCCTATGTTCGATTTGTTCAGGAACGCATCAAAGCATTGAGTGCGATGTGATTGGCTATTATTTTTAAAAATAATATAGTCAACCCAAACTACACCCTTTTCCGTCAAAAATGACTTACACTTGTCAGTTATCGCAAGTAAGTGATATTTTCTGTTCTGGCTCGATGAGTTGGACATCTTTTAATGTGTACAAAGGAGGATAAGATTTTTATGGTATGCATTGCGGTTAAGAATAATATTCATAATTATACATGTTGCACTTGACATAATAATTGACATTAGAAATCGTAGCCAATCACGCACCCAATGCTTTGATGCGTTTCTGAACAATTAGAATGTACTACATTGAGTACAATTTTCTTATTGTTCGGTGTTACATAAAACTCTCTGTATATATATTCAGAGAGGTTTAATCAGTATACATTAGGCGAACTGTATACCTGCAAAAAAACCAAGTCAAACGCATTGAGCCGATTATGCCTATAACACACAACTAAACGTCAAACGAAAATCTTCAAAATGTGTGAAATATTTGATCGAAAATGTATACAAATGAAGAAAAAGTCGAATTTCAAGCGTGTATTACAATTCCAACAGTACTAGAGGAGGATAAGACATGTTTTCAATAAATCCAAAGTGGCCGAATACCTCAGTTAGAATAATTCTAAAAATAATTAAACTAAAACATTTTCTTTTGAAAACGCAACGAAATAAATCATGACTAACACTGCATGTGTTACCGTCACAAGCAATTTCATTTTTTATCAAAAATACGTCACTTATTATTATGGAGAACTTACAGGTAAAAAAATATTAATAGATTTTATTAAGACAATTTGAAAAAAAGTAACAGTGAAGAACAATAAACTTGAAATAAATAATTAGAATAAATGCTAGAAATGGCCACCAGAAACTGCAAGATATTAACTCAAATGATCGTGAAAATTCTTCCACATTGTGCATTGCGATATTGTCATAAACAAAATAGAAAATTGTTTAATTGTTTTTTTAATTATCCTAGTTGAAGGAATCGATCGTTCGGGTTGTGTATTATAGGCAACTAAACACATATATCAATGCGTTTGACTTTGGTATTTTACATGTATACATGGGGGATATACAGGGTGGCGCAAGATTCCGATGAAGTCCAATATCTCAGTTATTTAGAAATTTACAAAAAGATATTACTGACATAATTTGTAGGTACTGTAAAACTTCACATTTTAAAATTGGTTTCATATATACAGGGTGTCCAATAATCACGTGACATATCAAACATATGATTTTTTAAATGGAATGCTATATTTTTAATGTCGATTTTAGATTCTACGCTTAAAATTAATCATTTTTGACGTAAGGTTTATTAGGTCAGTTTTTAATATTTTAAAAGTTATAAATAATTTAAGGTTGAAATCAATGGAAGATTGGGGCCTTATTTTTCAAAAATGAAAAACGATGTAAACTTTCTGTTAACGCAATTTAATTGAAAAAATGCTTAATAATATAAGGAATAATCGTTTGTTACCATAAAGCAAATGTTGTGTACAGGGTGAAACAATACGCAAAGTGATTTTTTCTTTTTTCACTTAAATGTAACACCCTATATTTTTTACACTATTTCGATAGAAAATTGATTGTTCTTTAATTTTTGTATAATAAACTATACCCCTATCTGTTTCCATTTTTTCACAATTTCAATTCAAAGTACAAAATTATGTTTCGCTTATAATCTATAATTTAAGTAGGCTATAATTAAAACAAATGCAATTCATAATCGTTTTCTGGTATTTAATAACATACTTACTCCCTAACCTAAAAGGATATTCAAATGACAATCGATATTTAAAGGCGCATGCAAAATATAAAGAAAATAGTTGCTCAACGATTATTTAGCGAGGTATAATGGTTATTGGGACATATTTTTTAAGAAAAAAATTGCAAAATGTTTGAATGCTATTGAATTAAAAAAAATGTGAATGTGTGAAATAAATACATAAAAATTTTAACAAAATATAATGATATAAATATTTTATTGTTTCACTTAGTATCTATTTTCGGTTTTTCAGTCAACATGAATTGTTTAAATAAATCAATTTAAGAAGCATATAGGAATATTTTAAATATTTTTCGAATAATAACCAAAAAATATAGTTGTTGTTAGTTTTTAACAATTAAATTAATCATTTATTGAAGAAGTATGTTTAACTGCACCAGTGTTACAAAATATAACGTAAAATGTACTTTACTAACTAATTATAATATTAAGCGATGAAAGTTACTAAATAAATTAGTTGTTCTGGCGCGGCCTACTTTGGTTAAAAATTCTATACCAAATTATTTAATCAAATGCAATTTTGGAGAATAAATTGATGATAATAATAGGAATCGTAAAATCTGTTTAAAAATAAATTATTAATATTAACATACCTTAATAGAAAAAATAACTTCCAACCCATTCCTGGTGAATCGAAAACCAACTCACCTCCACCACTCACTAATTACCACTTGTTCATAAACAAAAATAAATCGCGTTTTTAATTATTAATAATTTCTAACGTTAAAAATTAAACCGGAATAGTGAACACTGCACGTTTTCGGACGACTGAATCGAAATACAAGAGCGCAATTATCGCAAATCAAGAAGAAAAAAACGATCGACGACTCACTCCGAGAACGCATTCCTGAGATAAGAAGATTCGTTGTACCTGGATCCTGGCGCACAGCCAAGAACATACCTATTTAAATTGTTGTATTTTCAATATTATCGCGTATTAAAATAATTACAGCTTAAAATTTATTTACTTTTTTTAATTAAATTCTCATTTATTCCGTGGTAAAAAAATATGTATGAATTATGATGTATTTTAATTAATACACTTGATTATTCGTTTCACTAAATTATTTTATATTTGTGCTCGCGTAACTTTCACAACTAAATAAATTAGTTGTTCTGGCACGGCCTACTTTGATTAAAAATTCTATACGAAATTTGTATTTAAGATTAAATATCTCAAAAACGGTAGACGGTAGCTATTTAATATGTTATATAAAAAATGAAGAGTGATTAATTTTCTATTAAAATAGCATAAAAAATATAGGGTGTCCCATTTAAGTAAAAAGAGAAAAAAATCATTTTGCGTATTGCTTTACCTTGTATATAAAAATTTGTTTTAAGAGAAAAAAAGAGTATTTCGTCTATTATTAAGTATTTTTGCATTTGTATGGCGTTGACAGAATGTTTATTTCATTTTTCATTATTGAAATATTAGGCTCTAAACATCTATCGATTTCAACATTCATTTGTTTATAACTTTTAAACTATGAAAAATTGACCTATTAAATCTTATATAAAAAATGATTATTTTTAAACGTAGAATCGAAAATCTTCATAAAAAATATATCATTCCATTTAAAAAAAACATATGTTTGATACGTCACGTGATTATTGGACACCTTGTATATATGAAACTAATTTTAAAATGTGAATTTTGACAGTAGCTACTAATAATGTAAGTAACATTTTTTTGTATATTTCTTTATAACTGAGATATTGGACTTCATCGCAATCTTGCGCCACCCTGTATATACTGTTAAAAAAACCTCTCTTTATAAATATTATAATGTCAACAAAAAATATGTTTAAGTAATGAAAGGAAATGAAAATTACATGTTTTGTAAAAAAATGGATTTTGAATCATATACGCGTGGCGCTTTAATACAGAGTTGAAGTTGTATGAAATAGATTTAAATTATAAAACACATAAAAATTCTTGGATCTTGGAGGCTTTCACTTCGTGGTACATTTTCAATTTTGATATAAAGAAAACACTTAACTTTTTTATACCACTTTTATTTTACTTTAGTGACTAGTTTCAATTACACGGTAATCATTATCAAACTAAGTACTTAAAAAACGGGTTATACAGGTATATATATTAAAACTAAAGCGCTTCGAAGAGGGGGCTGTACATCAGGTCAATCTGGTCGTTAAGGATGGAAATTCCCGGATTAATTTTTACTTTATGGATTTCAGCGGCTTCGAGTAAATCCATTTTTATACCTTTTTCGGCGAGGTGGATTATGGAAAGTACATCTTTGCCGAAATTATGGTTTGTTTCTAACAGATGATTTGCGAAAGTTGAATTTTTATGTTTTAAATTGTAAGATCTGTAGTGTTTCTTTAATCTAGTTTGAAAATTACGATCAGATTGTCCGATGTACACTCCTTTGCAATCTTGGCATGTTAATTTGTAAATACCTGATTTGTACATCTTATTTATCGGAGTCTTAGAATTAAATATTAAGTTACCAAGTTTTGTGCTTGATATAAAAACAATGTCGATGTCTCGTTTTTTAAAAATATTTTTGATTTTTGTACTGATCGTACCAAAGAATGTTAATGTTCTGTATGATTTGTTTTTGTTTTCCGCGTTAGGGCTGATGGCGTATATGTAATTTTGTATTTGTTTGTATTGATATTTATTAATTAATATATAAAAATGTACTTTTATTACATAGAGATAGTAACTAATCTTATATTTTAGTAAATAATACTAGGTACTTAACAAAACTAATTTAAAATATTTTATCAAAATATACAAATATACTTACAAATAAATAGAACTCGACTGAGACCCAAATAAGGTAATAACATTGGCAAAGTTAATACAATTAACAATGCTAATTGGAATAAGAATCTGATATTGGCTTCAAACTAGGATGTGCTTTCTTCTTTTTAAGTTTGCTAGTTTCTACTGTAAGTCCCAATAAAATCCTTGTCGTTTTCAGCTCACTTACTTTCTGCTTCTTTTTCTTCGTGTAACATTTGAAGCCATTTTTTGTTCTGACGTGTCTTTTCATTGAGAATCTTATTTAGGTATGGTCGTACTGCTTTTAGAGATATTATATCATTATTAGCCTGAAAGCCTAACGGACGAGCATTTTGAAACGATGAAACCTTGAAAGGTTTCAATATCCGATTTTTATTAATAAAAAAAATCTTTATTGGTATTAAAAAGAAAATCATTATACCCTAACATATAACAAAAAAATGTATCCACATAATCCAAATACAAAAAATAAATAAAGGCACAACTTAATTATCACTCCAGATTTAATTATCTTTCTTCTTACTTTGCTCTCCATTTCCAGGCTCTTAAATATATCTACGCCAGCTCTACCCTCTCTTAACCACTCATATATCTTTCAGCCATGCCTTACATACTTCCTCACATTCTTAATCAAAATGCTTACGGCTACATTTACTACCTTCTCCAATCATTCGTTTGCCAAGCCTTCAGACAGTCCAGCTCTTTCATACAGTTTTTTTCGACCCATCCTCCATTCCCCTCCACGTACGTTCTCTATACCTCCTTAACCAACCACTCACTCCCCAATCCACAAAACCTCATTTCATACGTGATCGATCTTTCCACAGTCTCTCCATCACTTTGTTTATTGTAGCGAGATGTTACCCTGTTCTTTCTCGCACAATTCATTCCCTTTATTTCCAAAATTTCGACATCATACATCAGAATGGGTCTCACTCAAAAAATACCCTTATTGGGATACATTTTATATACAGGATCCTGTATCACAGCTTCCGTCTTCGATAGCTTAATTACTAATTAAGTTAGGACTTTGAAACTTTGGAAACATTACTTGGATCTTAGGACGTACATCGGAAAAATGTTTTTGATTATACAGGGTCTCCCAAAAAAAGTTACGGCATGATTATATATATATTTTTTTATTTAATTGCTTAATATTAATTTTAGTCATTATTTAGGTGCCTTTTATGATTACCTACATACCCCTAACATTTTATTGAAATTAGTTCAGTAATATCAACTAAAAAAATAAAAACTAAAAAAAAAAAAATGGTTTTGCGCCATTGGTTTAAAAAATGAATAAAAACACAAAATAGGAACTTATGAATAAAATCATATAGGATACTTATTAAATAAGGTCTAACAATCCTAACTTTCAAATTATATTGATATTGATTATATTGTATACAGGGTGTCGAAAATTTAGTGTCAAACTTTTCATACTTGAATGTATTTTATTTTTCTTATTTTAAATTGCAGCCCTTGCATAGTTTTACATTATTCAATGCAGAATTAAAAAAAAACAAACATTTATCTTCCAAACAACCCTACCTCAATTCCTGACAGATTAAAAGTTATTTGGAAAAAACTGCTATTTCAATAACCATTTTGATGAATAAAAATCGAAGGTTGCTTTGAAAAACATTTTTTGACATTGTAAACTTCAACTGTCAAAGTGACATGAGTCTACGTTAGCATTAGTAATATTAAATGTATAAATAATTGTTTGCTAAAGCTTTACAAAAACTATTATTTTTTTGACAACGAATTCTATCGAGGTGATCTTATAGGAATGATTCTCGTATTTCTAATATACGGAAAGAATTCGTTTTCACCTCCAACTACACAAGAACACATGCAGCAAACAATTAAAGACTTATTTCAAAATATTACACCCAAACCTATTACAAAAACTGGCAATTCATGTTCGTGTATGTAATTTATTTAGAAATATTTTACTTCAATCCTTTTAATGTTATGTTTTATAGAAAGCTTAATAATTTCATAATGTGTGATTTAGACAAAGATATTTAAAACTATAGTTATAATAATTGTAATAAGATGACATGTCTGTCAATAGAATGTTTTTTTCAAAGCAACCTTCAATTTTTATTCATCAAAATGCCTATTGAATTGGCAAAAAAAAAACAGTTTCCTGTCAATAACTTTTAATCTGTTAGGAATTCAGGTAGGATTGTAAGGAAGAAAAATGTTTGTTTTTTAATTCTGCATGGAATGATATAAAAATATACAGGGCTTCCAATATAAAATAAGAAATATAAAATATATTAAACACTAAATTTTGGACTCCCTGTATAATTAATATCAATAAATTTTGACTGTTGGGATCGTTATACCATATTTAACAAGTACCCTGTATAATTTTATTGACAAGATCCTATTTAATTTTTTATTAATTTTTTAAACCAATGGCGCAAAACCATTTTTTTTTTTACTTTTTTTGGTTGGTATTACTGAACTAATTAAAAAAATAGGGCTATATAGGTAATCATAAAAGGCTCCTAAATAGTGAATAAAATGTATATCAAGCAATTAAAAAAAATATATCTTCATGTCGTAACACTTCTCTGGGGTATTTTGTATAATCAAAAATATTTTCCAGAAGTAAGTCCTAGGGCCCAAGTAATGATTCCAAAATTTCAAAGAACTAACTTAATTAGTAACTGAGCTATCAAAGACGGGAGCTCTGATGCAGGACCCTGTATACATAGTTTCGATGTGATTGATTTTTATATTTAAGTGGGAAATAAAATATTGATTTAATTAAATTAATCACGTTATTAACGTATAATAAAAATAAATATAAAAGAAATTAAGACAAAAAATATTTTCCAATAAATTGATTTATTTGTCATATTACATAATTTTTATATATATTTACATAGAATTATTTACAAGATGAAAAATTAAAATAAACACTACAATGCATTAATAACAACTAAAATATAATAAATCTATTTCAACTAAATTTGAGGTATAAGGGTACAGAAAAATATTGAGCAAAACTATTGTAACCCAGAATATTTAATAAATGCCAAAGCCCAGATTTTCAATTGTCTTTAATTTAAGCTTAATTTAGATTCGCTAAAGTCACTATATAAATATATAAGAACAATGTTTTGTAAATTAATATAAGGAAAAAATATATTTTGATACTATTTTATGTAGCAAAACAATTGGTTGCTGTAGTATTTGAAAATAATCCACAAATAAATAGTATAAACGTAAAATTAAGTTAAACCAAGCTCGAGTCATAGGTGATGTTTTGTGCTATTTATAAAATGTATGTTTTAAAGAATATAAATTAAAATCCGTTTATATTTAGCTACTAATAATTAACATAATTCCTAATACTTTAAGGTCCAGTTTTGCCTTGATTTTGCTGTTAATTATCAGTACCTAATATATAAATGGATTCTAATTAATATTCTTTAAAACACATATTTTATAAATAGCACAAGACGCCATTTTTGCCTAATCTAAAAGTCTATAAAGCTGACAAACGAAGCTGCTGTTCGTTCACTAAAAATAGCGAAATTTAAGTTTTTTATAAAATACCTCAAATTTTGTCGAAATAAATGAATAAAAAAGGTACAGTAAAGTAATATTTATTGTGGTAAATATAATGTGAAATTATCCGCCAAACTCAATTGGGTCACTCGAATATCTCCAATATATATATAAGCGGGCGTGGATTTGTGGTTTCGATAAAAGACATCGGGTGACATTTAATGATAATTTGTAAAGCGAAAGCATGCAAGTGACACGTGACCATACTCAGATCTATTTATTTCTATATTACCAATAATCCCCTGATTTTTATCAAGGATTGTTTTCAAATAATTATTTTTTTTTGGTTTTCACTACCATTCTCGAATATTTCACATTTAGCGAATGCTCATGAGCCAGATTGAGCTTGTCGGATAATGTATCTTGTTTAATGTAAATAACAACTTTAGAACATATTCTAAACGTATGGTGACATTTAAGTTATTTTATATTAATCTTATATTTATAAGTTTATTTTTAATTAACATTATTTACATTATTTTTGTTTTGGTTCATTTCAACGACTGAATAAAAATTAAAATAAAAACTAAATTTCTAACAATAAAAATTATCAAACAATGCAGGGTGGATGAATTTTAAGAAATATACAGTACATTTATGATAGGAACAAATTAATTTAAACTGCTGTTGATTTTCTAGAAAAACCGTTCAGACAGGTCGATTAATATTATTAATTGCCCTTCTTCTTAAAAGAATTCATTCTAATATTATTCTAACAGATACGAATGGTATAGAAAATAATGTTTCGAGTTATTAAATTTCATAGTAAACATATTTTTAAAAATCACTCGATCTGTATAATATAGTATTAATAAAATATTAATAAAAATGTACCATACAAAATATTACAATTTTCAATTGATAAAAAATATTGATCGTAAGTATAAGAATTAAATTGTTGAAGGAATTAAGTTTGTATATATATAAACAAATCATACAAAACATAAAAATATATTCGAGTTTTAAAATTCATTGCCCTCATCAGTGTCATACCTGACTGTGGCAAAAAAATTAATACCATTTCTTGGTTAAACATTAAATTAAAGTAATTACTTATAGGTGCGATTTGGTTTACGTAAAAAAAAAAGTAATAATTAAAATAATGAAACAATACTTTTGAATTAAAAAATGTCACTTATTAGTTAATTTCTTAAAAATTTGAATAGAGTAAATCAACATTTAATGAAACGTTCAGCCACCATTCATCTAGCCTATGGATAACTAGTAATGGCCATTTCGGTTTTTCTATCAGACTAGTCTGTTCCATGTGTAATGCCTTGATAAAGGCGGCTGAACGGAAATTGTGTTGGGGTTATATACCCGATATTAATCATAATAAAGCGTCGTCTTTAATTTATTAAGAGAAAATCAACTCTAATAAAAATATATATTTAAAAATGAACGTGGATTTTACAAATTTTGATGTCGCGTTCATAAATCCAGAATTTAATTACATGCGTGTATCCCACTTGAAGTCAAACCAAACAGAATTCCTTGTATTAAAAAAAAATGTTTAATCTATTTGTTAAGTAGACAATACCCACAAGCAAATAATAATGCATGCATTATTTTTGATTGTGTGCAGTTTTAAGCGAAATTACTGATAAAAGATGAATAAATATTTGCATTTAAATATCTCTAAATATAAATTGCTACAAAATGTCAGTGCATGTCTGATCAAATCATTATTTTTATAAAAAGGTAGTTTATATTTTATACAAAAGGGAATATGGATTTTCAGGTCGCGCTAATCAATCAATATAAATGACAAAACTACTTACACATGTATAATGATACAAATTAAATATCCAATATACATAAACTGCTGCCTTAGGTTTACGTAAACTCGATATTTCCTACGGAGAATGTCAACTTTAACATGAAAATCATTAATTAATTTCATATTCTAACAACCCTATACAATTTAAGTTACAAACCGTAGTTGATATTTTTATTACTGATCACTGAGGCTACTACTTCCTTGTACATTGTGTAAGATTATAATAAAGCACTTTTTAACTTTGTTTGTATAACAGGATTTTATATTTAGTGATAATATTTTCAACAATCTACACTGAATATTATCAAACTAAACGTAATTTCAAACGGCACATTTTTTCTTTTTATAGAGCGGATTATGTGTTGGTGGTGTTAGTTGTGGCGGTAATTGTTTGTGTAGTGCGGGTGATTACAGCTTTGAAGAGCGATGTGTATATTAGCTTAACCTCGTAGTTAATTATTGGAACTTCTGGATTAGCGCGTGCTTTATGGATTTCTTCAGATTTTAAGAGGTTCATCTTGCGCCCTTTTTTCTCGATATGGATGATTGAAAGTATGTCCTCGTCAAACGAATGATTTTTTTTCTATCAAATGTTTGACGAAAGATAACTTGTCAACCAAATTATGATGAAAAGAGGCGAGTTATTCTCTTTGACGCTTGTTAAAATTTCTACCAGTTTGGCCAATATACACACCGTTATAATCCTTACATGTTAGTTTGTAAATCCCATATCTGTGAGTATTTTTATTTTTTGTGTTATAAATGTAGTATTAATATGTATTAAGAATATTTTTTTTTAATTCTGTTATAAAAACAAAGTTATAAAACTGTTTTATTATAATTAATGGTTTTAATATTTAGACATTGGTAGTTCATATTATATGAAATAAATATGAATAAATTATTAAAAATCAACCAATAAAACACAGATTAGATTGAATAACTTTGAATTCTCGACTAGTTTCTTGAAAATGGGCTAATAACCCAGAGAATAAGTCGAGAATTTAAAGTTATTCAATCTAATCTGTGTTTTATTGGTTCAATTTTAATAATTTATTCATATTTATTTCATGTTTTATTATAAGTTGATATTTTTGTAAAATTCACGTTAATTTTATAAATCTTTATGATATAACAATAATATGAATACCTTATTCAAATTAAATATTATTATAAATGAAGCGTAATAACAAAATAAATTTATAGTCCTTTTTTCACCCACTAAACATTTCCTCATTACATTATTTTTTAATTTCATAATTTAATATAAACCCAACGATATAATGCGACAATTCGATATAATCATCAAATATATCTACGAATTCAATAACGTGTTTCTCATAGTTCTGCATCACACTCTAAATAACTTTCCTTTACATCACTAAGGCCTGCTTTTGCATTAGTTAAGTAAAGCTTTGGTAAATTACTTAAGCGTTTAACAGTATTGAATTTCAGCAGGAGTACAGTCAATTTATTGCTCCATTAATTTATCCAATCAATCCCCGAATAGATTGCCATACAACAAATAAACGTGATAGCATTGGTTTTTGCCATTTATAAAATGCAAAAGAAAGGTCACCAAAGAGCTATTCTATAACCAACGATTGTAAAAGCGGGCCTTAAACATACGTGCATAGTCAGACGTGAAGTAATGTGTTTGGCGTGCGAAAGGAACATTGAGGTACTTTTCCATGTATATATGTTCATATGAGTGTATTTTAGCAAGATTAATGGCTGTTTAATTACAAAAAATAAAAATTACTGTCATTAATAATTCAATGCTTAAGATAAATTAAATAAAAAGAATTGAAAATAATTAATAAATTATTGGCTTTTTAGTTACTGTGAAATTCTGATTTGATTTGTTACGTAAGTACTTTAAAACAAATGTTCAATAATGGACACTTGCTGTTGCATAAAAAAAACAAATTGTATAATGCAACAATTTTTTTTTATTAGGAAATATTTAACGCAAAAAATAAAACAAAAAATACGTAATGTCAAGCCGTGATTTACTTCTATTTAACATCTTTACGTAACACAACCACCACAAGCTTAATATAATCAATTTTTTTAATATGATTCAGTGATCATATTAAAAAAGGTTTCAATTGTAAAAAATAACGTAGTAGTGTACAATTCCTTCTATCGTGGAGGCTTCTACTTCATTAATAATAATAATAATAATAATAATATTTATTGCGTGCCAGTACATAGAGTTTACACTAGTCATATAAGGGTATTTGAACTATAAGATAATTTTAGACTATAAATAAATCATTGATATTAAAATTAAGTTAGTTTACGTACATAAAAGAGACAAAAACAAAGAACAATAATGTTAAAAACAATGAAATAAAGTGAGCTTAGTCTAATACATAAAATACAAAACAATGGTTTACTCGTAACCCGTTGGTGAGATATCACGGAATATGTGAGCTAAACATTCATCGATGCTATAAAATGCCTGAATGGACAAGTATTCTTTAATTAACTGTTTAAATTTAATATGAGGGAGTAACTTTACAGGTTGGGGGAGTAAATTAAAGAGTTTCGGGCCATAAAAATGTATTCCATTTTTGCATTTAGTCAGTCGTATGCGACATGGATGGATGTTACTTTTATTGCGCGTGTTATGAGCATGTACTTGGCTATGAGTTGTATAGGATTGAATATTCGTGTGAGTGAATTTAAGGCATTCTAAAATGAAAACACACGGGACAGTGAGAATCTTCAATCCAATAAAAGCTGATCTGCAATCCGCTCGATAGGGTATAGATGCTAACACTCTGACTACTCTTCTTTGAATAGAGAATATGTTCGAGCTTGCCGGAGAATGTCCCCAGACTAAGATGCCATACCTTACATGTGAATTAAACCATGCGTAATAGGCTGACATTAGGTATTCAGTTAGCAAAGATTGGCTTAGGTTGCGTATTAAGTAAGTCGTTTTACATAGTTTATTACAGCATTCTGTGACATGCTTATGCCAATTCAACTTGGAGTCAAATTGTACTCCAAGAAACCTACAAGTACCAAGTTCGCCTGCACATGATTTTAGAGAGAAGGTTATTTTTTCAGTTTTGTCTATATTAAGGGAGAGGCTATTAGCATTGAACCAATCCTCCATCTGCGAAGCCAAAGTTTCACTCATATTGAGTGCTTCTTGCAGATTATTCGACTTACAGATGGAAGTTGTATCATCTGCATACATTATTACCTTCGAGTTACAGAATTGAGGTGATAAATCATTGGCATAAATTAAAAATAGCAGTGGACCCAATATTGAACCTTGTGGAACACCGTGGATTACTGTAGTCGCGTCTGACAATAAATTATTGAATTTTACTTGATGTGATCTACCAGTTAAGTAAGAATTTAATAAGCGACAACTAAGAGGTTCGAAGTTGTAATAATATAGTTTTCGTAATAATGTACAATGAGGCACACAATCGAATGCCTTGCTGAGGTCGAAAAAGGAGGCAACTGTAAATTCACACAATTCAAAGCTTGTTTCAATTTCTTCAGCAAGTGCCCTTATTGCATCCGTTGTAGAACGACCTCTACGAAAACCGTACTGGTTATGATTTAAAACCGAGTTAGAGTCAAGAAAACTAATAATTTGGTCGAAGATAATTTTTTCTAATACTTTGGACACAACAGGTAATAGGGATTGGTCTATAATTTTGAACGTCATCTTTAGATCCTTTTTTATGAATAGGGACAATAACTGCCTCTTTTAGGCATTTTGGAAAGCTGCCAGATTTTATGCATTTGTTAATTAACTTAGTAAGTGGGGAAATTATTACTTCACATAGAAATTTTAGTAGTACACTTGACATTTCGTATTTATCGCGATAAGTTGTATTTTTTAAAGCTTTGATAGCATCTCTGACATTGATAGTACTGACCTCTTGAAAAACGAAGCTACTGTTATATAATGGTATTTTGTGCATATATTGAATGGGATCAATGTTACCTGGGGCCATGTCTAATAAAATGTTATTAGCAATATTGTACATGTTTAAATAAGATAATGAATGAAAACACTTCTAATCTTTGTTTTGTACAACACTTTATTTTTACTTGTGACTGCAGTTTCGGCAAATTCAGCTTGCCATCAGCAAATTTGAAGTAATTTAAAATTTCGGTGATACAGGAATATATGCAAGACATTTGATGGGGGATTGGCAATAAGTAAACATGTAATAATTATAATACGGCGGTAAAAAATAGGTTAATACATCAGATCAACCTGGTCGTTAATTAGTGGAATTTCCGGATTAGCGGATTTGCAAAGCTTGTAATAAATCCATCTTGCGACCCTTCTCGGCATAGTGAATAATGTCAAGTACATCATTTTCAAAATTATCTTTTTCATCTATGAGGTGTTTTGCAAAGGATGACTTGTTACTTTGTTTTACAACTGGTTATGTAATATATTCATTACTGTGCTTCATGTTTCATGCATTTGTTATCCGAATTTCCTGAAGTATAATAAAACTATGACTGGTACATTCCAAGAAAGGACATAAATATTGAAGACTCTTCACCATGATATATGTTTAAGGTTTAGCGCAACTCTGATAGCCTGATAGATGGGAAGTCCGATAAGATTCAGGTATAAAGCCAACCCTTCACTGACACGTTAATAGGTAAATAAACAATTTAATTCAAAATATACTCAGTGTCAGAGTACAGATGTTTTTCATAATGAACGGCCTATCCTAGGCATCTTTCATAAATTTGTTAAAATTATTAATATTTAGACAAATAAGACACGCACACCATCTTCTGCCAAGTGGTTTTCTATATTTAATGAAGATTTCCTGATTTATCCCCAAATAATTATGTTCTTTGAAGCCGTATAAAGCAAACAATTTATTTCAATTTGTTTCACTATTCTATTATAAATTACTGATTATTTCTTGTTAGTCCATTACAATATGTGATTCAGCTATGCAAAAAAACGAGTGTGGTAACTAAGTCCCAAGTAATGCATTCAAATGCTCGTATTCAAAATTTCAAGAGACAACGTGTTTATGCCAAAGTTAGCGCAGTTAATTGAATATACAATTAATAAGATTATATATTCAATTCCTGACATTTCATATGTAAATCAGTTACAGATTGATTTGAAGCAAGTGGAAAACCTGCAGAGATATTCTTGACATAAATCGAAGGAACTGTACACTTCTACAACAAACACCATGACAAGTTTTGAAAATGATTGAGGATAGACCAATCATAATATAATGCTACGAGGCCAGGTGCCTAATAATCTGCAAGCAGGAAAAAGAATGCAAGCAAACATTATTTAAATAAAATTTGTTGACCTTTATCATACTCCGTTTATTGAACCAAATATATATTTCGGAATCTATGTGTCCATCTTCAGTAGTGTATGCAGATTTTATAAATAATGAGTTGTTACATAATCCCCACTTAGATGTTATTAATTCATAAATTTTAGTACGTTAGATATAATTATATATATATATTTATATTAAAGTTTACAGTTAACATGATTTGTAATTATTTTAATTTTATTACTATAGCATTTATAACGCCAGAATAACTCAGTATTTGTATAAAATAAAAAATGCATATACTATTGAACATTAAATTTAATAATAATTTAATTTAATTTCTCGTGGAAACTTCATCATAACGTGGATATATGAATCTCGAAATTAAACCGTCGAAAATGTGCACACCAAAGAGCGAAGCTTTAAAATTATATAAATATGATTCACAATGTATTTTAGGCGATGCAGTTGAAGAAGTTTTGCCCCTTAAAGAGTATTGTATACTAGATAACAAAATTATTGTAAATATCATATATGGTTTTTAAGAATATTCAAGCAATGACAAATAGCAATTATCCTTCTGTACGATTGTTCCTGTGCTTAAAACGAATTAAACCATGCTTACTCTTATGTTTAATAGAACAATTGCTTCAATTATTTGGCAATTTCATCAACTGAACCACGAAGACAAGAAATTATGGTGGTAAATTAAAATGCTACATTCACATTAAATTTATAAATGGGGAGTATATAATTAATGAATAATATGTCATTATTTCTGTTTTTGTACATTTTCTTTCTTTTTTTACATAAATATATTTACACATGTCAGTTCTATTAATACTCTAACTGACTGATAAAGATAGGTACCATGATATTGCGGATATGACTTCGGCCTTGCATTCAACGCCGACTGTTGGGTGGAAGGATTAATTCATCGCCCTTTCCGCAGCCAATAAAAATCTCGCACAATGAAACGAAACTTTAAAACACAAAGACATTCGCCAATTTATAAAGTACGGTAAAATTGTACAGTTCCCTCTAAAATTGATAGAATATTTTTTTACGAAATAATTCATGGAAGGTATTAGTTCAGCGTGAATTCAGGCGCAGATTTCCTCGAACGCCACGAACTGGACAAACTCTATGGTGTTTTACCATTTTCCTAGAAGAGTATGGAACTATACGAGATGTTATCAGATATCGCAGAAGACAATTGTGAAAGAATCAATGATCTTTACAGTGATTTTTGGTAAAAGATGAAGATTTGCACTCACAAAGTGCAGGCAGTGTATTAGCTGATTTTTATTTATTAGCATTTTTATTTTCATATAATTAAATTTAAAAAATGCATAAATCTTTAGATAAAAAGTCAGTTTTTTTAATATGACCAAATTTATGGTGTGCTTGCTGCCAACAACTTTATGCATGTTTCAACAAAATGGAATTTTTATTACCTATTTTTTAAGACTTTGGCAATCGATTGTTATTGTGACGTATAAATTGTCAAATAAAAATTTTCTCAAAATATAAACACACAAATGAGCCTATCGTGAAAATTAGGTAAGATAGTACTTTTTTATACTATTGTTACATTTCAGGTTACGTAACCAACAAATTAAACGTCCAAATTACAAGATAAAATGAGAAGAATATTGCCCTAACCTAAAACACACAGCTTGACGTAATTCAAATTGGATATATCAAGAAATATCAAAAAGTACTCTAAAGATCGATTCATGTCCAATTTTCTAGTCGATACCTCTGAGTCTTCTGCGACATCTTAAGACACAGAGGTAATATTCTCAGCAAAAAAGCTGCTTCAGGGCCGGCTGGATCTCATATAGTTTTATACTCTTCTAGGTAAACGGTAAAACACCATAGAGTTTGTCCTGTTCGTGGCGTTCGAGGAATTCTGCGCCTAAATTTACGCTGCTCCAATAAAACCGATGAATTTGAAAGGTTATATTAAGATAAGTGGAAAAGAGTATTATTCATTCACTTGGTCACAGTTATTTAAATATATTAAATAAAAATGATTTGAAAATAATTAATTTCACATTTAGCTTATATTAAGAAATGGTAACGTGATCATCATGATCATGAATTACATAAGTTCTTTCATATTGAAGTAATTTCGAAAGGTTTAAAGGACCCGCCTACCGCCTTAATATCATGATACGAATACGGTGAATTCAATGAAATACTTTTTTGAATGAATATTTAATAGCAATAGTATTAAACCACGAAAAAGGTCCCATGTAGAAATGAATCTTGTAGCAATATTGTATCAATATTTATATCTTGTATATACATTGAAACAGTTATTCAAAGTGCATACAATATAGACACAATATTGAATGTCAAGAATGATACAATAATAAAATTCAATCTGGACACAATAATGTCGAAATCCAGAATAAAATTAATGAATATTCAAACTGTATACAATATTGACACAATATATATATTATATATATTGACACATTATTTATAATAATTATAGACACAATATTGTTTATGCCCTGAATAACAATAATTTGTGCATTTGTGGTGGGATTAATGACAGACCGAACGTCCGATTTTCGTTCACAAGTGTGGTTAGGTGTGATCAATTGGATAGTTTGCTTATTTCTGAGGTGAGTACTTATAAAATATGGAAAGGTTTCCGAATCGTGTCACGGGCTTTTTAAAATTTTAAAAACGGAATCATGGGTAAACGTGCGTGAAATGAACGAATCCGAAGTCAGAATCTGTAGGAAACCTACCGTTTGGTCACAATTCGCAGTGAAAGTTCCAATTTTGAGGTTATAATTGATCTGATTTCTGACTAAATAAGCACATTGCGAGTATAAATCGTACACATGATGAAATAATCTTCTAATTTATGACGAAATTTAACAAATTTGTTGCGATTTTTTCATTTATTCGGCCAAAATCACGATTTTACTTTTATACAGAAAATTACGTTTCTATGAAAACATCTTCTTCTTCTTCTTCTTGCGGATTTTATGGCCCCAGCCTTTCAGCTCTGTTATGAAAACATCAATATGTAATTCAGATCCATTTGTAAATAGTAAATATTTTAATTTATGATGTCAAAAATAGATGGCGTCACCGCTTCACTAAACCGAATGTATTTTGTACAATATAATAAAAAAAAATAGAGAATTATTGTTTACGCCTATGGCGGTTTTTGTTTTAAATTTATAACACGGTAAATAGGAATAAATTTCTTTATTACCTAAGTGTGTATTTTAGATAATAATTGATTTCTAAAACAAATAATTATTACAATGTAATGAGTTTAAACACTATTAGAATTTGTTACAAGTTAAAAATAATATATACAAAATAAAAGTGAACAAAAATAACAAAAATGATGATTAAACAAGATAAGCAAAGATTTCAACAAGTTTCACATATAAATAAGAAGGATTACTTACTCGTGCGAGAGACGATAGAAAAGTGATGTCAGTTTGAAGTTTGAAAAATTGCAAGAGAGTAAGAAAATCTAAAGTGAGAGACAGAAAAGATATGACGTAAAGAAACTTGACAAATTAACAAATTCTGTTGTATGAAATCATTGCTGTAAAACTTTCAAAGATACAAAATATAAAAGTTCATATAATTTATAATAGAGACAAAATGTAATGGTCCGTACGGGTTTCGCGATCTGTCGCGAACAATTATTCATCGACTATTATAAATAATATATACATATTTAATTAATGATTTTTTAATGAAAATATTGGATAGATTGGTACAACTTACGATCTTTTGCACGTTTTGTCGGCTTCGGTTAAGTTAGGTTAGGTTAGTTTGGGTTAGTTTAGATTAGGTTAGTTTGGGTTAGTTAAGGTTATGATAGGTTAGTTTAGGTTAGTTTGTGTTAGTTTAGGTTATGTTAGGTTAGGTTAGTTTGGGTTAGTTTAGGTTAGGTTAGGTTAGTTTAGGTTATGTTAGGTTAGGTTAGTTTAGGTTGGTTTGGGTTAGTTTAGGTTGTTACGTTAGTTTAGGTTAGTTTGGGTTAGTTTAGGTTAGGTGAGTGTGCAAACATGTTTGTAAAGTATTCTGACAAAACGTGCAAAAGATCGTAAGTTGTACCAATTTATCCAATATTTTCATAAAAGAAATCATTAATTAAATATGTATGTATTTATAATAGTCGATGAATAATTCTCTATTACTTTTTATTATATTGTACAAAATACATTCGGTTTAGTGGAGCGGTGACGCCATCTATTTTTGCCATCATAAATTAAAATATCTACTATTTACAAATGGATCTAAAATACATATTGATTTTTTCATAGAAACGTAATTTTCTGTATAAAATTAAAATCGTGATTTTGGCCGAATAAATGAAAAAATTGCAACAAATTTGTTAAATGTGCTTATTTAGTCGGAAATCGGATCAATTATAACCTCAAAATTGAGACTTTCAATGCAAATTGTGACCAAACGGTAAGTTTCCTACAGATTCTGTCTTCGGATTCGTTCATTTCACGCACGTTTATCCATAATTCCGTTTTCAAAATTTTCTATATCCCGTGACACCATTCGGAAACGTTATCTAAAATATAAATATAATTGTGTGCTTGTATGTAATTAGTTTTATTAATTAGAATAATAAGGTAATCGTGTAAAATTGCAATGATGGTCTACCATAACCTTAAAATTCAAACATTTTTCAGATTACACTCTGCTGCAATTTAAAATCAGCTATAATGAATGTGTGCTATTGAATGCCTTTCACTATCAGCCTACGACAGGCGCGGACTGACACCTTTAACAGACTCCCAGTCTCCAGGGAAAATCAGCCCCCATAGCCGAGTTTAACCAACTACAGCAAAAGAAATAACTGGACGGAACCCACACGGAAATTCCATTCTGTCTTCTAAGTGGAAATAGGCGGTGGAATAATTTGTGAGATACGGTTAAATTTTTCAAGATTAATATGTAGCAAATTGAAAATAATTGTTAGTGATGAGGTCCATTTACATTTCTGCAAATATGTATATAAACAAAATTATCTCTTATAGGATACTGAAAATACTGCGTCGAAGAGCTATTACACCCGCTCAAAATCACTGTGAACGGCCAGCGTTATAGAGCCATGCTTAACTTTCTTCCCCAATTTTGACTTGAGAATATAATGAAGCAACGACACGTACAACATAAGCCACAACAATAAATATGATTTATTAGGGCCCTGTTTTTGCGGGGTGTGAGGACCATGGTCTCCTAGATATAAAAATCATCCCAACTTGCTCCTGTAAATAAAATTTTCTTAATTTCGTAGACTGTTCATAAATTACACTGTATTGTAAGCTAGAATAATCTATTATACGTCATTATTATGTAAATTTTGCATAAAATGCCAGAAAATAATTGAAATAAATCAGATTCAAAGTCTTGAGTCGAGTTACTTATTCTCACCGAAAAGCCTAAAAACCTCAGAGAATAATTTCTCCCTCGGCCTGCTTTCTTTCTCCGCTGTCTTACAACCAGCATTAAAAACCGATCTCAGTTGTGTCTTGAGTTACTTCCACTCAACGACAAACCTCAAAGTGTAATTTTTCATTAAAAAAACCATCAATCTCCGCGGCCTTACAACCCGCGTAATAATTCAATCACGAACCAGATACACGGGCCATCGCTGCGGTCTTTAGTACGGAGTGCATCGTTGCGATAGTAGGCGTGCTTATAATAAATGAATAATATAGATTTTAAATTAAAATAAGTTCTGCCGTGACGTAATAGGAAATAAATAGTCCTATGAATCTAGTGCACTCACTATAAGAGACTTATTGTGGTCAAAAAAAGACACTTGATTATTTGTGTGTTTTAATTGAAACACATCCTAGTTATTGTATAAAAATATTCCACCACGGGGTAAATGAAAAATTAATTTAAAATACTCACTGTAAACATCGAGCAAATAGTTTTTGTTCTTATTGGAAATTAAAACTCATCTGACACCTTTCGCACTTATAGCACTATTACTTATGAAACTGAATACAAGGAACGCATGAATTCTTACCATATTATTTGTACTAGCTACAAGTATGTCAATTCGTGATGAAAAAAAAAAAAATAGTCGAATCGTAAAACCCCTTATTTTATTTTAGTTGCCATGTCTGACCATGCGCGTATTTGTACAATTAGATTTTTTTAATATTTTGTATAATAGATTTAGGTCCCTCGTGGATAAGCGTCTGTTCCTCTTTTCCATCCAGATCTCTCACTCGTTCCTAGTGAAGGGCAATGGGACGATCTGCGGTATAACCGGTTCCTGGGCGCTCTCCCCGTCCTTTTCTAGTCAGCTATCCGTGTCTATGACGAAGGTGTGGGCGTGCGTGAGTGTTGTCCACAGGGGGGATCTGAAATTAATGGCTTAATAATACGTTTTACTAAATAAAATATATTTTATAGTAGTTATGCATTTATACTAATATTTGCTAATATTATTTCTAAAGAGTCTAAAAAGTTGCTGGAAAGGTCGACAAAACAAACATTGAATTAAAGAAATTTAAATTAACCCAAGAGCCTGTTTTTTACTTTTCCCGGAATTTCAACGGATATAGAGGTCCCCTGAGTTCATTCCATCGATTTTTGAAAAATGTCTCTATGTATGTGTATGTGTGTGTGCGCCTGTATGTTTCCCCGATAGTGAAGAAATTTTGCAAAACCATTGTAAAATACTCGGTTTTAACTGTGAAAAACAGTAATCTATTTAATAATTTTTTATTTGCTATTAAATAAGTTATTTAATGAATTAAATAACTTATTTGATCGAATTCACCGGGAAAGTATCATGATGAGTACAATGATGACTTTCCGCCAAAGTAATGCAAGTAGCATTTTTGGTGAAATTGAGGTTTTCTGACTATCTTAAGCAGAAGATCAAATATACTCGCTTGCCAAAGTATTCTAAATATTTTAAAACATGCAATTAAGAAAATCGTTTTTATTGTTATCTAAGTTCACAAATTCTATTTAAGGTCGGAAATTTACATTTTATTTAGCCATAAGAACGAACAACGACTAATCTTCCACAATAATAAAAACAGAGCGCTGAAACTTTTACATATTGTACATTGAAGCTTTGCAAGTAAATTGACACTTTTCATTTAAAAAATAAAATCATTCTTAAATTAAATAAAAATTAAATAGTGGAACACTATGAAATGATCACATAAATTCGTGAAATATTTCCACAAAAAAACATTATTTTTTCTTCACATTGCTTCAATTTATTCATATGTTTATTATAAACATGTTGTATTAAGCAGATTGATCTAAAATAAATTATAATTAAAATTAATCGTTGCTTAAAAATCTCCATAAGAGCAATGTAATTTTTGAGTATGCCTTTAATTACTAGGTGGCATCATCATGCCATTTTAGTAATATCTTGAAAATATACTTTGATTTCTGAAATCATGTGAAAAAAAAATTAGGTTTGATACGTTGAATTCATGTACGGCAATTGCGATAAGGCACCCCGGCCTTGTGTTGGGAATGTGTTTTTCTGCCGCGGACCATTCATTCATTATGTTATGATAGACAATAAAGAAAGACATTATTGAAATATTTCCATATACATTTTGTAAATATAATTGTATTTCTTCATTGACGTTTTGAATAGGATTGTGGAATGCCGGTAAATGATGATTCAAGTATTACTGAGTCGGAAAATTTTCTTTTTCATTTATAAATTACCAAACTGAATGTGCGGCACATGGAGAATTGATCATCGGCGCACTTAGTGAGCTAAGCGTTTTTAGGACCGGTGTTCTAATTATTTTATCATTCAAATTTTCAGGTACTTCTAAACTTAAAATTTTACTTAATGCTTAATCAAGGAGTGGAAACATTCGTTTACTATTAATTTCATTATTGGTATAATTGAAATTCATTTTGCAAACGAAATAATATATAATTCATATTCAGGATTGATAACGACTTACCTGGTATATACAGTGAATAGCTTTACCGTTTACGCAACGTCGTTTGTTAGTTCATTTATACATATTATATAATTTCTTTTATTCTAGGTGTAAGGGCAGCTGAATGTTTTGAATAGAAAAAATAGAATGTTATATGCAATGAAAAGTTATGTATTAAAAATATATTGCATAGTTATTATTAACATTAAACCTACCACGACGTGTCAAATGACCCATTTTAAACTTTTTGCCAAAATTTCTTGTAAATAACATTATCACATCGCCATTTGCCTTTACGACTTTTACTAAAAAATACATCGAATGTGTTTTTCAATATTTACTCCTCTCTTGTTAATTGTTTTACCGAGAAATATATATAATCTGCCCTAATTACCGCAACTGGTCATGTGACCCGTGCAAAGATTCATGTGATATCATGAAGATTTGTATGTGTGGTTGTGATACAAAACCATTGCATTAGACATTTTTGCTATTGCATCATATATTTTGTTGTATTATGTTATATTTGCTGTTGGCTAACGAACGAATAGCGAATTTCATTCCCCTCCAAGCGAGCATTACAGTAAGCATTTCAAGTTATAGTGCTATTTTGCGAGTCAAGAATTCTTATTTCATTATTTTACCAATACTTCTTATCCCAAAAAAGTCGAAACATTCAAAATATTTGAAATCATTGGAAATTATAAACAACATAGATGAAGAGTGTTCGGAATTTAGTGAAGAGCTATCTGAAAATGAAGTGAATAGCATAGAACAACATGATGACTCATTTGACATTACGGATGAATATGAGTCCTCAGAAAGTGAAGACGAGAATATTTTGAATATACGGAGAGGACAAAAGAGAAAAAGACCATTATCGAGTTCAGAAAGTGAAAGTGATGTGGAAGACCGAAGTATCGAAATTGCGGCTGATGGTACAATTTGGCAAGAAATAGAACAAGGCTCAACACCTGGACGATTGCCAATTCATAATATTTTTAGGGAGGTTGTAGGCTCGACAGCATATGCCAAACGACATATTATGAAGGGCAAAGTGAGAACTGCATTTTCCTTTCTTATTGACAATCCAATAATGCAGCACATAAGAAAATGCACAGAAGAAGAAGCCTGTCGAGTATTGGGAACTAAATGGACTCTTACTCCTGCAAAAATAAATGCATTTATTGCTCTTCTATATGCACGAGGCGCATATCAGGCAAACAATCTGAACATCTCATATCTATGGAACAAGAAATGGGGACCCGTTTTTTTTCGGAAACCATGAACAGGAGTGATTTTTGTGAAATTATGCGGTTTATCAGGTTTGATAAAAAAAGTCAACGAAGCCAGCGTTTACAAACAGATAAATTTGCTCTAATCTCTGAAGTATGGTACAAATTTATCGAGAATAGCCAAAATTGTTACAAGCCTGGGGAACATGTAACTATCGATGAACAGCTTTTCCCAACCAAAGCGAGGTGTAGGTGCAATACATGCCGAACAAACCCGATAAGTTTGGTACCAAATTCTGGCTAGCATCTGACGTCAAAACCAAATACATTATAAATGGATTTCCATATTTGGGAAAGGATGAAAACAGAGGAGCTTCATCTCCGCTTGGGGAATTCGTTGTTCTCAAACTACTGGAACCGTTCACAGGATGCGGAAGAAGCGTCACTACAGATAATTTCTTTACGAGCGCATCACTAGCTGCAAAATTACTAAAGAAAAGAACCACTATTGTTGGAACTATCCGCGCAAATAATAGAGAACTACCAAAATTCGCTAAGCAAGCGAAAGATGGTATGCCACGCTTCTCAACAAAACTATATAAATCGAGTCATTGTTCACTTACCATTTACAAAAGTAAGCCAAACAAAAAAGTGCTTCTACTAAGCTCAAAGCACAAATCTGTAAACATCGAAAAAAAAAAACGGTAAGCGTATACCTGAAACGATTAGATTTTACAATAATACTAAATATGGTGTAGACATGACGGATCAAATGGCAAGAAAATACTCCGTGAAATCAAAATCGCAAAGATGGCCTGTGCAAATTTTCTTCAATATTCTTGATGTGGCTGGAATCAACTCTTGGGTTTTATACAGAGAAACAACCGGCGAAACAATTTCTAGACAACAATTTTTATTCCAATTGGCTGAAGAACTAGCCGAAGATTTTCAACATGAGCAACAGGAAGAAAAGGAAATTATACAGAAAGCATCAACAAATTCAACTTCGGATTCTCGTGTGAAAATGCGAAAAAGGTGCCAAATAGGTTTTTGCAAAGAAAACAAAACTACGAAAATCTGTTTCAAATGCAACAAATATGTGTGTGGAAAATGTGCCTTCGAGAACCCAATAATTTGAAAAATATGTGGTGAACACAAATAAAGTATATTATTTTTTTTCTAAATTTAGTATTCAATTGAAGAATATTTAATTTTTTTCTTGTATTATTTTTATGTTTTTTAAATTTAATAAATAAACAATTTTGAATCCTTATTTGAAAAAAAAATGTTTTACTCATCTACCAAATTGTGCTAAATGATATATTTTTCGCTATACATAATAATATATATATATATATATAAGATTTCAAAGACGGGTCATTTGACCCGCTGTGGTAGGAAGCCATTTTTTTTCATTAATAAAGTTATGTAATAACAAAAAAATACTTCAACGATCATTTAAAATATGTAAGTAAAAATCAGTCGAGTTCAATTAATAACAAAATCGTGAATATATTACTAATAATCCAGTTTCCTTGTTTACAGTAATTCAATACACATTTATGAATCGACGAATCCATCTGCGCGGTCTAAACAAACAAACAACGCGCTTCGCATTCACAATTTTTATTATTCGTTGTAATAAAATTCGGCAGGCACAACAATCCAATATATAATCAGTAGTGTTGATTATTTATTGGACTGTAGTGCCTGCCGAATTTTATCACAACGAATAATAAAAATTTACAATTTTTATTATTCGTTCTGATAAAAAAGTAGTGTTGATTATTTATTGGATTGTAGTGCCTGCTGAATTTTATCACAACGAATAATAATCAACACTACTGATTATTTATTTGATTGTAGTGTCTGCTGAATTTTATCACAACGAATAGTCCTTCATTTATATCAGTCTTTGTTAGAGGGATTTGTACAGATTGCATACCTGAGAACCATCTGTGGTATATCGAGGGTTTTCAATATAAAAAAAAATGATATACTTCCTAAAATCCAATAAATAATCAGTAGTGTTGATTATTTATTGATTGTAGTTTCAGCTCTGTAGCTGCTGGTAAGTGTTTTTTGATAGTTATAATAATGTAAAACTGTTATTAACCCTTGACTATAGATAGATTCATTATGCCATTACTTACCGATATTATACAAGTAAAATAATAACTCTAACTTAAAAAGTTATCTTACTGATTGTTCCCAAAACACTCATTAACTAATTATTGTAACAGAGACGTTCTAATTTAAATGGCGTTTATTTGGTTTTAGTCCATAAAAATATCTAGTGGTGGCATTAAAGAACAATGATGATGTGGATAAGAGTTATGATAATGCTCCATACACCGAGAAGCAATTTAATATTATGCCAATATCAATAGTAGATCCACAACAGTTATTATTTGTTGTCGAGAATTATGTTTTGGTTCTGAACAAACCTTCTAATAAAACTGGGGACAATCACAACACTTTAATTATAGGAGAAGAAGTTGGCTTAACAGGTGATGTTAATATCATACAATATTCCACAGAAGATACTTCGATTGAACCCAGATTTTCTATTTATATTATTAATTTGGACAATATTACGTCTAATGAAACTCAACCAATACAGTTTGTGAATCACACAAGAAATTTTTCCCTAGGTGATGAGAATTATCTACCAAAAACTAATATACAAGAAGCCAAAAAGATTTTATTGCTAAAAAAGGTACGAATTCCGATATTTTGAGGCTGATCATAGCGGGGAAATGTATTTGGTAGTAAAAAGGGTTAATAAAAATACAAAAGCTGAGTAAAAACAAGCAGGAAAGGAGAAAATAATTTAGGAAAAGAGCGAAAGAAATTCCATGTAAAAAAAGATGTCAAAATCGGTGCTGAAAACTATTCACCGAAGTTCAACAACATGATATACACGAATTTTATTATGGATTGGGTTCCTATGAAAGGCAAAGAAATTGGCTTTTAAATTGTTCTGAAAATGTTTCTACACGTAGAAGAAAGCAGCTTGTTACAATCGGCACTAGACAAAATTCTTTTAAATATTTTGTCACTTGGAATGATAAACGAGTGAAAGTATGCCATTTTTTTTTATTAAAAACCCTCAATATACCACAGATGGTTTTCAGGTATGCAATCTGTACAAATCCCTCCAACAAAGACTGATATAAATGAAGGGCTTCATAATTTCATAAAAAGTCTTCCGACGGTTCCTTCTCATTATTGACGAAATCATAATGAGAGAAAATATTTTGTTATTGAGGAATGTAAGATTTTTGTATCGAGTCGTCTCAAAACATCAACAAGAGTTATTTCTCAAAACATCAAATAACATAAAATTACCATCATTAAAACCATTCCGAAAAATATTTATAAGCGATATTAACTTGAGTTTTCATTTACCAAAGAAAGATAAGTGCAAATTGTGTGAAAGTAAGAATAATATATTTTTCGAAGAAACATGGATCACAAAAGAACAAAGCATATAGAAAAGAACAATGCGATGAATTATTTTTACAAGATCAGAAAAAGACCTTGACCAATAATAACTCTCAGATCAAAACTGGCACAAAGTTTTGAATACACCTGAGAGGGAATTTTCTTGAATAGTATAGTAATAAATCTATACTATTCAAGAAAATTCGCATTCTATAACGAAACAACTTGCGTCTCTTGGACGCGCGATGGCTATTGCTATGTTTGGGGAGAATCCGATGGCAACCGAGATTTGTATAGGAATATTCAAGTTCTTAACAGACACAGATAAAAAATGTGTAGAACATGTTAGTTTATATTGTAATAGTTCCTCAGGCCAAAATCGAAACCATGTAATGTTGGCTATGTTGTAAACATGTTTGCAAGACGTAGCAACAAATATTAAAACAACAAAAATCGCATTTTTATTCCCTGGGCATACCTACGTGCCGGTAGAATCTGTCCACGCAACGATTGAAAGATCCATTAAAAATAAGATCATTTTGGGCACTATCAGAATGAGATACCATTCTTACTAATGCTAGAATTAACTAAAAACATTTAGAAGTTATAAGGATACAACTATGATAATATTAGGTTGATGTAAAAGAAATGTCGGATTTTATATTATTAAACTTTATGGTTTAAAAATTAATACATTTTGTAATAATTATTGACATTATATATATTATTTTATAGCTTAGAATATCTATATATTATTATAAATATTCTATGATTTTGTTATATTTTGATCATTCTAGAAATGCTAGAAAAGAAGCAAATAAGAGCGATATTTTTGTATGAGTTTAAGCATGAGTCAAAAAGCAGGTGAGGCGACTCGCAATATCAAAGAAGCATTTTTCCAAAATACTGCTAATGAACGTGCTATGCAACGATGGTTCGTTCGATTCGGTAATGGTAATGAGAGTTTTGAAGATGAAAAACACGGTAGCTGACCATCAGAAGTTATTGATGACCAATTGAAGGCCATAATTGAAGCTGACACAAGCAAAACAACAAGAAAAATTGCCGAAGAGCTCAATATTGACCAGTCAACCGTTGTTCGACATTTAAAGAAAATTGGGAAAATGACAAATGGGTTCCGCATGAACTAAACGAAAAACAAACAAAATCGCCGTTTTGATGTGTCATCTGCACTACTTCTTCGCAACCATAACCGAAGACGTTCAGCCCAATGGTTAGATCATGATGAAGCTCCCAAGCACTTCCCCAAGCCAAATATCCATCAAAAGAAGGTTATGGTGACTGTTTGGTGGTCTATGCCAGGTTTGATACATCACAGCTTTCTGAATCCAGGCGAAACTATCATAGCGGAGAAGTATTGTCAACAAATCGACAAAATACACCAAAAACTTCGACGAAAACAGCCGGCATTGGTCAATAGAAAAGGCCCAATTCTTCTTCATGACAACGCTCGGCCACATGTTTCAATTATGACAAGACAAAAGCTGCATGAGTTGGGCTACGAAACTCTCGACCATCCACCATACTCACCCGACCTGTCGCCTACTGATTTCCACTTTTTCAAGCATCTGGACAACTTCTTGCATGTTAAATGCTTCAAAAATCAAAGAGATGCTGAAACCGCCTTCAATTCTTTCGTTGCTCCAAGAACTCCATATTTCTATACAGCCAGTGTAAATAAACGTGTTTCTTCTTGGCAAAGTTGTATTAATTCTAATGGTTCTTATTTTGATTAATAAAGTTTATTCTATAAAAAGTTATACTCAATTAAAGTTAATGGTTAAAATCCGACATTTCTTTTGCATAAAACTAATAGTATCGCGATGTATGTCATTTCAGCTAAGTCCAAAAATGAGGTTGTAGCAATTAATATCGAATAGATACAATTTTTTCAAATTTTAACTCGGAGATAATATTACTTTGACGTATTATCGCAATCTTTATATTATAATTGCAAATTGCCAATATCGTCTCTAAAGAAAAATTACTGTTACGTTTGTCTTGCACAACTCATCCAGTTGTGCAAGACAAACGTAATAGTCATTAAATATTATGAAGAATATTTTAATGTCAAATAAAAGGTTACCGTGAGTGATGCGTTACCGGAAACTGACGAGGAAGATGATCCTGAAGATGAAGCAGAGTAGTTTAAATAATTTTATAGTATTATTTGTTGGTTAGGTTAGTTGCTTTTTGCAGAAGGAATTAAATGTAGATTTTAAATGTTTTGTTTTTCAATAAAAATAAGTCGAAAATAAATGTTTTTGGTCGTAAAAGTTTGTGCTTTTAATTTCTTGATTATGTCAAGTCAAATTTAACAATAGTATAAATAAAATTGCTATCTCCACCAAATTCACACAATCAGCTTATTTGCGTGTTCATATTTTAAGAAAGTTCTTAATGTTTTTAACAAGCTACAGTTTATACGTCATAATGACAATCGATTAAAAAATCCCCTGATTTTAAAACAGGCATATCATTATTTGCAGCAAGCCCACCATAAATATTAAAAAAAGAGCAGTCTTTACATATAAAGATCTATGCATTTATTTTTCTTGTATATGAAGAATTTTTTAATAATCCAAAATATCTTAAGGTATTAATAACGTATTTATATCTTACCGTTTTAATCCGCATTTTTTTGCAACAAAACGTTTTTAATAAATTTTCCCGCGCGAAATCGCCTAACAATTTAAAACGGGCGGTGTGATTAATGGACGCTAAGTGCGCATCGTTTATTATTCCGCGTTATGAAGCGGAATATTTTCGTTGCCTTTTTTCACTCGAGCCCGAGTTCAAACTCAACAACAACAACAAATAAAACAAAGTGAAAAGGGACGATTAAAGGATGGATATGAATATTTTAATTTTATTCATATTTATTGTCTGTCGCGTCGGCGAACACGAGATATTAAAGTAGTTTTTAATTTCAGTATTTGCATTATCAAAATACTAAAAAATGACAGCTCATTTATTTAGAAATTTTATTATCCTCTACACATAATATTTTTAAAAAATGTTTCGCTTTTCAGGATGGTTGCTGAGGTTAAAAGATGGGATGATACGATAGCATCATTAAAAGGTCATGAAATAATTTAACTAATGCCTCGATATAATTAGTTGAGGATGTAGCTCTCTGAAAAGTATATGGGTCGTTCCATATAGATGCAAATGCAGTTTTTCATTTTGAATTAAGCAATCTCATGTTTCGGGTTTATTATAATACACTAAACTTTTTATGTGTCCCCAAAGATAATAATCGAGTGGCGTCAAGTCTGGTGACTTTGAAGGCCAAAGAACTGAACCTGCTCTTACAAAAAAGCTATTAAATCAAATGTAAAGACCGGCCACCTGGAAAGTTGGGGCTATGTGTCTGGTACACAAAGAAGATAGAGAATATTCCAACGATAAGTGAAGTTGTTATTTAAAAAAGTTCTAACGTTTTCATCAAAATAAGAAGATGTGTTAACTATGTTCAGAAGTGGAACATCCACAATTAATCTTGGCAACTCGTTTTGTAAAAAATGTTAATAATAATCCTATGTTAAACGCTAAAATGACAAAGTTAAATAATATATAATGGCATCATAAGTAAATTAGCCTTCTAGATTAATAACTCCTTAACTATTACATTTTGGACAATAATGTATACTGCATTATCGACTAAGATATAGATACATTGTGTAATAAAAATTTAATAGATAGCAAATAATCACAGGGAGAGTGAACAGAAAAGATCACACGAAAAGTATAAATGTGCATACATACTGAAAACTGTAATTTTAAATTTATTTTGATTTGTCGGAAAAAGGTTGAAGATATTTGGAGAGTAGTTTTAATAATTTCCATACTAGATAAAGAAAAACAGAATTTTCGATTTTTGAGAAATGTTTATTGGTAAAAACTAGGGGAGAGTTGCCATAATCGTACTACTTAAGGAAATCGCTTAAAATTGCCAAACTGGAAACGTTATATATAAAAGTAAATAACACAAATGTTAGAATGGTATTTTATTTAATTATTTTAAAACATATCATGCAGATAAAAAAGTTTATTATTTGTGAAAAATATACTAATTAAAGACACTGAAAAGGTACGATTTTGGAAACCGGTATCCCAAATCGTACTCCATAGTCCCCTAAATCGTACCTTCATAATAATATCATGCATCTATAATAAAACAATATGGTTTGGCTCCCTAGGGTATATTTATTAAGTAACAAACATATTGAAAAAAAAAACATATTCTAAAAAACATAAAGAACTCATTTAAAATACAAAAATGTCAATTACATTTACAATATTAATAAATTATTTCTTCTCTTGACACTCCTGCACAAGCCTCATGTACCCACGTTTTGCATCCTATGCACTGAATCATGTTTTCTAATCTTATTGCATCACATAAAATGCAATACCAATCTTCTTCATTTATGTTTACTAGAATATCTGAGGAAGAACTGGTTGTTGCATTATTCATGCTAACTTTTTTTACTTTTTTTGTTTTATCTTCTTTATTCTTATTCTTTACTTGGGAAGTGGATTTCTTCTCTCTCAGACTGTTTATATAGCTTGTATTTGTCAGCTCAGTGGCTGTTTGACCACTTCTTTTCTTAATGGTTGCTTTAGGAATGGGAGATAGCTCTGATATTGGAACTATCAGAGAATTAGCTATATTATCGGTTTTGCTATTACCTTCCAGAGTTACAACTTCGTTGTCTAAAACTTCTATTTCGGTGTTTCCTTCTGGTGTTTGGAATTCAGCTGGAATATCATTGGCCACATTATTTAACAAATCGCTAGCCACAAAATCGGCTTCGCTAAATACAAAGCGATTAACTGGTCAACAACCAGTGGCTTCAAATGATTTGGCTGCATTACAAACAGAGGCAGCTTTATAGTAAGCTGTAGTTATTAAAACTGCAACATCATATTGTGTAATACATTGACCAGCGTGGTTTGTCATCCACTGCTCTAAAGCTTGGTTATAATAACTTTGCATTGGTCCAAAAACTCCAATGTCCGATGGTTTTAGCCTGTGTGTTGTATGGCCTGGCAATTGCAATAAAATAATGCCGTTAGCTTGTGCTAGTTCCAGAGCTTGCAAGTTTTTAGTGTGAGATGTGTGCCCGTCAAGTAATAAAATGACCTTTTTTTCTAGTGTTGGTTTCACATTATTAATAAAATGTTGCAACCACTTGACAAAAAGATCGGTTGTTATAAACCCATGATCAGCAACTTCTATTAAACTTTCAGGAGGAGTTCCTTTACCTAATGCTGGATTTAATCGTTATCTTTTAAAAATAAACATTGGTGGAATAAAAAAGCCTAACGGGTTTGTGCAAACCACAATTGTAGTATTGGATCCTCTTTCTCCGCTAACCACCCTACCAATCCTTTTTTTCCTTTCTCAGCAATTATTTTCGCACATTTTTTTTGAACTGTAGAGAATCCGGACTCATCCATATTAAAGATTCTAGAAGCATCAATACCATTACATTTGACAGTAGTTTCTAATAAATTAAAAAAATGATTCACAGCATCTCTATTAAAACCCCTAGCCCGACACATGGAAGTATTTTCAGCTTGTCTTACTGAAATATTTGGATGTCTTTTTAAAAAAGAATAAAACCATTTTTTCCAGCAAGCTGGACTGTTCGGTTAAATTTGTGTGACAAATTATTTTTTTCCGCTATTTGATATGCCAAACTCCTGATATCTCTAATGCTTAAACCAAAAAATGATGATTCTAAACGAATAATATGTTCAACAAGTTGATCTTCCACATCTTTTGGTAATGTTGTGATATTTCCATTCCTTTTCTTTGATGATGACGATCTTTTTACTGCACCCTCAAGATGTCGTTTGAAAGTAGGTTTTGGTATACTAAAACGCCTGCAGCACTCATTGAATCTGTATTTTTTTTTAACGATATGCCTCTATTGCATTTTTCACATTCTCTTCCGTCCATTGACCATAAATTCTTTTTGGCATGATTTCTAAAGCGTACAAAATATTTGAAAATTTTAGGAAGTTGCAGTGGTTGCATATGATATAACGCCAGTTGCGTAAATCGTACCAGTACGATTTTAGAAACTGCACAGGAGTACGATTTAGGCAACTATGCATTATTTTTTAAATAGGCGGTTATTGCAAAAATAAGATATTTCATCTGCAATGTGAAGTAGTAAATATGTAATTTAGATATAAAAGCTGGCACTAAACATAAAAGTTAGAAGTATTTATGTTATTTTCATAAGCATAATGCTTAGCAAAAGTACTCAAAATATTACATCAACTTTACCTGATTTTTAAACTCGTCTTTTATTCACACACCCGGCATGTAAACCTATAACTTTTAGGTTATGTAGTACATACGTCAAACTTAGTATTAAAATACACCGTTAGATAGCATTATTGTACTATATTTAAGGAAATATGCATGAGGTACGATTTTGGTGACAAGTACGATATATGCAACTCTCCCCTACATATTAAAATCTTGATTGATTGCCAAGATACTGGGCGTTTGTCAATTTTCTGTCAGTTTTAAAAACCGCCATAAGTTTTTATTTGTCAAAAATAAATACTCATTTTTTTTTCTACATATGACGATTTTAAGAAACACATCATAATCGGCTATGGCCTAAATAAACTATTCTGTTATTTTCCATAGCCAACTTTATTAAAAGTTAAAAAACATAGTATATCCATTAATTTAAAAAATAAATAGTCATAATTATATATTATTATAAACATCAAAGAATATTTTTTGGGGGGATAACCGACTATGATGTCCATATAAATACGTACAACTTTAGGTTATTTCTCAAAATGTTCGAAAATATATTATTTTGATAAATAAAAATAGTTACAGTAGTTTTTAAAAATGACAGAAAATAGAAAAACGCCAGTATCCATCCAAGCCGAAAATAATGGCAATTGATACATGCGCACAAATTTGCCTAGGAAGACATTTCAAAGACAAGTAGTTATTATTTCGGACAGCCAGGCTAAAAGTTAAAAGCGATCGGCGTATTTAAAGGCCGTACTCCCCTTGGAAAAAAAAAACTAAAATAATTATATTAATATAATTAACACAAGCTCCGACAAAATAAATACAATTAATAATTGTCCACAACTGAAAACGGTAAATCAATTAAAATCATTTTATGAATGGTGAATTATTACTCTATTTTTTTAAACCATGCATTAATTTCAAACCCTTTATACAAATCATTGCGTAAAGACTGTTCTTTAATTTGGTCACTAGAATGTGAAGAAGCTTTAAAAAAATTAAATCAGATTTGATGTAGTTACATGTTCTAGTCCATTATAATCGCGACTTACCGATTAAATTAACGGTAGATACTTCAAATCGGGGGGTCGGTGCAGTATTAGTACATGTGTATGGATACAACGTAGAAAAGCCAATTGCTTACGCGTCACGTCCTTTACAAAAATCATTTGGAATAAAAAATTACCAATACTTATTTGGAAAACATTTTATTTTAGTTACTGATCATAAACATTTGGTCAGCATTTTTAGTTGAACAAAACGTTTACCAACAATGGCAACGAGCAGATTACAAAGATGGGCATATTTTTATTTTCATTTAATTTTGACATTGAATATGAAAATACAAAGAAAAATGTAGCTGACTATTTATCCCGAATCATTAATTCTGAAAAGTGAGATAATGTTGCTCAATTATTTGAATCATATTGTTTAAATCTAATTGATGACCCAATTAAGGAAATGTTATTTTTAAACTTGATTGAAGGGCAATATTATTTTCCAATTAATGCTAACTAAATTAAACGTGAATCTGCCAGAGATGAACACATTAGTAAAATTATACGATATGGTTAACGAGAATAACTAATATTATGTAATGTACCTCTCACATGTGATTATATAGTAATGTACGCTCGCTCCGAATAGGTCACGCGTGTGTTGCTCGTGTACTCATTTTCTAATTTTCTCATATTTATCGGTGAAAATAAATCAAAATGCCTGCTGGAAACAAAATACCTGCTGGAGTAAACACAAGAAGTAGCCCAGATGAAATCCTCATCCAAAAAGTGGTTGAAAGAGTTATCGCAAGTCCTGACTTCATCAACAAGCTGATGGACACGATAAATGATCATATAAATACAAAGATCAAGGTTCCGGAAGAGAAGGTGGACTCACTTCAAGCCCACATCGCTAGACTGGACGAAAGGGTGGATATATTAGACCAACAACAAAGAAAAATCTTCGGGCTCGCGATGAAGGATAGCGAGAGATCAGAGGATACTTTCATTAGTTTATGTAATACTAAATTGAAAATTCCAGTATCATCGACGGACCTGCAGTCATGTCGAATATTAAAACATCAGAAAGACTCTTCTATTCTGGTATCCTTTTATAACCGCCAATTAAGAAATAAAATATACGCCGCCAAACGCCACTTGAAAGGCACAAAAACTATCATCAGAGAGGACCTCACTCCGCCACGATTGGCTCTAGTCAAGGCAGCCTGTGCTAAATTCACGTCGTCTAAGGTATTTACTAATTACGGAATTATCTACGTTAACGTCGCCGATGGCATCAAGAAACTACGAAACTTAAATGATCTACACGATATAATTAATACATCTGAATCAGTACAATGAGCCGACCTATGTATGCATTGTACGTTGACTACACGCTAGTTTGAATCGAACAATTTTTTATCGTTCTTTATTTTTTTTCGTTTATAAATCAATACAATCGAATTTGACTTTTTTTATATTCTTAAAATAATCAATTTATTTTATCTTGCTATCATCATTGAAGCGAACATTGGTGTATTTATTTCATCCAGCTGGTTAAGTACTAATATTCATAATTTAATTAATTTAAAATCTCCTATTTTATTAAATTTATAATAAGTTAAATAAGTATTTCGGTAAAATGTCACGACATGAACTTAAAGTTGCACACGTTAATATTAGGTCTCTACTTCCGAAAATTATGGATGTAAAGGAACTCATAAATTATTATAACTTCGACATATTAACTATCTCAGAAACGTGGCTAAACGCAAATATTCCAGTTCACGCCTTATTTATTGATAATTACATGTTCATCAGAAATGATCGTTTGACCAGAGGTGGGGGTGTCGGAATATATATAAAAAAATGTTTAAACTACTCCTTCGTGACATTGGATACTGATTTTGAAATTATTTCCATTATAGTCAAAAAACAAAATTATAAAATTGCTGTGACGGCCGTATACCGACCGCCTAACTGCGATGTCCCCACGTTTTTAAATGAGTTTGAAAACGCGTTAGCTAATAATTTTCCATATACTGAAAATGTAATTTGTTGTGGTGATTTAAACATCGATATGCTTAAGCATGAAAATAGTAAGTATTCTCTTCTGTGTGACGTGTTGGATAGCTTTGAACTAACCCAAATTATCAATGAACCCACTAGAATTACAGATAATACTTCATCTCTTTTGGACGTAATTATTATCTCTAATCAATTCGTAACTGGGGTATATGTGGACATATGGGTTTCTTTTTAAAGAACTTTTATCACAGCGCATTCTTCAAGTTCGAGTTGGCTCACACCTATCTGATCAGTATATACAACAAAATGGTGTCCCACAAGGATCTGTTTTAAGCGTTACTCTATTTAATATTGCAATTAATGGGATAGTTGACGTTGTTAAACCTCCAATTAAAGCACTACTATATGTGGATGACTTGGTAATATACTGTTCTGCTAAATCTCTTCCCGTAGCCGAAAGACAACTACAACTCACAATTAATAAAATTAAAAATTGGACAAGTAATAATGGCCTTACTATATCCAGTTCCAAAACAAAATGTGTGCACTTCCATCGGCTTCGAGGTTTTGTTAGAAACCCGGAACTTGAAATATCAAATACCGCCATACCTATCGAAATATCAATACAATTTTTAGGTCTTATTTTCGACTCGAAACTTACTTGGAAAGAGCATATCGTATACTTGAAGGGAAAGTGTACACGAGCAATGAATACGTTAAAAATATTATCTTGTACCACGTGGGGAGCGGACCGAACGGCAATGCTGCGCATCTATCGCTCGCTGATCCGATCCAAAATAGACTACTGTTGCGTCGTCTATAGCTCCGCTAGAGATTCTTGTCTCCGAATGATAAACAGCGTCCATAACTCGGGAATTCGTCTGGCAACAGGTGCTTTCAGGACAAGTCCACTACTAAGTATATTTGCGGATGCCGGAGAACCTTCTCTGAGCTATCGTAGACAAACACTTATTTTACGATATGCAGCTAAATTATACATTAATCGTAATAACCCTGCCCATGATTGTGTGTTTAATCCACGTTATATTGCCACATATGAAACAAGACAACGTTCTACAAAACCTCTAGGTATACGACTACAGATCTTAATGCGAGAAATACATTTCAGCTTTCCGAACATCTATGTTTGTGAACCGACTTTACCTCCATGGAGGATGGCTCGGCCACACATTGACATCTCCCTGTCAAAATATAGGAAGTCTGAAACATTTCCATCCCACTACAAACAACTTTTCCTGTCTCTTGTTGATAGAATTGGAACTTGTAACAGAATATTTACTGACGGATCCAAAACGTCGGACTCTTGTGGAAGTTCATTTCTGGTAGGTGGGGATCTGCACATGTTTAAGCTGCATACACTATCAAGTGTGTTCTCATGCGAAGCTATAGCGATCCTCAAAGCACTAAGCTTTGTGAGGTTGCATACAAACTCCAGAATTGCAATTTTCACAGACTCTCTGAGTATATTACAAGCCTTGGATCAATTTATGCCTCAAAATGCTCTCGTGACTCAAATCCAACAACAACTTACACAACACTTGCGACGTGGAAATAATATATCCTTTCACTGGATCCCAAGTCATACCGGAATTGTAGAAAATCATAAGGTCGACCGTGGGGCAAATGAAGCCCGCATTCACGGGATATATACTCCCATTGTAACTATTGGTGATGTTCTACAATTTGTTTCTATGACAATCCATAACAAATGGAATAGTGACTGGAATGAAACTCGGAATAACAAACTACGAGAAATAAAGGACACAGTTAGGGTATGGACATCGTCCACTAGACACGTACGTCACGAGGAAGTCATGTTGACGAGACTCCGAATAGGTCATTGCCGATTCTCTCATGAATACCTGCTTCGGGGGGACGATACACCAATATGTGACACCTGCGGTGTTCAGGTCTCAGTACGACATGTTCTTCTGGAATGCGTCCAATTTCGTGACAGTCGCGAACTGGCTAATCTTGGACACAGTCTGGCAGAGATTCTGGGTGATAACCCTGTCGAAATTGGAAAACTATTTATTTTTTTAAAACATTCCAGACTGTTATGGCACATTTAGTCAGATGTAAATAATTGTTATACTTAAGTTTTAATAAGTAAGTGCTTGTGCCCCTATACAATTTTGATATGTGTTTATATCCTTATACAAACTAGTCATTATCTGTGATACTACATATACCCTATACATATATGTAGCTTCTACTTTAATTATATACATTATTTGAACGTGGCGCGAATGACCTTTGCCGTCGAAGCGCCCTACAAACCTCAAATCTCTCTCTCTCTCTCTAATCAATTGCATTATACAAGTAGTGGTATTTTTGACTGTCCTTCTTCTGACCACGATGGAGTTTACTGTACTGTTGCTCTTAATATTGAACAGCACAATAACGAACAAGTATTTACATCACGTAACTTTCGTAATATAAATATAAATTTATTTAAAAATGATTTACACAATCTACCTATGCATCATATCATTAGAACCGAAGACGTGAATGACAAACTATATTTGTTCAATAAATACATAATAGATCTATTTGATTGTCACGCCCCTCTAATCTCACGTAAGAAATCCAAAAGATCTAGTCCATGGTTGACGGATAATCTGAAATTATTGTTTAAGTTACAAAATCGCGTTACAGGAAATCTGGTAACCCGTCACATTGGGACTACTATAAAAGCTTGAGAAATTTCACTAATACTGCTGTAAAAAATGAAAAGAAAGCATACTTTACATACGTTTGCAATAATCGCGGTACACATTTTATGTGGAAACACTTAGAGTCTCTAGGTCTTTCAAAAAAACAGATTAGCATTCCCAAATCCTTATCTAATACTGATGCAATTAATAATTATTTTTGCAATAGTTTACCCAGTAATAATAATACAGCAAATGCTAATAGCCATTTCGAAAATAGGTATCATCGATCTGGTGCATCTTTCAATTTCAAATTAGTAGATGAACACACCGTAGCGCAATTTTTATCTCAAATAAAATCTTCGGCCACTGGATACGATAATATTAATAGTGTCATGTTACTCCTATGTTGTCCATATATTATGCCTTATCTGACCCATATTATAAATTCGTGTATATTAGATAGTGTATTTCCTGATTGCTGGAAATATGCAATAATTAAACCTGTTCCTAAAACAAATAATCCTTGTGAGCTTAAGGATTTAAGACCGATAAGCATACTGCCTACACTGTCTAAACTATTCGAGAAAATAATTAAGTCTCAACTATATGATTATGTTAATAAAAATGAAATTTTACCCGACTTACAATCTGGATTTAGACCTGGTTTTAGTTGTGAAACCACTCTGTTAAAAATTACTAATGATATTTTGTCATCTACAGATAAAGGGCTTATGACAATATTGGTGCTGTTAGATTTTAGTAAGGCTTTCGATACGGTCAGGTATGACACTCTTAAATTGATCCTGCGCTTTATAGGGCTTGAGGAATCTGCTGTACTATTATTGTCAAATTATCTTAGCGACCGAAAACAGTGTGTACAACTCGATAATTCTAAATCAAACTTTATTGATATAAGACAAGGTGTACCGCAGGGTTCTGTGTTGGGTCCTTTATTGTTTTCTATCTACACATCAAATATTCTTTCCCAATTGCAGTTTTGTTGTGGGCACATGTATGCAGATGATAGTCAACTCTACTATTCTTTTCATCCAGAATCGTATCGCGAGGCTGAAATAAATATTAACTCTGAATTAAAACGGATTTATGAATATTCAGGTATGCTAGATTTAACCCTAAACCCAGTCAAATCATCTTATCTCATTTTTGGAAAAAAACAATCATGTAATCAACTTTCAAATGAACTTAGACTTTCAATAAATGGAACAGTGATACCGTATGTGAAGGATGCAAAGAACTTAGGCGTAACTATCGATAATACATTCCGATATAAAACTCATATAAACAGATTTATTCGCGCTGCTTATATTAATTTGAAGAAATTGTATAGTCATCGGGCATGCTTAACTGAGAATATGAAGATTGCTCTCTGTAACGCATTTGTCTTGTCACACTTTACCTACAGTGCATCATTATATAATGCAGCAATTGACAAAGTTACGTCAAATCGTATTCAGAGAGTCCAAAACTCTTGTTTGCGTTTTATCTATGGCATTCGGAAATTTGACAGAATTTCCCATAAATTGGTGGATACGAGATGGCTTAACATGTCTAATAGGAGAGAATACCAGACATTGTGTTTATTTCATAAACTAATAATTACCAAATCACCACCATACCTGTATAATAAAATTACATTTCGGAATGACGTGCATAACCTTAATACTCGATCTAAAGGACGCTTATCCCCTCCGAAACATCGCACTTCTCTATACGAACGGTCATTCTCATTTCAAATTTACAAAATGTACAACTCGATACCACCTGAATTAAAAATGTGTAGCTTAAATAAGTTTAAGGTCGCAGTTAAAAAACAATTTTTACAGCAATACATTCAATGATGATAGTATTTTCTTTTTTTTTTCTTTTTGTTACGTTTCTCTTAAGTATACATGTATTATAATTAATATATTTCTATTATATATTCTGTCGCTAAATTTTATATAGACATCACATTATGTTTTATTTCTTTTCATATTGTAAATCTTATTAGTTCTAAGGTTTGGATGGCAGAACAGTTTGGGGTATACTCCAAAACTGAATCCCGCCTTAAGATTGGCTAGTAGTAATAATTTTTTTGTTATTTTGGTCACTAATATTTACCATGTATGTTATGTTTTTACTATTTGGCTAATAAAGACATTTATTATTATTATTATTATTATTATTATTATTATTATATAAAATATTTTTAAGAACCACTCTGTGTATAATAGTCATTATTGTGTAATTATCGCTTTGTATAAATAACATTGGAAATAGCAAATAATTCACAAATCAAATGGTTTTCACATTCCAAATCAATTATTATCAATTATATTCTCGTTTTGTTATTCCATGTTATGCATACAAACAATTAGTGGATTATCTTATCATCAAAGAAATGAAGTTGTTCTGGTGTTGAGGCGGACACTTTTATTTCGACAGTCGAGTAAGACAGTTTGCTAAATCAAAACTCTGAATCGCTAATTTCTAATTCTTATTTATTCCAAATTGTAAATCCGTTTATTAAGTATTAATTAAATATCAAGTAAGATTTTTAACTTTGACTATCATTGATCGAATCGAAGTTGACAAAATCGCGTCTTCGACAACGAACTCAGGAAATCCAAATAAAATAAATGAACCGTAACGACGAACAACACCATCGTACATTACAATTATGATTTCTAACGTAACTGCTTATTTTCAACGAAAAAAAAAATAATTCAGTGGAGATCACGGATGTTTAATGTGGGGATACCGTTTAGTAATGCCTAGTAAATTTCAGGGTTACATATTAAAGGAATTACGTGAACATCACATGTGTATAGTTAAAACAAAAGTCTCGCCAGATATTATTGTGAATATATGGTTTCCACTTCATATTGATTGTCTTGGTTCAATGTACAATAATTTTTTCTTTGTAATTGTTGATTCTACATCTAAGTGGATCGAATGTTTTCTAATGAAATCCATTATTAAATAAAAATGATTTGAAAATAATTAATAAATTATTTCCACATTTAACTCTGTGACTTTTGACTTACGTTATGTCAAAGTCGATCGTAACATAAGTCAAAAGTCACAGCGCTAAATGTGGAAATAGTTTATTAATTATTTTCAAATCATGTTTATTTAATTCATTTAAATAACTGTGACCAAGTGAGTAAATACTCTTTTCTATTTATATTAATACCCAGCGAGGAATTTATTTAAATCTGAGCCGAGAATGTTTTTTTTTGTGAATTTACGATAACAGTGCATTAACGCGCATCCTTGCTTCGCCCGTCATTACTATCAGAGCACGCGGCTGGTAAGGATCGCTCATTTCAATTTATTTAATTCAATTTAATTTTATTCGGTTTTGAATTTAAATTGAATTAATTTGTTTCAATTTAATTTAAATTGACTTAGTTTAATTTGATTGATTGTGGTTGAATTGATTTAATTGACGTATTTTAACATATTTAAGTTATCTAATACAGAGCTGTACTGCCAAGGGATAGATCCCGAAACACGTGTCTGCAGATTAAGTAACGTTCTTTTTGTTGTTTCTGCATTGGAAATTTTTCTCAGATCACAATTTGCTGCATTATGCAATATTTTATTTGATATGCAAGAGCAGGTGTACATTATGTAAGTCACAGAGCTAAATGTGGAAATAATTTATTAATTATTTTCAAATCATTTTTATTTCATTTATTTAAATAACTGTGACCAAGTGAGTAAATACACTTTTCTATGAAATCCATTATGCAAGAAAAAACGAATATATTGTATCAGATAATGGTGTTCAATTTACATCTGATATACTTAAATACATTGTATGTTAAAGGGAATAAAACATATTACATCAGCTCATTGCCAACCTAATGTTGTAATGGAAATGGTGCCAACCTGAAAGTAATGGTGCAGCAGAGATTTGTGTTAAATTAGTTAAAAAATGTTTTAAAAAAATCAAATTTTAACACTGACACTGAGATTAATACTATTTTAAATAGATTTTTACTTATAGTAACACGCCTAATACGACTAGTAATGAATCACCTGCAAAAATTGTATTAGGTAGACAATTGCGATGTAGGTTTGATGAATTATAAAGGTAAATCATTAATAAAATAGAAAGTGAAAATAAGAGATTTTAGGAAAAAATATTCGAAATTATACGAAGCGCATTTTATTGAAATTATTGGAAATAAACATTATATAGTAAAAATTTTAGATTGTGAAATATGGAAAAGACATTAATCTAATTTTAAAAACAAATCAGTCAACTTTATCTCCTGCAGTTTCAAATGTTTAAAATAAATAACTTATATAATAATTCAGATAATGTTAATTTAGATAATATGACGTAGAATTTAGTTGTGCAATAATCCATATTATCATACTCTAAACCAACCTTAGTTAGTTTTTAAGATATTGGTACATTAATTAAAATTGCTAATACAATACAATACAATACATAAGCAAATATATATAATAATAATCGTTTTTGAGTACACTTAATTCAAAAGACATTTGAAAAAAAATATATATTCATTTTTCAGATGTGTGAATCAAAATATTAAACCAAAATGTAATTCAATTACAAATACAAACATTACACAATACACCATAAAAATTTCATTACAATCCATCAATAAGAAATGCATACATTTTTAATGTGTTTCGGTGAGATAACCTGTACATTTTGTATTACAAAACGAATTTATTCCGTTTTTAAGTAACATTTGTCAGTCATTGCCTTATTCTAACACATTCTTGTTTAGGGGAATTCCACATAGATAATATTTAATAAAGTAGGAGCACTAATACTTATTTTTCATGTAAATAGAAAAATTAATAACGTTCTTAAGTCAATAAATACGAAATTCCTGGAATTCTCTGAATTATAACCGGAATGGTTTTATTGGTCAAAGTTATATGAGGCCAATAAAAGTTGCCGCGAGTTTTCATTGCGCACTCGGTGTTTGCAATAAAAGGGTTTTACAAAGAAACGGTAAAGGTCATCAACATTTTCTCCGCAAGATAATTGCATCACGTTTTCGTTAATACCACTAAAAACTTTATTACAATGTCTTAAGTATGTTAATTATATAGCAGACTAAAAATAGGGATGTCATTATTTTTTAATGATGGGAATATTTTCCTATTTAATTAATAATGTTAGCTAATTTAAATTTTATAACTATTGTGAATTAATAAAATGATTCATTAATTATTTTCAACAAATGGTTATAATGATATTTGATTAAAATCTGCTGTTGTGTACGTTCAATATTTCATTTAAAATGAAAAACAAATAAAAGTTATAATAAATAAAGTTATTATTATAACTTTTATTTAATTTAAATGAAAGTGATTTAAATTGAAAATGTACCGCGAAGTAAATGCTTCCAATATAAAAGATTTATTAAATTTAATTTATATTTATTATTATGTATCATCACAAACTAAGCGAGTTATTTAATTAATTTTATTTAATTAAAATTTGGATTTCTTGTTTAATAATAGAGAAAGTTACTCCGTCAGTGCAATCAACTTTGTTATTTCAACTTGATTTAGTTCATTCTTTGTAATTTGTTTTTGTAATGTAGTTAATAAATTATTTTTAGAATAACTGGCCTTAAGACAAATATTGGTTAGATATAATATAATATAATATAATATAATATAATATAATATAATATAATATAATATAATATAATATAATATAATATAATATAATATAATATAATATAATATAATATAATATAATATAATATAATATAATATATAATAACGTTTAAATTTAAATTCTCTTTACAAGAAATAGCCCTTTATAATGGTTTAAATTGAAATATATTTTCCTCTTTAATCATAAAATTATTCAACTTGAAACAAATGACAATCGATTGTCAGGCAGTCAGATTTTTTTATTGACGCTGAAAAATTATTTACGTTGATCCTTTCGACGTTACAGAAATTGAAACAACGACGCCGTACGAGGAATAGCAACTACCTGCCGCCCTCATTAATTCCACTCAGGGCCGGAAATTTTCACTCGAACTGCGCCAGTTGCATATTTTAAGGGCGCGCATAATGACGTCATAAAAGTTTTACTGGGAAATTCTTTACGGCCGCGTTTACTGTGATTAATAATGAAATTGTGTTGCGCGTGTACTTACAGGAAATCGTCTACTTGCCGGAATTAAAACAGATTCCGAATTTAAATTAACATTTCCAGTATAAAATAAGTCGCCGGAAAACAATGTTGATCGTTTCTTTTGTAATTATTCGGAAGTAAATACAATTTTTCTTTTACAAAAATGTACTAATTAAGAATACAAATTGTTAAAATAAAAATACAACTTCTTCATGGACACATTTTATTTTCGTTACAAAAAATAACAATTTTTAAATTCCCCTGACCCTTGTCCAAGGGAAAGTATTGTGATCGTGAAAATTTTCGAACCGCCAATTTCAACAAATATGCACGTTTTAAGGTCCCCTGAGTCCATTCCATCGAGTTTTAAAAAAATGTCTGTGTGTGTGTCTGTGTGTTTCCGCGATTGCGCATAAACTGCTAAATGGATTAAGCCCAAAATTTATATCTAAGCTTTAAATGACAGTGGAATGATCTGAAAAGAATGGTTAGAATCAAAACTCATTAAGTGCAACTTTACTCTTAGCAATTTTTCATTTTTTAATTCGGATAGAAAAATGTTTCAAATACAAGTTGTAGATCTTGGAAAATAAATAATTTCTGTTATAAAACTATTATTGTAGGACCTCCGGTTTTCATTTTATAAGCGGAAGAATTTTGTTTAATTAATAAATTCTCTTAGAGATTTTATTTATAAAAATAATTATTTTAATGACAAATAAAACGTCAAAGTGCCGTCATATTCAACACATTCGCAAACGCCTCCAGTTTGAAAAAATGAAGAAGAGTGTGGAGAAATAATTTTAACCCATTGTAAGGTAAGAAATAAATACGCTATACCACCTTCTTTTGAAATAAAATTGAATTTTTAATTATTATTACAGATATTGAAAATCTGTTTTCGCTAATATTTCTATTTTTAGTTGCGGGGTGACTAGGACGCGTTTTTAAATATTTTTTTAAATATAAAAAATAGAATTAAAAAAAAATTAAAATTAAAAAAACAGACACCATGTTACCATCATTAATATTTTTTTATAAAATTTAATCTAAATAATTTTTTTAAAATTTAAATGCAAAAACAACTTTTTTAGCTAGTAAAAAAATAGACCCGTAAAATGCTGCCATGAAGCGGGATTAATCTGAATCACACTTTATGGGCGGAGTTGTGGTAAGTATTCGATCCCACTTCTTTGAAACAGTGTTATTTGAGTAAGTGTATATTTCTGAAATTATCTAAATTCCTAGAACAATTTTTCGAGCGAACGCGGACTCAGGATGTCGCGCGGCCAGGCGCGTTGCAACTTAGCGGGCGACGACGGTCTCGTAATGAGATTGTTGTTTTAAGCAGAGCGGACTATTTATTCATTCGTTATTATAACACCTTTATTACATTTGTACAAACACGATTAAAATGTTATTACTTATTGATTTTTTTATTATATATACAACTTTTTTTTTCAATGAAGTGTGCATTGTTAACTTTATTATTAGTTGACCTAGAGAGTCGGTTAAATTAGCAAAGTAGTAGTACATTTTCCGAGGATTACAACAGAAAAATCAGAAAAGCAAAAGAACATCGCATTTTCAAAATTTTAATAAAACAAACATTTTTTTAATGGAAATCAGTATCTCTTTTATGATCACATCACCAGAAGGTAGTTTTAACAGACAAATTATAGACCATTACACAAAAATTACTAGCAAATAATGAAGTCATTGACATTTACGTATTTTGTTTTCAATTGAATTGAGTTACTATAAAAAAGAAAGCACTTACAAATAATGTTAAGACAGTATGTAGTAAGTTAAATTGTTACGTATTTAATCTATTTAAATATCATTCATCCTATATTAAATAAAAATACGAATTCTAGATCAAACGTCAAAGCATTGCTCTTACAATGTACATCATTAACATATCATTCTTTTAAATTGAAATACTCATTTTTTGTTGTTGTAATGCTTAAAAACAAAATGTATATCGATTAAGTAGATAGTAAATTAACTGACAGATTCAGAAAACAAATTTTCTTTTTTGATTTTGTTATGCAATTTTATTATTTATAATATCTGGATTTTACTGAAAAAAAAACAAACAATATTAATATGCAATTAACTTCTACATTTGTGATTTTTTTATGATGGTGTATTAGTGTATTATAACCTTTTTTGTTAAAAATCATCTTCTCTATCAAATTATGATAATATATAGGCTGTTTTATCTAAACAAATGTTTATTTCATTAATATCTTTAAAACCCGATGCTCTTTTGTTTTTCTACATACGCCGTTGTTACTCCCCGATAATTTGCCACCACTTTGCTAAATTAACCGACTCTATAGTTCAAAATAACAACAACCTGTATAATCGAAGAATTTGGTACATCTGTGATGAACCATGTATAATTATTTAACTTAGGAATAATAAAATTCAATTTCATTTCTATTAATTGAATTGTATTATTCCTATTAAAAACAATACATATTTCAGCTGATTGGAAAGAATCATTTACTAATAATATAGGGGTGGGTCACGAATTAAAATTTACGCGGTTCCCGACTGAAGAAAAAAATGAAAAAAATTGCATTGCATGGTTGAATACAATCTTCTCATGAAAAATATTTTCACTTTCTTGCACTTTCGGTTGCACCAGAAACGGCTATCAACTTTGTTATTTTAAATGGAACACCCTACATTTTCTATTTTGATTCCTCGTTCAATTGACTACCCACTCATATCGATTTATGTCCACCTCTAACAGTTTTAAAGTTAAAATATATTTGTCAAATTTTAATCTAAAATAGATGTTTTGAAAAATTATAACTTCTAATAAGAACAAGGCAGACAGGCCTGCGATATCTTGAATAGTAATTAGTAAATCCATCTGTGTAGAATTAAAAAAAAATAACATTTGTCTATTTTGATAATAGGGATTTCAAAAATGTCAATATTTCGAATTTTCTTTTTCCTGAAAATATTTGCACAAGTGAGTAATTGCTGTACTGTACTATTTACACGAGCACTATATAGATTATCCAAGGCACCTATATAAAGAAACTCAGTTCTCAGGACAAAATATTGTAATTGCTGGTGATTTCAATATACCAAATTATTCCTACAATACTCACTGTCCTAAATTGGATGCATTGAACACCTTTATTGATTACAATGGATTAAAACAGTTCAATAGTATTAAAAATGCGAATAACAGAGTTCTTGATTTGGTCATTTCCTCACTGGATAATATTTGTGACGTAGAAAAATGTTTTCCTCCATTGGTTGTTGAAGACAGCTATAACTTTTACTGCTCTATTTAAAGACACATCGGTAACGTGGTTTAAACCTATTACATACAGGTACAATTTTCGTAAGGCCAATTTTTCACTATTATATGATTACATTAGTAAGGTTAATTGGCATGAACTTTATAAATATTCGGATATCGATTCAGCATGTGACTTTTTCTACACGATTCTATACGGAATTTTTGATAAATGTGTACCACGATCAAAACAAGTTCACGAGAATATAAGTGCTCCGTGGATAAATTCCTCTATTAGGAGGAAAATCAATTTGAAAAACAAATATCGTCAAAGATATTTGAAATGGCATAGAATTGTTGATCGTGAAAAGTTTAGGGAGCTTCGTCGACTTTGTAAGCAAGAGATTTCCGCAGCGCATTCAAAATACATAGAGCTTATGCAACAACGGATATCATATGATCGTAACTTGGTGTGGAATTACATAAACACCAAACGTAAAAACTATCATATTCCAGATGAAATGACGTTGCATGATAAAACTCTCACCACGCCAGTTGACATAGCTGATGGATTTGCTGACTATTTTATGAAATCATATAGTTCAAATTCGCTTAATAGCAATACTAGCCAAGATGAACATCACAATAAAAATCACTTGGGTGATTACACGATTGATGTTGCTGACGTCCTCAAGAAATTAAAAAGCTTGAAGCCTAATCTTACAATGGGGCTAGATTTAATACCTGCATTACTATTAAAAGATACGTCATCTACGTTGTGTGATCCTATCACACATCTGTACAGATTAATCTTAAAAACTGGCAAGTTTCCTACTAAATGGAAAGATGTTCGAATTTGCCCTGTTCATAAATCTGGATCAAGTAAAGAAATCAAGAATTATAGACCAATTGCAATTCTAAGCAATCTCTCAAAGGTATTTGAATCGCTGATAGCTGACTTTATATACAATCAAGTGGATCCGTACATTTCAATGCAACAACATGGTTTCGTAAAACGCAGGTCTACTACAACGAATCTTATAGGTGTCACTCAAGATATATATGATGCGATGAATAATGGAAAACAAGTTGATATTATCTACGGTGATTTAACAAAAGCGTTCGATAAGTTGGACCACTTAATACTTATTACTAAACTGTCATCATTTGGTTTAAACGAAAATATATTGAACGTTATTGTGTCATATCTTGATAGTCGTCGTCAACTTGTTCAGATATATGGTCATAAATCCAAATGGTACATTGCAACAAGTGGAATTCCCCAGGGCTCGAATCTAGGACCTCTACTCTTCCTTCTTTTTATGGATGATGTGTGCAAGACCCTCGGATGTAATGCGGTACTTTATGCTGACGATATAAAATTATATAGTGTGGTTACGGATATTGTAGATTGTGTGCAGCTGCAAGGTCATGTTGATGCGTTTACGGACTGGTGTTTTATTAATAAACTGTCACTTAATATATCGAAATGCTCTGTAATTACCTATTCGAGAAAGTCAAATTTTATAAAGTATCCGTACGAAATTAATAATGTACTTCTTGAAAGATTAACTGAAACCAAAGATCTTGGTGTGATTTTTGATACCAAATTAACATTTAATACTCATGTTGAAGTATTAACTAGAAGTTGCTATCGTACCATGGGCTTTATAATACGTAATTGCAGAGCATTTACTTGTACGAAAGTTTTGAAATTATTATTTAATACTTTTATATTAAGTGAAATATCATATTGTATATTAATATGGTCTCCAATGTATATCAAGTATATTGGCATGCTTGAAAATATTCAGAAGAAATTTCTCAGGTATCTTTTCTTTGTAAAATATGGCCTTTATAGATTTGATATACTATATAATGAATTACTCTCCGAATTTGAATTAATCTCTATCCATAATCTAATTATCTTTATAAATATTTGTTTTCTTTATAAATTATTTCATAACTTGATTGATGATATTAACTTTTTGAATCGGTTTAAATTGCATGTGCCTCGAATTACTTCTAGATTCTGCAGAACGTTTGTTTATGATACACCTACTAACAATTATTATTCAAATTCTCCAGTTTTGCGTTTGTCGCGATTCTATAATCAATACGCATATAACATTGACATTTTTTCTGCATCATTTACAATATTTAAATATAATCTTAGTGAATGTATTCAAATTACATCTTAAGTTAATTATCAATGTATTCTTATGTTATGTTATATTATAGTTTCTTTGTATTGTATCAATGTAATGTATTACTGATATAGCCCTGTAATTGGACTTTCGAGTCTGTTGGGTTGTAAATGAATAAATAAATAAAATTAAAGTATATCTTAATATTAAAAATGTTTAAATGGTGATTCCTTTATTAAATATGAAAATAAAATGTCAATAAACATAATTATAAAGAGTAAGTGCAAAAGACGAAATAATTTAATAAATATTTTTGAATTATTTTTATTTAATTTTAAATAGTTTAAATAGTGCATCCGAATTAATGATAATTTATAAATTGAATCATTTCATAAGGATTATAATCCTTAGTTTCCATTATAAATTGTAAATAACCTGTGTTGCAGTTTTTAATATAAGGCAAAAATCAAAAATGTATGTGGCAAAAGTCTCTAAAATATTTAAATGTTTCTCTATTGCATTAAATATTGATATATTATTGTCTTCTGGCTTAATTTAAAAAGGATTTATATTAATTATATAAAAAAAATGAAATTGTTGATATTCAAACAAAATTAATCGATTCATGTAAATCGTTGATTGAAAAATTAATTTTTCAATCAACGATATAAATGTAAATGTTCATATTTTATTTTTCAATTAATATCGGTCACATTATTGGTTGAATCATTCTCAGAAATAAATCTACGCTTAGCTTATTTTAAAAAGAAATTCGACTCACGATATTTTAATCCAGCGTAGCATTATTTGTTTATGGATATTTTGTTCTAACTGTCTCCATTTGTTATAGATTAGAATCTGATCGGTATTTAGCTTTATAACGATTCACTTGAAATAAATTCACTTGTAGTGCAATATTTTAAAGCAAATAATCATATTGGTAGGACACACAAAAACTTTTTTGAAAATCCTGTATATATCTGTATTAATAAATAATATATATCCTGTATATTGGAAAATGTTTATTGTATTCATAATTTTTGAGTTTAATTATTATTTTTGTTATAATTTTAATTTAAATATAATTTTAAGTACATATGTAAACAATATCAGGTAATTATGATTGCAAATCAAATATATATATTTTTTAATTTGTATTAGATTTAATTATTATTAATTTAGTTATCCATTAATCTACGAAAAGAATTAAACGAATATTGCATCAGCATCAAATTGAATATATTCTATTCAATTATTTAAATTATAACAATTAATCAAAATGCTGATATAATTATTTTTTGATAGCTAATTACTAATATCAAAAGTATAATCAATAATTACATTCTAACATATTTTATAAAAGATAATTTGAAACCGTTTCAATATACAAGCCACGAATGCAGATCGACTGAAAAATACAATCTATAACGAAAATTCGAAATAAATAGGACGAATAAGTGTTTATTTGTATAGAAAACAAAAAAATCTTGGAGGGGAGACTGAACGCGCCCATTGCGCGACCATCTGCGTCTGACAACGTTAACTCCTCATATGTACTCTTCCAAGGCGTTCGCGGGGAATGAATGTTTATGTCTTACTAATTGCTTGTGTATCGCCTCCTCTTAAATATAATATTCTTATAAATACGCGGCTTTAGCTTTAAAAGACAACAATCAACTTTTTCTATTAATCATTTTGCTTTCCTATTAAATTTTCAATCATAAACTTAATTTGACCGTATTCACCGGGTAAAGTACCATGATGGACACATCATCATTTTTTTTAATTCTGATAGAAAACTGTTTCAAATAAAAGTTGTAGATCTTGGAAAATAAATAATTTTTGTTATAAAACTTTTATTGTAGGACCTTCGGTTTTCATTTTATAAGCGCAAGAATTTCCTTTACCTGATAAATTCCCTTAGAAATATTGCTTATTTCTAAGGGAATTTTTATTTTTATGTTGGCAGTGGATACTTTAATTATTGAAATAATTATTTTAATAACAAATTAAAACGTCAAACCCCTCCAGTTTAAAAATATTTAAAAAGGATATGGAGAAAATATATCAAGTCATTTTAAGGTAAGAAATAACACAATAAATTATAAAATACTTCCAAGTGCTCAGCTTTAACTTTAAAAAACAACAATCCATTTTTTTCAATCAATCCTCTTAAATTTTCAATCAGAAACTTATTTGACCGTATTCACCGGGGAAAGTGCCATGATGGACACATCACCATTTTTTTATTTAAATTTTAGTAGCAATCTACCATTTATACCTATAATGAAGTATTCTTTTTAATTCAGTTTAATACTTGTTGTTGTAACAATAGTAGAGATGGAAAATGGATTATAAAAGTTGTTTGTTTTGAAGTGCTGTATCATCCAAAAGTATAGATGCGACATTGTTTTTTAAAGAATACTATATACAGCTTGTTCAACCGAGAACGCAAATAAAAATATGTTCTTTTTAATATTTCCTACTATTTCCTACTACCTGAAAAAACTGTTATGTTATTCCTATCTTTATGTGAAGTCACACTCATTATATACAGAATTATCGTCCTGTGTTGCGAAGTTATTTGATAAAATTGTATACAAATACATGATGTTGCAGTTTGTTCCTTCAGTAATTGATGAACAACATGGATTTTATCCTTCGAGGTGCACTGAGACTAATCTTTTCATTCATTCTAACTTCATGTCGGATGCTTTGGACAAAAGTATTGGCTGTGGATACTATCTACACAGATTTTTCCAAAGCATTCGATATACTCAGACAAGGCTCTTGTGTAAACTTCAATGCTGCAATGCTCCAATGGTCGTAAATTTGTATTTGTAATCGAACGATGATAGTTAAGGTAAATAGCGTGACTTCCGATTTAATAGTTAATGCCACCACCTCAGGGGTACCGCAAGGTTCTCATTTAGGTCCGTTACATTTTTTCATTTTATTGATAACATTGGTAAAAACCTTTTGTTAAACAATACGGGCGAAATGAAAGTGTTTCGATGTGTAAATTCAATTCATGATTAGTATATTACAATCATTGAATGATCAAAACGATTTAAATTGAATGTAAAGAAATGTAAATCTATACGTTTTTCGCGTAAAAGGAAGAAAATTGTTCCATATTATTATTCACTAAGTTATTTAATACTTTAAAGATTGAATTCTATAAATAATTTGGGTATATTACTTAACAATACACTCCAATGTGATGATCACATAATTTTAATAATATCCAAAAGACTGCAGAGATTTGGTTTTATACGTAGATTTACATCACACTTTTATAATCTTAGAACATTTATTTCCCTTTACGTATCATATATAAGGCCTATCATGGATTACTGCGCTATTATATGGTCTCCTTAGTATAAGTGCCATGTACAAAGATTAGAAAATATACAGCGCACAGTGTGTTATTTGGAGCCGTGAATATTCAGGTGTGGTGGGGGTATGCAAAACTCAAATTGATATTAGACGACAATTAAAAATGTCATATTATTAAGGATACTTTAAAACTTATAAAAATGAATTTGCAGATTTTTAGATGCATCGGTGCACAATGGGGTATTTTCCAATTCTAGGCGGCCATAAGTCGATTTCGGAAAATGCAACGTAGATAGAAAAAGTAAGTAGAATATTAAAGCTAAGTCATTAGGGAATTATATAGTTTTTCATAATTATATCAAACAATAAGCCGTCAAAAGCATTCGACAGATATCGTTAATTTGTGCATAATAATTTGACATATACGATTTTACTCAGTAGGAGTTTCAAACGTGATTATTTGTTATTTTTCTGCAGTGTGTGAAAGTAAATAACAATGGAGTGCAATGAGGCAGTTATGTGTCGCAGTTTACACAAATATTTGTTGGGATAAAGACATGTTTAGTTAGTGTAAGAATAATTTAAAAAAAAACAGTTTTTGAGATAATTTGTTTTGCATTTTCCGAAAATAAAAATTGAAAAGTTATACTTCCAAAGCTTTCCCACCATTCATTTTTTTACTACAATAAGTTCAGTCAGTACTTTGTGTTTTTGTTAAAAACAGACTCCACTTTTCTCCACTTTAGAAAATATCAATTTATAAACTTTAACGGTCAAAATTCCATATACTTTCCATTTGCCTGATTTCGCCAATATTTTGTTTTCGTGTTATTATAGGACCATCGAGCGTAAAATTTATAACCAGAAGAAAGTTGTTTAACATCATGCAGTAGCAAAATATACCAAACTTGGCGAAAAAAAAAAAAATGGATTATTTGGAAAAGTATCTTCTTGGTTGTGAGAATTACAACAGCGAAGAAATTAAACACGTATTCTCACACTTTAAGTATGAATTGAAAATACGGTGTAGTAGAGCACGCGGTTTTCAAGGAAAATTTGTTAACGTGAATAGAGAATGGCTTGAAGGAACAATTACGTTGCCAAAAGTAGTAGTGCGACAAGGTAGGCTAGTCAAATTATTTATTGAATATAGCGAAGAAAAACGGAAAATTTAAGGAGATCTACTGGTTTGGAACAACTTACTCATGCTACACAAGTAAAGTTAAGAGCCTCTGAGAAGAGAGATGCTGCTCAAATTCTCAAAAACATTACAATTTCCCCAAAGAGAGCTACTGAATATAAAAAAGCATACTGAGAAATGCAAAACATAAGAAAAGAAATAACACAAATGTCACCTATTCAGGCATTATCATTATTTGTAGAGGCAGGTCTTAGCAGAAGACAATACGAAATTATTAGAAGCGCCCAAAAAAAATATACCCTACTTACAGCAAAATTGGACTGCTACCCAGATACCGATTTCGTCAATGTCAGTGAAGCTATTGCCGAGATTAACATACAAGCTCTATTGAATCTAACAGCAATGCGGCTTTTAATACATTTAGGTGAAGTGGTAAATACTTTAAGAACGAAAGAATGTCTTTAATGCTTCGGTGTAAATGGGGTTGGGATGGATCTCAGCAAGCCCAGTACAAACAAATGTTTCAAAATGATTTCGATTCAGAGTTCTTTTGTTCCACTCCAACTAGTTTGTAGGTCAAACAACAAAATTATATGGAAAAATTCGACACCATCATCTCCACGCTATTGTCGACCGGTTGCTGTTACCACTGAAGAAATCAGTTATGTAAAAAACTCTTTAAATTCGCCTGATTATTCAAGACAACACTTTTATTGTCCAACATAAAATGTTATTCACTATGGTCGATGGTAAAGTCTGTAACGTGGCAAAATGCACAACATCAACGATGCGTTGTTATATATGCGATTTAACGTCAAAAGATTTTAATGATTTGTCGAAAACAAGCCACGTGAAACCGGAAATACTAGCGTTTGGACTATCGATTCTGCATGCAAGAATTCGGTTATTTGAGAGTTTATTATATTTAGCTTATAAACTACCAACAAAAATGTGAAGATTAAAAACAAAAGAAAAAAATGTTATTGTCAATAACAGAAAGGTACATATTCAAGAAAGTTTTAGGAAAAAACTGGGTCTAATTGTAGATGTCCCTAAGCCTGGATACGGAAATTCAAATGATGGTAATATAAGCAGAAAGTTTTTCACTGAACCTACTCTCGCAGCTGAAATAACAGGAATTGATGTTGATTTAATATATCGCTTCAAAATTATTCTTGAATGTATATCCAGTGGACATAAAATAAATATTGAAAAATTTGAACAATTTACGAAAAAGACAGCAGAATTATATGTACAATTGTATCCATGGTATCCAATGACACCAACCATGCACAAAATTCTAATTCACGGCCCTGCTGTAATAGAGCACGCTATACTCCCAATAGGACAACTATCAGAAGAGGCAGCTGAAACAAGCAACAAGCAATTTCGCTTATACAGACAATTTTTTTCAAGAAAATTCTCTAGGACATCTTGTAATCGTTACGTAATTAATAGACTTCTCTTAACTTCTGACCCAGTTTTAACCGGAATGAGACAAAGAAAAAGGTCCAATCTTTTACAAAGGAAGCAATGGAAATGCTACTTACTAGCTACTGAACCCCAGACTAGTAAAGCCCGAGACACGGAAGATTCAAACTCTGAATATGAAAGCAACCCTGACTTTTCCTCTAATGAAGAAAACGTATCTTCCTATTTATTTTGTTTTTCAAAATATTGTTTTCAAATTCATAAACATACATTCGCTTCGCCACACCAACTTCGGCATTCAACGGCAAATGCTTAATTGTGCAATTCAATACCCGGTGGGAAGTTAGTTCGGGATGTAGTTGTTTCACTGAGCATTTGTTTTTGGTTATTATGTAAGCCAAAAGTTGCAGTTACATTTCACTTTTAGTTATTTTTATATATATAAAAAAAAAACATATATAATATTGGTTCTTTTATTTTCTACACATATAAATAGGGGGCTTAAGTTAAAAATAGAAAAATATAATTATCTTAAAAACTTTAAAAGTTCGGATAAAAATAATAAACTTAATCTAAAGAGAATTGAATTTTGTGTCGGTTGTTGTGAAAAAATATATGGTTCCATTAAAAAACGTCAAGTTACTCTTGATTAAAAAATTATAAATTCGACTATATTTATTTCGTAGTTAAATAACTTATAATTTATAATTGTTTATTTTTGGAGATATTTTAGGTTTATGAAACCACTGCAAACGTAATATTTGTCCACAAATGTCAAATGTTTTTAATAAATTAACACGCAATTTTTGAATACCTTCAAAAACCAAATAATATAAAGGAAGATTTATTTAAAGTCTTTATGCGGCACTCTGTATACATGAAAATATTTTTAGGTTATGTAGCTATTAAAGTCGAGCAACTTTGGTGAAGAAACTTTTTTCTATCTTCAACAAGAACCGAGATCTTCCGAAAACGCATTAATGGGACACCCTGCATATTATTAACATATAGATGGTTATTATGATTTAGCGAAATAATTAATTTACAAGTTTGTTTAGAAAGGTTTATAGCGCCAAAAACATTTTGGCCGCCCAGATCATTCAAATACCACACTGTGCGGTGTAAGTATAATGAACCGTTAAAGTCGAAATTTTCTAAAAGTTGTTCAGTGTGCGGTATTGTGTATCACATTTAATAACTTCCCAGCAGGCCCCCAAATACTTTGTCGCAACCATTTTATAACACAATTATAAACATTAGTTGCTTTATTTAATGACATATGTTTCAGTGCATTATTTTAATTTTGATAGTAATTATAATTAATTAATGTTATGCAAATTGTATTATTAAATTTCAACTTTACAGAGGCTGGAATGAATAATATCAAAAAAGAGCAGTATAACGTTAACTTCAAAAAATGCCCCAGTTTCCTCTAGAAGACTGTGTAAAAAACATGCATACAGTGATCCATGGTCGACAGTTATGATTTTTTTCTTCTACAAGTCATGTAACGAAAGTGACCAGCGTGACGTATTTCTTATATTTTCATACAGCAATCCGCGTGCGGTAAACTTTCGTTACATGACTTGCAGAAGAAAAAAATCATAACTGTCGACCATGGAGATTGCTATATACATGTTTTTTACACATAAATAGCAAAATTAACTGCTTATTAATTCTTCAATATATTTCATTACATATTCCAACGCATAACATCTTTAGTTATTTTTATACTGATTTTATTTATTTTATATATACAGGGTGTCCCGTTAATGTTGGGAAATGGCTTAACCTCAGATTCCTGGAACCAATAAATAACGATTCAACCAAATTTATCTATATCTGTATACATAAGTTAACCGTTAAGCCGGAATTCATCTTCAAACTTAAACAAAATATTATTTATTTATTTATAATATTTGAATGCTTTATTCGATTTGAACAAAATTTACTATGGTTTAATATGATAAAATAACACATTATTTGAGTTAATAAAGTTGATATGTGTACCATCATTTGTTTATTTATTTGATGGTAAGTGAAACATATAACATAACCTACAAATAAATACTTAAATATCAATTTATTAAGACGAGCAATAATATATATAGAATATTATATAATTGTGATGTTGTGTTGTGTGAGACAACACGTGGTTGGGTATCAGTGATAGGTTATGTGAATGAAATGATGCTGTGATGTTTACGAATCAACGGCTGGCACAAGAAGAGCGTTTATTGTTCTCCTATATATAATTGTGTACAAAGTTGCCTATAGTAATCTAGTAAGATATGCATACATAACATATCTCCGCCTTAATTTGGAAACATAAAATAAACAAATTACATAATAATATTTACAATCATTCATTGTCTGTAGCGCTGCGGCTTTACAATATTGCGTTTTGGGCGCACATTGACATTTACTTCGTTTTGCAAATTGTTTGCTTCCTGTGGGATAATATCTCTAGCTATTGTATTTTGGTTGTCTTGATCATGCAAAGTCCTGCGAAAGTATCCCCGTCCAGTGACATCGGTTGGTTTTATTAAATGGTTTCGTTGATCACTGACAACATCGTTCCGCCCCCCAGCAGAGCTATTTATTAGTTTTATCTGGTTCACGTGTCTACGATGCGTTACACCGTTAGCAGTCTTGCATTCAAATATGACGTTGCCAACTTTTGCTTGAATAATGGCTTCTATCCACTGTATCTTATTTATGTTATGATAATCCCTAATAACTACTTTATCCCCTACATTAAATGTTCTAATTTTACTGTGATTATAATTGTTAGTTGTTGAATTATTCTGACAAGTGAGCAAATCAAATCTAGTTCTAATTTTTCTGCCCAATAACATAATTGCAGGTGCGGTGTTTGTAGTGCAATGCGGTGTATTTCTATAAACAATTAAAAATCGTGCCACTAAGGTTTCAATTGGGATTCCAGCATTTTGAGGATCGTACATTGATGTATATAAACTAGTTTTAACGGTTTTGACAGAATTTTCCGCCTGCCCATTACTTTGTGGTGAGTACGGTGGAATTGTAATGTGTTTGATTCCGTTATTATCGAAAAATGTATTAATCTCTCGTGATTTAAATACTGTAGCGTTGTCTGAAACAACTACGTTTGGTATTCCAAATCGTGCAAAACAATCTCTTAATTTTATTATTGTGATTTCTGATGTAATTGATGGAGTTAAATAAACTTCTAACCATCTACTGTATGAGTCTATTATGATTAGTAATTTTGTTTTCCCGATTTCACAATAATCAATGTGAACTGTATGAAATGCTACGTTTGACTTTGGCCATGGTATACTGATTTGATTAGGTATTTTCTTTACTTTTGCACAAAATACGCATGACTTACATGTTTCCTCAATTAATTTATCTATACCACTGAACCAAAAATATGATCGTGCTAGTGACTTAGACTTGACAACCCCTAGGTGCGTTGAATGTAAATCTTCTATTACTTTTTCGTGTAATGCTGTTGGAATTACAATTCTGTGCCCTAAGAATAAACATTCACTAGTAATTTCTAACTCGAATCTTCGATCGAAAAATGGTTTTAAATGATTATTAATTTTATTAGGCCATGTGCTTTTTAAATACCTCATTACTTCAACTAAAATTGTATCTTCTAACGTTTTTTTACGAATTTGGTCGATTTTTAAGGGTGTATTATTAGCAAAATACATGCCTTGATTATCTTCTACTTCTTCGCAATTTTCCTGTTCCTGATTGTTTGTCAAACGTGAAAAACAATCGGCAACAACATTATTACTTCCTTTAATATGTTCCATTTCATAATTGAAATTTGATAAATATAAAGCATACCGTTTCAATCTACTCGCGTAAGTTTGATTTATTTCTTTTTTGTTACTTAAAATTGCTAATAATGCCTTTTGATCAGTTCGTAATACGAATTTTTGACCGTATAAATAACCAGAAAATTTCTTTACCGCGAATATACAAGCTAGTGCTTCACGATGCACAGTCGAGTAATTATATTCAGATTTATTAAATGTACGTGATACACACGCAACTGGTTTTTCTGAACCATCTGGCATTAAATGTGATAACACTCCCGATATTCCTGTCTGACTAGCATCTGATGTTACTACAATTGGTAACTTCGGATCAAAATATGTCAATACTTGATCTGACATGATAATTGACTTAAGCTGATCAAAACATTGTTTACATTTACTATCGAACACAAAACGTTTTTCTTTCTTTAGCAAATTATACATTGGTGATAACAATTCTGTGATATTCGGTATGAATCTTGAATAATAATTTGCCATACCAATAAAAGATCTAAGTTGAGTTAAATTTTGTGGGTATGGTGTATCTTTAATTGCTTGAATTTTAGCTACATCTTTTGATAATCCTTTTTCTGACAATACAAAACCGAGATACTTTATTTGCTTTTGTAAAAAACTACATTTATTTATGTTAACTTTTAATCCTGCATTATCTAATCTTTTGAACACTTCCCTTAATATTAGCATGTGATTTTCCCCATTTTTATGACCTACTAAAATATCATCTTGGAAAACAAAGACATTTTCTAAATTTTGAAAAAGTTGTTCGATATGCTTTTGGAAATAAAAGCTGCTACATTTTACACCAAAGGGCATTCTGTTTACAGTGAATAAACCTTTATGTGTTGATATAGTTACTATGCTCTTTGACTTGTCAGTTAATTCAAATTGTAGATATGCATCGGACAAATCTATTTTGGAAAATTTTACATTTCCTGATAAACTTCCATAAATTTCTTCGATGCGTGGCAATGGATAGAAAACACTTTCGAGTTGCTTATTAAGTTTTATATAGTTACCACAAATTCTAATAGTGCCATTCTTTCTTACAACTGGTACGATTTGTGATGACCATTCGCTCGATATTATGAATGGAACAGGTAGCGGTCTGCTGTGGCAGGGAACAGCGTCAGTTTTCAACTTGAGTGTGACTTGTGCATGTTTGAACTTTCCTAAACCACCATCGACCACAGACGGGAATTCCACAGCTAACGCTTCCTTCGCATGATCAAGAGTATGAATCTCGTTTAATCCTGAAACTTGTAAAGTGATGTCAAATAACAGCATAAAGTCACGCCCTAATAAATTTGTTTCACCCTTTTCAATTACATAAAATGTTAGGTTTTTTTTAACTTTCTAAATTTTACAAATAATTTTAATTGTCCAAGTGGAACGATAACGTTGCCCTGGTATCCATGAAATATTTGTTTGGTATGACTTAATGGTGTGCTAGAAAAATATTTTTCATATGTCGTTTTATTAATAGCGGATATAGGTGATCCTGAATCTAACAACATTTCTATTTTTGATTTATTTATCTCGATTACTATCGTGATTGGCTTATTAATACTATTATTTATGTGATTAATCGAATGTACAATGTCATCTTCATTTAAACATAAGATTTTTGACGATCTTACCTTACATACGTATTCTAAATGACCGGCTCGGTTGCATCTGTTGCATACGTATGTGGAATATTTGCATTCGCCGCCGTGTTTTTTTCCACAACATGTACATTTGGGATTCTTCATCTTCGATTTACGCTGGTGCTCCGCTTCGGGTCTCCCTGTTTGTCTGGGTTGTTGTTCATCCCTCCTATGGTGAGAATGCGAACTCTTCACTTGCTTCCTCTTGATCGAAAACATGCCTTGGTTATGACTGGATGCCTTCAGAGCGACTTCCTTTGCGATTGCTGACTCGACGGTGCTTTTGAGATCCGATGTGGGTTTTTCTTCAACGACTTTGTCAAGGATCGGTCCTGGATGTAATCCGGTGACAAACTTGTCCTTTAAAACACCTGTGATGTCTATAAACTCGCAGTCTAAAGCTAAATGTTTGATTCTTGCGAACCATTCGGAACATGTTTCATCTCTTTCTTGGCTTGCTTTGTAAAAATTTATACGTTCACGGTATGTATTTTTCGGAGGAGTATGATGGTCCCTCAATAACTTGCACAGCTCATCGTAGGATTTATCGTGTGGTTTGGTTGGGTAACATAAATCCCTTAATGTTTTGTATGTGTCGTCGCAGATCAGGCTTATTAACATCGCTACGCGTCGTGATGCCTCAATATCGTTGACGATACAATATTGTGTGAATTTTTCTTCATACATCTGAAAATCTTGGCCATTTCTGAATTCTCTAACGTGTCCTATTAACGGTTGCGGTCGGAACACGTTGGAATCTCCACCTTCGCCATTCGGGTCACCGTTATTCGGCATGGCGATTATTTCGGTGAATTTTCTTTTTTCAGAATTTCCGATATCGCTTTATGTCGCAATCAGTCGTTTAACAGCAGTTAATTATCGTATTAAATTGATATTTGTATTTACCTCGTCGCCATGTGATGTTGTGTTGTGCGAGACAACACGTGGTTGGGTATCAGTGATAGGTTATGTGAATGAAATGATGCTGTGATGTTTACGAATCAACGGCTGGCACAAGAAGAGCGTTTATTGTTCTCCTATGTATAATTGTGTACAAAGTTGCCTATAGTAATCTAGTAAGATATGCATACATAACAATAATATATATAGATTATTATTTGAATGAATGTTCAATTTGGAATGCTTTTATCTCTTTATAAATTTCGACAACTTGCATAGTTTAATCGCAAAAAAAATCAATTTAATCCCTTCTATTTATTTGGTAAAATGCGAATCTAGTTACCCGGAAAACATAAAAAATATGACTTATTAGTAATTAATGTAATTATTACATTAAATATTTGCTATAAATTTAGTTATTAAATCATTATTATTTTCCCAAGGTATTCTGGACACATTTATTTTCTAAGAGAATACAATTTAAAAATAACATGTTAACAAATAAATAATGATTCGAAAACTAAATTAATAGCAAATATTTAATGTAATAATTACATTAATAACTAATAAGTCGCATTTTTTTACGTTTTCCAGGTAACTAGATTCTCTTTTTTTTTTCGACCAAATGTGCAAATTATCAATAAAAAAACACTCAAAATTGAACATTTATTCAAATAATATTCTTAAAAATATTTAAGTATTTATTTATAGGTTATGTTATATTTCACACTTACCATCAAGTGATGGTACTCATATTATCTCAAATGATGTGTTATATTATCAGTTGTAATATCCCAAGGACATGGATAATGCGAAATAATTTAATAAGTTTTCGAAAGCACGTTGCTTAGTAACAACCCGGCGCCGCAGGCGGAGGGTTGTTACTTAAAAGCAACATGCTTGAGAAAACTTTAACAATGATAAGTATATATCAATGTCTGAGGGATATTCGGTACGAACATTTCTTGCAAGTAAATTATTTATTTAACATTATTTATTGAAAATACAATTATTATTATTATTATCAATGGATGAAATTACTATTTTTATTGCCAAACTGTGAACGTGATTGACATTTCTATATAACGATTACTGCACATGTGAGCGATAAGCTCTCATAAGGTGATTTCAGTGTAAGTTTATGTAGATTGCTTATTTTTGCACACGTGACTGAGAATTAAGCGATTTAATTGGATGCTTATTTCAGCAAGAAATATTCATATTAAATCATAGTGAATACAAATAATATTTTGTTTAAGTTTGAACCGTTAACTTATGTATATAGATAAGTTCGGTTAAATCGTCTTATTTTGGTCCCAGGATAAGCCATTTCCCAACATTAACAAGACACCCTGTATATATATACAGGGTCCTGCATCACTGCTCCCGTCTTTGATAGCTCATTTATTAATTAAGTTAGGACTTTTAAATTTTGTAAACTTTACTTGGATCCTAGGACGTACTTCAGGAAAATATTTTTGATTTACAGGGTGTCTCAAAAAAGAGTAACGTCATCATGATATATATATATATTTTTAAATTGCTTAATATACAATTTATTCATTATTTAGAAGCCTTTTATGATTATCTACATAGCCCCAAAATTTTATTGAAATCGGTTCAGTAATACCAACCAAATAAATTAAAAAGTTGAAAAAAAAAGGTTTTGCGCCATTGGATTAAAAAATTAATAAAAAAGTAGGATCTTCTGAATAAAATTATACAGGGTACTTGTTAAATAAGGTCTAACAATCCTATTTGTCAAATTATATTTATATGGACACCCTGTATAGTGTCCAAAATTTAGTGTCAAACTTTTCAAATTTGAAGGTATTTTATTTTTTCTTATTTTAAATAAGAAGCCCTGTATATTTTTATATCATTCTGTGCAGAATTAAAAAACAAACATTTTTCTTCTTTACAACTCTACCCAAATTCCTAACAGATTAAAAGTTATTGATAAAAAACTGTTTTTCGATCATTTCAATAGGCATTTTGATGAATAAAAATCGAAGGTTGCTTTAAAAAAATATTCCATTGACAGACATGTCATCTAACTACAATTATTATAACGACAGTTCTAAAGGTTTCACAGATATTTGTCTAAATCACACATTATGAAAGTATTAAACTTTGCATAAAACTTTGTTTTAGTTATAACATTAAAAGGATGGAACAAAAATATTTCTAAAAATAAATTACATACTAGAACTTATCTTTGACATGTTTTCAATTGTTTTGGAGACACAAATGAAGAAGAACATGAAATTACCTTGCCAGTCTTTGTAATAGGTCGGGTGTAATATTTTGAAATACGTCTTTGATTGTTTGCTGCATGTTTTCTTGTGTAGTTGGAGGTGAAAACGCGTTATTTCCGTATTTTAGAAATATGAGAATCATTCTTATAAGATTATCTCGATTGAATTCGTTGTCAAAAAATATTGTTTATGAAAAGTTTAAGCAAACAATTATGTATACTTTTAATATCACTAAAGCTAATGTAGACTCATGTCACTTTTACAGTTGAAGTTTACAATGCCAAAAAAATGTTTTTCAAAGCAACCGTCGATTTTTATTCATCAAAATGGCTATTGAAATAGTCGAGAAAAACAGTTTTTTGCAAATAACTTTTAAGCTATTGGGAATTGAGGTAGGGTTAATAGGAAGAAAAAAATTTCTTATTCTGCATAGAATGATGTAAAAAATTACAGGGGTTCCAATTTAAGATAAGGAAAATAAAATACTTTCAAGTTTGAAAAGTTTGACACTAAATTTTAGACACCCTGTATAATTCATATCAATGAAATTTGACTGTTAGGATTACTAGACCTTATTTAACAAGTACCCTGTATAATTTTATTCACAAGATCTTGCTTCATTTTTTATTAATTTTTTAAACCAATGGCGCAAAACCATTTTTTTCTACTTTTTTTTATTTTTTAGTTGGCATTATTGAACCGATTTAAATAAAATTTTAGGGGTGTGTAGGTAATCATAACCTAAAATAATGAATAAAATGTATATCAAGCAATTTAAAAAAATATATCATAAGGCCATCTGCAGACACGTGTTTCGCGATTTGAACCCTCGTCAACACAGCCGGGCCTTATATAATTGCAAAGTTGTTAATTAAATTAATTAAAAATTAAAAACGCACTGTCACCTCTGATATCCTCGATGTAAGTGAACGCAGAGGTCGTATCTGGACAGGCAGGTCCCGCCAATGCCATGGGCGATCTCGATAAAATTCTTTGTGCAAAAAATCTTTTCGACTAGGATTTAATAAAACCTCGCTGGCTATTTAATAATAGCATTATTAATATAATAATAGATTCTCTTATTCTTAGTATGTTTAGTGTTCTCCTTCATTATGTATTTTATGTTAATTTATTAAAAATTAATGAAAATATTTTCAAGATTATGCCACTTCCGTTATACCCGAAGTCGATATCAACTTTCTTATTTAAAATTGAACAGTATATTTTTTATGATATATTTGCATTCACATGAAATTTGATTACAAAACTACTAACTAATATATTAATATTTATAAAAAAACACGTTTTAAAGGTCATATATAAAAAATATACAACGAGATAGAAACATAGTACCCCAAGGTTAATTATTTCAACCAAAAATAAAGGTAAATCTTATATACAGTGTGAAATTGACTGTGGGGTCGAGTGATTTTCATATGGCTGAAACTTAATTTTTTTAATGAACCACCCTGTATTTGTTCAAACAGTTCCACGCAAAATTTCGTGCTGCATCCATATTAGTACTGCCAACGCCTATCTTCATTGATTTTACACTTTTTTATTTGAAAAAAAAAAAAAAAACTAGACGTAATAATAATCTTTTTTTTTAGAAAATGAATTCATATTTTGCAAAGCAAACAACGTAGGCATAGGGAATGCTAATTCAGTTAAAAACAAAAACAAGTTTTAAACATTCTATTTACAAATTTTAATACAATGAAATGAATTGTTTTGTTCCTGAAAAAAAAAAAAAAAAAAACAAGCATTTGAAATTCACTAGAAATTCAGTGAATTTAAGACACACTGTATAATATTTACCTGAGACGGTCGATGAGGACGAGGGTAGATCCTCGAATATAAAAGTCGTATCCCTCCGATCACAGAGTGAAATCTCTCCCTTAAAGCAATAACTTTTCTAACAAACATCTTCAACACCTGTTTAAAAACAGGTTATTTTCCGATAGCATAGAAACATAAAACAATAATATTAATTCCTAAAGCTGGAAGTGTCTGAAATTCCCTCAGAACCACCGGCTCATTAGCCACATAACGGTAGGAAAACTATTTTGAATTATCCCCACGCGTCTTAATGAATGGACGGATGACCACCATTGTAGTAGTAGTAGTAGTAGTAATATTCTTTATTCTAATATAAATATAAACATACAAAATATACATGAATACTTAATATAAGAATATGCGTCACATAGAGAAAAATTGCTTAAACAGTAGGCAAATATAGATAATTTAGATTAAATTCTAAAAACTCATTTAGAGTGTAGGGTTCAATATCTCTCACAAGACTATGTATTTTAGATTTATAGGTTTTGAAACATCGCTCATTTTTCAAGGTTGCTGGCAGTTTATTAAATAATTTTGTACATGTGTAATTTACACCCTTTTCGGTAAGTGAATATCGGTGTATGGGGTAGTTAAGGTTATCCTTATGTCGTGTATTATAAGTATGAATCTGAGTTCCATCTGAAAAAAGGTGTTTTTGTTTCCATATAAACATAAGGCACTCTAATATATAAATTCCGGTAACAGTTATGAAGTTGTTTGATGCAAATAGAGACCTACATGATGTAGCGCTTTTGAGGCCAAGTATAATCCTAAGTGCACGTTTTTGTAGTATAAAAATTTTATTTATGTTAGGCGAACTACCCCAGTGAATGATTCCAAATCTAACTAAAGATTCGAAATTTGCGTAGTAAGATATTTTTAATACGTCCAACGATAAGTGAGGTTTTAAGGTATATAGCATGAAGTTAATTTTAGCCAATTTTCCTTGCAAATACTCAATCTGATAATTCCATTTTAATTTGTCATCAATGGTAATTCCTAAAAACATAGATGATTTTGAAAGTTGAAAATTTAGATTGCCAAATGCAATGTTATTAGGTATAGTGTCGATTTCGTTTTTCTTAAATAGAATGCAGTTGGTTTTATTTTCGTTTAACAACAAATTGTTGTTCTTAAACCACTGCGTAATGTCATTTAGTGCTAGTTCCCCATTTCTTACCATATCATCAAAAGTATTTCCAACGATACAAAGATTGGTGTCGTCGGCATACCCCACAATCCTTAACTTCGGAGATGACAGTTGATAGAGATCGTTTATAAAAATATTAAACAGAAAAGGGCCGAGTATGCTCCCTTGTGGAACACCCATGACAACATCTAAAGCATCTGACTGCACCTTTTCACCATTATTCGTTATTTCAACTATTTGTCTCCTGTTTGATAGATAGGATTTAAACCAATTATGCGCAATCCCACGGAAACCATAATTGTATAGCTTCAATAGAAGCAAATTATGATCAATGCAGTCAAATGCCTTAGACAAATCTAGCATTATTCCACAAGGAACCTGACCCTTTTCAAATGCACAATGGATGAAATGGGTGAAATCATATAAAGCAGTATTTATGTTTTTATGCTTAGTAAAGCCATGCTAGTTATTTGCCATCATATTATATTTTTGTAAAAAATATATACTTTGTTTTGCGACATAGTATTCAAATATTTTAGAAAAAGTTGATAAAATACTTATTGGTCTATAGTTTTCCATATTATCGCGGTCACCTTTTTTATGAACTGGTTTGACTATTGCTAATTTTAATGCTTCTGGAAAAACGCCATTTGCTAGGGAATCATTAATGAGATGACATAAAGGTTCACTAATTAAATGGATAATTTTTTTCAATAGCGACATTGAAAATTCATCAGCACCTGAGCTTTTTTTATTTGGCATAACAGAAACTATACCCTCAACCTCACCTATCGCAATGGGGCGAAAAAATATCGAGTGGTCATTATTAAATTTTAACCTAATATTTTGGTCAGAGTTTCCTTCCAAAATATTCTTTGCAGAGTTGACAAAATGATTGTTTAAAGCATCAACATTTAGATCGCAGTCACAAGACTGTTTATTTGTAGGACCACTTAGTTCTTTTATTATGGACCAAGACGTTTTGCTCTTATTTGTGGAGAATAATATTTTATTATTATAATATACTTTTCTGTCATTTAATAACAATTTATTGTACTCCTGTTTATAGTACTTATATGTATTTATACAATTAGGGAAATAATTCACAAGGGTAGCGTACAGGTCAAGTTGAGATTTACACATTTTTGTCTCATTAGATGTAGTAATTTTTATTTTTTTGTCTCTTTTATTATATGCCCTTAAAGGAAAACAGATATTAAAATATTGTGAGAGTATACACATAAATATGTTAAATTTCGAGTTAACATCAGTTTTATGATATAATTCCGTCCAGGTTTCATTAAGGAGATATTCTGAAAATAAAAGAATATTTTGATCGGTAAAATGTCGATATTTTATTTGATATGAATCATTATGATGTTTAAAGTTTAGATTTATAATCTGAGCCATATGATCAGAAAACCCAGTCGGAATTATATCATAATGTATTACATTGTGCGTATTATTTGTAATTACATTATCAATGCATGATTTAGAAGTTGGTGTTACTCTCGTATATTCCTTGATCAGTAATTCTAGATTAAAAGATTTGATTAGCATTTTAAAATGACTTGATATGTTATAAGTTTTTAAAATATCTATATTGAAGTCGCCACATATATAAAATTTGTTGTTATTTGACAACAACATTTGAAAGAGCAATTCAATTTTATTAAAAAATAGTTCAATATTAGAAGTTGCTGGTCTATAAATAGAGATAAATGTTATTTTTTGTGTCTTGTTAATTTCGATATCAACACCAGTGCATTCAAAGCAATTTAATTGACATAAATTATTAATATCGTCACGGCACTGTGACTTAAAATTGTTATTACAGTATATTGCTACTCCACCATGACTGTAAATAGGACGACAGAATCGTGAAATTATAAATAGAAAACAGTATTCATTCACTTGGTCACAGTCATTTAAATATATTAAATAAAAATGATTTGAAAATAATTAATAAATTATTTTCACATTTATCTCTGTGACTATAGACTTACCTACGTAAGTACGTTAAACAAATGCACATTAAAACAACTACTTCCCGGGCAAATACCCACGCCGGACATTGAATTACATAATGTACACCTGCTGCTGCATATCAACAAATATTGAATAATGCAACAAAATTTTTGATCCGAGAAAAATTTTATGTAAAAACAACAAAAGGAACGTTACATAATATAAGGCCATCTGCAGACACGTGTTTCGGGATCTATCCCTCGTCAGTACAGCTATGCCTTACATAATTTAGAGATGTTAAAATAAATCAATTAAATTAATTCAAATACAATCAGCACAATTAAATCAGTTATATTAAATCAAATTAAACTAAATCAATTTAAATTAAATTAAACCAAATTAATTCAATTTAAATCAAAACCGAATAAAATTAAACGAAAAGAATTGAATCAAATTAATTAAAAAGAGCGACCCTCACCTGCCGCGCGCTGAGATAGTAATGACCGGCGAAGGAGGACGTGCGCTCGTGTATTGTTGTTATCGCAAATTCACAAAAAACTTCTCTCGGTTCGGATTTGAATAAATGCCTCGCTGGCTATTAATATAAATAGAAAACAGTATTCATTCACTTGGTCACAGTTATTTAAATATATTAAATAAAAATGAGGGTCGCTCTTTTTAATTAATTTGATTCAATTCTTTTCGTTTAATTTTATTCGGTTTTGTTTTAAATTGAATTAATTTGGTTTAATTTAATTTAAATTGATTTAGTTTAATTTGATTTAATATAACTGATTTAATTATGCTGATTGTATTTGAATTAATTTAATTGATTTATTTTAACATCTTTAAATTATGTAAGGCATAGCTGTACTGACGAGGGATAGATCCCGAAACACGTGTCTGCAGATGGCCTTATATTATGTAACGTTCCTTTTGTTGTTTTTACATAAAATTTTTCTCGGATCAAAAATTTTGTTGCATTATTCAATATTTGATATGCAGCAGCAGGTGTACATTATGTAATTCAATGTCCGGCGTGGGTATTTGCCCGGGAAGTAGTTGTTTTAATGTGCATTTGTTTAACGTACTTACGTAGGTAAGTCTATAGTCACAGAGATAAATGTGAAAATAATTTATTAATTATTTTCAAATCATTTTTATTTAATATATCGTGAAATTAGTTTATGGTTTAAAAATTTAATCGAATCGATTTGATTAGCTGATTGCCAATGTTCGGTCAGAGAAATTACATCAATTTTATAATTTTGTAAAAATAATTGAAATGCATTTATACTATTTCTGAGTGATTGAATATTTAGATTTAATAGTTTTAATATATAATTCGGTTGTTCTTGGGTGTGTTTATTTACATTTTTGTTTAGGTTTTTTGGCTGATATTTTGTAGGCGGTGAAAAAAAGGATTAATGTATACCCCCTCAGGCCATAAGTCAGGGTTTTTCACAATATCCGAATCAGTCCTTGATACGGTCAGCTTGAAAGATGAATATTCCTCTGGTCGTTTGGAGGTCATTCTTGAGCATTCAGCATCTATGATGTTGATGGAGGCTACATAATGTAAGAGTGATTCAGTTGTAACTTCAGGATCCAATCCGCTTATATAGAAGTGGGAGCGTATTTTTCGCCCTTTGATTCCTAGTGATTCTGTAGATTTGCCCATGATTGGATTTTTCTTTTGTTTACGTCTTTTTTGTACCAGTATATAATCGTCATCATTTGCCGCGATTGTCGTAGTGGCCAATGGGTCCTTCCTTTCAGGTGCTGTTGTCGCACCTGCAGAATTTGATTGTTGAGTCGGTTGTGCCGGCTTTTCTGAGCGTAAAGTTGCTATTTTACTATATGCAATCTTAGATACGCCCGGGTCTTTCAGAGTGTTTTCGCATAAGTCACTATTTGATTTATTTTTCGATTTATTTACAGTTTTCTTCGTTTGCTGACTAAGTAAGGGTTGCGTCTGTGCTACATTTAATTTGTTTACATTCTTTTTTGCTGCATTTGATAATGGTGAGGTTAAGTTCTTAATTAAATGATCCTTTTCAGCAATTATTTTATTTAGATGTCCGACTTGCCTGTTAACTGAGTTCAGTTCCCCTTTCATATCGCTAAGCTCATTACGCATGTTCAATACTAGCTGGAGACATATTCTCTGAATTCCTTGCTTTTCGCAGCGATGGCACGCCGTAACGCCAAACTTGTCTTCGCTTTTTATGCATCCTATGTGGTATTCAGTAGCACAGATTACACACACAGATAGTTCACTTTTTGATGTGATTGGTAGTTGACAACCAAAACACTCAATATTTTCAATTATTACGATAATAGTTTTATTCAAATCGCTTTCCGATAACGAACGATGTTCACGGTTCGCCATCGCGTATCATAAATTGGAGATGATATAATTCTCAACATGGCTTTATTGAAGACCTCTCAACCAATCACCAGCTTAGAAGAATTAGTGATTATATTATAACTGGCTTCGATCGTAAACAATATAATCTGGTCGTATTTCTCAAGATAGCGAGGTAGATGAGAGAGTACAACTCGAGGGTCTCGTTTACAAAATTTCTCCCCTTATTTCACCATGCCGATAAAAATTTTCTCAGCAAACGAACATTTTCCATTCGCTGCGAATTTTCCCTATCAGAATCTCGCACTATGACTGCAGGTGCGCCATAAAGCTCTGTTTTGTCCCCATTATTGTACAATATATTTGTACACGACCTTTCAGTCACATCAAATGTGTTAACAGTACAATACGCCGATGACACTGCTTTTCTATACCGTGGTAATCACATACCACATATAAACAACAAAATCCAAACAGCCCTCGGTAACTTCTAGGAATAGGCAATGAGTAGAACCCCTAACAGTTCACCCCGAAAAAAGCCAAGTGATTTTCTTCACGAAATTTGGCAAAAACCTCTGAAGACAACCTCGATGAAATGGGGGTATTTCATGGGTAAAACTTAGCTTGCAAATAGACCGCAGACCCACCTGAAACTCCCACGTAATTTTTGAAATTTCAAAAGCAAATTGTGCCTTGGTGCACTAAATTCCCTATGACTGTCTTGCCTGGAGACTATTTCCAAGACTCAAATGTATAGGCTGTAAACCACGAAGAGCAAGGTGATCAGAAGGATCGTCGGTGCTCCGTGGTTTGTCATCTGGCCAATAATCGTTATTCCGAGTACGATGTTACACTTTTGACAGATCACATCGAGCTCTCAACCGAAAGAAGCACTATACATTCCCTCGAAGACGATTATAATAAATTTTTACTATAAAAATTAGCTTCGATTCCCTGAATTAAAATATTTAAATAGTTTTCTGATTACCACATGGTAATTAATCACTGCAAAGCCAAACATACAAAGTCGAAAGGAAAGGCATCATTAAATTCTGAAAAGTTTGACAATGCAACCTGTAAAGTTATTTTAGTTAGTAAGAGTCTGTCATACCCTATCATAATCCTTATAAGTAAAATTGGTGGGATTATGGAATGCTATTATGCATTTTTTAATTCTCACCGCTTAACTAACCCATTATTTTTATTATATTCGATTTTAAATTATCTTCACATTAATTTAACATATTATTAGTTTTGATTAGTCGTTACTGCAAAAAAAAAAATATTCATTAACATTCCATTAAAAAAATACGTTTGTTTGAAAACTCAGATATTTAAAATTATTTTTCGAGTACTCTGTATAAAAATGTTTAAAGTTATCATCGAATGGAATGGTATTATCTTAATGTGTATAAAAAAATCATTTCTACATCTCGAAACACAAAAAAGTAATGATTTTTTTAATACATCACTGCAACTATCAACTTTTAGAAAATATTTTCTCTGGAATAACGGCTAGACAAATATACTATGTTAGGATAATTTAAAGGGAAATCAAATAAAAACATAATATATAAGGTATACCATTTAAAATAATAAAGTTGATATAAATTCCTGGATAATAGGACACTCTGTATATATGAAAATAATTTTAAATTATGCATCTTCAGTAGTCAAGTAAGTTTTATTAATAAATGAATGCTGAATTTCTAACAACAAGATAGATATCGAAGAGAGACACTTCGATGACTCACCCTGTATATTGACGCAATTTATCCCATTTTGTGGGCAATGTTGGTTGTAAACAATGAGTGTGCAAATGTTTTGAATTCACTGTTGATAAAATCCCGAATTATCGCTTATGCCTTCAGGCAGGTAATTTATTTCAATAACAACTAATTTATTTATAACATATAGATTTGTATGAGTTTATATTAATATATTATAAGCTATACAGAGAGGTTTTCTTTATCAGTAAACATTTCCCTTCAAATTATTCAATTATTTCTAACTACAAATTGTGTGAAATATTTGATCGAAAATGTATACAAATGAAGAAAAAAGTCGAATTTTCAAGCGTGTACTAGAGGAATATATGACCTTTTTTTCAGTGAATCCAAAGTGACCGAATACCTCGGTTAGGGCGATTATAAAAATAATTAAATTAAAATATCTTCTTTGGAAGGTTGTATCATTTTAAACACTCTCGAAAATCGCAACAAAATAAATCATGATTAACACTGCTACGTTACCTTCCCGAGTTTTTCGTTTTCAAAAACTCGTTATTTATTAATAATAATAATAATAATAATAATAATATCTTTATTAATGTAAATTCCAATCGATACACAAGTCAAAAATATACATACATATGAATGAAGTTTAATATACATATATTAGTACAATCTTAGTTTATGCTAATACAGATCGGCTAGGATAGCCGATCTGTAAATAATTTAAATTTGGTCTTCCAGAAAATCTTTCCAATGATAATATGCTTTACTAGAGAGTAATGTTTTAACTTTACTTTTGAAGACAGTATAACTATCACATTTGACTTCCGCGGGAAGTTTGTTATAAAAAATCGGACCATAGTAATTTAAACAATTACCCGATCTATATACACGTGTATAGTCTACTGGAATATCTCCACATTTCCTGGTATTATATCCATGCTGATATGATGTAGGATAGTTGGAAAAATGTTTCCTTACTAATAGAACGCAGTTTAAAATGTACATGGAGGGTACGGTTAATATGCCCAGTGATATGAATTGTTCTCGAACATCATGTCTATACTCCAGCTGTAGAATTACTCTTAAGCATCTACGTTGCAAGCCAAATACTCTAATTGCATGCGATGAATGACCCCATGATGTAATTGCATAATTTATTTGAGAAGATATTATTGCGTGATATCCCATTAATAAAATTTGTGTTGAGCAGTATTTCGCCAAGTTTTTAAATAAATAAATTGCTTTGGAAATTTTGGGACAAATATAGTTAACATGCTCCTGCCATACCAATCCACAGTCAAGCATTACACCTAAAAATTTTACCGTGTCTATATTTCTAACTAATGACAAGTCTTTAAGAGAAAAATACATGACTGCTGTTTTGTCATCATTTAGTGTCAATAAGTTAGATGTAAACCATTGTTTAGCCTTAAATTGTGTATCTTTAAGAGAGTTTATTAAACAGTTCAAATCTGCATTTGATTGATAACACGTGGTGTCATCGGCGTAAAGAGTAAATTTTGAGGTATTATCGCACAATATGAGGTCATTAATAAATATAATGAATAACAACGGGCCAAGGACAGATCCTTGTGGAACACCACTTGTTATACACTCACGCTGGGAAGCAGAACCATTAAATAGTGTTATCTGTTGACGATTATTTAAGTACGATCTTAGAAGTTTGATGGAAGATATTCCAAGACCGTAATATTTTAATTTATGTAGCAATATATCATGTGATACGCAATCAAACGCTTTTGAGAGATCGTAAAATATGCAACGAGAGTAATTATTATTTTCAAACCCATTAATAATGTGCATCACCAAATCGCCGATTGCATCACAGGTAGACTTATCATTTCGAAAACCAAATTGAGAGGCATTCAGAAATTCGTTTTTCTCGAAGTATTCTTGCAGTTGGTTTTTAATTATAACCTCAAAAATTTTCCCAATGATTGGAATGATGCAAATTGGCCTAAAACTATTTCGATTGTTTACATCACCTTTTTTGTACAAAGGCACAACCTTTGAAATTTTTAATGGATTAGGAAAAACACTCTCACGAATACATTCGTTTATCAAATTAGTTAAAGGAATAATAATGCAGTGTATTATTGTCATTATTAAGTCTTTGTTCATACCATAGATATCTTTACTCTTTTTATTTTTAAGTTGTTTAATTATATCTCTAATATAATTATAAGTAACTTCGTTGAAACTGAATTTATTATTATTAATATTTTTAGATAGTGAGAATAATGTTGACTTACATGTGGTTGAGATTTTATTTTATTTACCATAATTTCCGCAATTTTAACAAAATAGTGGTTAAAATCATCAGATGTTATCGTAGTAGTGAATTCTGGATGAATGATAGATTTTTTTCTGTGGTTTAATATATCCCACATCGCTTTTGGGCGATTACTAGAGTTTGTTATGTATTTGTCATTATTAAAGTTTTTTTTTATTTATTCTTGATTTATATTTATTTCTAAATTCGTTTAGAACATTTTTTTTATTGGTACTTGGGTGCATTTTAAAACAATTATTCAAAAAATGTAAGTGTTCTCTCATATGCCGCAATTCATCGTCATCCCAACTAGGTGTAAATGGGTTTCGGTGTTTAATTATTTTCGGTTTATACGGAAATGCTAATTCCATTGCACTTTCAATTACTTCAATGAATTTGTGACATTTGTTATTTAAATCAGTGGTAGAATTGACAAAATCCCATGAGTAAGTTGAAATGATATTATGAAATAAAAACATACCATAGGATGTTAAAGGTCGGCAGCATAACTAATAGGGCGTGTGTCCGGATTTTCTACTTTAACTTCTATGCTAATTCCACAATGGTCAGAGAGATAGGGCTCAAATACGACATGATTAATAAATCTGGTTGTATATTCGTTAACACGTTATCTATACACCTAGAACGTGTGAAATTGGAAAACGAGTGCTCTGAAGCTGTTCGATAAATATATATCTTCAAAGTTAGAATGAACAATATCATTGCAGATAAAGTTAATATTAAAATCACCGGTTATAATTACTTTCTGGCTACATGATGCAAGCAATTGCTCCATTACAGAAAGGAAATTACTTAAGTTTGTGGAGCTCTATAGACTGTAATAATAATAATTTTTTCATCTACAATTTCTATAGCTGATAATTCACAGTCATGTTCCAAGGACATAGTCACTATATCTGCTCTATTCACGCAAAGCATTGATTTGCGAGCATAAATGGCTGTCCCTCCATGTAATTTAATAGTTCTACAAAAGTACGATACAAGTTTATAATCATGAATTGTTACATTTGTAATATTATTGTCAACTATCCAGTGTTCAACCAAACAGAGAATATGGAACTCTTGACAGTTTTCAGCAGCAAGGAAAGTTTCAATTTCACCGATTTTATTATTAAGTGATTGAATATTTATATAAAATATATTAATATTTTTTATAGTAACATATTCTGTATTTAGTTCATGATTTAGTTTATTAGTAGGACGATTATTGTTTAGGTTGGACTTTTCTTCCTCAAAAGCCACGGAAAAAAAATATTAATGCAAACGCCAGTTGGCCACAAATCGGGATTTTTTAAGTTTGGGAGGAATTGAATTGGAGCCGATATCTTAAAAGAACTGTATTCGTCCGGATATTTTGAAATTAATTTTTCACAATAGGTATTTTTTAAGTTATTCTGTTCCATGTGTTTTTTATGTCTTCAACTGTTGCGGTTGGATCCAATCTGCTGACATGCAAGTGAGCCATTTTAGATACACCTTTGAGTAAGGCATCCTCCTTGTTGCCGTGAACGGTAGCCGACTTCTTTCTATTTTTCTTTTTGGGCACAAGTATAAAATCCGTTTCATCCTCATCGTTTTTAGTAACTGTAGCGTTGGTTGAATTATTTATTAGTGTTTCTTTGCGATGTTCTTTATCTTGATTTCTGATTGCCTTTTTTATAGCACCTGTGGCCGTACTCAGCGTTGGTTTTGCATTTGAAGCAGTTAATATTTGTGTGTATGTTTTTTGTGTTGTTGAGAGTTTTTTCGCATCCTCCTTGGTTTTATTCATAATTGTTGTTTGTGATTGTGGCAATACTATTTCCTCCTGTTGTTGAATAGCTGGACTAATAGGACGGGAGTTTAGCTTAACTACAGCGTCCAGTTTAGATGATAAACTTTGGGATTTATTTATGTTAATGTTGTCGCCTTTTAAGGTTACAATTTCATGTTCAATATTTTTTATCATATTAAATAAAGTATTTAGTTTGGCGTTTAGGTTTATGTTATTATCTAAACAATTGTGAGTCGATTCCAGATAATATTTACGCTTTCTTGGAAATCCAACGATACATAAATCACATACCCATTTGTAATTCTTGTGTTCTGGAGTTGCGGAGACAGCCCTCTTCATAACACGGGATATGTGAAATTTCATCTCACACACAAAGCAGGTAATACTTTCGTCACCATCAATAAGTTGAACATTGCAGGTTTTACACAGACAAAGATTATCACAGCCTTTACTAGGCGCCATATTGGATAGATATTATTATGAATTTAAAAGAAAAATAACAATGAACAACAGTAAAGATAAAATAAATTATTACAATAGGTTAGGTTAGGTTCGAGTGGCAGCAGCCTCAGGACTGCTCACTTAGGCCCACTTAGGCCCATTGTGTTATTACAATAAGTGCTCGAAATGACCACCAGACACTACAAGACAGCAACTCAAACGATCGAAAACCATAAATCGCGTTTCTGATATAATCGGGGTTAAGTTGAATGCATTTATTAATTATTCGATATTTTAATTCTTCCACATTGTGCATTTCGGCATTATCATAAACAGAAGATGTTGTCGAATTTTCTTCGACGAAACACAAAATATTTAACATCCTCAGTTAAGTGTGGCGATTTTTATATAAAGGCACGGTCTTTTTTTCCAAGACAATCGTTTGTTTTTGTGAATTATCCGAGTTGAAGGAATTGGTCGTCTGGGATTCTTGGTTGAAAAAAATGTCTCCTACTTGTCTTATGCTGTAGAAATTGTAACACATTGTTAAAAATTCTATTTTTCTTCATTTTTATATATTGTCAACGAAATTTGTCACATGAATTGAAGTCTAGCACGATTGATTTATTTGGCAAATGTGTGTTTAGTTGCATGTTATAGGCAACTAAATACACATACATCAATGCGTTGACTCGCGTATTTTGCAGGTATTCATAGGGGAAATGTATACTGATAAAAAGCTCTGTGTATATTATATGCTTGATTAGCTTAACATTTTCAAATTTGGACGATACAATCATTGATCAGAAATTATCAAATCTAATTTATATTAATTATGTATAATTTAGTGTATTATTCGGTAATTTAAAATGTATGAACTAGAAATAACAATAATACAAAAAACAATTAAATGAACGTATTATATTCTGAAATTCATTATATATGTTAATTTCATAATAAAACACTTATTACTTTGTTTGCATAACACTTGTTTATTTTATGCGACTGCAGTTTCGACAAATTTAGCTTGTCATTATCAAACACGAAATAACTTAAAATAGATATTTTACAATATTATAAAACAGCTGAATAGCAATATCTTATTTACAAATACTGAAATAAAATTATCATAATGTGGTCCTTAATATTCACCCCATGTAATTTGTAACAGTTTTAAGGAAACCCTGATCTGTGAATTTGAAATTGCCATACAAGAGGTTAAACATTTTGATTCAACGAAACTAAAAATTGCAGATATAATAAAAAATAATACACCAGCAAACCCATTTACCAAAAGAAATTAATTCAACGAGAACGATTTAATAATAACTAAAGCAGACAAAGGAAACTCTGTAGTAATTCTACAATAATCTGAACCCATTTTAATTCATCCAGTCGACAAATATGAATTCTACAAAAAATATTTTGAACAAATGTTTAATGGTTTTGTTCGGAGGATGGGGGAGGTAATCAACTTTGAAATCTTAAATGGTAACACATCTTTTTTTATTGCAGATACCACGTGGAAATTTTTTAAATTTTTTTTGAAGAATATTTTTGAAATCTTGATAGATGGCGCAGTATTCGAAATGGTAAATCGAAACAAATAGTATTCATAGGGTGTAAAATATACATCGTACACCAAAAATTTTTCGAACAAAAGTTTAATGGTTTTGAAAAGGACATCCGATCCTGTAAAAAAGAAACTTTCTGCCACCCTCTGGGGGTCTGGCGAGATAAAATCTTAAATGGTAATCCATATTTTGCAGATTCGTATATGATACCCAAAATTATGCAGATTTATTTATACGAAAATTTTATTTGAAATTGCGATAGATGGCGTAGTTGTCGCAAAAATAAAAAATAAATTTAATAAACGTAAAAACATGGTACGGTGTCTAACCTTTGAACGCCATTTGTTTAAATTTAACATTTAACTTCGACATCTATCACGATTTCATAAAAAAAAACCTTCGATAAAACCTATACAATTTTTGATGTAGTATCAGAATTTGTAATAAAATATATGGGTTACTATTTAAAATTTCAAAGTTAACCACATTTGACAACCGACTGAAGTGATCATCTTTCGCAAAACATATTTTAGATGAAACATTTTTTCTACGATGTATATTTTACACCCTATGAACACCATTTGATTGGATTTACCTTTGCAAATACCGCGCAAAAATTTCAAAAATGTTTCTTAGATACAACTTTTATCATTTTCGATGTAGAATCTGAATATGCAATAACACATATCGGCTCCTATTTAAGATTTCAAAGTTAACCACATTTGACACCCGACTGAAGTGATCATCTTTCGCAAAACAAATTTTAGATGAGAAACATACATTTGAAAAAGTTGTACTTATTTACCATAATCCATCATACCGATAAGGGTTGAAAAATGAACAACAAAGTCCGCGCTAAATCGGGAATTTCCCGCCTATTACCCTGCTTCCCGTTCTGGGAATAACATTCGAATCCATGCTGAAAAATAAACTCATCTCCTGTCACGAAATATATCCCACCCTACCGATTTGGCTTTCTTGGAAAAAAGGTTCATAACCCTCTTCGTATATGTCCTAACATTAAACCTTTAAATTTCGCGCTTCGAAAACAAAAAATCCGCATTCAAAGGCCTTCTGGACTCAAAGTCCAATAAAGGTCTCCTATATAAATCCCACTTCCTTAAAATACCATATCACCTACTCGACATTATTGACACCTTCCTCAAAAACCGTTCCTTCAAAATACGAGTACGCAATACCTTCTCCCAGCCTTTCATACCCCAACATCCCATGTTCCTGATCAACATTTTCGTCCATGGCATTTATAATCCCAACCCACAATACCTAAACCACTCCTATCTTTTGCAGTTTGCAGACGATACGGCAGTATTTTCCTACCCCAACATACCATGTTCCTGATCAACATCTTCATCCATGACATTTATAATCCCAACCCACAATACCTAAACCACTCCTTTTTTTTTGCAGACAATACGACATTATTTTCCTACCACCCAACCCTAAAAAAGCTGATCGATACAATATAGCTATAGTTCGCTAAATGGATAATTACCATTAATCCAAATAAAACCAAACTATTTATCCCTTATAATAAGCCCCATACCTCTTCATTAAAAAAAAATAATATGAACCAAACATTTATCTCTCCTTCTCCCACCTGCAAATACCTTGGAATTATTTTCGACCCTAAGCTTACCTTCAAACACTACTCCCAAATAGTAAAAATTATGGTCCAGAACAAGGTACGATACTTCAGATCGTTAACTTATTCCAATAAAGGCACCTCAACAAAAACGGCAATAGATGCGAGCTATAAAATTATTTGTCGTCTCCTGCTTGACTACAATGAAATACTTTAACACATTTCTCACTCTCCTAACGGTCAGCTCTAAGAATGCTAACAAAAATCCGACATCCAAACAACCCTTTACGCAACCCATCTAATACACTCCTTTACGAAAAAAAAAACGTGTTTTCCTGTTATCACAAGGAATTATCCATCTGTCTCAATAATTGGCCACACAACCCCTCGCCCCGGGAACTTTTAAACCTTCTCTGCATTACCAAAAATCCCAATATCCCTCCAAAATTCAAACATTCTCAATTCATGAAATGGCTAACTGATAGACGAGATAAATGACAAGGATTGCCGGCTTAAAGACCATTGGCAGATAGCCATTTTTCAAATTAAAAATGTATTGTTTTGCAAACTTAATATTACTGTAAATTTCGCAATGTAAAAATGTTCGAAAAAATCGAGTGCCTATATCTACTTTTATTCAATAATGTTGTTAAAATATAAAAATATTAATCAAGTCAGTATAAAATATTATATTGAGAAGTTTGTGTTTTTTTTTTTTGTTCGCAATAAAGTAAACTACACTGTCCACAAGTTTATTTTCGTCGACAACTTCAACACAAACACGAATTTAAATGTCAACTAAAGAAATGCTAAAGAGGCTACGGAGGAATTAAATAAAAATTATAAAGGAAAATAAAGATCAATCTTATTTGCATGATAATAAACCTAGAAAAAGTGACTACTGAGAGTTTTACTAATAATAGAAATAAACAAATGAAAAAAAAACTACAGTGGAAAAGGAAAAAGAGGAGTTTATAGTAATAAAAATAACCAAAGAAAATGTTGATTACTATTGATGATAATAAATATTGTTTAGAAGATAATAATAAATTTCAGTTATAATCTTTCTTCTATCAATAAATTTAATGATAAAGAGTAAAAGAGAAAGAAAAAGTCATTTATGCAAAATTATAAACATAAATGAATTAGAGATTGCAGGATTATAATTATAATAAAGAAAAATACAAGTTTTAGTAAATGAAAAAGGTTGTAGAGGATTCTAATAATAGTGAAAATAAATAAAAATAAGCTACCGAAGAAAAAAATATAAGCAACAAAAAAATCCAACCTTGATGGTCTAAACGTGGTGAAGGATATCCTCCTCCATAGGGATCACACATTATTATTTTTTTCTCTTCCCGGCGAAAAGAAAATGGAGAAGCGTGGCGCGATGTGCACCACTGGCTCTTAAATAAATAATGTGAGTTCACTACAAAAAGAAAAAACGTACTGAGATTACATTACATTAATAAAATCCACTACGAAGCGAAATCACGCACCACACACAAATAATATAAAAAGCACCTCCTTAAATATTTGATCACTTTACATTGCACAGCCGGGTCGGGTTTAATTATATTTTAGTTGGAAAACAGTGTCGGGTTTTGGCGTTTTCTTCTCCGAGCCGGGGAGTTTAATTTCGCATCCCCATCTCGGGATTAAATTAAGAATTAAGGGATCGTCCGCAAAATGTGTTTTAGCCCGTTCCCCATTCCGGTCTTTTGTCTTCCGGGTTTGTAAATTCCGGTCGGGCGGACGCGTGCGGGTCCAGAATTTTTGGGAAAATCGGAAAACCCCGACGCCACCCCCTCCGCCGCAGTTCTCGGCGATTAATTAGGGTTTGATGGAAATTGCGCGAGTTTAGTTTGATTCGATTAAAAACGGATGGAAATTGCGTGTTTTGCCGGCGTTAAATTTGCTGTCGGGTTAATTGAGGGCGGCGTGAGGGGTTGATTAAAGCAGATTTTGTGTTTAAATATTAAATAATCATAATATCTTTAAAATTTAATGATTTAGATAACTTAATAGAGATATTTAGCATAATCTTTGAAACTTTTAAATTACATTAACATTACGTTCAATACACCACACAAACTCTAACTTAGATCATTAACTCTCATAAATGATACTTAAGCACCGTTTCCTTAGATATGCAAATGTTATTAAGGAAATATATCAACATGTAAAATATTTACGAAATTAATAAAAGGTGAAATATAATTTTGGTTTAATTTTAAATGGTAAAAATATTAATTATTATTTAATTCGAAAATAATCCATACATAAAAAGTATAAAAGTGAAGCTTAAGCTAAAATTGAAAAAGCGGATATTCGGATTTATAATTAGCTGATTTTTGGTAATGTTATGTGAATATAGCACTAGTTATTACAGGGCTTTAGTTAGTTTTAACACGTTTAGTTCAATATTTTTGTCTTAAAATTGTTTATAATTAAAGCTTTTGCATCGTTATATAGGGTTTATAATTTAAACTCGTTTCAAATTTAAAATATATACAATTTTTCAATTCAATTCGTAAAATTTTATAAATCTTATTAAATGTTACTTCCAAGTGATTAACAACTTTTTTCTATCAATTATAATGATTATTTGTTATGAACCACTCTACCTGAAGATTTCCAGATACTCATGAAAAAAAAAAAAAAAAAAAACAGCTGGTAAATTAAAATATCCAATAACACTCAATCATTTAAAGTATGAATTAAGTAGTGACAATCTTAATTCATACTTTAAATGATTGAGTATTTTTTGATATTTTAATTTACCAGCTGTTTTTTTTATGAGTATCTGGAAGTGAGTGCAGATTAGAGATGGACGCAATGGCTAATGTCATTGTTGTTAGAATGAGAGTCACCGAGAGTTCTGGCTCTATATAGAGAGATGCTTGCGTGTGATATTTTAAATTGAAATGTTTGTGAACGAAGGAGAAGCGAATCCCTATCTAAATAAGCATATAATGTAGGTTTATTTAATTGAAATAATAAAAATAATTATGTTTTCACCTAAAAATAGTGATATTTGGTATTATTTCAAAGACTATAAAAACGTGAAATGTTTGTATTATTTACAAGTAATTAAATTTACAAATCGTTCGACGGGAAATTTATTTTGACACTAAACATATAAGTGTGCCAATTAAAAAAAGTCAACACTACCAACTCAACCAACAAATATACTAACAACCCAAACACAGACATAAATTACAGAGTTTATTACGTGTAATAAACCTATTACTCTCAAAAAAAACAAAGGAAATAAATAATTGTAAAGAAATACTACCCATTAAGAATTGTTGAAAATAAGGAATTTAACAGATTTGTAAAAACATAAAAACAATTTCATCTAACTTAATTCTTCAACTACACATAGAGGTGAATACTAGCTTAAAAGATCAATTTGGAAAATTCAGTATGTCTTACAACGGATGGATAGACATCGATTAATAACAAGTTTTGTTGCAGTAATTACAAATTATGTTGGCGACGAATTTAAATTAAACTCAAGTCTCCTTGGATGTCTTCAGTATGAAGAAAAATATACAGCAGAAAATGTGTGTACCTTTTTAAAACAGATTATTTCTACTTGGAATCTGAAACACAGCGGCAATTCGATTGGAACTCACAGCGTACATTTAGTTGTTCAATCAAGTATAAATGAAAATACAAATATTAAGGACATTATTGAGAAAGGTAAGTGTATTGTAGAATTTTTTAAAAGAAGTAGAGCTGCGTTTGCTAAATTAAAAATTGCTCAAAAAAACATGGGTTTGCGGATTTAAAATTAAAGCAAGTTTCAACTTATGATATGTTGTTTCAGGTATTAGAAATTAAAGAAGCAATTATTTCAACATTAGCTCTAATGAATCATTCTATAAATATTTTATTTTATGAATGGGATATAATTATAGAAATTTGTAAAATATTACAAACATAAATAGAAAAAAGTATTTACTCACTTGGTCACAGTTATTTAAATAAATTAAATAAAAATGATTTGAAAATAATTAATAAACTGTTTCCATTTTTAGCTCTGTGACTTTTGATTTACGTTACGTAAGTACATTAAACAAATGCATATTAAAACAACTACTTCCCAGGCAAATACCCTGCCGGATATTGAATTACATAATGTACACCTGCTGCTGCATATCAATAAAATATTGCATAATTCAAAAAAATGACCCGAGAAAAAATTAATGCAAAAAACAACAGAAAGACCGTTACTTAATATAAGGCTATCTGCAAACACAAGTTTCGGGATCTATCCCTCGTCAGTACAGCTCTGTCTTACATAATTTAAAGATTTTAAATAACTGTGACAAAGTGAGTAAATACCCGTTTCTGTTTATATTAATAGTCAGCATTGCGTTTATTCAAATCTGAGCCGAGAGAGGTTTTAGGTGAATTTACGATAACAGTGCATGAACGCGCGCCCTTGTTTCGCCCGCCATTACTATCAGAGATTGCGGCAGGTGAGGATCGCACTTTTTAATTAATTTAATTCAATTCGTTTCCTTTAATTTTATTCGGTTTTTATTTAGATTGAATTAATTTCATATAATTTAATTTAAGTCGACTTTTTAATTTGATTTAATATAATTCATTAAATTTGACTGAGTATGGTTGAATTAATTTAGTTGATTTATTTTGACATCTTTAAGTTATGTAAGGCAGAGCTGTACTGACGAGGGATAGATTCCGAAACACGTGTCTGCAGATAGCCTTATATTAAAGTAACGTTCTTTTTGTTGTTTTTTGCATTGAATTTTTCTCGGATCAAAAAAATATGTTGCATATCTTTGTATCATGTCTGGTAAGAATGATAAAAATAAACACGACTACAATTGTGTTGGTAAATGTGGCAATAAAGTAGGAAATAAAACTGTTTGTTCCATTTGTAATAAATATTCCTGCTTAAACAGCCATGATTGTGATGTTACTCTGAAAGATATAATGAAATTCGTAAAAGAATTAAAACAAACTGTTGATGATGTTTCTAAGAAATGCGATCAGCTTAAGACTGAAAATTCTGAATTGAAAGCACTGTTATTAGCAATGAATCAACTTAAGGAGGAGAATGAAAAAATGAATGTTAGAATTAATGATTTATCCGAGAAATTTGAGGATTGTCATGACTCACTAAAAATGCTTCAATCAAAAACTGAAAATCTACCAAGTTCAAACTTTAAAATGCAGAATGAGTTGTATGATGAAATCTGTGAAAGACAGAAACGTGAAAAATCGTTAATTATGTTTAATGTGCCTGATCAAGGCGTTGAAGATGATAAATAATTCGTTAACCGTTTGCTGCCAAACTTAGTAAATAATTCAACATTACCAACTTCTCTTCGTCGACTTGGTGCTAAAAATACAAAACATAGCAGACCTCTCAAAGTAACATTCAATAATATTACCGATGTGAAAAATATTTTGAAACACTCTAAACAATTACGTAATATCGATGAGTTCAAAACAATTTTCATCAGATCTGATAGAACTCCTCGACAGTTAGAATATGACAATCTTGTTCGTAATGAGTTTAAGCAGCGTTTAGATGGCGGTGAACAAAATATTGATACAAAATATATTTACAACATACAAACCATTGTTTCGGTAAACTAAATATTTCCCAACATTCAACACTTTCAATATTTTATCAAAACGTTAGAGGCTTAAGTTCCAAAACGTCAACGCTTTATATTAATGTTTGTGTGAACAATTTTGATATATACTGTCTGACGGAAACTTGGTTGCACTCGGGTATTCTCGACTCTGAATTATTCACGAAGAATTATATATTGTACAGATGTGATCGTGAGAATCGCCGTGGTGGCGGGGTTTTAATATCTGTTAGTGTAAAACATCAATCTTCTTTAATTTATAGTGATAGAGTAGGTAATTCAGAGCTTGTTATTATTAGAGTCAGTCTTAATCGCAAATTGATAAATGTTGTATGCGTTTATATTCCACCTTCATCTTTTTCTACTGAGTATGAAAGTGTTTTTGAGATAATTGAGTGTAAAGTTGACCTAGAGCGAGATACTTTAGTTCTTGGTGATTTTAATTTGCCTAACATGTATTCAAGTATGATATTAAATACGACTACAAGAACTGCTCAAACACAAATGTATAGCAACTTTTTGCAATTTAATAAATTAAATCAACACAATAATATTTTAAACTGTAATAATCGTATACTGGACCTTATTATATCAACTGGTAATATGAAATGTAAAATTTATCATAAGAGTGGTATTGTACCTGAAGATCCGCATCATCCCTCATGGTTATGTGAATTATCCGTTGTCAATTCTTTTACTACTAATACAATATATAACCCAGTTCAGTTTACCTTGGATTTTAGAAAAGCTAATCTTCGGTTATTGTATAACGAAATTTCTTTAATTAATTGGAGTTCTGTGTTGAATGAAAAAAATCCTGATGTGGCTTGCAATTTATTTTATGGATTACTCATGGATGTTCTTACTAAATATGTTCCTGTCTATATTCCTAGAGATAAGACGAATTATCCTGTCTGGTTCAGTAGGAGTCTGATAAAGATGATTAAAAGTAAACAACAATCACTCAAATTATTTAAAAAACAAAAATATTTGTATTTAAAATTAAAAATAAACCGACTCAGGAAGGCAATCCATAAAATGGTTAGACATGATCATAACGCTTACATATGTTCTATTGAAAATAATATTTTGAGGGAACCGAAGAAAGTATTCTCATATGTAAATAGGAAAAAGTCTAAATCGCGTATTTCAGGAATTATCCAGATTTATGGAGAAGAAATTACTGCGCCAATTGATATTGTTAACAAGTTCGCCGATTTCTTTAAAAGCGTTTACACAACTTCAAGTTTTGATGATTCCCCACAGATCAACCACAGTCTTCAATTTCCTGTTTGTAACATTAAAAATATATCACAATTGGATATCATCGAAGCAGCAAGTGACATAAAAGGCAATGGTACCAGTAGTGAAGATGGGATTCTCGCATTTATTGTTAAGGATTGCATTACGTGTTTTGCCTGCCCCTTTGAGCATTTGTTAAACATAATTTTAAAGTTAAATTTTATACCGCTCAAATGGAAAGTCGGAAAAGTAACTCCTGTTTTCAAGAAAGGACAGAAAAATGATATACTAAATTACCGTCCAATAACTGTAATAAACAATTTCGCCAAAATATTTGAAATAATTATCTTCAAAATATTGTCTCGTCATGTAAGCCCCATGATTAGTACTCGTCAACATGGTTTTGTTAAACACCGATCAATTGTATCTAACCTATTTAATTTCACTAATTATGTCTCTCAGTACATTGATGATCATAAACAAGTAGATACTATTTATACAGACTTCAAAAAGGCATTTGATACAATAGATCATAATATTGTTTTGACCAAAATGAATAATTACGGCTTTTCTAACGACATTATTGCTCTTATTAAATCGTATCTTGTTAACAGAGTGCAATTTGTTGAATATATGGGTTATAAATCCAACCTGTAACGTGCAACTAGTGGTGTCCCTCAGGGCTCAAATTTAGGCCCCCTACTGTTTATAATTTTTATCAATGACATCGTAAAATCTCTTAAATGTAATGTTTTATTATATGCTGATGATTTTAAGATTTTTAATGCTGTTGAAGATATAAGTGATTGTACTCGCTTACAACATGATCTGGTTAATATTAATAATTGGTGTCATGAAAATAAACTTTACCTTAATCTTTCAAAGTGTTGCAGTATGATTTTTTTGCGTAAAAGAAATATTATTAGATATGCTTACGGGTTGGAAAATGTAATATTTGAAAGAAAAAATACTATAAAAGATTTAGGCGTTACTTTTGATAACCGCTTAAGATTCGATGAACATGTTATTAATGCTTGTAACAAATCATTAAAAATGTTAGGATTTCTTAACCGTACCTATAAAGATTTCAATAATGTTAATGTTATTAAAAAACTATACTTTTCGTACGTACGCTCCAATCTCGAGTTCGCATCTATTATATGGTCACCTCAATATTACGCCTATATTAGTAAACTCGAGAAAATTCAGAAAAAAATCTTGAATATGTTGTATTTCAAATCATTCCGTCAATATCCATCTATTTCTGTTACATACGAAAATCTCTTGTCAATTTTTAATATAGACTCTTTAGAACATCGCCGAAATGTTGCATCTATACTGTTTATCCATGGTGTACTTTGTAATAATGTAGACGATCCAAACATTTTACGTATGTTGAATATTTGCGTTCCACGATGCGCGTCGCGTTATGTTTCTACATTTTATAATGCCCAATCCAGGTCACGTGCGCATCAAAATTCTCCATTGAATAGGAGTATTCAACTTATTAATAAACTTAGTGTAAATTCGGATTTTGACATTTTCTCGAATTCTAAACATATAATTTTGATGAAATTAACAAATTTATGATACTTTCTGGTTTCTTATTTTCATTGTCGTTGTAATTTGAAAATATCTGTAATTGCATTTGTATTTTAATTATTAGGTTATATATGTTTTCATGCATTATTGTTTATTTCATTGTTAAAATTTCCTGTAATTGGATGTATGTCTGTTGGGTCCGGAGGGGTATTTGTCCGGGAAGTAGTTGTTTTAGTGTGCATTTGATTAACGTACTTACGTAACGTAAGTCAAGTCACAGAGCTAAATATTGAAATAATTTATTAATTATTCTCAAATAATTTTATTTAATTTATTACAAATATTTTATGTAGTAACAAAAGAAATTCTGAATCTGTTACAACTATTTCAAAATTAATCATATTAATTAAAACTAATAAATCATACAAATTCATATATAATATAAAAATGTTGCAATATCTTTAAAAAATAATTTAAATAAAATATTGAAATAGGTAGAAGGAAATGAATTATGCAATGAATCAACATTATTAGACCGCGATTTTAAAAAAATGTTTTTTGTTTCAATAAATATTTCATCAACAACGTGGAATTATTCAAAATTTTAGAACCAATTGCAGTAGCTTTTCTACGAATTTTGAATTATTTTTATCGAAAGTTTTTGACAAAGCAGTAAATTCTGCATTCTTTTTTTGTGTAGCGCATTTTTTCGCCGTATTTTACTCATTTCAAATTTTTCAACTTTAGGAATTAATTGCGGTATTGTTATTTATCTAATCGTTTCAATAACCTGTTATTATAGGTTATAATGTATATATCGCGAACGATTTGGTCACATCGTGTGCCGTGCCGAACGCCGAACCGCGTGGATATCGAGATCCGTAATTCTAAAAGAGCAGACGAATCAAAATGAGAGATGGCTCAAAAAGAGCTGGGTATATCAAGCTGACCTACATAGCTCACTAACTCACTTTACGGTTTAAGAGCAACCCGCTCAGTGAGCGGGTTTATTTCATTGGAGATTCATTAAATTTCGTGATGAATTGAACTAATACATATTACGTGTTAGTTCAATTGATTTTTGAGCTGTTTCTCTTAAATAATGAAAGTTAGATAACAAATATCTTAGTTTCTTTAGTTTTGTTCTCATTAATCACTTGGTAAACTATTTTCAATAATAATTCAGGAAATGAAGGTTTTGAAAATAATTCACTTGGTTTTATTTACTTATTAATTTGTATATATTACTCAATTAGTTTCGGCGTACATGCCATTATCAAGAGTTTTTACAAAAGGATGAAAGACGGATTTAAATATACGGATTTCATGGGGTTAGGTAAGAAGGGATTTTATTATTAGAGAATTCCACAGTTCTCCGTTATCATTAACGTGGTGTAATATCGAGCGTATAACAAAAATCGGCGACGAAGTTGGTATTGAATGAACTAAAATTACACGCGCACGTGTAAAGTACTGGTTGTCATGTTGACAAGTCAAATGCCAACTTCGTCGTCGATTTTTGTCCAAGTAAATTATTTGCAAAACCTTCATTTTTAAATTATTATCTTATCTTCTTCTCCAGTACTCTGACTATGGGATCTTATCGTTTACAATTCCTAAGAATTTTTTCTTTGTTGTTAATTCCATTTACAGTTTTGGAATTTGTTCATTAGATTTTTCTAATGTAAGCATTATGCGTTGGTACGCACGTATTTATTTTGCTCCGTATTTAAATGCATTATTTCGTGGGTTAAAATAAATTAAAACCTTTTTTCAACTAGCGAATTAGTGTTGTAATCAAGTGACTAAATAAGTTCAATGAGTTCCACGTTGATTATATCGAGATTCCAGTGATATTTTTATTTATTTCGTGAGTGAACGGAGTGCTGCAGGTAAATGTTGGAAATTTCCATGCACTTATCGATAACACTGATAAAATTCCATCTCCTCCCTGACCTCTGTTTCTCTTATGTGACCTCTTCCGTGGCCCATCTTTAACCAGTTGTTTTGTGTTTACATTTTTCGTTAGCCACTACGACGGGTCGTGTAGTGTGAAAATTTTGTCTTTTTGTTCCTTCCTCCATTTTCATATTTTGTTGAAATTGCTTATCACACTAATTGCAATGTCTCTGAACTGTTTAGTATGTAATACATATATTTCACCTAAATCAGTTAATGCTGCAATTAATGTAGTGGAAACTGCTCAAAATGGTTTCATGGCAAATGTATTAGCCTCAGTGATGCCGATTTAAAAATATTTAAATCCGAAACGGGTATAGATAAAAACTGGTTCTGCAGTGTCTCTTGCAAGCTTGGAATCCCTTCGCCTGATAAAGAATCTCCAGATATGTTATCTGAGCTTAGTAGTTTAATTGATACTAAATTTAATCAATTTTAAAGCCAAATAAACGAATTGTTCGCTGACTTGAATAAAAATATAGATTCAATTAATATAAAGGTAATGAATCTTGAAAAAGAAAACAGTTCTTTGCGTAATAAAATTGCCAAAATTAAAGGTGAGATACAATCCCCCAATAATAAAGTTGATATTAATTCCATATCTGATGAAATAATTAATAAGCAAAAACGTGCTAGCAATATTATAATATTTAATGTTCCCGAAAAAGATGAAGCTCAGGATAATGCTACTGTATCAAACATTCTCAATACAATTATTAATAATCCCACTGCGCCTAAACATATAATGCGACTGGGAAAGAAAATAGGTGATAAGTGTAGACCTATTAAAATTATGTTTAGTAATGTCACTGAAGCTACCAACATTCTGCATAATTCAAAACGATTAAAACAGACTGATATGTTTAAAGACATTACACTTCGAAATGACCGCACTCCATTACAAGCTCAACAAGAAGCGGAAATCAGAAAGGATATCCAGCAACGAAAGGACGCAGGCAAAACTGACATACGATTGAAATATGTGGGCGGCGTTTTATCTTATCACATCGGAAAACTAATTCGCTCCCAACAGATTACCGAAATACTAAATGTGTATTACCAAGATGCTCGTGGTTTATTGACGAAAACAAATTATTCTACAATAATGTGATAGAAAGTGATTACGATGTTTATATGATCAATGAAACCTGGCTACGGAAAGATGTACAAAATAGTGAATTATTTCCTAGTAATTTTAATGTTTTTCGTTGTGATAGAAAGGTTCGCAAGGGCGGCGGGGTACTGATTGCCGTTCGTAACAATTTTGTATGTTCATTGGAGAAAATTTTGTTACATATAAATATAGAAATTGTCGTTGTGTAGGTAATTCTATGCAACTTAGTTATATATCTTATCTGTTTGTATATATTCTGAGCCAGTTGCTACTTATAGTATCTTTACTGAACTTGACATAATTTGCAGGGAAGTATAAATATAAAAATTTATTTATATGTGGAGACTTTAATATTCCAGAGTACTATAATTCATTAACTCGCCCAGTTAATAACAGCAAAGTCTCTGAACTTAACAATTTAATGATTCTAAATAAATTAAGTCAACATAACAAAAAACTTAATATAAATGATAGGATTTTAGACTTGCTTATAACTTCCAATAATATAAAATGTAGTTTTAGTGACGACCAGCCAATTACAAAAGTTGATAACCATCATCCACCACTCTGTTTTTCTCTTAGTTGCGATCATTATGTCTCTACTAAATTTCATTATAATTCAACTCTCAAGCAATATAATTTTCGTAAAACAGATCTTAGATTACTATATGATAAAATATCTAATTGTGTGTGGGATGACGTGATCAATAAGCGTGATGTCGATTCAGCGTGTGATGCATTTTACAATAAAATATATGGTCTGTTTAGTGAATGTGTACCGCTTGAGTCGTACACGAATAAATCCACCCATCATCCTTGCTGGCTACGTTCAGATACTATTAAGCTTATAAGGCGTAAGGAACATTTTCGAAAATTGTATAAAAAATTTAAACTTCCAATGTACTATGATCGAATGTCTAAGCTACGTAGGGATATTAGAGTACAAATTAAATTAGATCAGGGTGCATATGTCAAGAATGCAGAGCGATTGGTATGTAATGATACTAAAAACATATGGAACTACGTAAACTCAACAAAGTCTCAAACTCGTATTCCAGGCACTATGACTTTTAAGGATACTAAAATAGATAACCCGCACGACATTGTAAATTGTTTTCGTGACCATTTTACCTTTACCTGCAAAGGTAATGTCAAATCACACAGTTCTGTTAGAACTTCTACTGATCATATTGATTTACTTTGTGTGGATAGGATTAATGAAAACGATATTTTAATTGCAGCTCTAAAACTAAGTAACAACTTTACAGCCGGGAAAGACCGAATACCTTCATTTTCAGTTCGTGATTGTATCTATGCTTTTACAGAGCGGGTCACATATTCAATGTAATTTTCGAATTATCTCGCTTCCCAACACGTTGGAAAACTGTTCGTGTCACACCAGTACATAAGAAAGGTAACAAGCATGAAATTAAAAACTACCGCCCAAGCTCAATAATTGACAATTTTGCTAAAATCATAGAAACAATAATTGTTAGTAAACTTTATAATCATGTGGAATCTCACATTACTACTCGACAGCACGCTTTCATGAAAAAGAGATCAACCGCATCTAATTTGCTCAATTTTGTTGAATTCGCATCATATCATTTAGATCGACGTGAACAAGTTGATACTATCCACACCGATTTTAACAAAGCGTTCGACTCCATAAATCACAATATTCTTGTAGATAAATTGAAATTCTGGGGTCTCAGTGATAAGTTGCTACGTTTGATCTCATGTTATGTTACAAACAGACAGCAGTACGTTGAATATGTGATTATTAACCGGTTCCAACCTAGGGCCCTTGTTATTTCTTCTTTTTATAAACGATATTATGGATAATATAGATTCCCGTATACTCATCTATGCTGATGATGTAAAAAATTTCCATAATATAAAAACTGTAGATGATTGTTTAGTGCTTCAGAATGATCTAAATCTTGGAGTCTTCTTAATGATATTGATTTAAATATTTCAAAATGTAAATGTATGTCGTTCTATCGTACAGCACAGCCAATTATGTTCGACTACTGTATAGATGGTATATCCATAGAAGAAGTTAACGAGATCCGTGATTTGGGTGTGCTGTTCGACTGAAAACTAACTTTTATTCCACATTATAATACGATTACAAATGAGGCTTACATAATGCTTGGTTTTATACGTCGCATTACAGAGTTTTTTAAAGATCCACGCACAATTTTAAAATTGTATTACGCCTACGCTCGCTCCAAAATGGAGTACTGCGCAATTGTATGGTCACCATCATATAACGTCCACTCCAACACTTTGAAAAGTGTACAAAAGAAGTTTGTAAATTTTCTTTATTACAAATCATTCGCAACTTATCCGGATGATTCGGTAACGTATGGACATATTATATCAATGTTTAATTTAAAATCATTAGCAGCACGCAGAAGTATAACTTCCATGCGTTGATTATGTCAAGTACTGCATGGGGAAATTGACGACCCTAATATTCTCTCTCTGATAAATATATATGTACCGCGGTGTGGTAGTAGAAATGCTAGTACTATCATATGTAAGCGCAGTTTCACTAACCTATATTTTAACTCGCCAATAAATAAAATGCTTCGAACTCATACTATTATACAGGAATCCATAGATATATTTAATTGCACCTGTCGCCACTTCACAAATACTATAATAAATCTGTTTTAGAACCCATAAGCTACCAAAAATCTCCCACACTTAACTTTACACACTTGTTTCGTTGTATGTAAGCCTAGTTTATTTTATGTTAATAACTTAGAAAAAGAAAACATGAGTTTACGTAATGATTTGTCAAAATTGCAAGCAGAAAGGGCTATCCCAATGAAAACAACCTTAGACATAAATTCCATCACGAATGAGATAAGAGAAAGAAATAACCGGGCTCGTAATATCATATTGTTTAACGTGAGTGATGTTAATAATGACGAAGATTCAGTCTTGGTAAATGATATATTCAATGCTATAAGTAATGATCCACCCGCTATTAAACAATCCATTCGTCTTGGTACAAAGACTGTCGGAAAATGTCGGCCTATAAAAGTGATGTTACATTCGCCTGATGATGCTTCTAAACTCCTTCGAAACTCAGGACGTTTAAAGCAAAGCAAAAACTTCAACAAGGTGGCTATAAAAAACGACCGTACACCATCCCAAATTGAAGATGAAACAGAAACTAGAAACGAATTCAAACGTCGCAGAGATGCAGGAGAAACGAATATAAAAATGAAGTATATCCGTGGTACTTTGTCGATTTTGTCGGAAAACTAAGTACTTCCCAACGGATTTCGGAACGCATCAATACTCACATATATTATCAAAATGTTCGTGGACTCTCAACAAAAACTAATATTTTCTTTAATAATGTCTCCGCGTCCAACTATGATTTCCTAATGTTCACTGAGACATGGCTAAGAGATGATATACATGATTCTGAGCTATTTCCGGATTGTTTTCAAGTGTTTCGATGCGACAGAACCAACAGAAGAGGCGGCGGCGTCATGATTGCGGTCAGCAATAACTTCTCTTGTAATTTTTGTTTCAAATCGTCCACTAACAATTTTGAGATTATTAGTGTAAATGTTTCTGTTATGTGTTCAATGTTATGTCTAATCTGTGTGTACATTGCTCCTTCTGAGCCCATAGATGCGTATATCCAACTCTTTGAAGAACTTGATCGTATTATAAACCAACACAATTCTGTTATTATATGTGGTGACTTCAACATACCTAGTTTTTGCAGTAGTTCAACCACTGATATCCCTGATCGCAAGTTAATTGCACTACACAACTTAGTAAATCTTAACAATATTATTCAGCATAACAATACCTTTAATTGTAACAACCGGTTATTAGATCTTGTATTCACCTCAAAGAACATTGAAAGTACTTTTTATAATGACAAGCCAATTAGTAAAATTGACAATCATCATCCTCCTCTTAGTTTCTCAATAGATTTTGTCTCCATAACCAATACCAATATTGAATGCAATGTAGTGCCAAAAAAATATAACTTTCGCAAAGCTAATTTTAATATTCTTTATAATAAAATATTTGAATACGATTGGTCAATTGTACTAAATACGAAGAATTCTAATGAATCGTGCGATGTTTTTTACCAAACTCTCTATAGCATTTTTGACAAATATGTCCTAGTTCATAAATTTAAATCTAAACTAAGCAGTTATCCTTGCTGGTTCAGTTGTCATACTAAACGTCTAATTCGAATAAAAGAACATTACCGAAAGTTATTCAAAAGACATAAGTTTGGAATTTATAAAAACAAAATCAACCGCTTACGTTGTGAAATAAAAAAACGAATTGTTAAAGATCAGGAAGAATTTGTGGAGGATGCTGAACAATCTATACACAAAAATCCTAAAAACGTGTGGAATTATATCAATTCCAAAAAAGAAAACTACCGTCCAATTTCTATAATTAACAACTTTGCGAAAATCCTGGAAACTATCATTGCTGAAAAAATATATACCCATGTAGAATCGGCAATAACCACAAAGCAGCATGGTTTCATGAAAAAAAGATCAACGCTTACTAATTTACTAAATTTCACAGAATATGTATCCTGTCACTTAGATCAACGCCATCAGGTCGATGTAATACATACTGATTTTACTAAAGCTTTTGACACTATTGATCATACGATTTTATTAGCCAAACTGAAGCTGTGGGGATTTGCCGATAACCTGCTAAACTTAATGAAAAACTATTTATCTAACCGGTCTCAGTGCATTGAATATAAGGGATATATGTCTACTGAATTTTGCCCCACTAGTGGGGTGCCCCAAGGGTCAAACCTTGGGCCTTTACTATTTCTCTTGTATATTAATGACATTGTAGATGGCATAGATTCCAGGATATTAATATACGCGGACGATGTAAAAATTTTTAATTGTATCAATTCACAGTATGATTGTTTTACTTTACAGCAAGATTTAATAAAAATTAATAAATGGAGTAATTTTAACAAATTAAAACTGAACGCATCTAAATGCAAAAGTATGTCTTTTTTTCGAACTGCTCAGAATATTTCCCATAGCTATTCATTAGATAATGTAAACTTAGAACGCGTCGAGTCAGTAAGAGATCTCGGAGTACTGTTTGATAAAGAACTATCGTTTAATCTACATTATCATGCATTGCAGTCTGAATCTATGAAAATGTTAGGATTTGTCAGAAGAGTCAGTGAACCATTTCGTGACATTGGTACCATCATCAAATTATATATAGCATATGTACGCTCTAAATTAGAATACTGTGCCCCGGTATGGTCACCACACTATAATGTTCACATTCAGCTATTAGAACGAGTTCAAAAAATATTTCTAAAATTTTTGTATTATAAAAAATTCCATACTTATCCGGATTTTAACGTTTCGTATAGTACATTACTTTCTTTGTTTGAACTTAATCCTCTTTATACACGACGAAATGCAAGTCTCTTAAAATGTCTATACCAAATTGTACATTGCACAATAGACGATCCGAACTTACTAAAATTAATAAATTTTAATGTGCCTAGAGCAACTAGCAGACATCCAACGACCTTTATCTGGAACAGAAGTTTTACTAATGTGTATTATAATTCACCGGTAAATACTATGAAGCATTTGTATGGTAGAATTGAGCAATCTATTGATATTTTTAATTGTAGTCTTATAGAATTTACAAACCAAATAGGTATGTTGTTGTAGGAGCGTACAAGTTACATTAATATTAATATTGTTATTGTGATTTATTTTTATTTATTTTTTTTGTCATTCTGTTTTAGTTTTTAATTTAATTTAATTTAATTTTTTATATTAGTTGTTCATAATTCATTATTATTACATCTTAGTTAACATTGCGCATTGTTAGTAAAATATATATATAATAAATAAATAAATAAATAAATAAATAAATGTTATTATGTTTTATGTATACTTTATTTTACTTCATGTTATTATTATTTAATGTCTGTATGTTTGATACATTTTCTCTGTTATTAGATCTATACGTATCTGTTGGGAAATAAATTATTATTATTATTATTATTATAAGCATTTTAGGATGTTGTTCTTTGTTCGAAAATGTTATATTTTCAACAAAAATAGCGAATCAGTAAACGGAAGTGCATTCGTCTTTTGCATTGATATTTGTTTCATGTATAATTTCCATAACGGAGGGTCTATTAAAATTCAAATCAGAAATGCCTCTCTTGAATTACATTTTAGAATAGGTCATAATAGATAATCCTGGGAGTTTACGTATTGTTCTCATATTAACGTTCGTATATAACATATATGGATTACTCGGGGCATGAAATTTCGAAACTAATCTCCGTGCAATGGAGCGGAAAGGAAATGAATTACGGGTTTAATGGCAATACGTCCACTTGGATGCGAATGGACTTCAACGTTTTCGAGACACATAATTGCTTTCGTATTAAGGGCACGCTTCAAGTTGTTGTGTTGTCTCGCAAGTTCCTTTTAAATAAACGTATTTGTATTCGTGTAACATAAACGCGTTCACTTGTGTGATTTATGCGAATGTGGCTCGATTTTAAAGCTTGTTTTGCATGAAATATGTTTTTATTATTATTATTGAGGTATACTTGGAATAATATTTACAAACATATGTCCGTGTACCTTTGTTCACATAATCCATAACTGCATGTTTGTAAAACATTACAAATAAATAAATGTGGTTTTTAACACAATATTTATGGCAATATTCTCTAGAGAATTACCGACATGGTGCATTCATTTGTAAAATAATCTAACCAGGGTAATTAAACTCGGACTAGTAATGTTAGGCGTAGTTTGTTTCGTCTGCGGTATAGTCAGCAATTCTCGGTCGGTCAGGGGATTTTAGCCATGTGCTCGTGGCATCATTTGCATTTTACCTGCTTTACAATAAAAGTACCTTAAGAGATTTAGACTCTTGTCAGTGGATTTTACTATAAAGAAGTAACGATATTTTTTTTTGAATTCCAAAAACTTTGGATCACATATCAAAAATGTTAATGTGTCATTTATAGTACTTTCACCGGTAAACTCGATTAAATAAGTTTTTGAAAGGTTTTTAAATTTAAAGACAAGTTTTTAGAAGAATGTTACAATTTATTAAATTATTTCTTACCTTAAAATAGTTTTACAACTTTTCCATAATATTTTTAATTATTTTTGACTATTTTTTAGTTATTCGTGTAAAATTTACAGTTACTGAAATATGAAATAAATGAATAAATATGTTGAAGTTTTATTTGACATAAAAATAATTGTTTATATCTAGGGAAATTTATCAGGCAGTCGAAATTCTTCCCTAATAACATAACCTTTTTTGACAATGCAGTATCCAGAGTATTAGAGACCTAGATGACGGGAAAGCATCCATGTGGTACATCGACGCAGCAAAATCTTCAAAGAGTACAGGTATCGGCATATACAGCCAAGAGTATAGAATGTCTGCGTCATTGGGCGAGACCCCAAGTATCATCCAGGCTGAAATAATGGCAATTGGTAGATGCGCACATAGGAAGTCCGACGTGGTTCAGGTATAAATCCCAGTACAGGAGCAACCCATTAGCGGTTAATTTATCCCGGTCATGAAACTGTCAATGGACAGAATACAAAATCCAGTTGGTAGATGCGCATATATTACTTGGGAAAACATTTGAAAGGCAGCGAGTCTAAAATCCAACAGCTCTGACCACAGTGTTACCTGGAATGCAAACAGACCCTCAATCAGCAAGCGAAAGGAAACCACCTAGCCACATCGTGGTCTCCTAAACACAAGGGAATACCCCGATTTTTTAAATTTATTTTACGGAAACTTACTATTTTTTCCGCAAATCGCATTTAATGTTGCAATTTCGAGGTTATCCGTGTTCGTAATTCTGGCAAAATAGGTACATTACGGATGTAATACATTGAAATTAATATTGTTATATTTATGGCTGGCTGTGGATTTAGACAATGTCAAATATTTTTTTTAAACTGTCACTTCTATTTTCAAACTATTTTTTTTTTTTGCTTTCATGTTATTATTTTGATTTTTTGTAAGAGTTTGCATCATTATTATTTGAATGTAGGTACTGTAATACCTATTCAAAAGATTTATTCAGAATTGGAGGGTATTGACGTAGTTGTATATGAAACAACCTGTATTTAGTTATGTATTCTTACGTAGAATCAAATTATCTTTTAGATTGTGTTAGGATTTCCTATACGTAATCTCAATGGTTTTCTTGCATTTGTCGTTTTTTATATCAAAGATTATTATTTGAGGGTATTTTTGTATTTACCCAGGATTGAAATTTCGCAGTTCATACTGGGATTTCACATTTAATCATTTGAAATGAAAGAAAAATATTATGTGGAATTATTATCTATGAGGGTTCGTTATACCTAATCTCTAGTTTAGAATTCGAATTTTTACATATGAGAGATTATTATTTAATTTACCTATATTTTGAGTTAATCAAGATGGCTAGAAAACGAGATTCGTTTTTATATAATTGTTAAAGGTTGTCAAAACTTTATGCTAATTTTTATTATAATATTAGAGTGTTACTTAAGAATGATTCAAAATGGAAACATATTCCGTGCAAGAACGAATTAAAGACAATTGATAACCATTTGCCAGATATTACAGCTGTGTCAATACCCTTCAATTCTGAGTAAATCTTTTGAATAAGTATTACAGTAGTTACATAGTTACATTCAAATAATAATGATGCAAATTCTCACAACAATTCAAAATAATAACATGACAGCAAATCTGAGTTTGAAAATAGAAGCGACAAATGTAACAATACACTGAAAGTAAACTCCAAATGAAGCGAAAGAACGTTGTTTGCATTTTCCACAAAAAACGATTCAACTTAGAGCTTAGATGCATAGAAAACTTTTGATAGATAAATATAAATATTATTTAATAGAATGTTAAAAAATAATAATTCCATTTGAAAAAATCATGTTTGAGCAACTCAAAGTTCTAATTTAGTAAGTTTTATTTTTTGTACCACTATGTACAAATTGAATAAAATATGATCCATTACTAAATATCTTAGAAAATTTCAAACATATAACCTGAAAATAATCAAATGGTTGATATTTGAAAATTAAGTTAAATTTTAACAAAATACAATTTATTTCGAAAGCTGTTAAGTTTAGGTACTAACAACCTGAATGAAAATAATAGTTATAAATAGGCGTTTCGTATAAAAAATATAACTTTGATGTGGATTTTATTTATGGGACACCCTGTAAAAGTGGTAATAATTTTAAATTGTACATACAATGATCATGCATCTATGGGTTTGAAAAGAATTGGTAGAAATTGCATGTTATTCCATAAAATGGCCGCGTCGTATGTGGTGCCCCACCATGTATATTTGTATTCTTTTTCCTTTCTACCGTTAGGTGTAAGAAACGAATTACTATATTATAATAAATAATGTTATTGTCTTTACGGTTGCGGTTTAGTGGAAAGAGATAGCTATATATTTCATAATATGAATGTGTATTTACATTTTTTATCTACCCAGTATAAAGTATCAGTCTAAATAAAAAATAAATCGTTAATTTTCGTGTATTACGTCAATTTACTAGTTTAAGTTAGAAAAGAAAATAGTAAGATATAATGAAATTAATAGGTCATGTCTGCTAAGTTATTTGAATGCAGAATTTAGTGAAGTCCTTTAAATTTTCATTGCGCAAGTTCTTATTAGCAAAAATTTAATTTAAAATTTGCTATAAATTTGGTCAATTTTCATTGTTTTTCATAATTATTTTTCACAGAAACTAAACATTAAAATAATTTTTAATTTGTCTGATGAAATTCTTGCTTATTTTAAGATTATTTTAATGTATAATACAATATTGTTCATTGATCACAACGACAATCTAACTCAAATTAGTGATTGCCCATATTTGTATAGCTATCTCTTTCTTCTAAACCGTACCCTTAATATTGAAAATTTGTTTGAAACTATTATCAAACAAATCTTCAAAATTTTATAAGAGAAAATGTAAACTAATTAACAAAACGGAGGCAAATTTAAATCTTCGTCATACAAAATTGTATATATTTATTTTTTTACCACTATTGTTTCATTTATGTTTAACAAAATTACTTATACATAAGAAGTTTTTACTTGATCTACATTAATGATAGGTTAACAGATATTTTAAACAGTTTTTATTTTCATATTTGTTATTTGTTGTGTACAGGGTGGTCTATTTTGATGGTGCCACATATGGAAAACTTATTTATTTTAAGAGATATTGAAAAACCGTTTCGGCGACCCTACGCCAATTTTTAAAGATAAAAACAATGGCTAAGAAAAAAATATCTATCTTTAACCGTTTCCGGGTTATAACCGAAAGTTGACGACGAGTCATTGTTCGAGGGTGCCTGTACCTCCGTTATTATTAAAAATAGAAACATATTATCAAAATTTTCTCAAAGCAACATTTTATGCTGACTTCAAATATGTTATCATATTTTATTTATCATTTCTGGTTTGAAAGTTATAACCTCAAACCACATTTTTTTAATTGTAACTATAGTAGAAAATGACACTATATAGATTATTTTTTTCTTCGCCATTATTTTTATCATTAAAGTGTAGCACCACCAAAATGGACCACCCTGTACAGTGATATTTTCTTTTGTTGCACAATTTTTCGTTTTGAATTGGTTTTTGCGTGCAATTCCATTATCGGAGAAATTTAAATCATTACTTTTTGGTACTACTTACTGTGTATTTATTAATTCAAAGTAAGCACATAGAAATAAATAATATTCCAATTATATTTTAAAATTAGAATTCAAAACAAATTTAATGAATTTATTTTATTATTCATTAACAATTATTCAATTAATATTTTTTAATTATAGAATATGGAATAATAGAGCTTTTTTGGAGAAGTTTGGGGATAATGAAAGTGAATTCCGGTGGTTTCAGGCCAGTGGCTTATTACCACGAGAAAAAAAATAGACTAGTGCCTGTTTGCACCGACTTGTTTAGTGCTAAGTAATCCTTAACTCATGACATTTGGTTTGCACCTCGCGCCGATGTTGGCGGCTTAACTTCACTAAGGGTTCCTTAGCGTTGACCTACGACTGATTAATATTTTTAAAAAAAGTTCCTGAAACGAAAAGGTTCACAATGAATGAAGAAGATACTTTTGTCTCGAGAAACAATATCGTCCGAAAACTGTCGTCGCCAGTTCTCCGTTCAAGTGCTCGTTTCAAAGACATACTATTAGTCTAAGATTGATTCCTATTGGAAAAGGATCATATATTATAGCCAATTCCAAATCACTCAGTCTTCCAGCGCAATCCAGAGGCTTAATGCGTGGGCGGGCGATCAAACATGTCAAATTTCGGTATTAAAAATGTTACAAGCTACACGGATCATAATTACGAAATCACACTTTACTTATCCTTAAGATACGTTGAAAATTATTGGCAGACAGTTTACTTGTGGCGAAAGTGTCGACGTTAGAGAGGCCTAAAATTTTGATAGAAAAAAAGCATAAGCTACATGCATGCGGATTCATTCTATATTATACTTATATATTAAAAAGCCATATGCAAAATGGCAGATAAAAAACGATGGCTAAAATCTCGGCAGACGGGTTTAAAAAGTGCGGTGTCTCTTGGCGAACGGTCGCCGCGCTTTATATGTAAGTATAGAAAAATAATTAAAAATTATATAACATATGCGGGAAACTTTTTTTTTCATTTATTTTAAAGTTTAATAAATATGTCAAGGTAAATATTTTTTTGCGGGTAAAAGAGGATAAGATTAAGAAAGATAGAAAGAAATATTTTTTTGTAGATTTATAGACGAAGCCGATAAGCAAATATATTAATATTTCGAATTCAAAATTAGCTGGAATTCGAAAAGAATTTAAGCTTTCACTTCTTTTAGTTTAAATTTACATTTTCTACTTTAAATATAATATATGAATGTATACGAACATTGCCAAAACCTAATGTTGTTTATATGTATAATAAGTCTGTTACTCAAATTGGGGTTTGGAACAAGCAACGGATTATCGACGTGTCGGCGTTGTATGAAGAGTTTGGTGATTTATTTTGCAAATAATTAGCGGGATTTCATGCATTAACTAGATGCGATTTCAAGAAAGGAAAGACGCAGCTTATAAAAATATTGAGAAACAGCGAAGGCTTTCAAAAAGCATTCGACTTGAAAAAGTCATCTGTAATTTGTATAGTTTTAATCTCTGAAATCGATTCGAATTGGTTTTAAAAACCTACAAATTTAAACATTTAGATAAATCGTTCTAGAAGAAAAAAATATATAATTTCGATGCTTCAGCTTTGCCTTCTTGCCATTCAGAACTGACACAGCATTTTTCAAGATCAAGGACCATTGTGGAGAAATGTGTATAAAAAAGTTCTAACTGTTTTAAAGCCAGAGGATTGCGGATGGGCAATAGTCGATGAAAAATATGAGCTTAAATGGTTTGATGGGGCGCAGTTGCCAAACTAAGTTAAAGATGTGATTGATGAAGAGACGATTAACGGCAAATTAATATTATTATATGTATAATATTTTTACAAATATACAGTTTATTTTTTGTTTAAATAGGTAGAAATGTAATCATGTTTTAGGTGACGGTGCGAAAATCGAATTGGAGGAAATCTCAATTTGCGACAGCGATTATCTACAATGTAATGAGTCAGATCCAAATAGTGAAGCCGAATAATAGTGTTAACTTTTTTAATAATAAAAATATAAATATATTCACTATGATGATTTATTTATTTACAATGTGAGTAATCACCTTCTATGCGAACGCTTCTTCAGGTTACTGCTATTTGTTAGTCTATAAATCTACAACAAATATTGACCTTATTAAATGTTGAAGCAATAACAGAAATTTAAAAAAGTTTCCTGCATTTATTATACAGGGTGGGCCACGAATAACGGCCATTAAAAGTTTGCAGGGTTCCTGAACGCGGAAAATTTTGAAAAAAATCTACATTGCATGGTTGAATGCGACCACCTCATGGTTAATATTTTGACTTTCTTTCACTTCCAGTTGTACCGGAAATGGCTATCAACTTTGACACCCTATATATATTTATGTCTACATAACTCTTACAGTTTTTGAGATAAAAAATTATTTGTCAAATTTTAACCTCAAATTGACGTTTCGAAAAATGCCTGTAACTTCTAGTTGGAATAAAATAGGAAGACCAGCAAAATCTTGAATTATTAGTAAGCAACTAGAATAAAAAAAAACGACATCTGTCAATTTTGACAGTAGGTATTTCAAAAGTATCAACATTTCAATGACCTCTTAAAAATATCATAACTCAATTTTTTTTCAATTGGAATGACCAATATTTCGTCTGATTGGACGATTGGCAAGACAATTTGCAACATAAAAGTATTATGTATCTCAATATCTAGAGCAAGTAGTTTTCGAGTTATTTCAAAATTTCTTTTCTCCCAAAATTTTTGCACAATTGAGTAATTCCTGCACTATTAATACGTATTCCATGGTATGCTACTGTCAGTATCCATTAAACCGAATGTGGAAAAAGTCATTTCAAACGTGTCAAACTAAGTTTGATAATTAAATTGATTGGTGAAGATCAAATGTAATTGATAAAAAAGCACTAATAACCTTTCTTCACACTTTTATTTTTAATTCCATATGCACATTTCGGACACAAAGTGACCATTATCAATGGATTAATACTAACTATAAAACTAAAGTTCTCAACAATATATACTTAAAGGATTGCAATATCTGGCGGTGGGAAACAAAGGTAGGTAATTGGGGAAAAACATAAATTAACAGTTGAGACGTAAAATAAGGGTAGCCGTATGGGCGGTATAAGCGTATTAGGGAAAACACAGATTAAGGTATGGGGATTAAATCTAATAGCGTATTTTGAAGTGGACCGAGATCAAAATTCATTAATTTATTTTCGGATTTTTTCATTTGGATCGCTTCCAACATGTTTAATTGATAATCAGACGAGTGTTTTAATAATTTTATATTTTCGATGTTGATTTTATGGCCAGTTTCGATTATATGGTTAGCTACCGCTGATTTTTCTTTATTTAAATTCTTAGCATGTGTTATGTGTTCTTTGTATCTGATTCTTAAGTTCCGTTGTGTTTGACCAATGTACACTTTGTCACAATTGCAACAACTGATTGAATAAATTCCCGATTGGTCAAGATCTTCTATCTTGTCAAAAGTATTCCCAAGTAATTGACTCAGTTTGGAATTAGAATAGTAGGCTGGTGTTAGATTATATCTTTTATATAATTTGTTAAAGTGTGTTTTTGATGTGGAGGAATAAATATGTCTAACGATTTTTTTATCTTTGTTGGAATTAATAGGAGTTAAGCGGGAGGAATTATTGAGTTTATTTTTGAAGGCATGTTTATTGATTAATTTTTGAATTGTAAGACTATTGTACTGTAGGTTTCTTGCGATGTTATGTATGATTTTGAATTCATTTTCCATATTTTCGGTAGATAAAGGTAAGCTGAAGGAGGCTGTTAAAAGCTGCCAACTTATATTTCAATAGAGCATGAGAATTAGCGTGTAAGTAATTGAACGTATGTGAGGATTTTCTGAAGATGTTAAATTCAAGTTTGTTATTATTTCTTGAGATTAAGAGATCTAAAAACGGTAATTAAATTCTATTTCGTGAGTGAATTTTATACTACTATAAAAACTATTGAGAGATGCGAGGAAGGAATCAATATTAAAATCTGATTTAATTATAGCGAAAACATCGTCAACATAACGAAACCAAACATCAGGGAATTGGGTTAGTGTATTTTTGGCATTGTTTTCGAAGTAGTTTAAGAAAATATTAGCCAAGAAAGGAGATAACGGGTTTCCCATGGCAGTTCCATATGTTTGTTTATAATATTTGTTGTTGAACTCAAATACATTACATTCCATAACAAGTTCTGTGAGTTGAATATAAACTTCGATATGTTCAGAAGGAATCTTATTTTTAATTAATATTTTTCTAAGAATGGATAATGTTTCGGTAATGGGAATGCTTGGAAAAAGGGATACGATATCAAAGGAAATTAACTTTACATTATCTGATATATTTTGGTCTTTTAAAAGTGGTATAAAAAAGTTAAACTAAGTTTGATAATGATTACCGTGTAATTGAAACTAGTCACTAAAGTAAAATAAAAGTGGTATAAAAAAGTTAAGTGTTTTCTTTATATCAAAATTGAAAATGTACCACGAAGTGAACGCCTCCAAGATCCAAGAATTAATACTTTTATGTTGCAAATTGTCTTGCCAATCGCTCTAACATACGAAATATTGGTCATTCCATTTGAAAAAAAATGTGTTATGATGTTTTTAAGAGGTCATTGAAATGTTGTTACTTTGGAAATACCTACTGTCAAAATTGACAGATGTTAATTTTTTGATTCTAGATGGATTTCTTACTAATAATTCAAGATGTTGCTATTCTTCCTATCTTGATACAACTAGAAGTTAGGCATTTTTCGAAATGTCAATGTGAGGTTAAAATTTGACAAATAAATTTTTATCTCAAAAACTGTTAGGTAATTGAACAGGGAATCCAAAAAAAATATAGGGTGTTCCATTTAAAATAACAAGGTTGGTAGCCATTTCCGGAACAACCGGGAAGTGAAAGTAAGTCAAAATACTTACGCGGCGAGAGCAGTCAAGGGACACCGCACTTTTAAAACCAGTCTGCCGAGGTTTTAGCCATCGTTTTTTGTCTGCTATTTTATGGCTTTTTTAATATATAAATATAATATAGAATGAATCTGCATGCATGTGGCTTATGCTTTTATCTATAAAAATTTTAGTCCTTTTTAAAGTCGTCTGCCGAAACTTTCGCCACTAGTAAACTATCTGACAATAATTTTCAGAATAATTCTTAATGATAAGTAACATATACTTTCGTTATTATAATCCATGTAGCTTGTAACATTTTTAATTTGGACTTGTCTATACTATAGGAGCCTTTTTATGAATAGGAATCAATCGTGTAGCTGATGTATTCATGTTTTATGTAGCCAGCTCTCCGTCTATATGCTCTCAGAATGTTATGTCTGATTTAACAGTTTTTTTAATGATGCAGTATCGTACTTGTGAAATTTTGTATAGTATAGTAAGTTTTTATAATAACAAACCATTATTTTCTACAATAAATATTTATTTAGTTACCCATTTCCTAATAGAAATCAATAATATATTTCATAGTGTCATTCATTTTTTTAAAAGAAACACTGTTTCTATTCACCGCTATCTGCGGGGTGATTACAAACACCATATTTTTGTTTTATAAAAATTTATTGAAATAAACTAATTTAATAAATATATCATAAGCTGACAGGAGCAATAGATACCATACTTTTATGTAGTATTTTTGGTTTTAGCTTAAAAAACAATAAGCAAAATTGTAATTCAAATTTGTTTCTATTTCTATTCATCATATTTTACGGTATGTGTTGTTGAACGCCGGCCGCTCAAATATTTCAATATTTTGATTGATCTATTAATGAAAAAGGCTGTTACCGCTGTTTTAGTTCTGTGATGTTAAATTACATAAATGTCACGGCTAGCTGTTATAAAGCAATAGGCGTGGGAATTGATTATTAATATTGCCCAACTTCAACACCAACCAGGCGCCAGTCCTAAGACAAAAAGAGTGCAACTGTTAATCTGTTCAGCCATTAGTAGCAACACTAACTCCAGCAAAGTATCAAATTTAAAAAGTCTATATTAACAAAAAGATAACAAGGTAGTCTAAAGTAATTAGAATGCAAGCTGATTACTTGATATAAATTGGATTTGCTTATGAAATTACTAACTTTAATAATAAACAGAAGTAGCCACAGTTATAGAAAAAAAAGTAAAGTAAATCGTTGACCGCTTTTTCAGTAGCATTCAGCTATTGGCCGGCCCAGTATACTAGATTTCTCACCAAATGTCCTTGCTCTATGGGTGAACGGCTGCAGAAATACAAGCATGCATAGAAATTCCGGCTGCTGACTCGGCATAATTCCACCTGTTACTCTTACACTGGTTCTTGGTATCTGCCTGGTCTGATTGCGTGCTCCTCTGTCATCGTCTTAAAGGAACGAGGCCGTGGTCTGCTGGTTTAACTATAGTTGAAAAGTACTCTGCTACATCATCGTCTTAACGGAACGGGGCCTTGATCATCTGGTTTAGCTACTTTAGCAGTATTACGTGAGAAATGAAAACCCTATGTGGCTACTGGCGTGACACATTCACGAGATTACGCACAGCGCTAATGTGAGAGCTTTAGGAAATGGAAGTAACAAACACTACATAAACAAAAGAACCGCATCCAACTCAGCACCAACACAAAAATCAAATCTAACAAAAAATACAAACGTTCGGTCGGGAGTATTAACTGTTTTTAATAATATCAAAGAATAAATGCGTTGGCTTGGAATATAGCAAGCAGTTAATAATCCAAAGGACACTTACAGTTACTGGTGAAACATCCTAACTCACAATGACTAACCATAATTGGTCTGACCAACACCAAAAATTACTCGGCGCACACACTTGCTTCTTCTCTCGAGGCCCCCACACGAGACCCTTCTTTCTCCCCGACTCGATTCGGCCCAATCGCGATACCATTTTTCATCTCTCAAGATGCAAATAAAGAGCAATTAAGCGGCAATTTTAAACAACAACGAGACCGTTACGGTTCATCAAATCTAAGTCACCTTTTTTATCCCGAGCAAGATTTGAAAAACACAGGGCCATTATCAAAAAGAGGTAATTGGAGTTAGAAAAACTGCGAGATATAAATGTATATATTTGTGTTTAACTCGTTGTATTTTGTGTTTTGTAAGAGCACTTGGTTGTTACGACTTTAGAAATAACAAGATGGACAGTTTTAAGTAGAGCTTTTTTATTTCACAATGGCTGAACAAGTCATCACCAATTTAAGGTTATTATAAACATGTGGAAAAATACAATGTAGGCAACCCAACATGCAAACGTGTTAGAGGGCGCAAGCATCCTCGGTCCCGTTGTCCGGCCGCATTTCCAAGAAGAACGTTCCGATGGGCTGCGAACCAACCATTAAAATTTCCCCAAACGAGGAATCAGCACGTAGGCAGTAATTTTTGTTAAAATTACATGCCAAACCCGAACAATAAAAAAAAGGATTAATGAAAAGGAATATTCGGCAAAAATTGCTTAGAAACCGCATACAAAATCATTAGATTATTAACCATGTACAGCTGGAAGGTTTGATTGGAGCCAACGAAGAGAATAAAATAACGATGGCAGATTTAGCATCTAGTTTGGACAATAGTCAGAAATATGATCGAAGCCATATTTGGCTTTTTCGAATACATCTCCCGCTTTTTCTAAAACAAAGGAATATGAATCAAAGGGCCAAGCTGTATATTCCTTTTTGTTGAAAATATTCCCAGATGAAATAGTTCAAAGTAAAACTCGGGATAATGCATATATTGCGAAATGGAAGCACCTGCAACGACAGATCCGATCCATACACGAACTATAAACGATAAATGAAAGAAAATACAGCAAATAAATAAATAAATATACAGGGAATTTGTTTAACTATGCATTATATGGATTTAAGTGGGAAAACCTTTACCTTGTGTTAATGGTTTTTTTATCATGTGGATTTTGATAAAATTAAACACATAATTAAATTTGAATATGTTGTGCAAACTTAAGCAGTTCTTGAATTTTTTTAAAGAGCTATTATGTTTTAAATATTGATTTAAAATTATGATATTATGTTGTTATTATAACTTTTCCATGTAAATCCTTATGATACCCTATAAGACCATAGTGTTAAATTGAATAGTATAATTAATTGAGGTGTTTGTATATATTAATAAATATTTACTTAAACTTCAACTTGTGTAACACTAATATTATATTTATGTAATTTAATTTTTATAATACAAGAATCGATGATTGTTTTTGAGTTACGTGAAGAGTATAATCAAAATAATGAACACTGTTGTATCCTTTCTTTACACATTACTTTCTAATGCTTAGATATACAGAGTGTTTTATGTAACATCGAACATGCTAGAATGTACTCAGTATAAATTTTCTTATGTTCGATGTGTACTGGAACGCATCAAAGCATTGGGTGCGATGTGATTGGCTACGATTTCTAATGGTAATATAGTCAACCCAATTTACACTCTTTCTATCAAAAATAAATTATATATATGACTTGCGTGTGATAACTGACATGTGTAATTCATTTTTGACGGGGAAGGCTGTAGTTTGGGTTGACTATATTATTTTTAGAAATAGTATCCAATCACATCGCACTCAATGCTTTGATGCGTTCCTGAACAAATCGAACATAGGAAAATTTACATTAAATACATTCTAGTATGTTCGGTGTTACATAAAACTCTCTGTATATTTCGAGTGCTATGAATTCATTATCAATAACAACAATTGCTTAGTTGTTAAGCAACAAAATTGTAATAATACAAGAAAATGAAATCTCTTACATTTCTGAAATAAGTAGTTACTTGATTTCGAAGTGTTAGTAAACAGAAATGTGTAAATAAAATACTTCGCACAAAGCGCTATCTTTTGACTTCGTCTAGTATTGCATTCATGAGATGCGAAAAACCGAAATGATCAAACGCTGGATGATGGTGGTTGAACAGAATTAAATTAATGAATTTGTAGTATTACTATTTCTTATAATTAATTTAAATTCTGGCTACTTTTTAAATTCAACGTTTTTAATTATCGTAAAGCTGATGATGCCTAGTTTTAAGTAAACACAAACACTTGTAGATTATATATTGTATTTGATTCAAAAAAAAAATAGCTATAATTTAAAGTTATATCTATATAGAAGTCCATTAAATAATATACTATCAGTATTGATTAATTAATTTATCGCCTAATATCTCAAAATATATCATTTATAATTTAATATCGTTCGTAACTTTTCACATTTATTTCACATTTATTGCCACCGGCTAGAACCATTAATCTCTTAAAATTGACTAATTTATTTAATTGCCCTTTATCGATCCCGAAAACTCGTTTTCGGCCCGAAACCGAACCGGGCAAATCGCGGTTAATTCAATCACCCGGTAATTACGCCCCCGAACAACCCGACACTGGCTTCTCGTCGAGGGGTTCAAGTTGGGTGCTCACCTATCGGCCACGGATCCACCCCGGGCTTTCTGCTAGCTGTCGTGCGATTCCCTGTCGGGCGTTATCATCTCGACCACCGTTGCTTCCGCTTCCGGTTCCGGGTCCGAGCGTTCCTCCAGGACTGTGTCGAGTTCCATCGAGGGAAAGCCTCGGCTCATTCCTCGTTCCGAACGTAACGAGACCGCTCTCGAACGACCTGTAATGTAATGCGAATACCGTAAATATTGAGTTATGTATTATAACAAGAATAAATCCTATTTCTAGTTGGTGGCGAGAGAGGGTTAAGAATTCAATTTTAAAGTAAAATTGAGAATTCCTTCAATTAATTTCTTACTTTCTTCCTGGTGATACATCTCTAGTAGAAATTACGTCTTGTAATTGAATGGTCTATATTTCAATCTTATACAAACATTGGGTAGTACACATAATATTAAATTGAGACAATATTGAGTTTCAATATTGTTCCATGTCAAAATAGATATTAACAAAAAACTGTATCAAATTTATTGAAATTAAGTATTGATACAAGCAATAAATACATAGTAATGCCTCAATAATGCTTTTTTTTTTCATATAGTATTACTTGAATTACGTTATTAAAACATATTTTTATTTAATTGACAGATTTAATTAATAAAAATTAACTTGAAATTTAGTGGCCATAATTAAAAAATAATACTAATTAAATATTAATAGCTCTTTGTTTTATGTAACAGATTTTTATATAATAAATATAAAATGCAATCTATGTTTCTGTTGTTCCCTTGATGAGGAGCATTTTAGTTGGCCCTTTTACAGATTCTTACATTAATTACACAATGTCTTTCACAATTATTTTATGTATTTTAAAGATAAATATAGTTTAAATTTAAGATTAATTTACAAATAAATCGCATTTATTAATAATTATATGACTTTTAATGAGTTCGATTTATGGAAATGTAATGTCTATCAATTGAATCAATGATTATGACACACTTTTTTGATTTATTTTTTATTGAACCAAAATTATGCACACATATAACTACGTTAGGGGTAACTTTCCATCGGCGACTTCAGGCGGTGAGAAATTTGTGCAGATATTTGGTGTATTAAAATCAAATTTTATACAATTTTTAGCTACAATTATCCACTTGTAATTTAAAATTTTGTGCTTTAAATAACATTCCCATAAATGTATGCGCCGCAGCCACGCGCGATCAATGTGAGCACTGTTATTGCCGTTTTCACGTGGAAAATCATATTGAAAAATTATTATTTTTGGTAAGCTATCTGATATAACAGTGTATCATAAACAGTCAAATTTCTACATCGAATTAACAACTCTAACACTAGCAATATAAATTTAATTTATATTGTGAATGGTTGCGAATAAATTAACTTCTTTCCTTGAGGTCAAGGTCGTTTTGCAAATAATAAACTCGATTTTTTGGCAATCCTTGGCTCCCGCTTATCGCTAATACAGCGCGTACGGCTTGTAAAGATAAGCCTTCACATTATCACTTACAATTAATTATTTCTTGCATTTCGTGTATATTTATATTACCTTGCTATTAATTCTGTACTCACTTTTAACGACTTCCCTTTTCCGCGGTCTTCCCTAGGTTTGTTTATTAAAGCCCTCACAAACGGCCGTGTGAGGTGAAGCGAGTATCCCTGTCTATATTTGTTGTAACTTGTTTTTTTTTATTTTCTTCTTTTTTTATGTGTCTCTGTTATTATACTATTGGTTGGGTGAATTGTTAAAATGTCTTGCATAAAATGTTCAGCAGTTGTTAATTTAACAAATGATAAATCTTACATTAAATGTGATGGCTGTAACAGGATGATTCATGTGACTTGTTCGGAATTAACACAAGCGGAATTAAAATGTTTAGAACTACGATCTAATTCTAAACGGCGCATAAAATATATTTGCCTTCAATGCGAACAGGGTATACATCAGATACCGAAATTAATAACAATGAATTGAAAGATAAGGTTTTTAAATTAAAATCAAATACTGCCTCTCCACTACTGCCTACAGTAACAAATGCATCTTCGCTCCGCGAGACTGACAAATTAATTCAGGAGATCTCTGAAAGAGATAGAAGAAAGCATAATCTTATATTATACGGTCTGCCGGAATCGTCTTCTTGTAAATCGAAAACCGAACAATTCAACGACGATGTTCGCACAATACAAGAAATCCTCCCTTTTCTTGGCATAGATCAGGTCAACTTACAACCTATTAGATTAGGCAAATTCGATCCGACCCGTACCCTCAGTACTCGGCCAATCAAAGTGAGACTTACTACGGAATCGGATATAATCAAAGCATTTAAAGGCATAGCAAAGGTTAAGCAGATTAATAAATTCAAACGAATAAGTATCTCCAGAGACCAAACGCCAATGCAAAGTGAATTTTATCGAGCAGTTAAAAATGAATTATTACAAAGAACAGCAGCTGGTGAATCCGATATTAAAATAAAACATATTCATGGAATTCCGACAATTATCAAAGTCAATCATTCGGAAAACTAAATCATGACGGAAAAACCAGTCTCACATTTTATTATCAAAACACCAGAGGGCTCAGATCAAAAACTCACTTATTTTATACAAACAGCCTGAACTGTGCATTTGATATTATTTCTTTAACGGAGACTTGGCTAAATGATTCCGTTAATAGCTCGGAACTTTTTCAAGGCTCGTACCATGTTGTTCGTCAGGATCGGGATCATCAACGAGTTCAACGTTCTACTGGAGGTGGTGCGCTGATTGCATTTTCGGCTAATATTACATTTAATCATATTGATACTACTCATATTAAGAATTTAGTACCATTAATTGATCTTGTTGTTTGTGCATGTAATTTTAAAGAAGTTTTTGGATTTTATTGTATTGTCTTATATATACCACCGGATATGTCTAGTGATCTATTTGATGTATTTCTTGAAGCATTGGAAGTTGTTATATTAGATAAGCCAGTTTTATTATTTGGCGACTTTAACGCGCCTAACTTCACCATGGATTCCAATGCTGTTACCTGTTCTAAAGTAAACTCTATTAACAATTTCATTAGCATACTTAAATTATCACAACTTAATATACAACAGTATTAAGTTGTGATAATTTAAGTATGCTAATAACACCAGTGGTAGATTACTTGACTTAGTTTTGTGTAATTTCAATTTACTTCAGTTTGAGTTGTATCATGAAAACTGTCCCCTAGTTCCTGAAGATGTATACCATCCATCTCTTTCCAGTACATTAGATATCTTCCCAATTAACAATAATAAGTGCTATAACTTCCGCAAGGCAAACTATCCTAATTTATATAATGACTTGATTAATATAGATTGGTCATTTATCGAAGTTTTTTCGGATGTTAATGACGCAGTTGAAGCATTTTATAATACACTCTATAATAGCCTAGATAAATTTGTTCCCATTTATAACCACCACCGACGATCTAATCCATTTCCAACATGGTTCTCACAAGACTTAAGACGAAATATTAAATTGAAACTTTTATATTACCGTAAGTGGAAATCCACCAAATCTACACATTACCGGTCTCAGTTTGAGAGAATGTGGTCTTTAACGAAAATTCAAATTAAAGAAGCATATGATTTATACATTTCGAATATTCAATCCAATATTAAAAGTAACCCCAACGAGCTATGGAACTTCATTCGCAAAAAAAGTGGCACAACTAGAATACCTGGTGTAATGCATCGTGACGATGATGTGTTCGATGATCCGTAAGCTATTGTTAATGCCTTTGCAGATTCGTTCTCTAAAACATATCTGCCAAAATGTAACGCTGTATATACTGAACAGTTTACTCTTAGGGAGTCCCTTCAGCTATTCACAATTACTGAGTCGCAGGTTCTTGATAGTATTTGTAAATTGAACAATACATTTACATGTGGTGACGATCTTATTCCTAGCTTTCTGATAAAAGATTGTAAATTAGTATTTGTCAAACCATTAACTGCAATTTTTAATTTGGCACTCTCTACAGGCGCATTTCCTGATAAATGGAAACATGCTGTTATTAGCCCTCTATTTAAAAAAGGCGATGCTGGTAATATTGATAATTACAGGCCCATAGCTATCTAATCAAATGTTTCTAAAATATTTGAACAAATACTATTTACTGTTATATATAATCATGTAAAGAAATACTTATCACCTAACCAACATGGCTTTTTATCGGGTCGATCAACAGTTACAAATTTAGCAATAATCACACAAACGATATCCGAGTCCCTAGATTGTCGTGGCCAAGCTGATGTAATTTATACAGACTTTTCGTGTGCATTTGACACACTAGACCACAACATCTTAATTGAAAAATTGAGTATCTTTGGTTTTGCCAGCAACCTACTTGAGTTTATATCTTCATATTTGAATTATAGGTCAAATTGTGTATTTTTCAATGGATTTAAATCATCGCAATTTGTTTCAACATCAGGTGTCCCACAAGGGTCCAATCTAGGGCCTCTATTATTCGTTTTATATATTGACGACTTAATTAGATCCATCTCTTGTCCAGTTTTAGCATTCGCTGATGATCTTAAAATTTACACTAATGTTAACTGCTCAGATGATTCTCAACCACTTCAGCAAAATATTAATTCAATTTTTAATTGGTGCAACGCGAACAACCTAAAACTGAATGCAGACAAATGCTATGTTGTTTCTTTTCATCGCAAAACAAATCCATATGTACATAACTATACAATAAATGGAACAATTCTCGAAAGGAAGTCCGAAATTAGGGATCTGGGTGTGCTGTTTGATGAACAACTTAGCTTTACTAAACACGTGTACAACATAACCTCGTCGGCAATGAAGATGTTAGGCTTTATAATGCGAACTTCTAATCACTTTACAGATATTAACGTTCTGAAGTCACTATATAATGCATTAGTTCGCACTAAACTTGAATATGCATCGGTTATATGGTATCCGCTTTACATGAACCTGTCTCTTGCAGTAGAACGTGTCCAAAGGCGATTTTTAAAATTTGTATCATTTAAACTCACCGGTATCTATCCACCTCGTAATATTGACTACAATACCCTGCTGATGGAACACAATGTTATGTCACTTGCGGACCGCAGAAACTCTTGTAGTGCTATCTGTTTAAAGAAACTAATCAATAATACCATAGATTGTGATTGGCTACTAGCTAAGATTAATTTTAATATTCCGCGAATATCTTCTCGATACAGTAATACATTTTTAATTCCTAGGTGTAGAACCAATATCCTTTCCAAAGCCCCGATATCTCACATGTGCCGCAATGCCAATCGCCTTTTTGAAGACATTTTCATTTCGTAACAGATAATTGCATTTTTGTTTCTCTCGTGTTTATAATAGTATTAATTAAATAATGTTTCATTTCTTTTCAAATTTTATATGTTTAATTAGTTCATATTTGCACTACATGTTATTAAACAATAATTTACTCTTCCTTTTAATTTATAAGTTACGTTTAACAGATTTGTTTTTTTCTAATTAGTTTACTTTTGTCAAACTTACATACTTTTATAATTAATTTCTTTACTTTTTGTATTTATACTGACCATTATAATTTGTCCTGTTTTGGTTTTTCCGTTGGACAATAAAGAATTATTATTATTATTATTATTATTAACCTTATGTACTGACGTTTGTTGTCATTTAAATATAATTTAAATTATTTTACCCAAAAATTAAAAATTTTTCTCTAATAATAAAATGAAGAAAATAAAAACAATTGTAAAATACACAGCAAAATGGTAAAGTAATAATTTATCAAAAATTATTATGTTATGGAAAACATTTTTATAAAAGTGAAAAAAAAAAATACATTTACAGTGAGCGAAATGTTGACTAAAAAAGGAATTTAACAAAAAAGTGCTTGACTTCAATGAAGTAAACATTACAGTTATTTAAATTATCCAATAAGAAAAAACATTGAAAATAATTTGTAGTGTATTATAATTATTGATGGATTTGCTATTTGTAGCTCAACGGACTATTGCGACAACTGAGGACAAATTGCAAGCCCACAATGCTGAATAATCAGTATTTAATTAGCAAGTGTTTAGTATAAATCAAAATGAAATATTGTAAGTTAGTTGTCATCGACTTGCTAAATAGAGAAGATGTATTGAGAAATAAGCGCGTTTTATTTACAACCCTTCTCCCAGCACTACAAATAAATTATTTTCTCTTTAGCCATCTCAATAATAATTTATACTACAACTATGGCCCGAGCCGAAACATTTCTTAAGTCCGAGCACCATCATTAAGAATTCTCTAAAATAAGCATTGCTACATTATGCAGCCATTTATGCCTATTACAGAATTTCCGGCGGGGCATTTTCCTGGAATAAATATTTGTTTTAGTATCTACGTTACGTATGTAATAAATATATATAATAATTGTGTCGTTATTTCGATTGTATTTAACATAAATTGTTGAGTATTATAGTGTTTTCTGTTTACTGACTAGTGCACACTCGCTCGAATTTTTGCGTTTCTCCCCTGTGCACTATCAGTGCGCGCTGTCAACATCGTTTTCTGGTTACATAAAAGTGTACACTCGCCCCGAACGAGTGCAAGAAAATGACAATGACTCGGAGAGTGAATGCAGTAGTTCCAGTGCAATATGGTCGACACAACAACGAGTGTCATGGGATAGTTTGTGATGGACTGTTGGAATATTTATTATATCTACAGGGTGAGTTTTTTTCGATGTTCTCTATGGGGATCTCGGAAACTATAAGAGATAGAAAAACGGTTAAATGGGGAAAGAAGTGTAGTTTTATAAGACGAATAAAATGACACTTTCAAAATATTTGAAAAAGTCAAGGGTAACTAGATATTTTGAAAAAAGTAAAATGTGTCAATTTTTTGAAATCAATATATCTCTATTATTATCATAGATAGAAAAAAACTGTAAAGGACAAAGTTGTAGAAAATGTTACACAGATTAATAACAAAAAATCCAAAAAAAATTTTCGCCCATATTTTGGGAGATATGACACATACTTACCTTTTTTTAAATGGAAACAATAGTTGGCTATGACTTTATTAAAAGGGCTATTTTTTCCCTTTAATCCGATATAACATATGCCATAGTTATTTTGAAAATAAAATAAGTTACAGTCGTTTTTAATTTTACCATACACCAAAAAATAGTTAGCCATGAAAAAGAAAAAAGTAAAACAATTGCGGTTGTTTATAGCAACGAAATCAATATTTAATTTATTATCTTTCTTTAGATTTGTCAAAAGCAACATAAAGTAAAATAATTCCGAAATTATCAAAATAATAATAGAAGAAAATTTTAAATATTACATAAGATGCTCAAAAAGTCCACCATTATTATTATGGCATAAAGTACATCTTTTTAAAATCGAATTTGTAGCTTTTTTGACTTTTCTTCTGTCAATAGAATAAAATGTTTCAAGTACAGCTAGTCCAAGATCCTCCACGGATAGATATGATTGTTGATACACTTTGTTCTTCACATAACCCCACAGAAAAAAAGTCTAAAACGGATAGGTCGGGTGATCTAGGTGGCCATAGGATTGGTCCATTTCTTCCCACCCATGAATTAGGAAAAGCATCATTTAAATAGTTTCGCACAGCCAACGTGCTATGAGGTGGAGCTCCGTCGTGTTGAAACCACTTCAATCTTGCCCGTACTGATAAATTTAAATCATCGAGCATATCTTCAAATGTTTCTTGAAGAAAACGAAGGTAATCATTTCCATTCAATGTGTGAATTCTCGATCCGAACACACCGCACCATACATTAAATCCAAATTTAATTGTGGTCTATGTTGTGCAACTTCTCGTGGATTCTCCTGACTCCAAACATGTTCATTGTGCCGGTTAAAAATCCCACAATTAGTAAATCGCGTTTCATCTGTCCAAATTATTTTTGTAGGGAACGTATTATCTTGCCTCTTGGCACATGTTTTTGTACCACATACAGAAGACCATTCTCTTATTGGTATCACCGTCATGTAAATTTTGTGAAATTGATACCTTATATGGGTGATATTTATGTTTTTTCAAAACTCATACTACAGTCCGTTGAGATATGCTTGCTTCTGTTGCAATTTGTCTGGTCGATGTGGATGGATCTATCATCGCCAATGCTAATCGCTAATACGTTTATTTCCGAAACATCATTAATTTCGTTTTTTTTTTTCAAGTTTTGGCTTTGTAAAGGATCCGTACTAACCCAAATTGTGGTAAATTCTTCTGAATGTTGGTAAAGATGGCTGCCGACGATCGATATATTGATTATAATATTGTTCTGCAGCATCCGCAGCGTTTTTATTACATTGAATGTAACAAACAAGCATATCACGCTTTTCTTCGTTGAAAAAATTCATTATCACTTTAAAAAACTTACAACACCAAAAAAATACAAAACAAACTTATCGAAACAAACCAAATATGGAAATGAATTAATGTGTGTTTAGAATAAACATCTGCAATTGTTTTACTTTTGTCTTTTTCATGGCTAACTATTTTTTGGTGTATGGTAAAATTAAAAATGACTGTAACTTATTTTATTTTAAAAATAACTATGGCATATGTTATATCGGATTAAAGGGAAAAAAATAGCCCTTTTAATAAAGTAATAACCAACTATTGTTTCCATTTAAAAAAAGGTAAGTTTGTGTCATATCTCCCAAAATATGGGCGAAAAAAATTTTTTGATTTTTTGTTATTAATCTGTGTAAAATTTTCTACAACTTTGTCCTTTACAGTTTTTTTCTATCTATGATAATAATAGAGATATATTGATTTCAAAAAATTGACACATTTTACTTTTTTCAAAATATCTAGTTACCCTTGACTTTTTCAAATAAATTGAAAGTGTAATTTTATTCGTCTTATAAAACTACACTTCTTTCCCCATTTAACCGTTTTTCTAGCTCTTATAGTTTCCGAGATCCCCATAGAGAACATTGAAAAAAACTCACCCTGTATTATTTGTATGAAGACATATTTTTTTTGCATAATGTTTAATTTTGTTTGCTAATATTAATTTATACTTTGCTCTCTTTTTTTTTCTGTTTAAATTTAACTAACTTTGTTTGTACTCTTCTTATATTATGATGTTGATTGTATATTTTCCCTTATTTGATTCTTCCGTTGGAAAATAAAAATTATTATTATTATTATTATTATTATTATTATTATTATTATTATTATTATTATTATTATTATTATTATTATTATTATTATTATTATTATTATTATTATTATTATTATTATTATTATTATTATTATTATTATTATTATTATTATTATTATTATTATTATTATTAATATTGATAAATTATATTGTAGAAGAACCCTCGCTGACTTCTGATTCTTTTATAAATTACTTAGTAACCAAGCGGAATATTTATATCTTTTTAATTAAATTAATCTCTGTATCAACCTATAAAATCAACAAATCAGACATCTAACACTGTGCGTACGTAAAATAAATTATCTCTAAATCCAAATTTCGATCTTTTTATTAATTCGTATTCTAAGTTTGTATTCAATCTCAAGCGCATACATGTGTGTTGTTCTCTATAATTTGCCATTTTTGTGGACATGTATTCATTTATATAATATTATATTATTATAAGTTCGAAATTGTATTACTGCATTATAATATGTAAAATAGATTTATCCCCGTGTAAATAAGTGACAAGGATAGTCACAAACGAATAATCTACTGACATATTGTAAATAAATATTATACACTGTTAATGTTCTATCAATGAAGGTATTGTCTCTCTTGAAGTCATCAAAAATAAATCAAAACAAAAAAAGTATCGATTACGTTCAATGGTAATTTAATTTAAAATTTCCGTAAACAATTTAAACAGCTAAATATCAGAATGGCTTTCAAAACAAAAAAAATATCTCCGAAAAATAATAAAGAAAACAAGGTTAATAAAACAAAAGAAAATCACCTCTGTGTAGCATATTAGTTGAATTATAGCGACTGTCCCAAGACCTATTTTGGTCATTTGAAGAAAATATAAAATAATATTCTACACCAAAAATAAAAATCACTATATGCGAATAACCTGAACGAAAAACATAATATATTTATCAGGTAATATAAAATCCTCTATATCGAGAATATTGGAAGAAAACTTAACGTCTTGGCAAATTTAAAAATAAATTAACAACATTCATCTGGTGTTAAATATTTCTAAGTCCCCCTCTTTATATTCAAACATTTTTATCCCATATAATGCAATAAACTATACATATAATGTAAATGATTGTAAATAATAATATCAATAATATTATTTAAATAACTAAAAGTCTCCAGAAGCAACTTGCAGAAAATTATTAATAATATTGTTCAATTGAATAAGTCCAATAAGCGTAGCAAAACAAATATAATGAAATATAATATATATTTGAAAATTAGAAACAGTGTTCTATTCTATTTAAATTGTAATATATACATTTTAACTGAATACAATACATAGGTAAATATGTTGGGCACTCAAGATTAATCTTGCGCTTGTGTGAACATAGCTCTACTCAGCAATAGTAACCTTAGTAAAGAAATCATGCAAAATATTAAATTACTGCATAGAATAATAATAAATAAACAATGATGTTTCATTTTTGTTATTGATTTTTAGAAATAATATACAATTTTGTAAATTAAAATATAAACGATTTTCATTTCGCATCATTTAATAAACGAAAGCAATATAAAATTTCATGAATTCAAATGTGCAGGTACATTACATTTTTAAAATCCCATCATCTGGACTCACTCCAGGAAAGAAAAACAACAACTGTGGCGGCGGCGGCGGCAGCAAAAACAAGGACGAGGGCGGAAAGAAATAAATAAACAATAAACGCCCGTTCCGGCTCAAAGAGTTTGAAATGCAGCGTTGCGTGCGAAAACTCGATTTCAGCTTTTCAGCCGGCGTTTCCGGATTAATAACGTTTCACTCGCGACGGCTATATTGCTGTATAATTTATTCAAATTTTCGCGAAAAGGGGAGGACCGAAACACACGTACACAGAGTACTTCAACTGGAATGGAACCGGAATGCATGCATATTAATATCGCTGGAGTACCGACGAGTGGGACGGACGGACGAACAGACGTCTTTTGCTCGTCGGCGCATTCGAACAATTAAACGAATTAAAAAGAAAATTGGAAAATTTAATTACACAAGCAGAAAACGGTTATTAATAATTATACCTTCTACAAAAACTTTCATTAAGGAAGATTTCATCGTATTATAATGTTAACGTGAAAATCTTTTTCAGATACGAGTTTTTTAAACGATATTATTTAATCACCATTCTCAATGTACAACTTATTATTATTACTATATATATCTACACATATTTATTCAGACTACATAAATAATACAAAACAATATAACATAAATATTATTATTATTTATTATATTAGGAAAAAGATGGCGTTGTCGTATTCCATTGATTATTATTTACTTAAAATTATTAATTAATTAATTTAGTTTAGTAATAAATTTAATGAATTGCAGTCGTGATCCACTCACAGATGAAACCAAAAAATTAAATCTGAATGGATAGAAATGTTTGCCAACGATAAGTCGAAAAACATAGACACAGAATTTACTGAAATTATATCCTAAAACATGGCTGTTCACCGAAATTTTGCACAACAAAAAAGAACGTAAAGCAGACAACCTCTAACTAAACACTTCAAATAAGTATAATACAATTAAATGTATAGCAACAGTCCACACAGCTGCATGCTACACAAACACTTAAAACCAACCTTGCGACCTTTCGATTTCGTTTAATATTCAATACAATTAATCCCTTCTCTGTCCTCTGTTACATTTAATTGTTTAAACCGTGGTCCATATCTGTGCTGTATTAGTTAGCCACTGCGAAGGACCGTGCAGTGTGAAGGGTGCCCTTGTCTTATACCTTATCCTCAATTATTTGTGTTAACTTAGTTGTTTATTTATTCTCGTTGAAATGGCTGATATTTCCAACAAGGAATTATTAAAGCAAATGTCTACTGAAATATCACGTTTGAAAACCGATATAACTAATGATCTTACGAATCACTTCACAGCCTTAATCAATGCGATAATCGAACCTCTTCGCAAAGAAAATGCGAGTTTCAAACATCAACTCGATTCCATAAATAAAGAGCATTTAGAAATCTGCAACTCTTTGAATAATTTTGATAAGAAACTGAGAGCAAATAATCTAATTATTGAAGGTCTAACGGAAAACGATAATGAAGTTATAATTGACGTTGTTAATAATTTATTTGTTAACAAATTAAACGTCACACTATCGCCATACGAAATTGCCAATACCCGCCGCTTGGGTTCTAAAAACACAAAAACGCGTCCTATTCTGGTTAAATTCAACAACCCAGACAAAAAACACAACGTTTTAAAATATGCTATGAAACTAAAAGGGACGGGAATTTATATCAATAAAGATCTTACTCCTGAGCAGCGTTTAATTCGAAGTACACTTCGGAAGTACCAGAAGATTGCCCGTGAGTCTGGCCATCGCGCATTTATTGTTGGTAATTCCTTAAGAGTCGGCGGTAAGATCATCTTCATCAATGATATCAACGATGATTTTGACATGAGCTCGTTTATACAATCTACTGCAGCTGATTCTGATGGTACAACTTCTGAAGTGATTCCGCATAACTCTCCGACAGGCACTTTATTTAATTCTATCTCTGCGCGACCTGGACTCCGTCGTTATGATACCCGTAATGGATCGAAAGTTACAAATTTTCGTTAATAAAAGTGTACCGGTAAAAATATATTATCAAAATGTTCGCGGTTTAAATTCTAAATGTAACCATGTTTATCATAATACCGCTGTTAGTGATTTCCCTATTCTTGACCTTACTGAGACGTGGCTGTCTGATAATGTGTCCAGTTGTGAACTATTTGGAAATAATTAGAATGTGTTTCGTAATGACTGTGATTGTATCTTGTGTCAGAAGAAACGCGGAGGTGGAGTTTTAGTGGCTGTACATTCCTCGATAAACGCTTCAGAAATACCTGTTGACCACTTTATACTTTCTTCAAATAAAATCGAGTTATTAATTGTAAAAATATTAATTTCAAACGCCACTCTTTACATTATTAATATTTATGTATGTCAGCCGGTTTCGCTAAATCAGGTCGCCACTATTACTGCAACTCTCGATAACCTGAATTTTTTATTCTATAGCAATATAGTAATTGTCGGCGACTTCAATCTAAGTGAGTATGTAACTAATCCAACTCTAAATCAACCTAATTTATATTTATATAATTGTATTCAGTTTCTTGGGCTCGAACAATATAATATAATTCACAATTCGTATGATCGTATTTTAGACTTAGTCTTTAGTAATTCACATTGTGTAATCAGTCGTGTTCATGATCCTCTAATTGCTTAAGATAAACACCATCCCTCGCTTGAACTTAATATCGGTTTGTCTGTAGATACAAGTAATACATATTCATCGGCAATATTCAAAAATAATAGAGACATTATTTTTGAATTGCTCTTTCAATTTTAAAAAAGCTAATTTTATTGATTTATACAATTCAATTCTTGCAATAGATTGGTCTGATATCTTTACAATCCAATCCGTAGAAAATGTGTGTTCGTTCTTTTACACAAAACTGTATGAAGTATTTCATGATAATGTCCCTTTAGTTCCTATAAGTCCTAGTAAATTTCCGCCTTGGTTTTCAGGTAAGCTTAGAAGTAAGATTCGGGAGAAAAATAAATATTTGAAGCTGAAAAATTCGAATCCCCTCTCCCAGTTCTTTAAAATTAGATACTCTAAATTAAGGTCAGAAATAAAACTGCTTTCCAAAGCTGATTATACCTCTTTTATAAGTGATACTGAAACCAAGATTTCCAAGGAACCGGGCAAGTTCTGGAACTTTATCAATTGCATCCGCCATGAATCCTCTATCCCTCCTGTCATGGAATATGAAAATTTTTCTCTATCTTCACCTCTTGATATAGTGAATGCATTTGCTGCACACTTTTCTAAATCATTTACTGCTTCCACTAAACCTGTTATTAATGCTGTTTATAATAACCTTAACACTGTAAATGATTTTATTACCATTTCTAAGGTTACAGATGATTTAGTAATTGAGGCCCTTAGTAAGCTAAGCAATAAAGTTACCCCGGGCCCTGATGGTATTCCTGCGGTAATACTTAAGGATTGCCGCAATATGCTTGCATTTCCTCTATCCCATATATTTAATTTATGTCTCCTTCACAATACCGTTCCTGACTGCTGGAAAAGTACGCGCATTGTACCCGTTTTTAAATCTGGTAATAAAAGAGATGTCCTTAATTATCGGCCTATAGCTATCATCTCTAATGTTGCTAAATGCTTTGAGTTGATATTATGTAAATTCATAAATCCCTACATTAATAACAAATTATCTTCTAGGCAACAGACCTAATAAATCAACGTTATCCAACATTTTGCAAATGACGCAAACTCTCTCGGATTATTTAGACAACCGTATCCAAGTCGACGTTATTTACACCGATATATCAAAAGCTTTTGATAGAATCGATCATGGTATACTTGTAAATAAACTTAGCCTATGTGGGCTCTCAACAAACCTTTGTAATTTGCTTTACAATTACCTTACCAACAGACTGTTATTTTTAGAATACAAAGGATTTAAGTCGAATCAATTTATTGCTACTTCGGGTGTCCCCCAAGGCTCAAACCTCGGACCGGTACTGTTTAATTGCTTTATAAATGATATTGCTGATGAAGTTAATCATAACATATTAATGTTTGCAGACGATTTGAAAATTTACCATCCTATAAATACTTTAGATGATTGTGTGTATCTTCAGCATAATCTCGACCTTATAGTAACGTGGTGCAAGAACAACAGCATCACTTTAAACGTTTTAAAATGTAAGACACTGTCTTTTACTAGGAATAAGTCACAAATAACGTTCGATTATATGATTAATGGCTCTGTATTATCCCATGTTGAGACTTTCAAAGACTTGGGAGTGTTATTTGACAAGAAACTATCTTTTAATAGTCATGTCATGAAAGTAGTATCGACCGCCAATCGCTCGTTAGGCTTCATAATACGAAACACTAAACCTTTTAAGAATATCGATGCCATTAAAATTCTTTTGTTTGTAAGATCTAAACTTGAATATGCCTGTTGCGTTTGGGATCCATACTACGCAAATATTCTTTGATGGTCGAGGCCATCCAGAAGAAATTTGTCAAATATCTTCACTTTAAGAAGTTTGGTTCATATCCTGCGACTGATTATAATTATATTGAACTATTGCGTGAATTCAACTTACATTCCTTAGAAAATCGCCGAAAATCACATACAGTGACCACCTTGTATAAAATACTCAACAATCGTATGGATTGCTCTGACTTACTTGCACGAATTAATATTAATGTGCCTGTTAATACAAGGAACAAACGTCTTTTCCAGTTATCAATCCCAAATACAAATATTATGCTCAAGTCCCCAGTATATTCAATGTGTTCATTATTTAATAATGTTTTATCACTTCATCCCGATATTGATATTTTTAATAGCATATCATCAAAGGTGTTCTTTGACTGTGTTGTTGAGTATTTAGAATAATTTAGAATAATTTGCGCTCATATTGTTTGTATTTTTGCGTCTACTGTTTTTTCCATTATTGTTTAGTGTTAATTTTTATTTTGCAATGTTTCATATCTTGTAATCAATCTGTAACTGGACTCGTCCGTTGATTGAAATAAATAAATAAATATGACATAAACACGTTTCAGAAATACACAAAATTATAATTCGTACAAATTTACTCGCAAATAACAGAGAGTTTGTAATTATTGAAAGTAAAAACTGCTCCATCCCAAAAACCCAACGCTTATAAGCATTCCTCATTAAATAATAATATCAATCCCCGCGTGATCCAAAGGAAAATATGTATCAGTGCATTCGGTGACTTCACTTCAGCGTCATTAAATGAACAGGAATTATATTATTCATCGCTTCTACTGCTGCATTTTTTCAAAATCCAAAGTGGACCTTAAAGATAGGACGTGCAGATTGATTTAGAGAGAATGCGCAGATAATTGATAGGAGCATTATATATCATCTAAATTCCAGAGAGTCCTACGTATACCTAGGTCTATATAGGATCTGGCCGCTGTTAAAATCACTCTTCGAGGCAAGTATAAGCATCTTATATTATATAATTATGAGTTGCATGAAGGTTATCTTAATTATTTCTTATACTTTTTTCACTTTTTAATTATCAATACCAGATGTACATTGTGATCATTTTCACATCGTAATCTAAATGTACAATGTTAAAAATAGAAAAGTGTACAAGTGTTTCTTATACCATAAGCATCTTGTCAGACAGATCAAGGCATCAGAGCTGACTGAAAAAAAAAAAAACAAGGTCCTTGCTGCAAATATGCTTGCCGTCTCGATCATCATGTACTCATTTGAAGTCATCAAATGTTGAAGTCATCAAATGGACAAGAGAGGGGTTGCGCGCCCTCGACTTATACACCAGAAAGCGAATGCATCTTTTCAGAAGGCTGCATCCTAAATCGTCAGTTATACCTTCCGCGTCATCTAAAAGGCAGCGGGCTATTAAGTTTGGAGTGTCTGCACGACAGGGTGGTTATTGATACAGCCTGCAGAATTATTAAGAGCTCTGATCTCCTGTTACATATGGTGCTTTATCATAAACAATCAGGTGTCGGCGTATATGTTTTGAAAGCAGCGGAGAACCTCGGTTTGGACTTCAATAATGGTCAGAGTGATCAGAATGATATACTAGCAGCTAAGGCGTAGGCTGAAATTTGCAGAATCTGAAGCGCTACTTCAGCATCATATGTGTTGTAAGCGAGCTAGTTGATGAAGAAATAAAACACGCGACGTTCCAAAATTAATTCACGAAAATAAACTATATTCACAACTTTTTACAAATGGTAATATATATACAAAATACTTCTGAACAGTTCGACGGTTTGAATGTTAATGCCCCGTGGATCTTCAGGGGCACATCTCACGACCACGTGCGGGGCTGAAGCGGTAAGCAAGAGGGTAGACGTCCTTCCGGGAATTAACCTGGATTAGAGCGGTCAGCTTGGCGATAACAATAGTTCACATAGAAACCAACAACTTTCTCTTGGAGAGAAACCCGGGAAACCCCATCAAAAGTTTATCGAAAAGCGAACAATATGGATAAACCAATGCGTTTCGTCTTCTTTAAGAACATAGAGGAACTAGGCTTGTCCAAACAGCTCACATACAGCTTTTAGCGGACAGCTGGCCTGAAGTTAGAAACCAAGGGCTTTTGGTATACTTAACACCCTAGACTATCGCAGCCGCATAATAGGTATAGATGTTCCTGATTTACGCTGTAGAAGGTGTCATGAAGCGCCGTAAACGATAGCGTATCTACTATCATCCTGCGGTGCATATGTGTCTTCGGCTTACATTCAAAGACACAATATGGTATTATGTACCACCTTAGGTATTCGTAGGGTTTCTACGAGACATCAGTGCTGCCGTATGCGCTGGAGCATATATAATCCGTTGCTGAGATTGGGTGGTATCGGATTCGCAACACTCAGTCGTATGCAAGCATGGTCTTCTTCAACGGAAGTTTGTGGTCAAATTCTCTACTTCTGCCGAGACAAACTCATCACTTAACAGGAGAAAAAACGGAGAAAACTATACCACTATACCCAGGATATCAAATCAAACTGGTGGTTTTGATTATCGGTGTATTTGGAGGGACCAACAAAACGTACTTAACAATATAAGAACCGTGACAGAGAACGTCATTTAATCCGAAGCATGAGAAGGTTTTTATTATCTTGGAATCGCTTCGGCTAGTACACACGTATAGGTACCTGTAGTTGCCCCACTTCCAGGTTTAGAGGACTAACTATAGCATATTAATGGAGCTCTCTCTACGTGAAATCAGGGGTGCGTAGGAAAAGAAATACACAAAAAATATTTTTTTATAAGATATTATTATAATAATTTTCATGGTATTACATGAAACTAATCAAAGTAAACTTCCTATTGTTCTGCAAAGCAAAGTCTAGAAGGTTAAAGAAAGTTTCCTGCCTGTGTTAATACTAGCCACAATAAAAATTCAACCAATAATTGTGTCAAAAAAAAAATGTTTGTGCCAAAAAAAGAAGAGCATCACACAGCATGTGTGGTCTACTAAACGTCCACACCGGCAACCGAACATAACCGATTCAACAAATACAAAAAGGAAAATATCGGAACCACCCTAAAGTTATGTGGACATCAACGAATCACTCTCTAATAAAATGAAAACTTCCCTTCCTGGATGTCTTGGTTGTGAGGAAACCAGACGGCACTCTGGCATACGGGCCGGTATTTGCAGAGTAAATCCAGTCAACATCCACAAGAATAACAAGGACTTATTATAAGACTTGTTAGTCAGGTCAAGTGGATATATGTACCGACGTGACTTAATTACCTCGTTTTGCTCTGATGGCCAATGGTTACAAGAATAGAGATATTGACTGTGTTGCGCACTTCAAGTAATCAAGCTAAGCAATCAGACTGTTAGATAAGGCACTCCTGTAACAAATTTCAAAGTAAATAGAGTGTGTTTGCTCGTACTATAACGGATTGACCGCAGGTATCGACGAAACGTTTGCAATAAAATTCAACCGACCACAGCCCAATAGCCCGGAAGTCAATATAATAAGTAATTGTATGAATCATACCGGCTGTGAAAGTATACACATGCTTAGGACAACTGGAGGGTGTAGATGAGATTTAAATAAGAGGACCTATAAGGGAAAAGAAAAAGCTTATCCACTCAGGATTGCAGTGGTAGAGCTCCCAAAACAGCTAGGGGAGGCCTTATTAAGGAAACGCCTGATCAACATCGGTCTAACTCGCTGCGGTGTGCAAGGTTGAATAGGTGTTACCTTAGCTATGGTCACATCGCTTGGCAGTGTAAGGGCAAATACAGTCATAATAACTGCAGACGCTGTGGCATTTTTACCAAAGCCAACTCAAGGCTATCTGTAGACACGTGTTTCGGGATTTCATCCCTCATCAGTACAGCTATGCCCTGTAAGCCCTTAGTTGTTAAACAATTTTTAATTAATTTTTACGTACTGATGAAATCCCGAAACACGTGTCTACAGATAGCCTTGTAACTATTATTTGTTGTTTCCTTTCATTAAATAATTTCGACTCAAACCGTTGCAATTTCTCAGCAGTGCTGCGATGCAAAAACAAATATCTATTGTGTAATCCAATGTCCGGCGGGGTAAATGCTCGGGAAGTAGTTGTTTCAATAGATGTTTGTAAAACTTACAGTGTAAGTATTTTTTGCAGTTGGAAAAAGGGTTTGATCGAATTTTATTGATCATTGCCAGAAATTTTACCTTGCTTAATTTCATTGTAATTTAAATAACTGCAAACGTGTGAATCATCTTTGTTTCATTTTATTTAATAAAACTTTTCATTGTATGACCTTTAGTTTTAATTTTATAAACGAAAGCATTTCGTCTACCTAATAAATTCCCTTATAAATAAACAATTTTTTTTATATCAAAGAAAACGACAAAATGCCGTCATATTTCGTACATCTTTAGCAAACGCCTCCAGAATATTCAATAAGTGTAAAATAGTGTGTAGAAATGTTATGAAGCTATTGTAAGGTAAGAAATAACAAAATAACTTGTAATATTCTTCCAAATAATCGGCTTTTACTTTAAAAGACAACGATCCATTTTTTAATTAATAAATTTTCCTTTACTATTAAATTTCATTCAAAAACGTATTTGTCCAAATTCACCGGGGAAAGTGCCATTTTTACTCTGCGCCCTAAAATTTAAACATTACATCAATTCTTTGATATTAATCCACGATTTCTTATCCTCGACCCCAAGAATTACAAAACCGTAAAAATTATACTACATATGAACCAGTTCATATCCACTCACTACAATATTAACCCATAGGTTTTCGAATAATTCTCGAACAATTTATTTCAACACTAAAATATAAAACTACATATATTCTTTTAGAAATTAAATTAAACACTAACGACAACAAATATAAAACAAACTGGCTCAACAGATCTAAAAACATTAATCAAACTGCCTAAAATTATTGACGATACGTGTAATGATTTGAGAATATTTAATGTTGGTTCTTAACATTAAATATTCTCAAATCATTACTTACGTAATATAAGACCATCTGCAGGCACGATATTTATCCCTCGTCAGTACAGCTCTAATATATAAACGTTTACAGTTATAAAATAAAATTAACCAAACGTTTAATTCAACAACTTTAAAATTGTATACGTATTTATGTTTATTTTTCATCCTCAACGTAAAATAATACCTCATTACACTAAAAGCACGGTTTTATAGTAAAGACATTTATGCTTATTAATCAGTGTTAAAATAACGAACATATTTTTGTGAAATTTGCGATTCTCTATATTTGAAATCTATGACTTTCCCACCATCTCACTATAATTGTCAAAAATCCTTATATTTCAAATAACTGTTATTTGAAATGATCACATCGATTTCAAAAGTCACACCAATTTCAATAATGGACAGATGACAAGGAATAGTAATAATAAAAAGTTAAAAATAAATCATTCTGAATAAAATCAAAATGATTTAAAAATAATTAATAAATTATTTCCACATGTGACATTTTGACTTACGCAACGTAAGTACTTTAAACAAATGCAAATTAAAACAACTACTTGCCAGGAAAATACCCCGCCGGATATTGAACTACATAATGTACATCTGCTGTTGCATAAAATAAAATATTATATATTATTTAATGTATTAAATAACTGAGACCAAGTAAATGAATACTCTTTTATATTTTTATAAAAATTATTCTGTTTTACAGGTATTGTTTTTTTTTTATTAATAACATTGGATAGACTTTGTGAGCAATTTATAAGAGTAACATCTCTAGTAGACAATCCAGTCATTCATGTCCAACATGCATACACCAAGGGAAGATCAACTGACTCTGCCTTACATAATACATAATGTAGTGAGCAAGATTGAAATATCTTTAGATAAAAAATAATTCACCCTATTCCATGTTGTAATTTAAAGAGAATGTAAAATATCTGGGATTCACCTTCGACGATAAACTAAATTGGAAAAACACATCGAAATATTTTTGAAATGTTGACATGCCGTGGGGAAGACATAGGGTCTGAACCGACATAAGACGATGTATGGCGCAGTGGTTTGGTGGCTTAGGACTACAATAGACTAAGCGGATGTCACAGGTGCAGAGGGCTACAGAAGTCACCTCTGGAGGAATGTCTGCAGAGACCTATCTCAACTGGAGGCTGGCACTACTACCTGTGCACCATCGAAACCACAAAATACTTGAGGGAATATGCTATACAGACGGACGCCCAAAGAAAGAAGGTTCAGGCCTCGGAATTTACTCGAAAAGCCTAAACATTCTGTTGGCGCTACGCCCACCCTTAGTGGACGTTGGGCTCACCCAGGCCATAAACCCCCACCCGGGGTTTCTTATATTTAGTTTAGTGTTAAGTAGTTTGTAGGAAATAAAGAGAGTCAAGCAACAGACGTCAACGAGTAAACATCTTAGTGCTATTATTCAAAACATCCCCTCAAGATGAATATTACATTTGGTCCTTCGAAACAACTTTGAAATCCAAGAAGTTATACTCATCGTCCAGGAGACATCATGCCGGCGTCCCAGGTCTACGTTGACGACTGTTTATACGTCAAAGGTCAGTTTCCTTTTATTTCCTAGCCCTTTTGTTAAGTTTTGCTTCGTGTGTTTAATTATTTAATTTAAATTAAATTTATTGTGGAAATGGCTAATCCTGCTACTTTAGCTTTACTTAAATTACGCCATAAAACATTAAGGGGGGCTTTAACGCGTTTTTGTACGAGTTTAAATGAAATTGACAAAGACAATTTCATTTAAAATTACATAAATCCCGTACTGAGGATAGTTTGGATGAATTTATTTCAATCCAAGAAAAAATTGAGATCTTGGATGAATCAGAAGCTGATTCAAGTGCTATTGGAGATTTTGAAACACAATATTTAAAATTAATGGGGAAAGCTAATTTATTTATAAAAAATAAATCGAATGAGAGTAGTAATGCAGGTGCAGAATTACGCAAATTACGATTCAAATTCCAAAATTTTCGGGTGAATTTGATAGTTGGCTTCGTTTTTATAACTCATTTAAATCAATGGTACATGATCGTTCTAATTTATCAAGCACTCAAAAGTACCATCACTTAATCTCCTCGTTAGAGGGCGAAGCGGCTGATCTAATTGCTTCTTCAGAAATATGTCCTTCTAGCTATGAGGTGGCATGGGGTGCATTAGTTAAAACGTTTAATAACAAGCGTAAATTAGTAAATAGGCATATTGCCGCAACTTTTGATTGGCCTTGCGTAAATAGGGAAAATCCGGAAGAACTTTCCAAATTAATTAGAGGTTTTTCGAAACATATTAGGGCGTTAAAGGTATTAGAATTGCCTACAGACTCATGGGATGCACTGCTAGGATTTTTAATCAGGACAAAACTAGATTTAATTACGCGTCGGGAGTGGGATCTTACAAAAGATGAATTACCCACATTCAATCAAATATATGAGTTCATTGAAGAAAAGTGTGCTTCATGGGATTATAACGAAATTGAATCACGTCCAGAAATTACAGGTAAGTCAAAGGGAACTGAAATAAATACTAGTATATGTTCGGATTGCAAAGGTCCGCATTTTATTGCTAAATGTACTAATTTTAAATCAGCTTCAAATAATGATAAAATAAATTTTCTTAAAAGTGCGAAATTATGCACTAAATGTCTAAAAAAGGCAAATCATACAATAAACAGATGTTTTGGGATTAATTGCGCAAAACGCAAAAAACCATATCATGTTTTAATTCACCGTGATGATACAATAGAAAAGCCTAGTACATCAAAGGTAAATTTCACAAAAGAAACAAATGTTTGTGAAGCTCTTTTAACTACCGCAGTGGTTCAAGTTAAAACTAGTGTCAATACCTTTATCGATGGACACGTTTTATTAGATAATGGTGCACAATCGAATTTTATTACACGTGATTTTTCTAATAAAATAGGTGCGCAACTAGATAATGTTAGTATAAAGTTAGAATGTATAAATGATGTTCAAGCTACTGCAAACGCAAAAACTAGCATTATCATTAAATCGCGCGTAAATTCATTTTCAATAAATTTAAACTGTTACGTAGTTGACCAAATAACAGGTCTTATTCCAGAAATTCCGTTTAATAAAAACTGTTTAGATTTACCCAAAAATATGGAATTGGCCGACCCGAATTTTAACATACCAGCTTCAGTAAATATATTAATCGCTTCACTAATATTTTGGAAGATTTTATGTAATGAACAATTAGATAGGCCAATGAATATACCAAGTGTGCGAAATACTTTATTCGGTTGGGTTGTGGGTGGATGATTTATTCAGCCCTCCACTGTTAAGTGTAATTTAAATACACAAACTCAAAATGACAGTTTTATTTTACAAAAGGCCAGGAGAATGATAGTGAAATCGACTCATATTTTAAAAATTCCGTTAAAACGGAGGACAATGGGAGATTTACGGTCAAATTGCCGTTTCAAATCCCTCACAAATCCTTAGGGACTTCAAAACAAGTTGCTCTAAAACGTTTTTATAATTTAGAGAGAAAATTTTCAAAACACCCTGAATGCAAGGCTGATTATGTTAATTTTATGAGGGAGTACTCTTTATTAGAGCACATGAATGAGGTCTGAAAACCAGATGACCGGATACAGCATTTTTACATGCCTCACCATGGAATAATAAATAAAGAAAGTGTCACCACGAAGCTGAGGGTTGTTTTCGATGCTTCCGCGAAATCTGGAAACGGCCATTCTTTGAACGACATACTGATTAACGGTTCTACGCAGCAAGACGACCTAATTAACATAACTTTAAGATTCAGGGTGTTTAAGTATATTTTATGTGCAGATATAACAAAGATGTATTGACAAATTTTAATTGATCCCTCACAACGGTCGTATCAGAGAATTATTTGGCGTGAAAATGAAACTGATTAACCAATTAAAGTATATGAATTAAACACATTAACATATGGTACTAAACTTGCTTCATTTCTGGCAGTACGTTGTTTAATTCACTTGGCTGACCAATATAAAGCAGAATATCCCGAAGCGTCTGCGGTAATAAAACGTGATTTTTACATGGATGACCTCCTAATTACAGGTTTCCATGATAAGGTGACTGCCATAAAAATTAGAGATGATAGAATAACTGGGAATTATTAACAAATTTACATCAAATTAATAAAGATCAAATAATTTTACCTAACAAATTTGAAAGTAATAAAATTTTGGGATTAAGATGGGACACCCACAGAGATTGTACTCAATTCCTAAATTGAACAGTGGCGTCTGCACAAAACGATCAATTGTATCAGATGCGGCAAAACTGTTTGATCCGTTAGGTTTAATTAATCCTATTGTAGTAACGGCGAAAATAATAATTCAGCGATTGTGGATGTTAAAAAATGATTGGGATACGTTGGTACCCGAAGATATTAAAAATAAGTGGGAAGAATTCACAAAGTCATTAATAAATTTGCAAAACTTAAATATTGTGCGTTGCATAATATATACGCAGTCACCATATTTAATAGAAGTACATGTATTTGCCGATGCGAGTGAAAGGGCATTTGGTGCATGTATATACCTTCGTGTTCAAAACTTCAAAGGCGATAAATTTGAAACACAACTTTTGTGCGCCAAATCACGAATAGCACCTATTAAGAAACAAACTATCCCACGTTTAGAGTTATGTGCCGCATTGTTATCAGCAAATTTGGCTGATAAAATTAAATCTGCATTAAATATTAGGATTAATAAATTTTATTACTACACTGATTCAACAATAGTTTTATCGTGGATAAAAAATTTAAAGGAGCAGTGGCCTATGTCTAATGATCCTAATGATTGCTTCTTTCTCACCCCTGGCCACTTTTTAATCGGACAAGCACTTACATCACTCCCATGTGAGGAATTAATGCACATAAAAGTTAACCGCTTATCCCGTTGGCAACATCTACAAAAACTGCACCAAAATTTTTGGCATCGATGGTCCAAGGAATACGTATGTCAACTTCAAACCCGAACAAAGTGGAAACAAGTTCAAGAAACTCAATATGTAGGGGACCTAGTGCTCATACGAGACGATAATCTAGTAGCGGCGAAATGGGTAACCAGAAGAATCTCTCAGGTGCATCCCGGAAGCGATGGAATAGTACGTGCCGTAAGCATACGAACACCTGATGGGGGAACAACCAAAGAAGCCACATCCAGGGTATGCATATTAACTGTAGAAGGCGCCACCGAGGACTAATCCACACCTCAGGAGGTACAGGAGCAGCCGACCGAGGAGATAACGTCCAGCACAAAAATCGCCATTGTGAAAGTGATTTGTGCATGAGAAATACGTAAAGTAAAAGGTCTGAAATAAAAGAATGTGCTTCGAGTTCATATACGAAATGTATTCAAAACAATATTTTGATAAATAAGTTCATATTTAATTAACTCTTCATTTGTTTATTTATATGCTTATAATAATCTTATTTAATAATTATGTTTTATTATTCGATATATTATTTGTGTGTTAATGTTATGTGTATTATTGTATTTATATTATGTAATTGAAATAAGTATTTCAATTGGGGGGAATGTGTTGGCGTCACGCCCACCCTTAGGGGACGTTGGGCCCACCCGGGCCATAAACCCCCACCCGGGGTTTCTTATATTTAGTTTAGTGTTAAGTAGTTTGTAGAAAGTAAAGAGAGTCAAGTAACAGACGTCAACGAGTAAACATCTTAGTGTTATTATTCAAAACATCCCCTCAAGTTGAATATTACACATTCAAAAGAAAATACCTTTAGGTAACCATCGAGCAATTAGAACTTATGGAGATAACACATCGTAGTGTAACTAACAAATGTCTAGTAGATACGATCTACAGTCTCTAAGGAGAAATTACACCTGCTCAGAGACAGTTAATGAATGCACAATTAACTCGACACACAACAAAGTCGAGATCTTCTGGGTAAAAGGGCACAGTACTAATATTGGGAATAGGAAGGATGATTATCTTGCTGCCAGTATGATAATGTGCAGTCATGTACACATTTAAAACACACCTCCACAGATTGTAGAATCACTAGATTGTAGGAGATGTTTGGAGGACAAAACCGCGGAGTATATTCTTGAATATTGCCTACCGCGAAGGTCCAGTAGAAAATCCACACTGGGTGAGGAATGGTCAGAAATGGCGAATATCGGGATCTAATTGTTTCGGCACTACTAGCCTATCTTGACAAGGTAACACCGCAAATAGTAACCGTAAGTACATTTCGATATCAACTTTTATTAAACTAAATTATTTTTTTAAAATGTTAAATGTAGATAATACCACTATAATTGATGAAACATATAGTATCTTCGTCAATTAGATTGAAAGATTACAAATCTTGATGATTTTTCTATTTGTGAGTTTTTGTGATTGTGTATTAAAACATTTTTGTTAAAAATGTACTCTTCTATTAAATAATTATAAAATATATACGATTCCATTTCAAAAATGTTTTTTTTTTATTTTCTTATTAGAAATATGACGCTGTTTTTTTATTTTTTCGATTACACCATTATAATCCCCAGAAAATTTAATATTACTTTGCAAATATAACAGACATTTTAGCTCAATTAATAATAAACTTACAATAGTGAGCATTTAATTTAGAACACCTTGTATATGCACCTTTATTTGGCATTTAGATACAGCTGCTAGAAGTGAATAGAAATTTATAAGTTGTCCTTCGGATAGCCTAGAATATCACTAAAATGTGTCATTAAATAACAAATAAAGTTTTGTTATGTTTTGTAAAACATTTTCGTACTAGTTTAAAAAATGTTCGACTACGTCAAGATAAAACATAATATGTAATTTCTCATATTTATGAGCAAAAATGCCGTGCCAAGTGTAGTATCACTGTTACATAATCAAAGTTAATTTAGGAATAGTGAGCATTTAATTTAGAACACCTTGTAAATGCACAGACCTTTATTTGGCATTTAGATACAGATGGTAGAAGTGAATAGAAATTTATAAGTTGTCCTTCGGATGCCCTTGAATATCACTAATAATATGTATCATTAAATAACACAAAAAGTTTTGTTATTTTTTGTAAAACATGTTCGTACTAGTTTCAAAAATGTTCGACTATATCAAGATAAAACATAATATGGAATTTCTCATATTTATGAGCAAAAATGCTGTGCCAAGTGTAATATCACTGTTACACAATCAAAGCTAATTTAGGAACATAAATGTACATAGATTTTCCGATTTATTTGTTTTAACCATGGCAAATTTAGCTTATCATTATCAAACATATAATAGAATCACATTATACTGCCTTTTAAAAAAATCAGAATACGAAGAATTTAATTTTTTTATTTATTTATTCCCAACAGACAATACATCCAATTACAGGGAATGTCATATAAAGAAACAAAAATAAGCATATAAATTAAAACATCTACAAAATAAAATACACAAAATTCAATACAAAATTATTAACATATAATTAACCATAATTCATACAAAAATAACAAACATTAATACAAAATTATAAAAATTGGTACAAATCATAAGAAAAACTAAACTAAAGGCGAAATATTTTTTAATATGGTGGAACGAGAGTCATAAAAAAATATGAAAGGATGCAAATTATTGTAAATTCTAAGCATGGATTTAAAGAGGAATTATAGTGAGAAACGGAATTACTATTAGATATATAAAATAAAATGTTGCTTCTTGAATTCAACCGAGGTACATGAAAATTTATTTTAGAAAGCAAATTAGGATCATCAATAGCATTATTTAGTAAGCCCTTTAAAAATAGTACTATTGAATTATTACATCTATTTTGTAAAAATTGCATTTAAAACATATATAAAAGATCATTATAAGTAACATCATTAGACGGATACTTATTGAAACATTTATTATACAAGATTTTTAGAATTTTTGGACAAATTTAATTAAATTTACAGAATTTGACGATTTCAATGAACTGAAAATGTACTCTTCGTCTGACATCTTTTAGGGATAAATTTATGCAGTTTTGGTATTACATCCTACCATTATTGTGTCTGCCTCTTGCATAGTAGAGCAAGACTTGATTGGTGCAGAGAAAAACAACAGTTGACAGTGATTTTTTTATAGCCAGTATATATAAACATAGTTAAGAGTGTATTTGATTGTAAAATTAACATATTAGTAGTTGTAAGTAATTATTTGTCTTCAAAATTCTTATATAAGGCTTGTTACGTAAATATAATGAAAACTTATTATTATTAAACTAAGGGGAAACTAAGCGACTAAGCCATCAAGATTTTTTTTAAGGATTTTTAAAATTAGCCACTTCAAGAATTTAGTGTGTGTAGTACAAGCGGCGTGTTTTAGGTTAGGGCAAGATTTTAAAGTGTTATCTTGTTACTCAAGCTAATAATTTAATTAAGGTTATGTGAAGGGTAATATAATATAGCAAAGTGTTTAGTATATATACACAATATTTAAAAAAAATCAGTTATAAAAATTAGACAAATGTTTTCATTATTTTTGTAAGTATATGTAAGTGTTCATTAATTCTAACTGTTAATAAAAATTTTAATCCATAAAAAGTTGTAAAAAAATGGTGATATAAAATAATAGCAAATTAAAACAATAGAAAATTAAAATTGTTTAATTCTTTAAACTGTGTGTGTTTTGTTGGTTTAAAACAAAATCAAACTAAAGGGAACCAAACAAAAGTGAATCCGTGGACTTAGTTACCTAAAGAGTGTATTGAGCTGAACCTGACAATAGTGAATGTACCGTGATCATAGTCATAGTTCCTCCTGCGCGCTTGTTCCCTGGCAAGTTTCGCCCTCCTCCTCAGACAGCAGATCACCAGAAGGGCCAGAAGGGGGAAGCCCAGTATGCAGGAGATTATCGGGACGACGACGGTTTCTGGTGATACTAGAACAATACGAAAGGAATTATAAAATTGTTGTATGTTCTTCATAGTACTTTCATTTTACAATGTCGACTATCGCGTTATATAAACAGATGCTATTTTTCAAAATTATAGCTTAACAAGGAATTGAACAACAGAATATTATTATAAAGAAAATTATTACTTTTTCCAAATCTTCAACCTTCAGTTCATTTTATTAATATATCTAATATATAAATATTAGCAGTTCATATTAACTTATTATTCACATTAATTATAAATAAATTTCGAAATGAAATATCGCTCGTTAAAATATAATAATCCTTTATGACGGATCCCGTTCCCAGTTTTTTTTTATCAATCGAAAAATTGACTGTTCTGACTATACTTTCTTTCACCATAAATAATTAAAGAATCTATATCAGAATTTATGTTAAAATTATATATTTTACTCTTGGGTTATGTAAACTTTTTAAACCATAACAACAGGATGTTAAATATGAAATAATATAGTACTCGGTTATACATATAGTCGATTTCTGAACTTGTATAGAAGCATAAGATGATGATACACATGAGAGTAAGAAAAGGGTGATGTATCCATTATAGTACTAAAATTAGAACTGAACATTATAATACACAAAATATATACTTTTTTCAGTATTTGCAAGTTTTCAGTTTTTGTGGAAGGGGAAATCCAGTTACGGACCGAGTGTGGGACTCCTTCCAGTCAGGTGTTACTGGAAGCTCACCCATTAAAACCCTTCCCACTTTACCGGCTTCGACTTTAACATGCTTTGGCTTCTTATCTTGTGTAAATCTAAAATATGATGTCAGGCATTGCCCATAAATCCTTACAACTAATATCACAATAGAGATAACGCCTGGGTTGTAAAAGACCCTGACACTGGAGTCCTACAAACAGCACAATTACATAAATCCTAAACTAAAATAAATAAATAAAACCAGAAATAAATTATTTAAAACTTAAACCTTCAACAAATTAAAACCTAAATCTAATATTACAAAAAGACGGCACCTAACAACAACACGAAACAACTTTTAGCACCGAAGTTGTAAATGGATTTGGGTACCACAGACAACAAAACAGACGACACGAAGAATAAATTGTAATAAATTAATACAAAATAAAACGTCAAAAACCTTATAGTCGCTTTAAAATATCTATTTCATGTAGGAAGTTTATAAGTTTCTCTACGCACTACTTTTCATTGTTTAAAATGTTCGCCACATCTCCACCCAGCCTCAGCGTTGAATTGCGTAGGCTGAACATTACAATAAGACATGCTTCACTGTTAAACGGTCGTGACAAAACTGATAAATTGCTTCTTTGTCACCGGCAAGGAGGTATAATGAGGTCATGTTAGTATGTCCTATGCGTAGACGATATAGGGCGACCTCTTTCCTCCTTGTAAGTTTCACCGGTGACTTCCAGGGTGTCACGGAGAGCTTGACTAATTGTAGCTCTCGGAGCGGTTCCAACTCATTATCCTCTATTATTTTGAACTTAATGTATTGTTTGACGTCATCTGGCCTAACTGGAATTCCATTCTCGGTCTCCGCTTCTGTTTCCTGACGGGCAGCTTCGTCGGCCAGCTCATTTCCTTCAATACCTACATGTCCCGTAGTCCGGATGAAAACTATCGTCTTTCGCATCCGGGACACTTCAAATATCGAAGATTTTATGAGCTGGACCAGCGGATCGACCGAGTACAGCGACGTCAAACTTTGGATAGCACTTAAGGAGTCGGAATCCTAATATGCCGTGGTGGTGGTCATAAATAATATATCTAAGAGCTAGATAAATAGCATACATTTCCGCCATGTACACACTGGCCGATTCTTGCAGTGACCACGAATACGATGTCCCATCGACAACGATAGAACAACCTACTCCGTGGTCAATACTTGAGACGTCCGTGTACACGCATAGGGAGTCAGGGTATTCTGCGACAATATCATAAAATTTGCCTTTAAGAATATTATGGCTAATATAGACAGTTTTATATGAGGTCAGATCCAATCGACACTCCACACTTGGCAACAACCAAGGTGGAATCTCAAGGAATCCGACCTCGATTACCCGTGGGAGACTAATATTTAGACTCCCCATAAGCTCTTTTACTCGGACGTACACCGGCCTACTGATGGTAGGTTTTTTTGCGTATTTTCTCTAATGCTCAGTTACCGTGATAAAATGTCGGCGGTTTAAATGTCCCTTCCTCGCAGGCATTTCCGCCGCGTACTGTAGTACGTAGCGGTTGCAGCGTGCATTTAGAGGAAGGAAACCCGACTCGCAGCAGAGACTCGGCGCGGCACTCGTCCGAAGAGCTCCTGTGGCGTATCTAATACCTGCTGGTGAATGTCGTCTAGGGGTTTCAATCAGGACTTCCTTGCTGAAACGTAAACTGTGCAGACTTAGTCCACCTTGGATAAAACCAATGCGTTATATAGCCGCAACAGTACTTCTCTTCGGGCTCCCCAGTTGATATTGGCAATGCATTTAATGATGTTTAAACCTTTTTATGACCGCTCGACCAGTTCCTCGACATGGGCTCGATAGGAAAGACCACTATCGAGCCTAAGCCCCAGAAACCGGATACTATCCACTAATTGTATTCTCGTGCCCTGTAAAGACAGCACGGGGTCACGGTAGCCGGAGTCGACAAAAATGTATACAAGATGTTTTCGTCTCTGAGAAACGAAAACCTCTAGACTCCGCGTTGCTATTCACTTCGTCGATGACAGCCTGTAGTTTGCGAGTATCGGCAGGGATGGTATCTCCTGTCATTTATACTACCAAATCATCGATATACACGCATTTTTGACCGGGGATTTAACAGATTTTGCTATTTCGTTGACCGTGATTGCGAATTGGGTTACACTCATGGCTGAACCTTGGGGAATACCGTTCTGCAACACAAAAGGTGCGGATTCGGTTTCCGCAATTTTGACACTAAACGATCGACCTGTCATAAATAATTTAATAAAAAGTGGCCCCTTAGTCCCCACTCATGCTCCATGTTATATTGTACGCCTTCTCTCGATCGAAAAACAACACTACGAGGTGTTTTCTCTCTAGGAAGGTATCCTAGATGGAGTTCTCAAGTAAACTAATTGGTCGATCGTGCTGTGGAATTTCCTAAATCCAGCCTGGTATTTCGTTAGACCATTCCTTTCTAGCATCCATAACAAGCGATTGTTGACCATCCTCATCAATGTCTTCCCATAGCTAGTTAATGAGATGTGCCGGTAGCTATTAACATTTGTTGGGTCCTTACCTAACTTTAGAAGTGACAAAATCATGACTTCCTTCCACTGATCAGGGTAGACGCCCTTAACCCATATCAGATTAAATACGTCCAGCAAATATTCCCTCATGGAGGAGGAAATTTGTCGGACAATCTGATATTCCACATCAGATTGTTATCAGGCCCCGGAGCCTTGGAAGAACCCGTAATCCTAAGTGCCTCTTATAATTTATTTATAGAAAACAGAACGTTATAAGGTAAGGACTCCAACGAGGAGAAATTGAGAGAGACTTCTAAATTCTCTTTGTTTCCCAGGAAAGTAATGTTATAATTACGAGAGCTACTTGCAGAATGGAACTGAGACGCTATGGCGTCCGCCATTTCTGCCGTCTTCGTAACATCAACACCGTTTACTTTCAAGATAGATGCTATAGCCACATCTCTCTGATAGGTGTGGTCGACACATAGCTTGCCTATGATAGCTATTTTCATTCAAGAATGGCGCGACAAGCAAATGCTCGCCGCTTCTTGAAGGCTATCAGATTTTCCCGGGTAGGTGATCGTTTACATTTTTTTAGAGCTTTATTATTCTCCTCTATGGCCACCTTTATTTCCTGGCTCCACCACGGAACAGGAGGGCTTTCTCCCGCCAGATTTCTTTCTGTAAATTCCTGTACGGCCGTCTCGACATTATCTGATATTACTGATGGGCGTGTTAAACTGGCTTGGAAACCAAGCCAGTCTGCTTTGTCGAGATCCTATCGACGGGGGACTAAATGTCTTACCCGTTTTACGATGGTTTTAATCATTATAGGAAAATGATCACTGGCGTATAGGTTGTTAAGAGTTTTTCATTCAAAATTGGGTACTATTCTTGGAAAGGAAAAAGACAGCAGAGAAATCCTCACTTCTCGCACATAAATGAGTATGGGATCTCGTGTTAAGGAGGACTACGTCACACTACTGAAAAACCTCTGAGCTGAAACCTAGTATCACAGTAATATCACCTAAAAACATAACATAAAATGAATCGAACACAATGGATAAAACAGCTTAATAAATATGAATAAATTACCAAATACAGTGACAACACAGTGAACAGATTAAGCATGTAGGCTTAAAAAGTGGAGTTATATCCACTCCCTTGGCACACCTTTCTTCGAGCCAAGCTTCCTTTTCGGCACTCTTTTCTTTTCGACCGACCCATCGTCGGTTATAACCTCTCCGGCTGTAAATTCCTCTGAGGAGGAAAGAGCGGCATCAGTGGCCCCTCTTTTGTTGTCGGAGTACTGTGGACTCGCTGCTGAAGTTGCAGCCGCTGCCACCAAGATTCTTTCCACAGCTTGAGACAATGTCCCCTGCTGTAGAAAGCTCTTGGTTGCCAAAGTAGCACCCCGCTGTATGACAGCTTGGGCTACCTCAACAACCTCCTGCTGTTTGACCGTTTGGGGAGTCGTAGAGGCGTGACTGCTTGGGGCGATTTAGCGCCCTAATGGCGGCTCCTCACTGTCTTTTGCCCGTAGGCCGTTGCACATAGGCCGGGTCTGCGGGCGGTGGAGGCATTTTGTTTGCTTTCCTCTGTGCGTCACGCATTTGTGTCTTTACGACTTGCTCCACTGTATCTTTTATTTGAGGAAGTAGCTGTTTAAGTAGATACTCTGCCAGTGTAACTTCTGTAGCCGCTGCCTGGAAATACGAGACTCCCGTAATAGGCAAAAATTGAACAACCCTTTTCTTTGCTTCGAAATACGTTAATTTCTCTTTTATTTTCAATTCCTGGATCGCTACTTCCTCTTTGTATTTTGGGCAGTCACGGGAAAGAGCCGTGTGCCTCTTTACTTGCAGTAGACCACATCCCTGGAGTAATTCAGAGAGTTGTGTGGAATCACATTAATTTTGGAATCCCTACTTTTTTTGTGCCTAACAGTTTTCTTCGATTGGTCACTAATTGAATAGGAAATGAAAAAATGGTGATGTGTCCATCATGGCACTTTCCCCGGTGAATACGGTCAAATAAGTTTCTGATAGAAAATTTAATAGGGAAGCAAAATGATTAATAGAAAAAAATGATTGTTATCTTTTAAAGTTAAAGCCGAGTATTTAGAAGAATATTGTAATTAAGTGTGTTATTTCTTACCTTACAATAGGTTAAAATCATCCCTCCACACTCTTCTTTATTTTTGCAAACTGGAGGCGTTTGTGAATGATAAGTTGAATTTGACGGCACTTTGACGTTTTATTTGTCATTAAAATAATTATTTCAATAATTAAAATCTCTAAGGGAATCTATCAGATAAATGCTTATAAAATGAAAACCAGAGGTCCTACAATAAAAGTTTTATAACAGAAATTATTTATTTTCCAAGATCTAAAACTTTTATTTGAAACATTTTTCTATCCGAATTAAAAAATGAAAAATTGCTAAGAGTAAAGTTGCACTTAATGAGTTTTGATTCTAACCAAAAGCTTTTCAGATCATTCCACTGTTATATAAAGCTTAGATATAAAGTTTGGGCTTAATCCATTTAGCCGTTTAGGTGCTATCGCGGAAACACACAGACACACAGACACACAGACACACACACAGACACACACACAGACATTTTTCAAAACTCGATGGAATGGACTCAGGGGACCTCAAAACGTGCACATTTGTTGAAATTGGCGGTTCGAAAATTTTCACCATCACAATACTTTCCCTTGGACAGGGGTCCGGGGAAAGTAAAAAATGAGTAAGTAGGCAGAGATGCAATAGGGGAAAATGTAGATGTGGTATTGCTGGTGAAATAGAGAAAATTGAACGAGATATTACAAAGATTTTTGAAGAATATTTATAAGCGAGGTTTATTAGTTGTGATAATTTGTAGGTGTATGTTGTACCCTCTAAGAGTACGTAGTTGTAACGACTTTGAAAAAAAAAAAACACGTGGTTTAAAAAGTTGCTTCTATATTGACCGAACTGCACAAGCTTTAGAATGGTAATAATAATATTTACAAAAGTTTATACACAGAAAATAAGATTTCGTAGAGGGTATGGAGACGATGAAATCCTTTTTCACCCCTTTTTGAGCCCTCGAAGGGCGTTCACCATTCAGCAACTCCAAGCTGGTCGTTTCTTCCTGGAAAACGGCCATTCCCCTGGAGCGGACTTGGATGCGTATTATAGCCCTAGTGCGATAATAAACCCATTAGGGTCGAACGATGTAATGCCGAAAACGGTTTCGGAACGCAGGTAGTGATTTTGTTAAAAGTAACTCGCCTAAACCGAACATTAGTAATTATATACAAAACTAAGCAAATCCAATTTAGGAAAAATAGAAGAGAATAAAAAATGAAATGTTCAGACGGAAGGTTCAAGCGAATAACAGCGTAAATGAAGCCTTGTATGTGGTAAATGAGAGAAAACGATGAAATGCAACTGTAGGTCGTATATTATAAAACAAGTTTAATGTAGGGTGGAGATGCGATTATATAAATTCGTCGAAAGAGAGCAAGTGACGTTGCTGAAGCAGCTACCAGTAATCTAAAAGATAAGAGATAGCTATAAATTTAGTTCAGAAAACATAGAGAACATGAATATATAGAATGGTAATAAAAAGAGTAGCAAGTTAGGGATGACTGTGATTAATTGGGTAGCGAAAGGTTCTCAAACAAGATATGGGGAACATTTGTAGAGGTAGAAAAAAATGCACGGAGAATGGAGAGGAGAAAAATGTACGAAGGAATAAGTGTGTTTTAGAGTACAGAAAATTAGGAGTTGAAAAAAGAAGGGGCGCGAGAGTGTGGATGAAGGAAAAATGGAAGAAAGTGGAAAGGCAGATACAACAAGAGGCACTTAAGAGAAGTATTTACAAACCGCTATAAAAAAGATGACAGATAACGGTAAGGTACCTAAGAAATAGTGGATTGAGCCAGTAGATATGGTAGCTCTAGCTAGAGCTAAGTAAGGGACATTTGAAAGAGCAATGACGACATGGTAGGTGTGTGTTATGCGGGAGCGGAATGCAAGCAAATGCAGGATGGTGCACGACTGATGTGAAGTCCAATATTTCACTTATTTAGAAATCTACAATATAATGTTATTTTCATAATTTAAAGAGTTATCTTTATATTTTAAGATTAGTTTATATACCAGGTGTCTAATAATAACACAGTTTTCATAACGATTTTAGATTCTACGATTAAAAAATAATCATTTTTGATATATGCCCATTTTTGATATTTCAAATTTAATAAACAATTAAATGTTAAAATCGATGGATTGTCGAGAATAAAATCTCGACAATCCGTCGATTGTCAAAACGAATTCAAAAACGGAAAACGAATTCAATTGTCTGTTAATGCTATGTAATTGGAAAAATGCTTAGTAATCAGTTTTTTTTTTCAGTTTTTTTAGAGAAAATGCTTTGTATTTTACAAGCATCATAAACTATCGATTCACTCTTGAATATACTTTTAGGATTGTATCAATAAATGTCAGTCTAAAAATATGAATTGTATATGCTTCAATCTTACCGTACTTAAATTTAATTAAAAATATGTATACAGGGTCCTGCATCACAACTCCCGTCTTCGATAGCTCAGTTACTAATTAAGTACGGACTTTGAAATTTTGGAAACATTACTTGGGTCCTAGGACGTACTTCAGGAAAATATCTTTGATTACACAGGGTCTCCCAAAAAGAAGTTACGGTATAATGATTTATTTTTTTAATTGCGTGATATACATTTTATTCATTACTTAGGTGCCTTCTATGATTATCCATATACCCCTAACATTTTATTGAAATCGGTTCAGAAATATCATCAGAAAAAAATAAAAACTAAAAAAATAGTTTTGTAGACAAAATGAAATAGAATCCTGTGAATAAAAATATACAAGGTACTTGTTAAATAAGGTCTAACAATATTTTGAATTAATTTCTCACTTATCCCGTGGTGAAACATATTTAATTAATAAACTTTGATTAAATCACTTGGTTTGTTTCACTGATTTTTAATTTTTACTCCGACTAGTTTCGACCTTAGGTCATTCTCAGGGAGATATGTACAAAATTTACATTTGTGTCGATATTTATACAAATTTTACAGATAATTTCAGGTAATAAGGGCCGTCGCGATGGGGGGTCAGAGAATATAAAAAAATGTTTTAAAGGGTATGAATTTAATGTTATATTGACGAATCCAATTAATTTACACAAACTGCTAGTACATAATAAATCAGAAATTGACAAATTGGAAACAAGTGGTGTATACGAAATCAAGTGCGGAGATTGTGATTGTGTTTACATAGGACAAACAGGAAGAACATTTAAAATCAGATTAAGTGAACATAAACAATCAATTATAAATAATAAAATTTCCACTGGACTTTTACAACATTGTATAGATAATAATCATTTTTTCAATAACAGTGATTTAAATATTTTATATTCAGGTAATCAGAGACGTGACTTGAATCTCCGAGAGGGATTAGAAATAAACAGAGCAATAAAAAATGGATAAACTACGGTCAATAATGTCGAAGACATTTGACACTCCCCCATCGCGATGGCCCTTATTTCCTGAAATTATCTGTAAAATTTGTATAAATATCGACACAAATGTAAATTTTGTACATTTCTCCCTGAGAATGACCTAAGGTCGAAACTAGTCGGAGTAAAAATAAAACATCAGTGAAACAAACCAATTGTTTTAATCAAAGTTTATTATTAAGGTCTAACAAACCTAATAGTCAAATATTGTATACTTTTTTCTCATTTATCACTTGGTAAAACACATTTAATAACCTTTTGTTATTATGAAATCACTTGGTTTTGTTTTACTAAAATTTTGTTATATTTTCGACTAGTTTCGGCTAGATGCCATTTTCAAGAATGAATATATAAATGGATTTACAAACTATTATATACAAATTGGTTTTTATGATTATTTCGTCAGGTAATAAGGGCGCTTAATATCGGGGTATTCCATAGGTCTTCGTTGTCATTTACTATGTTTTTCCCGCTTTTAATAATCATAAAAACCAATTTGTATATAATAGTTTGTAAATCCATTTATATATTCATTCTTGAAAATGGCATCTAGCCGAAACTAGTCGAAAATATAACAAAATTTTAGTAAAACAAAACCAAGTAATTTCATTATAACAAACGGTTATTAAATATGTTTTACCAAGTGATAAATGAGAAAAAAGTATACAATATATTAAATGCTAGTACAGCAAACCTCATTACAATGTATAAATGGAATTTAGTAAAATATGAAAGAGCGAACAACCATATCATTTATAACAAAATCTGCATCAAAGAAAAATTAAAACCAAAGTACATAATAATTCAATGCAACCACAAGTCAATAGAAGTAAAACGTACATTAGAAGCGGCATATCTCTTGTGGTCTAAGTTGGAATTAAAGAAATGGTACAAACAACGGGATACCCTATCACAACTCCGGAAATTATTACATACAAGGCTGATAATCCATCTACACTCACTCGAATTTGATGTGATCGATAGTAAACTAAGAGAAGAAGCGAAGCAGTCCTCCTATGAACATTTCGTGAAACAAAAAAGAAAAATAAGTGATTTACGGAGAAATAAAGTGAGAAGTGAAAATAGTGATAATAGTGAACAACATAAAGAGATAAAAAACAATGAGGGTAGGCAAAGTCATGTCAAGTTCTTTCCTAGATTATTAAATCTCACTGACACACAATTCAACAATTCCGAATTAAATTTATTAGAAAAGGGTTTAAAATATAATCCACACATTAACAACAAAGTAAATTTAGAGACAGCAGGTTAGATTCAGAAATTATTTGTAACAGAAATTACATGGACGAAGAAAAAAACAATTTTAAAAAATAAAACCGCAAAATTAATTAAACATCACAAATCAAACTACAAAAATAGAAAAATAGCATGTAACACAGATAAAAAGACTATAACAAGCATAAATAATAAATTAATAAAAACTAATTTAATATTGTGTAAATCAGACAAAGGTAACACCATAACCATTCTAAATAAATTGGATTACATAGAAAAAACAGAAGAATTACTAAACTCAAACACATTTAAAATTATAAAAACTGATCCAACCAATAAATACCAAATACTATGTAAAAAAGTTCTTAAAAGTGCCGTACATCTAATATCAGAACGTGATAGATACAGATTATCAATAATGAATCCGAAAGCACCGATCTTATACGGATTACCTAAAATACATAAAGAAAATTATCCCATGCGACCCGTTGTTTCTTACTTGTATGCTCCGACGTATAAATTATGCAAATTTCTAAATAGTATCATCCCTTCTTTTTTAAACTTTAAACCAAATTGTATGCTTTAACAATAGAACTAATAGAAAAACTAAATAATCTATATATATATATATATAAATCTTTATTGGCAGATTATTTTTAACAAAGTAATAATAATAAATGAATACAATAAATAACTAACATAAAAATAAATTCTTCTGCCAATTGGCTATCGACCGTTGGTCTTTCCGCCTGATTTTGTAGGCGTCTGTCCTTGTCAGTTGCTGTGTCAAAAAGGTTTTGATCGCTAATGTCGTCCATTGTCTTGTAAATTGAATCTACTCGTCGCGATCACTAAAGTCATGAAATGATGAAATCATGAATGGTGATGGTGAAACGTTTACGTTTGGGAGTGATATTTTGGTTTCGGGGAATGCACAAAGGGTGTAGGAGATTGTAATTGATAGGGTTTGAGGCAAATTTTTCGGCTAAACGGGCTAGGCGGGTTTCGATATGGGTGACTTTTGTTAGTTCGTAAAGGAGAGGGTTGGAGGGGTTGTGTAGTGAGTTTTGGGGGTGTCGGATTTTGGTCAGCACTCTAAGGGCAGATCTTTCTGTGACTTGTATGTTTTTAAGCGTGGTAGGGTGGGGGTTGTGGAAGATGATTGCGGCATAGTCAAGTAAGGGGCGGCATATGACCTTGTATATGTGTACGGCTGTTTTTGTACCGATGCCTTGTTGTTTGAAGGTCAGACTTCTAAAGTGAGCCGCCCGATTCTTGACTTTCGCTTTGAGGATTTTGGAGTGGGCTTTGAAGGTGAACTTCGGGTCAAGATGAATTCCTAGGTATTTGCAAGTGGTTGAAGGAAGGATAACTTGGTTATTTATGGAAATTGAGAATGGGGAGTTGTTTGGTCGGTGAAAAGGGATCAGGAGCTGGGATTTATGGAAATTCGCCATTTCGCAAACCATGTTTGGATAGTGTCAATAAGACCCTGTAGAGTGTTGAGGGCTTTTGGTAGTGAGGGAGCATGTGCAATTAAAGCAGTGTCGTCGGCATACAGGAGAGGGTAAGCAGATGTATTTAAATAGTTAGGATCGGGGTTGTAGATATCATGAACAAGGAGGTTATAAAGAAATGGTGATAGAGGGGATCCTTGAGGAAAGCCTTGTTCAGGAGTAAAGGAGCTGGAAAAGGTATTGCGTATCTTAACTTGTAGGGATCTGTTGTGAAGGAAACTGTCTAAGAGGTTGATTAGGTGTGGAGGTATGTTAAGGGAGTTGCACTTGAACAGCAATCCCCGGTGCCAAACGGAATCAAACGCTTTTTGGATGTCAAGGAATAATATGGCAGATTTACGACCTTCGAGGCTTGCTGTTTGACAGTTGGACGTGAGGATAGATAAAGGTAGAGTTGTGGAGCGGTGTTCAAGAAATCCAAACTGGTAGGGAGGGATAAGGTCAGCTACGCAGGACATGAGTTTATTTTTAATAATGGTTTCGAACAATTTTCCGAGGACTGGGAGAAGGGTGATGGGGCGATAATTGCTGGGATCTAGTGTGTTATTTCCGGGTTTAGGTATTATACCTCGCTTCCACTCCAACGGCAAAACCTGGGTGGAGTATATGTGATTAAATATTTTTAGAATGTAGGTGTGAATGTTTGTTGGGAGGGATTTGAGGATGAGCCTAGGAATGTTGTCATAACCAGGTGCAATGTTTTTGCCCTTTTTGAGGTTTTCAAAATATTCTTCCTCCTTTATAGCGTCATTTTGGGGAATAGGTGTTTGGGTGGTTTTAAAAGACATATACCAGGAGTTTACATTATCAAGGAATTCATTGTCATAGTCTGTGTGGTTTGTCATTGTATACGAGTGTTTGAAGTAAGTTGCAAAGATGTTAGTAATGTCAATATCGTCCGTCACTGTATTTTTTGTCATAGGGTCAGTGATCTTTTGGATAAAATCGCTTTTCCGGTACTTACTGAGTTTTTTAATCTCATTCCAGTAATGTTTACCATGCAGGTCGTTTATTTGTTCACACGTTTTTATCCAAAGATCACTTTTATACTGTGTAATCATGGTATGTATGTCCTTATTTAGTCTGTTGAATTTTTGTTTAAGTGTCTTATCATCAGTCTGTCTGAAGTCTCTGTATAGTTGTCTTTTGTATTTTATTAAATGGAGAAAGTATTTAGGAAGGGGATATTTGTAGGGCTTTTTGGCTATGGTTGGTGTGTTTTGTTGGATTGCTTTAGATAAGGTTTCTAGGAAAAGGGAAATCATGGTAGGGTTAATGGATTGATTTTCGGAGATAAATTTAGTCATTGCGTCGGTCACTTTCGTAATGTCACAGTTTTTGTAGTTTAATATAGTCTTGGGAACAGATGGAAGAGGGGAGCAAACATTAAGGGAGAATTGGATGGACATGTGGTCTGAACATAAATCAGGGACGAGGGTGACATTATCTATAAAGTGTTCTATGTTGCTTGTACAAAGAAGGATATCGGGAGTGGTCGATTGATTGTTTGACATGATGAATGTGGGACTGGTGTGGATACGAACAAAGTTGGAGTTTGCTATAAAGGAGGAGAGTTGTTTGGATTTTGTTTTATTCACGTTAAAATCAACGATTACGACAACATGGTCAAAAAGGGATGCCTTTGTAAGGATTGTATCTTCGATGGAAGATGAGTTGTGGATATATACTAGGAAAATGTGAAGTGTGAATTGAGGCAGCTCAATGGTGCAGTGCAGACATTTATTCATAACGTTGTTTATTTTAGGTGGATTTGATTTCAATAATTTTATTTCTGGTCTGGCTGCCACCACTGAGCCACCTCGTTGGTTTTGTAGGGGAGTCGAGGAAGGAATTTGGATGTAAGACCAATTATTAAATGTAAAGGAGTTTTTCGTTTTCGTTTCCACCAACATAATGACATCGATGGGATTGTTGGTGAGGTAATTGGAAACTAGATGGGATCTTAAGGAAAGGGAGTTGATATTGCCATTTAGAAAATTATACACCGCCATTGTTACTATTTAGGTGTGAAATTCGGGTTTGGATGCCGGATACGGGTTCTACGGGAGGGATGACATTTGGGGATTCAAGATCAAACATAACAACGAACATCTTGTTGCCCGAGAAATTGACATGAGTATCTACATTAAATGAAGCGATGAAACGGGCTATTAGTTTTTTTATGAGTGCGTCTTTGTCTGTCACCGTCGGTTCGTTAATCTTTGTCGTGTAGATGTCGATAATGTAATCATGAACGGTGATTGGGTTATGAATACGTGCGTTTTTTGTCAGGTCCTTGTCAATTTTCGATGTTTTTTTGTTCTGGTTTATAATTTTCACGTTCGGGATACCCTCAATAGGTTCGAGCGGTCTCTTGGAGCATTTCATTGACTATGCACCATGGTCAGTTTCTCCGCAACCCTTGCATTTGATGGGCAATTCAGTGCTACACGTTGATGTGGGATGTTGTCCTGCACATTTGGCACATGTTATATTTTCGGTGCAGTTGCTGGTGACGTGGTCGTACTTGTTGCATCGGTTGCATGGTAGGGGGAGTGGCGATGGTGGTTTACTCTCAATTACAGTATAGACATTGCACATAAATCTAAATTGTTCGTTTAGTAAAGGACTCTAAAGATGGGGTGATTACTCTAATCATACGCGTGACATGGTCATCCTTCTTGGCGATAATACGGCGACAATAACGGTGCGTTATTCCTAGTGCGTGCAGACGCGCACTGATGATGAGGTCCCCGATCTCCGGCTCCACTCCTTTGATAATGCAAGAATAGGAGGGCGCCGGCGCGCTGCGCTGAGTTGCTGCGGCCGTATTAGCTTGAGCGTGTGGAGGGGTGGCTGAGTGGAGTGAACGAAATTCGTGAATAATGCGCTCCGCTTGCAATGATTTTAACGCCTTTTCCAGGTTGCATTGTCTTTCATTGGATTTTAATAAGAAGCCAGAATGTGTCTTAATTAATAACGCATTGTTATCAAAATTGCGTTAATTCCATAACATGGCGAATTGGAAGCGTATGAGGTCGTTGATTGTAGTGAATGTGTATGTGTTGATGTATTGGTCGTGGTTGTGTTTTTTGTTGAGTGGTAACGATGTTTGTTGAGTTTGTGTCGGATGTGCTGTACTTGTTGATGGCTGTGATTGTGTGAGTCTGATTTGTGATTGAGATGCTTGTGTGGTGTATGTAGGGTTTTGTTTTTGTGATTGTTGGCTATGTTGTGTTGTTATCTGTTTAAGTACTGTTTGCAGGAGTTTGTTTGTGGTTTTCGGTATGTTACCTGCTATGTTTGCCCGTTTTGCGGTGGGGTATTTTGCCGGCCGGCCACGTTTTTTGGTTTTGACATCCTGGAACTCAGATGTGTCCATGTCGTTTGTATAGATTGCTTGGTTTTTCGCTTTGTAAGAATGCTCGCACGTCTGACCTCTACGAAGTCTGGATCGCGAATGAATAATCTATCAATCCCACATAATGCCAAACTAATTTCCTTTGACGTTAAAAGTCTATTTACTTCAATACCGACGAAAGAACTAAACATTATAATACAATCACAAATCAATAACTCAAATAAGCCAAAACAGGAAAAAATCGAACTAAAATCACTATTAGATATTTGCATTGACCAATGTTATTTTGAATTTAACAATAAATTCTACACACAGACGGATGGTTTACCTATGGAATCACCTCTATCCCCTTTATTGTCTGTTATTTATATGGACCATTTTGAAAATAATTTATTAGATAAAATTGAGAGTAAACATGTCTACTTTTAGGCAAGGTATGTGGATGACGTATTCTGTATATGGAATGGGACAAATAGACAATTGGAAATATTCACTAATTTTATAAATAGTATAAATATAAATATACAATTTACCGTAGAACTAGAAACAAATAAATGCCTTAACTTTTTAGACGTAACTTTTTCCAGAACTGAACAATATACCTTATCGTACAAAATATATAGAAAACCGACATATACAGATACCATTATACCAGAATGCTTAAATACACACAATAAAGTTAAAAACAGCACTTTTCATTCTCTCCTCAATAGATTATTAAACATACCGATGAGTAAATTAGATTTCGACACGGAGCTGAACACTATAAAATTAATCGCTACAAACAATGGTTACCCACAAAATTTAATTAGTAATATGTTAATGAAAAAAACAGAAAGAAAAACTATCTAAATACTTTTACAGTGTAAAAAACGAAGAAATAGTCAAGTGGAACAAATTAGAATATATAAAACTCTTATCTTTTCAAATTAAAAACTTACTTAATGGAAAGAACAACAACATAACATTGACGAACTCAATAAATCTAAGTAAATTATTAGTGAATAATTAAATAAGGCCCGAAAACAATAATTTTAGTAAAAGTGGTGTTTATGAGATTAACTGTGATGACTGTGATGCAATATACATAGGACAAACCGGACGATCTTTTGATACAAGAATAAAAGAACATAAAAAAGACATAAAAAATAAGAAACAATCCACTGGATTTTCAAAACATTGCATCACTCATGAACACCATTTTTCCTCAAATAATGTAAAAATAAAATTTGCAGGTAATAACGGATTAACTCTGAATTATCGGGAGGCGTTAGAAATCACAAAAGCTATAAAAGCGGGAAAAAACATAGTAAATGTCAACGAAGATTTATGGAATTCCCCGATATTAAGCGCCCTTATTACCTGACGAAATAATCATAAAAACCAATTTGTATATAATAGTTTGTAAATCCATTTATATATTCATTCTTGAAAATGGCATCTAGCCGAAATTAGTCGAAAATATAACAAAATTTTAGTAAAACAAAACCAAGTGATTTCATTATAACAAACGGTTACTAATAGTCAAATTTCATTCATATGAATTATACAGTGTGTCCATAATTTAATGTCAAACTTTTTAAATATGAATGTACTCTGTTTTTCTTATTTTAAATTGGAACTCACGTATACTTTTACATTATCCTATGCAGAATTAAAAAATTAACATTTTTATTCCTATCAACCCTACCTCAAATCTTAATATATTTAAAAGTTATTTATAAAAAACTGGTTTTCTCAGCTATTTCAAAAGCCACTTCTTTAATGAATGCGAATCGAAAGTTGCTTTGAAAAACATTTTGACATTGTAAACGTTGTAAACATCAACTGTCAAAATGACATGAGTCTTTGTTAGCTTTAGTAATATTAAATCTATAAATAATTGTTTGCTTAAGCATTATGAAAAGCTTAAGTAAACAATTATTTATACAATATTTTTTGACAACGAATTCAATCGAGATAATCTTATACCTCCAACTACACAAGAAAATATGCAGTAAACAATCAAAGACGTATGTCAAAATATTACACCCGACCTATTACAAAGACTGGCAAGGTAATTTCATGTTCTTCTTCATTTGTGTCTCCAAAACAATTCAAGACATGTGAAATATAAGTTCTAGCATGTAATTTATTTTACAAATATTTTTCTTCTCTTCTTTTAATGTTATAACTAAAACTATGTTTTATACAAAGTTTAATACTTTCATAATGTGTGATTTAGACAAAGATATGTGAAACCTTTAAATCTGTCGAAAAAACAGTTTTTACAATAACTTTTAATCTGTTAGGGATTTAGGCGGGATTATTAAGAAGAAAAATGTTTGTCTTTTAATTTTGCAAGGAATGATATAAAAATATACAGGGGTTCTAGTTCAAAATAAGAAAAATAACATAATTTCAAAAAAAAAAAAAATGGACACTGTATAATTCATATCAATCGAATTTGACTATTAGGTTTGTTAAACTTTATTTAACAATTACACTGTATAATTTTATTCGCAAGATGCTATTTTATTTTAACTATTTAAAAAAAAACAATGGCATAAAATATTTTTTTTTGTTGGTATTACTAAACCGATTTCAATAAAATTTTACGGGTATGTAGGTAATCATAAATTGCACCTAAATAGTGAATAAAATGTATATCAAGTAATTTAAAAAAAAATCATCATACTGTACTATTTTTTTTTTGGGATACCCTGTATAAACAAAAATATTTTGCTAAATTACGTCCTCGGACCCAAGTAATGTTTTCAAAATATCAAAGTCCTAACTTAGTTAGTAACTGAGCTATAAAAGACGGTATCCGTGGTACAGGACCCTGTATGTTTTTCATCCTGTATTTACAAAAAAACGTGTTATTCGTAATTGGTAGAATACGTAGTATTCTATTGTTTATTGAGCATTTTTACAGTCACATTTCTTTAACAGAAACATTTTCAATCGTGTAATATATGGCGCCAATCATAATACGAGATGATTTATTTTAAATGCTTTTGTAGTTAGTTGTTGAATTTTGCATTAATTAAATTACAAATTACAAAAATATAAGCTCAGTAGATAATACACAAAATATTTGTTTAGATATTCTTTCAAAAAATAAATAAATAAATAAATAAACATAGATTATATCGCAACAGCTAATAATGGTAATGTATGTAATAAACACTGTTTAAGTAATTACAAAAGACAATTAACATGTCAAGGATGATTTGTTGTAATGCTCAAACCGCACTTAGAAAAATTAAAGCATTCAAGAAGATGAAAATTGATTTCTGCAGAGACCGAAACACCAGAGGGAGCATTTCAAGCGTTGGGAAAAACGCTACCACATGTGAGATTCAATTAGGATTAATGAAAAATTGAAAATGAAAAAAAGTATAGAGGAAAAAAAATCACAAAAAAGAGAAAATGGAAATCGCATCGATCGTCCTTTGTTGCACGTACATACATACCTGTGGGGTATATTAATATAGTGGGCCTTTTGTTATGGGGCTGCGCATGGCCGGATGTGATTACGGTGGCCAGGAGGACATCGGATTTACTCGACATGTTTTCTCTCTCTCTAGTTGCGTATTGTATCTTCCGGGATTACTTTTCTTTTCTCCTCCACGAAATCTGTAATTAAAAAAATAATTCATTGCACGGAAAACGACACAAATAGGGAAAAAGTAATTGATACAACTCGTGTGTGGTTGTTATTATGTCTCTTAAGAAATATGATTCTTTTATTAAAAAAAAATATATACAACAATAATAATAATAATAATTTTCATTTAATATATTTTCGTAATAAAAAAAAATTGTATTAATTTTGAAAATTATAGTTGAATAGACTTGGATAGATCAAATAGACAAATCCCAGAACTCGGGTCTGCCTTATTTTAAGTAATTTTATGTTTTGTTTTTTTTTTCATTAAATATTCTTGAATCAAAAATTGTTGCATTATACAACATTATCCGAGTGTCCATTATGCAATTCAATGTCTGGTGGAGTACAGGCTCGAGAAGTAGTTGTTTTTATGTAATAGCTAAAGGGAAAATGTTTGATTAATAATTAATTATTTTCAAGTACTTTTTATTTAATTTATGAATCGTTAATTTCTGTTTCATAATTCAAATTAAAATTTAAATAATTTAAATAATTGCGACCAAGATTATAAACTCTTTTATGTAAGGATATTAATACTTTGAAATAAACTGCTACAGTGGCGATTTCACATGTTATTTGATTCTAACAACGGCTAATCTACTAGACTTGTAAAAATTGAAACTTGAAACTTATACCGTGTGTTGACATAAGAATATACCTAGTATATCGATTTTTTTATGTAAAATCAATTTGTGCATTTTTTTAACAGCTATATATTTTTCTTTGCACGCCCTTTTGATGTCGATTTCCTTGTTTAAACTCTCTCTTAGTCTTTTTTTCTAACCTCTTTCTAAAACATTTATAACAATCAATGTGTCTTCTTCTAAATATCACACAAGCAAGTTCTCTTCTTTAAGTCTTTTACATGAAATTTTATTCTCTTTGTGTCACATCTTTACATTTTTGCTTCAAACTTAAGAATTTTTACATCATTCTTTTGTTCAGAAAACTTCAATATTTATTTTTTTTTTTCAAATGCATTTTTTATTGTTCATGATATTTTTAGTTTAATGTTAATATCAAACATTAAAACTGTTGAATATAAAACGAAAAGATTTGAGGCAGTCCTGATAAATAGTTTTTTTTTTCTAAAACGTTTATAAGAAGAATGCATTTTTACCAGTGTTTCCATTTGAAGAAAGTAATTTTGTATATTCATTGAATTGTTGGGGTGCGAATTTATCCGCAATTCGGAATTGCTCGAGCGAATGGTACCGCCATTATTCTCAATATTATATTATATTATATTATATTATATTATATTATATTATATTATATTATATTATATTATATTATATTATATTATATTATATTATATTATATTATATTATATTATATTATATTATATTATATTATATTATATTATTTTATATTATAAAATAAATTCATTGATTAAATGTAATTTAGAATAAATATATCATAATAATAGTGTTATTTTAATTATTCTTTTGTTATTATAATTATTTCTCTCAAACAGCACTCTTTATCCCATTCCACAAAATTAGACCACAGTCCAAAACCTCTCCAAACTTTCCTTCAACCACATATTCTTCCATCTAAAATCAAAATTCAAAACAGGGCCCGACATTTCAGATTTCTTACGTACACGCAACAAGGTATTTTAATTAAAACCGCCACTTATATAAAAATCTATTTGCCGGCCTCTGTTAGATTACGGTGCTATCCTCTTCATTAAACTCATTCCTTCCACTATGTATCACCTCCAAGTCGACGAAAGATCCTCCCTAAGAATCCTTACCAAACTCAGGCATCCCAACAACCCACTCTACGATCCTTCCAACGAATATCTTTATGAATCCACCCAAGTAACAAAATTGCCAATAATTCTGATCACCTAACCCTTCTTCAAACAATATGTGTTCCCCGTAACTCTAATATCCTTCCTAAATACAAATATCCTACAATCACCATTCATCATTTGCGCAAGTCATTTGCGAAGGAAGAAAAAAAATGGCTCATACAAGAAACAGGTGTGGATCGGATGAAAGAGTATGGAAAGTGTGGTTGGAGAAGAGATATGGTAGATGTATGTTGTGTGGGATTAGTAGGAAGCCATTTATGGCAAAAGTGCATCGGGAATAGACGGATAGAAGAATGTGTAAAAAAATCGTAGAGATCGCGGTTAGATTGGGATGAAAAAAAAAGACGTTGGAGAGTGGGTGGAAATAATATGTATTCAGTTTATTAGTTGTGAGATTATATTATATATTATTATTTCATTTTATTTTATTTAATTTAATTGAAAACAATGCTGCTTTTCTCACGCCGAGTCGATATTGTTTTTTGCTCGGAGCCAATAAATCCGCTCAATGCGCGCGTCCTTCACCGCGATCACTTCCATCCGCGATCTCGTTGAAGACGGTACGTAGAAATTAATTAAAAATTGTTTAACAACTAAGGGCTTGCAGGGCATAGCTGTACTGATGAGGCATGAAATCCCGAAACACGCGTCTACAGATAGCCTTGTAACCATTATTTGTTGTTTCCTTTCGTTAAATAATTTCGACTCAAACCGTTGCAAGTCGCAGCAGTGCTGTTATGCAACAACAAATATCTATTGTGTAATTCAATGTCCGGCGGGGTAAATGCTCGGGAAGTAGTTGTTTCAATGGATGTTTGTAAAAGCTTACAATTTAAGTATTTTTTTTTTTTTGCAGTTGGAAAAAGGGATTGATCGAATTTTATTGATCATTGCCAAAAAAATTTCCTTGTTTAATTTCATTGTGATTTAAATAGCTGCAAATGTGTGAATCATCTTTGTTTCATTTCATTTTATTTAATGAAATGTTTTCGTTCAAATGTTTCACGACATGCAAATTCGGCGAAACACTTATCTTTTATAAATACCCAAAGTATCATATCCAAAGGTAATAGAAAAATGTTTATTAAGAAATGGCTTAAAAATGAAGAATTTAAGACCTGGTTGGAAGAAATTCCGAGCGATCCACATAAATTCAGGTGCAATATTTGCAATGAGAATTGTTTTTGTGGATTGTCACAAGTAGAGCGGCACGGTTCATCAAAGATGCACGTCGAAAATGCTAATAAAATTGTTATTGACGAAAGCGACATTGAAATAGATACTTCTGTTCCATTTGACAGACGTAAAATGGAAGCAGAAGTACAGTATGCTGCTTTAATTGCCGAATTAAATATTCCATATCAATCAGCGGGAAAAATTCTTAACTTTTTTCAAAACATGAGCAAAAATGACTCTAACGTATTGGAAAAAATGTTACTAGGGAAAACAAAAACTGGAAAGGTAATTTCAAATGTTGTTTCGAAGAGCGTCATTAATCGAGTAGTTGAGACAATTCGAAACAATAAATTTTCTGTATTTATTGATGAAACTTCAGATAGATCATATAAAAAGTGGATGACCTTTCTAGTGAAATATGTGGAGTCATCAACTTTAAATACACGAACTGAGTTGGTCGAATTGATCAACATCGATGCAACCAATTGTGACGCTCAACATTTATTGATGGTTTTAAAAGCGAGATGTATAAACATCAAATACCTTTCCAGAACATTGTTGCCTTATCATGTGACAATGCTTCCGTTATGTTAGGAAAGTATGCTTCGTTTAAAACTAAGTTAAATGAATTTTACGGAGGAAAATTAATAACACTACCTTGTCCGTGTCATTCAACAGCTTTGATTGCACGCTCTGTTTGCAATACTGTACCTGTTGAATGTGAAAAGTTGCTTTGAAAAATTCCAACTTTCGTTTACAATTCGTAAAAACGAACAGCAATTTTTCAAGAACTACAGGAATGTTATAATATTTCAACACACAAAATTGCAAAATTTTGTAAGACTCGCTGGCTGTCGCGACTCGAGACTGTAAAAACAATCCTTGCAAATTGGAATATTTTATATTCTTATCTACAAGAGGTTGTGGTTACTGAAAAATGCAGTAAAGCAGAAGGCTTACTCTCTTTAATGGAAAAATCATACATAAAAGCATATTTTCTTTTCTTGAAGTATGTTTTACAGTATTTTAACTCTTTTAATTTATATTTTCAAAGTACGGAGACCAGAATCCATTTAATTTCTCAAAAATCTGTGGAATTATTGAGAAACATTTTGAAACATTTTTTGAAAGAATCGATTTTGCAGTTTATTACTGCAGGTTCATATATAGATTTCGCATCATCGAATAACCAAAAAAAGTTGAATGAAATCGATTGTGGCCTCGAGTGCAATGATTATCTCAATGAGTTACAAATAACTGGAAACATTGAAGTAATTGAAACAGTTAGGCAAACTTGTTTAAAATTTTATATTACTGCGGCAAACGAAATCCGAGATCATTTGCCTATTAATGATAACTTTTTAAACAAATTAAGTGTCTTTAACTGCGAAATTTCTTTAAAGAACGACGAGAGAGAAAATACTTTTAAAGATGTACATTGCTCAGACTATAGGCGGATTTTATAAAATTAGTTTGAAGAATGAATGGACATCTTTGTATGGAGATTTTACATTTTATGAGAAACAAAGCGTAGTGGCGTGTAATTTTGATCAAATGTGGAAATTAATTTTGTCAGTGTCACTGAATTATGAGCATTATTATCAGCTATAAGATCATTGCGAAACTCTAATTCCGATGCCGAAAGAGTATTTTCAGTTCTAACTGCAAACAAGGGGACAGCACTTTCTACTAAAAGTGTTGGCGCTATTTGTAAGATTAATTATAATTTAAAGTCAAGAGGTGAGACATCAACTTCAATGCCAATTGATGAACAGTCTTTGTCTTCTCTTGAATCAAAAAAAATGTACACACATTTTTCTCATTCAAGCGGAAAACAAAAATTCCATTTGCACTGCAAAGATTATTCGGATGATGACGACTCTGAATAAGTTTTTGTCTAAAATTGCGTTTAGCTCGATTTTGATTTATACCTACAACCAACGGATGATACATAGTGGATTAGGCCTCTAGGGGATACCATTATAAAAAAAACGCACTTAATTCTCGACCTCATAGGTAGTGTGGAACTGAGAATATTTTTGTTTGAGTAACACTAAAATTAATTTATTGTGACAATGGATTCAACATAGTATATAAAGAAAAAAAAAATAGATTCAACAATTTACTCTTGTCACTATCGATAATGACTAGTATAACTTGTTGAAACAATTGTCACAATAAATTAATTTTATTGTTATACAAAGTTTAGAGTGTTTTATTTAATTTATTTAATAAACAAAAAATTACAGGATTTTTTTTAGAAAACTGGAAAATGTTAAGAAAATATTTTTTTTATAAAAACGATTAATCTAAAATTCTAACAATGCGATTTCAATGTAAAAGTAATTTAAAAATAATCGGGAAAATGGTACACCCTGTATATTTAATTTTTTAGCTCATAATACATCAAGAAGTACATAAAGTGGAATTTTTTCATTATATTTGCATTATTTTTAAAGTAAAAATTTTTCTGATATGAAAATATCGAAGATCCAACGCAACGTTTCACCGGTTTCGCTCTGCCGATGGAACAATTTGCTGAATAAATGGACAAAAATGCAAATCATCATTAAAACCGAATGCATGTTTATTTACATTGGGAGGATTCATACATACACACGGTTCTCTGTTGATTCTAAAACGTTGTATGAAGAATTAGCGTACGTCCTCTAATCGTGCATTTCACACCGTTTCTCTCTTTCTTTCACGACTACAGCCGATCGTGTAAAAAAACAGTGGTGGGAGTTGTTAACCCGTGCTAAAAATGGAAGCTCTGTTCTCGCTCGCCTTCAAACTCCACCATCAGGAACCTGACTCGGAGTGAAACCCTCTCCATCAGAACTTAGTAAAACATTCAAAATTTCTCCTTTAATGATTTGACATCTTTAATTTTACACTTAGTAAATTTTAATTATTTTACAAAACAAGCTAGTTCTGATGAAAAGTGTGTTTCGTTTGGAGTCGGTGACAAGTAAGAATTTAACTTTATCTTTTTCGTACTTATTCAATTTTCATGAACTTTATATTCAAATATTTAAATTAATTTTAAAGGATTGAATCTTAGTGTTGATAAAATTTCTAACTTGATTTTCTTACTTTGATTTTAACAAAGTATATTTAGCTCATTTACTCGCATAGTTACGTGGGGAAACCTGCGATTGTTTTCTTTTATAAACTTTCCACTTCTACCCTTTTCCCGGGTAAAAACTTGATCTAAGGACTCAGTTTGTCTCGTGGGGTAACCGACGAGCAAGGTGAGATCTTATTTCTCATACCTTTTGTCTGGATAATACCTTGATCTAAGATGCTGGATTTGAGTCCTGTGTTTTGGTCAAGTTAACTCTCGGCATATAGGGACTCAATCTGTCTCGTGGGGTAACCGACGAGCGCAGTGAGTTCTTGTTTCCTTGAATCTTCTTCCCCCCTAATCAAGCAGGCTTTGCGAGTAATTTCCCTTTTTTACTATTCACATACGAACTTAGTACATTTATTTACATTTGATCAACACTAAGACGTTTAAGTTAATTTTAATAAGGTGGTTAGGCTAGCGAGGATTTTCCCAATAAATAATTTCTCAATTTTGTATTACTTCCATGTATCTACAATTACATTTCAAGTGTAATTTTTCTTATTGTATATTTCTTGTAATCGCTTTGAGAGACATTTGACTTCCAGTATTGTTATCTAAATAAAGTACAAACCTTTTCCTCATTTAATGATCTCGACGATTAAGTTGTTATTGAATACTTGTGGTTTATAAAGTATTGTTAATTTTGTATTTGCACATAAAAGACTGAATTTATTTGACTGATTTATTTTTTCTGAATTTATATATTTTGAAATTACATCTTTGGATTTGTTTATTTATTATGTTTACTGAAATCGATTTATTTTGTTGAAGATATTTTTGTTTGTTGAATTTTATTATTCTTTAATAAAACCATTAAACCTTGTTGTGTATTCTTTCCTTTTACCTTGTTCGACCTGAAAGTGAGATAAATTGTATAGCTAAATAAGAAGAATTAAGAACTTTCCTGTGCTATAAAATCCAGGTTTAAAATTAATATTGTTCGTTTTTCTAAGACAAAAAGGATAAAATTCACAGTTCACTGCTCCACCAGCTTGGAGCCGATTTCTTAATCGAATTTCGAACAATTTTCAACAGAGAAATATTTTTAAAATTAGGAGTCAGGAGATAGCTGAATTATTCAAGTATTTTAAAAAATAAGAACAAACTTTTAATTGCATGTTTGCTGTAGTGGTCAAGGCTGATGTAATTTAATTATGTGATATGCTATTTGTATAAATTGTCTAATAATTCATATTTCATTATTTTTAAGTTGTATATTGGTCGTGACTGAATGGTAAAAGTCTAACTAAAAAGGATTACGTTATAATTATTAAATTAAATAACATTTTATTCATCATTGTTTTAAATGTACAAAGATTTTGCTCTCTTGCAGTTTTCTTTAAATATAATATCGAAGCAGGAATTCACAAAGAAATAATTTTCCTATGTAAAATCCCTATGTATAAATAATCGCGTTAACAATCGGTGCATTTCAATGGATTAACTAATGTTATATATAATCATATAGAACAAAAAAATGATTATGATTTGACTATGTTATTTCCACAAAAAGATTTAAAAAAGGAATTTGAAAGCCGATTACTGAACGTCATTTTCTTTAATATATCTTACTTCTTTCTCGTGATAAATATTCAAATATATCAAAAATGGTTGGATTAAGTATAGTAAGGACTATTAGTTTTTGTTACACAATCATATGTAGAATCCAAATTTACAATAAAAATATAGGGTTCTATATAAAATAAGGTCGTTGGTATTGACTTCCGGTATAATATATGTAAGAAATGAATAAAAAAATATTATATTAAAACCGAAAGTGTTACAATCTAGAAAATACTTTCATTAAAAAGAACATACTGGTTTAAATAAATGGTCGACATTTAAATACAATCTATTAATTGGATATACATATACTTTTAATGTGATTTCTCTGTGAAACTATCTGTATATAGAAATTGAAAGACCTCTGATAACTCAGAAAAGACAAACACCATTATGTATTGTTTATATTAAATATTTATATTTTAAAATCATTTTCGACCAAATATTGCAAGCATCTACTTAATATTATTTTCCGAATTTAATAACACGTATTAAACTAACCAAAATACACTGTAATCTCACTTGAAATCCTTTATTTATTTACGTACATTAATTAAATGTATTTACAAACTGGATATAATTAATTAAGCTAGATGGTTTATTGATTCTCTCCATGTGCAGACACATGGGACACGCTGTGTACATGTGTGTTGTGTTTATGCAAATATTGTCTCATCGGATGTTCAAACTCAGAGTTTCACAAACGCAAGAACTGCGGATTGTATTACCTTAACGTTGTATGCGGAGTCGTGAATGTTTTCACGGCACATTTACCATTTTCGACCATTTGCTTTTATTACAAATACGTTTATACAGGGTGAGTTTTTTTCGATGTTCTCTATGGGGATCTCAGAAACTATAAGAGATAGAAAAACGGTTAAATGGGGAAAGAAGTGCAGTTTTATAAGACGAATAAAATGACTCTTTCAAAATATTTGAAAAAGTCAAGGGTAACTAGATATTTTGAAAAAAGTAAAATGTGTCAATTTTTTGAAATCAATATATCTCTATTATTATCATAGATAGAAAAAAACTGTAAAGGACAAAGTTGTAGAAAATTTTACACAGATTAATAACAAAAAATCCAAAAAAAATTTCGCCCTTATTTTGGGAGATATGACACAAACTTACTCTTTTTTTAAATGGAAACAGTAGTTGGCTATGACTTTATTAAAAGGGTTATTTTTTTCCCTTTAATCCGATATAACATATGTCATAGTTATTTTTAAAATAAAATATGTTACAGTCGTTTTTAATTTTACCATACACCAAAAATTAGTTAGCCATGAAAAAGACAAAAGTAAAACAATTGCGATTGCTTATAGCAACGAAATCAATATTTAATGTATTATCTTCCTTTAGATTTGTCAAAAGCAACATAAAGTAAAATAATTCCGAAATTATCAAAATAATAATAGAAGAAAAATTTAAATATTACATAAGATGCTCAAAAAGTCCACCATTATTATTATGGCATAAAGTACATCTTTTTAAAATCGAATTTGTGTTTTTTTTACTTTTCTTCTGTCAATAGAATAAAATGTTTCAAGTACAGCTAGTCTAAGATCCTCCACAGATTGATATGATTGTTCATACACTTTGTTCTTCACATAACCCCACAGAAAAAAAAGTCTAAAACGGTGATACTTCTGAATGTTGGTAAAGATGGCTACCGACGATCGATATATTGATTATAATATTGTTCTGCAGCATCCGCAGCGTTTTTATTACACTGAATGTAACAAACAAGCATATCACGCTTTTCTTCGTTGGAAAAATTCATTATCACTTTAAAAAACTTACAACACGAAAAATATACAAAACAAATTTATCGAAACAAACCAAATATGGAAATGAATTAATGTGTGTTTAGAATAAACAACTGCAATTGTTTTACTTTTGTCTTTTTCATGGCTAACTAATTTTTGGTGTATGATAAAATTAAAAACGACTGTAACTTATTTTATTTTAAAAATAACTATGACATATGTTATATCGGATTAAAGGGAAAAAAATAACCCTTTTAATAAAGTCATAGCCAACTACTGTTTCCATTTAAAAAAAGGTAAGTTTGTGTCATATCTCCCAAAATAAGGGCGAAAAAATTTTTTTGATTTTTTGTTATTAATCTGTGTAAAATTTTCTACAACTTTGTTCTTTACAGTTTTTTTCTATCAATGATAATAATAGAGATATATTGATTTCAAAAAATTGACACATTTTACTTTTTTCAAAATATCTAGTTACCCTTGACTTTTTCAAATATTTTGAAAGTGTCATTTTATTCGTCTTATAAAACTACACTTCTTTCCCCATTTAACCGTTTTTCTATCTCTTATAGTTTCCGAGATCCCCATAGAGAACATCGAAAAAAACTCACCCTGTATATTTATTAAATAATTTTAACCATAATGTAATCAATGAAATATCTTTTTTATGAACACAATGTAAACGAGTAAATCTTAAAAAAATAATTTATGTTCAATTATTACTGTTTTATTATCTTAAACCAATGAACATATTATTAGTAACGATTATGAAACTCTGTTGATAGCTAAGAGATATAATCTCACTTTCATATAAAATACACCACCCATTAAGAATTAGACTACAATTTTGAAAATTCGGTAAAATAATGCTTTATTATCAACTAAGAAACTAAGATGAAAGTTTAATTGAAAAAAAAAAAAAAAAAAAAAATTAACATTTTTTAAGAAAAGCTGATAGTAGGTTGCATCCCCTCATGCAGCTATGCATGCATTAACTCTTCTATTAAGTGGTGGATTTCCTCCGGGGGTATCTCGTTCCATGAAACCTCTAGATGGTGTGGAAGTTCATCCAGATTCTCAGGAAGCCCCAATATGTCCAATCGGCGTCAAGTCCGTGACTGTGCAGGCCAGTGCAAACTCTGCAATCCATCCTGCTCTAGGAACCTTCTCGTAACCACAGCAGTATGGGGTCTTGCATTATCATGTGTGCAACGATCATCATTCACCCATAAATAAAACATTGATTCATCACTAAAGATGATGTCATTCATTGATGAACCCACCCTTATTGTTCTTGACATCATGCAAGTCTGGCTACTTTATAGAGAGGTATTAATGGATGCTGAAGGTATGAATAAAGTCCAAATCGACCTTGTTGTTTAAAGTTGATCGCTGGTAGCCATCCGCCTAAGGAGTCGGTCTTCACGTGCGTTGCTCCTTCAGCCGGGTCTTCCATCAAGACGGGGCCTCTGAATCAGAGCTTCCATATTAAAGACGGGTTAGCAACTCCCACCACCGTTTTTCACACGATCGGCCCAAGTCGGAGCAGCGGTCTGCCGTCTTTGTTTTGAGGACGTTTGTTAATTTTTCATGCATCGTTTTAAAATCAGCTGAATTGCTGAAGACCGCATTAATGAGTGCGTTCTCCCAATGTAAATAAACACTTAATACACTTTTTCGTTTGTATGGTTGATTTTTCTATTTCTCCATTTATTCAGAAATTTCTTCTGCCGACCGGCGAAACGTTGCCTTGAATTGGCCCGGGAAAATTCAAAAGTTATTCATTTCAAAAATTTTATCAATGACAGGTAAAATAATTTTAAAGTTTCCGATTAATTTTAATCTAAACTATAAAAAATTATCTTTCCCAAAAATCCGTGAAAAATATATTGAAACCTTTTTTGAAAGAACCAATTTTGCAGTTCATTACTGTTCATCTACAGGGTGTCTCACCCTAAAAGTATTTGGATTTTCTATTGATAGATTCTAATGCAATTTTCACTGTTTATGTAAACCAATATTCTCTTCTTAATTAATATATTTTTAAGATTTTACCACTTCCGATTTTACCGGAAGTACGTAAAAGCTTTGTTATTTTAAGTGGAACCTTATATTTTTATTGAAAATTTAGATTCTACGTGTTAATTTTTACAAATTTCGTGTAACAGTTTTAGAGATTTTTCAATGATTATGAAAATCATCATTTTTGTAGACAGCATTCTCAAATACTATACTTGAAGATAGAATAAAGTCACAGGAATGAAAATATTCTTATGTAGAAACAGTTTAAAAATATTATTCAGTGTGTCTCAAATTAACAGCAAAGTCTAGTAAATTTAAAACAGGGTGGCGCAATATTGCCATGAAGTCCAATATCTGTTTTTCGCAAAAAAAAAAAACGACAATAAAAGGTACTTATATAATTTCTAGCCACTGTTGATCGTCACATTTTAAAATTCGTTCCATATATACAGAGTGTTCAATAATCATATGATTCCGTTAAAATGATATATGTTTATAATGATTTTCGAGTCTACGTTTTTTTTCAAATAAAATTTATTAGGTCGATTTTTTTATTTTAAAAGTTACAAACAAATGAAAGTTGAAGTCAAAAAATGTTTAACACCTTATATTTCAAACATTAAAAACGAAATAGATATTCTGATAATGCTATACAATATATATACTTAATAATAATATGTATAGTTGTTTTTCTGTTAGAATTTTTTTGTGTACAGGGTAAAGCAATTTGCAAAATTATTTTCTTCTATTTTTACTTAAATGGAACACCCTATATTTGTGTATGCCATTTCAAAATGAAAATGGGGCTTACCATTTTTGAGATATTTAAAATCAAAATGCAAGTACGCAAATTTTTATTATTTAGTTGTTAATGTTATACTTAATAATATTAAGTATTTTATTTTATTTTATTTTAAAATATGTCTAAAATTATATTCAATTTTATTTTCGATTTACTTTTTTGTAGCTAAAATACTCACGATTTACATCAAGTGGGCTACATAGCCAATCAGCGTTAAGCAGAAAATCAGCCAATGGCGATCAAGAGTGATTACCCCCGCCACAGAGGTGACCCATAGGCCTCTTCTATTTTTCTGTCTATAAATAATATAGACAGTCAGAAAGAAAATCAATGGGGTCCGATAGTGCTGACGTCACATATCGCCGCAATTTTAAAAGTGTGGCGTTTCAAAAATTTAAATGACCCTTATTGAATACGTACATAAAGATTACCTAAAACTTTAGAGATAAACTGCGTCATTATTATACATATTTAAGAAATAAACTTTATAATTAAGATAAATTAATCTTATATCTAGTTAATAAGATCAATACTTGAAGAGAAATTCAAGGAAGTAGCGTGAAAAATTAAAATTTCGATTTTTATTGAAACGTATGTCGGACCTTAAAAACACGCATATGTCAGAGAGCCCGTAACATAGAGGTAGTATGGCTAGAGTATATGTTTGTTGACATCTAATTTATTAGGCAAAGAGTAAAGGGAAGATAAATATGTAAGCATGATTATGTCCTTAGTGACCGTATGCTATATATTGAAGTTTTAGTCATCATATTTTATAATTTTTTAAAATATGTGTAAATTTTATCTATGATTCAAGATGATGTATTCTGAATAGAGATTGGCAACACTGATGATTTTTGTAATGGAATTATCAACATTAAAATGATTTCAATAATCGAAAAATCTTTTATCTTTTTAGTACTAACCAAAAGGTCTTCTTAAATAATAATATATTTTAATCAATATATGTGATAAAATAATCGAATCGATATCCAAACAAATAATCGATAGACATTCAACTAAATAATTACTTGAATGTATTAAATTCAAGAAACTCACTTTTTACTTTATTTTATTTTAAATATATTTATAAATAAACTTAAAAATTGACCTTTATATTAAAATACTGAAAAAAAATGTATCAATTATAAATTCAAGTATGTTCGATATTCAGTGGTGTCCCGACTTAACCGCCGGTTAAGTCGAGGCAGAGCAAGCAACACTGGTTAAGGCGAACAATATATTTTTTGAAACCTGTAAAATATTCAGCGATAGGTGTTAAAAATAAATTATATAGTTTTCAAATACCACTGTTTTGATTAAGTGAGTGAGGATCAGTCAAGAAAAAAGACTCGTACTTAAAAAATCACAAAAGTAATTTATTTCCCCCAAAAAAATATATAAATTAAAACAAAACAAAGTTCATATAAAACTTTCGGATTTATAATTGATGAACAACAAACAAAAAGAGCAAAAAAATAACTATTCATTTAAATTTCCAAGAAAATAACAAAGAATAAAGCTAAACAAAAAATCTAATTTCTAACTGTTCGTTCAAAGTAAAGAAAAAAAAACAATGCGTTAATTGAGCCAACGTTTAAAGCGTATATAAAGAACTTGAAGTTAAACAACAAAATGCAAATATTAATAATAAAAAAAAACGTTAATAATTGATTGTGCCAGCTACAGCAACAACAAAAAATGTAATGAAATGATTAGCCGACGTAGGAGTGAGCCATACGAAATTGTCTTGCAATTAACAATACAAAAAATAGCTTAATTTTACAATATTATGTTAAACAAAATTCAAAGCGCGTATTGAGTGCGTCTTAGCAGTGTTGTAAAATTTCCATTAAAATATTCAAGTGAAATATTCGCAAAAAATGAAAGAGAAATAAAAACATTGATACTTAATTTAATTATTGAAAGCGGACTCAAAACATTAACAATTATTGCAATTACAAAGATTCTGAACACGGTTACGCAATCGGTGCGTCAAATTACAAAAGATTAATTACTTACAACGCCAAAAATTGATGAAGAATGCACCGATTGCACCGCACTGCTACAACACTAAGAGCACACTGCCTTCTTAGCGCGTAAATACGCCTCACACCTGGCGATCGCAAAAACAAACGCGTACGCCGAGTGCGCGTTATCAGTAAACATTATTTTAATTCAATTAAATGGGCTGTTTTAAATTCACAATAAAAATACACTTTTAAATATTGGCTCAATATTTTACAAAGTATTAAAATATTCAGTTTAAATATGTGTTTCAAATTTCGAGTCCATAATTCAGTTATTTAGATAAATGTCGAATCTATCAATAATATTCAATTAATAAGTCGAACCCAGATTCACTTAATGATCGATCATATTTTAAAAACATGAAGACAATTGATACCCAACACCCGAAAGGGTCCAATTGATTATATATATAAAGACAATTGATTATGACTAAAATCTTATTAACATAAAATAAACGGTTGAATATTGTAAAAACAAGATTATTTGCTTCCCAATTATTGGAAATTAGTTTGACATTCTTTAAGGAGGAATCAATTTACTGTGAGGTTTTCTTCTGCTTTATTTAGGTTTATTTATATAAACTATATATATATGTATAAAAATATATAATCTTAATCCCTTTTACACTTTCCGATGTCCAGTGATATAAGCTAAGTTAGATTATAAACATTAGTGCAGCATCTATCAAGAAATTCGCCTTAGGTCAGTAGCATGTTTATATATAATTCAAGTCTCTCATGTAAAACATGTAGTTTTTATGTTTTTCCATTGTTCAGAAATGTTAAATGTTATAATAGTCTACGAAACGTTGTAGCCCAACTGGTAAATAAATTGTACTAATTTTAAATTTATTGTAAGAATATTATTTACATTGTCAATATACTTTAACCAATTGAGGAATTTATTTTAAGTAAATGCAGTGCAAAAATGCAATTTCCTTCTTTAGTTTCTATAATTCAAATTATTTTTATACAGCACAGAGGTGGCGCAGAGATCACAGATTGCTCGTATCACTGTTATTATGTTCATATAAATATATTCTTGACAGTGTTGTTCATTATCAAGTATTTTAATTTGTAATCGATGGTCATGACAATGAAATAATGATTTAAATTCATTTATCTACGTATAGCAAAGTATAGAGTTGCACCATCGATTACATATTCTTTATTATAAATTAAGTAGTGTTATTCAGTTTAATGCTTTAATAGAACATTATTCCTTTAATTATTTCTGGAAATAACCATTATAAAGCCAATAACCATAAATTAATTACCAGTTAGGATATAACATTTAATCTACGATTACAACATTTAAACATGATTAAACAATAGTGATAACATAAATACTTACAGAATTTAAATTGAATTTTATTTAAACAACCACTGTAAATCACAAAATATTGCCAAGAGAAAACGAGAATTGTACAAACTGAGGTTATGTTTTGGTCCCAACTGACACGTGTGTGCTGTTAAGGACCGACATACGTTTGATTAAAATTAAATATTTTCGTTTTTCAGACAAGATCCATAATTTTCTCTTCAAATTTTTACATGAATTCGAAGATATCAGTTTAATTTATCTTATTTATAAAGCGTATTTCTTAAATATGCATAATAACTGAATAGTTCACTACTAAAGTTTTTGATGATCCTTATGTACGTAATCAATAAGGTTGATTTAATTTTTTGAAACGCCACATTTTTAAAATTGCCGCGACACGTGACGTCAGCACTATCGGACCCCATTAAAAAATTATCCGTTAAAGCGTAGTTTACGTGATTATTATTTCGTGCTTTTTAACATTTTTTACTGTCATTCAGTGTTTTTAACAATGGCATCTAGCGGTGTAAGTGAGAATACTTCTAATATTACTTTTCTTAAGTCGTGGCTGAATATAAAGTATGGATTCGTGAAGTGCTAGGTGATAAAACTTTATTTTCTTGCATTTTTTTGTAATTTTCAAATGAAATGTTTTCGTTCAAATGTTTCACGACATGCAAATTCGGCGAAATACTTATCTTTTAAAGATACCCAAAGGATCAAATCCAAACGTTATGAAGAGTGTTTATTAAGAAATGGCTTGAAAATGAAGAAATTAAGACCTGGTTGGAAGAAATTCCGAGCGATCCACATAAATTCAGATGCAATATTTGCAATGAGAATCATTTTTGTGGATTGTCACAAGTAGAGCGGCACAGTTCATCAAAGATGCACGTCGAAAATGCTAATAAAATTATTATTGACGAAAGCTATATTGAAATAGATACTTCTGTTCCATTTGGCAGACGTAAAATGGAAGCAGAAGTACAGTATGCTGCTTTAATTGCAGAATTAAATATTCCATTTCAATCAGCGGGAAAAATTCTTAACTTTTTTTCAAAACATGAGCAAAAATGACCCTAACGTATTGGAAAAAATGTCACTGGGGAAAACAAAAACTGGAAAGGTAATTTCAAATGTTGTTTCGAAGAGCGTCACCAATCGAGTAGTTGAGACAATTCGAAACAATAAATTTTCTGTATTTATTGATGAAACTTCAGATAGATCAAATAAAAAGTGGATGACCTTTTTAGTGAAATATGTGGAGCCATCAACTTTAAATGCACGAACTGAGTTGATCGAATTGATCAGCATCGATGCAACCAATTGTGACGCTCAACATTTATTTGATAGTTTTAAAGGCGAGATGTATAAACATCAAATACCTATCCAGAACATTGTTGCCTTATCATGTGACAATGCTTCCGTTATGTTAGGAAAGTATGCTTCGTTTAAAACAAACTTAAATGAATTTTGCGGAGGAAAATTAATAACATTACCTTGTCCGTGTCATTCAACAGCTTTGATTGCACGCTCTGCTTACAATACTGTACCTGTTGAATATGAAAAGTTGCTTCGAAAAATTCCAACGTTCGTTTACAATTCGCCAAAACGAACTGCAATTTTTTAAGAACTACAGGAATGTTATAATATTTCAACACACAAAATTGCAAAATTTTGTGAGACTCGCTGGCTATCACGACTCGAGACTGTAAAATCAATTCTTGCAAATTGGAATATTTTATATTCTTATTTACAAGAAGTTGTGGTTACTGAAAAATGCAATAAAGCAGAAGGCTTACTCTCTCTAATGGAAAAACCATACATAAAAGCATATTTTCTTTACTTTAAGGATGTTTTACAGTATTTTAACTCTTTTAATTTATATTTTCAAAGTACCGAGACCAGAATCCATTTAATTTCTCAAAAATCTGTGGAATTATTGAGAAACATTTTGAAACATTTTTTTAAAGAACCGATTTTGCAGTTTATTACTGCAGGTTCATATATAGATTCGCATCATCGAATAACCAAAAAAAGTTGAATGAAATCGATTGTGGCCTCGACTGCAAAGATTATCTCAATGAGTTACAAATAACTGGAAACATTGAAGTAATTGAAACAGTTAGGCAAACTTGTTTAAAATTTTATATTACTGCGGCAAACGAAATCCGAGATCATTTGCCTATTAATGATAACTTTTTAAACAAATTAAGTGTCTTTAACTGCGAAATTTCTTTAAAGAACGACGAGAGAGAAAATACTTTTAAAGATGTACTACTCATTGCTCAGACTATAGGCGGATTTGATAAAATTAGTTTGAAGAATGAATGGACATCTTTGTATGGAGATTTTACATTTGATGAGAAACAAAGCGTAGTGGCGTGTAATTTTGATCAAATGTGGAAATTAATTTTGTCAGTGTCACTGAATAATGAGCATTATTATCAGCTATAAGATCATTGCGAAACTCTAATTCCGATGCCGAAAGAGTATTTTCAGTTCTAACTACAAACAAGGGGACAGCACTTTCTACTAAAAGTGTTAGTGCTATTTGTAAGATTAATTATAATTTAAAGTCAAGAGGTGAGACATCAACTTCAATGCCAATTGATGAACAGTCTTTGTCTTCTCTTGAATGAAAAAAAATGTACACAATTTTTTTCTTATTCAAGCGGAAAACAAAAATTCCACTTGCACTGCAAAGATTATTCGGATGATGACGATTCTGAATAAGTTTTTGTCTAAAATTGCGTTTAGCTCGATTTTGATTTATACCTACAACCAACGGATGATACATAGTGGATTAGGCCTCTAGGGGATACCACTAGAAAAAAAAAACGCACTTAATTCTTGACCTCATAGGTAGTGTGGAACAGAGAATATTTTTGTTTGTGTAACACTAAAATTAATTTATTGTAACAATGGATTCAACATAGTATATAAAGAAAAAAAAAATAGATTCAACAATTTACTCTTGTCATTATCGATAATCACTAGTATAAATTGTTGAAACTATTGTCAGAATAAATTAATTTTATTGTTATACAAAGTTTAGAGTGTTTTATTTAATTTATTTAATAAACAAAAAATTACAGGATTTTTTTAGAAAACTGAAAAATGTTAAGAAAATATTTGTTTTATAAAAACGATTAATCTAAAATTCTAACAATGCGATTTCAATGTAAATGTAATTTAAAAATAATCGGGAAAATGGTACACCCTGTATATTTAATTTTTTTAGCTTATAAACATCAAGAAGTACATATAGTAGAATTTTTTTCATGATATTTGGATTTTTTTAAAGTAAAAATTTTTCTGATATGAAAATATCGAAAATCAAACGGAACGTTTCACCGGTTTCCCTCTGCCGATGGAACAATTTGCTGTATAAATGGACAAAATTGCAAATCATCATTAAAACCGAGGGAATGTTTATTTACATTGTGACGATTCATCCATTCACACGGTTCTCCGTTGATTCTAAAACGATGCATGAAGAATTAGCGTACGTCCTCTAATCGTGTATTTCACACCGTTTCTCTCCTTCTTTCACGACGACAGCTGATCGTGTGAAAAACGGTGGTGGGAGTTGCTAATCCGTCTTTAATATGGAAGTTCTGCTCTGAATACCTTTTTCGGACCATAAAGACCATATCTATTTTCCAATCTCTCGAAATGAGAGATAAGCCTCTTTTATATTGTTAATTCGGCTCCTATCAAAGTCATCAATAAGGGCAAAATTTCGACGATGTTGCATTGGGGGCGTCTACTTGACAGTTTGACAATCAAATAAAGTGGCATTTTGTGGACAGAAATGCATTAGTTGCTAGGAAAAAAATATTGAAAGTTGGAGATAACAATGGCACAGGAAATATAACAGTTGAGTTTTTTCGGCGGAAACTTTCATCGTTTCTTAGTTAATAATAAATCATTGTTTTACTGAAGTTTCAATATTGTAGTTTGAATTTTAGTGAGTGGTGGATTTAATATGAAAGAAAGAGTATTTAGTTATTCATGTTGCTTAATGTAAACCGTTTCAATGAAAAATAAATAAATTGGTTGCAACTTATATATATAACTTAAGTTACTTGTTGGGTGATTTGTGTTTTTAAAAAAGGACACAAATCTTTATTGGGTACAAATTACAAATCAACGTCGTGTTTGAATGCAGATTACAGATTGGTTTTATTATAATTAAACGAACTATTTATACAAAGATAAAATACATGGTCAGCATAAATGGCGTTAGTCATCTTATTCCATTATTAATTCGCATTAAATAAATATAATACACAAATACGTAATTCATAATTAACAAAGACGCTATTATATAGATAAATACATAACAATACATAACTCCTCCCCCCTTAGAAGGAAGCATCCCCTGGAAGCTGAACATTATTACTTTGCTGAGGCAATTTTCGCGACAATTTTGTCAAATTATAATTCTTATAAAGTCTAACAGAAAAATACAAAATAACACAGATAATTATTACATAAACAATAACAGTCCATACACTAATATTTTTGGTTAATATTTCATCATTATAAATTAAAGTTGGTTGAAGCGATGAAACACTTCCTAAATTCAAACTTTTCAGATTAATTTGGAAACCAGTATAATTAATATTTTTATCATTAAATATTATATCATTTAAAACTAAAGGATTACCAAATGAACTAATTTGTTTAGTTATTTCTCGTCCATGGAATATAATTTTACATTCTTCTAATTTAAATAAATAAATTCCTTTTAGTTTATTAATTTCTTCATCTCGATTACATATTGATCGAATTTCTTCTATATTAGGAAAAACTCCTATATATTGATTTCCAAAGGGTATTGTTTCAAAATGATTTGTCGTTATATTTAATTTAGTATAATAACAATTAATTGATTTTCCATCGATTAAAATATCTTTTTCACATGGAAAATTTACATTGGTAACTAGTGCGTTTGAACATTGATAATTATCTGGTCCTTTAATACAAATATCCCTTAAAGGCATTATCTTATCTTGTGATTTTAAAATAAATTGAGTATTTGGAATTATCGTCATATATTCAGATTCAACTTGTGTTGGAATTGGATATAAGTAATATAAATCAAAAGTGTGTTCGTAATTAATAGGCATATCAAGCAAATAAATTATTTTAAAATTTTCTAATTTACAATGAACCTTAATTATAGATTCAAAATTTAAAATATTTTCAGATTTAACTTCATATGGCAAGTTATCTTCAAAATACAATTTTAATGTTTCTAATTGCATTAATAAATCACTAGATTTAATTATATTTGGATGCAAGATTCCTAATTTACAAAATGAGATTGAGTTTTCAATTGAATCAAATATATTCAAAATTACATTATATAAAACTGATAATTGATTATATAAATCTTTAACATATAAAACATGTTGATATTCTATTTCTTTTTTAAGAACTATTGATAACTGCATTATTCTAGATTTTAAATTTATTTCGTTATGAGCAATATTTCTTATTGTATCATTAAATTTTGAAATTACATCAGAATTAATACTATATCCAAACTTTATTTGTTCTTCCATTCTCTTTTCATTTAATATTATATGATTTAATATAGCGTTCATTCTTTCACCATCATTATTATCTAAATTTCCTGTTATCACTTTTACAATTGATCCAAGACCATTTACAAGACCTCTATTATTTCTAATTCTAGGGATATGAGATTGTAAATTATTATTTTTTTCATTTATTAAATTCTTTGTATAATTTAGAGCTTGTTTATACTTTTTAAAATCATTTTCATACTTAGAAATATTTCTAATCATATCATTCAAATAATCATTCTGCATATTCAAATTATCAAATTCTAACATTAATGGTTTCAAATCAAAATAATGTACTATAGTGTGTTCACCTTTTTGTAATTTTGCTATACCTAGGTTTATGGGTAGTATTCCAATATTCTTTGTAACATTTTTAATTTCTTCTAAATTGTATACTTCTACGGCAACTGCGAAGAAGATGGACCCGGAATAGAATTGTCCCTATTAGTTTGATTATCTCCTAAATAAATTTGAATATTAATATTTGATTTATTAAAAACATATTCTAACATTAATTTAACTTTTTCATATTTTAAATTATCTAAACCACAACCAATTTTTGGTATTGCTAATTTATTTATATTATTGTCTATGCAGAACTTCTTTAAATTAACTAAAGTATCAAACATACTTTCATAAGTAGGTTTATCAAAATAATTTTGTTTTGTAACTAAATATAAAATAAATCTATTATCATGTTTTAAATAACATATTTTACCTATTTCAGGTAGTTGACTTCTTAATTGACATATTTTACCAAATCTCTTTTTAAATTAAAGTGCAATGCCAGCACTCATTTTTAAGTCAGCACTTACACAGTGTCCTAAAGAAAAATCCTTTGGAGAGAAAAATAAATCATCATTAATTTCTAAAATATTATTAGTAAATGGAGCATTTTCTTTTAATAAATAATTTCTAAATCCTTCATATGAAATTTGTTCTAATTTTTTACTAAATTTCCTAGGTCTTTTAATATTGGACAAATGAATTTTTTCAACAGTATTATGATGTTTTGTAATAATTTTAGCAGTTTTATTTTCATTATTTATAGATTGTATTTTTTCTTTATTATATTTTGGTTTAGTTTTAGATTGTTTTTGTTTATTACTTATATAAATAGTATCAGGTATTTCTTGCATTTCTTCTCGTTTTTCATTTATTTTATTAATATATTTTTCTTTATTATTTATAATATTTTGATTAATATTATCGTATAAAAATTTTACTTTTTCTTTATGTGTGCTAACATAATTATTAATTAAATTAAATTCAAGATCCATATCAAAAGGATCTTCATCTTTTATATGACCAGAAATAATTTCAACTGGTTTTAATTTAGTAATTGAATGAATTGAATTGTTATATGCTAAAAGTACATAATTAATTTTATTTTCAATGGGTTCTTTCTTAAATATATCTTGACTATTTAAAATACGTAAATGTTCAACAATTGTTGAATGAAATCTCTCTATGATTCCATTAGATTCTGGATGTTGTGACGTAATAAAATGAAGTTTAATTTTATGAAGTGTCAGTAATTCTTTTATCACAGAATTTTTAAATTCTAAATGGTTATCAGATATAACTTGATTAGGAATACCATGATGTGTAAAAAATTTAATTAAATTATTTGCAACTTCAATTGCTTGATGCGAATTTATTTTATACAATTGCGCATATTTCGAAAATGAATCTACTATTGAAAGATATTTAACTTTTTCTAAAGTCACTGAATCAATATGAATTATTTCAAATGGTTTACTAGCTGTGGGTGTAATATTAAATTTTGGTTTTACAGGGTATCTATCATATTTACTAGAAAGACATACATGACAACTATTAATATATTCCTGAATTGTTTTCCTCATATCAGGCCAATAATATTTCCTTTTAATTTCTAAATCAATTTCATTAATTCCTCTATGATTTTTATTATCGTGATAAGTTTGAATAATTTCTAAAATAGAAAAATCATTCTCAACATCCTTTAATAATTTATTACATTTAATAAATTTAATTTGAGAGTTTTTAAAATACTTTTGCATAGTCGCACAAAATTTTTCATATACATCGTTTTCAAAATATAAACTATATTGAACGTTTGGTATTATATATTCTTTAATAATTTTAATTAAATCATTCTCAAAATCATTAATAGATAATTGTATAAAGAGTCTCATTTTCTTTTTATTAAACAACATAACAACTTTTGGTTTAGCAGGAGAATAATTAACTTGTGAAATAATTAATTGATTATTTCCTAAATTGACAGGTTTATCTGAAATTGGTATATTAAATATAGGATCTTCAAAATTTGAATGAACAGTTTCTCCAATTTTATAACTATTTGTTAATTCAGTCTGAGGTGGTTCAACCACTAATGAACTATTTTCTTCATTATTTAATAAATCTTCCTGGAAATTCTTAATATAATAATCATACTCATTCTCATCATTTGCATTAATTTCAACACGAGATAAAGCATCAGCATTTTTATTTAAACAACCTTTTTTATAAATAATTTTATAATCATATTCTGACAATTTCAATTTCCATCTAATTAGTTTTGAATTTGGTTCTTTTAATGTCATAAGCCATTGTAATGGTTTATGGTCACAAACTATTTGAAATTCTCTTCCAAATAAATAAGGCCTAAAATATTTTACAGCCCAAACAATTGCTAAAAGTTCCTTTTCTATAGTTGAATAATTACATTCGGAATTATTTAAAGTTCTACTGGCATACGCTATAGGAAGATCTGATCCAATTTTCCCTTGTGATAATACTGCTCTAATTGCTACGTTACTAGCATCAGTTGTTAATACAAAAGGTTTTGAAAAATCTGGGTATTGAAGTAATGGTTCATTGCTAAGAATATGTTTACATGTGTTAAAACAATTTTTATATTCATTATTATTAATATCAATAATAGCATTCTTTTTTAAACACTTAGTGAGAGGTTTAGTGAGCGAAGCAAAATTTTTAATAAATTTCCTATAGTATCCTAACAATCCTAAAAAACCTTTAATTTCTTTAGTAGTTTTTGAAATGGGATAATTTAATATTGATTTAACTTTATCTGGATTTGGTTTAACTCCAGAAGGTGTTACAATATGTCCGAGATATGCTACTTCTTTTCTTAAAAATTCGGATTTATCAATTTGTATTTTAAGGTTTGAATTTCTAAGTCTCTCAAAAACAATTTTTAAGCTTTCTAAATGTTCTTGTAAACTCGTACTAAAGACAATTATGTCATCCATATAAACTAAACATTTTTCATTTTGAATTCCTCGAAGAATATTATCCATTACTCTCTGAAATGTTGCCGGTGCATTTTTTAATCCAAAAGGCATTCTTAAAAATTCATAATGACCATTCTCAGTATTGAAAGCAGTTTTTTGTATATCACGTTCATCAATCTCTATCTGGTGGAAACCAGATGCTAAATCTAAAGTAGTAAAATATTGACATTTACCTAACTTATCAAGTAAATCTGTTATATTTGGTAATGGGTATCTGTCTCCTATAGTTTTTTCATTTAATTTTCTATAATCTATTACTAATCTCCATTTTTGTTTACCTGAAGCATCTAGCTTTTTTGGAACAATCCAAATTGGTGATGACCAAGGACTAAATGATTGTCTAATTATCTTTTGGTCTAACATTTTATCAATTTGTTTTTTAACTTCCTGTTTATGGATTTCTGGATATCTATAATTTTTTGTATAAACAGGTATTTCATCACTAGTATTAATTTTATGTTTTATTTGGTTTTTGAAAGTTAATTGATTTTCATCAACGTGAAATATATCTTTATATTCTAAAATTAATTTAATAATTGCATTTTTTTCTTCACTATTCATGTGAGAACATCTTATTTTATTTATATCAAATTCAATGTCATGAACACTATTCCTATTTTTAAATAATCTTTTATTATAATAATCATTTCTATTTAATTGTTCATTGTGCATTTCAATATTACAAGTCTCAGCAACCATATCCATTGGAGTTCGACCTTGTTTGTAATTTTTATCTAAGCAATGTGCATCAATGTCACATTGTTGCATATTATAATCTTTATATAAAGTAACAATTAATGGTTTCATTGTATACGTTATTTTATCATCTGAATAATTAATTATTGAGCATAATGCTTTATTATTTTTAACATTTGTTAAACAACTTTTTATTTCCAAATCCTTTGTTTTTAAATTAGGAATAATTACTTCTCCATTATTAACATTTTTAACATTAACTTCAATTATTTTTTCCGAACGTGGCGGAATTAAGAATTCATTATTAATAAAATTATTGTTATAAAAAATATCTAATTCTACTAAAGGAGTAACTAACTTATTTTTACTAAAATCTAGGTGTGCTTGTAATTTCTTTAAAATATCTATTCCTATTAATAAATCAAAATTATTATGAAAATTATACAAGTAAAATCTTAACTTGGAAGCAAAATTAGAATTAAAAATATCTTTTAACGAAACTAAGGTACTATATCTACCCTTAGTTGTATCATGAATACTAGTTACATCAAAATTATCATTAACAATATTATTTTTAAAAAATTTATAAGCTATATTAGGGTTTATAAAAGATCTAGAACTACCTGTATCAATTAATATTTTTAAATTTCTATAACTATCATAAATTCTAGGTAATTCACTTTCTAAATTTTTAATAACACCACAAAAATAATTATTTATTGGTTTCTTTCTACCGAGGCTGTTTGTTCTAAAAAATTATCTTCGTTAGAAAATTCCCTATTACGATTATCATTATTATTCAATTCTTGAGTCATAAAATTTGGTGTATTATTATTAAAATGATTTTGATAATGGGTTGGATATACAGAAGTTGTAGACATTGGTGTTGGCGTATATCTTTGATTATTATTATAATTTCTATTACCTTGAGCATACTGATAATTACCTGAACATCTTGGTTGATTCTGATTAAAATGTCTATTTGATCTAACAAAATTAGTATTTGGGTTTTGACTTGGAAAATAATTCCTATTTAAATTATATGCATTATTTGGAATAAATCTAGAATTCCTATAATTAAAATTATTTCTATTTTGAAAATTTGATCTATTATTTTTGTTTGAGAAATTTTGTTTTTCTAATTTTTTATTAGTTTCATGTTGAAAATCATTCGTTAATAAATTCAACGCTGTATTTAAATCAGGAGGATTTCGTACCCTCATCTGTGATCTTATAGGTTCTTGTAATCCATTTAAAAGTGCTTTTAATGCATTTTGTCTAGCAAACATTCCTAAATGATATCGCTCAAAATTTACGTCTGGTACATGATTTAGTATATAAGCTAATTGAATGTTTAAGAGATTTTGAAGTCTATTATAAAATTCGAAAACAGTTTCTGATAGATTTTGTTTAATATTTGAAATTTCTTTATTTAAGGTAAAATGATCTCTTTTATCAGAGTAAGCATTCAATAATGCAATTCTCAACTCATTCCAATTTGTAATTGTATTAGAAGAAATATTTAAAGCAGCTTCACCTTTAATTTTTGACAGAATTGTACTCATTAAATACTCATTTTGAAAATCATTTGGATCTGCTATATTAAAAAATCTATTTATTAATTTTTGACAAATATCTAAAAATCTAGGGAGTAATTGTGAATCTCCATGAAATTCTGGAATCATTTGTAAATATTCCATTTTTAAAACAGGGTGTACTTGATTTACAGGATTTGCCATTGCACTTAAATTATTATTATTATTATTATTATTGTTACTTAAATCTAATTCCAAATTTAAATTCACAGGTGACCTTGACCTAAATGAATCTAATGAATTTGGGGTTGAATCTGAATCTACTTCAATATCACTTGAATCGATTTGCAAATTTCTAATTGACATTTAATTTTTTGCCTTTAAGAAAAATTTGTACTCACATTAACATCAATCCGCTAGCCATTAGTCTTCTTTTGGACCTGGTACTGGGTAATGATGCGTAAAGGTGATGATGATGATCCAGGAGGAAGTCCTTCAGCCTTGATACTCGATGTTTGGAGTAGCTTCTGGTACTGCACGCTCAGGAATCGTTGATCACCAAAAATGAATAGCCCGATGAATCGTTGAAACGAAAGAAGTCTCCAATATTCCCTTGAATCTTCTTCAGACTATCCTACCGACTGCGCCACTTAAGTTACTTGTTGGGTGATTTGTGTTTTTAAAAAAGGACACAAATCTTTATTGGGTACAAATTACAAATCAACGTCGTGTTTGAATGCAGATTACAGATTGGTTTTATTATAATTAAACGAACTATTTATACAAAGATAAAATACATGGTCAGCATAAATGGCGTTAGTCATCTTATTCCATTATTAATTCGCATTAAATAAATATAATACACAAATACGTAATTCATAATTAACAGACGCTATTATATAGATAAATACATAACAATACATAACTTATATATAACATATTTATTTCTGTAGACAATTTTATACACGATAAATTAAAAATATAATTCTTATAATATATTATACCCAGTACAGGAGCAACCCATTAGCGGTTAATTTATCCCAAGTCAAGAAATTGTCAATGGACAGAATACAAAATCCAGTTATTTACTATATTATACTTTGTCGTTAGAAAACATCGATCTTTCTGTCTTTGCAAATTGTTTGTAGTCTTTTTTTAATATATAATTAAAATATTGGAAATATGTAATATTAATACTAAAAAAATATATTTCATTTACTCTTAAAATTAGAAAGTTGATAGAGCTCGAGACACTTGAATGTATTTCAAATAATTTAGATACTTATATCTTATTTCTCAAATGCTTTGTTTGTGGTTTTTCGATGTCATGCGTCTGTCCTTGATCAAGAAGAAATTTATTTTCTAATTACATTATATGGGAACGATATGGCAACTGTATGAATTGAGGTTAGCCTTCATTATCCTAATGATCAAATGAATACAGGTGACACCATTACACTTCACTCTTTATCGACATATCACATATGAAGAGATACAAATTATATAAATTAGTAGAATATATAATTTAAGTGCTGCATTTAAATCATTAAATTATTGACATTTACAATTTAAATAATCCGAACCAAGCGTAATCTTAATTTATATATCAATAATTATACATTTAATTATAATTATAATTAGTCTAATTTAAAAAAAATATTCTGATACAAATCAAATTTATCAACGGAAGTTCAAATTAAATAAACACGAACGCACTTTTAATTAACACAGCCCCGGTTTTTTTTAATTAAATTTATTTGGGAGTGTGTTCATATGTACACACTCGAGCATTTATGTGTGAGTGTTTATAAAATAATTAATACAACAATACAAAAATTTCGAAACTAAATATCTACATGGAATATTCATATGGCTTTAACGAAGCCCGTTTTGAACGCGACCTGAAAGTTCATTAATGTTACGGATTTACATACATATTGTAATCTGCAGAAGTTGATTTGGGTTAAAGTTTCCAATTTGTATATCAAATAAGTCATTTTCTGAAAATAATTGGATTAATTAAGACAGAATAATGATTATAATCTGTGGCGTTTCTTTAATCGGATTCGTTTTTAAATGCGGAGTATTACAATTAGTATATGCTGAAAGTTGAAATTGCTGTTCGAAATTTAATTAAACTTCTCCGAACATAAACAATGAAATGCTTTCATATTGTTAAAGTGGTGTTGCGGAAAATATAAATATTTATTCGCTAATTTAATCATTGATTTTATTTCATTCATTTTATATATTTACTCGAATTAAAGTAACGATCAACACTACTCGTGATTGATCGTTACATTCTAGTAATCCATTATAATAAATGAAGTATAGTTATTGTGCTGTTACGATTATTTATTGATTTAATTACGTCTCGAGTTGCAATATTTCTGTTATTGGCAATTAGTAAAAAATATTTTAAATTCTCTTTAGATTCGAATCAGCATTCGTTGTTTTGATAAAATCATCAAATCGAAGAATCTATGAGAAGCCATCGAAATTTCAGCACATGAAAATAATCCAGACATACATCGCCTGAATGACCAAATCGAAGTAGCACAATATTCATTTAATTTTCTATAAATATGAATCTTTACTATATTAAATAAAAATAATGTGAAAATAAATAATAAATTATTCCCTCTTCAACTAATGTGATATTTTATAAATAGAAAAGAGTATTCATTCTCTTGGTCACAGTTATTTAAATATATTAAATAAAAATGATTTGAAAATAATTAATAAATTATTTTCACATTTAGCTCTCTGACTTTTGACTTACGTTACGTAAGTACGTTGAACAAATGCACATTAAAACAATTACTTCCCGGGCAAATACCCATGCCGAACACATGCTGTTGCACATTAATAGAATATTGCATAATGCAACAAAGTTTTGATCCGAGAAAAAATTTAATGTAAAAACAACAAAAGTAACGTAACATAATTTAAGGCCATCTGCAGACACGTGTTTCGGGATCTATCCCTCGTCAGTACAGCTATGCCTTACATAATTTAAAGATGTTAAAATAAATCAATTAAATTAATTCAAATACACTCAGCGAAATTAAATCAATTATATTAAATCAAATTAAACTAAATCAATTTAAATTAAATTAAACCAAATCAATTCAATTTAAATCAAAACCGAATAAAATTAAACGAAAAGAATTGAATCAAATTAATTAAAAAGAGCGACCCTCACCTGCCGCGCGCTGTGATAATAATGACGGGCAGAGGAAGGACGTGCGTTCTTGTATTGTTGTTATCGCAAATTTACAAAAAACTTCTCTCAGTTGTGTGTGTGTCGTGTTCACATCCCAATGTTGCTACAAGATTGTAGAATTGAAATTCAATAATGTGTCAACATTGCTACAAGATGTAATTTCTACTAGGGAGTGATTGAAGGTGAACAGCTACATGAAATGGCTACTTTATCGATGGGAATACCCCGATTTTTTATTTTTTAATTATTTTTTTTACGAAATTATATGTAAATGAGTAACCCATAAGAAGTTAGCAATACATTAGCAAGCGATGAATCCTGGCGCTACCGCCATGTGGATAAATATAACTTAGACACATTTTAAGGACGATTTTTTATGCAGGATGCATCCTAATTAATAGAATGAAACCATTTCCAGAGTAGCATTTTGTTTCTATTTTGTTTAAATAATTTATTTCCAACACATCTCGCGATTTACGGAATTGCAGAATGAATTCTTTGTATCCTATTAATAGGATTAAACTATTTACAGAGTACTATTAAAATATTGGTACGGATTAGGATATTCTGATATCTAAATCTGGATATCAAGCAAAAGAAGACACATTCACAATTTACAATAATCATTATTTCTAGATTTAAAGAATACTTCGTTTTGTTTTTTTAGTCATTAAATACTTGAGAAATTTAAACAAAAGGTAAGGAATAATCAAATAAATTTAGTTATCTGCACTTTGAATAAATATACCCCGAATTCAATACATTTTCATTAAAGGTGAATATTTTATGATAAAAAATCCTGTCACAGGATATATATTCCATCCTATTCATTACACCGCACTTTCTACAATTACTCTTTGACTTTTTATAATACTGCAAAATAATATTTATTAAATACATTCTATATATGTCTGGTTTAATGGTTTTAACATTGTATATTTTCTTAAATACATTCAGCATAATGTATCATGAATACCTCACAGTTCCTGGTATCTTTTTGTGTGGCAAATTCCAATTTTCTTTGCTTTTTATTTTTTCGCAGTTTTCCGTATATCGGGAGAGCCTTGTGATGGGAATAAATTATTTAAACAATATAGAAACAAAACAGTACTTTGGAAAGTGTTTTATTCTAATAATTAGGATACAAATAATACATCCCGCATAAAAAATAGTCCCCATTTTTACCGCAAAATACGCACATTACGGATATAATTTGCATCAATAGTGAAACTTTCTCCAACAGTACGAAGTATTCTCTATATTGAAGTTATTGGAAATAATTAATATACGATTAAATTACGAAATATAAATTTTCATGCATTAATATGTCCGAAAGTGAGATTCGTGTAATCAACACAAAAATTAGCAATAAATCTGGATTGTCATGGACTTGCAATAATTGTCTTACAATGGGTGATGATATTATTAGTTTGAAGACAGTTATTTTTTCTTTGCAAGAGGAAATTAAACGTTTAAGAAACAATAGCCAGGACTCGCTTAATAATCTCTTAAACTCCGAAAGAATTATTCAGGAAGTCCAGGAGAGAGAAAAAAGAAAGCACAACATAATTATTTATGGGATACAAGAAACAGCGAATTCGAAGCCTGAAAAACATCTAAATGATAATGAAATTTTTAAAGCAGTCCTTGCAACGTTGGGAATAACACAAGAGATGATTAGGCCTATCCGCGACCACTCAAAATTAAACTATCTAAAGAGTCTGATGTTGGCACAGTATTTCGTAATATAACCAATTTAAAGAAATCTGTCGAATTTAAAAATGTCAATATATCTCGGGATCAAACTCCCATGCAACAAAAGTTGTATAAAGAAACCAAAAACGAGCTGTTAAGGCGTATTTCTTCTGGGGAAAATGATATTATTATCAAACACATACGAGGCGTTCCAACCATAATTGAGAAGAATACATCAAGCACTTCGGAAAACTAATTAGGAACGGAAAGATTCAACACTTTCAATTGTATTATCAAAATAAATTTTTCAATAACATTCTGCTTTTGATATTGTTTTACTAACGGAAACTTGGTTAAATAATTCAGTTTTAAATTCTGAACTTTTTACTTCAGATTACACCATTTTTCGATGCGATCGCGATTTTTCTGCTATTAATAGATTCACCGGAGGAGGAGTATTAATAGCATTTTCTAACTTTCACAAATTTTTACAAATCGATCTACCACACATACTTAAGCAAGTTCCGTTAATAGATTTTGTTTTATGTAAATGCGTCTTAAATACATTTATATTTTATGTGCTTGTGATTTACGCTCCCCCCGATACATGTTGTGAAACTCTTGAGCAGTTCTTTAGTCTTCTTGAATGAATACTACTAGATAAAAAAGTTCTTATTGTAGGTGATTTTAATATACCATCGCTTAATTTCGAAGTTACACATGCTGCTAACTCTAAATCTCTAACTTTACTCCAAATTATAGAAATTCTGAACTTAAAACAAAATAACACAGTCAACAACTTTTATAATAAGCAACTTGATTTGGTTTTGTCTAATCTAGATTGTGTATTTAATATAATAAGGGATTCTTTAACGCCTGAAGACCCTTATCATCCAGCTCTCTCCATTTCATTGGGAATCACTGGCGATACACAATATAATAATATATAACCTGAGATATGATTTCAGAAGAGCCAATTATCTACAATTATATGAAGACTTATATTCTGCCGATTGGACTTTTTTGGAATCGTATTCTAATGTGGATGACGCATGTGATTCCTTTTATGATAAGTTATACAGTTTATTTAATAAGTCAGTTCCTCTTATTAAACAATTAAATAATAATCGTTATCCACCATGGTTTAATTATAAAATAAAACGTTATATTAAATTAAAAATACACTATCATAAAAAGTGGAAATCATCTGGTTCCACTTTTTTTTACAATGAATTTAAAAGACTACTTAAAAATCAAATATCAGAGTCATATAATATTTACATTAATACACTAGAGACTGAGCTTAAAACGAATCCAGAAGATATTTAGAAATTTATTAATCATAAAAAGAGAACAACGCGAATTCCGAATCATATAAGCGATGGTAACGAAGTCACCTATGACAAACCACAAGATATTGTGAATGTCTTTGCAAATCATTTCGCAAGTGTATTTTCTACAGAAGAGGCTGAACGAGTTGATGTATATTCTTACTGCGAAACCTTACTAAGTCCAAATATAAAAGATGAAGATATAATCCAAAGTATAAATCACACCAAAATGTCTCATACTAGCGGAGATGACCTAATACCTATCTTTATCATAAAAGATTGTAAATTTGTGTTTGCATATCCCTTGCGTATACTGTATAACCTTGCATTGCATAGCAAGACATTCCCGCAAGTATGGAAAAAGGCTGTAATTATACCAGTATTCAAACGTGGTCATATTACTAGCGCTGCAAATTACAGACCTGTTTCCATTCTTTCCAATTTTTCAAAAATCTTTGAGCAAATAATCTATAAAATAATACATACACACTGCAAACCCTATATTTCTGATAACCAACATGGTTTCATGTCTGGGCGCTCAACAGTAACTAATTTAGCTGTTATAACGCAATACATTAGTGAAGCAATTGATATTCGTAAGCAAGTAGATGTTATTTATACCGACTTCAGTCACGCATTCGATTTATTCAATCACAATTTACTATTAAATAAATTGGATTCTTTTGGACTTAGTAATAACTTACTCAGTTTCATGTCATCATATCTTAATGCACGCTCAAGTTATGTTTACTACAACGGGTTTAAGTCAAATATTTTTTATTCGCCATCAGGGGTTCCGCAAGGTTCAAACCTCGGACCCTTATTGTATAACATTTACATTAATGACCTTATTGTGTCGCTTTCTTGTCCTGTTCTGGCATATGCGGATGATTTGAAGATCTATAGCGTTATTAATGATTTCAATGACTGTATGCTGCTTCAAACCAACCTGTATAATATAAGTGAATGGTGTTTAAAAAATAAGTTATCGTTAAATATCAATAAATGCGTATATCTATCGTATAATAGAATAAAAAAACCCATTATTTTTAATTATAACGACAATAACTTGACGCGTGTATATGTCTACAAAGACTTAGGAATAATATTCGACAATCAGTTATCATTTGTTGAACACTTTAATACCATTACTAAAGCCGCTTTTAATATGTTAGGATTTTTGATTAGAACATCAAAATTTTTTAATGATTCTGATCTGCTTAAGATATTATATTTTGCCTTAGTCAGGAGTCGACTAGAATATGGTTCATTAATTTTCTATCCCTACTATGCTAATCACATATTATTATTGGAAAAAGTACAAAGGAAGTTTGTAAAGTTTTTAGAGTTTAAATCAACTGGTACGTATCCAAACCGCTCTGTTGATAATACTTTTCTGTTGGCAAAATATAATATGTTATCATTAGCTGAAAGACGCCAAAATGCAAGTTGTAATTTTATGATAAAGGTTGTCAACAATATTATTAATTGTCCGCAATTACTTTGCATGGTAAAATTTAATATTCCGCGTATTGCATCGCGGCAAGAAATTACATTTCATTTACGTAATGCAAGAACAAATGCAATGCGTAAAGCATCCATCTATCATATGAGTGTTAATGCGAATAAAAAAGTTGCCGACATTTTAGGTAATGTTGTATTTTATTTAGTTGTAATATGTTAATAACTATGTACAAATATAATTTAAGTTATGATGTTATCCTGTATTGGATCTTTCCGTTTGGATAATAAAGAATATTATTATTATTATTATTATTCTTAAGCCTTGTTGAACGTGACGGACGTATCCGCAAGTGCTCTCATCTTATTATAATATTGTGATAGTTATTGAACATCTTTCAAAGTGCAAGTTACCCCATCAGAAAGGCCGTTTAGTGTACTTTACAGTGGTAAAATTCTTAACGCTGTTGCGCCACCGAAAAATAAAATATTTAATTAAATACGCAGGCAAAATATAGCTAAATACTCTCAGGTGAGTTTTTTTTACTTCTGACTTTTTTGTGAGGCGATTAAAATACGCGAGTGGGTCATCGTGGGAAATCCGCGCTCGAGAACAAAAAATCGTAGTGATTTTTTTACGTTGTAGTAAATTAATCTTTTGTGAATAAAAATAAATCAAGCTGTTTTCAATTCATAAACTAAAATGAAGTGTGGTAAATGTAATTCTGCCATGCCGACAGATGGAGGTTACGTGACTTGCAGAGGATGCAATTCTGTTTACCACCACAGTTGCTCTTTGAAACAGTCAACATATAGAAGTATGAGTGACGCGAAGAAAAAAGAATGGAGATGTGAATCATGTCGCGATGAGATAAATTCGCAAAGCTCGCAATCTGAACCAACCAATGAAGGAATTACAAGAGCAGAATTTTTAAAACAAATTAAAGAACTAAAAACAATAATCGACGGTGGACAGAAAATGCTAGCCGAAGAAATCCAGAAATTAAATGATAAGTTAGAAATATTGAATAAAATAAATGAAGAAAAAGATAAGAAAATTATCGCGTTAGAAAATAGGGTTTATGAGCTGGAGAGCGAGATCTTTGCAAACGACATTGAAATTATATGAGTACAGGAAAAAGAAGAGGAAAACTTGTTGCATGTAGTATGCAACATAATAACAAAAACCGGAGTTAACATTGAAAAAGACGAAATTGTTGACGTTTTCAGAGCAGAAACCCGAAATTCTGAAAGGTCAAAACCAATTGTTGTGAAAATTAGCACAAAAAATAAAAAACAGGAAATAATTAAAAATAAAACAATTCTTAACTCTGAAATTGTAGGACAGACGTTCACTGGAAAAATTAAAATCTATGAGAGATTACCAAAAATCACAAAAAGATTATTATGGCAAGCGCGAAATTTAGCAAATGAGAAGGGATGGAAATTTGTCTGGACAAGAGAAGGGAAAATATTAGCAAGAAAAGAAGAGGGGTCAAAAATAGTTCAAGTAAGAAATGAAAATGATCTCGACAGACTTTTCTGAGGGCAACTACAGCCGAGAAAGCGGAGATAAAAATATAGAAAATGAAAAATACGATATACACATAAAAGATAACACAAACTGTGAGAAAATTGACAATATCAGACCCTGGATTCGAAAAAAGACAAATACCCACGACTTCACAGTGCTACATCTTAATATAAACTCTGTTAACAAAAACTTTGACAACCTAATACTAACCATCGGAAATGAATTGTACCTATTTGATATAATCATATTGTCGGAAGTAAAAATTAAGCAGGGAGGAAATGTAGAGGACTTTCACATCAGAGAATATAAAACATTTCAATTATTAAGACAAAAAAACTCAGGAGGGGGACTGTTAGTGTATATAAAAGAAAAACACAACTGCATAATGACTACACAAAAAATAGAAACCGCAGAAACAATGTCTTTAGAGGTACAACTTTCAGAAAATAGGAACATATGCATAATACCTATGTATAGACCACCGAATTCAAACATAAACAGCTTTTTGTTAGAGTTAGATAATCTACTAAGTGGCACGAGAAACCGAACAATTATGCTTATTGGTGACATAAATATAGACATATTATCAGAGACTAGAGAAAGACACAAATATGAGGATGTACTGGTTGGGCATGGATTTACTAGACAAATTGACAAGCACACAAGGGAGGAAATACGAAATGGAGAGCTAGTCAGAGCGTGTATTGATCATATATATATGAGAGGACCTACTATTGAAACAGACACATCGATACTAACAACAAAAATTAGCGACCACTACGTCATAAGTGGCTCAATCAAATGGACAAATTATAAAAAAGGAAACGAAAAACAAAATAATGAATATATGTCAGTAAATAGAAATGAAATGAAAATCGAAATCCAAAAACGACTAAAAAACACAAACTGGCAAACTAAGCAAGATGCAGATGAAATTTTAAAGGACGTTATTGAAATATTCACACAAGAAAGGACAGCAGCATCGAAACCTTTAAAAAAAGAAAAGCGACAAACACAAAAACCTAAATGGATATCACCATATTTAACCGAACAAATGAAGGAAAGGGATAGATTATTTAGGGTGTGGAAGAGAGCAACCGGAGAAGCAATAGATAGAGACAAACTGAGAGAGCGTTACAAGAAACAACGAAACAAAGTGACAGAACAAATTAAACGTGCAAAAAAAAGATTTTATGAAAATACATTTAATAACACAGGACATGATATGAAAAAAACGTGGAAGACTATAAATGACATTCTGGGAAGAAAAAATGAATCCGATGATGGTGATAACAAACTATTACAAACATTCAAATCAGACATACCGACGTTGACAAACATATTTACAACTACATTCGAGAAACAAGTCAGCCAAACGACACACAAATGCCACAAAAAATTACACAATATGACGACAACAACACAAATACAATCAATATACATACCATCAACAACAGAAAAGGACATAATAGACATCATAAAAAAACTACCGAGCAACAAACCAGCAGGTCGTGATGGAATTAGACCAAAAGACATTAGAGATGTCGCACAAGAAATTAGAAATCCGATTTCTAAAATGATAAACTTAACCCTCGAACATGGAAATATACCGGAAAATCTTAAAAAAGCCATAATTAGACCAATATATAAAGCAGGCAAAAAGGACCGGGCTGAGAATTATAGACCAATTTCTATTCTACCGTCTATATCGAAAATTATGGAGAAACATATAGATGCGTCTTTATCAAGCTATTTTAAAAAATATAAAATCATTAATGAAAGACAATATGCCTATCAACAAGAAAAAGGTACTATACAATTGCTAGAAGACTTCACTAATTTAGTGTATGAAAAATTAGATCAAAATATGCATATAATGTGCCTTTTTATCGACCTCTCGAAAGCATTTGATAAAATTAGCAGACTCAGTCTTTTAAGAACAATAAAGAAATATGGAATTCGAGGTAAAGTACATGACTGGCTGTCCAGTTATCTACAAGAGAGGACTTTTCAAATAAAAATAGGAGGACAAACAGGAAGGGAAGTACACACGAAGGAAGGAGTGGCCCAAGGAAGTATCTTGGGACCAAAGCTATTCCTGCTACATGTAAATTATGTGGGGGAAACATGTCAAAACACCGAACACTTCATGTTTGCAGATGACCTTTTGCTCGTCTCCGTACATAAAACCGCAAAAAAGGCGTTGGAAAATTTGCAGAATGACTTTAATTTATTTCAAAGATGGGCTCATGACAAAGAACTGACAATCAATAAAGACAAGACGAAACTGCTACATATAACGACACCAAAGACAGATAGAGGACTACAACCAAATGTAACTTTTCATTCGACCGACTGCTTGCATACCGACATATCTAATAGACAGGACTGCTCTTGTACATATAAAATTCAGACAGTAAACGAACACAAATACCTAGGACTCTGTATCAACAAACACATGACATGGAAAACACACATACGGTACATACAAGACAAACTACGACATCTAGGACATAGATTCTATTATTTAAAAGAATTTTTACCCGACCATACTATGAAAAAAATTTACCATGCACTACCGGAGTCCATCATCAGCTACGGTATATCAGTATACGGTCTCGCATCGGAATACCTAATATCGGACCTACAAAGGACACAAAACACCGTAACAAAACACTTATTTTATTCCAAACGAAAACACAAAACGAACTTTAACATATACAAAGAAGAACAAATAATGACAATTAAACAACTGACAAATTGGCGTGGAATTATAAACAACTTTAAAGAAGTGGCAACTTGGAATAAAGTGCAACATGAGAAACAGACAAGACATCAAACAGCCGGGTACTTTGAGGTAAAAAGACATAACAACAAGTATGGACTACGTCGAAAAGAAATACACCTGCGCAAATTATTCAACTCCATACCTAGAGACATCATAACAGAAACAAAAACAAATATGTTTAAAAAAAGAGTGAGGGAATGGTTATTTAAATAACAAAAACAATGGACACAACTAGTGAAGGCGATTGCCACATAAAAGTCTATGACTTCGTGGCATATAAATAAACAGTATTTTTTGTAAAGGAATATTTTTATGTCTGCATTACTTATTATTTAAACTTATTATGTATCTTTTGTTTGTGAAAATGATAATAATAAAAATTATATTGGAAGTGAGATTGATGGGGCGCTCGGGCTTGTACAGAGTTTATGCTGTTCAAGAGCGGGTTCTCACATCGATCGCACAGTGGCGAGAAGGAGGTGATGGGGCAAAAAAAAAATATTATTATTATTATTATTATTCTGATGTAAAAATATTAAATCATATAATATTTATTTACAAATTCGAATTACCATAAGGGCTGTTTATGTAAGAATAACATAACTAGTAATAATAGGTCTGTATATTTTTTGTTAATTAAGATATTAATACTATGAAATAAACAGATATTTTCATGATTCGACGATACTCAACAATTACGACCGTCATAATTGTTTTAAATAATTGTTTTCGTGTATTTGAATTTAAACGGGAAATCGAACAGCTGTCAGGTTCCATTTGTGTTTATGTTTACATTTGCAGACGCGATGTATCGGACCAACGACGGTTGAATATATGTATAAAGGAAAGATGAAATAGAAATATTAACTAAAATGATAATTAATAAATTATTTTCACATTTAGCTCTATGACTTTTGACTTACGCTACGTCAGCACTTTAAACAAATGCACATTAAAACAACTACTTCCCGGGCAAATAGCTACGCCGGACATTGAATTACATAATGTACACTTGCTTTTGCACATCAATAAAATATTGCATAATGCAACAAATTTTGATCCGAGCAAAATTGTTTGTAAAAACAACAAAAGGAACATTAGTTAATATAAGGCCATCTGCAGACACGTGTTTCGGGATCTATCCCTCGTCAGTACAGCTATGCCTTACGTAATTTAAAGATGTTAAAATAAATCAATTAAATTAATTCGAATACAATCAATTGCATCAAATTAATTAAAAAGAGCGACCCTTACTTGCCGCGCGCTGTGATAGTAATGACGGGCAGAGGAAGGACGTGCGTTCTTGTATTGTTGTTATCGTAAATTCACAAAAAACTCCTCTCGGTTCGGATTTGAATAAATGCCTCGCTGGCTATTTGAATTTTTAAAGCTAGGGTTGCCACCCCTTAGGGGCAAAGGGTGGGAGGCTGAAAAATGTATATCAGGATAGCATTTTAAAAATAAAAATCGACGTGTCAGAGCATTTTTATAAAATATGTTTATTCACGATTTTATAGAATTTATCCGTTACTTTTGAAACACCCTGTATATACATATGCTTTAACAAATTAAAAATGGTAATACCTTAGTTAAGCTTTAAATCTACCTGACAAAAACTTCAAGGCCGTCATTGCAAAGTCCGCTTTTCCTTTGTTTGGATAGGATAGCGGAGCGAGTAACTCGAGAGAATCAAGTCATGAAGCGTCCCGGACAAAAATAAATAAAAGGAGAACCTCTCAAATTCCGCAAAGTCACACACGATTCCACCCTTCTTATCACACCCTCTCCGCTGAAACTAATCATGTTTCATCCACGGGGCATTTTCCGCCCTTCTTCACGCCTTAACACGCTCGAAACCTCCTAGAATGGTGGCCCCGATAAGATAAGGAACATTCCCTCCCGTCATTCGCAGTAAATATTAATTCAATTAAACTGCGATTATTAACTCGATTGATTCTCAGCTTAATGCGGCTTTCTTGTAATTAATTCATGATTATGTATTGTTATAGTTACTTACTTTGGGGGGTATTAATTATCGAGGATTTCGTTGACTTTAATTAATGAACACGCGGGAGCGATTAATTTAAGCTGAAAGTGCAATTGTTTGGCTTCGTAGCTTTAATATATTAGTTAGTAGATGGATCAATGAAGACATTCTTAATATTCTAACAAATTATATATAAAATTACATGGAATAGTTATTTAAAATATAGAGAATTCACAAATGTTTAGAAAAAAAATGTGGTTAAGTTGGACAAAAAAATAATTTTATTGTTTTAATAAAAATAGGATTCATTCACATGGTTAGTCACAGTTATTTAAATAGATTAAATAAAAATAATTTGATAATTTTTAATAAATTAATCCTTTTTTGGCTACCGTGACAATTTAACATACGTTACGTAAGTAGTTTATATCAAATGTGCAATAATGGATACTTGCATTAAATATTTTTGAATAAAAAATTGTTGTATTATACAATATGTTATTGTTATGCAACAGTAATTTTCCATTATTGTACATTTGTTTTAAAGTACTTATGTAACGTAAGTCAGCATGTCACAGTAGCTAAAGACAGAATAATTTATTAATTATTTTCAAATTCTGTTTATTTAATTAAGTGCTTGTTAGAAATTGGTGATTGTTTAAATATAAATATGACTTAAGCCTAGTATTGGTTCTACATTCTATCGCTCAAACTTGAGGCTTCGAGGCAAAACGAACAATATGTGTAATACGAAGTACAACTACGAGACGCCGGTGGTTATTGGGTTAGGTTGTTTGGCAGGAATTAAGGTTGCGGTTTAGTAGAAAACGATAGCTATATAGTAAAATGGAAATAATTGTTTGAAAAAAGAACCATTCTTTTGAATTTAATAATATGAATATGTATTTACATTTTTTTATCTACCAAGTATAAGGTATCAGTCCAAATAAAAAATAAATCGTTAATTTTCGTGTATTACGTCAATTTACTAGTTCAAGTTAGAAAAGAAAATTGTAAGATATAATGAAATTAATAGGTAATGACTGCCAAGTTGTTTGAATGCAGAATTCAGTGAAATCCTTGAAATTTTCATTGAACAAGTTTTTATTAGCAAAAAATTAATTTAAAATATGCTATAAATTTGATCAATTTTCATTGTTTTTTCATAATTGTTTTTTACACAAACAAAACATTAAAATAACTTTTAATGCATCCTGCTTCCTTCCTGCTACTTTGAAGATTACTTTAATGTATAATACAATATTGTTCATTGATCACAACAGCAATCTAACTCGAATTAGTGATTGCCAATATTTATATAGCTATCTCTTTCGTCTAAACCGCACCCTTAAATCAAAATGTAAGGAAGAGAGGTGGCAAATGGAGTTTGAAAAAGAGATTGAGGAAAAGGATGTGGTAGAAAATTTGGTTGAAGAAGAGGGTTGGGAAACTGTGAGCAAAATATTACCGGTGCAATATATGCTAAAAGGGGACAAAAGGTAGAGCTTCCTCCCCTCGCTTTACCTCTAATAGTGGGTATCAATGAAGGAATAGAATGTGGAAGCGTGGATGGAGAAGAAGATATGGTGGACATAGTGCGGCTTAGAGTTAAAAAGGGTTCATGTAAACTGGAATTAGGGGTAATATGTGTAAATAAAAATTGAATACAAATAAGGAAGACATTGAAGAACAAGTTGTTGCAAGGATTGGTAGGTTTGTTTTTATGATTATGTTCTAGTTACTGGCACAAATAGGTTGGAATATACTCAAATATTAATTAACATTTTATACCGTTTTCAGTCGTATGGTTTAATTATTAGAAAAGAGAAATGTTTTTTTAAGATATTACGTACTTATAATTGATAAAAGTGAACCTCATACTTGTCAGGATAAGATAAAAGCTATTAAAAATGCATCACCTCCTACAAATGTTATTCAGCTCAAGTCATTCCTAATTTGTAAATTATTACAATCAATTTATTAAAAACGGTGCTATTATTTTGAAACCATTATATGAATTATTGCAGAAAAATATAAAATTCGAAGAATGTCGACCAACTACAAGACAATTTGCAAAAGATGGTAATGACAATTAATTAAGACCTATGGTCGATAGATGATTGACAAGAAACCTTTACATTTTCAAAATATTTTACTTTATTATTATTATTGTAAACTCAAAAAAACTTGTCAATAAAGATATGTAACTACTACTATAAAATTCGAATGGTTGAAGAATTTCAATTTACTATTTAATAAAATTAAAGCAATTTTAATAAGTGCAGATGTATTTGTGCATTATGACCCTAAACTACCTATTAAGATAACGGTAGACGCATTACAGTATGGTCCCATATTCCATCGAATGGGGAGGAAAAACCGATTGTATACGCTTCACATACATAATTATTTTTTGCGTACTTTAATCACTGACCATAAAGCGCTTGTTATTATTTTTGGGCCTAAAAAGGGTATGCAATTATTAACAGCGAATGGATTACAAAGATGGGTGCTAATTTTAAGCAACTATAATTACGACATTGAATATGTAACATCTGAAAATAATAATGCAGATTGTCATTCAAGACTGCCATTACAGGCGTTTATGACTATTAGTGAAAATTAATTTTTAAGTTATTTTAATAAAAATGAACATTTATTAATTGATTTCAATTTAATGCGATAAGAATCAAAGAAAGATAAAACATATCAACTTCTAAAGTATTTTTCCATTCAAAAATAGCCAAATTAAATAAATGATAAAATAAAACCTTTTTTCTAACAACGAAATAATTTAACTTGCGAAAAGTGCATAATTCTACTGGGGTATGAAATTGTAATACCCAAGAGACTACAATCTAATATTTTAAACGAATTACATAAAACTCACATGGAGATAGTTACGATAAAAAGTTTAGCCAGATCTTATGTTTGGTGGGCAACGTTGAATCAAGATAAAATGATCAAACCATGTGAAAATTCTCCAAATAAAAAATAAATTAATTCCTTGGGAATATCCGGCGGAAAGGTGGGAACGCATTTACATCTACATTTTAGGGCTGATTCATAACAGGCATATCTTGGTTGTGGTTGATGCTCACACAATATGTATTAAAAGTTGTAATGTGATTGAAGTTTTAAGACGCTTATTTGCTAGGTTTGGTTTTCCCAAAACTAATAGTGACAAATAATGGTACTCAATTTACTTCAGAAGAAAATTTTAATTTCTTAAACAAAAAACGGGATTAAATTCAAAACTAGTCCACATTTATATCCAGCAACAAACATCACACATAGCACAAACACGTCCAATGGATATACATTAAATATACCTTTTAGAATGTTGTAATATCTGCGGATGTCCATTGAGCGTCCAATGGAGTTGCAACGTATATTTTTAAAATTTTCAAATGTACAGAATAAATATCCATATTTAATTCATGAAATGATATCCATTGAATATACTTTGATGAATATTCATTAGAGAATATACATTGAATGTCTATTGTATGTCGCCGAACGTATTTGCACATTTGGTATATATGGTGGGTTATCCATTGGATATTTTGTGCTATGTGGGAGAGCTGGTGAGAATGCCGTGGAAACGATTAAAAGGGGTATTCTTAAGGCAATAGGGAAGGGGAATGATTATAATATTAATTTAATAATTAATAATTTCTTATTAGATTATGGAAATACACCGCACTGTACACCAGATAAAATTCCTGATCATTTAATGTTTGGAAGGAAACAGAAATCGATTTGATTTACTGTATCAGAAGTCAACATATAAGAAATTATAATTATTCTTTTAGTTTGAGGATAAAACACCAACAGCATCAACAAATACAAAATTATAAAGGAAAACTAAATAGAAATATTATACAAAATTCTCAAGTTGCTGTAAGAGACTATATATATCAAAAACCTTTTTGGGTTAAGGGCATTATTAAAACAGTTCTAGGACCTCGTACATATTTGAGTTGTAAAATACATGGAAGCCGCACATTAACCAGATCATTGAGTATTGTAATGAAAGTGAAAGAAGCAACTGGAAAGAAGACTCTGGAATATTCCGTCGCGCGACGGAACATGGCGTCATGGAAAATTCTGAAAAAGAAACAAGCACGCTATACAAGCGCGCGTTAGCGGCGAGGCGGGCAGTCTCAGAGCTTCCATATCGAGGACGGGTTAACATCTCCCACCACCGTTTTTCACACGATCGGCCGAAGTCGGAGAAACGGTCTGCCGTGTTTGTTTAGAGAGCGTATGTTAATTTTTCATGCATCGTTTTAAAATCAGCTGAATTGCTGAAGACCGCATAAATGAGTGCGTCCTCCCAATATAAATAAACAGTTAATGCACTTTTTTCGTTTGTATGGTTGATTTTTCTATTTCTCCATTTATTCAGAAATTTCTTCTTCCGACCGGCGAAACGTTGCCTTGAATTGGCCCGGGAAATTTAAAAAGTTATTCATTTCAAAAATTTTATCGATGACAAGTAAAATAATTTCGAAGATTCCGATTAATATTAATCTACACTGTGAAAAATTATCTTTCATTTCATTTATTTTATTAAACGGCATATCTTTTTTGTTTATTAAATTTAAGTTAAATTTCTCAAAAATCTGTGAGAAATATATTGAAACCTTTTTTGAAAGAACCAATTTTGCAGTTCATTACTGTTCATATACAGGGTGTCTCGCCCTAAAAGTATTTGGATTTTCTATTGATAGATTCTAATGCAATTTTCACTGTTTATGTAAACCAATATTCTCTTCTAAATTAAAATATTTTCAAGATTTTACCACTTCCGATTATACCGGAAGTACGTACAAGCTTTGTTATTTGAAGTGTAACCTTATATTTTTTATTGAAAATTTAGATTCTACGTGTTAATTTTTACAAATTTCGTGTAACAGTTTTTGAGATTTTTCAATGATTATGAAAATCATCATTTTTTTAGACAGCATTTTAAAGTATTATATTTAAGGATAGAAAAAAGTCACAGGAATGAAAATATTCTCATGTAGAAACAATTTGAAAATATTAATTATTGTGTCTCAAATTAACAGCAAAGTCTAGTAAATTTAAAACTGGGTGGCGCAATATTGCCGTGAAGTCCGATATATTTTTCGAAAAAAAAAAAAAAAAATACGAGAATAAAAGGTACTTATATAATTTCTAGCCACTGTTGACCGTCACATTTTAAAATTCGTTTCATATATACAGGGTGTTCAATAATCATATGATTTTTTTAATGAAATGATATATTTTTATAATGATTTTCGATTCTACGTTATTTTATATAAAATTTATTGGGTCGATTTTGTTATTTTAAAAGTTACAAAAAAATGAAAGTTAAGTCGAAAAATGTTTGTTTAACACCTTATATTGCAAACATTAAAAACGAAATAGATAAATAGAAATTGGAAAAATACTTAATAATAATAGGTATAGTCGTTTTCTGTCAGAATATTTTTTGTGAACAGGGTAAAGCAATATGCAAAATGATTTTCTTCTATTTTTACTTAAATGGAAATTTGTGTATGCCATTTCAAAATGAAAATGGGGCTTACCATTTTTGAGATATTTAAAATCAAAAATGCAAATAAGCAATTTTTTATTATTTCGTTGTCAATGTTATACGTAATAATATCATAGTTAATAAGTAAAGTACATATTTTACGTTATTTTTGTAACACTGTTACTATTAGACATACTTCTTCAATAAAAATACTTTAGTTATTAGAAACAAAAAATATATTTTGGTCATTCTAAAAATATTTTAAATATTCTCATATGCTTATTAAAATTATTTTTTAAATAATTTATGTAGGCTGCAAAACAGAAGGTGTACCAACAAGCCTAGCAAAATAATTCAATACTTGAATATTAATATTTTGTTAATATTAAAATTGTCCTCCATTAAAATCTCTATGTATGTAATTAACGTATTCATATAAAATATTTCTATTGAATAACATTTTTTTGCTTTTAAAATAACTCCTAAATATTTGTCGACACACTATTATCTTTTTATTAAATATGTTTTTAAATGTAGGGAAGCATTTACGAATTGCATTTGTATTAGTCATAGCCTAATTAAATTATAGACTACAAGTGAAACATTCAATTTTGTACTTTGGATTGAAATTGTTTAAAAAAAAAAACGGTAATATATAGAAGTATAGTTTGTTATAGAAAAATGAAAAAACAAACAATTTTCCATCGAAATTTCATAAATAATATAGGGTGTTCCATTTAAAGAATAATAAAAAAACAGTTTGCGTATTGTTTCATCCTGTATATAAAATTTGCTTTATGATAAAAAAACTACTTTTCTTTCAATTATTAAGCATTTTTTCAATTATATTGCGTTGGCAGAAAATTTAGTTGTTTTTTTTTCAATTTTGAAATGCAAGACCCAAAAAATTAATCGATTTCAACAATAAATTATTTATAACTTTTTAAATATCAACAAAAATTGACATAATAACCCTATATCAGAAAAACAGTTAGACGAATATAGGGTTCCATTTAAAATAACAAAGCTTGTACGTTCTTCCGGTATAATCGCAAGTGGTAAAATCTTAAAAATATATAATTAATAAGAGAATATTGGTTTACATAAACAGTGAAAATTGCATTAGAATTTATCAATAGATAATCCATATACTTTTAGGGTGAGACACCCTGTATACGAACCTGCAGTAATGAACCGTAAAATTGGTTCTTTCAAAAAAGGTTTCAATACATTTCTCACAGATTTTTGAGAAATTAAATTGAAAGAGTTAAATACTCTAATACTTTTAAATAAAAGTAAACGAAATTATAATTATATTAATTTAATAAATAAAAAAAATATACTCTGTTTTTGTTTCGTTTTATAAAATAAATTAAATGAAAGATGATTTTTCATAGTGTAGATTAATATTAATCGAAAACTACACAATAATAATAATCTTTAATAACATTTTTGAAATGAATAACTTTTTAAATTTCCCGGGCCAATCCAAGGCAACGTTTAGCGGGTCGGTAGAAGAAATTTCCGAATAAATGGAGAAATATACAAATCAACCATAAAACGTGCCTCAAGTGTTTATTTACATTGGGAGGACGCACTCATTTATGCCGTCTTCAGCAATTCCGCTCATTCCAAAATGATGCATGAAAAATTAACGTACGTCCTCTAATCGTGCATTTCACACCGTTTCTCTCTTTCTTCCACGACTACGGCCGATCGTGTAAAAAACGGTGGTGGGAGTTGTTAACCCGTCCTCGATATGGAAGCTCTGGGCAGTCTATCCCGAACGTCCGAGTGCTCAACATCTAGCTAGAAATAAACAGTGACAGTGTGATGTTAATAAATGTGTTAAGTGTACTCTAAATAAATTGATATTGTGCTTCAGAAAACAATTATGGAAGTGATTTCGAATTAGCAGGCGAATATTCAAATAGTGACGAGTTGCGCATAAGCAAGCGTGTGCGCAAACGGCCTGAACGTTTTGGATAAAAATTAATTTACAAGTTGATTTTTATGTATAGTTATTTTTTATTTTAGAAAGAACGTTGAAATTTATGTATATACGGTTGTATATAAAAGAACGCTGCAGATGCTCATCGCTTTACGCCTGCGCATTGAATATTTTTGGGGGTTAACATGTATAAAGAATTATAATTTTTATGAGTATGAATTGAGATTTCCAAAAAAGGGTATTTAAAATTTATGTCGGGTATTAATTGCGTTTTACTTAAAATAAATGAACATTACAGTACCTATATTGTGGAAGATTTTAATGCCCCCATAGGTAAACTGGGGGTGGGGCGAACGAAGAAGGTGGAACAATTAAAAGAAATTCTTAGGATACGGTTGTTAATGGAGATTTTACATTCTATCCCACATTATCTTAATGTGGGATAGAATGTAAAATGGATGCGTGGAGGGAAGAAAAGCGTATGTAACTGAGAATCCCCCTTTCTCAGTTATTGACTATGTAGTGATAAAAGGACTAAGTAGAAGGGATATAAAAGGTATGCGCGAATCGCGCAGCGCGATCAGATCACCAGGAAATGTGTAGATTAGCAAGTGTGATCAAGGATATTCAAAGGAAGAACCAACACTAAGGAAAAATCAATTGGGATAAAGTGAAGACTATTGAGGATATGGAGAGCAGTACAATTGGACGTGGAACCGAAGTGTAAAGGAAAGTTGAAGCAGGAACACCGCGGTTCAATGTGGAATGTAGAGATGTGAAGAGGAACTTGAAACAGGTTGTGAAGAGATGGAGAGTAGGCACAGGAAATGAGAGAGAAGTAACAGCAGCGAGAGCCAGGTATACAAGAATATATGAAAAGAAGAAGATAAAGATGCTTAAAAATATTACTTCGGATTTGAAAGCATGTGAAAATGAAAAGATGTGAAGCATTTTGAGAAAATGAGAAGAAAGGGAAAATGTGAGGGTTTCGTTGATAAATTCGACATAAAAATGTATGAAGATAAAGGGAGAAGTATCGGAGTTAGAAGACGGATAATAGTTGGAAAAAGTGAGGGAATTAACAGAAGAGAAAATCGCACGGGCATTTAGCGACATAAAGAATGGAAAAGCAGCAGGAATGGGCGGATTGAAAGCGGAAATATGGAAAGTAATTAGAATAGAGAGCAACTAAAATTTCAAAGAACTATTGAATAATTTTTGGACAGGGAGCATGGATATTCCAAAGTTGTTTTTTTTTTTTTTTGGGGGGGGGGGAGGGTGTTTGTTAGAGATGTGCCCTTTACGTAACAATAAAGATAAAACGAATGCAGAAAGTCAAGAAACGGCTGGGGGAGGTGATTGAAGAAAAAGGAAACGCAAGGAAGTTTTATGAGAGCGACTAAATCTTTACGATGGCAGGTATAAGAGAGAGTGTTTGAAGAAAGGGGGAGTGTGTGCTGTTTTTTTAGGTTTGCATACGATATGGTGCCGAATGTTGAATGGAACGTAGGAAAATGAAATGAGTAAGTATGGAAATGTTAGAATAGGTAAGGAATGTGTACAGGGAAACACGGATGCGAGCAAAGGTGAATGATAAGGTCTCAGAGGAATTTAGGGTACGAAAAAGTGTGAGGCAAGGATGTCCGCAGAACTCAATATCAATATGTTATTCAATTTATATGGAAGACATTTTGAGACATGGGTAAGCGGGTGTATTGTTTGCAAGAAAGAAAGTGAAAATGAAAAAAAATGTTAGGACGAGAGGAGAAATTTATGGATAAAAGAGGGTTGTACATGAATGTGAAGAAGACAAAGTTCATGCGATTTCGGAATAAGAGGAAGAGAGGAAAATGTGAGAATACCTAGGGTTTATATTCGAGTGTAATTAATGTGTCAAACCAATTTTAATGTATGGAGTGGAGATATGGAGAATTAAAGAGTATAATGTGATGTTGGGAGTTGAAAGGTCTATACCTAGATACATTTTGCTTCAGGAAGGGAATAGGTGGAGGACGCACACAGAGGCATTGGAGAGTTGGGAAATGGCTGGTGAAAGAGATGTGGATATCATTCAAGCAGGAAAGTGAGAGTGAATTGAGAATACAGCGAAAAATGATGTATGAAATGTGTTGTGGGGGAATCGATTGAAGAAGGTGTGAATATAGTAGCGTTATTGAAAGAGAAATGGAGAGAGGTAAAATTGCAAGAGAGGCAAGAATGTATTAGAAAGTATGAATATAATCCCCTGCATGCCAGTATACAGGTACATGGGAAACTGCCGAGCTACCTACAGAGTAAGGATATGTCAACAGTATATAAGGTAGCTCTGGCAAGATCGAGGTGTGCGTCGAAGGAAAAAGGCAGGAAAGTATGGATGGGTGAAAATTATGTTCGATGTATGTTCTACGGGGAATACGTGGACACATATGAAAGAAAAGTGAGAGGGAGTAAAAAACGGGTGGAAACAGAAAGATGACGTTGTGGCTGAGAGATGATGGGACCGGAGTAAAAATTTTAAAAATGTTGGGATGGGAGATCCGTAGAGTGTAGACTAAGATCTAGAAGAATATTATTGTTGTTATGTTTGTACATATTTGTTAAAAAAATGTGAAATTCAAACAATACAAAACAATATATAAGAGAACTATAACGCTGCATTATAAATTTCACAAATTGCCTATGGACCAGTGATTATACAATTATTTTAATGTGTTTTATTTAACGAGCAAGTTTTATTATATTTACTAATTTAAATTTTAGATTTAACATGTGAGTTTCTATGTAATATTAAATTAACTTACTATTTTAAGCTGATATTAAATTTGAATCGTCCATGAATGTATTGGTATATCTTATAAAGAAATAAAATTATTATTAATAATAAATAATGTGATCAGCACGTCCGATACAACGATCACTTGAAAGCCTCTTATTTTGTAGTAATTCAGTATTTCTTATCATGATTTTTGAGGCAAGTCAATTTCTCCTTGCAAATCATGATTATTTTCTCTCCCAGAAAATCAGATGTATTTTATGTTCAATTTAACCGCATTAGCTTCACGATTTAAATTTCCATAAACCGGCGGCCGGCCACTTCATTAAAAGGCCGATCGATATTTTTAACGAAGATAATAAAGAAAAGGGAAATAGAATAAACTGGATCCACTGGAGCCCGCACAGTTCAAGCCCTTAAGTACATTAAAATATTCAGGGCGGCTCGCTCGTAATAATGACGATGACATCATTAAAATAATCCACTCCGTCTAACCACTAAAGATAAATTAATAATGTCTATAAAAAGGAAAGTCGATGAAATTAAATAAAACGTAGCAAAATGTATTTTATTTAAATTATGTTGGCAAGGAAATCTAGTAATTTATAAATAATTACATTATTAGTAATAATAGTTTTTAATTTAAACAAATATTTTTTGTCAATAGAAAAGAGTATTTATTGATTTGGTCACGGTTATTTAAATACATTAAATAAATAAAAATTTAAATATTTGTTGGTTATTTTTTCTTAATTTAATCATAGATGAGATATAATAATAATAATAATTATTATTAATGATATATTCCTATATATATTTATTTTTATTTATTTAATATTATTTTATCCACAATTGCTTTATATTACTTCATTTATAAAAATAAAGCGGTCAATAATAATGACATTCATTACTCACAGTTTTTGTAACATATGAGTAATATTTTTATTTAAAATTGCTTACCTACTACATAACAACAAATTGCTACAAAATCAGTGTATATTTTATTATTCAATTTCGACATCTAATAAAAAAAGTAATCCCCGCAAATTGACTAAAAATCGTGTTAATATTTAGGATTGGGAATCGCAGAAATTGCTTCTCTTAACTTGTTACTAAAAAAATATATAATATTATCTAAATGGAAGAATGATGTACATTCTTCATCAGAGGCAACAGTTTTTGTGTATTTTAGAAACTTGTCAAGAAATAATACAAGTTTTCATCATTCAGTATTAAAAACAACGTTAAAGATATTTAAAAATAACGACATTGGAATAAATGGCAAACTTTAAGCTTTTTTTGTAAAGTAAAAGTGAAGGGTATACTCCTAAAAACAATACTTTTACTCCAGAAAAGTAACAAGTTTATCGCCAATGCGCCTGATGACACATTTCTTTCAACAAAAGTAAGCTTTATATTATTTAAATCTTTTATAAAAATTGTAGAAGCTTGTCGTTCAAATCAGCTATACAATATGAAAATAAAGGATAAAGAAGATCTTTTAATTCGCGATCAAGTTGCCCAAGACAAAAACTAAAATTAGCAAAAATATTAAAGTACCTGATAATTTCAAATACATTGTAAAAAAATATTTATCCCTCCGAAACCAGTTAAACAATGATTTTTTTTTTCTTTATTTTCAAAATGCAAAGTGTACTAAGTAAAGAATTGGTATTAACAAATTCACAGGAATGGAAGGCGATATTGCTCATTTTTTTGGATACATCCAAATTATGAGTAATATACAAGCCATAGTTTTAGGGTAACTTCTGCCACCATTTTGGTTGATGCTGGTGGAGATATCGCTGCCCAAAACGTTATGGGGGATGGAAGTCAACTGCAGTTGCAGAAGCATATATAAACGATTTATTGGAAAACAACAAAAAAATAAAGAGACAAAAAAATTGTGTGTATATTCTACGTCAACCACAAATATAACAGCTACTTCATCCAACACACACTTCGCTTTTTCAGATCCAAACATAATTCTTCATTTACCTTCATTCACTGCTCTCTATTATATTGAGTAATTGTCCGAATCTTACAATTAATATTAATCCTATTAAATAATAATTAATGTATAGAAATTGTTCTAATGCTGCATTTTTTAATTAATTTATTATTCCTAGGCAATAGTCATTTTTTATGTTTATTCGAGTGAATGAGTCAAATGATTTAAATAATGTACTTTTTTTATTGAACATAAAAAATAAAAGTTTTGTAATTGTTAATGTAGTTGCCTGCGGCTAGTTCCGTAAACCTTATTCTCATGATTAATAGCCTTCATTATACGCTTATTGAATAATACTGTTATTTATTTGATCTACGGAATCTATTTAATTAATTACTACTAAAAAGTAATAATAATTAATCTAGAAATATAGTATAAGTATAAAAATCAATGAAAACAACAAATAAAAAAATACTTGTTTAGACATAGAATTTGTTTAAGGAATCGACAGGATAAGCTATTTGTATTTCTTAGAACTTTTGTTGCAGCGTAGTATTGAACATATTGAGTTTTATGAAATACGGAAGAATGCAATATTACGTAAGAAAGTACTGAAACGCGCAAGCCTATTAAACTAAGTACGTCTGCACAGTGTGTTAAGCCGTTCAAACAATTAATTATCAATGTGCCATTAGGGTTGAATCACCCGATTCCCTTCAAGTCCATATTTCCATGATACAAATCTAATAGCATTTGGTTTTATATATTCAATGCCGTCTGATTTAATATTAGTTTGCGGAGACCAAATATTTATTTAATATTCGATTAAATGTTTGCCGATATCAGGGGGGAACATTTAATCGACAGTAACAAAAAATAATATTTTTAATTTAATTTTTCAAAATATTTAAAATGAATTTATCGGAAACGCACGTATATATACAAGGGATGTATTACTTATGGATACATCCCAACATCATGAAGGAAAACGATGCTTATATTCATCCACAAACCCTGCAAAAACGAGTACATGGACGCGAAGACATACAGACCAATACTCTCGTCGTTTCAATTGAAAACTGAATCTGCGTTGCATGCGGTGGTAACGAAAATAGAAGAAGCACTAACTAACAAAATGTAAGCATTGGGAACATTCGTCCTTGCACCATAGAAGGTGCCTTTGATAAGGCGTCTTTCACAAATATAGAGAAAGCTTTAGAAACAGCTGAGATTGATGGCATGTTATGTAACTGTGTAGGCAAACTACTAAATAGTAGGCAGGTGATACTGGTGGACGAACTGATGAGAAAATTACACTGTAGAATACACAGATGACATAGCCACCGTACTCTAAGGGAAATACGAAAACTTCCTATGTAATGGGATGCAGGAAGCACTTAATAAAGTCAAGGATTGGTGCAACATGAAAGCACTCACAGTTAATCCCACTAAAACAGAGGTAGTGTTATTTACCAAGAAACATAAAACTGACACGATGGCACTACCTAGGCTATTCAATACAAGACCAACCCTGGTCAAATAGTTTAAATACCTTGTTCTTATTATGGACACAAAGCTGAACTGGGCTAGACTCATAGAGCAGAAAACCGAAAAGGCAAGCAGAGTCTTTTGACAATACGAGAGAGCGATAGGCACAACCTGAGGTTTATTCCCAAAAAATGCTATATGGATTTATACCGGCATAAAAAGGCCAATGCTGGAGTACAGAGTGTGGCCCCGTACAAACAAAAGGACGACAACGACTAAACTTAACCATATCCAGAGGCTGGCCTGTATGTGCACGTTATAAGCTTTCAGGACAACGCCGACGGTTTATCACCAATTGATCAATACATTAATGAAATAGCTAGGGTGATAGAAGAAAGACTCCGAGCCATGAATTCAATCAACACTGAACTTAGCGGAAGGACACATACGGATCCTGACATGGTAACCGACGATAGAAGTCAAGTTGGATCAAACCATATCCATATAGAACTTTAAAAAGAAGTACTCAGTAAAATTGAACAAAAGCTCATTCCACACTAACCTATTCCACACTTGTGGGTCACATCCTCGAGTTGTAGAGCTGGTGTGTTTTCAGATGTGCTGGGCATCACTCGCTGGGGGGTCTCTGGATACACATGCGTCTGTAACGCCGACAGAAATCTATGCAATAAGGGAGAGTGCCAAAATAATAATAGAAACCGACTTCAAGGGGTACGGTATCAACATAGCCACCGACAGCAAAGCTGCTCTGTCAGCACTTAACAAACGAATAATATCAGTGTTAAGATAAGAAAGTACGTGGAAAGACTAAAAAAAAGGCAGCGGAAAATAACTCGATAGTACTGATGTGGGTGAAAGTCCACAACTGATACAATAAAAGCAAACACTAGCCACAAAAGCATCAAAATTAACGGACGTGAACAAAATACAGATAGAACTCACACCCATAGCCTTAGCAAAACTAATTCGAACATTTATCCTACATGAGGAAAGATAGAGAAATCTGCCAACATGTATTAAAACGAAAACTCACCTCCTCAAACCAGACAGTAAAGAGGCAGGAAAGCTCCTGAGACATTCAAGTGCCCACACAAGAGAATTCACTATGCCTCCCGGAAACACCTCTCAAGATCTATCAAGAGGGTGTAATGCAGAAGAGGAGACGGTAGGACACATGCTTCACGAATGACCAGCTCTGTCAAGGATAAGACGTCCCACGGGCAGGGAGAGGCCTTAAACTAGCGAAGAGACCCACTTGAAAATAACCCACGAGGACATATCGCGAGATCTGCAGAGTGCATCTAACCACTGGGAGAGAGGTACCACAATGGGCCTAAAGTTTGGCCTAAGTGGGTGCGGCATATGAGCTGCCCCCCAGTGCAAAATCCTTAATCCTTGAGTATAAATACGTCATAAAAAATTATATCTAGAAAAATATTATTATAATTATAATATTTACTTTTTTAACAACCTACTCTAATTACAAAGAAAAATATAATCAATAAATATAAGAATTTTACAAATATAAACATTAAAAAGCAATGACAAGTGAAAGAATGGCAGACGACGGTATCAAGGTGGCTATAGAGGAGAAAATGAGCCTTAAATAATTTACGGCATACCCCTATCCGAGAAAACTTGATAGCTTTAAAAAAGCGGCGAGCGTTTTTTCACCGCAAAATTCTTGAAGGTAAGAAGCTATCACGGTCGATCGCTACTTCCACGCCTATGAGCGAGGAAGAAAATGGGTACAATAGCAGGAAAAAAAATCCCTGCGGTAGCACCCATATTAAAAGTAACCAATCGTGATGTGACTGATACGTTGGAGATTGCAGACGCAATTGGGTTTCAGTTTCACTCCGCCAGTAGCTCCCAAAATAATGATACTGAATTCCTGGGTAGTAAAAGTAGTCTCGATGTCTCTCTGGATTTCTTCTCTAGGAAGCGCTTACCATATACTCTTAATTTTTCCTTCAAGAAATTAAAAGAGGCAATAGGTTTAACTGATCATCCAACGCGTCTGAACCGTATCTGATAATCCGACAATTTCCCTCTAATATAAGTTTTTGTTGGATTTATACAATCTGATGGGATGGGATAGGGGAATCTATACCTCAAACTGGAAGTTAGCTATTATTTTGCCTCTTCTGAAACCTGACAAGGACCCCACAAATGTAAGTGGTTACCGGACAATATCTCTAACCATCTGTTTGCAGAAAGTTTTAGAGAAAATCGCCTGGTATGCACTCTAGAAAAACATGGTATTTCTGGTGAAATACCAGGCAGGGTTCAGAAAATTCCACAGCACGATCGATCAACTGGTCCATCTGGAGAACTCCATCCAGGATGCCTTTCTATAGAAGAAACTCCACGTTGCGGTATTTTTCGATCTAGAGAAGGCATACGACATGATTTGGAGATATGGAGTTCTTCCAAAAGTACATGATTGTGGACTGAGGGGCCATCTGCCCATCTTTATTCTAATCGATCGATTCGAATAAAGTTGGGGGAAGCCGAATCCGCATCTTTTGTGTTGGAGAACAATATACCTCAAGGTTCAAACATAAATGTCACCCTATTCGCTATTGCTATAAATGATATTGCAATGTCTGTCAAATCCCCCATATGAAAAAGGCTGCACATCGATGACCTAGTAGGAGAAATCATCTCTACCATTACATGCCAATTTCAGGTCGTCATCGACAAAGTCAACAATGACGCTGAGTCTAGAGGTTTTCGCCTTTCCACTGCACCACATGTGTCCATCAACAGAAAAGAGTATTTATTCACCTGGTCACAGTTATTTAAACAAATTAAATAACAATGATTTGAAAATAATTAATAAATTATTTCCACATTTAACTCTGAGACATACGTTACTTAAGTTCTTTAGTCAAATGCACATAAAAACAACTACTGCGCAAATACCCCGCCAGGCATTGAATTACATAATGTACACATGCATATCAATAACATATTGCAGAAGGGACGTAAGTCAAAATTCACAGAGCTAAATGTGTAAATAATTTATTAATTATTTACAATTCATTTTTATTTAATTTATTTAAATAACTGCTACCAGTTAATAGCCAGAGAGGCGTTTATCCAAATCTGACCCGGGAGAAGATTTTTCTGAGTTTACTATAGGAACGCACACATTATTTGCGTCCTTTCCGTAACCGGTCATTAAATATGAGAACGCGGCCAGTAAGGCTCAATTTAATTAAATTGTTTTTTTTTTTGTTAATTTGAATCGATTTTTATTTAAATTGATTTAGTTTAATTTAAATTAATATGATTGATTTAATTTTATTAAATATAGTTGATTCAATTTAATTACTTTAATTTAAAATATCTAAATTGTGTAAAGCAACGTTCTGTTTTGTTTTACACATTACATTTTTCTCGGATAAAAAATTGTTGCTAAATGTGGAAATGGTGTATTAATTATTTTCAAATCATTTTTATTTAATTCACATTTGTCTACCTTTGTAACTCAGGCGACCCGCACTGGTTTGAGATTAATATTTTGTGGCCAAAACTCAATTTTTGAACTTTTACTTTATGTTCAGTTTTATGATGTCCTATTCTCAAATAATCATTAATCGTTGTCATTTATATGCCTCCCATTACTAATCGATAAATAGAATGCCGAAAACATTGCACACTAGAAGGTTATGTTTACGTACTGCAGTCACGCTATCTTCTTCTTCTTCTTTTTAATATTATTTAATGGCCTTGGCTGCTGGGCTCTTTCGACCAGTCTCTGCACCTCTATGGTTTTAATTATAAAATATATTCAGCCGTATAGGTAAACTGTTAGTTGGGTAACATGTAATACATACTAAAAAGAATCATAGATATATATTATTTTCTAACATAAAGTTATACAATATATGGAATATTTCAATTGAGATGGATGATATAACAGAGGTGTGAGGGGATTTAGATAGAGTTGAAGAGATAGAATGATATAGAGTTATACATTTAGCATGGTATTTATTACATACAGAAAATATATGATTAAGATCTCCCTCTTTCCACATTCACATAAAGGAGAAGGAATTTGTTTAATATGATATAAATGTGATGGAGCTGAATAATGCCTTAATATAATTCTTGTAATTGAAGTAATGAATCTTCTGCCTAGCTCCTTATCATTATAAAACCAAGGTCTAGTTGGAATAGTAGGTTGAATATTATAATATTTAATATGAGATTAATTTGATTTCCATTGATATTGCCATTTTGCTTTTATACTATCATTAAACACCTTATTATAATCTTTATAAGGAGAAGGAATATTTGGATACACATTAAATCTGCCACTCTTTGCTGCCCTATCTGCCATTTCATTTCCTGATATCCCTATATGGCTTGGTATCCAGCATAGAATAATTTCTGCTTTTAATTTATTCGACAATATATAATACAGATGTCTAATTTTAGCTTCTATTAGAAATAAACATTGTGGGGATCTAGTATTATTCAACAATTCTAATGCACTTTTTGAGTCAGAAAACATTACTGCTCTATAAATTTTATGATGTAATAACAGAAATAAACATACCTTTATTGCATACATTTCCGCTGTAAAAATTGAACATATATCGGGTATCCTCTTAGACAGATTTATTAAATTTGATATGTAAATTCCAAATGAATAATATGGAGGATCATATGATTTAGAACCATCTGTATAGCAAAAAATATAATTTGGCCATTTTTCATTGATAATTGTTAAGAATTGAACATTAGTACTGTAAGGGGATATTTCTTTTTTCTTGGTAAAGCCCAAATTTAAAAGTATTTTGATTGGGTAAAGAAATTCTGGATGGGGAAAACTATAACAGGGAAGAAGATCATTTTTCTCTATATTAAAGAAGGATACAATTTGAAAATCTTGCATCAAAGTAGACATTTTTTTATTTTTAATTATTATATTATTTAAGAGATTTTCACAAAATTTTAACAACAATTTTGTGTTGATAGAAATAATTTTAGAAAAATATTTTCTAGCAGTTACAGATAATCTTAATGAAATTGGAGGTATACCACTTTCTACTTCAACTCCTCTAGAAGGAGACGATCTCGTTGCCCCTATTATAGTTTTTAAACATTTTAATTGAAGTCTATCTATTTCATCATATAATTTGTTAGAGATAGGTGATAAAGCAAATAATCCATATTCTATTTTAGATCTTATAAATGATTTGTAGAAAATTAATAATGTATATGGATCTGAACCCCATCAAGTAAATGATAAGGATTTAATTCTATTATTTAACTTTAATATAGATGAACTTAATTGCTTTATACGTACCTTCCAATTTAACAAGTTATCAAAATGAATTCCTAAATATTTAACTGATTTTACGTTTGGTATGGATACTCCATTATACATAAGGTTGAAATTCAGTAATTTTCTTTTTTTGTAAAAATTATGCTCTGTGATTTAGTAGGAGAAAATTTCAACTGATATTCATATAACCAATCAGATAATTCCATCAATGCACCATTTAATCTATTAACCAAAGATTGAATATTTTCCCCTGATGTATACATCATCAAATCATCAGCATATTGTATTATAAAACTGTATGGAGATAATAATTTTTGAATTGAATGTGTATAAAAATTATAAAATATTGGGCTTAGTATTGAACCTTGTGGTAATTCTATATATGAATAACGTGGATACAAAAATTAAGTATCTGACTTAAGATATAATATTTTATATTGAATTAATTCCCATATAATTTGTATTATCTTTTTATTTAAACCTAGAAGGAACAAATTTGATATTAAAATGGAAGAAACCACTGAATCAAATGCTGCAGATATATCAACAAACAAAGCTACTGTAGATTGTTTAAGTATAAATGCTGATTGAATATCTGTGGTTAGTTTGATTATACAATCTATAGTACTTATTCTTATTATTCTTTTCTGCCCACCAATTTAGTCTAGTTTTAATATTTTTTTCAAAAGTTTTTCTAATACAGGAAGTTAAAGCAATAGGACGAAAACTAGATGGCAAATTAGGAGGTTTATTGGGTTTAGCTATAGGGCATATAATTTGTTCTCTCCATTCATTAGGAATTATTCCAGTATTAAATATATTTTTATATATTTTTAATAATTTGTATTTGCATTTTAGAGAAAGATACTTTATCTTTACCTTGAGAACTATCTTTTGAATTTTTAAGAGCATATATTAGTTCTTCTATTGTTATATCTGATGATAAGTATGATATATTACATTTATTAAATATAAACTCATCATGTGGTTCAATATACATAGGAGTCAAATTACAAAAAAAGAACGAAGACATTCTGGGTCATATTTTTTTGAGGTCTGGGGGACAAAAGATTTTCTATATATACGAATCTTTTTCCATACTTCAGAAGATGGAGTTACTCTTGACAAAGTTTCACGAAAGGCTCTGAAAGAGTCTCTCGTTTTATTAAATAATTTTTTGATGAAAAGGCTATAGCACTTTTTAGCTTTTATATAATAGTAGTTTGCGCCAAAGTGGTAATACCTTTTTATGGCTTCTTTTCTACTTATTTTGGCATCATAGCATTCTGAATCCCACCAAGGGCAAGGAGATTTATAAATTGAATTAGGAGGGTATGAAGGAATCCATTTATCTGCTGAGTAATTAACTAAATCAATAAATTCTGAATATGATGTAGAATCATCCAGAAACTCATCAATTTCCTTGTAATAATTTAACCAATCTGCTTCTTTAAATTTTCGATTTAAATTATTATTTACTGGGTTAATTGTTTTTTGGATATTATCAATATTTATAATTGGAAAGTGATCACTTCCAAAAGTGTCACTTAAAGTTAAAGATTCCGTCAATAATCCTAAAGAAGGAGACCTTATAACTGTCTATAATACTATTTGTTATAGTAATAGGATTGAATCTTGTTGGAATTTCCATCACTTAATATTAAAAGATTATTGTTTTCTATACAATCAGCCAATATTTTACCCCCCTGTATTACTATAATTTCCATTTACTAACGATAAATGACAGTTAAAGTCCCCCGATGGAGCAAAATTAGAATCTATCGATAATAAATCTTGCCAACCTGTATCTTGAATAACAGTAAATGCAGGAAAATATCCAGATATTAATGTAAATGTTTGCAATTTCACTGCAATAAATTGAGCTTGATCTGGTATATTAGATCTATCAATAGTAGTTACAGAAAATAAAATATTTGGTTTTATTAAACAAGCTACACCTCCTTTTCCATCATGTCTTGAATCAAGAATTGGAATCATATTTTAAATTTTAATATTACTATTAGCTTTCAACCAAGTCTCTGACAGACATATTATATCTGTATTATAATTATCAACAAGATCTAAACGATTGGCACGATTGGAATGATAACTTCTAAGATTCCATTGAAGAATTATCATTACCATCGAGTTTTTTTTTTGAGATAAATTTGAAATTGAGGGACGATTCTTAGAGAGAGTATCGACTTCTATAAATTTAGATACTATTTCTATAAAATAAGATGGATTTACAGCATATAATTTCTCAATCTTATCCTGTAATTGATTCTCATCACATTCAATAACTGATTCTTGAGGACTATTGTTAGAATCATTATAACATAGTTTTTTTGGAAGTGGTGAGGGGGTTTTTTGATATAAAATATCGTGGTGCATTTTCTTAGTTATTGGATCAATTCCTATATAATTATTTCTCTTAGTTTTCTTCGGTGTCTTTACTACTGAAACATATGATGACTTAAATGAAGATGTAGTTTGAAATGTAAAAGCTAGAGGAGAGGATGTATTTGATTCTAAATGAGGAAAGTTTCTGGGAAGTAAAGGAGTTGGAATATTTTTTTCCGAATTTAGAGCAGAAATGTAATTTTTAGCGAATAAATTAGCTGCTCCCGTACATTATGCAAAAGACATATATTCTTTAATTTTCTTTTGTCTCAAATATTCTGGACATATTCTTTCATTTGATAACTTTTCAGGTTCAGCTGTATAATAAGGCCCTTTACAATGAAAACATATAGGAAATTTACTAGGGCATACATCTATTATATGTTCATGTGATGTACATTTACCACACTTAATCTTTGTAGATTTACAAAAAATTTTTAGTGTCTCCAAATAATAAACAATTATGACATTGTATAACTGGAAATATATATATTTCAGGTTTTTTATTTGTACAGAATAATTTAACATTGGTTGGTAAATATGATAACCTAAATGTAACATTAATAGAATAGGTGTCTTTATAGGTTATATTTTCATTTTCATTTATTTTCCTTTTCCATCTTCTAACCTGAACTACTTAAAATTTATTTGATTTATTTATATTCTTTAGAATTTCTTCTTCAGAAAATGATGGTTCAACATCTCTAATAATCCCTCTTGTTGTTATTGAATGATGTATGAAGGCTTTAATATTATTTTTATTCAAAAAAATAATTGATTCTAATAGTCTATTAGCTTCAATGTAATTATTAAATATAACCCCTACTCTATTACGACCTCTTCTTGAAGTCGTAACTCTTTATAAAGCAAATTTCCTATTACCATTTCATGTATGGATGGAAAATTATCTTCTTCATTAGAATTTTTTTCAATATATATTAAATATGGACTTTTATCTGTTTTTTCAAATAATTGAATTTCCTTTCGTGTTGGATCGGGAGGACTCGGATCCGGGGGGATGCTCCCCCCGGAAAATGTGGTTATGTATAAAGTATTTTCTTTATATTTTATGTTAAATATAAGTAAAAAGTATAAATCAATATTGAAATAGTAAAACTAAATATATACTCTATATATTAGTAAGTGAAAATGAAAGTTATTAAATTCTTACGCGCACAAAACGACACAGGGATACGGTCTCGATGAAGGCTTCAACGCGACCTTTAGAAAAATTCTGTCACGCTATCAGACTGCATCACAAATTATATTAATAAAAACTGTAATAATAGAATTACATATACTAAGGCACATTTCTAATGTGCGAGTAGTCAGAATTTTAATCAAAAGAAGCGTAATCTTTAATTGATAAAATAAAGATTTAAAGAAGGTTAAGAACACTTTATGATATTTGGAGAGAAGCAAAAAGTAAAAAGAATTGATCTAGAGAGGTAATGTCTTTTTTATGGAAGAATGTGATAAAAGAAGAAACCACGCATAATTACGAAGCAACTATTGCCAAGAAAATCGAATTATATTGCATCTACCTAAAAAAATGGGATACATGTTATAGAAAACAAGGAAGGTTTGAAATTGAAAATTCTAACTGGCTATAAAAGTGATGGTAATTGATAAAAAAATCGTAAATTAAAGTTCAGAAATGGCTTATTCAAAATGTACAATAAAAAGTAGTAGTATCTTAGACGTCCTTGTTATCCATATGATAAATTGTCGCATCGAACAAAACGCCGATTTACATCATTACTCTCCACTCAGCAAGATCATAACATAGACTACATGTTACGCTGCAAGAATAGGATCTGTCCTTTAAAATACTATAGACAGCCCTACACGACCAAGGATACTTTGCAAATAAGATAAATATCCTATTCCATTTACAAAGGAGGAAACTTTAGCATTTACTATAGATAATAATAATTTGACCAAGCAACAATATATGAACATTATTCTACTTTCAAAAGAAAATAATGCCGATATATATCCTCCATATAATGAAATATTAAGAGCAAAATCTGAGTGTTATGTAGAGCCTTTAAATGTAACTGATACATGTGCTTTTGTACCGTTAAAAAACTTAATTGAAAAAACGGTTCAACGCATAATCTTGCTTCAAAATGAAGTTATGTCCCAATTTTTTTAACTTACGACATTTATCTTCAACCGAAGCTAAACTTATTGTCAGTTATGGTTTTGATGGAACAACAGGACAATCAAATTTTTTCCAACAATTTAAAACTAATGGAGAAAATGTAAGAATCGATGATTCTAGCTTATTTGTGACCACAATGATTCCTTTAAGATTAGTGAGTAGTGATGGAACCGTTTTATGAAACAACAGTCTGCAATCAATTCGATTTAGTCGTCCTCTAAAGTTGGAATTTATTAAATAATCCAGAGATAATATTTTAAAAGAAAAGCTAGTATAATAATAATAATAATAAATGTCTTTATTAGCCAAATAGTAAAAACATAACATACATGGTTGATATTAGTGACCAAAATAACAAAAAAATTATTACTACTAGCCAATCTTAAGGCGGGATTCAGTTTTGGAGTATACCCCAAACTGTTCTGCCATCCAAACCTTAGAACTAATAAGATTTACAATATGAAAAGAAATAAAACATAATGTGATGTCTATATAAAATTTAGCGACAGAATATATAATAGAAATATATTAATTATAATACATGTATACTTAAGAGAAACGTAACAAAAAGAAAATACTATCATCATTGAATGTATTGCTGTAAAAATTGTTTTTTAACTGCGACCTTAAACTTATTTAAGCTACACATTTTTAATTCAGGTGGTATCGAGTTGTACATTTTGTAAATTTGAAATGAGAATGACCGTTCGTATAGAGAAGTGCGATGTTTCGGAGGGGATAAGCGTCCTTTAGATCGAGTATTAAGGTTATGCACGTCATTCCGAAATGTAATTTTATTATACAGGTATGGTGGTGATTTGGTAATTATTAGTTTATGAAATAAACACAATGTCTGGTATTCTCTCCTATTAGACATGTTAAGCCATCTCGTATCCACCAATTTATGGGAAATTCTGTCAAATTTCCGAATGCCATAGATAAAACGCAAACAAGAGTTTTGGACTCTCTGAATACGATTTGACGTAACTTTGTCAATTGCTGCATTGTATAATGATGCACTGTAGGTAAAGTGTGACAAGACAAATGCGTTACAGAGAGCAATCTTCATATTCTCAGTTAAGCATGCCCGATGAGGATACAATTTCTTCAAATTAATATAAGCAGCGCGAATAAATCTGTTTATATGAGTTTTATATCGGAATGTATTATCGATAGTTACGCCTAAGTTCTTTGCATCCTTCACATACGGTATCACTGTTCCATTTATTGAAAGTCTAAGTTCATTTGAAAGTTGATTACATGATTGTTTTTTTTTTCCAAATCATCTGCATACATGTGCCCACAACAAAACTGCAATTGGGAAAGAATATTTGATGTGTAGATAGAAAACAATAAAGGACCCAACACAGAACCCTGCGGTACACCTTGTCTTATATCAATAAAGTTTGATTTAGAATTATCGAGTTGTACACACTGTTTTCGGTCGCTAACATAATTTGACAATAATAGTACAGCAGATTCCTCAAGCCCTATAAAGCGCAGGATCAATTTAAGAGTGTCATACCTGACTGTATCGAAAGCCTTACTAAAATCTAACAGCACCAATATTGTCATAAGCCCTTTATCTGTAGATGACAAAATATCATCAGTAATTTTTAACAGAGTGGTTTCACAACTGTAACCAGGTCTAAATCCAGATTGTAAGTCGGGTAAAATTTCATTTTTATTAACATAATCATATAGTTGAGACTTAATTATTTTCTCGAATAGTTTAGACAGTGTAGGCAGTATGCTTATCGGTCTTAAATCCTTAAGCTCACAAGGATTATTTGTTTTAGGAACAGGTTTAATTATTGCATATTTCCAGCAATCAGGAAATACACTATCTAATATACACGAATTTATAATATGGGTCAGATAAGGCACAATATATGGACAACATAGGAGTAACATGACACTATTAATATTATCGTATCCAGTGGCCGAAGATTTTATTTGAGATAAAAATTGCGCTACGGTGTGTTCATAAACTAATTTGAAATTGAAAGATGCACCAGATCGATGATACCTATTTTCGAAATGGCTATTAGCATTTGCTGTATTATTATTACTGGGTAAACTATTGCAAAAATAATTATTAATTGCATCAGTATTAGATAAGGATTTGGGAATGCTAATCTGTTTTTTTGAAAGACCTAGAGACTCTATGTGTTTCCACATAAAATGTGTACCGTGATTATTGCAAACGTATGTAAAGTATGCTTTCTTTTCATTTTTTACAGCAGTATTAGTGAAATTTCTCAAGCTTTTATAGTAGTCCCAATCTGGTAACCCGTCACTTACCAGATTTCCTGTAACGCGATTTTGCCTTATCTCGTAACTTAAACAATAATTTCAGATTATCCGTCAACCATGGACTAGATCTTTTGGATTTCTTACGTGAGATTAGAGGGGCGTGACAATCAAATAGATCTATTATGTATTTATTGAACAAATAAAGTTTGTCATTCACGTCTTCGGTTCTAATGATATGATGCATAGGTAGATTGTGTAAATCATTTTTAAATAAATTTATATTTATATTACGAAAGTTACGTGATGTAAATACTTGTTCATTATTGTGCTGTTCAATATTAAGAGCAACAGTACAGTAAACTCCATCGTGGTCAGAGGAAGGACAGTCAAAAATACCATTACTTGTATAATGTAATTGATTAGAGATAATAATTATGTCCAAAAGAGATGTAGTATTATCTGTAATTCTAGTGGGTTCATTGATAATTTGAGTTAGTTCAAAGCTATCCAACACGTCACACAGAAGAGAATACTTACTATTTTCATGCTTAAGCATATCGATGTTTAAATCACCACAACAAATTACATTTTCAGTATATGGAAAATTATTAGCTAACGCGTTTTCAAACTCATTTAAAAACGTGGGGACATCGCAGTTAGGCGATCGATACAGAAAAAGAGAATTTGTCGCCTATTAGTATTAATGTAGGTGATAAATCCCTTAAGTTCATCTGGCTTTATTTCTAACATTAATAGATGCGAAAATCCTAAACTATATTGATTGATGAGGCTAATAATTGTTGAAATTTTATAATTACTTATATTAAATAACATTATTTAGTCTTTCAAAGTCTATTGTAATATCGCTACAATAGACTTTGAAAGACTAAATAGTGTTATTTAATATAACCTATACTATATTACTGTGACATTCTAATCAGTTATGTCCTATATGTGGTGTAACGCCAAACATTTTTAAAGACATTGATAACTTTAATTCAAATGTATTTGAACCAAAATTAAACAGGCTGCAATTTGGCATTAGTCCTTTGCGTGCCTGGATAAGGCTATTTGATTGTATCGTTTATATTTAAGACAAAATTACAGTTTAGAAATGGCTTATTCAAAATATACAAGAAAAAGTAATAGCAGCAGCAAGGAAAAAAAAAAGAAGTGCAAGAAATGTTTTGAAAAAAAAAAAAAATAACTAAATTTACATGTTGACAAGCTAAGATCTGGCACGAAAAGCATTTTCTAAAGTGGACATGTTCGCAGATATTACAAAAGTCGATTACCAACTGATCGAGCATTTTAAAATTATTTTAATCGCTCTTTCGTGTCAGTTAGAATTGGTTACAAAATTGTTTGGAAAATATTGTGTAGAGACGGCTAAATTATATCAGAAATTGTATTCTTGGTACTCTATGCCAGCTACAGTACACACAATTTTATTTCACGATAGGCACATTTTAGAGAATAGTATTTTACCAGTAGGATATTTTGGAGAGGAATCAAGAAATAAATGTTATTTAATTACTTTTTAGCTAGTGTGATTTTAGCTTTAAAGACCAATGAGAAATGCCTGATATCACATTAAATTAATTCTGTGTTCTCATTTTCAATCGTTACAATTTTATTAGTAAGTACTTTCATATATTTTTAGATTAATGAGAGAAAATTGTAGTTTTAGTATATTAGCAATTCTATTTTTGAAAGAGGTTTCAGACAAAGATTCGGAGAAATCATGAACACTATTTACATCTAGTGGAGCACATATGGAATAAATCCATTTATGGATATCAGTCTTTTCTAATTCATCGTTTTATTAATTAATCATAAGCAAACGAGGACTAATGTTTTCATTAGATTATTTAAATCTATATATTTTACAGTGAAAATTGTTTATGTTTTGATCGGCATATGCTGTAACGTGCCGTTTTTATAGAAATGTAAATCACGTCTTAGAGCCAATTAATTGCTACGCCTGTTTTTTTGTTTTGACCGTCAAGGAAATTTTCGGGAAAAAGCGCATTAGCGAGAGCGGGCCATCTTGCGCGGAGGACCGCGAAGAGAGGACTCGAGTTTGGGCAGCCGGCGTGTGAACAAGTGTGTGTCAGGTGAGCGTTCTATTGTTTGGATTTATTGTGTTTATTATTGTCGGTGTATTAAAGTTTAATAGAGATTATTTTATTGTAGCTTGTAATTGAAAGCCGCTAAAAGTTACGTGCGTAAGTCACGCGCGTAAGTAGCAAAAACGCACACACTTGTTCCATTTGCTCGACCGGGTTATCTTTGTTATTTTTTAGTTGTACGTTTTGTTTGTATTGTGAATCCTGGCCCTAGTGAATTTTCCCTTGCGCTGAGCGTAAATTCGTGTTACTGTCACGCCAGTAGCCACATTGGGCTTCATTAAATTACGTAATACTGCCAGAGTATTTTTCAACCGTAGCTCTTCAGCCTATCAGGGCCCCGTCCGTTTAAGACGATGTTGTTTGGGAAGAGAGACGCAGCCTGACCACTTTCGTCTAGTCAGGAAGCTCTAGAGGAAAGGTTTTGAGGAATGCTTGCCCAGTAGCCAAACTCCCTAGCTGATTTCCTAAGCCAGATGTAACGCATGCGCTTATCCCTATTCCCACAGCACTACAACGCTTGAGCAAGGAGAACTTCTGGTGAGACGCCTGTCAAATTTACTAACCAACCCTTGAAGGGCGGGCCAATGGCAGATTTATTCCAAGAAGAGGCAGTGACGCTTTCATTCATTCTGTAGCTTTTGTTTTAGATGCTGTGGCTGCTTAATTTATTTGTAAAGCTTTAAATTCAGTCCTTAATAATTTAAATTCTATCCGTCATATCTTTTTATCAGTTTATCAATTCCCAATGGTAAAGCTTATATTTTCATTATTTAGTTTAGTAATATATTTTGTTATCTTTTAAATTTAGTCGAGTAATTTTCTTTACTAACTCCTGAACGAATTAACAGTTTAATTCCCCCCTTCTGTCACTGGTAACTGGCGCCCGACTGATGTAGAAGTAGTACAAGTATTTGTTATTATTTACTCCCGACCGTGCGCCGCTTTCAGATCAGCTGGCCGTGGCCATTGTGAAATTTAACCTCACAATGCAATTATTTGATTCTCCTTTGTTCTTAACGCTCCATTCGCATTTACGTTTCTGTATATTAAATAATGTTGTGTAAGCAATACCTTGATTTGCACCTTCGTTTACATTAAATTCCACTCTAATATATTTATTCTGTACCCGGTAAGGTCTTGAGTGTCAAATTTGCTGTTCCTTAAATAAAGAATATATCAAAATTGATTATTTGTACTGATATTTAATCCAACTTAACTACATACAAAAGTCAACCCTTAAGCCGGAATTCATTTACAAAATTAAAGAAAATAATAATTTACATGAAGTAAATCCTTGAGAATGACGATACTCGAAACCAGTCGGAGGAAATAAATTAAGTAGTGAAACAAATCAAGTGTATTTTTCAACTGTCTCTGAAATCCACGCTAGATCGTGTACTGCTGGAAATTTGTTACTTTCTTCTGAGACAATGACCGGATTAAATTCTTCTGTTACTCTTAAGTGTAACACATGCAAACAAAAATACGTATGCTGTAGTAAAGTGACGCATGACATTAATAAAGCAGCTGTTTGGGGAATCATTTCAGTAGGCAGTACCTACAAACATATGAAAGATTTTTTGTCTGTACTAGAAGTTCCTTGTATGACCGCCAAAATGTTTTATAAAATTCAGGAGGAATTAAGAGAGGTAAGTTTTATTTGAATGAGACGTAATTGAAAAGTTGTAGATTATTCAAAATATTTTAAATATTTTACTTTTTGTAATTGAGGATTGGTCATGAATATTTGTATCTTAGTTTATGATTTTCTCATCCAACTTAATAGCGACAATGATAAAAAAAATCTTTAGTATAAAATAATGTTCATTTAAGACTTGGAATGAATCATTTGTAGATGATATGAAAAAAGCAGCTTTAGAAGAAAGAAATATTGCAATAGCAAGCAAACAAATTGGTGAGGACGGAATTCCGTGGATCTCTGTCTATTTGGATGGGGGGGTGGTCAAAACGCAGTTATGGTCATAACTATAATGCAACTTCTGGAGTGGTATAACACTTAATTACTCTAAAATATATTGATTACTTTTCTTTCAAGGGTGTAATTATTGGCCAAAATACAAAAAAATATTATATCTTGGTATAAGAAATAAATTTTGCATAATTTGCAAAAGAGCACATAATTAAGGTTTACAGCCCACTGAGCATTTGTGCTTCAACCAACAGTAGACTGCAAGAAGCTCGTTTGTCAGGACTTTTCCGTTTAATCCAAGGTCAATAATTTGAAATGTTCACTAAATTTCATATTGAATTTTATTACCTTGTAAATTATTTTACGATATTTTTGGTATGGTACATAGCCCACGGATTATTATAGCATAATAATAGCTATACAAATTTACAAACTTTTAAAGATGGGTCTAGATGGGATTCCTTGTATAATGCATATGTATATTACAGGTGCATTAAATATTGTTATTAGAAAAGCCGGCATGTTAATTGACAATGAAACCAACAATAGGGCAGAGTTATATATGTCAATACTTTCCCGATTTAATATGGGTAAAAGACTCAATTTAACACAACGTGGATCTTATAATCTAAGAGCTGATATCACGGGAAAACGTTACAATGAAGGTAACGTTATTTTAATTATTTGTTATTATACATAAGCAATTTTTATCAAATACTATATTCATATGTTATGGGAGTTCGGTGGCATTACAATGCGTGGATGGCAGTATTTAATAGGAGCCCTGGAAAATACTTAAAAAAAAAATTATAGAAAGCGAAGAGTCATACCTAGATTCTAATAGAACATATGCTCTCAAAAAACCTAGATGTCGAAAACAAATATGTTTGAAAGATGACAATAATTATGGACCCACTGCCTCTAAACCCATAATGTCGGAAATACAATTAATTAATGCATGCGACCGATATTTAGAAAATCTAAATGTAAATATAGCATTAATAGTTAATTATAGTATTTAAATTATTATTTTAGATATCAAAAGAACAGGCTGCTCTATGTGTTAGGACAGTAGGTCAATTTAACAACCCTATATATATCGCCGAAAAACGAAATAAATTAACTGCATCGAATTTTGGTACTGTTATTAAAAGGAGAAGTTCAACAGCACCTGATGCATTGGTGAATAAACTTTTATGTCCAAGCAATTTTTCGACCGCAGCTACCGAATACGGCAGAATTCACGAAGGAGTCGCATTAAATATATTTGAAGAGACGCGAGGTGTCAAAATTATCCCAAGTGGCTTATTTCTGGATATTAAATATCCATTCCTCGGAGCATCTCCAGATGGTAAAAATATTGAATAATGCATTATTCAATATTTGTTGATATGCAGCAGCAGGTGTACATTATGTAATTCAATGTCCGGCGTGGGTATTTGCCCGGGAAGTAGTTGTTTTAATGTGCATTTGTTTAACGTACTTACGTAGGTAAGTCATAGTCACAGAGCTAAATGTGAAAATAATTTATTAATTATTTTCAAATCATTTTTATTTAATATATTTAAATAACTGTGACCAAGTGAATGAATACTGTTTTCTATTTATATATCGTTGGTTTAATTGGAGATGATAGTATAGTTGAGGTGAAGTGTCTTTGGAAAGTTTCCAAGTTAGGCATTGTATTGGCCGAAGCAGCAAAAAGAAAAATAATTTGCCTTGAATTTCGTGAAAATGCATGACACCTGAAAAGAAGCCACGACTATTATTACCAGGTAAATTGATGCTGAAAAAAATGTTTGAATGAAATGTGATTTTTATAAACGACACGAAGATAATTCCATTATATTACAATACATTGGTTTTAACAAAAGCAAATACATTTGTTGTCATGACACAAGAAAAAAATGTTTTTTTTTTGGCTGTGGATGGGGATATCCAGTTACGGACGGAGTGTGGCACTCCTTCCTGGAAACCTACCCCGACCATTTGTAATTTGCCCTCTAGAGGTAGATATAACCTACCTCTATCACCTATATTAAATCTCCAAAAGATATATAATGATATATTTTATTATTTATAGGTTCAAGGACAACTTCACATTTCAGGAAGAAAACGTTGTTATTTCATTGTCTATATAAACAATGAAACGCCATTATTTATTGAAGAAATTTTGAGAGACAATAGCTTTTGGGATTATAAAATGGAAGAAAAATTAGTCAATTTTCATAAAAAAACTATTATTACCTGAAATAGTTAAAAGGGAATATAATAATAATGTATAATGCAAGTGCGTACTCGCTGAGGATTTTGTGTTTTCTGCGTGTGACTTTTCAGTCCGACTTATTTTCTGTTTATATAAAAATCAACAACACTGACATTATTTATAGCGAAACACCGAATCATGTGATAGTTTGTGAAGAATTGTTGGAATATTTACTAAATCTATTTACTTATTATGCGAATTAACTCCCATTTTTAGTAATGTTTTTGTGATATCTATAATGAAATATACATTTTTCATGCCACCCGGCATACTTGTTGGTTATTATAGCACGGTTTGCAATGAAAACCCAGACAGTGCAATACGTCACAGCTTTCATGGAGTGCGAAAATGAAAATTAAACGTTTTTCGAAAAATCTTGTTATATAAAAATATAATAACAAAATATTTTTATATAATAATTTACTTATTCCATTTTTTATTAAAAAAATGGTGAATTGTCCATCATGGTACTTTCCCCGGTGAACTCGGTCAAATATGTTTTGACTGAAAATTTAAAGATAAAGCCGAGTTTTTAGAAGAATATTACAATTTAGTTTGTTATTTCATACATTACAATTGTTTCAAAACATTTATCCACGCTCTTCATTTTTTCAGGCGTTTGCGATTGATATATTAAAAATACAGCACTTTGACGTTTTATTTGACAAAAATAATTATTTCAATAATTAAAGTATCCATAGCCAACATAAAGAAGATTATAAAAATAATTATTTATTTCTAAAGGAATTTATCAGGTATATGATATTCTTATGCTTATAAAATGAAAATTGAAGGTACTACAATAAGTTTTATAACAAAAATTACTTCTTTTTTCAAGATCTATTACGTTATATGCGTTTTGCATATAAAAATACTATGTATACTAGGTATATACAAATTTAATAAATTTATGATTTATTATCTTGATTTGTGTGATTTTTTTAATTAGTCAATATTTAATATATGTACAAAAAAATCCCCTTCGCGAATTACCCATAGCGACAATTTTATACAAATTCCTGCTTCCCCGTTTATTTTTGAGAAAATTTAAAGAATTAAATTATATTTAGAATCTAAAAATCTGTTCAAAAGTCTATTTAGAATTGATGTATAATTAATTTATAATGAATTAAATTAATATAAAATGCCTTTCGTATATAAAATTACTACATATTTCTGGTCGAATAATTGGTAAATAAAGATTTAATAAAATTGTGATTTACCATCTTGATTTGAGTGATTTATTTAATTAGTCATTATTTCTTATATGTACAAAAAATCCCTTTCATGAATCACGCATTAATTAAATGCTTGTCCTGCTTCACCGACAACGCGTTGATAATTGGTTGCCTATTTTTTTTAACTACAGCCATCTAGTAATTAATGTCTGAACTTTTACGCAATTTTAGAGGTCAAATATGCTACTCGAATAAAGCGGTATTTTTTAAAAAGTCATAGATATATTTCACTAATGTTTTTGCGATTAAACTAAAAAAAACAAACATTATTTTTACATTTCATTCACAATATATCGAAAGAAGAGTATTTTCCAAATGTAGTTGATATTTTTTTAATTGCATTTAACACAAAATATAAAAATGAATATATAATGAAATAACAACAATTACAAAAAAAATTAAAAAAAAAACAAAAAACGAAATTGACGACTGTATGTAGAAAAAAGAAATACCTATTTGATGTAATTTTTAGTTTATTTTTTAAACGCACCGTTTGGATTATTAAACGAAAATACTGACAACCGTTTGAAGGATCCTGCCCTTAACACGAATTCTCTACGGTTTAATATAATAATATAATACATCACATCAATTAACATGACCACCAACACTTTAAGTTAAGTGTTAAATATAATACAGCCTATAATCTCTATAATTTGGACAAGCAATTGATACAATTTATTAAAATTTATAGAGACGAACAATGATTCATTTTAATTAGCCTTTTAAGTATTTTTTGATTTTTTGCGGTTCCGCATAAAAAGAAATTTAAATAAATATTAATTGGTGCTATTATTATATAATATAGTTAATCGTAATATATGGTGGTCATATTGACCAAAATGACGTATTATTGACATTAATAAAACAAATTATATGTTTATACAGGGTGGCGCAAGATTCCGATGAAGTCGAATATCTCAGTTATTTAGAAATTTACAAAAAAATATTACTGACATAATTTGTAGCTACTGTAAAACTTCACATTTTAAAATTGGTTTCATATATACAGGGTGTCCAATAATCGCGTGACGTATCAAACATATGATTTTTTAAATGGAATGCTATATTTTTTATGTCGATTTTAGATTCTACGCTTAAAATTAATCATTTTTGACATAAGGTTTATTAGGTCAATTTTTAATATTTTAAAAGTTATAAACAATTTAAGATTGAAATTAATGGAAGATTGGGGCCTTAATTTTCAAAAATGAAAAACGATGTAAACTTTCTGTTAACGCAATTTAATTGAAAAAATGCTTAATAATATAAGGAATAATCGTTTGTTACCATAAAGCAAATGTTGTGTACAGGGTGAAACAATACGCAAGATGATTTTTTTCTTTTTTCACTTAAATGGAACACCCTATATTTTGTACACTATTTCGATAGAAAATTGATTGTTCTTTAATTTTTGTATAATAAACTATACCCCTATCTCTTACCATTTTTTAACAATTTCAATTCAAAGTACAAAATTATAAGTTTCGCTTATAATCTATAATTTAAGTAGGCTATAATTAAAACAAATGCAATTCATAATCGTTTTCTGGTATTTAATAACATACTTACTCCCTAACCTAAAAGGATATTCAAATGACAATCGATATTTAAAGGCGCATGCAAAATATAAAGAAAATAGTTGCTCAACGATTATTTAGCGAGTTATAATGGTTATTGGGACATATTTTTTAAGAAAAAAATTGTAAAATGTTTGAATCCTATTGAATTAAAAAAAATGTGAATGTGTGAAATAAATACATAAAAATGTTAACAAAATATAATGATATAAATATTTTATTATTTCACTTAGTATCTATTCTCGGTTTTTCACTCAACATGAATTGTTTAAATAAATCAATTTAAGAAGCATATAGGAATATTTTAAATATTTTTCGAATAATAACCAAAAAATATAGTTGTTGTTAATTTTTATCAATTAAATTAATCATTTATTGAAGAAGTATGTTTAACTGCACCAGTGTTACAAAATATAACGTAAAATGTACTTTACTTACTAATTATAATATTAAGCGTAACTTTCACAACTAAATAAATTAGTTGTCCTGGCGCGGCCTACTTTGGTTAAAAATTCTATACCAAATTTGTATTTGAGATTAAATATCTTAAAAACGGTAAATGGTAGCTATTTAATGTTTTATATAAACAATGAAGAATGATCAATTTTCTACTAAACTAGCGTAAAAAATATAGGATGTCCCATTTAAGTAATTATGGAATAGGATAGAAGCGTATTCGAGCAAGGGACGGGACATCTTCCATTTATTATAACATTTTGTAAGAAAAAAGCAAGTGTTAATTTTTTGGAAAATTTCAAAGATTATTCAAAAATATTTCACCGCGGGTTAAGTGATGAAAATGATTACAAATTTACGAAAATAATGTTTTCTTTGTTGCAAAATTAATTTATTGTTAAACATAATTTTTGTGATTTGGACGATTTAAAAGAATAGGAATCGCAAAACAAACTAGCAAATCTTCATTAATGAATTTAGAACTAATGTATACCTACTTTAGTCTTGCGAAAATCGCATTTGTTTATTGCGAAAGTAATTTATTGATAAATGCAATTTTGGAGAATAAATTGATGATAATAATAGGAATCGTAAAATCTGTTTAAAAATAAATTATTAATATTAACATACCTTAATAGAAAAAATAACTTCCAACCCATTCCTGGTGAATCGAAATCCAACTCACCTCCACCACTCACTAATTACCACTTGTTCGTAAACAAAAATAAATCGCGTTTTTAATTATTAATAATTTCTAACGTTAAAAATTAAACCGGAATAGTGAACACTGCGCGTTTTCGGACGACTGAATCGAAATACAAGAGCGCAATTATCGCAAATCAAGAAGAAAAAAACGATCGACGACTCACTCCGAGAACGCATTCCTGAGATAAGAAGATTCGTTGTACCTGGATCCTGGCGCACAGCCAAGAACATACCTATTTAAATTGTTGTATTTTCAATATTATCGCGTATTAAAATAATTACACATTAATATTTATTTACTTTTTTTATTAAATTCTCATTTATCCCGTGGTAAAAAAAATATGTATGAATTATGATGTATTTTAATTAATACACTTGATTATTCGTTTCACTAAATTATTTTATATTTGTGTTCGCGTAACTTTCACAACTAAATAAATTAGTTGTTCTGGCACGGCCTACTTTGATTAAAAATTCTATACCAAATTTGTATTTGAGATTAAATATCTCAAAAACGGTAAACGGTAGCTATTTAATATGTTATATAAAAAATGAAGAGTGATTAATTTTCTATTAAAATAGCATAAAAAATATAGGGTGTCCCATTTAAGTAAAAAGAGAAAAAAATCATTTTGCGTATTGCTTCACATTGTATATAAAAATTTGTTTTGAGAGAAAAAAAAAGTATTTCTTTTATTATTAAGTATTTTTGCATTTGTATGGCGTTGACAGAATGTTTATTTCATTTTTCATTATTGAAATATTAGGCTCTAAACATCCATCGATTTCAACATTCATTTGTTTATAACTTTTAAACTATGAAATCTTATATAAAAAATGATTATTTTTAAACGTAGAATCGAAAATCTTCATAAAAAATATATCATTCCATTTAAAAAAACATATGTTTGATACGTTACGTGATTATTGGACACCTTGTATATATGAAACTAATTTTAAAATGTGAATTTTGACAGTAGCTACTAATAATATAAGTAACATTTTTTTGTATATTTCTTTATAACTGAGATATTGGACTTTATCGTAATCTTGCGCCACCCTGTATATGTAAGAATATTAATTTAAATAAGATTCACTTGGTTTGTTTCACAAATTATTTGATTTATTCCGACTAGTTTCGGTTTATTAAAAAATGTACAGAAATTACATTTTTTACAAAATATATACACGCAATCAGGCAATAAGGGCGTTTAGTATTGAGGAAATCCAGAGATCGTCGTTGTCACTAACGACGTGCTTCCCGGCTTTTGCTGCCTTTGTATTTCTAAACCTTCTCTGAGATTCAATACGCGACCCTTAATGCCTGTATATAAAATATTAAAATCATTATTATTAAAAAGGTGACTGGCTGTGATGCAGTACTTGGACATACCCGTCGATTGTTTATTATTTAATAATTTTCTGTGTTCTTCTATATGGGTATTAAAAGATCGACCTGTTTGCCCTATATACAATGCATCACAGTCGGTACTCTTTAATTCATTAATTAATTGTGTGTATATATTTTGTAAAAATGTAATTTCTGTACATAACTTGATAATGGCCAGAAGCCGAAACTAGTCCGAATAAATCAAACAATTTGTGAAACAAACCAAGTGAATTTTATTTAAATTAATATTCCCACGAAGTCCAATATCTCAGTTATTTAGAAATATACAAAAAATGTTTCTTACATAATTTGTAGAAACTGCTAAATTTCACATTTTAAAATTAGTTTCATATATACAGCGTGTCCAATAATCACGTGACGTATCAAATATATGATTTTTTAAATGGAATGCTATATTTTTATGTCGATTTTAGATTCTACGCTTAAAATCAATTATTTATGATATACGGTTTATTAGGTCAATTTTTAATATTTTAAAAGTTATAAACAATTGAATGTTGAAATCAATTTAAATTTGGGGCCTTGTTTTTCAAAATTGTAAAATGGTGTAAAGTTTCTGTTAACGCAATTTAATTGGAAAAATTGTTAATAATATTAGAAATAGTCGTTTTTTACCATAAAGAAAATGTTATGTATAGGGTATACAAATAGGCTGTACAATACGCAAAATGATGTTTTTCTTTTTTCACTTAAATGGAACACCCTATATTTTTTATACTATTTCGATAAAAAAATGGCTCTTCTTTAATTTTTGTATACTAAACTATACCCCCATCTGTTACCGTTTTTTAACAATTCCAATTCAAAGTACATAATTATAAATTTCGCTATAATAATCTATAATTTAAGTAGGCTGTAATTGAAACAAATGCAATTCATAATTTGTAAAATGTTTAAATGCTATTGAATTAAAAAAATGATGTAAGTGCATGACATAAATGCATAAACATTTTGATACTAACCATATATAATGCCATAAGTATTTAATTATTTCACTTAGTATCTATTTTCGGTTTTTCAGTTTAGATGAATTGTTTAAAGAAATCAATTTTAACAAACATATAGAAATATTTCTACGGTTTAATATAATAATATAATACATCACATCAATTAACATGACCTTTAAGTTAAGTGTTAAATATAATATAACCAAATAAATATAATAACCAAAAAATATATTTGTTGTTAGTTTTTAACAATTAAATTAAATATTTATTAAAGAAGTATGTTTAGCTGCACCAGTGTTACAAAATATTACATAAAATGTACTTTACTTACTAAATATGATATTAAGCATGACTTTCACAACAAAATAAATCAGTTGTTCTGACGCAGCCTACTTTGGTTAAAAATTCAATACCAAATTTGTATTTGAGATTAAATATTAAAAAATAATTATTTTTAAACGTAGAATCAAAAATCTTCATAAAAAGTATATCATTCCATTAAAAAAACATATGTTTGATACGTCACGTGATTATTGAACACCCTGTATAAATGAAATTAATTTTTAAATGTGAAGAATTAGCTACTAATTATGTAAGTAACATTTATTGTATATTTCTTAATGACTGAGATATTGGACTTCGTCGGAATCTTGCGCCACGCTGTATATTTTTAATCATGTTTCACCTAGTGATTATTGAAAAAATAGTTAAAGATAAATTATATTTTTTTTAATTGAAGGTGAATTCCGGCTACGTTATTACATATTTTTTTGTAAAAACTATGAAATCTTATACTCAAATGCAAAGGTTAGTTCGACCGTAATTCGAATTTTAAATCAGTCAGATAGATATTAATATACCTATCCAATTACACCTTAAAACATAGAAGCTATTTGGTAAATATAATAAATAATATAAAATAATCTTTAAAATACAAAGCAATAAATAGTTGAGACATTAAAAATGCAAGCATAATTACTCAATCCAAGGAATGTACATTGCACAAACAAACGTTATTCGTTTATTCCTGTGTACAACAACACAGTGGACTAAAATAAGTAAATAAGAATTTACACAAACATGACAATTTAAGTCGAAGGAATTAATTTGAAAGTCGCGCGAGTAAACGGGATGTCCTCGAGGGATGGGTGTCGGGAAAATAAGTGTCTGCACTTGACGAGGAATGAGAATAATAGATCTGTCGTCCTGCGAGCTTTACATTTTTCCCTTCATGGAAATAAAGAAAAAGAGAAGGGAAAGGAGAAAAGGGAATGAGCGGAGAAGCCGTGAGACAAAAGAAGCAACGGTTGAATTTAGAAAAGATAAATAGGTTTTATTTTTGCGGATAAGGGGAAATTTGCCATGAAACGCGGTCGGGAATGTTTAATATTGCGTAATGTTACCCGGGAGAATAATACGTGTGTGCATGTGCGATTACGATGTTATGTTTAAAGGAATAGATGTGTTAAGAATTTTTTTGTTATTCAATATTTGTATATGAATATTTTACGCTTTTTATAAAAAAATATATATATAGTGCCTCCTAAGAAATTAGCTGTACGATACAGGGATTTAAGCATAAGAATAATACAGTTTATTTAATAACTAAACGTATTAAATTATTTCCACATTAATTTTTTGTTTTTTACATTGAATTTTTCTCGAATCAAAAATTGTTGCATTATGCAATATATTATTGATATGCAGCAGCAGGTGTACATCACGTAATTCAATGTCTGGTGGGGTATTTACCCGATAAATAGTTGTATTAATGTGCATTTCTATAAAGTACTTACGCAACGTAAGTCAAATATCACAGAGCTCAATATGGAAATAATTTATAAATTATTTTCAAATAATTTTTATTTGATTTATTTAAATAACTGTGATCAAGTGCGAAAATACTATTTCCTGTTAATAAATGGAAAGTTAATTGATAAGTTAGTATATTGAAGTAAACACTCAACCCGCGCTGAAACACGTTTGTGTTTTAAACGTTTCTAACATAAGTATTTGACAAACATTTAACATTTAATGGAAAAATGTATCTTTATGTTAATATTACATAAAGCGAATGCAGTGTGATAATTAATCACATTAATGGTATACCCTGAACTGTTTCGTTAACCTCGCTTATCCGTCTGCTTTAAATATAGAGGTATTTTGTGAAATATTTTTTTATTAAATTTTTAATTTGGAAGTGAAACATGATTGCTCCAATCTCAATCTTAGAACCAAATGTATATATTAGTGATTTATCTTGTATTTACTATTTCTTGAATATTAAGTAGGTGTAATTCATATTTATGGAGGAATATAAGAAGGTTAGTATATGGAATTTGTTTTTCTCTATATATCATTATTACTTTGTTAGTTAGATAATTTCTTCTAATTCGTAATGGCTGTTCTTGACTTTCATTGAGTATATAATTTATTGTGGAGGATATCATAGCACCAATTAAAATACTTAACGCTATATCTTCTATTGAGTCAATTCTATTTAACCAGAATTTACTTGCCATTCTATGTAGAAAATGGCTATAGCTGGTGAAGCACCCCATTTAGTGCGCGTATTATAAATGTAGCAGAAGAAGACTTCTCGCACCGATGTGCAAGGTTACACATCCAGGCATTGGCAACACTGGCGAGGGTAAAAAACCAACATACATTTTAGAATCAGAACAATTAGCTGATTTATCTATATTCAACATTCAAAATAAACATGAAATATTAGATAAACCTTTAATATTAGATGTATTAATAGAAAGTAAGTAGATTGCGTTTCAAGTGGATACGGGATCGAGTGTGGCGGCAGTTTAAAAGTTATTTCTTAAGTATTTTCATAATTTTATTCTTTAACCGTTTGCTCAATAATTATGTTTATAGGATGGAGAGAAAGTTTTATCAGCCCATATTAACAATTTAAAAATAAAGAAATGCAATTCAATGTTCATGTAATTACAAATGAAGGACCTCCATTGCTACGAAAAGATTTTGTGAGATATTTTATAAATTAAGCATTAGCACAATTAATTATATTAAGCAGGAATTAAATACAATTCAGTTAAAATTATTTTCAGTTGGGCATTTTGCTTAAAAGAAGATAATGTAACTCCAAAAATTTTCCGAGATAGACCATTACCATTTCGATGAAACAGTAGAGAACGAGTTAAATAGATTACTTTTGGTAGGTATAATTACTCCAGTAGAATTCACTCCTGTACTGGGGCACTTCGGTAGCACCAATACTAAAAAAAAGAGTATACTGTTAGGATCTGTGGCGACTTTAAAATATCCATCAATGCGGTAATAAAAGTGGAAAAATTTTTCTTACCTCGTATTAAGTAGTTGTTTAGTAAAGTGTAGAATTTTTAAAATTAGACCTTTCACAGGCCTATCAACAGATTAGTTTAGATCATAAATCAAGAGAATATGTTATGATATCGACTACCATTTGGTATCCCTTATGCAACGAGCAAATTTCAACATATTATGAACACCTTGATTCAAGGGGTTGATGGAATGACGTATTTTCTTGGTGATGTTTTGATTACAGGGAAGAATCGTAATGAACATTTATCAAGATTATATTTAATTTTGGACAGATTACAGTCGGCAGGATTAAAATTATCACTGCAAAAATATATTTTTTAAGACAAAATAAAGTATTTGGGCTACATTATAGATAAATCCCTCTTTATCTATAATACATGTTGCAGAAGATAAAGTCAATGCAATTACAAATGCCCCTACACCCAGTAATATAACGCAAGTTAAATCATTCCTAGGTATAGTTAATTACTACGGGAAATTTATAAATTCTTATATATGGTATTGAACCCCTTATATAAATTATTAAAAAAGACGTGCTATTTAATTGGAATAAAGATTGTTAAAAGAATAACATTTTTATTGACAAATACTGAGGTTTTGGTTTACTATAACCCCGAATTAAAATTAAGACTGACAACGGACGCGAGTGCATACTGATTCGTTGCAGTAATATCTTGTATCATAAAGAATGGTACAGAAAAACTCAAATTGAAAAGAAAGGGCTTTCAAAAATTTTCGGATTGACAAAATTTTAACAGTATTTGTATTGTAGAGAGTTCACGTTAGTGACCGATCATAAGCCATTGGTAATTTTCTTAATCCCAAAAGAGTAATCCTACAATATTCAGCAAACAGGTTAAGACTGTGGACAGTCATTCTTTCTAATTATCAATATAAAATGGAGTACATTAAATCTGAAAAAAAGTATCAGATTATCTATCGCGCTTTAAATAATAATAATATTTTAGAAAATGCTGATTTACATTATTAACAATTTTTAATTTAAATTTTGTTGCGTCAATTGATTTTAATACGGTAAGAGCATTTACTTTAAATAATTACGAATTAAAAGAAATAAAAGTATTTTTAAGAAAAGGTTAGCCAAAAATGAATAATGTCAGCAGTAGTATAAAATTGTATTTAAAATTTAGAAATGAGTTAACTACCGAAAATTATTGTATTCCATGGAATAATAAAATATGTATTCCTGAAGATCTCTTCATATGGGCGGGGTCAAAAATAATTTGTGTGAAAATTAAGTGGTAGTACGAAGCAACCCACCAGATTATTATCAAAATAATATTCAAAAACCGTCATTGATTAAAGGACCTGTAATAAATACAATTGGTTATATTTATGTTCTTAAAGTTTCAGGATTAAATGTGACATGGAAGCGTCATGCGAACCAAATGATTAAAATCAAACAATTAAATCTAGGTGGTGGTTTACCAGTAACAGAAATTAAGTTTGAGAATCCTAGAGTAAAAGTTGACATTAATGGGAGACCTAATCGTATAATTAAGCCTCCGAATAACGTATGACACTTTTAATTAGTTAGGTAAGCCATAGTATTTTTAACCCTTTCAGGACAACTAGTTACTGCTGCTAACCACAAATTTAAAATAAATTGTCTAAGTATCTACTGGTTTCTAGTTAAAACCACGGTGCAATATGTGTTGCCTATGTAACATAAATAGTTTCGTGTTGGTATTATTGTCTTGGAGCTTATTTCAGACTATTTATTGTAGCGATGTGCACGTGTCGGGATACTTATAGGTTATGTGTATCTTAGTTCATCAATTTTGTGAGGTTACTGAACGAAATAAACAAAATGACAGGTGAGTTATAGTCATAATAATACCAAAAATAAGTAGCTTTATATATTACCTCCTATTTTCAAGAATAAATGCTTTTTATACTTTATAAAACATGGTCTTTGTTGCTAACCACCAGGCACACAATGTGTATTTTTATTTTTGTTGAAGTATAAATATTGAATCAAGTTGTGTGCACAATTTTCAGTATAATATAGTACAAATTTTATTTTTAGCCATGAATAAAAAGTGGAGTATTAGAGAATTGGAAAATATGACGCAAGATGAAATATATGCCTTTATCGATGATATACCAAGTGATGCCTCAGAATCTGATGAAGAGGAATTGGAAAATGATGAGTTATTGGTGGAAACTGAACGTCATGAAGATGATGATGAAGATCTTATAATTAGTGATTGGGAAAGCGAGGATGACGTACCGCTATCCGTTTGGCAAATGCAACAGCGAGGGGATGACGTTATTTGGACAAACAATTCCTCAAATGTAAATCCCTTTTTAGAAGATAGTGGACCAAATATTCCAGAAGACATTGAAACTCCAACGGAAATATTTAAATATCTGTTTCCAGAGAGATTGATGGATGAAATTGTTTTTCATACAAATTTGTATGCGACACAGAACAATGGTGGTAACAACAATTTTGTGCCCACAACAAGTAATGAAGTAAACACGTTTTTAGGCGTAAACATGACAATGAGTTAGAAAAAGATGGCTAGCTATCGTGATTATTGGTCATCAAGAATGGAAATGAGGGATAGCTACGTCAGTTCGTCAATATCAAGAGACAGACTTTCCTGGTTGCTTACCAATTTGCATCTTAACGACAATGCTATGCAACCTAAAAAAGATCATATAAATTATGATAAACTCTACAAAATTAGGCCCCTCCTCACCACCTTATAAGAAACTTTTATAACATCACTGAAACCAAGCGAACATCAATCAATTGATGAGTCGATGATAAAATTCAAAGGTCGAAGCACTATTCGACAATAAATGCCGATGAAACCGACGAAACGAGGGTACAAGGTTTGGGTGCGAGCTGACCGAAGCGGTTACATGTGTCAATTCCAGATTTATACTGGAAGGGTCAATCATGGGACTGAAACAAATTTAGGCAGTCGGGTTGTAAAAAACCTAACGAGAACACTAGTTCGTAAAAACCAAATTGCAAAGAGATTTACTTGCAGAATGTATTTATTCTTGTGGCACGGTCCGTAAAGGAAGAAAAAATCTGCCCGAATTCAAAGCGGACAAGCAATTGAAGAGAGGAGATTTAGACTAGCGGGTATCAACGAATGGTATAGTAGCTCTCAAATGGATGGACAATTGCAGTGTTTTGTTTCTTGCGAATTATATTGATCCCTCAAATAACTCTATTATCATAAGAAGAAAAAGAGATGGGTCTGTAAAAGAGGTTTCTTGTCCCCTTAAATGTAATCTATATAACAAACACATGGGATATATGGACAAATTTGATATGTTACTTTCACTGTATCAAATCGACAGAAAATCCTATAAATGGTGCTATGATGCCATTGAAGATGTTTCGCCTTTCAGTTGCGAGCGGCCTAATTGGTGCTGCACCAGAAAACCTAAAGCGTGGTAGAAAATCTAAAGATATGCCAGGAAACAAGTACAAAAAAATATGTGCCACAAGAACTAAGGTATGATAAAGCTGCACATATGCCTGAACGGGTACAGTCTCTAAGATGTGCACACTGCAGCACAACAAAAGAAGTGCATAGAACAATTTGGAAATGTTCTATTTGCAATGTGGGCTTGTGTCTTAATAAAGACAGGAATTGTTTTACATTATTCCACACAAAATAATAAGGTATCACAAGTGCCTCTTGGTTACCAGCGCTAACCACATCCTGGAGGATAATCAGGACATGATTTAAACATTTTCTTCTCATAATTTGCTATATACACGTATTTGTAAATAATTTCTAGAAATAAAAATGTGTTAGGTAAAATATTTTTATTCTGTCCTCAAAGGGTTAAGGGGCGAGATGTTGTGGTGTATTTGTATTAGAGTATTGAAATAGTTTTTATATTGCCTTTTTTGCACATATGTTTTTTTTTTGTGAAAACGAAGCGCGACGAGTGCAGAGCAGTGTTAATTTGATCAGCGACTATTCCAAAATATTGTGTTTCATTTGTACGTTTACAGTTGATTGAAGTACACTACAATGATTATAGCACATTTTTCTGCTATAAATATCCAGGGATAGTATACATTTTGTGAGAATGAATTTTGATGTTAATCATTAATTCATTGGCTAGTGTTCTAGATTTAATTCTAAATCCAAACTGCAGACGGGAAAATTGTCATCATGTTCGTGCCACCATTCTAGTCTTTACGATGCACAAAAGTATGTATATAGATCTATATGAGAGTATATTTGATTTTCTCTGGATTTGTGAGGGGGGTTGCAATTGTACGTTTAAACAATACGTAATGTTCCATCGTAACCCACCAATTATTATACACCGAATAGATATAACTTGTTATTTTCTGGTAACTGCCTTATCATTTGATAAATAATTCCATCTAATTTATGCAGTGGTATTTTTTAATGGAAATATTTAATTCAGTTTTGTTAAAGGGAGTTGCTAAGAAGTGATCGTTATTAGTTTCGGTAATGATCAAAAAATGCAATTTTCCCGGATATTTTTAACTTTATCCCATACTTTATTATTGGAAGTATTTTTGTTTTAGCAATCCAAGATTCTATATAACTTTGTTTATATATCTTCTTGGATTTTACTATAGTTTTCTTGGCTTCTAAAAAATTGTGATAATATAGATTAAAATTTTAATATAAATAGAAAAGAGTATTCATTCACTTGGCCAAAGTTATTTAAATATATTAAATAAAAATGATTTGAAAATAATTAATAAATTATTTCTAGATTTAGCTCTGTGCCTTTGACTTACGTTACGTAAGTACGTTAAACAAATGCACATTAAAACAACTACTTCCCGGGCAAATATCCACGCCGGACATTGAATTACATAATGTACACCTGCCGTTGCATATCAATAAAATATTGCATAATGCAACAAATTTTAATTCGAAAAAAATTTAATGTAAAAACAACAAAAGGAACGTTACTTAATACAAGGCCGTCTGCAGACACGTGTTTCGGGATCTATCCCTCGTGAGTACAGCTATGCCTTACATAATTTAAAAATGTTAAAATAAATCAATTAAATTAATTCAAATACACTCAGCAAAATTAAATCAATTATATTAAATCAAATTAAACTAAATCAATTTAAATTAAACCAAATTAATACAATTTAAATCAAAACCGAATAAAATTAAACGAAACGAATTGAATTAAATTAATTAAAATAAGCGACACGCACCTGCCGCCGTGATAGTAATGATTTCTTGTATTATTGTTATCGTAAATTTACGAAAAACTCCTTTTGGCTCAGATTTGAATAAACGCCTCGCTGGCTATTAATATAAATAGAAAAGAGTATTCATTCACTTGTGTTTAACAAATCGTGTGCCCATTATTTAAAACAAATAAATTAAAGTAATTTATAATATCCGATAAAGTATATCCTTCTTTATTGTTATAGGGTGAAATCTTTAGTTTTATAAATTGTGTAAAATCTATTGTTAGTAATGTTGCTAAATGCAGCAGAAATTTTAACTATTTGTTCGTATTCTTTAAATGATAAGTTAGTGTCTTGCAAATATTTGTTTTAATCTTTTGTGTTTCATATGTCGGGCAGCCTTTACTTTTGGTAATATGGTCTTGAGGGCACGACCCTGCATAGCAAATTTTGCAAAACATTATATTTTACTTTTTTGAGTTGACTTGTGCGTTCATATGTCAAACAATTAAAACAGTGAGTAACCAAACAAATATATGTTTAAATGGGGAAATTAACATATATGGAGGTAGCTTACAAAAGTTATGTACATTTAAAAACTCAACACCAGATTCTATGTTATTCATAATTTATTTATCATTATTTACCGAAATTATATATTTTATTAAATATTTTTGTAATATGATGAAATTATCTATTATTATTATGATAATAAAGTTTAGGTTATTAATTTAAGATATCGCTCAGGAAGTTTACACCAGTCCTGGAGATGCACAATACACGTGTTCACTCTTCCACTGCTAACGCGGAACTGGCGGTTTCTGTTGTCATTACGTTTATTTCTACAAATCAATTCTACATATTTACACAGTATATAAATTGTTTACTTCATAGTCGGGGTCCTAAGTGAAATAATTTAATTGGCTAAAGAGATTAGTGGGTAGACATTGTTAAGAAATGATAAGATGACGAGACAGAATACAAAATGTGTATAGGTTACATGGTCTTCTTTACAGGTGTTGAAATATCTGTATCTTTTGGAAAAATATATAAATTGGGAACGACCTATAAAGGTGAAACATTAGAAAAAGATATTATTTATAAATGTTACAAATAAGTAATATTGTTTAATCTTAACTTTAATAGGAAATATGTTCTACTTTGATGGATATTACTGTAATTTATTTGGCATTATATGCCAAAAGTTTCTTGTAGTTTTCCAACTTGTAATACCGGAACCATACCTGAAAACAGCATCTCATTTTCTGTTTCGTTGTAAAATCCACTTTTCGAAGCCAAGCGTTAAAAATAGCCTACAATTGGATTTAGATCCGATGAATTTTCAGGCCAATCGAGGCAAGTAATATTACTATGTTCAAAATGTTTTATAATTTTCTTTAATTTGTGGCACGGATATGAATCTTGATGGAAAATTGCTTCACCATTTGGAACAACTTTTTCCATATCATTAGCTTATTTTTGATCATGTAAATTTGTGTACTTTTCACTATTTTAATTGATCCGAGCGCCATATAGAAGAAACAACCCGAAAATATGTCCTGTTAGGGATGTTTCTCTGATCAAAATGACCGGTTCTCAGATTTTCGTCCTGCGATTTCCTAGCGCTGGCCCTGCTCTAAAAAGTGTGTTATCTGAAAACAATACCTTCCTCCAATCATCTGTATTCCACGTGGCATATTTCTTAGCCCAAAGATGTTTCTTTTTCATCATTGGAACTGTTAACAATTACTTTTTCTGGGATCGAATTGCCCTTTTTCAGATTCTAGAAATTGTTACAGGTGTTTTAGTTAAAACACTTGTACCATAATTATTTTACTAAAATATAATTTGTTTACTTATTAAATTCATTTTACCGTAATAATTGTTAATATTAAAATGATTAAAGTTCGTTCGTTCGCATTGGGATTATTGGTCATGAAATTTTACGAAGCGGGTTGTAAATAGAAAATTTCCCCTAATCCGGGAAAATTTAAGGCTGGCGTTTACTAGAAAAGGAATGATGCGATGACAGAGATAGTTGCCAATCGTCAAGGAGGTGATGGCCTCTCGATTTTAATAGCGAACTATTTGAGAAATATGTAGAACACTGCAGTTTGGTTTCCTTATCTATGTGTGTGTCTGTGTATTCGACAACCGACGCTGACGCGATCGATTTTTTTATTAATGAATATGTTATTTATTATTTAGACAGTGTATAAATATATTTGATGAATTTTGTCGTATCATCGAAAGAATTACTCAATGCATGCTATTATATTTTTGTTCTCATCTTCACTGTAAGTTTGGATTCTTCGTGTGATGTTATTAAAAAAAAAGCGGTAAAAAGTCGTTATACTTATACCTAACCGTCTTTATTAATATTTGAATATTCATAAAAAATACCTTTTATGCAGAATTGATCCTCAAATTATATTTCGCGAGATAAAATGCATTTTGAAATAATAAAAATAGTAAGATAATATATACATCAAATTAAAGGAATAATTTAGTGAAATAAAATGGATAAAATTATGTATACAGGGTGGGCCACTAATAACGGCCATTAAAAGTTTACGGGGTTCTTGACTGATTATATCGGAAATGGCTACCAACTTTGTTATTTTAAATAGAACACTACATATTATTATTTTTTGGATTCCCCATTTAATTGTCCATTCACTTATATGAATTTATATCTACATAATTGTTAAAGTTTTTGAGTTACAAATTTATTTTTCGAATATTAACACCAAATAGACCTTTCGAAAAATGTTTTCAATTTTTACTAATAGATCCCTCTAGTATTAAAAAAACATTTGTCAATTTTGACAATAGGTATTTCCATAAGATCCATATTTCAGTGCCCAATTAAAAACAGCATAATTCATTTTTTAAATGGAATGTTCAATATTTTATCTCACAGATCGATTAACAAATTAATTTGCAACATAAAAATATTATATATCTATATATCCAGAGCAAGTAGTTTTTAAGTTATTTCTAAATTTCTTTCCTCACATTTTTTTTTTTCATAATTGAGTAATTCCTGTTCAATTTACGCGTGCATCAATATTCTTTAGGAAAGAAAGAATTCTATTTAGCAGGCCAATTCTACAGACCTAAATTTCGAATCCATCTATCTTTATCGTTTTTAATGCTAATATGAATCGATAGAGAATTTGATTACATAAAAATCTACAGAGGTTCCACTAAAAAAAAAACAGTTGAAACCTTACAAAGTTATGATATTTTTTTATATATTTTTTTTTTTGGGATAGACAAATATTTTAAATAGAAGTGTAGAACTTGAATAACTAAATATTTTTGTATAGCATTATCAAACGTCCTATTCTCTTTTAAATTTCTTTAAAGAATGGTGATGTGTCCGTCATGGTACTTTCCCCGGTGAATTCGGTCAAATAAGTTTCTGATTGAAAATTTAATAGGAAATCAAAAATGATTAATTGAAAAAATGGATTGTTGTCTTTTAAAGTTAAAGCCGAGTACTTGGAAGGATATTATAATTTAGTGTGATATTTATTACCTTACAATGGATTAAAGACATTTCTCTACACCCTTTTTCTTTTCAAACTGGAGGCGTTTGTGAATGATATGTTGAATATGAGGGAACTTTGACGTTTTATTTGTCATTAAAATAACTATTTCAATAAATAATATCTCCACAGCCAACACAAAGAAGATCATAAAAATAATTGTTTATTTCTAAGGGAATTTATTAAGTAGATGAAATTCTTCCGCTTATAAAATGAAAACTGAAAGTCCTACAATAAAAGTTTGGTAACAAAAATTACTTATTTTTTAAGATCCTCAACTTTTATTTGAAACATTTTTCTATCCGAAATAAAAATGAACCTTCCCTGGCCGGGATTCCATTTTATTTTAAATTGTAATTATAAAAAAATTGACATCAATGTTAATAATCATTTGTCATAAGTATACCAAAATTTAAAATTCTCTTTATTTGGGATGAATAACCCCAACTATTATTCTACACATAGTGTAGAACTAAATACATTTTTGGAAAGTATAATTTCTGCTTACATTACAATCATTCTATATTTTTTTTATTATTTTTTGTATACGTAAATATAATAAAATAAAAATGAAATTAAAAATGTCCTATCCGGAAATATGAAGGCAAACATTTATATATATTTTGTGAAATATGACGAAAACTGCTACCACCATAATAAGTGTTTGGTTTGAAATGTATACTTCAAAAATAAAAAAAAATAGAACATACAGTTCAAAAGAACCTATGAAACAGTAAGTGAAGTAACACTTGATACAATTTAATAATTTTTAATAATAATTTTAATTTTACAATTATATTGATCTATTTTAGATCATTAGCCTTTTATTACATTCCTAAGGCTCAAATAAAATTATTTGAAAACATTACATTTTTTTATAAAATAAAAAAGAAATCCATAATAATAATTTTTCACCGTGCAAACATTGGCAAAAAAAGATTCATTCATATTTGTATGCTGTTTACTGAACGTTATTTAAAATGTTTATTATTTTAGAATGGCATGTGCATCGTCGGTGTTTTAAAAACGCGACGCGCAGAGATAACTATAAAAGATATTTTTGTCTTTCTCATATTCATTGAATGTGAAACAGCAATAAGCATACATACACAACATTGTCAAGAAGAGGGGAGAAACATCTATTGAGTATCTTTTGAAAATTAATTAAAAATCTTTGTTTCTGTTTTTCCATTGTATTAATTATTTAAATTATTACTCATAACATTAATTTTATAAATAATTTAAAGGTGATAAACGCAAATAACATTTATTAAAATATAGTACACTATTTCCCGCTATCTATATGAGACTTAATGAACTAATATTTGTCTAGTCAAATGCAGAAAACTATATGTAACTAGCCGGTTTTATTCAATATGGCCGAATTTCACGGGAATTGATGATATTTTCGGAACGACCTTCCTCAGTAAACAGCATTGTTTTCTGACGAAAAAATGTATTGAACCATAACTACATTCAATGTAAATTATTACGACATATTTCATTTTCTTTCAATAATTATATTAATAAGTAAAAATATAGCACATTCTTTGCATAAAATGTGCTAACTTTGGACGTAATTTTCTTCTAAACTATTAATTAGATTAATTTTTAAATAACTCGTTCGAAATCTGTGGAGTTTTAGGATTATTTTGATATATAATATGATGAAATTCATTATTCAGGGTTTGTTTGTTGCAGGAATTCAATTGGTACAAAATCGCTTCATTTTACATACGATAAACGCCAGCCTTAACAATTAGTGCAAGCCCGGTACCGAACAATAGGCTTGGTACCGTAACGCGTACCTTTCGGCACGCCCACGGATTAGGGGGATTCCTTCGTTTACAACCCAGGTAATGCAGATGTTGACGCGTGATTTAATTTATCAATTAAATTAAATCGCGCTTGTACAAATAATTGTAAATATGTCTATAAATATATTTGTTAGTACAATATGTTAAGTATGACCCTACACAAGTAGGATAAGACAAAGCAAGAGACCACTCAACAATAATTTAGATTCGTTTTTTTTATTATTAGATTTTTTTATTTTGTATTAATTAAAATTACGCACTACTTTCCTTATTACATACTGTAATTCAAATTATACTGAATCAGGAAATTAAATCAAAAGATTTAATTATGTGTGGAATAGTACGCACATGGTCTCCAACAACCCTCCCACATAAGTTAAGAGAACAGATATCGTTCTCACGCAACCCGCATAAAATTATATTACAATAATTTTGTAATATTTATTTAACTTAAGGTTTATATTTATTTTATAAACATGTTGGCGTTCGCGGGGTGGCGTCCAGTGCAAACTGCCACCTTGGCGTAGTGGGAGTTGCTCAACACGCTTGCGCAACCCTCTGACGCGTAGCAACGCACCAATCAGAGGGCAGGCGCTTAACCACCACTAACCCCAAATGGAAGGGGGTTGCAGTAATTAATAAAACCAATGAGGGTTGATGGAGACAACAGTTAATTTTATTTTCCGAACGCGAACAGTGAGAGATAAGTGAAAGTAGTGCGAGTAAAAATCAGTAACGCGAATAATCAATAAGTTTGTATTTATTTATTTTTTTATCTTCTGAGTGGTCTCTATGACTGTCTTGTTCTTAAATACAGAGAGCTTTTTTTTATCAGTATACATTTCCCCTATGTATACCTGCAAAATACGCGACTCAAATGCATTAATATATGTGTGTTTAGTTACCTATAACACGCAACTAAACACATATATGCCAAATAGTCAACTTAACATACACACATTAATTATTCAATGCGGTTAACTCGGGTTTTTTGCAGGTATACACTTCCCCTAATGTATACTTATAAAAAAATCTCTCTCTATACAGGGTGGCGCAAGATTCCGATGAAGTCCAATATCTCAGTTATTTAGAAATTTACAAAGAAATATTACTGACATAATTTGTAGCTACTGTAAAACTTCACATTTTAAAATTAGTTTCATATATACAGGGTGCCCAATAATGACGTGACGTATCAAACATATGATTTTTTAAATGGAATGCTATATTTTTTATGTAGATTTTAGATTCTACGTTTAAAATTAATCATTTTCAACATAAGGTTTATTAGGTCAATTTTCAATATTTTAAAAGTTATAAACAATTTAATGTTGAAATCAATAGAAGTTTAGAGTCTTATTTTTCAAAATTGAAAAACGATGTAAACTTTCTGTTAACGCAATTTAATTGAAAAAATGCATAATAATATAAGAAATAATCCTTTGTTACCATAAAGCAAATTTTGTGTACAGGGTGAAACAATACGCAAAATGATTTTTTTCTTTTTTCACTTAAATGGAACACCCTATATTTTTTACACTATTTCAATAGAAAATTGGTTGATCTTTAATTTTTCTATAATAAACTATAGCCCTATCTGTTACCGTTTTTTAACAATTTCAATTCAAAGTACAAAATTATAAGTTTCGCTTATAATCTATAATTTAAGTAAGCTATAATTAAAACAAATGCAATTCATAATCGTTTTCTGACATTTAATAACATACTTACTTCCTAACCTAAAAGGATTTTCAAATGACAATCGATATTTAAAGGCGCATGCAAAATATAAAGAAAATAGTTGCTCGACGATTATTTAGCGAGTTATAATGGTTATTGGCACACAATTTTTAAGAAAAAAATTGTAAAATGTTTGAATGAAAAAAAAAAAAAATGATGTGATTGCGTGAAATAAATACATAAAAATGTTAATACTAACAAAATATAATGATATAAGTATTTTATTATTTCACTTAATATCTATTTTCGGTTTTTCAATCAACATGAATTGTTTAAATAAATCAATTTAAGAAGCATATAGGAATATTTTAAATATTTTTCGAATAATAACCAAAAAATATAGTCGTTGTTAGTTTTTAACAATTAAATTAATCATTTATTGAAGAAGTATGTTTAACTGCACCAGTGTTACAAAATATAACGTAAAATGTACTTTACTTACTAAATATGATATTAAGCGTAACTTTCACAACTAAATAAATTAGTTGTTCTGGCACGGCCTACTTTGATTAAAAATTCTATACCAAATTTGTATTTGAGATTAAATATCTCAAAACGGTAAACGGTAGCCATTTAATATGTTATATAAAAAATGAAGAGTGATCAATTTTCTATTAAAATAGCATAAAAAATATAGGGTGTCCCATTTAAGTAAAAAGAGAAAAAAATCATTTTGCGTATTGCTTCACCTTGTATATAAAAATTTGTTTTAAGAGAAAAAAGACTACTTCTTTTATTATTAAGTATTTTTGCATTCGTATGGCGTTGACAGAATGTTTATTTCATTTTTCATTATTGAAATATTAGGCTCTAAACATCTATCGATTTCAACATTCATTTGTTTATAACTTTTAAACTATGAAAAATTGACCTATTAAATCTTATATAAAAAATGATTATTTTTAAACGTAGAATCGAAAATCTTCATAAAAAATATATCATTCCATTTAAAAAAACATATGTTTGATACGTCACGTGATTATTGGACACCCTGTATATATGAAACTAATTTTAAAATGTGAATTTTGACAGTAGCTACTAATAATGTAAGTAACATTTTTTTGTATATTTCTTTATAACTGAGGTTTTGGACTTCATCGGAATCTTGCGCCACCCTGTATATATATTTCTTTCTTTTTGTTAAATTATTTCCTTTTATATTAATTCATATTTCATTAAATATTGTTATTTTTGTTTTTTCGAAATCTTTTTTTTTTATTCAGCCCTAAAAACAAATATATATTTATGACAAGAAAGTGCATACTGGAAAATCCAGGTAAGTATCCGTTTGATATTCTATTTCAATAAAAGTGATTGTGGCATTCCCTCTACCGACGAACTAGCAGGAAATCAACAGGATCCGATTCTGAATATTAGGCCAACTTTGAATTTTATTAATAAATTCAGAATCGGGTCAGTTAATTTATAAATTTAATTAACGCCTTAATTTTCCCCGTTGATAAAATCTTCTAAGTGCTGTAGTACCATAAATTATTATTCCACAAGCAGCTGGTTGAAACTGATTTTACTGTGTATAAACTTAGTTGTTGTTTTTTTTTTTTTTCACACTTATTAATATATTTATGTTTACTTTCATGAAAATGTTTACCAATTTCAACGAATATGCAACCCTACCTAAATTCTTAACAGATTAAAAGTTATTGGCAAAAAACTGATTTTTTCTACCATTTCAATAGACATTTTGATGAATAAAAATCGAAGATTGCTTTGGAAAAACATTCTATTGACAGGCATGTCATATAACTACAATTACTATAATGATAGTTCTAAAGGTTTCGCAGATCATTGTATTTGTGAATTATTGTTTCGTCCACTAAAGGAAGGCGAACTTGTCCTGTTTATGATAACAAGGAAAACGAAAACAATGATTCTCGGTCGTCTACCTTGTAGACTCAAATCATTGACGATGCCACTTGAAATTAGACAAAAGGTGGCGCATACGTCGTCTTTAAGTTATTATGATAAAAATGGTTTAAGATTAAAATTAAATTCAATTCAACTTTTCTATACTGTAATGATTTTAGGTTTAAGGTATTCAATGTAATGTTAATATTAAAGTCCACAGATGTTATCCCAAGTTTAAATGACATGAATTTTAAATTAGATTTATTAATTTTATTAATTCATTTCAAATCATTCTTTTTTTTTTATTTATTTAAATAACTGTGACCAAGTGAATAAATACTCTTTTCTATTTATATTAATGGCCAGCGAGGCATTTATTCAAATCTGAGCTGAATTTTTTTTGTGAATTTACAATAAGAATACGCACATTGTTCGCGTCCTTCTAATGGTCGCTCTGTTTCATTAATTTAATTTAATTCGTTTCTTTTAATTTGATTTGACTGAAATTAAATCAATTTAGTTTGATTTGATTTAATATAATTGATTTAATGACCACTGAATGTGGTTGATTTAATTTAATTTAAATTAATGAATTTATAGGATGGCAAAACAAGTGCGGCAAACAAGAAACACACTTATTCTTGTTTTCCACAATTATTTTTGTGATGAACAAAGGGCGTACATACCGAACCTAGCAGCGTGAATCAGAGTAAAGACGAAGGATGCTGAAATACAGGAGAGTCAAGGGAACATAATAAGAGTGAATACAATCCGATGTATGAAGGTTGGCGGATGTTTAGATGATTACTAAAGTATCTCACTGAAGGGACCCTAAAAAAGCTAAAATGATAGTAGCAAGTGTTGCGGATCTGAGAAGTGTTTTGTTTTTTATATGAAAGAGGAGGTATTAGAGTGGGGTAGACTGGAGAAAGTGGAATCCTATCTAAATAGATGGGAAAGGATGGGTCCAGTGCAAAGTGTCTAATAAAACTAGGATGGGGAAAACTATTACGAATGACCCAGATTTCTCCATATTACCGCATTTTAATTGTAAGACTGATGGTATTAAATACAGTCCCACGCCCAATTACATAATCTTGTCCTCTCATATTTAGTGTGACAAATAGTTTTCTTTGGTGGAGGTGATATCAATTAGCGGGTATAATACCCTGTGCTGATATTTTGCATGAAGTCCAACCTCATCGGGAACAACATCACCGTTACCCAAAGTTACGACCTCACTATCAAATAGCATTCGCGCGTAGCGACTTTAAATATATTTTTGTGGATGTAGTTTAATTGAATTACTTCATTTAATAAAAAATAGAAATAATTAATGAAAATTAAATAACTATTTTTTCTTTAGCTTACTAAAAGAGAAAACTGGATAATATTTATGACCTCTAGACAAATCTTTGGTTCGCCGAATATGCTATCACTTGTTCCCATTTTATTTAGATGTTGATGATTAGTAATAATGCCCTTGGTTAGGAGGGTAACAAGTATACGCACATTTGATCTGTCTCACTTCAGCCATGACATCCTTTTGGATTGTCCATGTATCGGTACCGAGGAATAACTTTACCCTGGACAGCATAGTCAGTATTCCTTATCCAAAAATATATACTCAATTAAACTTGTCAGTGAATTCTCTTTGGCGTGACTGGGTAACAAATGGTAGAATGAGTAGACAATCTCACCAGGAAAACTTGATTTGTATTAAATATTGGAGAAATAAATCATTTAATATAAAACTGCTGCAATAATCCATAATAATGAATGTTAGAAATTTTAACAGCCATTAACAACTTGAAATTTATATAATTCAAAATACCCCTATGGAAATCTATTTCTCTACTTCCCGCAAAATTTTATTTTCGCCCTCTTAAAAGCAATTGAAAGCGCTCGCTTTCAAAACAAAACAGTTAGCCGGAATTGTTCCCGTGTTTATAACCCAGCAGCCATTCGAAGTTCGCTACAATAAACCGGATGCGGGGGCAGCTATTCGAAGGTGGCGGTTGAATAGTGGGCAATTTTAGTTGATTGGACGCGAATGGGATGGGGGAGGATATACCAACGTTTGCCCTTTGCCTACTAATCAATCGCCCACCACTTCACTCCGGATCGTGATATGTAGTCAGATTCAGTTATGTGCTGCAGCGAACACGAAAACATCGAGTTAATTGAAATGTTACGTGCAAAGGGTTTATAAATAAACATTGGAATGAAAGATGTTCAGTGCGGAATATCGTGATTTTATCATTGATTACTTCTGTGTGTGTGCATTTTTTTCTTCTTCTTATATTAGCTTAGATATTAAGCTAATATTAACCTCCTAACCAATTAACAGATAAAGTTAATTCAATGATAAAATCATTGATTACTTCTGTGTTTGTGCTTGGATATTTAAGATTGTTTTCTTAATATTGCCTTGCCTAACATTTTTTTACAATATAATTATCTTTTTAAAAAAGTTATGTTAAGTTTAACTAATTTCATTAATTTATTTTTATGAATTAAACAATAAATGTTATAATTTAATTCATGACATTTATTGCAATGAAAACAATAGAGTTACTAAAATCAGTATTTTATTTGATTTTATGATGATACTATTATTAGTCATAGTAAAATAATTGTTCTAAATATTTCTTTATTTCAAATTAGCAGACTCATGCTCATTTTCACTGATAATCAAAATATATGACAATGAAGATATTCTATCAGGAATTGAGGATAGGCGTATCAGAGCCTCTAATGTAATACTTTTTAATCTTAATGAATCAACCTCTGTATCTCGTGATGAAAGGATTAAGCACGATAACGCTGTAATTAATGATATTTTGGAATCTCGTAAAATCGACATTAAGCCTTTGAAAATGATTCGTCTTGGAAAATCTGGCTTTAACAATAAGCTTAGGGCCTTGAAAATCACTCTTGCAGATAAAGAACAGGCTCTAACCTTATTAAAAAGCAATAGAATATTACAAGTCTGAAACAAGAATTAAACCTGAGGAAAGCGGACGGTAATCCAAACCTACGAATTATCAATAAAAATGGAAGACCTTGCATTGCTAATGTCTCTGATAATAAATCTCATAGTCAGCGGTTAAAAAACTAAATATTTACTTCCAAAATTGTGGTGGGCTAAGAACTAAAATTAACAATTTCTCTCTAGCTGTTGGTGTGAATGATTACGATACCATTATTATTATCGAAACATGGGTCAATGAAAATATAACTAGTTCTCAATTACAACTATTTAATTATGATATATATAGATGCGGCAGATCTATTGACGGGGTCAGTTAGAGGTGGCGGTATTCTCATCGTTGTTAAGTGTTCTTTTAAATCATCATTTATTTCTTGTAATAATTTAATTGAACATTTATTTATATCATTAAAAATTAATAATTCTTCAATTATCATTGGCGCAGTATATATCCCTCCTAACTCTCCTTTGGAAAAATATCAAGAGCATTGTGGATCGCTTGAAGAAATCATAGAGGGTTACTTATGTAGTAACTTACTCATATTTGGTGATTTTAACCTTCCTGGTGTATCCTGAAGTAGTTCGTCGGATCAAATAACACACAATGGCGTTATTGCTCTAGAACTGGCAAACTGTTACAAATACCTGAATGCTAAACAGAGTATTACTATCACTAACTCGCGTGGTGTTCTTCTCGATCTTTGCTTCTCCTTATTGTCAGAAATCACTTTAGATGCTTCTGAGGAACCGCTTCTTCCTTTAAGTGTTCACCATATTGCTTATACCTTGTCATTTTCACTTACCAATTCAAATTGTATTAACACTTACGAAAAAACTTATCTCTTCAGTCAAGCTGATTATTACTCTATTAACATATTTTTTAATTCAATCGATTGGAACTTCATATCTATAAATAACAACATAGATAAAACAGTAGATGTATTTTATGACATTCTTCACCATGCAATTGACAAATTTGTACGCTATAAATATACCTGTCTTTCCGACAGTAACTACCCAAAGTGTATGTCTAAAGAATTAATTACTTTGACCAAACAGAAGAAAAAGCTCATACTAGGTATAAGCAATACGGTCTTTTTATGTTACAGTCAATACTTATCTAAGGTCGGATCATCTTTAAGATCTAATCCCCATTTTTTCTGGAAATATGCTAAGGATTTTAATAAAGTTGATGGTTATCCGTCTGTTATGAGATATATCGATACGACCGCTGATAATGGCTTAGATATTGCCAACTTATTTTCCCATTATTTTTCATCAGTTTACTTGTCACATAGCCATTCTAATAATGCATCATCTAAATTTAATCCTGTTCTTAAGGTACAAAATTTTAAACTATTGGTAACCATTGAAGATGTATTTATTTCAATTTCTAGACTGAAACCTACCTATTCTTACGGACCCGACTTGATTCCAAACTATTTCTTACTTAATTGCATTTTCTCTCTATGTCGCCCAATTTACTTTCTATTTATTAAATCTCTAGAACTTAGCATAGTAACAGCTAAATGGAAGTCAAGTTTTATAATTCCACTGTATAAAAAGGGTTCTAGGGATTTGGTTGAAAATTATAGGGGCATCTGTATTCAGTCATCTATTCCTAAACTGCTGGATAAGATAGTTGCGGATCAATTATCATGGTTATCGAAGCATATATTATCGACCAGACAGCATGGATTTATCAGTGGTGGCTCCACTATCACCAACTTAATGGAATTCAAACAATACGTTTCGCGAACTTTGGAAGAACGTTATCAAGTTGATACGGTCTATACAGATTTTACTAAGGCTTTCGATAGAATTAACAGTACTATTCTTCTTGCCAAATTACGTTCTTTGGGTTTCTGTGAAAATACAGTATCTTGGCTCGATTCATTTTTGAATCATAGAATCCAATTTGTGAAAATAAAAAACTTTATTTCAAATCCTATTAATGTAGCGTCAGGTGTACCGCAAGGATCACATTTGGGGCCAATATTATTTTTGCTTTTTATTAACGATTTGCATGAAGTTTTTGAAAACTGTAATTTTTTAATGTTTGCCGATGATGTTAAACTTTTCAAAAATTATTCGCACTGTTAATGATTGCCGCGATTTTCTATGTGACCTTGACCGCTTATATAAATGGTGTGATAATAACCATCTTTATCTAAATATTTCCAAATGTTATTCTATGTTAATCTGCATTAATATAAATAAGATTGAACACACATATTATATTAATTCTAGCAATTTAGAGAAAGTTAGCTCCTTTAAGGATCTTGGGGTGAAGTTCAACTGCAATCTTTCTTTTAATACTCACACCTCAAATATTTGTTCAGGTGCTATGAAAATGTGGGGATTTGTTTGGCGTGTCAGCAGAAACTTGGATATAGAATGCATTAAGGCTCTATATTGTTAGGTCCCATCTTGAATACGCGTCGCCTATCTGGACTCCAAATTCTAACTTCAACATGAATCGTTTAGAAGCTGTCCAAAGGAAATTTCTGCGATGTATAGAGTATAAGTTGGGGCTGCCTCATACTCGGGGAAAATACACTCTAGTAACGAATTCCCTCAACTTGTCATCGTTAAAGGATCGCAGAGTTAATGCTGATTTATGCCTTTTATATCGCATTTTAAACGGACACATTAACTCTCCAGAACTCTTGACCACGGTTCTGTACCCGTCAGGAATACCAGATCAAACACCTTATTTTACTTGGATTATCATCGCACGGCATCTGGATCGTCGAACACCATGACTATATTGATGCAGCTTGGTAACGAATTTAACAAATTTTATTGGTTTGATCTGTTTAACATATCATACAACACATTTAAACATAGACTAAAGTGTTACTCGTAAGTATAACTTATCATATACTGTTGATTTGGCGCTTTTATGTTAATAATGTATAATTGAATATTGCAGTTACTGTTATTATTATAATTATTTTTCTATCGTTATATACAGGGTGTCTCAGCATGCGCGCCGAGTCTCTTTACGACTAAATGGTTTATTTTTTTCAAAATCGGCTTTCGCAGGCCTATGTATGTCTACTAGGACCACATTTTAAAATTAGTATCAAATATACAGGGTGTCCCATAAAAGCATGGCATATCATAATTATATTTTTTCTAATGTAATGACCCATATTTTATATTTTTTTAAGATTCTACATCAAAAATAAAGTTAACTTTTATAATATATTCTTATGCTTTAACCTAATAATTTTTGAAATATTTAAATATTTTTGGAAAAATTGACGTTTCGAAAAAAAATCATAACTCAATTTCAAATCAATTTCAATTTCAATTTATTGATGTTATAACCAAAGTTTTACACAAGTCAATTTACAATATATAAATAATAATAAAAAAACATTTATAAGATGGGATGTATAATAACGTTCAATTATATATGCAATTTAAGTTAAAGTCAAACGAATATAAAATGGTACCTACAGATTAAAAAAGAAATACATATAACAACATAGGAATTATAAAAATAAATGTAACATATATGTTTGCAAGAATATAGGTCAAAAAAACGAATACTAGATGTGAATTTTAAAAAAATCATCAGTGCAGAAGAATGCATGCTCAAGAAGTAATTCTTCTAGTGCTTCTCTAAATTTCTTTAGTGGAAGATTTCGTGTGCTATGACTAAGGTGATTAAAGAATTTAATGCTGTGATACCGTGTGCCATTTTGAGATCTCTGTAACCTCGTTTGTGGCAAAATTAAATCAGATTTTCCTCTAGTATTATAAGGATAATTACGTACTGGCATATCATCAATATTGCGTTTAACGTGCATCAAACATTCAAGTATGTAGATACACGGCAGAGTTAGTATTTTCAATTGTTTGAAGTAAATTTTGCATTCATCACGATATTTAGCACCAGCAACTATTCTTACGGCTCGTCTTTGCAACTTAAAAATACGATGCCTACAATATGCATGGTCCCAAACAAGGGTGCCGTAAGTTAAATGACAATGAACAGTTCCATAGTATGCTGTTCTCAGAATAGTCTGCGATACTTTATTAGACAGCACCCTTAAACCAAATATCGCCTTATTTAATTTTCCACTTAAATGATCGCCATGGGCAAACCATGTTAATTTAGGATCAAGATGGATACCTAAAAAACTGACAGTCTCTGCTTGTTCAGTATTGTCTACATCTTTTTTTCTTAGCGTAAATAGCATTTCAACCGTTTTATTGTTGTTTAAACATAATTTATTTGAGGCAAACCATTTCGCTGCTTTTGATTTTGTAATGACATTTAGTTCTGATGCTTCTACTAAAGTATTGCCTTGACTTAGAAGAGTGGTGTCGTCAGCAAACAATACGGAATTGTTATGTCCAATGGTGTTGGGAAAGTCGTTAGTAAATATTAGGAACAATAATGGTCCTAAGACTGACCCTTGCGGAACACCGTTTTTTATTAGGCGATAGCTGGATTGTTCACCGTCTATGAATACCGTCTGCTTTATATTTTGTAAATAAGATTGCAGAAGGCTAATACTATTTACGCAAAAATTGTATTTTGATAGTTTATTTATCAGAATCGTGTGAGATACACAGTCAAATGCTTTACTGAGATCTAGAAATGTAGCTACAGAGAAAGATCCAGTTTCAAAGCATTCGACTGTGTACTCAACAAATGCCAGAACAGCAGAGACTGTCGACATTCCACGACGAAAACCAAATTGATTCGGTGAGAATAAATTGTTTGCATTAAAGAAATCAATTATTTGATCCTTCATAATACGTTAAATTACCTTTGATAGTGCTGGCAGAAGGCTAATAGGCCTGTAGTTATTTATGTTAGCCTTATCTCCTTTTTTGAAAAGAGGGACAACTTTAGCATATTTGAATGCATCTGGAAAAGTACTACTTACAATGATGTCATTAAGTAGTCTAGTTAGTGGTACTGAAATTATGTCGATAACAGGTTTCAAAATAGCTACAGATAGACCATATATATCGAAACTTTTGGTGTTTTTCATACCTCTGCATGCATCTCGTACCTTGACGACAGACACTTATTGAAAACTGAACGTATTATTGCATGTCACTGATATATTTAAGGGATCGTTATCGGATAAAGGCACTTTCTCTAGAAGTAGTTCTGAAACAGTTGAAAAATATTCGTTAAATTGTTCACATGAAAAGTCACAATTTCGCTCTTGATTTGTAGGAGTTATTCTTGCAGAATTTATGACTTTCTATAACGATTTTTGGTGATGTGCAGACTGAGAGATATAATTATCATTTGCCTGGATTTTAGCATCTTTTATTGATTCTCTGTAATTTTTTTTAAAGTTATTCATTAACAACATTAACTCTCAAATGGATGAATGAAAACAGATGAAATTTTGTACCAGTATATTAGACTAATGGGTAAATATTTTAGGCTATTTACAAGAATTTAAAATCTTAAGATGTTTTGATAATTTAACGTAACTCCAGAAACACATTCAAGGTCAAATTTTATGCTTATTTTAAATGGCACACCCTATATCTAATAAGCCTATCTTGTAGGAAATGGTATTGTCTTTCAAAAAGTATAAAGGTATTTTTTATCTAAACCTAATAGTTTTCAAGATATATGCATTTTCGTTAACTTTTGACATAATATTTATTATTCATAATATGGAAAGTCGATACAAAGTGCCATCTATTGTTCAATATAATATTTATTATTATTATTCCATACAGGCAAGTGTTTAGTTATTGTTTATAAATAAAGTCAGTTGACCCAACAAATGATTTTCGAGATATTTCCTAAATTAATACACTAATTTTATTAATTGTGAATATACTAATTGCATTATTTATTTACACATGTGTAAATTATTTGATAAAAACTTGTTAGAATTGTAAAACAAATATAACGAAATACATCAAATAAATTGACGAAATAGAATTAAAAGTAATTTATAATAAATTTTCGAAAATACTACCATCGAATACATAATTCAATTTTATTTTAAATGATATTTTCACATTTCTCAGCATATTAGGTATAATTGATCTAAATGTATTATTAATTCTGCTTTCCATGTATTCAATTGTTGTGTGAGGAATGCTGTATATTTGATTTGACAGAAATAAATCCATGGGGATTAAATCAGAGGATCTAGGTGACCATGCTCTTCCAATTTATTGCTTATTAAACCACCGGTTTTGACGAATATTCAATGGCATTAAAACAGAGAACATTTTGTACACTAAGAGACAATCTTAATAACATTACATTATTATTAGAATCATGTTAATTCTGTCATTTAAGGGAAACATTATTTTTTCAATTGTCAGTAATAATACGAATGTGTCAATTAAATTTGCTTATAAACAAAAGCCTATTAGAATAACTGGCAATAATGATTATTAAATTAAGCAATAGATAGCGCTTTATGTTACATTGCCATATTAAAATAATAATGATAATGATGAAAATTAAGAAAAATGGATATATCTTGAAAACTATTAGGTTTAGGTGTAGAATAGCTTTATACTTTCTGAAAGACAATACAATTTCCTACAAGATAGCTCTATTAGATATAGGGTGTGCAATTTTAAATAAGCACGAAATTTGACTTTGAATGTGCTTCTGGAGATATGTTGAACTATCAAAACATCTTAAGATTTTAAATTTCTCTTAATAGTCTGAAATATTCACCCATTAGTCATATATACTGACACAAAATTTCATTTGTTTTCATTCATTCATTTGAAAGTTATGATTTTTTTTTTCGAAACATCAATTTTTCCAAAAATATTTAAATATTTCAAAAGTTATTAGGTTTAGGCATAAGAATATATTATAAAAGTTAACTTTATTTTTGATGTAGAATCTGAAAAAAATATAAAATATGGATCATTCCATTAGAAAAAATATAACTATGATACGCCATGCTTTTATGGGACACCCTGTATGTTGGATACTACTTTTAAAATGTGGTCCTAGTAGACCTACATAGGCCTGCGAAAGCCGATTTTGAAAAAAATAAACCATTTAGCCGTAAAGCTACTTGGCGCGCACGCTGAGACACCCTGTATATTATTTTTTGTATTATTTTTGTATTATGAAAATGGCGTTGCCGTTAATAAACATTTATTTATTATTATTATATTTTAGAACTCAATTGTGTATATTTTAACAGTGATTTAATACACTGATTGAAAATATTAAATAAAATACTTAGTTTTTGTTTCACAATTTTTTATATTATATAAACTGGCTTGTTTCGGTCAGGCGACTATTATCAAAGTAATTACAAGGCTGTACGAAGATTAACAAATGATTAATTATTATAACGTAAGGACACAAACATGTCAAGCAGCGGGGTATTAAAAGTTTCCAGGTTGTCATTAGTTACGTGTAATCCTTTTTCAACGGCGTTCTTGATGTGAAAAATTTCCCAGTACTTCAGTTTATTTTTTATCTATTTTTATTTATAATTTTGAGTGGTTTGAACTTCGAAGAAATTTATTATTTTAAATCAGTGTTAAAATATGTTGCACCAAGTTTTCAATGACTCCACAATTAAAACTTTGTGTATATTTTCTTATGTGTTATTAAAATTTAATTCATTAATTGTACTAAACCTGAATATTCAATTTATACATAAATTTAAAAAATCAATCTCAATATATTACGATTAAATCTGTTCAATTTGTCGGATAATTTCTCCTGTTTCAAAAGAAATAAATCGTTTCCAGGGCGCCGTTAAAAGGGATACCCATTTATGTAGATTGATGCTCGCAAAAACACCTGCTGCAATTCCCTTAATTAAAAATCGATGGCCGTTCTGAGTGCGAGGGCTTAATTCCGTTAGTTATAAATGTGCGATCCTTAGCGGCATTTTTTCTCTTTGTCTTTTTTGTCTGCAATCGAAGGTGAAATATTATTATTACAAGTAGTTTTCACCACACTATTAAGTTTGATTAACCCGAGATTAGGCGAAAGGAAATAATTATTAAGTGTGTCTGCTCTTGATGATTATTTACTTTCAAAAAATGAATAAAAAATGATGATGTATATATTATAATAATAAACGGTTTATTAACTGTGTGTTTTTACAATTCGTATTTATTAAAACACAAATCCAAAATTAAGAATCTGTGTAGACATGAAAATAGGAAGTTTTTTTTTTAATATATTATAAATATCGTCCCGACTTAGTACTGCAGGGTAGTGTTCCCGCTAGTAAATGTATCGAACGGTGCATTACGGTACGTATTTATGCGAATGAATGTTCCCGCTAGTCATTCACACTGACGTGTAGGCTCGTCCTGACTTAATATTAGTGTTCCAACTAGTAAAATTATCGAATGTGTGGGATCGTACCATGCAAGAAAGTAAATAAGTGCTCCCACTACTCAATTGGCCACTGACGTGTAGGATCATTTCATACAAGTACTGCAGTGTGGGACACACACCACATTTGCACATTTTAAAAATACTTTTCCATAAAGATGCAGGTACGAAGTTCTTTCCTTCGCACTTGAATCGCTTAAGAATATAAATAAAAATCTGGAACAAAATAAGTAAGGTGTTTAAAAGTTAAAGTTAATTAATAATAAATGTCTTTATTTCATCAACAATTGTACAATAGAAACATAAATAATTAAGAGTAGGCGAAGTTCAGGCAGGCTAACGCCCGTCGCTGCTCTTCCACTTAACCTACTATAAATGAAAAAAAAAATAATAATAATAATAATAAATTATCTTTGAAATATCAGGCGAATTACAATTTATGTCGTATTTTATAACGGTTCGAGTCAATAACTTTAAAGCTCAGAATGCAATGAAGCTCAGAATGATTTGAAATTGTTCAAATTGAGAGATTTCAGGTGTATGGGTATTCTATTTAATAATTTATAAATGTTATAAGTAAATAATCTAGTAAGGAATGCTGTTTTATGTTTCGGCGGTGAAATTAATCCCCGAAATCTCACATTTACATTATGTACATCAGTACGGAATAATAATTGCTCTGGGAATCGTTGTTTTTAGTGTTTTTTTTTTTTTTTTCATCTCTCCGATGCGAATGCGGGGCAAAATCGTAAAATTCTAACACAATTTTTTAGCATAACTCATAATGTAAATGGTTTCTAAATAAAAATAAAGTTAGGTAAGAACAAAAGGGTGAGAAAATTCTAACTATAATATTTAAATATAATAAGTCACTTTTGAATAAACGCTGCATACTTAAAGCTCACTTCTTGAGTTTTATATAATACGCATATGACTTTTTCAGAAAAAAAAACGACAAAGTAAGTATCGACAATACATATTGACACAGACAACGAACCTGGTCATGTAATTCTTGGATTACTACGATAATAACACAACGTAAATAAAAACAAATTTTGCAATTTGACAAAACCGTGGGTCGAACTATTTCAACGGTAACATTTTCGTAATATTAAGCCACAGATTTTTTTCCTAACAATATATATCTCTATATTTATCTTGAACAAATAATAATAATTAACATTATTGTGAATGTTTAGTACTTTTGTTATTATCTAGGTGGTAATGAACAGAAATGTTTGTAAAATTCATGTGACATTCCACAAATCTGACAACAATGAAAAATAACTTAAGAGCCAGTTATAACAAAATAAACATTGATAAATTGAAGACGATGCAAGCGCCACCTTTTGCCTAATTTCAAGTGGCATTGCACATGGAACACACTAGTCTGATGAGGTTCGAAAAACCGAAATGGTCATCACTAGTTATCCATACGCTAGATGAATGGTGGCTTAACGTTTCATTAAATGTGAAAATAAACATTGTTGATCCAACTACATTAATTACTAAAAACTAAATTGAAAATTGTTGATTTGAAGTTTTGGAAAAAATACCGATTCTTGATGTATTTTACTTGAAATTCGTTATAAAATTCAAATTTCTTGTAAAATCTTTAAAAGTATTTTTAATGCAAAATAAATAATATAATTGTTTGCAAACAATAAAATAATTATATATTTCAAATCATCTATTCGAAAGATTATCGCAAGAAATTATTTATTTAACCCCTTCGTCCAAACATTTGGATAATGATCAAATAAACCCGCTGAAGATTTAAAATACTCAAAGTATTATACAGGGTGTGGCAAAACAGACACTGCAGTTAGGAACGCTCATTACATCTCGTATGGTGGTGGTACCTACCTGGGAGGGATCTCATTATGTATTTCTGATGTCATCTTCAGGACTTAATGTATAAAACGGTATGATGTAGCAATTAATATAAAATAAACTCCATTTCTTTAAATTGCGCCGTTTTTTTTAATAGCCCTTCAAAACTGCACTGTCTGTTTTGCCGCACCCTGTATAACTGATGAAATTATCTATTGAAGCAACTAACACTAGGGGATTTTGCTTTGGCTGTATAACCTAATGACGTTTGTATTACACCTGTCAAAGATAATTGATAGTAACCATTTTAATATTTTCCCCAAACATATTTTTTTTTTATTTCTCGAGAATTTCAAGAGATATTTTTTTATTTTCAATTATTCCTGTTAGAAAATCAATTCCATTGCAGTAATTTTCATAATTAAAATTATGATTTTTTTTTATTTTGCTTTCTATAATGATTTATTTTTCTTTAATTACTACTTGAAAAGTGTGGTAATTATAGAAGGTAATTATAAATAATGGACCCATTCATCATTAATCATTAATCGTGATGTCGAACCGTGCACATGGTTCCTTATCGGAAAGCGATTTGAATAAAACAATTATTGTTTTGGCTGTTAATTACCAATCACATCAAAAGGTGAACTATCTACGTGTGTAATCTGCAGTACTGAATACCATACAGTATGCATAAAAACCGAAGATACGTTTAGAGTTACGGCTTAACATCGCTGCGAAAAGCAAGGGATCCAAACAATATGTTTAGTGATGGGTATGCGAAATGAACTGAGTGATATGAAAAGGGAAATGAAGTCACTGATCAAGCAAGTAGGACTACTAAATAATATAATTGCTGAAAATGATTATTTAATTAAGAACTTAACCTCACCATTCTCAAATGCATCGAAAAAGAATGTAAACAAATCAAGTGTAGCACAACCGCCACACATACTTACTCAGCAGATAAAGAATATATAATGCATATAGTAAAATAGCACTTTTGCGATCGGAAACGCTGACTCAACAATCGAACTCTGCACCTGAGAGAAAGGGCCCATTGGCCACTGCGAAAAATTGTGGAAAATGAAGACCACACTTCAAAAAAATACGTAAACAGAAGAAAACTCCTATCATGGACAAATCTACTGAATCATTAGGAATCAAAGGGCGAAAAATACGCTCCCAGTTTTACATCAGTGGATTGCATCGTGAAGTAACAATTGAATCACTCTTGCATTAGATATCGTCCATCAACATCATAGATGTCGAATTCATTTTTTAAGCTAAGCGTATTCCGGGGTGATTCGTAAAAATCCCAATATATGGCCTGAGGGGGTTACATTAATCCTTTTTTACAGCGCCTACAAAATATCATCCTAAAAACGTAAAAAGCAATGTAAGTAATAAACACACGCAATAACAATCGAATCATATTTAAAAACTTCTAAATCTAAATATTCAATCTCTCGGAAATAGTAAAAATGCATTTGAATAATTTTTACAAAATCATGATATTGATGTAATTTCTCTGACCACTGAACACTGGCAATCATCTAATTAAATCGACTTGATAAAATTCTAAAACCATAAACTAATTTCACGTTTCTGCCGCCATATCATAATTGTAGATCGGCTAGCAATATACTGTAATAACAATTTTAAATTCCATAGCCGTAATGATATAAATAATTTATCTCAACTCAATTGTTTCAAATCCACAGGTGTCGATATTGAATTTTATTAAAAAGTAACATTTATCTCCATATACAGGGTGTTTCATTTAACTTGAGACTGCTAAATATTTGAATAATAAAGCATTATATCAAAAAAATGTTTCAAATAAACCCACATTATTTTCGAGCGGAAAATTATCCTTTTATATAAATATTTTTTTCGAGTCGTGGCAGATGGCGCTATAATTAAAGATAAAGTTATAGATATTTAATTATTTTTAAATGATTATCAGCCTTACAGACGTTATTCCGAGAATCTCAGATCAATTACTTTATCAACTGTAATGGAATAACCAAGCATGGTTTTCGTACCTAACTAGATGGTGCTACATTTGCCAGAATTGACAACTGTTTACTGCAAGTCAAAAATAGTAGATATTTCTCTACTAGTAGAGATAATAGTATTCTTATTCTGATATTAATTTATGGGGAACGTCGACGATGCCGTCGCTCTTTATGGTCAGTATTTTTCCAATAAGCCACGGTCTCGTGCCACCTTTTTTCGTGTTGTAAAACAATTTACAACCGAGGGAAGTATAAAATGCAAAAAGCGAAAATAAAAAATTTCTCATGAAAATATTGAAATTACTATCTACAGTGGTTCAAAATCCTCGCGCAAGCACTCGACATCATCTAATACTCGCATTTCTCATTCTTGTGTTTGAAAGATCTTAAGACATCACAAGTTTCATCCATATCATGTCTCCATGCATTAAGAAATTATTTTAACAATCGGGTGGTGTTTTGTAATTGGGCATTCAGACAAAAACAAATAAACCCGCATTTCTTTGGACCCGTTAATGTTTTCGGATGAGTCTACTTTCACCAACCACGGCGAAGTAAATCGACACAACATGCACTACTGGACTATGGAAAATCCACACCGGCTACGTGAAGTTCACCATCAGCGTACATGAACTGTTAATGTTTGGTGTGGAATAATAGGTAAGAAAATAATTGGGCCCGCATTTATTGATGGTATGTTGAATGGAAAAAAATATCGTGATTTTTTGGAGGATGAGCTACCGATTGATGGAAGATCTAAATTTAGAACTGGGGCAGAACATTTGGTTTCAGCATGGTGGTTGTCCAGCCCATTATTCAGATATTTCACGGAAAATACTACATCGTAATTTCCATGATCGTTGGATTGCCTCTGCCAATCCAAGTCCGGTTAATTGGCCTACCAGATCACCAGACCTTAAAGCTGTACAAATACGGTTGCTGCGGGATCGCGTGTAATTGGTATAAATCATATTTATCTAACAGAAGACAAATGGTTTAAATAATGAATAGAGATGAAAAGGTGCAGTCGGGTGCTTGAAATGTAGCCCTGGGTGTTGGCGCTTTTCTATTTCACATTTTTATAAACGATCTCTATCAACTGCCATCTTAGAATTTAAGCATTGTTTGGTATGCCGACGACACCAATCTTTGCATTGTTGAACAGACATTCGATTAAATGGTAAGAGAACTAGCACTAATTGCTATTACTTAGTGGTTCGAAAACAATAATTTATAGCTAAACGAAATTAAAACTAAATTTCCAATATCTTTCAATAGATCTGATACAAAACTTTGAAGGTTTGAAATGCACCATCAATTGGTACGTAAAATTAGACTTTTTTCGAAATATATATATATATATATATATATATATATATATATAATGATAATCTATCAAGGGGTTGCGCGGTATATAAGCATGTGGCTAGAATTGGAACGACGGAACCCAGAGCCGAGTAAACTGAGGATCCTGCAACTGAATTTCAACAGGTGCCGGGCGGCGTATGACCTCCTGGTGCATATTGCGGAAAAAGAGGCTCAGCGACTGCGGTTACTGGTGATTTCAACGCCAAGCCTGAATGCTGGGGTTTGTTACCGGCGATTAATTTTAATCGTCGGCAACAAAATTAAAATTATGATTTTAATTTTTTTATAAAATGAGTTTTGCCCAGCTTCTACCTATACCCGACACGGATTATCGGCTGGCTCGCCCATTAACCCGCCGTCCTGTCCCTACGCCGTCGTTGTCCAGGTCCGACGCTGCTACTTACCGCCGCCACAATTTACGCCGGCAACCATCGGAACTGCCGACCATCACTGCTGCCATCCGATACGTTCGTGCTTTTTTTGTTTGTTTTGTTTAATAAACATATTAAATCTGCATTTGTATCTTAAAAGTTAATTGCTCCTGCTCTCCACATAAAACAAATTCTGAGCTAGTTGGCAGTTCGCAAGAGGTACCTTCCCTCTTGTTGACAGGCTTACCCATAACTGACGTCAAAAGAAGACTGGCGTGAGAATGACGCATTGCCACGAACCTCTCGGTAGCCTATGTGGGTGACGAGCTCACTTTCACAAGAGCATAACTCTCATAGAGGCGGGGTTTGCCGAGACAATCACAGACTGCAAGGTCATGGAAGCAGGTACTCTGAGCGACCATCGGCTTATAGAATTCACGATCGGGCAAAACTCTACACCAAATCAGAGCATCGTACCAGGAAGGTGGAGCTCAGCGCGCCTAGGTGAGAATGTCCTCGTCAGGATTCTGGAGGGTGCTAGCTACGAAGGGGTAGACGCTGACTCCAAGGAGGCAGTTTAACAGCACTAAGAGACTTCATGCCAAGGACTAACGGGTGGGGAAATAAGAAACGAGTGTACTGATGGTGTCCCGCCATTGAGAGATCTTACTAGGGCAAGAAGACGGGTGATTAATCCTGAAGAAATGATACAAACAAGGAGGGACAGGCCCTACAATATTGTCGCCGGTAAGCTAAGAGGGAGAAGACCTGGAGCTGATTTACTATTGCCGGGAGGAGATGACGTAGTGGTGGTTACGCTATTCGCGCCGGATCAATCAACATTGGAAGTCATACGAGTAGAAGTGGCCTACGCAAGGAAATGCGATGCAGATATACTGAGCAAAAAGGTAACAGGCCAAGGCGAAAGCCATCAACGCGAGCCTGCATGAACGGAGCTTCTCGGTCGCACGGTTTGCTTTGGTGCCGAAGCCCGGAAAACCGAACGAACAGCCCTCGGAATCTAGTCAGGTGGGTCTGCTCAATAGACTGAGTGAAGTGCTAGAGAATATAGTAAACAATAGAATTCTTAAACACATCGAGGACTCAAGGGGCTTCTCAGAATCTCGATTTGGCTTTCGTAAGGAGAAGTAAACCATGCAAACGATTCTGGCCGTGAGAGTCATGGAGAGAAAAGCAGACATCGGACCCCTGAGGAAGAGGTGCCACTATTTGCTAGTTGTACTGGACGTGAAGAATGCATTCAATTCTATTCATTGGCGTAGTATAAACGCGGCAGCTAGGGCCAGGCTTCCACCTGAGTTGGCATACGCAACATAATCCACCTAAGGCGGCGAGAAGGGGAGAGTGATCAATATGGTAGATCCATGTGGAACTACAACTCGGCCTGAGGCTGACTCACTGGAATCTGGTATTCGACGAGATTCTGAGGATAGAAGTCGCGGAGGGTGTAAAGATGGTCGCATATGTAGGCGATCTGGCTGGGGTGGAGAGGCACAACTTCCTGCCTGCCTTCCTGCCTTGAAGTGGCTACTATCCGAGGCAACGGACTTCATCATGGAGGAGATAGGTCTGCAAGTGATGCCAGCTACAGTGACAGAGAAGACCGCGGCCACATGACTTTAAACGAGGAGGGCGGGGAAGGCCCCGAATGAAGAACTGAAGAGATCTTGTCTGAAGGCACCGGGTAGGAGCGGTAAGGTCTTAAATACCTGGGGGTTATACTCGAAGCAAACTAAGATGCAGTACGTAGGCGAGAGCGGTAACGGAGGCAGTCATCTACACGGAAGCGGCTATTGCCCGTATCATGCCAAACGTGGATAGAGTAGAAGAAGACTGCTAGATAGTGGCGTGAGAAATGCCAATCTGGGTCGAGAACACAGAAAACGGATGCCTTGAAATACATCAGAGCCTACCGGACGGTCTCCACAGAAGCAGCGGAAGTACTGGCGGCCATCTTGCCGAGAGACCTAATGGTGAGCGTTGTCTGTGAGGTATACAGCGCTCATACAAAGACACCAGGAAAGGCGGATGCCAGGAAACACTCCGAGGCAAGAGCACTCCAACGGTGGCAGGAGAGATGGAACAAATCAACGTATTAGACCAAGATGCTTATAACCACGGGGCATGGGTGCTTCGGGAAATTTTTGCACAGGATTAAGAAGCGTGGCAACACAGGATGCCCCCAATGCGGCGTGGATGACGATACAGCGAAGCACACGTTATTCGAATGTGACAGGTGGAAAGAAGGGAAACATGCCCTTAGGGATGAATATGACACGCTGGATGAAAGATTACTAATCCCGAGGATGCTGGAGAATGAGGATGCAGTATGTCACTTCTCTAGGATGACAGCTAAGGACGAAGAGGATAGAGCCGCTTGAGAACATATGAAATAAAGAGGGTGGAATATTTTAGCCGGTTGGTAACCACCATCACTACCTACCAACTCCTCGCTCGTCTGAGCCACGAGCAAAGGCTATTGAACTCAATAAATAATTCGATAACATGTTTCTAATTGATTCAACTCACATTATTAGATTGTCATTTAATTTATTTGGGGGTTTCTGTTTAAATACCGTTAATAACAATTTCTGCAGTAAAATTGTATATTACATTGAAATATAATTATTTTAAAATTAAATAAAGACCCAATAATTTTTCTGTAATTTAACAACATATCACAGACTTCGGAATTTTATTGACAAATTCCGAACATACAATCCCGCTTTCGACTTTGTCGTCAGCCTCGATGTAAACATGAACTTTCTCCGTGTATGTTTGTGTGCAATTTAAGTTGAGGAACTCCGCCGTTAGTTTGCCTCATGCGTCGCCGTACGTCTCCGAGGGTGTCGCGTAGCGATATTTTATTCAAAAGCCCTTTTGCCACGCACGCGGCAACAGCAGCTCCGGCCTTCCTCATCCATTTCATAAGATAATGGCGTTGTAAATTTTCCTTTGCGCACGACTTCTATTCCAGTTGACAGCTAAAGGAGTTAGTTTCGCAAACTATTCTCATCCAGTTACTGTGGATAATCATTTTCTTGCCTCTCTAGTTTATCACGATTGACAAACAAAAGGGATTTAGAAAATGTACACAGTGAGGTGAAAGCTATAATTAATGATAACTAATTATATTATTTCCTATATGTTATTATATACACAAAGATGAAATAATATATTCTTTTTGATTAATAAAATAATTAGTAGTATTACCTTAATTATTTGCCTTAGAAAATAATGTATTTTCTAAAGAAAATATTATTTTATGAGTCGTCGTAACCGAGGCAATATTGCTAATTATTTTTTAAATAAAAAATAATATATTTTATTTTAATTACGAAATGTTTGCTTTATTGGAATAAAATAACCACAATTTCAATTAAAATAATAGAATAAGAAACAAATATTTATCAGCAAATAAAGTTTTTACATGTAATTAAGTCAGTGTGGTGAAACATCATAAGACTGACCGTACTCGTCTTTCAGTAACTACACGAATGGCACGACTTGAGAACCAATATATTGCTGGATCTAACATTATTTTTGACTGATTCGCTAAACTCTTTGCGAACATCTTTATAATTTTTTTGTATACATTTCTTTACGCCTTTTATTGATATATTATTATATTTTTCTGAATTTGAATAATTGAGATTGGTATTTCATTTATGTTATAGCGAATCTGTTTTTTACACTAAATTATTATTAATTACATTTTGATATTTGTATAAACACTCATCTATTATTATTTGTAGTTTTATATTACTCTTGTTACGTGATTTTTGCGTAAAATTATTCTAAGTTGTTTTTATTTTCAATATGAGGAATTAATATATGCAACTTATTGTGCTTTATTAAAATTAATTCGAAAATGCTATTGTTTAATTTTTTTGTTGTCTTGGTCCTCCGTGGTCATCGCGCTCCTCGCTCTCGTTCTTTTTCACACCTGGCACTCGCGGCGTAAACACATCAAATCGATTAGAGGTCATCACGCCATTTTTATCTTCGGAAATTAATTTAATAACCGCTTTGGTTTCCTCTGGTTTTGAGGGATATATTTTCCTGAAGATTATATTGTAAATTGTTTGGAATTATTTAAATAATTTACTTCGCTTCAAGCGGATTGAAAAGCGTGTCGTCCTCGATACCCTCAAATCATCTAGAGGTAAGCACATTTCAGTTTTTAGGTTGTGTTTAAATTATGATCATGCTAATATCAAATTTATTCACGAAATAGGATATTCCGTGTGACATAGGTATAAAGAAAAGGGAGTTTTTTTTTTAATTGAAAAAAAAAAACACTTATCATATTCCTAATTTCTTGGGACGTTTTAGGTTTCATGTCAGGATTGCCTATTCGTTTCTGGTACTGGTTCTGGTTTCTGGTTTTCTATTTCCAATGACCGTACACTATATCAGTTTGGACTTTTGGTTGGCGCAAGATTGTTCTGGAATTCACTCCCCGTGGTTGCGAAATGCGAGGAAGAATACGTGGTGAAGGCGCTCCGGAATTCCTTAGTCAAATCATGTCAAGAGGAATTGGTTGTGTGCTGTTGCGCTCTGATAAGTCGGGTTGGAGGAAAGATCGAAATAAAAATTATATAAGTATTTGGGATATTCACTTGCAGTTTTTTTTTTTTGTTTGTTTAGGGAATCGGGGAAAAATAAATTTTCAATGTCCATGTTTTTCTATTAATTGAAATGAATATTTTGAGAATGAAAAATACGTATTTTTATTTTATTAATTGAATAATCCAAACCGAAATGAGTAAGTTTTACAAATAAATAAACCATTATCTATTGTATAACCATTGTAAAGATACATACGTATAGCTATATATATTTATCTACCACCGGTCTGTGTGATATCAGATCTATTAAATTTATTATTTCTGGTTCTCGAAACGTCAGACAAATTTATATCTATGTTTTTCTTGTATTGTAGTACATTTAACTAATTTCAATTTTCAAATTCAGTTTCAATTTTCAACTTACTACCTTATATTATAATTAATAAGAAATTACGCAGAAGGAAATATCTCTTAATTTAAATGTGTTATTTTGTTGTATTAAATTGAGTTGTTGAATTTATTTATGTCGATTTTTCTTAATATATGTATTAGTACGATCTTTGTTCGTGATTTCATTTATATGTGTACTACTTTACCGTCCGTAATCACGTGGCGCTCATTTTTTTTTCTCTTTGTTTTATTCGTTTTAACCCCCCCTACTCCTCCGGGTTAGTCTGGCCGAACGGTAAGTTAATAGTAGTAAAAGTAGCGTCACACTCTGTAATTATTTAAAAAAAAAATTATTAATATTTTCTTATATCATTAATCTATAATTGTATGCGGTTATTGTGTGCCAAATTATGAGTAACCCATTTGAATTATTAAGTACAACAATTTTAAACATCTAGTTGTAATTATTATAAATGCTAAATATAGTGTTAGATGTGGAGCGCTGATCGATTGCTCAAAAATATTATGTCTAGAGGTTTTAAATATCGATTCAATTGGGAAATTCAGTAGTTGTTAAGAGTGCATGATATGTGGACATGTTGCAAATATTTTTAGTGGAAGACATAGGTCAACTCTAGTCTATTAGATGTTACGTGGTTTCAACAAGACGGTGCAAGGCCTCATGTGTCAAATTTATCTACGGAAGTCCTGCGAGAGATGTTTTCGTGTCACCTGTTATCTCAGCGTGGCCTGCGCGCTCTCCTTATTTCTCGCCTCCTGATTATCTTTTGTGGGGCAATGTTAAATCAAAAGTGTACCAGAACCGGAAGACTTAAAAAATAATGTAAAAGCTATTGCTGAAATTCTGGCTTAAATGTGCCAACGTGTAATGGGATCAATATTGCACCACGCGCAAATATGCATCGATAGAAATGGAAGTCTCCTGGTCGATGTAATTTTTAAGTATTGAAGTTCAAAATAATTAAGAATAAAACTTTGAGTATCCACCTTTGATTTCCATCTTTAATAGAAAAAGAAAAACAACTTTGTTGCATACTTATAGTGCCTGTAAATCGATCACCTATAATTTGACACCCTTTATGTTGTCATCAAGCTCAGAAAATATTGCCCCTATTCTTTGAACCATACAGAAATGATTTAAATTAATTATTATAATTAGTATTCTTTCACTTTTAGTGAATATATACTGCTGTATACAGGGTGTCTCAGCGTGCGCGCCGAGTAGCTTTACGGCTAAATGGTTTACTTTTTTCAAAATCGGCTTTCGCAGGCCTATGTAGGTCTATTAGGACCATATTTTAAAATTAGTATCAAACATATAGGGTGTCCCATAAAAGCATGGCGTATCATAGTTATATTTTTTCTAATGGAATGACCCATATTTTATATTTTTTTCAGATTTTACATCACAAATAAAGTTAATTTTCATAATATGTTCATATGCCTAAACCTAATAACTTTTGAAATATTTAAATATTTTTGGAAAAATTGACGTTTCGAAAAAAAAATTATAACTTTCAAATGGGTGAATGAAAACAAATGAAATTTTGTGTCAGTATATCTGACTAATGGGTGAATATGTTAGACTATTAAGAGGAATTTAAAATCTTAAGATGTTTTGATATCTCCAGAAACACATTCAATGTCAAATTTCGTGCTTATTATAAATGACACATCCTATATTTAATAGGCCTATCTTGTAGGAAATTTTATTGTCTTTCTGAAAGTATAAAGGTATTCTACACCTAAACCTAATAGTTTTCAAGATATATCAATTTTTGTTAATTTTGGTCATTATCATTATTATTTTAATATGGCAATGTAACATAAAGCGCCATCTATTGCTTAATTTAATAATCATTATTGCCAGTTATTCTAATAGGCTTTTGTTTATAAGCAAATTTAATTGACACATTAGTATTATTACTAACAATTGAAAAATAATGTTTCCCTTAAATGAAAGAATTAACATGATTCAAATAATAATGTAACGTTATTATGATTGTCTCTTAGTGTACAAAATGTTCTCTGATGGAAGACATCCTAATAAGAAGACTGTAGAGGAAGTTTTAAATACATTCAAAACTGTAGGCAGTATGAAGTATTTGAAAAAATCACCTTGAATACAGTAACTAATAATGAGGAGACACAATTACAAGTTTAATTACATTGAATATTCGTCAAAACAGGTGGTTTAATAAGCAATAAATTGGAAGAGGAGGCCACGTAGCATGGTCACCTAGATCCACTGATTTAATCCCCATGGATTTATTTCTGTCAAATCAAATATACAGCACTCCTCACACAACAATTGAATACATGGAAGGCAGAATTAATAATAAATTTAGATCAATTACACCTAATATGCTGAGAAATGTCAAAATATCATTTAAAATAAAATTGAATTATTTATTCGATGGTAGTATTTTTGAAAATTTATTATACATTACTTTTAATACTATTTTGTCAATTTATTTGATGTATTTCGTTATATTTGTTTTACAATTCTAACAAGTTTTTATCAAATAATTTACACATGTGTAAATAAATAATAGAATTAGTGTATTCACAATTAATAAAATTAGTGTATTAATTTAGGAAATATCTCGAAAATCATTTGTTGGGTCAATTGACTTTATTTATAAACAATAACTAAACACTTTCCTTTATGGAATAATAATAATAAATATTATATTTAACAATAGATGGCGCTTTGTATCTTATATTTCCATATTATGAATAATAAATATTATTTAATGAAACGTTCAGTCACCATTCATCTAGCGTATGGATAACTAGTGATGGCCATTTCGGTTTTTCGAACCTCATCAGACTAGTGTGTTCCATGTGCAATGCCTTGATGAAGGCGACTGAACTGAAATTGTATTGGAACACACTAGTCTGATGAGGTTCGAAAAACCGAAATGGCCATCACTAGTTATCCATACGCTAGATGAATGGTGACTGAATGTTTCATTAAATATGAATTTCGTTTTCCTTGTTTTTATAAACAGGACAAGTTCGCCTTCCTTTAGTGGACGAAACAATGATTCTCGGTCGTCTACCTTGTAGACCCAAATCGTTGACGATGCCACTTGAAATTAGGCAAAAGGTGGCGCTTGCGTCGTCTTTAATTAATTATGAATAAATATTATGTCAAAAGTTAACGAAAATGCATATATCTTGAAAACTATTAGGTTTGGGTAAAAAATACTTCTATACTTTTTGAAAGACAATACAATTTCCTACAATATAGGGCTATTAGATATAGGGTGTGCCGTTTAAAATAAGCATGAAATTTGACCTTGAATGTTTTTCTGGAGTTACGTTAAATTTTCAAATCATCTTAAGATTTTAAATTCCTGTAAATAGCCTAAAATATTTACCCATTAGTCTAATATACTGGTACAAAATTTCATCTGTTTTCATTCATCCATTTGAGAGTTATGATTTTTTTTTCGAAACGTCAATTTTTCCAAAAATATTTAAATATTTCAAAAATTATTACGTTTAGGCATATGAATATATTATAAAAGTCAACTTTATTTTTGATGTAGAATCTGAAAAAAATATAAAATATGGGTTATTCTATTAGAAAAAATATAACTATGATACGCCATGCTTTTATGGGACACCCTGTATATTTGAAACTAATTTTAAAATGTGGTCCTAATAGACATACATAGGCCTGCGAAAGCCGATTTTGAAAAAAATAAACCATTTAGAAGTAAAGCTACTCGGCGCGCACGCTGAGACACCCTGTATATGTTAATTTTATTTAATGTAATTTGTTTCCATCAATAAATATTGTATATACAGTGTGTCCACGGATTGAGACATTTTTTAGAGTTGGATCATCATATTCTGAGTATTGCTCGCTTAGTCTGAGAGTAAGTACTCTCAAACTAAGATATTGAAAAAATGAACCGATTTGGTTCATTTTTTCAATAACAATATACATTTTTTCGGTCAAATTCTAAAAATTAGTCAATGATATTACATACGAGCCCTAACAACTATGTATTGGGACAAAACCGAATTTATGTATAATTCAGATATTTGTCAGTTTATTTATTTTTTATTATTATTATTTTTTTATTTTTAAATTGAATTCTATGTAATTAGTTAATTAACAATAATTAGGGCAACACAAAAAATAAAATTATTATTCTTTTCTATTCTAAAAATATTAAATTAACAAGAAAAATGTTAATTTTGTCTGGCAAATAAACATTGGGACAGTATAGAGTAACTGTTAAAAATGAAACAAAATAAAACAAGTAAGCTGTGAAAACAATGCAGAATGAAACGTCGGATTAATCGGTAGTTGATATCTTATCGTATTGGGTGAATGCTTTTATTGAATAAAATAGTACGTGGTATCTCTACAAGTTCCAAAATTCGTGATTTAATGATTGTAACGGGGTAGTACGACGCGCCGCTGGTAGTACTAAAGCGCTCCGCACGACCCTCCCCGCTTGCGCCACCATCGCATCACGACGCACCGTAATGTCGTACCCCCACGCGATTCCACCAAGGGAGGACCACCCGCTGTGCACCCTATATAACCAGCCGCACCGCTGAGTACCAGCAGAGTTCCACAAGCTCTTAGCTCTAGCAGTTGTCCGAACCTTTGTGTGGTCAGAAGCTGTTATTAGCAACGACTTTTGTGAATTCCTCTACGAGAAAGCCGATCCCTTGTGTGGACAGTTTTGCTCAACAGCGTATCCAAAGATTGCTGACTTCAAGGAAGCCGCTCCCCTGTGTGGACAGCCCTTGCTATCAACCGCCTTCGAGGAAGCCGCTCCCCTGTGTGGACAGCCCTTGCTATCAACCGCCTCCAAGGAAGCCGCCCCCCCTGCGTGGACAGCCCTTGCCGCCGATTTACTTACTCCAGCCGCCCCTCACGCCCTAAAGACTCATCGCTCTAATATACATACTTTGTAAATATTCTTGTAAAATAAATAATGTTAACTGAGCCAGCTACATGATTAAAAATTATTGCCGAAATACAAAAATTCGTGAAATAGCGGATGAACTTAATATTCCCAAAACAACAGTGTGGTAAATAATTAAGCATTATGGAGAAACCGGAAATATCCTAGACAAATACGGTAAAAGTTCGGGTCGTCTAACATTAGTTTTTGATAGAAAAAAAAGAGATTATTAGTAAAACTGTACAAAAAAGTCAGAAGAAATACTTTAAGGCAAATTACAACTGAATGTAATTACGAAACTGGATTAAATCTGCCAAGGAAATGCTGCCGTCTGTGGATTCATAAATGTGGACTCAAGTTTTATAAAGTTGAATTTTTAGTGACGAATCAATTTTTGACGTATGTGTTGGTGATTATTGCAAACGTGTGATTCACTCAAAACACGAGGCTTTTCACAAAGATTGCCTAAAACATACCGTAAAATTTCCTAAAGAAGTGAAGTGACTTGGGGCTGTAAATATCAACAAATACTGCAAAACAATCTGCTACCAAGTATAGCCAAGTTAAATGTTGACGAAAATTACATTTTACAATAGGATGGGGCGGCATGTCATACGGCCAAAGCCACAAAAAAGTGGTAACCACAACGTAAATGTTCTTTCTTGGCTTTCCAGCAGTCCTGACCTTAATGTCATTGAAACAGTATGGCATAAAATGAAACAAACATTGACGAACAACCCACAACGGACATTACCTGAACGTAGAGTTAAAATAGAGCATATTTTGAATGAAATTTCTCGTGAAACGTGCAGATCCTTAGTTGAGTCAATGCCTAGCGGAATTCAAGCTGTCATAAAATATAAGTGCGATGTTACTCCTTTTTTTTAATTAAAATTCGTGCAATGTTCCAATATTTAATTGCCAAACAAAATAAATATTTTCTTATAAATTAGAGGCGATAGAATAATAATTTTTTTTTTGTGTCGTAGGGCCAAATTGTTGCTAATTAACTAATACATAGTATTAAATTAAATAAATACTAGAAAAAATTAAAAAAAACTGTCCAATACTTTAATTTTATATGCATTTGTTTTTGTCCCAATATATTGTTGTTAGGGCTCGAATGTGTTATGTAATGTATTATAAAATGTTGTTTAGAATTAAAAGTTATGAAATACTTTCAATTTTTATACAAATCAGCCTACTTTGTTTTTTTTTCATCAGCATGCAGTACTTTTGAACTCATGTTTGCAACAACAATCAAAGCAGGCTGATTTGTATGAAAATTGAAAGTATACTATATCCCTCAAGCTAATATGTCTAATAAGTGATTGTTATTTTACACGATTTACTAATTTTAAAAGTACAGCTATCTGAAAATGTTGTAAAGTATTATTCAAGATCATTTGGATAACATGTCACTTGCGATACATACTTTAAACAAGAATGGTTAGATCGTCAGTTGTTTGAGAGGTGGATTGAGCGGTACGGTCCAATACTTTGTCCTCTCAGAAGCTCCGATCTAATCATAATGAACTTTTACTTATAGGGTTATCTTAAGAGGGCTGTGTGTTATGAGTGCTTATGTAGAATTCAATGTAAAGCGTTAACTCAAATTAAAATTAAATTATTCAATATTTTTTAATTATTTTTGCCTGAGAAGTGATTTAATGATTACAAAACGTTACCTATTAATTATGTTTTATTTATTTTTGCCATTGTGGATTTTTCGATATAAAAAAGTGCGAAAAAAGTTACCTGAAATGCTTACTCTAGTTTATACCTAAATAACTTCATGAATAATTCAAATAATGGAAAGTAATCTGTTATGTGACTAAAGAATTGTCGAAAATAATTATACCCAAAGTGTATATATTTAATATTTGGGTTAAAAACAACAATTTTTTAATGATCATTTTCAAAGACTCGCGATTGACGATGCTCGTCGCACTTTTTGGGGGTGGGGATGGTGCCTCCCTGAATGCAGTAGCGTACGTACAGAATTATTGTGGAAATACACATTTGCGCATGCCCTCTAAGAAAAATTAAGCGATTGTGGGCGATGGAAAACGATAGCATACGGTACCTAGTAATTCAGACAATTTGAAAATTTCGCTAGTCGATATTTCAATAATCGTCCAACCCCAACAGTCGCGGCATTAAACACAACATTCTATGCTTAAATTTACTGGCAGACTGGTTTATATAAATTTAAGAGGGACAATATTTTATAGTATATTGAGTTCAGCAAGAAATTAAATCTTCAAATTTTGAACGAAATATGCAGCAATTTACTGCTCGTAAACAAATATTTTAATAATTATCATATCCATTATTTTTTAAATTAATTTACGAATTGCTGAATATTAAGTGATCCAGGAATTTAAAATTGTTATTGGTGCTGAAATTAATAATTACGGACTTTACGTTAATGGAAATGTCCTTTACTAAATCTAATTAATGGAAATTAAATGTCCATATTTAACGTCAGTAGAAGCAATAACATCCAAGCAATTAAAGTTCGCACCAATAAATTAATTATAATGAAATAATCTAATTTACATTTTCACAGTGTCTTATAGTTTGCAAAAAATAGTGTGTAATTGTGCGGATCGACAACAATTCAAATTTGGCACGCATGCTTGAGATGAAAACGACGAGACATGTGTGAGATATAAAATCGTCGAGTATATAGGTATTATACTACACTTTGGCGGAGTGAGGGGTGAGACGAGACGCGTAGTTATGTGACGGGCGATGAACGACGGACGCCTGGGATAACCCTGGCCCTGCTACGGTGCGCATGAGCTTCCTGATATACCCAGACGATTCTACACCAATGGACGAGAGTAACAGACAAAGTCAAATATTGGTTCGTCTTAGACGAAGATGCACTTTTTATACACGTTAGTGTTTCGCTTTTCCGTGTCGTAACTGATGAATATGTGACGAACCTCTCACAATTCAATTCAGTCCAATACACACAGCATTCTTAAGGTTGCGGTTTAGTGGACAGAGATAGCTATATAGTAAAATGGAAATAATCGTTTGAAAATAGAGCTATTCTTTTGGATTTCATAATTTGAATGTGTATTTACATTTTTTATCTACCAAGTATAAAGTATCAGTCTAAATAAAAAATAAATCGTTAATTTTCGTGTATTACGTCAATTTACTAGTTTAAGTGAGAAAAGAAAATTGTAAGATATAATGAAATTAATAGGTTATGTCTGCTAAGTTATTTGAATGCAGAATTTAGTGAAATCCTTTAAATTTTCATTGCACAAGTTTTTATTAGCAAAAATTTAATTTAAAATTTGCTATAAATTTGATCAATTTTCATTGTTTTTCATAATTATTTTTCACAGAAACTAAAATAATTTTTAATTTATCTGATGAAATTCCTGCTTATTTTAAGATTATTTTAATGTATAATACAATATTGTTCATTGATCACAACAACAATCTAACTCAAATTAGTGATTGCCCATATTTGTATAGCTATCACTTCTAAACCGCTGCGATTTTCCGCCTAATAAATACTACATATAAGTTTAACTATCGAATAAGTTGCATACGTTAAATTGACAATGGTAGAGTTTCAATGTTTTTACTTTCTCCATATTGAAAGCAATGGGAAGACGGATCACTCGCCTAATACATGCGGTATTATTGTTTTGTGTAGGTTGCGCGCTAACAAAATATTTTGTAAGTGGTCTGATCATCGTTTCGCCGATGAGCCTAATTTCAAATGGAAGCATTTATGTGGCAGTGGTGTCTGTGCATTCTAACATTTCGTGTTTTTTTTTTAAATAATTTTATAAAATGCCTAAGTGAAAATTTAAACCGCGGTTACGGAAACGAAACCAAAAGAGTATTAGAAATATTTATTTTTTTTTTTTGTGAAAAATCGAAAAATATGATTCACTTATAATTAAATATTTAAAAAATAATATTTATTATTTATTTTCATTTTAGAAAAATAGCCGTATTTTAATAAAATATTATATTGCTCTCAGCAAACATACAATTACAGATTTACAAGGGTTAATTTAACACACATCCATATATACTATGGTATTTAGAAAAACTTTATATATAGTATAGAAAATGAGTTATAAATATCTAAACGTAACACAATTTTATAATTAATTTTCAAATTCAAATTGAGTCAAATTGATTCCAACGGACGGAGAATTGAAAATATCACCAATAAGCATTGCCTATATATTTTCACTGAATAGTTTTACATTATTAAATAAAAATTTACCATTTATTTCAGAAAACATTTTCTTCAATAATAACATTTCTTTACTTAATTTAATTTATTTAAAAGTCAGTAAATTCGCATCGAATAAAACAACTGTGAAAGATGAAGCTTTTATATTCAGAAAGAGTAAAATTAATCGAAGGAAAACTAGTTTCGAGACCTGGTTGCTTGCGGAGTCACGATTCTACAGTAAGTAGACTACTTCTGGAATCAGGAAAAAAGGCAATCGGACCCCAGAAAATCAATTGTTGTGTGTGTGTGTTGTGTAATGTATGTATTATCTCATAATTTAATTTCAATTCCCGAGTTCACATTTCTGTTAATGATATTAAATATTTGTATTTATGTGATTAAAGTTCATTCACGAAAATATCATTAGCAGAGTTGTGTTTATTTTGGATGACAAAGAATGCATAGGTAAGCCTGGGAAGAATACACATTAAATATCAATGATTCCAAAGTACTCCCTAGCTTGTGCATGCATTGATTAAACATATTTTGTTTAAACAGATTTTACATTTTAGTTTAGATATTTTAAGAGTGTCACTCTCTCCCTGACCCTCGTACAGTAATGTTCTTAAATGGTTTTATAAACCTCACCTCACCAGAAAGAACCTAATAAAAGAAAACTCCAAACTTTACAAAATTGGCGCAGTCGGTAGGATTTCCTTTGAAAGAAGTTTGTTCGAGAAAACGTCGTCAACGTCTATCATCGAGATATCTACTCTACTGGAAATTATCTTCGAGGTGCTCAAGACCTGGACTTCAATCTGGATCATCCTGAAGGAGGGTTCTACAAATTTCTACATCAGAACAAAGAATCATCAGGACATCATCGTCAAGGTGCTCTACGACAGGTGCACGACTCTGAATTAATCGAATTCCACTACATAAAGTCGATCCTCGATTGGAACAATTTAAATCTTAATGTAAGTCGAAATTTCTTAATAAAAATAAGGGACATAGTATTCTTTTATCAATTTTGTTGTTCATTTTATATTATAATGGCCATACATACAGATTTTAATATGCTGAATTTTGCTTTTGAAACTATAAAAAATTCTTACTTTGAATATTCTGAATCATCTGCATAAAATAATTTGGACGATTTTATTAACAGATGTGAGTGTGCAATAAATTTAGTAAATGACAACGATAAAGCCACATTTTTAGTTGCAATTAAAAGTAGATTACTAGGCGAGGTTGGTAGACGAGTTTTTAGTGGACAAATAAATTCATGGGCCGAGTTAAAACTATTTTTAAGAAATCATTTTTCAACAAGTATCACATATAGTGATGTATTTGCAGAATTAATTTCAAGTTATCAAAAAAATAATGAAAACGTAAATGAATACGTAACGCGAATTGAACGTTGTCGATTAAACTACATGAGTATGTTAGATACAAATCTAACACCTGTTGATCGCGAAGCACAAATTAGCTTAGTTAATAATTATGTTTTACAATGTTTTCTTTTCGGCCTAAAAGAGCCATTAAATTGTATAGTAAAATCTATGAAACCGAAAACATTAGATGATGCGATTGTAATGGCTATACGTGAAGAGCCATATTTCTTTAAGTTTAAAAATAATTTTAATAAGTCTGGATTTTGTCACATTTGTGAAAGTGATTCACATTCAACGTCTATTTGTAAATTTAATTTAAAGCAGAAAATCACTCATTAGTTGGAAGTAATTCAAATTATTGTCGCAGTAAGATAAAGCGAACTAAACAGTTTAAATTTAGGCCCAAGCAACAATATGAAGAAAATATTAATTCCAGATTTAGATGAACATATAGAACATATATTGTAATTATTAATATATTTTATAATAGTACGTACATATCTCATATATATATATATATTGTAACGCCTTCTTTTTTGTTAAATTTAAAATTTATTTAAATGTTGTATTCAATGTCATACATTTTTTTCCAGATTTGAACTAAAAAAATATTTAGTTGCTTGAAAATTCCCGATATAGGCTAGTCAGGGCATGGGGGGTGGTTCGAATAAAATAAAGATTTTGAGGCGCCAAGTAGTCTTATAAATTTTGCCCCATCAGGAATTGACGCTAAGGAAAACTACTAAACCTTGGTGTTCAGTTCAAATAGGAAACATTAAACAATCAATTACAAGAAATGAACAATCAAAATAAGTCAATATATGGATTTATTAAATGTGGTAACGTGACAATAAAAAAATAGTAAATAAGAATGAATTAATATTACGATTGAATTTAATAAAAATAAAATAAACACAAGGATACTAGAATTGCTATTTCCAATAGCGAAAACTTCGCTCTCCGAAAATGACAAAACTATTCAACGGTTCAATTCGGGGGTTATAACAATGGCCATTGTAAAATCCGAACGGATAAATAAGAGATCAAACTCAATTAAAATTACCAAAATTACCCGCCGGATTAGCACACTCCTAACAATGATTCATCAACAAAATATATTAATTATTCTTCAATAATTCAATAAATTTGGCCATAAAAATATTCACACACAAAAATATTTCAGTTTAGCACCGTAACTTTTACTTAATGTCGTGAATAACTTTTCACTCTTGCCAAAAAAACTAATTAAACAAATTTAACACGACCGTAGTCGACACACAACTCAAACAAAAAGAAAATCAAAAGCTGACAATTGATTGTTTGTAAACATTAGCACAAAATTAAATTGACAACTTGTAGAAAAATAAATAGAAAAATCTGGCCTTTTTTTTGTTTATCCTGCGATGTCCTCTCTTCCGCGAACGAACGTCCTCCTCCCGCTGATAGCGGTCTCCTCGACGGCGTTCAACACCGCGCCTCGAAAATTTTCTTAATCGGGCAGGGTGAACTTCCTGACTGATAACGTAGCACCGGACTGATGACCAAACAGCAATTACATGACCCTCATCGCAATAGAAATTGACGAATCCTCAAAGGGTTTTTCAAATGTACGAGCTGATAAAAATCTCAGACCGTAAGTGAGAGCCGTAAGTGAGAGCCTACAAAAACACAGAGGGGGTGTAAGAAGAATCACTTTGAGCAACAACAAAACTTTACCTAAGAAGTTGTGCGGCTCTCTCGAGTATTGTGTAGTGCCATGGATTATCTTGAACGCGTCTCAAACGCTCCAAACAACAAAACGCGGAAAAATTGCAGAAAACAATCCTGACGCACAAAACACAAAATTCACAATGACTAAGCGGCCGAAGATGTCCCCTGACCTTCGCGCATACTCGCTCTTGCCCAAAAACGACTCAAAATCCCCGATTAGCGCGCGCGCTCATTACTTCGAATTTGAATTTAGTGCTTTCGAAAACATGAACGTCACAATATATATATATATTTATATTTTAATAATAATAAAAAATCCTTATATATGTAAATACATATTTAGTCACAACAATAATAATGTCCCTTATTGTAAGAAATTCGATATATATAATAATATAATTCTTATATTCTAATCGTTATTTAGTGACAATATTAAGTGCAATATTTAATTAACAGTGAACTTATTTTATTTGAATTTATTTTTGTCTCTTTCGAAACAAATCAAACTTACATTTTGATATTTTTTCTTTTCTATAAGGGGAGGAGTGTAATGTACCTCTCACTTGTATTTAGATTTAATGCTTTTGTGTTGTATATAATGGTTATTTTTGTGTAGTTATCGCTTTGTATAGATAACATTGGAAATGGCAGTGATTAGTAAATTAAATATTTTGCACATTCCATTCCAAATCATCTATTGTTATTAAGTAAAGAAGATTATAATTGTTATTCAATGTTATGCATACAAGCTATTGGTATTAGAAATGGGGTTGTTCTGGCGTTGAGGAGGACACTTCTATTTCGGCAATTGAGCAAGACAGTCAACAATCCTAAGTCCAAACGCTGAATCTTAAAATTCTAAATTGCTGACCGATTGTATTTTCGTATGATTCGTATGATTTAAATTAAATACAAGTCTTTTAACTTTAAACCTCTTCGATTGGACTAAAGTTGAGTAAATCGCGTCTTCGACAACAAACTCAGGAAATACAAAGTACAAAAAGAACCGTAACGACAAATAACACCATCGTACGTTACAACTGCTCCAATAATGAAAAGGAGATTTTGTTCTCAGATAACACACACTTTTTAGTGCAGAGCCAGCGGTCACGTAAGGAAATTACAGGACAAAAATCTGAAAACCGCTCATGTTGATCAGTCGGTGAAACATCCCCAAAAGGAGATGTTTTGGGGAAGATTTTCTTTTATGGGGCCTTTTGTGTCAATTGAAGGAATGAATAAACAAGTACAAAGATTTACTGGATTGAATATTTGCTAATGACTTGAAAAATGTTCCAAATGGCGAAGCATCTTTCCAGTAAGGTTCAGCTAGAGAATTTGTGGGCTATTTGTAAAGCTAGACTTCGAAAAGTGGATTATACAACGAAACAAGAAATGATAAAAATGATAGATGCTGTAATTGAGTTCCGGTATAACAAGTTTTTGGAAAACTGCAAAAAACTAGTCGATATGCCAAACAGAATACAATAAGTAATTTTCCTATTAAAATTAAGATTAGACGATATATAATTATTTCTTTCTAATCTTTAAATAACAAAATTATCTTTTCTAATATTTCACCTCTGTTTACAATAATTCGTACACTACTGTAGGTGTTAGTCTGTCTGGGCAATCGACCAGAGATCTTTCTGCCCTGAAAATAATATTTTCATGTTTTCTGAAAGATTTCTTCCTTCAGAAAACGAATTAAATATTACATTACATGCATTTCCTTATGTTCCGTATCTTCGTAATAAATGTTATTTAAATTCGTACATTTCTTCCATTTTAACGATTGTAACGTCACAATACCAATTGTTGACACAAATAGGTCAAAATAATAAGATGGCCGAAATAGCAATTACTTCCCTATTACAATTAACATTTCCACAGATCGGTCATCAGATAATTCCCACTTAAATGATTATGTACTATTAACCATTGTCTGTCATGAACCTCTGGAAAAAAATGTGACAGTTTTCTCCAGATTTTGATATCAGAAATGGAATTTTACACCCGCTTGAGTTAAAATGTTTTTTTTTTAAATTCAAGACTTAATTTATAGCAATTTATAAGGTATTTATTAAACCAATGTATTGGGACCCTTAAAAACTCTATTTAATAATTGTATAAAGGTGATGTTGTAACACAGTTCAGATAATTGTTGTAAAGGAAAATCGTTTTGAGGACGTAAATATCCCGTTTGTGAATTAAAACGAGTGTGCTCAACCTTCCACTAACCGTAACTTTTAAGCAATCCTTATTGGAAACTCCTTACTATGCGCAACAAAAATAAATCTTTCACTCTTTGATGTAACTAAAGATTTTTATTCACGAAACAGCCCTGACGTTTTTGGGAGCGCACGTCACGGAATATTAACGTTTTTCTAAAAGACGGTCGCTGGGGCTTTTATTGATACGTCGCGCTAGCTGGCTGACTGGCTGGCTGGCTGGGGATATTCCCTTTCCATCGATGTATTTTATTGGGGAAAAGGCATCTTCGGAGGGCCTTTGAGACGGATCACGGGGGCCTTCTTTAAATCCCAGAGGCGTCGTTTCTTCCGTTCTTATGAACTAACGCTCGACTGCCGAAGGAGGAAATAAAGTTTATTAACTGTGACCGGTCACTCCCTACTCGGGGGATATCCAACACGGCGTAATTGATGGATTAAAAGGATTTAACTTTCTCGTGGAGCATCCACGAGCGAACGAAAGAGACTACGTGTTTTATAATTCATAATAATTTAAAGTTATGGAATAGAAAATAATATTTATGAATCTACATTTTTATTTCATTAGCACACATTATAAGGTTAGTACACATAACAAGTGACCCGAAAGCCTCAAAACATAAAGCTGATTATTTTCTTTTGAAACGTATCTTCAAACAGCTTCTAATTAAAAAGGCATATTATTAAATAATCTAATTTCTTATTTAGATTTCGATACTATTTTCCCTTCATAATGCCATGAATTATTAGAACTATGTATCTATTGGGAAATAAAGAATTATTATTATTATTAATATTTTTCATGGTTTAATTAATAATATATTTATAAGATTCGTGATCATTAAAAATGCTAGATAGTTCAAAACAGTTATGTCATGATCAGAAAATCATCCTTTTGGTTGCTTATGTAAATATACGTCATTTCATGTTCTTAAAATATTGGAAAACTAGCTTTCGATATTCCAGAGGATGCACTTTTTTATTTTGGGTATTCTGACATAATTTAGTTAATGAAACGAAATAATTAATAATTTGAACAGAACAGAATAATTAATATTCATAATACAGGTTGTCTCGTTAATATAGGGAAATGGCTTAACTTCAGGTTCATGGAATCAAAATATGATGATTCAACCCAAACTTATCTACAATACAATAGTTAACCGTTAAACCAGAAAAACATCTTCAAACTTAAAGAGAATATCATTTGTTTTATTAATAACAAATTCGATCATATATTACAATTTTCAGTTATCTAGTTATCTGATAACACAATTTTAATATTAGAATTTTCTTTAAAATTACTGTTACCTTATTTATTTCGATAAATGCGTACTGGATTATATTAGAAAAGATAGAAACAATATAAATTGTAAGTTTAAATAAAATTATTAAGTAACATACGAAGTAATCATTCCAATAATCCACCGGACTATTTAATACAATTAACATTTACTGGAAATTTCGAAGTTACTCATCATTCAATCAATGGAGAGTGAAGTAATTTTTTTAAATATATTTAACAGTAAGTTTTTACGTTTATCACCTAATCAGAGGAAATTTAATATTTACATGTTTTATGCCATTTTAATTTCATTATAGAATATGCATTATTTTATCAACACAAATTATGTCAATACAAGCAAGTAATAACAACATTTAGTGACGCTACGAAAATTGCTGCGATCAAAAGCTATCACTTTTTTTTTTTTTTTCGTTACGTTACATTTGATTCGATCGTTCCTGTGGATTTACGAGGAAGGGAGAACGTCGGGAATGAAACATATTTAGTTGAATGCGGTCCCGAGATAAGAACAGGAAGGAACGCCGGGACGCGATTACAAATTTATGAGGTCCCGATCTTTCCCCTGTCACGGGAGGCCGGGACTCAGGACACTCGAATTTATGAAATGGCCCGCGCTCGATATTTCAAGCGATTACGCATTGTTATCGAACCCCTGTCCTCTTTAGCAAATAAAAACAGATACAAGAAAACAGTGACAATAACACGACAGGGTGAAATAAATACTACATTGTTGTTAAGTAATAATAAAATGAAAAAAAAAGAGACAAGAATTTATATTGTGTGTGGTTAGTACATTTCAAAGACGAGAACTTGAAGATACAGAGTTTTTTTATTACATTTCACTTTACTTAAAATATTTTTACCTTTGTCTCAAACGTTTTTCCCAATTAAATTGGCATATATTTCACAACGTGAAATATACATTTAATGAAATGTTCAGTCACCATTCATCTAGCGTATGGATAACTAGTGATGGCCATTTCGTTTTTTCGAACCTCATCAGACTAGTGTGTTCCATGTGCAATGCCTTGATGAAGGCAATACAATTTCAGTTCAGTCGCCTTCATCAAGGCATTGCACATGGAACACACTAGTCTGATGAGGTTCGAAAAACCGAAATGGCCATCACTAGTTATCCATACGCTAGATGAATGGTGACTGAACGTTTCATTAAATGTGAATTTCGTTTTCCTTGTTTGCTTAAACAGGACAAGTTCGCCTTCCTTTAGTGGACGAAACAATGACTCTCGGTCGTCTACCTTGTAGACCCAAATCGTTGACGATGCCACTTGAAATTAGGCAAAAGGTGGCGCTTGCGTCGTCTTTAATTTATTATGATTAATAACGTGAAATATGTTTAAAATATGATTAATCTCATTTTATCAATATGGATATACATGAAAGACTCTGTAAAAGGTTTCAATGAATAACAGAATCAGTATTGCAACAATACATGATACTTTTAAAACATGTATATTGAAATTGATTTAGACATTAGTGTGTCTAATCGGTCAGGGTGTTTGCACAAGTTGAAATGATTTAACCTATTTTAAAATATAACCTGAACAATGTGATGTGCTCATGATAATTCTTCCCCTGATGCGTTCAACCAAATAAGTTATAGTTGGTATCGTTCCAAAATTGAAGCAATATTTTCAAAATGAATGTGCCATGCACGAATTTACATTTTTCTTCCTCGTGGGATCAAAACATGACAACCGTTCTGACATTACATTTTAATTAAATAAAATGAAATGAAACAAAGATGATTCACACATTTGCAGCTATTTAAATTACAATGAAATTAAACAAGGAAAATTTCTGGCAATGATCAATAAAATTCGATAAAACCCTTTTTCCAACTGCAAAAATACTTACACTGTAAGTTTTACAAACATCTATTGCAACAACTACTTCCCGAGCATTTACCCCGCCGGACATTGGATTACACAATAGATATTTGTTGTTGCATCGCAGCACTGCCAGAAATTTTCCTTGTTTAATTTTATTGTAATTACATTTTAATAATTTTGAAGTTAAAGGTACTGTGATATAATAATATTTGGCATTTTAACGATTACGCAAAAACTAATGAACATGTTAAACTAAAATTCTGTACACATTTCTAAAATAAGTTTCTTAATGCGAGACGTATGTCGTTTATAATATAAGAATTTAAATAAACAAATGTGAATGAAACAAATTTCATCCACTGGTGGAAAATATAGGTTAATAATTTATAAAGTAATTATGATTAGTAAAATAAATTAATAATCTTAAATATAAGAAATGAAGTGTGTAAAATTATATTTATTAAAATTGACCACATAACAGCTCTATCTATAACCAGCTGCCGCATTGTGTTACGCATACACGAACATGATTATGCGTGGGGGGTATTTTTAAACTTTAAATATTGAAATTAACTACACCATCATGTTCCCCATACTTCAGAACCTTGAAATACAAAATCTCAACATAACGTTTATAATAAATTAAAGACGACGCAAGCGCCATCTTTTGCCTAATTTCAAGTGGCAGCGTCAACGATTTGGGTAGACGACCGAGAATTATTGTTTCGTCCACTAAAGGAAGGCGAACGTGTCCTGTTGTTTGTTACCGTTCAGTCGCCTTCATCAAGGCATTGCACATGGAACACACTAGTCTGATGAGGTTCGAAAAACCGAAATGGCCATCACTAGTTATCCATACGCTAGATGAATGGTGACTGAACGTTTCATTAAATGTGAATAACATTTATTGTTATGGAGTAATTGAAACATAAGCAAATTTTGGAAGTTAAATTCGAACTATAACCAATACGTCAATAAAAAAATGTTTACAGTTTTTTTCATTTAAACTAAAAGATGTACGCTTCAAATGCTGAAAGAAATACTCTGATATGTGGAATAGATTATGAATGAAAAATATCATATTTAATTACTTTTAAAACATGAATTTAAATTTAGATAATCTTTCAAACGGTTCAAATAGCTTCTATGTCTGGTTCACGCCAGAACATAACCTCAAGTTTCCTCTTTTTCGGAACGAAGGAATTTTGTAAATATCGAACCGATCTTTTCAGAAATTATTTTTTTGTATTGCGAGTCGCGGTAAAATTACGCTCGAATAAGTGTAAGTTTCGAATAAGCGTAGATTTGCTAGCAGAGCTGAGATTAACTTTGCACACCTAATTTTAAAGCGACTCGCAACGCATAAAACTGATTTAAAAAAAAATGGTTAGAATTTTCAAAAATTCTGTTTCTGTAAATTGCACATTTTAAAATGGTTCGATGTCTAGTTCACATCAGAACATAGCCTCAAAGTTCATTTGTTTCTAAAAAAAATAAAATATCGAACCTATCTTTCGAGAAATTATTTCATTTGATAAATTAAATAAAAATGATTTGAAAATAATTAATAAATTATTTACACATTTAGTTCAGTGTAATTTTAACTTAGGTTGGTATAATATGATTTATTTAATTTGATTGAGTATTGTTGATTTAATTTAATTTAATATCTTTAAATTGACAGATAGACCCCGAAATACGTGTCTGTTGATGGCTTTATATTACGGAGCGTTGTTTCAGTTACCTGCGTTAAATATTCTCGAATATAAAAATGTTTCATTATGCAATTTGTTGAAGATATTTGTTGGTGAGTACGTAAAGTTTCTTCATATAATATAATAATATTTTATCCCTTTCTTCACTTTTTTTTATTTTTATCACTTTCAAGCACAACGTGTTCTTTATCAATAGCTTTTATGTAAAATTGACAAATAAATAAATAAAAGTGTACACAAAATTGAATATACAAATGTGATGTATTATTAAAAAAATATATAAAGGTAATTTATTGAATTAAATCTATTAATTTTAATAAATTGTTATTTAACGAAGTTAAGTCATAATTCTCCAAAACTAAATGTCTTAGAAGCAATTGAGATGTACAAAAATTCTAGTAAACTTTTGAATTATGACTTAACTCCCTTAAATAACAATTTATTAAAATTAATTGATTTAATTGAATAAATTACCTTTATCTATTTTTTTTTAAATTTTATGTATATTCAATTTTGTTTACATGTTTATTTATTTATTTGTCAATTTTACATAAAAGCTATTGACAAATAGCACGTTGTGCTTGAAATGTACATATAGTGATAAAAATAAAAAAAGTGCAGAAAGAAATAAAATATTATTATATTAATATGTAATATGTTGTTAACATGCAGGTGTACATAATGGAGTATTTATTTAAACTACTTACGTAGCGTAAGTCAAAATGTCACAGAGCTAAATATGGAAATAATATATAAATTATTTTCAAATAATTTTTATTTAATTTATCGAAATAACTGTGACCAAGTATTGCGAGTCGCTTTAAAATTTAATTGCGTGAAGATAATACCAGCTCTGCACACTGTCGCCGATTCACATCGGCGCGGCCTGCACCCCGCGGGGGGTCAAAATAAAACTTAAAATTTTGCATTTCTGTTGGTATATCTCTTTTTGGCATACTTTAAAACACATAAATATGGACTATAAATTAATTTAAGTAAGTAGTTATATCGACAATAATTCGCAAAGTTGAACAATTTATACTAATGAGTTTGGTGAGAAAGGAGCGGTTTAATAATTTCTATATTACAGCCTTACAAATAATTTCCAAATAGTTGTTTTTTTTTTCTGAATATAATATAAGTACGTCACTTTTTAATCGAATAAAAATATTATCAAGAAGATGTAAAATAACTTAGATATGAATTTTCAAAAATGATCAATTTTAAAAATAAAATTACAACTTTGGTGGACTCGCAGTCCTTTTAATCAAATAGGAATGTAATACTGCTTAGATAATGGTATTCTGTGAATATTTAACTATCTAATCATGTTAACCTTTTTTTAAAGTCGATCCATCCGCCGAAGTTTTTTTCCCCCGAAGAATTACATTTTTATACAATTAGGAGCGCGCTACATACGCGGGATAAATACAACGCGCCTGGCTATCGTCGTCGCCTTCCCGTGAACTTAATAATTGCTATCGGCTATTAGTTTAGTTCATTAATTAGTAAATGTATATGCCATATTATCATTTTTTAAATTAAATAGGGTAGATTTATCACCAATGTAACCTTCACAAGTTAAAATACATTCGATTCTGGAAATAATAAAACTCAAGGGTGAGACTCCACTTGTTATCTCCATGCTGATTTATGGCGGGGTTCTTTGAGCCCTTTCTTCACATTTTTGAAGGCGTTTTCTAGTATTTTGAAAACAGATGTTCCTAATATGACAATAAAATACAGTTTTCTGAAGAACTGAAAACTTGCTCAGAAGTTTAATCGATTTCGCCCAGTGCAAATGTGTTTTCGTTCTTGAACCTATAAACTGAACTTATTTGTTATTATCAGTGTTTGTGATATTCTTAAGTTAATTTATAGTTAGTGACAATATAGCTAGTGAGTAAATTTGTTTTATATATTAGTATTAATATTCTTCGATGAGTGCTAGTGTTCGCGTTAGTGTTTTGAAATCATGGTGACTATTACAAACAGAACACTTTTTACTGCGTGGTATAATTTTAAACTCTCTAAATTATCCTTTGAAGACTGTGTTGTTCTCTTACAACAAGAAATTATAAAACAGGGATATGTTATAAGTGATTTAGATAGAATTAATATAAAACTTAGCAATTTTTGTCGAAGTGCAAGGATTAAATGGAAGTGTGCACAGTATTCGTTAAATAATTTCAATAAGAAAAATGAACAATGGTTAAATAAAATCTTTATTGAAAATAACGTTGAAGCTGAAACACATTCAATCCCAGAAAATATTGAATATATTGAAAATATCGAAAATATTCAAAATATGGAACCTACACCAGGACCTTCAATTTTAGGCGAATCCATTCAAATTAATGAGGGAACAAAAAGAAGAAGTTAGCGCAATGATTGAAGAAAATCCTTTAGAAATAATTTTTCGGCAGCCAGCAGTGTATTGCGACAACAAAATAAAAGGTCAGCAGCTACTTTAATCCATGATTTCTCAAAAAAATCATCAGAAAAAACAAGGCAGATTTGTAAAATATTAAAAACAATATCATCTAGTTTAAATCCTAAGCCTTTTACAGATGATAATGCTTTGGCATTGATGGCATCGATGAAATTAAATGTGAAAAATTATAATACAATAAGGCATCAATTCCATTTACGTGGTTTTAAAAATATTTTGCCATCATATAATACTGTTAAAGCAGCAAAAGAACATTGCTATCCAAATGATATATATATATATATATATATATTGATATAAAGTGTGCTTCAGTACCTTTACAAAATTTGTTTGAGCATACTTTTATAAGAATAATGAAGAATGTAAACATGTTAAATTTTAATAACACTACTACGATTTCTATGATTTGTAAATACGGCTGTGATGGTAGTTCTGGGCACAGTGAATTCATGCAAACAAAATCAAGTGTAAGTAGCACTGAAGATGACGAGGACTATAGTGATAAAAGCGTTTTTCTTTTCTCTTTAGTTCCTTTAAGAATGTTGGATAATGAAGAATCGATTTTATGGAAAAATAATAAACCATCGTCGTCCTATAAAATTTTTATATATGAAGGAAAGCATACAAAATATTAAGGAAGAAGTGAGAAAAATAGAGTGCGAAGTGGAAAAATTACAACATTTTACTTATGAAATTGACACCAAACAAATTATAGTTACATTTCGCAATGGTTGATGGCAAAGTTGTTAATGCTTTGACAGGAACCTCGAGTTCAAATTGTTTTATCTGCAATTTATATATTTCATATTCATATTTAATGAATATTTGCGAGGAAAAGTTTGTGCAAGTGTTTTTCTTATATTAATCATTTAAATATTCACTCAACTAACAACCATTTACGCTGACCTTTTTACTTGAGAAATAGCTAAATTCTTTTAAGTGAATTTGTTTCTATTTAAGTTTAATATTCAAAGTGATGTATTTATACATTTATAATCGTTGTAAATTGAATAAATTGCTTATAATTGTTTATAGGTTACAAATTGTAGAGTTTCAGGTGACGTTATTTAACTCTGGGGTTAGGATGTATGTAACTCTGCTTAATCAATTAAGTTTCTTTATAAACTGAATTTAATAGTACGCATTTATTTAATAATATTTTTATTTAAATTTACTCTAATTATTATTAATTTAGTCCAAAAATTTCAATATGGTCAAGTATTCATAATGATTTAAATTCATGTTTTTTTATTTTTAAATAAATTCAATTGTTTTGTTTAAACTTAACTTTTAATTATCTTCTTTACCTTTTCTTGGTTAAGGCGGGAAATAAATATTTAATTATCTCTAAAATAAAACCAAGTGGCGCCCATTATCCTTTTTTATTTTTATTTTGTTTTTTAATTTCCATTATTAACTTAGAACCACGACCTTTGCTTTTAGACAAGAGAACTGCCGTACGCAGGTTAAAAAATAATGGATTTATTTTTACTACGCCTAATATGTTGTACAGTTGGTTTCCCATTTGCTATTTAGTTTTCCTGATAAGGAATTTTTATTCTTGTTGGTCATAAAAGTAAATTCGAAATTAGAGGTGTAATTTCTTTTATTTTCATATTAGTTTTTCCCAACGATTATCTAAGAATCAAATCGTTCTTAATTTATCGGTAAAAATGAGTTTAGAATTTAGTTTTATGACGAGACGAGCACACTCCCCTAAATTTATTACTTTTTTTTTTAGTTTATTAAATTTCTTTAAACAATCAACTATTTGCTTTTCAGCATCCAATACATTTGAAATCATGTGTGCAACACAAATCAAAGAAGTCTGATTTGTATGAAAAGTGAAAGTCTACTATATCCGTCAAGTTGATATGTCTTAAACGTGATTATTATTTTAGACGATTTACTAATTTTAAAATGCTAACAACAGAAAAAAAAGTGTCAAGTGTTAAGTCAAGATCATTTGGATAACATGTCACTTAACAATGCACTGACAGCATACTTTAAATGAGATCGTCAATTTCCTGAGCGGTGGATTGGACGGTATGTTCCTTGGCCTCTCAGAAGCCCCTATCTAACTAACCATAATGAACTTTAACTTTAACTCTTAAACTGAAAGTCTACGCGGCTCCATTAAAAAACGACCTCGATTTGTTGAAACTCAGGTTAAGACAGACAATTGATGTCATTCCTTTTCAGGAAATTCAAAAAATATCCATTTTTAATATCCGAATCGCCTCTACAAAGAAAACGGCTTTCGAACTGTGTTGCATTATACAATATGTTATTGTTATGCAACAGCAAATGTCTATTATTGGATATTTGTTAAAGTGCTTATGTAACATAAGTTATAATGCCACAGTAGCTAAAGAGAAAATAATTTATTAAATAATTATTTTCAAATCATTTTTATTTAATTTATCTAAATAACTGTGACCAAGCTCTATAATTATTTGGATCTTTAATGTTCCTAAAGCTAACACAGGCTCACGTCACTTTGACAATTGAAGTTTATAAGACCAAAAATGTTTTTCAAAGCAACCTTTGTTTTTTATTCATCAAAATGGCTATTGAAAAAGCCGAGAAAACCAGATTTTTGCAAATAACTTATAATCTATTAGGATTTGAAGCTGGGTTTATAAGAAGAAAAATGCTTGTTTTCTTTTTTTTTAATTCTGATAGAATGATGTAAAATATATAGGGGTTCCAATTTAAAATAAAAAAGTACATTGAACTTTGAAAAGTTTGACATTAAGTTATGGACATCCTATATAATTCATATGAATAAAATTTAAGAATATATTAGAATTGTTAGACCTTAATTCAGGATGATTTAATTGAAATTAAGTGAGAAATTAATTAAACATTGATAGACCTTATTTAATTTGTGCCTTGTATAATTTTATTCACAGGTTCCTATTTTATTTTTTATTATTTTATTAAACCAATGGCGCAAAAACATTTTTTTACTTTTTAATTTTTGTGGTTGATTTTTATTAAAATTTTACGGGTATGTAGCTAATCATAAAAGGCACATAAATAATGAATGAAATGTATTTTAAGCTATTTAAAAGGACATATCCTTATGCCGTAACTTTTTTTGGTACACCTTGTATAATCAAAAATATATTCCTGAAGTACGTCCTAAGGCCCAAGTAAAGTTTACAAAATTTCAAAGTCCTAACTTACTTGGAACTGAGCTATCGATGAAGGGAGCTGTGATGCGGGACCCTGTATAAATATCTATATATGTGAAATTCAAACAATATACAAACAATACATTAGAAAACCATTACGCTACATTATAAACAAAATTTCACAAATTGTCTATCGACCAGTGGACTCGATGAAATATTTATTGCGGTAATTGATCTTCCACTAAACTCATTAGCATTATTAATATAAAAAATAGCTTAAACCAAACAACAACAGAAATGATAACATTATAATAATTTAACACACCCTTATATAAGTAACTAAATACAAACAAATAGATGAATATGGCGTTAAATAAAAATTACTTATGTAATTTCACAATAAAAAGAGGTAAAATAAAACGCTGACTTATTTTTTCATTCTCTAATTGCTATTGCTTTTTTTTTCTAGATCAGGACCACAATCGAACGTGCCGATTGTTATTCTGTTTGCGTAACGCCATCATTTGGCGGAATGTTATCGGCACAAATTCGAATTTAATTAAACGAACTGGCATAGTTTCACAATGAAATTTGCGATCCCGAAAACTTTAATTAACCTTAGCGCATTGTAACACGTGAACCCTCACCTACACCCACCCCCTCCCCACTCGTGAAATCCACAAGGCGGGTTTAATTATAAATTCACTTTGCATAATATCCTTACATTAACTTAATTAAGTGAAGATGGAGAGCAAAAGAGAGAGTTATAAAATATAAAAAATAAAAGAAAGGGAATAAACTGAACACATGGTCCATGATTAAAATATTTCTCGGGAAAAATTCAAGAGAGTTCATGTTAAATTAAATTTTATGCATCGTATGTGCTAATTTAATTTTTTGGTCCATAAAATGTGATGAATTTTAAAGTTTATGAATATTAGAAAATAATATTCACCAGAGTATTTTCGCCAAAATTTTATATCGAATCAGAGGTGTGATTACATAAGACAATGTTCATCCATGTGGTTACTTCTCGTTACAAAAATTGTGTTGTGCAGCAAAACAAAAATTCATGAAAGAGGCTAAGAGTATTGTCACAGTTCAAATTCTAGTTAGCACATTTTTATATCTTCCAAATTAAGCTTCATTTTAATTGTTGCATGTAAATAATGGTAATTATGTTTCTACATTTTGAAAAAGATGACTGATTATACGACAACCGAAATGTCAATTAAAAAGATACATTTTATATAAATAAATGTATAAATTCTACTTTATATTTCCTTTGAAATAATTCATTGTGTGTATTGTTTAATCTAAAGATTTTAAAACTTAATTATGCCAATATTGCAGATTGGATAAGATTAAAAAAAACATGTTTGGTGTTTTGAAATGTTTTTGTTTTACAAGCATTAATTTCAATTCTATTGAGGCATTTTTCCACTATTACTTGTTAATGTTATCATTTATTTAAAGTATACTAATATTTTAATTAGGGCTGGAAGAACTCCTGTCGATAGCCCAGGACAGACAAACAAATTTTAGTGTATATACTCAATGTTTATAAAAATGTAACTATATGAATAAAATTAATGGTTTTAATATTTAGACATTGGTAGTTCATATTGTATGAAATAAATATGAATAAATTATTAAAAATCAACCAATAAAACACAGATTAGATTGAATAACTTTAAATTCTCGACTAGTTTCGGGTTATTAGCCCATTTTCAAGAGAATTTAAAATTTGTTTTATTAAATTTCTATGGATATTTACATTAATGGATATATTGATTTTTTTAATTTTTATTTTAACTTTATTGTGGGGCAGGCAAAATAATTTCGGTCCCAGCATTTGCTCACAAGGTGGAAAAAAACCCACTAAAAAACCATCCTCAGGATCATTATGGAATTATTTTGCTAAAATTAAACAAAATCAGTTATTTATAAATAAGTTGGATTGTTAAAATTAATAGAAATATAGAGATTATATATATGCAAATCACAAGACTAGAATTATTACTTAGTTTATAAAATCGTGATAAAAAAAACTACATGGACAAACATTTGATATATATGAATTTATTTATTTAAATGATTTTCTTAAATGAATTAATGTTTAATAATGATTCAAAGTATTCAATTGTAAAATTATATGCGGTTTAATAGTACCAAATAAAAACTTACGATATCTGCATTTATGAAAGTAAATAATATTGTTATGTAAAGAAATAACATTTTTTTTATTTAACCTAAAATCGCCATAAAATATTTTCGAACCATTAACATTTTATTCTAGGTGCCCAATATAATCTCCAATTCTGATAAAATTAGCGCCATCTATATTCAATATAAAAATTTAAAATGGCTGTAATTTATTAAAGAATCTAAAATTAAATATCGATTATTTTAAATAAACGTCAATAGACTTCAAATTTAAAGTAAATTTAATATCATATTATTGGCCGTAAAGATGAAAATACTACTATAATCGTTATTAATTATTTCGAATTGTTGGAGAAAGTTTCACCATTGACGCAAATTACATCCGTAATATGCTTATTTTGCCGAAATTGAGAACATAGATAACCTCAAAATTTCAACTTTGAATGCGATTTGTGGAAAAACCGTAAGTTTCCTGTTAAAACGAACTTCATTTTCGTGCAGAGCATACACGTTTACACCTAGTTTTATAAAAAATACAAAAATTGGGGTATTCCCATCGACAAAGTAGCCGAATATTGTAATTAAGTGTGTTATTTCTTACCTTACAATGTGTTAAAATAATTTCTCCACACTCTTCTTCATTTTTTCAAACTTTGCGATTGTAGTTGAATATAACGGCACTTTGACGTTTTATTTGTCATTAAAATAATTATTTCAATAATTAAAATCTCTAAGGGAATTAATCAGGTAAACGCTTATAAAATGAAAACCGGAGGTCCTACAATAAAAGTTTTATAACAGAAATTATTTATTTTCCAAGATCTAAAACTTTTATTTGAAACATTTTTCTATCCGAATTAAAAAATGAAAAATTGCTAAGAGTAAAGTTGCACTTAATGAGTTTTGATTCTAACCAAAAGCTTTTCAGATCATTCCACTGTTATATAAAGCTTAGATATAAAGTTTGGGCTTAATCCATTTAGCCGTTTAGGCACCATCGCGGAAACACACAGACACACACACAGACATTTTTCAAAACTCGATGGAATGGACTCAGGGGACCTCAAAACGTGCATATTTGTTGAAATTGGCGGTTCGAAAATGTTCACGATCACAATACTTTCCCATGGACAGGGATCCGGGGAAAGTAAAAATACAAAAGTGCAAGCAGGTTGGGGACCTAAATCTCTCGATTTTACTCCCATTGATTTCATTTTGTAAGCAAAATCGTTGATATAGGACACACCGTATTTATTTTCTGTAGTTAGAAAGCCTTGTATTTATTTACTTTTCAAGGATTTATAATATAAATAAGAAAATATTTTTACCTTATAATAAACGTATTACTTCATTTTGTTTTAATTTTGAATTATATAAAATCCCTCTGCATTTACGTTAAACTAAAAAATGATCTCAGCTGTAAATCCGTCTATTTTGCGAAAGATGAAAAAATAAACCTGATAAATTCTTCTCGGAGATATTACGAATGTATCCTTTTGAAATTATTGAGTATATCTCGTTGAAGTTATTACCATTGAAATATGGCATATTATGTTCGGGGAACTAAGAAAAACGCATTGCCTCTTTTGTAAAATAAATCCTCCGTTCGACAGCAGTAGTTTGAGGAAAGGTATGAGTTACGGAGTAAATCCATATATAGGCGGTTTTATATAAATCAGAACCCTGAAGTTATACATATTTACATACATGCCGCATGTTGACGCGATCAAGTATATATAGGAAGTTTATAAAGGGTTTTCCAATAAGAGTGATATGATTTCTTAAAAAAAAACACACTTATTGTTAAGGAAATTCAAATGTTTTTTTATTTAATGTGAAGTACAATCGATACAATTAAGTTCTAAATAAAACGTCATTCAAATGGCCTCCACGACTTCTTCTGCGGGAACGAATTCGATGAACCCAATTTTCGAGCACTTTTTCCACTAAATCAAGTCGTAAGTCATGAATAGCACGTTCAATATTGACTTGTAAAGCTTGAAGATAGTCTGGTTTATTTCGAAAGACCAATGACTTCAAATAACCCCACAAGAAATGGTCTAATGGTGTTAAATCCCAACTTCTTGGAGGCCATTCAATATCACAATTTCTTGAAATAATCGAATCTCCAAACTTTTCTCGTAATAATTCAATTGTTGCATTTGCTGTGTGGCATGTAGCCCCGTCTTGTTAGAACCAAATGTTGTCAAGATCAACTTATTCCAATTTTGGCCATAAAAAGTTGGTTATCATCGATCTATACCGCTCTCCATTGACTATTTTCATTTCAAAAGAAGTACGGACCGATGATTCCACCAGACCAAACTGTCAATTTAGGTGTCTTGAATAATTGGTGGACTTTCTTCGCACCAAAATTGACAGTTTTGTTTATTTACCGCACCACTCAGATGAAAGAGAGCCTCATCGGAGAAGATGATTTTCTTAAAAAAAAAAACGTTATCGTTTTCAAATTGTTCCAAGGCAAAATCAGCAAATTCACGACATTTACGGTGGTCCAATGGCTTCAGTTCTTGAGTGAGAACAATTTTATACGGATGCAAACCCAAATCCTTTTTCAAAATCTGCCAGATTGTGGTTTGAGACAGTCCCAATTGTTGAGGACGTCTTGGAATCGATAAATTGCGGTCTTTAGCAACACTCGCCTGAACGGCAGCAATATTTGCGTTACTTCGAGCGATTCTTTGTCTTATTAGCACTTTAACATTATGTAAAGAAAATATATGCTCACAATTTTCAATAATTCGAGTAATAGCGAGCACACTTGGACGATTATTGCGACCATAAAATGGCAAAAGCGCACGAAAAGTTGCAATTGGAGAACGATTATTTTGATAATAAAACTGAATAATTTGTAAACGTTCTTCTTGTGTATATCTCTCCATGATGAAATTGTAAACACTACTGAATACAATGAAAAATAAATGACAGATTATCACATATTACAAATGGCCGGAACGTCACTTCAAAATCATATCATCCCTATTGGAAAACCTTATATATACCTTTGTTATGCACATTCCTGCTTTCCTGTTCATTTTAAAGAAAAACTAAAAGAATTAAAATGTCTGCAGTATTTGAAAATGTATCCAAATTGATTCTTCATTTAATTTTAAAATAGATTTAAAATTAACAAACAGTAAATTAAAGCTAATCAAATTTGCTAATTATCGCATAATTAAAGTGCGTTAACCATGATTTTCATATAAAAGATGCGTTTAAAATAAACGCTGCTTTTAACATATTTTTGTGATTACAATTTAACAGTGATTTTTTCACAAGTCATGGATAATTTATACATTTTTCTTTATATCTCTTTTATATTTTTTTTGTTACCTGTGACGCGTCCTGTAACATGTGCATATGTATTCCTATTTAATATTGGCCTTGTATATTTTCGAGTTTACGTGAAGTGATTGATCACAAAATAGAAAGACAAACAAGTTTGTTATTGATAATAAGCACTTTGTGTCTCGAAATGTACATCTAACATAAAAATAAAAAGTGAAGTAAGGAATAACAGTCTTTCTATTTTGTAATATTGGGGGCCCCATGACCCCCCTAGATACCTCATATAGACTATATTCTTAGCCAGCTCAATTTGGCCCTCGACAATGAGGGGGTTAATTAAAACTTTTTCTTGTAAAATTATTAATTTACTAAACATCGTTGTCTCACCCTGCATGTTATTAAATTTAAATTATAATCAAAAACCAAATAAATAAAATAAATAAATTTACATTTTATATTGTAGTTCCAGTAAATAAAACAGCGTAATATAAAAGTTATTAAATTATACTTTATGTACGTTTATTATTTTAAATAAATTGCACGTATTTCAAAGAATTCATTCGTGCCTCGTGAATGCCTGGAAATGAAAATATACGCATTTACCCGCGAGAAATTTAAATAAATGCTCCTTTAAAAAAATATATAAACACATTCACGCAGATTGTTATTTATAGTGTGGCCTAATTCCCAAGGTGTGCACATCTCGAATGAACTGAGAGGGAAGAGAAAAACGAGCTACACCTTTCTCTCCCTTAATATTTATAAAGGCACTGAACAAAACGAAAGGAGAAAGAAGGAGTGAAAGAAATAGGACGCGCTTTGTAGCGACTACACCAAATCCCCCGGGTTGATTAAGGTTAGATTAAGGTGGCAAGTTGCCTTGTAAAACGGAGTTGGGATTAAATATCGTATTTATGAACGATTTACGAAACATATTATTTTGATGCACTTACAAGGCAGACTAAAAATTAGTTTGGTATCATAAACAAAATTCATTTTAAATTAATATACTCTGTACGTTATTTTTTAAAAAATATGATATCTCCTTATAGAATTAACGGAAATTATTTTGGGAATTACGATAAAGTTTGAAATATTTAAGAAAAATGAGAAAATTATTATTATATTAAGTTAAGTGGCAATAATGTTAGTTACTTTTATGATTGTTGTCAATAATTATAAGTTCTTTCGTATGACATTAAAATCATTAAGATCGGTTAAAAAATAAAAGAGTTATTTGACATTTGTTCGATAAAAATTCGACTTACTTCGTTTACGTTTACTCTTTATTTTAAGTGTAAGACAAAAAATCAGTAACATTTTTGTTTCAAGAACTCATCATGACTTTAAAAAGTGTGGTTTTATGATGCCTTCATTAAAACTTTTTTTTGAGATAATCGCACTATTACTTTTCTAATGTTCATTTCACCAGGATTTTCTTATAGTCTCATAGTGTTAATAACACTTTTTTTTATTTAAAAGCTCTAGGATTCATAGTTCCTGAGATATAGACAGTGGCCTCTCCTATTTGGACACCCGGTACAAGTCGTGAAAAAAAGTAGTAAATCAGTATCAACGTTCTTAATTTTATAAAGGTCATTTTTTATGTCGACGAAGCAGGTTATGTCGAGCATGACTACATCTCCTGTTTCCCTCAACTGGTTTCTATCTTGTTAAGAATATCTTGAAAATATTCATAGATTAAACAAGTGGACCACGAAAATTTAATTCGAGAGGAGAAACGTAAGGTTCCAAAAAAGTGTATTTTTTGTCTTGTCTTTTTAAACATGTTTTCCTCTAAATGAAATTAAACTGATGTAAAACACAATGAATGACAATTAAAGTCTTAGCGCAGTAAATACTAAGGCTGGCAATTTTGACTTCGGCGCTAATCGATTAATCGAAGTTCAAAATATTCGATTAATCGACTTATCCGACAATTAATTGAAAATAACCGACTAAACGAAATTAATCGAAACTGATTGATTAATCGAAAATAATCGGTCGACTAAAATAACCTAAATTAATCGAAACTTATCGATTAATCGAAACTAATTGATTAATCGAAAATAATTGATTAATCGAAAATAATCGGTCGGCTAAAATAACCGAAATTAATTAATTAATCGAAACTAAACGATTAATCGAAACTAGTTGATTAATCGAAAATAATCGGTCGGCTGAAATAACCGACTAATCGAAAACGGATAAAATAGTCGACTAAAACAACAACAAAATGAAAAGATGACAAACTTTAAGGACACAATTGCATTTTGTTATTTTGACTTTTAGCAAGCAAATTATATTATTCAAAAAAATAGCTATGAGTTAGCTATTAAATAAATGTAAAACAAATAAAAAAATCATGTTGCTTATTTTTTCATACATTGTTCATATAATGCACGATATTATTAAACATTATTTATGATAAATATTAAAAATTATGGATAACTCTGTTACATTGATAATTATACCGGTTCAAATAATCAACTAATTGAAACGATTAGAATATCCAATTAGTCGAAAGTAATCGGTCGGCTAAAATAACCGTCTAATCAAAAACTGTTAAAATATTCGACTAATCGAAACGATTAAAATATCCGACTAATCGAAAGTAATCGGTCGGTTAAAATAACCGACTATTCGAAACTAATCGACTAATCGAAACTAATCGATTAATGGAAACTAATCGGTTAATCGAAAACGGATAGAAAATTTTTCCAACAAACAATTTAATCGATCAATCGAAATTTTTTTAATCGATTAATCGACTTAATCGATTATTTTTGCCAGCCTTAGTAAATACTTATTATTATCGAATATAAATACAGAACCGTTTACTATGGTACATGTAATAGCCTGTTTTATAGGCTTGTTTGTTATACCTAATAATATCACATTTGGTAATTTACATTTTCAACTTTCTCAATCGTCTATGTTTTTATAAATTAATATTAATGAAAAATGAAATCCTTATATTAAGTATTTGCAAAGAAAATTGTCAAAAATTAGCTACATGTTATACAGTGCGTTCACAATGAAAGAAACAAATTCATTTAAACTGCTGGTGATTATTTTCGACAAAAAACGCCCCGACAGAGTTATTAGAATTTTCAACTGCGCTTCTTCTCGACTAAAAAATGTATATACAGGGTGTCCCATAAATAAATGTCGATACAGAATTATCTTTTTTAAAATGAAACACCCTATGTATTATTACATATTTAGATTCCTAAGAGAATTCTATATACTTTTTGTATATAGTATCCTATACCTATAATGATATTATAATGATGATATTTAATAATGATATGTCAGCCATTGAACATTTGTTATATTGTAATTATTCTTATATTGTCAATTTTTGTGTGATGTATTACTGAAAATTATATTATTTGTTTAATGGTTGACAGAATTTTGAAATAATTGACATTATTTCGAAAACAGTTGAAGAATAGGTATAGCACATTATTCATAAAAAATATCTAAAATTCTGTGAGGAATCTAAAAATATAATAATATATAGGGTGTTCAATTAAGGCCCATTAAGTATAGCATAATTACTTTTTTTTTTCAATAATACCCTTTGTTTGTATACCGCCAACAAATTGTAAAATTATGCAGTTTAATATCGAAGATGAACTTGTAGTGTTCGAAATGTATATCTACTGGTTAAATAAAACAAGTGAAATAATGAATATAACTGTGTTTTAATTATATTAAGCTCAAACTACACATAACTCACCAGTGATATATTATCTTACTAACTGTTACGGCAAATTATTTATTAGAATACCTCATGTTTATATAGAAACAAATGAATTTTTTTATAAATAGAAAACAGTATTCATTCACTTGGTCACAGTTATTTAAATATATTAAATAAAAATGATTTGAAAATAATTAATAAATTATTTTCACATTTTAAATTATGTAAGGCATAGCTGTACTGACGAGGGATAGATCCAGAAACACGTGTCTGCAGATGGCCTTATATTATGTAACGTTCCTTTTGTTGTTTTTACATAAAAATTTTCTCGGATCAAAAATTTTGTTGCATTATTCAATATTTGTTGATATGCAGCAGCAGGTGTACATTATGTAATTCAATGTCCGGCGTGGGTATTTGCCCGGGAAGTAGTTGTTTTAATGTGCATTTGTTTGACGTACTTACGTAGGTAAGTCAATAGTCACAGAGCAAAATGTGAAAATAATTTATTAATTATTTTCAAATCATTTTTATTTAATGAATTTTTTTTGATGGAACTCAAACTCACATTTACAATACACGGCATAAGGATAACCTTAACTATCCTATACACCGATATTCACTTACCGAAAAGGACGTGAATTATTGCCAGCAAACAGGAATTTGTATTCTATTTAAAATTCTATGAACCAAATTTTAAATTAAAATTAGTAAAATAACATATTTAACCGTTTTCGAGATATTTGTCATTCGGATGAATATTGTTCCAATTTTCTAATTCACTAAAAAATACATATCTCCGAACAAAATAAAATTGAAGGGATGTCATACTGGTTATAAACAGCCAATAAATGGTGATTTAAAAAAAATAAGAAAATAAAACAGAGTGTTCAAAATTTCATACCACATTTATTAAACTTTAAACAATTAAACCTTAGTTATTTTAAATAGAACACCCTGTAAAATATATTAAATAAAAATTATTCGAAAATAATTAATAAATTATTTTCACATTTAGCTCTGTGACTTTTGACTTACGTTACGTAAGTACGTTAAACAAATGCACATTAAAACAACTACTTGCAACAGCAGGTGTACATTATGTAATTCAATGTCCGGCGTGGGTATTTTCCCGGGAAGTAGTTGTTTTAATGTGCATTTTTTAACGTACTTACGTAACCTAAGTCAAAAGTCACAGAGCTAAATGTGAAAATAATTTATTTTCAAATCATTTTTATTTAATATATTTAAATAACTGTGACCAAGTGAATGAATAATTACTCTTTTCCACCCTGTATAATTTGACATATTTTGATACAGAATTGAATTCTGTATTCATCTATACTAGTATTTCCTATACGTATTATCTTGTTAAGATTTAAAAATAAAATAATCGAGATTTAGTCGTTTACAGTCAAATAATGTGAAGTGAAAATTTAAACAGTCTGTATTTAATTTTTCCAAAACGATATCACCATTGGGTACCTTAGGGTACTGGCTGTTTATAACTAACATGGCATCCCTTAGATTTTTTGTTCGATACTTTTTAACTTAATGTCAAAAATCCTGAAAATGGTTAAAATTGGAGATTATGTTACTTAATGATTTTTTAATAAAATTGTATGTAGAATCCAAATTCATAAGAAAAAATATAGCATTCTCTTTAAAATAAGAGAATTGGTGTCTACGTTCAGTATAATTGTAAGTCGTATAATCTTGAAAATGTTTTAATCGAAAAGTGCAATGATTCTTTTTAATAAAAATGTATGTAGAATCCAAATTCATAATAAAAAATTTAGCATTCTGTTTAAAATACGTTCAGTATAATCGTAAGTCGTATAATCTCGAAAATATTTTAATCGAAAAGTGCTGAAAATGTCAATTTAATACATTAATTATAAGTCCATATTCTTTTACTATGCGGTTTAGCTGGAACACCCTGAATAATATTCTCCTCAATGTATTTTTGGAAAAAATCTGTACAATTTGACAACAGCGTCATTGAGCTTCAGGAATTTTTCCCCGGACCCCTGTCCAAGGGAAAGTATTGTGATCGTGAAAATTTTCGAACCGCCAATTTCAACAAATATGCACGTTTTGAGGTCCCCTGAGTCCATTCCATCGAGTTTTGAAAAATGTCTGTGTGTGTGTCTGTGTGTTTCCGCGATAGCGCCTAAACGGCTAAATGGATTAAGCCCAAACTTTATATCTAAGCTTTATATAACAGTGGAATGATCTGAAAAGCTTTTGGTTAGAATCAAAACTCATTAAATGCAACTTTACTCTTAGCAATTTTTCATTTTTTAATTCGGATAGAAAAATGTTTCAAATAAAAGTTTTAGATCTTGGAAAATAAATAATTTCTGTTATAAAACTTTTATTGTAGGACCTCCGGTTTTCATTTTATAAGCGTTTACCTGATAAATTCCCCTAGAGATTTTAATTATTGAAATAATTATTTTAATGACAAATAAAACGTCAAAGTGCCGTCAAATTCAACTTATCATTCGCAATCGCCTCCAGTTTGCAAAAATGAAGAAGAGTGTGGAGGAATGATTTTAACCTATTGTAAGGTAAGAAATAACACACTTAATTACAATATTCTTCTAAATACTCGGGTTTAACTTTAAAAGATAACAATCAATTTTTTCTATTAATAATTTTGCTTCCCTATTAAATTTTCTATCAGAAACTTATTTGACCGTATTCACCGGGGAAAGTGCCATGATGGACACATCACCATTTTTTTTAATTAAAACAAATTTACGAAAAAATCAATTTATCACATTTTGGTTTTCTTTAAAATTATATGTTGTAGACAAATCTGTTCTAAGAATTTAAGTTATTTTAAAATATAGCCATTTCGATACTTTTCAAGATATAATTTTTTTTAAATTTTAAGTAAATGTCAAAAATCTTGAAAACGTTTAAACTTAGAGGTTATATTATATTTTTTTCATAAAATTGAATGTAGAATCCAAATTCATAATAAAAAATATGGCATTACGGTATAACCGTAAGTCGTTAATTCTTGAAAATATTTTAATTGAAAAGAACACATACTATTAGTATAATGCTGAAAATATCAATTTAATACATAAATTAGAAGTCCATATTCTTTTAGTGTGCGGTTTCGCTAGAACAGCCTGAATAATATTCCATTTACATTTTCTATTTCTTATTTTTATATCGAAATCCACATCTTCAATAAAGTTTTGGAATTTGACAACAGAGTCATTGAGCAGTTAAGGGCGCGCGATACCTCCTTCTTTTGAAATAAAGTTGAATTTTTAATTATTATTACAGATATTGAAAATCTGTTTTCGCTAATATTTCTATTTTTTAGTTGCGGGGTGCACTATGACGCGTTTTTTAAATATTTTTTTAAATATAAAAAATAGAATTAAAATATATAAAAATTAAAAAAACGGTCACCATGTTACCATCATAAATATTTTTTATGAAATTTAATCTAAATAACATTTTTTTATAAAAAATATTTTTAAATGCAAAAACAACTTTTTTAGCTAGTAAAAAAATAGACCCGTAAAATGCTGCCATGAAGCGGGATTAATGTGAAACACTCTTTATGGGCGGAGTTGTGGTAAGTATTCAATCCCACTTCTTTGAAACAGTGTTATTTGAGTAAGTGTATATATCTAAAATTAATTAAATACGACCCGTTCCTAGAACAATTTTTCGAGCGAACGCGGACTCAGGACGTCGCGCGGCCAGGCGCGTTGCAACTTAGCGGGCGACGACGGTCTCGTAATGAGATTGTTGTTTTTAGCAGAACGGACTGTTTATTCATTCGTTATTATAACACCTTTATTACATTTGTACAAACACGATTAAAATGTTATTACTTATTGATTTTTTTTATCATATATACAACTTTTTCTCAATGAAGTGCGCATTGTTAACTTTGTTATTAGTCCAGCTAGACAGTCGGTTAAATTAGCAAAGTAGTAGTAAATTTTCCGGAGATTACAACGGAAAAATCAGAAAAGCAAAAGAACATCGCATTTTCAAAATATTAATAAAACAAACATTTTTTAATGGAAATCAGTATCTCTTTTATGATCACATCACCAGAGGGTAGTTTTAAGAAACAAATTATAGACTATTACACAAAAATTACTCGCAAATAATGAAGTTATTGGCATTTACGTATTTTGTTTTCAATTGAATTAAGTTAGTATAAAAAACAAAATACTTACAAATAATGTTAAGAAAGTATGTAATAAGTTAAATTTAATCTATTTAAATATCATTTATCCTATATTAAATTAAAAAAAGCGAATTCTAGAACAAACGTTAAAGCATTGCTCTTACAATGTACATCATTTACATATTACATCTTTTAAATTGAAGTACTCATTTTTGTTGTTGTAATGCTTAAAAAAACAAAATTTATATCGATTAAGTAGATAGTAAATTAACTGTCAGATTCAGAAAACAAATTTTCTTTTTATGATTTTTTTTGCTATTTAATTATTTATAATATATACATTTTACTGAAAAAGAAAAACAATATTAATATGCAAACAACTTCTATACTTGTGATTTTTTGTGATGGTGTATTATTACCTTTTTTTGTTAAAAATCATCATTTCTATGAAAATTATGATAATATATAAGCTGTTAAAAACAACAATGGTTTATTTCGATAGTATCTCTAAAATTGTAGTACCTCATTAGTCAATGTAATATAAATAATATTTACAAATACAAATTTGGGATTTATCTGTAATTGGATTAATAAACTTTCATGCGAATTTTTAACATTTACTTGAAATATTCGCAAAGTTGTGTAATTGTTTCTGTGAATAATTTTACTTTGAAACCGAAAATAAAAAAATTACATGTTTATGATCTTCTAGCAATGTGCAAAAAAAGTTTTAAATGGGGCACAATTTTTACTATGTAAATCCCTATACTTAAATAATACTCACGGTATATGTATTATATATTTATATTTATTTTACCATTCATATATTTTTCCTATCATTATCTGATATTTAAAGGCTAGTTTTCTTCTTTTTCTATTATAAATTATTTCGTCAAATTGAAAAATGTCTTTATAGTAATTATGTTTTTAAGTCCAGTAAAACTTCTGTAAACGATGTCATCCTGGACACACTCTATATGTATATTGTATGTGCATGTTGCTAAATAGAATAACAACCACTTATCTACTTACATTTTTCTAATTTAATTTGTTGTTCTATTTTTGATTGTTTTTTTTATGTTGTTTCAGATATCAAAAGATGACATGTTCTGGCAAAAAATGATACCATCATTAAAAATATTTTATTTTAATTGTATTTTACCAGAATTGGTCGACCCACGTCATCCAAGGGGTTTAAATATTAGGAATTTTAAAAGAAATTCATTAATGTACTCCACAAATTGTCCCAGACACCAATTATAAAATAAAACTATATACTAATATTAAAAATGTTTGAATTTCTGATAACTTTATTATAAATGTCAATAAAATGTCAATAAACATAATTATAAAAAGTGAGTGTAAAAGATAAAAAAAAAATATTAATTATTTTCAAATTATTTTTATTTAAAATTAAAAAGTTCAAACGCTGAATTCAAATTTATGACAATTTATTAATGGAATCATTTTATCTGTATTATAATCCTTAATTTTAATTTCCATTATATATTGAAAATAATAGAATAGAAGAAGAATATTAAGAACTCTAATACAGTTCTTTATAAATATTTAAATGTTTCTCCATTGCATTAAATGTTGATAAAGCAAACACTTTTGGCTCAATCACATTTACTAATTACGTAAACTATTTAAAAAGGTTTTGTATTAATTATACAAAAAAATTATGTATGGAATCATATATTTCTCTTGCAAATCCTTCATTCTTGAATTCATGATTAAAATCTTATAAAGTGATTCGGATTCATTTTTTAATAATTACTTGTTTAGCTAGCAGTTGTAAAACAATTTTTGTATTCAATTTTAATACATTTGAAAACAAATCTGACACCCTCGAAATAAATATCTCTGAAAATTATGCCATAAATCAATATTATGTATAATACGAATTAATTAAAAATATTGATTTTATGATTATTACAGTGATATCGTAAAATTATTTATAATTAGCATGGTTAACGGGAATTTAACTGTAAAATTAGTGTGTTCAATAAGTGTGGAACCTATTGAATATTTCTGAAACCGTTTGTGGAATTTATTTTAAAATTTAGAATATATATTTGTCTAATTAATTTCTATTTATGGAAATTTGCGATATCTCTTATAGTTTTTAAAATACAGCGACAACTTGTTTTTTATTAAAGGGTGTTCAAAATCATGCTAATTTTATAGCGCATTGATTTGTCTATTTGACTGTAATTATTTGTATCAAAATATTGCCAAATAAATAACATTTTTACTATTTAATACATTTATTTAATTAGCATTTTTAAGAAAACCTTTATATAAACGTCAAATATTTACTGTTTTGCTACAATATGTTCAAAATATCAGTCATAATCATAACAAAAACAATAAAATAAACTTGATTTTTTTAAATTTTTAATAGCTAGTTGCTAATATCAAAAGTATAATCAGTAATTACGTTCTAACATATTTTATAAAAAATAATTTGAAACCGTTTCAATACACAAGCCACGAATGTAGATCGATTGAAAAGTGCGGTCTATAACCAGAAAATACAAAATAAATAGGACGAATACGTGTATATTTGTATGGAAAATAAAAAAAATCTTGGAGGAGAGACTGAACGCGCCCATTGCGCGACTATCTTCGTCTGACAACGTTGACTCCTCATATGTACTCTTCCATGGCGTTCGCGGGTTAGATACAGACGTAAGGGGAAAGAATGTTTACGTCTCACTAATTGCTTGTGTATCGCCTCCTCTTAATGAGATTTTCGCGATCGTTAGCGCGTAGATTTTTCCGGTGTGTGCTCTCATAGCACATATAAATAAATGCATACTTTTTGTGGGTACATCAGAAATTTTAGTGAAATTCACATGTGGTGTATAATAGCATTTACACATGGCTTTCGGTCATTAACTTAGACCAAACAAATTGATGTGTCAGCAGTTATAACAATACACACTTTTAATGCGCGAACTCATAAATACCGAAAACCGTTAGAAATACAAAATAGATATTCTTTATATTTTTGTACTTAAATATTCAATTTTAATGACTGTTAAAAAATAAAATATAACGTTTTAACAACGCTGTAACTACATTAAACGTTATTTTCATGTTGATGAAACATTACTAAAATGTGTGCTTACTGGGTTGTTGATTAGTTCTTTAAAATTTATTTCATTTGTATTAGACAATTAACAGTAAAAAGTCATAACATTCCATCCAAAAAAAAATCTATCTACGCGCCTGTATAATGACTTGGATCGACTACGCGGTATATAAATTGGGGCTTAATAATTCGGTTAATATTTATTTAAAATCAAATTTAATAACATATATATATATACAAGGTGGCGCAAGATTCCGATGAAGTCCAATATCTCAGTTATTTAGAAATTTACAAAAAGATATTACCGACATAATTTGTAGCTACTGTAAAACTTCACATTTTAAAATTGGTTTCATATATACAGGGTGTCCAATAATCACGTGACGTATCGAACATATTATTTTTTAAATGGAATGCTATATTTTTCATGTCGATTTTAGATTCTACGCTTAAAATTAATAATTTTTGACATAAGGTTTATTAGGTTAGTTTTTAATATTTTAAAAGTTATAAACAATTTAAGGTTGAAATCAATGGAAGATTGGGGCCTTAATTTTCAAAAATGAAAAACGATGTAAACTTTCTGTTAACGCAATTTAATTGAAAAAAATGCTTAATAATATAAGGAATAATCGTTTGTTACCATAAAGCAAATGTTGTGTACAGGGTGAAACAATACGCAAAATGATTTTTTTCTTTTTTCATTTAAATGGAACACCCTATATTTTTTACACTATTTCGATAGAAAATTGATTGTTCTTTAATTTTTGTATAATAAACTATACCCCTATCTGTTACCATTTTTTAACAATTTCAATTCAAAGTACAAAATTATAAGTTTCGCTTATAATCTATAATTTAAGTAGGCTATAATTAAAACAAATGCAATTCATAATCGCTTTCTGGTATTTAATAACATACTTACTCCCTAACCTAAAAGGATATTCAAATGACAATCGATATTTCAAGGCGCATGCAAAATATAAAGAAAATAGTTGCTCAACGATTATTTAGCGAGTTACAATGGTTATTGGGACATATTTTTTAAGAAAAAAATTGTAAAATGTTTGAATGCTATTGAATTAAAAAAATGCAAATGTGTGAAATAAATACATAAAAATGTTAACAAAATATAATGATATAAATATTTTATTATTTCACTTAGTATCTATTTTCGGTTTTTCAGTCAACATGAATTGTTTAAATAAATCAATTTAAGAAGCATATAGGAATATTTTAAATATTTTTCGAATAATAACCAAAAAATATAGTTGTTGTTAGTTTTTAACAATTAAATTAATCATTTATTGAAGAAGTATGTTTAACTGCACCAGTGTTACAAAATATAACGTAAAATGTACTTTACTTACTAATTATTATATGAAGCGTTGAAAGTTACTAAATAAATTAGTTGTTCTGGCGCGGCCTAGTTTGGTTAAAAATTCTATACCAAATTATTTAATCAAATGCAATTTTGGAGAATAAATTGATGATAATAATAGGAATCGTAAAATCTGTTTAAAAATAAATTATTAATATTAACATACCTTAATAGAAAAAATTACTTCCAACCCCTTCCTGGTGAATCGAAAACCAACTCACCTCCACCACTCACTAATTACCACTTGTTCGTAAACAAAAATAAATCGCGATTTAATTATTAATAATTTCTAACGTTAAAAATTAAACCGGAATAGTGAACACTGCGCGTTTTCGGACGACTGAATCGAAATACAAGAGCGCAATTATCGCAAATCAAGAAGAAAAAAACGATAGATGACTCACTCCGAGAACGCATTCCTGAGATAAGAAGATTCGTTGTACCCGGATCCTGGCGCACAGCCAAAAACATACCTATTTAAATTGTTGTATTTTCAATATTATCGTGTATTAAAATAATTACAGCTTAATATTTATTTATTTATTTTTTTTTATTAAATTCTCATTTATCCCGTGGTAAAAAAATATGTATGAATTATGATGTATTTTAATTAATACGCTTGATTATTCGTTTCACTAAATTATTTTATATTTGTGTTCGCGTAACTAAATAAATTAGTTATTCTGGCACGGCCTACTTTGATTAAAAATTCTATACCAAATTTGTATTTGAGATTAAATATCTCAAAAACGGTAAACGGTAGCTATTTAATATGTTATATAAAAAATGAAGAGTGATTAATTTTCTATTAAAATAGCATAAAAAATATAGGGTGTCCCATTTAAGTAAAAAGAGAAAAAAATCATTTTGCGTATTGCTTCACATTGTATATAAAAATTTGTTTTGAGAAAAAAAAAAGAGTATTTCTTTTATTATTAAGTATTTTTGAAATATTATTGAAATATTAGGCTCTAAACATCTATCGATTTCAACATTCATTTGTTTATAACTTTTAAACAATGAAAAATTGACCTATTAAATCTTATATAAAAAATGATTATTTTTAAACGTAGAATCGAAAATCTTCATAAAAGATATATCTTTCCATTTAAAAAAACATATGTTTGATACGTTACGTGATTATTGGACACCTTGTATATATGAAACTAATTTCAAAATGTGAATTTTGACAGTAGCTACTAATAATATAAGTAACATTTTTTTGTATATTTCTTTATAACTGGGATATTGGATTTCATCGTAATCTTGCGCCACCCTGTATATATATAGCGTTTTTTTTTTCTAATTCTTTGAAAATTGTGTATTTATTAATAATCCATTGTTAGCAACTAAGAGCAATTAATTAAATATTTTAAATTCGCATGATTTTGTAAATAGAAAAAAAAAAAAATTTCTGTATATATACATCCTTCCAGTTCGTTGTACACCTTCCAGTACGTTCCGCAACAACACTAGATTATTGTTAATTTCTTCAAATTTATCCTCATAAATAATTGGAATGTGAAACTCTCTCGAAGCTGCGCCCAATGAATATAACCAATTTCCGTCAACTTTAGTACCATTTCGGAAATAACTTTCAACTATAAACTTTCTTTGTGCTGGTTGCTGTAAACCATTGTGACCATTAAATAGATCTGACATTTGTTGCCAGGTGTGCCAACTTATTTTTTTAATAATAAATCATGGCACTCTTAAGTTGTTTTTTTTTTTAATTGAACAACTACTATTTGCCCGAAAAGTAGTGCATTGAACTACACAATATACATTACATAACAAATAATATTTGTATAATGTAACTTTTTTTATGTCCGCTCGAGAACAAACATCCATTGTACCACACAATATTTTAAAGTACTTACGTAATGTAAGTCAAATAGTTTCTGTAGCTAAAGCGAAAATATGAAATAAATATGAATAAATTATTAAAAATCAACCAATAAAACAAAGATTAGATTGAATAACTTTAAATTCTCGACTAGTTTCGGGTCATTAGCCCATTTTCAAGAGAATTTAAAATTTGTTTTATTAAAATTTCTGTGGATATTTACATTAATGGATATATTGATTTTTTTAATTTTTATTTTAATTTAATTGTGGGGCAGGCAAAATAATTTCGGTCCCAGCATTTGCTCACAAGGTGAAAAAAAAAAACCCCTAAAAAACCATCCTCAGGATCTTTATGGAATTATTTTGCTAAAATTAAACAAAATTAGTTATTTATAAAAAAGTTGGATTGTTAAAATTAATAGAAATATAAAGATTATATATATGGTTTAATAATAGAATAAAGTGAAAAGTAGTATTTATAATACATCATAAAGTGAAGAACGTAATAAATCTACTTTTTCATTTAGAAGTGATGAATTAGTGTCTTTATTGTGTAAATAAATTTCGATTGCTTCCAATATATCTAATTTTTGACCTTTTTCAGATTATATTCAAAAAGTGAATAATTTCATTAATCAAGAAAATATAATTAATTTAAAAAAAGATCCAACAATTAAATATCGAGGAGAAATTAAACAATTTCTATCAAAAAAATCAATTTTTAATAAAAATTATAAATTTAATATAATAACAAAAAATCCTATTGCTCCAAACCTTTACGGTTTAATTAAAACTCACAAAACAAACCTACCAATCAGACCTGTTGTTTCGTATATAAATTCACCTTGCAGAAACTTAGCTATCTATACTAGTAAATATTTTAGAAACATAACAAATTATAAATCAAAATATAGTATTAAAAATAATATAGATTTAACAAATAAATTAAAAGGTTATACAACACCTTTAAATTCAAAAATAGTTTCTTTTGATGTAACAAATATGTTTCCTAGTATTCTTTCAAGTGAATGTGTTAAAATTATTAAAAATATTTTAGATAAAAATAATATTAACCCAATTATTAAAGAAGAATTACTTTCTTCTTTTAAATTATGTATCGATCAAAATTATTTTCAAGTCAATAACATTTATTATAAACAGAATTCTCGATTGGCAATAGGATCTCCTCCTCTCTAAGTCCATTACTAGCTGAAATCTACATGAATACTTTAGAAGAAACAATTTTTAAAAATCCACTTGTAAAAATCATATTAAATTTTGGTATAGATATGTTGATGATATTATTGCATGCTTTGACGGATCTGACGAAAACTTAAATTCATTTTTAGAATATATTAATTCTTTAAACCAACACATAAAATTTACTTTAGAAATTGAGTTAAATAAAAAGATCAACTTCTTAGATTTAACTATTATACACACAAACAATTAGATACAATTTGAGATTTATTGAAAACCAACCAGTAACAAAAATACTATCCCTTTTGATTTATTTCACCCCTTTTGTCAAAAATTATCAACATATTATTCTATGGTCAATAGAGCTTTCAAAATTCCACTATCAAATCAATCATTCAATAACGAATTAAATTTAATAAGAAATATTGCTGCAAAAAATGGTTTTCCTTATCACACAATTCAAAAATTAATTAACAAAGAATTCAGAAAGAAAGCACTTTTTGAAATTTATCCAAAAATTAAAGAAAACAATAAAAAATATTTAACTTTAACTTATTCTGGAGAAAATTCAGAAAGAATTGCAAGTATATTTGGAAAAAATAATTACAAAATAGGATTTAGAAGTAAAAATAAATTAGGTAATATATTATACAATAGAAAAGATAAAACAGAAAAATTTAACAAATCCGGTATTTATAAACTTATATGTTCTGATTGTAATAGTGTGTATATTGGAAAAACTAGCCGAAATTTTAAAATAAGATATAATGAACACTTTAGAGCATTTAGATTAAATAAAGATTGTAGTACTTTTTCAAATCATATACTTACAAATAGTCACATTTATTGTGAAAAAGGTGAAAAATTAGATATATTGGAAGCAATCGAAATTTATTTACACAATAAAGACACTAATTCATCACTTCTAAATGAACAAGTAGATCTATTATATTCTTCACTTTATGATTAATTATAAATACTACTTTTCACTTTATTCTATTATTAAACCATATATATAATCTTTATATTTCTATTAATTTTAACAATCCAACTTTTTTATAAATAACTAATTTTGTTTAATTTTAACAAAATAATTCCATAACGATCCTGAGGATGTTTTTTAGTGGTTTTTTTCCACCTTGTGAGCAAATGCTGGGACCGAAATTATTTTGCCTGCCCCACAATTAAATTAAAATAAAAATTAAAAAATCAATATATCCATTTATGTAAATATCCATAGAAATTTTAATAAAACAAATTTTAAATTCTCTTGAAAATGGGCAAATAACCCGAAACTAGTCGATAATTTAAAGTTATTCAATCTAATCTTTGTTTTATTGGTTATTTTTTAATAATTTATTCATATTTATTTCATACAATTGTAGCATTATAATATTGAACGGGTCTAATTTTAAACTTTTTGAAATTTTAATTGATAACGGTTAAGTCTGCTAGATGGGTTGTAGATATTAAATACCTGCGGACCAATAAAGCGTTTTTGTCATTTCGCGTTTGCGTGCGGAAATCGAGGATTGAGAAGGAGACGTGGTCACTTGCTTAAGCGCACGTGCGTCTCCAGGTCGCTATCGCCGCCTGCTATTGTTTCCGTGTCGAGAGGTTTCTTCTAAGCGAAGGTAAATTAAAACACATTTTCTCTGCGATGTTCAAATCTCGTATGATAATAACTTTCATCAGGTAATCTAAAAGATTACAAAAAGAGTAATGCGTGCCGTGTATAATTTAGGAACCTCTAAATTTGGATTTTGTCGCCGCCATTTTCCTTCTTGGAATCCGGGGCGTATTTGCCGTGGCGAATTTGGATAGATTTGGTTTACGTCATTTCGCTGCTGCTGCTTCTGCCTCAGCAACCGCTACTGCCACGCCAGCGCTGCCACATCAACAACCGCTACTGCTGTGCTGCTGCTACCGCTTCCGCACCGCTTGCGCACCAGCTACCGCCCCCGCTAACGTCCGGACACCGTGGACAAGCATAATCAGAAGTTCAGATAAGTTAACTCAAATAACAAGGAAAAAACCTATTTGAGAAGCTATCGTAGCTGTTAGCGTTGCGCGTTTCGGCGGACTCGCATAGTTTTTTGTTACGTCCCAGACGTGTAATCTGGGTGGCGCCCGTTTTTGTTTTTTTTGTGTAAATAGTTATTCCAGTTTAGAAATCACTCATTTATTTTTTTATTATATTTTTTTGCGTTCGTTCAATTGAATATATTTTTATTTTTATATTATTATTTTATTTGGAATAATAAATTTAATTTCATTTAGATATACATTATTTTTGAGTGAAGTGAACCCTTACCCGCCCCGCACTTTCAGAGCAGCCGGAAGTCACACAATATGAACTACCAATGTCTAAATATTAAAACCATTAATTAAAGAGAAAATAATTAAATAATTATTGAATTGAGTAAAATTGAAAACGTCTTTTGTCTTAAGGTTTTTGAAAGTTGTATTTCTTGGGCTATGGGCTGCCTTCTTTAAACATTTCTACAGGATGTCCTTCATGGTAATGTCGAACGCTGTTGCTTTTTCATCCCTTAATTTTGACACGGTGATTTCAAGATAGTTTATTATTTCCTGAACTGGTATATTCTCGGGGTTATTGAATATTTTAATACTATGTTCGGTAATTAAGTTCTTCATCCTAGAAATTAACTGCTGACTTGTGGATGATGTTGTTTGTAAGTTGTGTAGTTGGATTTAATAATTTCACTTGTCATTGGTAAGTTAGTATTCTTTTTTTGTGGATAGTGAGTGATTTATTCTTAATTTTTTTTGTGCATATTACGTTGCGCATTTAAAAAAAATCATTCGACTTATTCGGTGTAGTCTTTTTGCGAGTTTCAAGTGTAGCACTTATTTCAGATTAAATATTTTAATCTTGAAATTTTCCACTATTTTTAATGAGTCACTCTTGTATTTGCACATTTTTACTTTTGAAATTTAAAAAAAAAAGTGGTTTTTAATACGCAGGAAATAAAGGTTGACACTTATTAATTTGATCTTTGTTTGATGTTGGAAATATTTATAGTAGATTTATATCACTTAATTAAAACACAGTTATATTCATTTCTTCACTTTTAATTTTATTGCCAGATGTGCATTTCGTTCTTTAAGCTACGCGACGGTGAAGATATATTTAGTTAGTGGCCTATTTTCCGTGAATTTTCGGCATGTGACACTACTGCGTATATATACCGTTGATTGTGAAGTTTATACAAACTTCACATACTGTGCTCGTAGCTTAACGTATTTTGCGCTGAAAACACCCTAAATTTGACCATATTAAAAAACAGTCTTTACGCTTTATCTCCAATGCTTCAGTTGTTGCCACCGCTCTACCTTTGAACGCAAAAATATTTGTTTCATTTTATATTAATTTTACAATGTTTCCTTAATTTAATTACAAGTTAATCTACAAAATAAACGAAATAGTAACTAGCCATAAAAGAAACGAGTATTTCACTTAACACTAAAATATCAACTAACCGAGGCATTTCCTTTCCCCAAAGTGAAAAAAAAAAAAACATCATAAACACTATTAGTGCAAGCACTTTGATGCCATTATGTATTCTAATCTTATCAGAAAATGGGGGATGGAGGTTAAAAGGGGGGAGGGAAACACAGCGACGGGGCTGCAGGAGCGTATTTAGCATAAAAGGAGAAGCCTGGAGATAAGACCGAGGACGCAATTTCGGAAAGATGTAAATCTCATTCGTGTGTCAAAACACGCGTAAATACGGAATAACGTTACGTCTTAACGCGCATCACAAAAGAAGGAAAACATAAATTGGTGTGACATTTACATTAATTTTTGTTTTATAATATTACGTATTAATTTGTGTATACAGGGTGACCCATTTTAATTCATCCAGAGAAAATCTCGATAAATACGCATCATACAAAAAAAATATTTCAGAGTAAATTTAATGGTTTCGAGGGGGACATCCGATGCTGTTAAAATATGATCACTGCTACTCCCTAGAGGGTAGGAGGGCTGGCCAACTTTGGAAACTTAAACAGGAACCCATATTTTTTATTGCAGATTCTACGCCAAAAATGATATAATTTTTTTTCTGAGGATTTTTTTGAAATCTTGATAGATGGCGCGGCATTCGCACAGTTAAATCCAAACAAATGGTGTTCATAGTATGTAAAATATGTATCGTACAAAAAATAGTTTCGAATAAAAGTTTAATGCTTCTGACGGTGATATCCGATCCTATAAATAAAAATTTTCTGCCATCCCCAGGGGGCGGGAAGGTGGTCAAATTTCAAATATAAAATTATAACCCATACATTTTATTGCAGATTTGGATACTACAATAAAAATTATATAAGTTTTATTCCAAGATTTTTTTATGAAATCGTGATAGATGGCGTAATTGTCGCAAAAATAAAAAGTTAAATCTAAATAAAAGGTATTCAAAGAGTACGGTGTCTTCTTATGAATTAAAAACAGTTTACTTGAAAATTGTTTTTTACTTCCGAGAGTAGGTGCTAAAATTGTTGATATTTGTTTTATTTTTTAGATTTAAGTTTTTTTTTATTTTTGCGACTACTACGCCATCTGTCACGAATTCAAATAAAATCATTGGATAAAGCCTACATATTTTCTGCAATAAAACATACGGAGGGTGGCAGAAATGATATTTTTACAGGATCGGATGTCCCACTCAGAAGCATTGAACTTTTGTCCAAAACTTTTTTTGTACGATGCATATTTTATACTCTATGAACGCCATTTGTTTTGATTTAACATTGCGAATACCCCGCCATATATCAATATTTAAAAAAATCCTCAGATAAAATTTTCATCATTGTCGGCATAGAATCCGAATCTGCAATAAAAAAATATGGGTTCCCATTTAAGATTTCAAAGTTAACGACCTCCTGGCAATGAACAATTTTTACAGAATCAGATTTCCCCGCTTGAAACCATTAAACATTTTTTGTACGATACATATTTATCGAGATATTCTGCCAGATGAATTAAAATGGGTCAATCTGTATATTAAAATTATTTTTCATGAAAGGTATAGTATAAAGTTATCTTGGTTATGCTCCATATTATAGCTTGCCACATTTAATTATGTATTAGTTATGAATTTCGTTTATTACGTTGCATCAAATGCATCAAGTGAAGTCTTAAGTATTTTTAAAATGGAGTAAAGTTAAGGGCGCCAAATTATTTACGATCATTCGTTTTTAACCTTTTATGTAAGAGATTAAAAAATAAGGAAGTCACTAACCTTAGAGAAGTAATAAAGAATGGGCAGTTACATAACAACAGTTTCCAGTATATATACAAAATTTCTCATGCAGGGTTAGTTAAAATCACCAGAACACATGAATAATTGTTAAACCGTAAGAATAAAAAATTAAATAACAGCATAAATATAAACTAGAAATTATTTAAATATTTTATATTTTCAATGGTATTCAATTTGCTAAAATAATTGGGTAAACTTGCATATTTCAATTAGAAAACCATATAAATTTTCACTTTAAGATAAAAAGCATTGTTTTTAACTTATGTTATCATAAATGGATAAGTTTTGAATTGTTTCATCATTTATTTTATTCTTTTAATTATTTATTTTCTTATTGAATAAATGTCTAATTACACACATATTATCGTATTATAGAAACAAATATATGATATCACAGATAATCAATAAACAAAAAACAATAGATTTCACGTAAAATATCACTGACAAATTCAAGAAACTCGTACAGATTAAATATTATATTAAAATTGATGAAAAATATATAAGACTAGAGCCTGAAGGGCAGACGTTCCGCCATTTTATTTTTAAACATAAAAAGCGTTTGATTCTGTCTGGCATCGAGGCTTGCTGTACAAATGTTACTCCCCAAATATCCCGCATAATTTATTAACCTTCTCGACAATTTCCTTAAAAAAGGTCTCTCCAAGTAAAATTACGTCATCCAATCCCTTTACCCCCGAAAAAGTACTCCCTTAAGGTTCTTCCTTATCACCTCTACTTTACAATATATTAGTTCACGACATTTTCATCCCGCTCCTAAACATATAGACAAATCCTCTTACCCTCTTCTATGCTGATGATACAGCACTAATTGCCCATGACCCCACCCTATCCAAAGCACTTATCACTCTGCAGGGCCTTATCGACACTATTCAAACGTGGTTTGCGAAATGGAGAATATCAATAAACCTCAAAAATTTCAACGTTTAATCCCCTTCCACAGATCGCATAATCCTCCTCTCTACATATCAATAAATAACCAAATCAATTACTCCTTAACCCACTCTAAATATCTAGGTAAAGACCACTCCAGTATCCTAAAAGCCAAAGTAAAGAAAGTCTGGATCGGTGTTTTCAAACGATACTCCCTGTCGATACTACCTGCCGAAACTGATTATGTATTATAATGTTGATTTTTATTTATAGTACGACTATGTTTTGTTATGAATAGTGGAGGGTGATGAAAGATGAATGGAGCTGTCAACCAGGGATCTGGGGGCGTTGAACAAATGAAGAAGATTAATGAAAACACTTTTTTAACTTTGTTTGTATAACTACAATTTATTTAGTGACTATAATTTCGACGTCATTAACACGTCCTTCTCGAACTAACAGTTTCGTTAGTTTCAGTTATACAAAGTTTAAAAAAGTGTTTTCATTAATCGAATAACGATGTATAACAAAGTGGAGGCCTTAACAATTAGTAAATTAAATGAAGAAGAACTGGGGGCGATATGACCAAGAGAGAAATCATCTAGAAGCTTCTGCTGGTTCCATGTCATCCCGCAGGTTGAGTACGAGTGGATCCGCAAGCAATTCATTGGGATCTACGTCAGAACGAAAAGGGAGCTGATCAGCACAGATATCGAAGTAGGAATCAGAACCAAACTCATCAAGCGTTCAGTTAAAAGGACAAATGCAGCAGTTCCATCAAGTACATCACTTGAAGAAAGTAAGTCTACGCACCAGGCAGAGAAGCGAGAGCCAAAGGTATCCAAACGAAGTTCATCAAAGAACAAATACAAAGCAATTATGATAGATTCTAAGAACTCTATTAGTTTTAAAACTTCAACATTTATGTGATAAAAGTGGCATTTTAAAAGGGGGCGTATGTAATAGTTCGTGCCGGGTATGCACGTCAATTTTAATTTATGGTATTGTTTTTTTGTTGTTTGTTTTTGTATTCGGTTTTGTGGTCCGTGCAGAAAGGAAGTGCCGCTGGTGTGGCGCCGAGCCCTAAGCGGGTACGCGCGAAAAATCAAAAGGGATCTCGAATGTTTAGTCTGCGGACGATAAGAGGAAATTTCGGAAAAATGCGTACGTCATGATCACACAAAAATTACGGATTTCTTTGTTCTTTTTTGGAATAAAAGGCGTGCGGGGAGTTCAGATCATGATGCTGCGAAGGTTGGCGGAATTTCCGCAGCGAATCGTAATTGATTTATCGGATTACATTATACGTCGTCAGTAGTCAATCAAGTTTTATTAATAAACTAATACTGAATTTCTAATGATAAGGGAGATATCGAAGACGAGCACTTCGATGACTCACTGTATAATAACACCAGTTACCTTTAATGAAGCCGTAATATTACTTTTGTTCTAAATCCAAATTGTGTAAGAAGTAGTAAATTAATCAAATTAATAAATCCTGTATTTGATATTCAAGCAATCTCACTAATATCGTAGAAATAATATGACAATATGTATTTTAATAACAATAATCTGATGTACAATAGGATTATTAGGTTATTGTAATATTGTGGTTCGTTTTCTGTATTGCGAACATATTTATTATTGATTGATATGAGTCATAAAAAGTTTTAAAAGAGGAGAGCAAAACTTACATATTATTATAGAAATGTAATGTAATATTATATTTAGCTTCAACGGAGTTTGATAAAAATCACTTTTATTTTGATAAAGACACGCTAAATTTGTTGAAATTATAGTTAAAAATAAACAATCCAAGTTATACAAACAGTAAGTGTTTGTTAAAATTGAATTACAATGTATAAACATGTAGAAACCTCAACAATTAGCAAGATAATGTTTAACCACAGTTTTAAAATTTTTTTCAAAGTAGGTAGCTTGAAATCAAATTATTTATAAGAATAAGTAGCTATAATTCAGATCATTTGCAAGATTCGTCAATTTATACAGTTATAGTGAATGACAAAAATATTCTATTTCTGATTTTAATAAATTTTATTCTAGTGGCTGCATTTCAAATCGATAAAAATGCTATAAATTCACTAACCCTATGAGTGTAACTTTTTATTTTATCTGTTCAGCATGGTGCAGCCGGAAGATGATAATATTATGTAAAATATTGTTTCGTATTCTGAATTATTGATTTATTCAGCATATAGTTTCGATAGTAACACAAACGGACTAAATAATCCTCTAAATTTTGAATGTCATTCAATCAACCTGAATGACACTGAAAATTTTATTTGACCTATGACCTACTACTAATTAATTTTGACTTACCCTTAAAACCACGATGATGGGAGTCCCCAATATGAACACTAAAAAAAGAAAGAACATATATGAGCAATTGAGTAGATTAATATGGACAAGCCTCCCTCAATTGCTGTCCTTAACTTATTACCAGAGCATGTCTTCTTATGATTCTATGCCATTTATAAATGACTTTTAAATATTTACACAGCGGGGATTTCATTGAACATAATCCTGTGTATAATTTAATAAAATCCATATGAACGCATTGGAAATTTTATTATTCGAATACTCTTTCAATATGAACATTCAACTATGTTTAATGAAATAAACTCCTTACTATATATATTTAAATTTGTATTAGAGATAATTTGATTTCGTAAATTTAAATATTTTATTCATTTTACTATTAAAAAGGAATGTAAATGATATTGAGAATGAAGAAAAGTCATCCATGTTTTTTTTTTCTGAATAGATAGCGTTGAACCCAAAATCTCGTGATATACTAATCGCCTCGTTCATATTTATACGCGTTGGAAAGGTTAATTTTCTTAAAAAAAATAGTCTCTTTGACATGTTTGTATTCGGTTGATTCAGTCGAGTGTTATAGCGCGTCGAAGATGGAAGTGAAGAATGAAAAAAATCGCTATATTTTACAATTTTGCTTCGATAAAGGCGAAAACGTTCATAGGCCCGTAACTGTAACAAAAAAATAATACGCAATTTTGGTTTCGTCGTTTCTGTTTTGATGTGTTTTGTTGGGAAAACATTGATGGTAGCATCGTGAATGGAGACCGGCATATGAGCAGCGTAACGATTGCCAAGGATCTAAACATCACTCATTAAAAGATTTTGGACTATTTGCGGAAAGCTGGATATACGAAGAAGCTCGATATTTAGGTGGCATATGAGGTGAAGCAAAAAAATCTCTTAGATCGCATTTCCATTTGGGAATCTCTGCTGAATCGCAACAAAGTCGACTCATTTTCCAAACGTATAGTAACTGGAGATACGAAATTTGTCACCTATGACAACAATATCCGAAAAAGATCGCGATGGAAGGCCGGCGATACGCCCCAAATCATCGCCAAGCCTGGATTGACGGCTATGAAGGTTTTGCAGTGTGTTTGGTGGGACTGAAAGACGATAATCTATTATGAGCTGCTCCAGCCTGGCCAAACACTTAATTCGGATGTATGCTGTCAGCAATGAGACCGTTTGAAGCAGGCCAGAAACGGCTGGAATTGGTTAATAGGAAGGTGGGTTGTGTTCCATCACGACAACACCAGGCCACATACATCATTGATAACGCGCCAGAAGCTCCGGGAGCTTGGTTATGATATTCTTATGCATTCTCCTTATAGTCCAAGCGATTATCATCTGTCCAGGTAATTGCAAAATTCCCTTATGGGTGTAAAACTGGCGTCAAGGAAGGTCTATGAAAATCATCTATCCCAGTTTTTTTTTGCCAATAGGGACAAGTATTTCTATGAGAAAAGAATCATTAAATTACCTTCAAAATGGCAACAAATAATATAACAAAAGGGCATATATTTGACATAAATCCGATAACTCTAACAAATAAAGGCTTGAAAAAAGTGTTCAAATATGGATGACTTTTTATCACGCCCAATATTACGCGCCATTGAAATATACAAATTCATCCGACAATAATAAAAGTAAAGAAAATAATACCAATTATTTAATTCTCTAACAACGATTAAGTTTGCAGGCTTTGAATACATTATAATTAGTATTATATAGAATAGATTATTATATATTTTAAGAAATAGAAATACAAACCCACGCAATGAAACTACTAAAACATGCTAAACATAAACTCCCCAGCCAAACCCTTCATGAATTTATCACTTCATTTCACAACATTTTTATGGGCACTTTTAACATAAATTAGCATAACGGTCATCACATTTTATCGATATATCATGGTTTTTACCGACTTGTAGATTGACACATTGTCTTGAAGAAACAATGTTTTTTTTGCAGAATCAGATCGTTTGCGCTTAGTCTCGTCACCCAATCGGTCGTCGAGTAAGGCTATATAATAGTCACTGCAGATCGTCTGATCTTTCTTCAGATAGTCGTTGAACAATATTCTATATGTATCCCAAAATTCAGACCCATTAATCTTATCAGACGATTGTTGAGTTTTTAGACGCTTTAGACGGCTTGCGCTCTCTACTCATTACTCAGAAAATGTCTGGCATGTAGTGGTGAATCCATGTTTCATCCTTGGTAACATATCGTCACAAAAAATTCTTTTTATCGCGTTTTAAAAGCTCCAAACAACTCTCAGAATCGTCAATTCGTTGTTGTTTTAATTCCACTGTGAGCACCTACTTCGAAAAAAGTTTTTTCATGCCTACATGTTCGTGTAAAATGTTGAACACGCTGTATTTTTAAATCTTTAGGATGTCAGCTATCTCCTGCAATTTTACTTTGCGATCACCCAAAATGATTCTCAACACTTTTTTATGATTTCTCTTTTGGCCTTCCAGAGCGTTCTGAATCTTCAGTGGTCGTATGACCACGTTTGAAATCAGTAAATATGTTGCCCATTAAATGGCAGTGTTTTATTAAGACACAAAACTCGTATTGATTCACTGTTTACAAATTCACAAACGTAACGTCACTTCAGCCTCAATATCTCGAAAACTACTGAAAGAAATTTCATGAATTTTTGACGTTTCTTTTGAAGGTTGGTAATACCTAAAACAACATATATGGGTTAGTCCCGCGACTTTATGACTTATGTGTTAGTTAACGATCATCACACTTTATCAATATATTTTATAATAACAAAGACGAAAATGCAAAATCCAGGCGGAAATACTATTGGTCGATAGCCAATTGGCTGACCGTTACAATGTATAGAAATGTCAATAAAGATTATGTGTGTATGGGGTGGAGCAAGATTGCTGTCAGTCTATGTCATATATACTTTTACATATATCGTAGAGCAGTTCATTGAAAGGATTATGAAGTGGGTTGTTCTCGTGGTAAGTGTTCCAAGGGATGTGCGTTCTCCAATTTCTATATATATATATTTAATACGTTTGGACGCGGATTGTAGAATAGGATGGGAGCATATTCAATCAGGGGTCGACAGATCATTTCGAAAATATGTACAATGGCGGCCGACGAAATGTGAACGGTATTTTGTTGTCATAGAGAAATTGTCTAATTTTGTAGAGATTTATCAGAACTCTTAACAGTGACGTAATTTAGGTTTTAAAAGACTATTATTCAATTGCTAATTACAATGCTAAACATATTCTTAATACAAGTAGAAATTATGAAATTAATATTTTGTAGGACCACCATTTGCTGTGATAACTTTTGCCAAACGTGTACTCATGGATGAAACTAGATTCCTCATATTGTAGTTGTCAGCCAAATACTCCCATGCATTTTCAACAATTTCGTGAAGTTTATCTGCATTCCTAGGTCTAAAATCTCTTGAGTAAATCTTTTTTTGTAGGTATCCCCAAACATTCTCAATTGGATTGAGATCAGGGCTCTTCGCAGGCCAAGACAATACATGGATGCGGTGGTCATTTAGCCACTCACAGTCCATACAGTCACAGTGCTGTATGGATAGGATTATTGTCCTGTTTAAATATAAAATTTTCCGGAAATGTTTGTGTTACTGAAGGCAACATTACATATTCTAAAATATCCCTGTATTTAATAGCATTTAAATGGCCATCTATTTTCCAAATTATTCCGGGTCCGTTTACACTGACCCAAGCCCAAAAATTAACAGAAAAACGACCACTATTTGTTATTTGACGGGCGAATCCTTCTTCATACCTTTGGTTTATTGGTCTATAAACTCGTAGGCTCCCATTACAACATGATTGAAATACTTTTTCGACAGAAAAGACGACCGAGTTCCAAAAATCATCCCCACGATACATAAATTCGTTGGCAAACTCCAATCTTCGTTGTTTATTGTTTTCTGAGAGAAGTTTTTCTCTCTGGCTGCTTGAAAATTTTGTAGACCTGCAGCTTTAATACGTCTCCGAGCAGTTCTAGTAGACCCCGAAAAACCCGTTACTTCTCGAGCATCTAAGGCACTATCAAATGGATATTCTCTAAGATGATTCACCAATGCAACATCCTGTTCTTCATTAGATACCCTTCCTATTCCAATTCGGGGTGGCCTTCTTAAATCTTGCTTTATTTCAAATCGCCTTTTCAAATTATGTATGCAGGTTTTGCTTACATTCAAATCAGCAGCCACTCGGCTAAGAGACCAGTTTTATTCTAGTTTAGCTATTGCCCTGCTCTTCTCGTCTAAAGATAGATGTCTAGGCATATTTTTGGATTACTTTTATAAATCAGTCATTCAAATGTTTGTTTTCGCACAAACGCGACGCTTCTGATTAAAAGTCATATTCACATAGCTAATAAACATCGTTCACATTTCGTCGGCCGCAATTGTACTGCTGTTTCGGTGGAAATTTCTTTATTTTGGGAGTGATTGATAAAGGTAAACTTGGGATCTAGCATTACACCGAGGTATTTACATAAGGGGGATGGGTATACAGGAAACTTTTTGAGAACAATTTGATATGGAGAATTTCTATGTCGATGGTAAGGAATTAGAAGTTGGATTTTATTTGGAGTAATTGTTATACGCCGCTTTATAAATGGTGGGATATGATTAGGAATTAAGAAATATGGGGTTGGGATTATTGTTGTTGAACATAGATGGTGTGGAAGAAGGAATTGCGGATTTTGACTTGAATAGATCGGTTATTGAGATAAGGATATTTATTAGCTGATATGGAATGCTCAGAGAGTAATATTTAAACAGTACACCTCGATGTCATACCGAGTCATAAGCTTTTTTATGTCTAAAAAGACAAACCATGCAATTTCTACCAATTCTTTTCAAACCCATAGATGCATGATCATTGTATGTACAATTTAAAATTATTACCACTTATACAGGGTATCCCATAAATAAAATCCACATCAAAGTTATATTTTTTATACGGAACACCTATTTATAACTATTATTTTCATTCAGGTTGTTAGTACCTAAACTTAACAGCTTTCGAAATAAATTGTATTTTGCTAAAATTTAACTTAATTTTCACATATTAACCTTTTGATTATTTTTTAGGTTATGTATTTGAAATTTTCTGAGATATTTAGTAATGGATCATATTTTATTCAATTTGGACATAGTGGTACAAAAAATAAAACTTACTAAATTAGAACTTTCAGTTGCTCAAACATGATTTTTTTCAAATGGAATTATTATTTTTTAACATTCTATTAAATAATATTTATATTTATCTATTAAAAGTTTTCTATGCATCTAAGCTCTAAGTCGAATCGTTTTTTTGTGGAAAATGCAAACAACGTTCTTTCGCTTCATTTGGAGTTTACTTTCAGTGTATTGTTACATTTGTCGCTTCTATTTTCATACTCAGATTTGCTGTCATGTCATTATTTTGAATTGTTGTGAGAATTTGCATCATTATTATTTGAATGTAACTATGTAACTACTGTAATACTTATTCAAAACTATTATAACAAAAATTAGCATAAAGTTTTGACAACCTTTAACAATTATATAAAAACGAATCTCGTTTTCTTGCCATCTTGATTAACTCAAAATATAGGTAAATTAAATAATAATCACTCATATGTAAAAAGGTATAGCGAACCCTCAAATACAATAATTCCACATAACATTTTTCTTTCATTTCAAATGATTAAATGTGAAATCCCTGTATGAACTGTGAAATTTCAATCCTGGGTAAATACAAAAATACCCTCAAATAAGAATCTTTGATATGAAAAACGACAAATGCAAGAAAACCATTGAGATTATGTATAGGAAATCCTAACACAATTTAAAGATAATTTGATTCTACGTAAGAATACATAACTATATACAGGTTGTTTCATATACAACTACGTCAATACCCTCCAATTCTGAATAAATCTTTTGAATAGGTATTACAGTACCTACATTCAAATAATAATGATGCAAACTCTTACAAAAAAATCAAAATAATAATATGAAAGCAAAAAAGAATTGTTTGAAAATAGAAGTGACAGTTTAAAAAAATATTTGACATTGTATAAATCCGCAGCCAGCCACAAATATAACAATATTAATTTCAGTGTATTACATCCGTAATGTACCTATTTTGCCAGAATTACGAACACGGATAACCTCGAAATTGCAACATTAAATGCGATTTGCGGAAAAAAGTAAGTTTCCGTAAAATAAATTTAAAAAATCGGGGTATTCCCTTGTCCCTCGGTCAAAAATATTTAAGAAAAAAAATCTATTTTATTAATATTATTGAATTATTTAAATATTTCCGTTGCTTTCGACTTTGCGCTTTTAACCTACATGATTTGTTTAAAAATTTAATTTAATAAGCATATAGAAATATTTTGTTTAAATATGTTTCGAATAATATCCAAAATATATTTTATTGTTGGTTCCTAATAATTAAACTAATTGTTTATTCAAGAAGAATGTTACTCTGGTGCAAAGAGTTACAACAATTACATAAAATGTACTTTTCTTATTAAATATTATATTGAGCGTAACTTTGACAACTACATACTTCATTTTTTTTACGCAACTTAGGTTGATTACAAATTTTATACAAAATTTGCGTATTTGCGTTTTGAGATATAATATCTCAAAAACGGTAAACGGTAGCTATTTAGTAATCAATTTTCTATTGAAATAGCATAAAAATATAAGGCTCTAAACATCTATCAATTTCAACTTTCATTTGTTTATAACTTTTAAAATATAAAAAAAACCTAATAAATCTAATATCAAAAATGATTATTTTTGAACGTAGAATTCAAAATCATTATGAGGAGTACATCATTCCATTAAAAAAGAAACATATGCTTGATATTTCACGTGATTATTCGACACCCTTTATACTGTATCTGGTAAAAAGGAGGTGAGTGGTTGCGCACTACACTCAGGCCTCATTAGGCCCATTGTGCTACTCACTCATCTTCAGTTCAGCCAGCCTACCTTGTTTAGGTCTTGTTTAGGTAGTCTAGTATTGAGAAGTGGGTAGATCTCTTATATAAGCCAAATCTGGCCATCTGTCATCCAGTATGAACTCCCTTAATGACGAGAGTGCTGAACACTCGCAAAGAAAGTGCCAAGCTGTCTCGTCTTCCATGCTGCATTCTCTGCAAGACGGAGAGTCAACCATCCCCATCTTGCAGAGGTGCCCGTTTAGTCTACAGTGACCAGTGATGATGGCAGTTAAGTGCTTGAGATTCCTCCTAGTCAGTTTCAGGTGCCGTTTCGCTGACCTCTCATTAGGACATACACGTGTTTCTTTAGAGAGCCTGCAGCCTTCAATGTCATCCCAGCGCCTTCTAAATGTCTCTAGGGCATTGGTGTGTAACATGTTACACAGGGGAAGAGAAGCAAGACGCACTAGCAGCTCCTGTGAGAGAATATTCATCTCAGCCGCAACTCTAGCTAGAGCATTTGCTCTCCCGTTTTCTGTGTCCGTGTCATGCCCTTTCACCCAGCAGACTTCAATATTATTATGCATTGCCGCCTGCCTGCGTAGAGACAATATTGCTTGCCTGCTATCCGTTAGAATTAGTATGGCTACATTTGAAAGCTTGCGGTTTATGATGTATTCAGCCGCAAGTGTTACTCCCATTAACTCCAGCTGAATGATGGTCCCATGAATTCCCATCGGATTTTTTTAGAGTTCTGGAAAAAACTCCAATGCCCGACCGATCTCAATTTTTAGATCCATCTGTGTAGATCCTTACAGCCGACTCTCTCATCCGCCTAATGGGTTGGACCGTAACGTTGTAGGGTGTGCTCCGTAAAAGTGTCGGTACACAGCAGTCAGTGGCGGCCTCTAAAAGAGGTATATCTTTACAGACATTCCTCCAGAGGCGCCCTCTGACTTCTCCACAACTGTTAACGTTCCATATCCCATTACTCCGAAGGCGAAGTATAGTCTCCATAGCCTCCATCTCCGCGTGAATATCAAGTGGTGGAAGGCACAGCATAGCATGACTTCCATCGCCATCGCCGGAGTTGTGTGCATAGAGCGTGTGACGTTAAGATAGACTGTCCGCTGCACTTGCGAGAGTTGCTTATTTGTGGTCTTCTGCTTGGTCCTGAGCCACCAAACTAAGGCAAACATACGGAATGTAAGCATCGATCGGCCTTATAACAGCTGTGTACAACCACAGCGTTGTGCGCGGTTTTAACCCCCAGGTTTTTCCCACAGCCCGACGACACTGCCAGAAAGCCCTTATGGCTTTGTGTGTTTTGGTTTCGATGTGTGTTTTCCAGCTTAGTGTCCTATCAAGGGTAATGCCCAAGTATTTAACCTCGTCGCTATACCGCAACATCGTATCCAAAAATGTTGGTTATTTTTTCGTCACCTTCCTTTTCTTGGTGAAAAGGACCATATCTGTTTTGGCAGGATTCACCGTCAAGAACTGATCATTACACCACCGCGAAACTGTGTTTAGAGCATCTGATCGCAGAGTGCGTCTTCAAACTTGCCACAAACAAATATGGCCAAGTCATCAGTATAGGCTGTCACAAACAAGCCTGATTCCCGAAGTTTATATATAAGGCAATCTAGAACCATGTTCCAAAGTAGGGGTGATAAGACACCTTTGAGGACAGCCTCTATCAATTTTACACGTAATGCGTTCCCTAGCCTGTTTCACAGAGACTATACGATTGGCCAGTGCATTTCCAATCCAGTCACACATTTTGGATGGTACTCCGTGCTTTATTCTGTTGCAGTAGGTATGTGTTACTGTCCTCCTAATGTTAACGTAAAACACACTCTCTCACATTACTCTTATTTATGATTTATGTATGATTACCGGTGACCTTAATATAAACTTTTTAACAATGAGTAGCAGTTTGACGTTTTCATATTTTAGAATTCTTTAATTTGTAGAATTCAATCGTCCCTGAATCTACCGAAGTAATTAATTTATTTAAAACATGAATCGACATTTTTTTGTATTTCTGATGAAACGCTGGTTGTGAATACTAGAGTTGTAAATATGCCTGAAATTAATGATCACAAACTAGTGCACACAACATTAAAAATAAGTAATAATGAAATACAGCGAAATGTGGTAACATTTAACCACATTAAAAACATTCATTTCTTAGCAGACTCAGTGCCTTTCTTCTTCATTTATGACATTAATAATATTGATGAAAAAGGTAACTACTTACTAATGCAACTTTTAACTCTATTTGATATGCATGCACCGTTATATTCTAAGATAATTTCTAAATCTTGTTCACCTAGGTACACAGACAATTTAAAATTCATAAAATACTTTAAAATAAAGCACCAAGACAATTTATATCCAATCCAACAGGAGTCAAATGGGAATATTATAAGTCACTGAGTTTTTTTATACATCATCCTCTATTAGTAGAGAAAAGAAAGCTTGTTTAGAAAATACTGTCAATAATCATGATTTCAAAACAAAATGCGAACACTAAAATCAACGAGAGTAATTAAAAGATATGAACATATTCATTTTTTCTCAAAAATAGAAATGAAATAAACTTTCACTTCATTGACTCAATATCAAAAATGGGTGATATTCTGATTTCGCCCTAAGTACAGTTGCACAACTGCATTGTCTAATATGTGGATAACATTATTAGAGCTACGGAGACTGGCATGCTTCCTGTGATCGTATTGCTAGATTATAGCATAGTGGTTGATACAATAGATCACGATACGATGTCATCTATCCCAAGATACATTGGGCTAGGTGAAGTAGTAGTCAGTTTTTATCAGAATTACTTAAAAAATCACACCCGGGTTAAGGTTAAACATCTTTCTAATGAGCCACCGGATCCGTCAGGTGTTTCTTGTTATTTTTAATAAATTCACCTTTTCTTCATAAATTTATTACATTTTGCAAAATCAACGTCTATACTGATGATACCTACCTGCTTTATTGTTTTAATAGCGATAATACAGAGTTCACGTGTATAAAACTTAATGAAGACATCTCAAATTTAGTTAAAGTTTCAAAAGAACATTGTCTCTGTGTTACCAGGTAAATCGGAAATAATTATCTTCGTGCCAAAAAAGCAAGAGAATACCTTATGCAAATTATACATGAGTTAATTTGCATAAGGTATTATCTTGCTTTTTTGGCACGAAGATAATTATTTCCGATTTACCTTTAAATAGAAAACAGTATTCATTCACTTGGTCACAGTTACTTAAATATATTAAATAAAAATGATTTGAAAATAATTAATAAATTATTTTCACATTTATCTCTGTGACTATAGACTTACCTACGTAAGTACGTTAAACAAATGCACATTAAAACAACTACTTCCCGGGCAAATACCCACGCCGGACATTGAATTACATAATGTACACCTGCTGCTGCATATCAAATATTGAATAATGCAACAAAATTTTTTGATCCGAGAAAAATTTTATGTAAAAACAACAAAAGGAACGTTACATAATATAAGGCCATCTGCAGACACGTGTTTCGGGATCTATCCCTCGTCAGTACAGCTATGCCTTACATAATTTAAAGATGTTAAAATAAATCAATTAAATTAATTCAAATACAATCAGCATAATTAAATCAGTTATATTAAATCAAATTAAACTAAATCAATTTAAATTAAATTAAACCGAATTAATTCAATTTAAATCAAAACCGAATAAAATTAAACGAAAAGAATTGAATCAAATTAATTAAAAAGAGCGACCCTCACCTGCCGCGCGCTGAGATAGTAATGACCGGCGAAGGAGGACGTGCGCTCGTGTATTGTTGTTATCGCAAATTCACAAAAAACTTCTCTCGGTTCGGATTTGAATAAATGCCTCGCTGGCTATTAATATAAATAGAAAACAGTATTCATTCACTTGGTCACAGTTACTTAAATATATTAAATAAAAATGATTTGAAAATAATTAATAAATTATTTTCACATTTATCTCTGTGACTATATTTTCTCGGATCAAAAAATTTTGTTGCATTATTCAATATTTGATATGCAGCAGCAGGTGTACATTATGTAATTCAATGTCCGGCGTGGGTATTTGCCCGGGAAGTAGTTGTTTTAATGTGCATTTGTTTAACGTACTTACGTAGGTAAGTCTATAGTCACAGAGATAAATGTGAAAATAATTTATTAATTATTTTCAAATCATTTTTATTTAATAGATTTACCTTTACCTTACGAAGTCAAGCATCTATGGGTTGCTATCAGGGGGGATGGCAACCCATAGACGCATGTCAAACATGTATCAGAAATGCGATTATACTAGGGTGTCTCAAAAGTTCGTTAACACTTTAGCAGGAAATTAAAAAAAGTTTTTTCTTTATAATTTTTAAATCAAATCGATTCGTATTTCGTATCATTTTGTAGCATTTTTATTTCTCTTTATAATCGTGTATCGGTTTTTGTAATTGTGATTTAAAAAATTCATTTTTTAGCTTTTAAATGTCGGACGAAAAATGTGAGATTCGCGTGCTCCTGCGTTTTTTTTTTTTTTTTTTTTTTGGAAAAAAGAACTTAGTGCAATAGCTGCAACTGCTGAAATATGTGACGTTGAAGGCGAGGGCACTGTCAGTCATGTCACCGCGGCAAAATGGTTCAAACGCTTCAACAACGGCGAAACGAGCTTCGCGGATCAGCCCAAGTCAGGCCGCCCATCCATTGTGAACAATGAGGCCTTGCGCGAGCTGGTTGAGCAGCAACCACAAACCAGTACTCGCAGATTGTCGGCTGAGCTTGGCCCTTCTAAGGACACTATCAACCGCCACCTCCATAAAATCGGGCTTGTGAGTAGGCGCTGCCGCGAAGTTCCTCACGAATTGACGCCGGCTCAGCAAAAACGTCGCGTCGACACCTGCACTCAACTGCTCAAAAACCCCAATGATCTTCGTTTCTGGCATCGAGTTGTTACTGGAGACGAAAAGTGGGTCTTCTTCCGTAACGCCAATAAGGAGAACGTGTGGCTCTACAAGTCGCCAGACAAGATCGCTTCGATCACAAGGTTATGTTATCTGTTTGGTGGAATTTCGAGGGTATAATTCACTTTGAGCTTGTTCCAAATGGCCATGCAGTTAACGCCGATCTCTACAGTGAACAACTGGATCGCGTTTATGCCGCTCTCTCAACTCGTTATCCCGCTTTAGTCAATCGAAAACGCGTTCTTCTGCAACATGACAACGCTCCAGCACATACCGCCGTTCGCATCAAGGAAAAAATATCGCTGCTGCCTGGAATGGAGCTCCTCCCGCATCCAGCGTATGGTCCGGACCTTGCCCCGTCCGACTATCACTTGTTTCGGTCGATAGCCCACTTTCTTCATGGCAGGACCTTCGATTCTCTGGCGGACGTTGAAAATGGGTGCCGAGAGTTTTTCGCCTCCAAACCAGCTGAATGGTATCGCCAAGGAATTGAGCAATTGGCGCAAAGATGGACGAAGACAATAGACTGCAATGGCATTTACTTTGAAGAATAATTGTTGATAGATTTTACGTTACAATTAAATAAACTTTTTATCGCAAGTGTTAACGAACTTTTGAGACACCCTAGTATCTTAAAAAACCTAATTATAATCGTAGCCTCTTGTCTCTTTGATCGAAAAAAATGTTGTGTAAATCTTTGGTCATATTCCAATTTTGCCGATGTTCTCAGTGATCCATTTATTTATTGCTTATATATAATGAAAATACAGAATGAAGAATACACATATACGTTTAATTTTTGGAATTAACAAACGAGAAATAATTAGTCATAAACTATTAGATCTAAATCATAATAAATGGAAGACGACACAAGCGCCATCTTTTGCCTAATTTCATGTGGAATTGTCAAAGTTTTGGGATGAATGGTGGCTGAACATTTTAATTGTTATTAAATATTAGATCTAAATTGGTTAAGTATGAAGAACAAAAGATATTTACACAGTGCATGTCTATTAAAATCTATTTTAATTAATAAAAATCCTCCCTGCCTCTAAAATAAAATAAAATTTTGCAAAGATGTTCAGTCTTAATATTCGATTTAAGGAAAAAAAAAACATTCAGCTCTTTTTATGCAAAGTTACTCCTATTTAATTACAGAAGTTTATAATAATAATTCTTCTTCTTTTAATCCAATTAGAAATTCACGAATTATTCTAATTAAAGGGCTTATATCCGATGAAATATTTTTTAAATACTAAAATGAATATTCGAATTTAATAGTTTTTATATAAATAATTATTTCATATAATTCAAAACTAATCCTCAATAGAAACGCAATATTTTATGTTCGAAATACCGTTTAAATATAAAAACAACACTGCCTGCATGTTCTATATTAGTTTTATTTATTTATTTACAACAATCGGACACATCCAATTTCATTGCGCGTGTTTTCGGGATTTTATCGGGGGATTTTCTATCAATTTTTAAACGCGTCACGGATGAAACAAAAACGAAACGAATATGTTCCTAAATCCTATCTGTTACACGTTCGCCGCAAACGAATCGATAACAGCATACGCAAGTTCGGAATTTCACCCTCGAACAAAAAAAGTTACGAATCATATATTAATTTCACATTTTAATAAATAAATTCAAATATTTGTTAATTAAAATGTAATAATATGTATGTTTGCTGTTGTGTGGTGATCCGTGATTTGTTATTATATTTGGATTAAATTAAATTCCAGCTGAAACGTTGCTGTGAATTGTAACTATTTAATAAAATCGATGATGAAATGACATTTAATTATTATGGCTACTATTAAACGGAATATAACTTTTTTTTTTATTAATTCATTTCCTATTTAATATGAGTGAATTTTGGGTCGATGTTGATATTCAGAAATTTAATATAAATGTATTATTATTTCTTTATAAGGGATATATTGTACGATTATTTATAGAAATTGAATAACCGAATGAATCGCTACTAGATTATGATATATTTGCGCTATTAGACACATGCTTAACGCATACTATTGAGAACGACGTCCTTGCAATAAATAATTTGATACGGTGTGATAGAGAAAGCAGAGGTGGAGGACTGGCTTTTTATATTAAACATGGTATATATTTTTGAATATATTCTTAGTACTAATACAACTGAACAATTATGGATAAAACTTTACATTAATCGTTATTCTGTTGCACTGAATAATAATAATATTTTTTTATTAATCCTTTTCCTTTTTGATGTGAGTAAATTGTTGGTCGATGTAGATATTTAGAAATTTAATATTTAATATAACATTGTGCGTTTATTTGTAGTAATTGAATAAACGCATGTATCAATTCTCTGAAACGGAAACAGAAATTTCGATTTACTTGGGTTTGTAGGTATTTGCCTCACAAGTGGCAAATATCGACAAATATCAAAATAGTATTATATTTATGACAAATAAATTCAGCAGATATAGAAGTAAATGTAATTCTGAAACCACAAAGATATTGCTAAATAAGCCATTGTTGAACTATTTAAGAAGACTTTTTCATATGAAATTTATTGGTTTAAACTGGATATAACGTAGAAATATACTGCACATATAATCGAAGGAAATCGCATTATGTAAATATTACTAAAAAGCGTATCAGAGAAACCGAATTTATCAATATCAATAAAAATATTCGTATTGTATTGAAGAAGAAAAATAGATGAAAATAATATATTCGAAATGAACTTATTTTTAAGAAAATTAGTTGGAAACAGAGCAATGAAAGCAATTACAATTTTTACGAATATTTCGTCGCTAGAAAATACAGATGGGAATTTAAAAGAATTTCGTTCGCTTCAAATTTCCAGATTCGTTATCACTAATGACTTAAAATTTTAGTGAGATTATGACCATTAAAATTACTTTAGGATAAATTAAGAATCAGCAAGGCGTAGTCGCATAAAGACAATTGTAAGGGGTTATTCACGATATACGGAAAGAAAAATTGTGGCCAAACAACATGGCTGGCAATATTTTATATTTATGACTCTCTTTGATACAACGGGGTGATTTTTTTCTCAAAACGTTCTAACTTACTTAAAAAATTATAACCTGAATTAAATATAAACAATTTGAAAATATTCATTTTACTTAATTGAATAATTAATTAATTATATTATATGGGGTCGCGGTAAGGACGTTGGAGAAGCTCGGGTGGTAGAGGGAAAAGAGAAGGGAGGGAGGTATTAAATTTTAGAAGTTGAGACTGTAAAGAGTGTAAAGGAAGGATGCCAATAAAGGTCTTTTTATATTATCTTTAATTACTGCAACATTTTGACTTATGTTACGTAAGTACTGTAAAAGATCAAAGGTTCGTTGAAACAACTACTTCTTGGGCAAATACCCCGCCAGAGATTGTTGTAGTTCAATCTCTGGCGGGGTATTTTCTACAAAAATGAACATTTGATGGTTACATAACAAATAATTGTGTATTACAACATTTTTTTTTCGAGAATATTTCATGCAAAGAACAAAAAACTTTACGGAATATAAGGCCATCTGCAGACAAGTACTTCGGGATTAATACCTGCAGAGTACAGCTCTGCCTTATACATTTTTAAAGTTGTTAAATTAAATTAATTAAACGCACTGTCCCTAATGCGATCTCGAATCAAAAAAATCATTATACAATTATTTGTTATGCAACAGCCAATGTTTTTATATCATTTTATTTAAACTTACACTTATTTATTGAATAAATATCCTTTATCTATTAAAATTATAATTTGATTTATGCATAGATTTAGTCAATTAATTTGTTTTGGATTTCTAAATTAGGAGTCTTATTATTGCGTAGTGGATAAATTAGTAATATATATATAAAGCTAGACTGTTCCGCTAAGATAGATTGGATTTTAATGCCTTTCGACATTTTGTGATCTGCGGTTTTGAATATTTTTTTCTTAAAAGCTATTGCCGACTATTTTAGCTTGTCTTCGCTTAATCAAAGAATTTATTTTGATATTTTAATTGCTAATGAAAGTATTAGATTCGTAATTCATTGTTTATTGACAAGGCTAGATGTATATTTCGAGTACCATAAACTCATTATTGATAGCGAATTAATTCTAATATTACTTAACTAAATAACTTAATTTTCATCCTTAATTTAACTAAAATTTTATAATCCTATGCCATCTTCAAATATTACACTGTGTATATTTTCATATTGTTGAAAACTGAGAAATTCTTTTATGCAGACTGCTTTTGTTATAAGCAATTCTTTAACTTCAACATTACAGTTAGAAATAACTTAAAATATTTTCCTTATTTTATTTTAATTTAAATAACATTACTCTATTTTAGTTATTAAAACAATAAAAAAATTCTGTTTTTGACATTGGGTTTGTAAAAAAAAACTCGAGGAGTCTTACTTTTAGAATATACAATTTAGGCCTAAATAAGAAAATATGATTATTATTATTATCTATTGTAATAATTGGAATTGCATATAGTGACCCAAATCGTATATTTTAAAACTAAAATAATCACATTTATGCATTTCTTTGTTTACCTGGTTATTTAGAAAAAAAATACAAGAGGAAGAATATTTCGACAACATTTAAAGCAATAACCCAGGATACCGGCGCAGCCACTATGAATAACAATATACATTTCCTGACTGAACTCTAAAACAGGTATTTGCTTTATTATTTGTTGTTTGGATAATTTGTTTTGTAATGAAACCTGCTTAACCAAATCGATTGACAATGCTGAACTTTTTTTCTGATCACTATGAAGTTATTAGGGTAGATCGTAAATTTGAACTGATTAACCGCTCTAGAGGTGACGGTGTCTTAATTGCATTGGCTGGAACCATTGAATTTACTGTTGTCGATATCTCCATAATCTCGAACAATGTTCCATTAGTTGATAATGTGCTATGTAAATACATTTCAAATTTATCACCTGTTGTTATTCCACACTTTATCACTGATTTAGCAGGTACCTGTCCAAAGTCTGAACTATTAGGCAGATTTTGTAACTCATATGGAATTACACAATATAAAACAGTGAAACACTTAACTTAATATTATTAAATGTGATCGATCATAAGTTGTAGTGCATTCCGATACCTCACTGGTTCCTGAAGATAGTCATCATCCTTCTCTTGCTATTAGTATAAATCGAAAGCATGACAAGTGCCCAGTAAACTTTCCAAAATCAATTAATTTAAATAATAATTTTCGGCGTTTGAACTTGAAAGACGATGAGTGAATAGACTGTTTTTTAAGTGCTCCGTAAAAAGTGTAATTTCTGCCAGAAGTTAGTGGACATAAATTCTAAAACTATTATCACAGATAAAATAAGTGATTCTACATATATTTTGTAAAAATGCCGTTCACCAGAGAACAAATTAACGATCTTAAGGTTATTATTAAGGAAGCCTTATTGGAAATCTTTAAAGAGGATAGTTTCATATCTGTAATTGTTGAAAAGGCAGTCCTTGCAGCCAAAACCGAACTCAATAAGTGCAAAAAATACGAATCAGATATATCCTCTTTAAATGATAAATGTTCTTATCTGCAAAAACGCATTGACCTCTTGGAACAACACTCGCGTAGAAAGAGCGTACGCATTATGGGTTTAAGCGAAGAGCCGAATGAAAACCTTGAAATTAAATTGAATGAATTATTCTTATCAAAATTAAATATTACGGATAAATTATTAATTAAAAAATGTTACCGAATTAAACATAACAACACAATAAAAAGCAAGAAATCCCAAACTGTAATCGCCCAACTGGATACAACAAAGTCTGTTTTTAACATTATGATGAGCCGCCATTTACTAAACAAATCTGGCATACTCATATTTGAAGATTTATCCCCAATCAAATATAAGCTACTAAAATTAGACCGGGAAAAACTTGGTAGTAATAATGCCTGGTCAAGTTACGGAAACATCTATGCCAAAAATAAAGACAGCGATGGAAAGGAATACGTGAAAAAAATATTTGACTTTAGTGATATCAGTTGAATTCATGCATGCGTATAATTATTTTTGTTATGATTTCATGCATGCTTAATTTTTTCGAATAATTATCATTATTTTTATGTCTACTCATTATTATTATTTTTTTTCTTTGCACTGGAGAACTTTTAATTTTTTATTTTAAGCTACGCTTAATTTGTTATTGTCTTACTCTGGGTTACAATAAATCTATTAAATATTAAGATAATTTTCTGCATTATATATTAAATTATAATTATTCATTATTTTGAAATTATTTTAATTGTAGTATTATATAATAATAATAATAATAATCAGTTTATAGTCCAACAGGAAACATTTCCCAATTACAAGACAAATACAAAAACATAGCCTAGTATACAGGTATATAAACATAATTACAATTACAATATATATGTAATAATGTCATCAATAGCTAAATGTTGAATACATGTTCTGTTAATATAACATATTGTATAAATAAAAGAATTAATTCAGAGTTGTCTCCAAGTTTAAGTGTAACATTTTTAGCGAATCGTGAAAGATGTCACTACGGTGCGAAATGGTATTAAAACAATTACAGATAATTCTAACTGGAGATTTTAATCCCGCGTTAGTTCGATGCGCTGATACATAAAATGTTGGTTTCTGCCTGCTGGAAAAAGAAGGAATATGCAGGTTAAGTTTAGCTAAGAAGTCAGGCGAATCAATAGTGTTGTGCAATAGTTTATAAAGGAAAGAAATACATTTTGCTTTCCGACGAGATTCGAGCGATTTAAAGTCAAATCTTTACAGTAATATGTTATGGTCAATGCCTCTTTCTGGATAACTTCCCTCAAATTTGTAATGTAGCAATTTTAAGAATTTGCGTTGCACACTTTCGACCTTTCTGATTTGACCTTGATTTTGAGGAAACCAAACTAACGCCGCATATTCCAACTTTGACCGCACATAAGAATAAAATAAAGTTTTGAGTGTCACAACATTGTAAAACTGGCACGCGTTTCGGCATATGAAACCTAATGACTTAAATGCATTTATTACTGTAACGTTAATATGATAATTAAAGCTAAGATGATAATCGAAATATACACCCAGATCTTTAAATGTTGTAACACGTTCAAGCAGTTTACCATCAATTGTGTAATTAAAGTTAACAAGATCAGTTTTTTTGTATACGACACATATTTATATTTTTCAATATTTAAATCCAGCCCATTCTCTAAACACCACGTAACAATTTTGTTTAGGCTATTTTGTAAGTCACGGCAATCATTGACATCATTTATAGTTTTGTAAATTTTTAGATCATCTGCATATAACAGATGTTGACAATCAAGGTTAAGAGAAAGGTCATTAATAAATATGTTAAAAAACAGAGGACCAAGAATGGAACCCTGAGGTACACCTGATGTTGGATAATATTCGCAGGATTTGAAACCGTTAGCAACTACATAAGTTTTACGTTCGCTGAGATACGATTTGATTAATAACAAGGATGATTTACAAAAACCAAAGTTATACAATTTAGATAAAAGAGCATTATGTTGAACCTTGTCAAACGCTTTAGACATATCCGTATAAATGACATCCATCTGCCCCCGGGCGTCAACAGTCTCAGCAATGTCATGAGTGATTAAGGTAAGATTAGTAACTGTTGAGCGGCCGGGGACAAATCCATGCTGCCTATCAGATATGCAAGGCTTGACATATATATAAATTTGGTCAAATAATAAGCGCTCAAATATTTTTGCTATATGTGGGAGTAAAGCGATGGGACGATAATTATTAATATTTTTAAGATAAAGCGACGTCTTAGGTACAGGACATACGGCAGCAATTTTTAAACACCTTGGAAACGTACACAACTTAATTGATAGATTGAATAGAGCAGTAAGAGGTTCACAGAGTAATGTAGCGCAGTCTTTTAATAAGAAGGAGGGAAGCTTGTCATCCCCAGATGAGCGATTATTTGGAAGCTTCCTAAGAAGGTCAAAGACTAGTTTCGCAGTCGTCGTGGTAAATACAAAATTAGGGATCAGGTAATTTATTACTTGATGGCGGAGTATGAACAGATTTAAAGTATTCACTAAAACCATTTACAATTTCAATAGGATTTTCCAAAATTTTATCATTATATGAAATAGTTGACGGAAATCTAGAAGAATTCGATTTTTTTGAATTAACATATGACCAAAATTGTTTGGGGTCTGAAATAACTTTGTGTTCAATAGAGAAAATGTATTCATTATGTGCCTGTTTTATTTTCTTTCTGATTGAGGATCTAATATTAGAAAATTGTTGAAATAGGCGTGGATTTTGTCTAAGTTTTTTCCTTAGCCTATTCTTTTCTTTTAACAGATTGATAATTTCAGTAGTGAACCACGGTGGATATTTATATTTATATTTTATGTTAAACATAGGAATAAATTGAATAAGAGCGGTATTTATGATATTATAGAAAGTATCAAACGCATGATCTATATCAGTGAATGATGAAAGTCCACTCCAATCAACGTTGCACAAATGTGCATATAATCCAGGATAGTTCCCTTTTTTGAAGTTTTCTTCATTAACTTTACACATTTCAAGCTTGCACTGAAAGTTAAATGTAAATGCTGGATGATATGCATCCTCCGCCACTAACGCATGCGTATCTCTTTCAACTTTACAAAACATGTTCGAATAAAGCAAGTCTAAAATATTATTTGACATATTTGTGATAGTGTTAAATTGCTGAAGGCCTAAGAAATTACAAAAATCGGTTATAATACATGCTTTTTGAGAAAGGCTACCAGTAACATTATTAATTGAAGGACAGTTGAAATCACCAACTAACACAATTTTATTAGTTTCATAGTTCATTTGCATTAGTAAATCAAAAAATAATTTTATATCAGAAATTGGCGTACTAGGCGGAATATAAACTAAAATTATATATAACCAACAAGATATGATTCTACATCTGCATATAACTATATCAATGAGAGGCACTTGGTTTTAAAAATGATCTGTCGATATAGACTCAACTTTATAAGTATTCCGCACGGCAATTAATACACCGCCACCTTTAGATTTACCTGTTAAACTTGCATTACGATCAGTTCTTAATACTGTGTATGTATCGTTAATTAACTCATTGTTGTAGACGGAGGAATTTAACCAAGTTTCTGTAATGAGTAAGATGTCATAGTCGCACACACTGACATTATTGTGAAATGTTGCTGTTTTTGTGTTTATGCCGCGGACATTCTGGTAGTAACCAGTGATGCTGCCTGTTGGAACAGAGTTTCATTGAGTTGCGGATGAATGAATAACCTTAGGAACGCCCTTGATGTATTTTATGGTTAAGTTATTATATTATATGAAAGGAATTTCAGTTTGTCATTTAAATGTACGGTCACTCAATTCCAATTTTAGCAATTTCAGAACGCACATCATTTCACAAAGCTATGATATAATTACTATATCAGAAACTTGGCTCAATTCAAACTACGATGACACTAGCTTTAACATTCCGGGTTATACTTTCTTACGTAAAGATAGAGCACGAGGTCGAGGAGGTGGTGTAGGGTTATATATCAATAAAAATATAGTATATGAATTATTAATTCCGCCGAACGCTGATGATATTGAACATATGTGGATAAACATTAAAATTTCGAATAACGATGTAAATATTGATATGTTAAATATTCAGTCAGGTGGGGCATATAGGTTTTTGGACTTTCTGAATGCATACGGTCTAAGTCAAATTATTAAAGAACCAACGAGGATAAGTTCACAATGTGAATCTTTAATTGATGTTATAGTAGTCTCAAATATAAATCCGTGTACTCAAACAAAAGTTATAAAAATTCATGATATAGCTGACCACGACTTGGTTTTTACTCAATTAAATTTTGAATATAAAAGAAAAGCAACATTTATATCTTATAGGAAATTAGATTGTATTAACAGAACTTATTTTATTAGAGATCTCGAATTTATAAAACTAGAAAATTTACTCTACATGCATAACATAGACGATAAAGTGGGATATCTCTGTAATTGTATACAAATAGTGTTTAACAAGCATGCCCCTCTAGTCACACGGAGAATAATAAAAAACGTTGCACCTTGGCTTACTCCTACATTAAGAGCAATGATGAACTCTCGCGACAATGCCTTCTTTAAATACAAGCGCAGTAAAAGTCCAGAAGATTTTACATCATATAAGCAATGGCGAAATATGGTAAACTCAGCAATTATTAAAGAAAAAAAAAAGCATTCTTAGAATTTTCGATAAGAAATAACAATAATGACCTCTGGAAATCTCTTAGGAAGAATGGAATTTTACATGACAATACAAAAACACAACTTCCATCTAATCTGCAAAATGTGAACGCAATTAATAGTCATTTCGCAAGTATTATCAAAAGTTCCACCACTGATTATAATCTAATAGAGTTGTACTCAAGTAATATTCATTCCAACGTTTTAACGTTAAACTAGTAACTTCAAGAGAAATATCGGTTATATTATATAATATTAAGACGAATGCAATGGGAGCAGATGACATAAATATTTCAATGCTAAATTTTTGCCACGATCACATACTTCCATATTTGACACATATTGTAAATTGCTGCATTGAACAATCCACATTTCGTAAGCAATGGAAATTAGGAGACGTAAAACCTATTCCAAAAATTAACAAACCGGATTCCTTGGATGACATCAGACCGATAAGCATACTGCCCGTCCTTTCAAAAGTCTTAGAACGAGTGCTTCAACGTCAGGTTACTGAATTTATTGAAAATAATCATTTATCTCAAAGTCGTTTCAAAATTTAAAGCAAATATATTCTTGCAGACATTTTTTAACAATAAATATGAAACGTAAACTTTGTGATATGCTTGTTTTAAGTAAATTTAATTTTGCAGATGCTGTCTATAACGCATGTTTAGATAAAAAAAAAACAAGAGATCGCATTCAGAGAGTTCAGAACTCGTACATACGCCTGATATACGGAATTCGTAAATATGACCATATCTCGCATAGATTGTCAGACTTGAACTGGCTAAACATGCATAGTCGACGTATATTACATTCGAGTGTTCTATATTATAAAATTATACACCTTCACAAGCCTGCCTATCTTTACAACCGAATTGTATTTCGATCAGATGTGCACCACATCAATGTGAGATTTAGAGGAATAATTTCGCCACCTCGATATAAATCATCAATATTTCAACGGTCTTTCTCTTATAATATTTACAAAATCTTTAACAAAATTCCTACAAATATAAAACATATCACATTGATGAAATTTAAACAGGAAATGAGGAACCTTCTAAATCAAAATGTTTCTTTATTCAATTAGATAGTTTTTTTGAGCGATTAAATTATATAATTGTAGATTTAATTTAATATTTAATTAATTATAAGTATTTTCACTCTTTTATTAAATCTTTTTTTATATTTTCATTCACTTGTAGGTTAAGTGGAAGAGCAGTGAATTGCAAAATTAACTGAACTTCGCCTACGTTTGCGCCATAATTTTTATGTAAATATCTAAAAAGTAAATAAAGACATTTATTATTATTATTAATTATTCTATTTAATGAACCTTTTCAACTTTATTCGTCTCAAATTATTACATATACAGATGTAAATCAATCTGTGGACTTATTTTAATCTGTGTTATGCACAATATTAAAATGCATAGTATCTAGACTAAATAAATAAATAACTAAATAATTAAGAAATAACCTAACACTGAAAAATTATTACCGTGGTAAATGGATTGAATCAGACAATATTTATTATCAGAACGAATTTAAGCGACTAAGACGTTCAATTAGATTACTAATTTCTGAAGCATACGCGATCTTATTCCTTCATTCTTAGTTAAAGACTGCAGGTATACATTTGCTAAACCTATAACATACATTATTATTATTATAGTAAAACTAAAACTTTTACCAACCGATGGAAACAAGCGAGATTCTGTCCAATATATAAGCAGGATGACAGAAATAATATCAAAAACTATCGCCATATTGGAATCTTGTCCAATTCCCGCAAAGTATTTGAACAAATCTTATATTCATCACTTTCAGAAATACAATTAGGTGGTTGTAATACATGGGATTACAACCACCTAACATGAATTTTTGGCAAATCTAGCGGCTGTAACTCAATACATATGTAAGGTGTTAGATAAACGAAAGCAAATGGATGTAATTTACACGGATTTTAGCCGTGCATTCGATAGAATCAATCACTAGATTTTGCTATGTAAACTCTCTTCTTTGGCATCTCACCAGGTCCACTACAACTAATTTAATCATACTTATTAAATAGATGCTGTTTTGTTTATTACAATAGTTACTGCTCTGCAGAATTTTTACTTAGCTCTGGGGTACCCCAGGGTTCCAATTTCGAACCTTTATTATCTATACTTTTTTAAACGATTTACTCACTTCCTTATCATATCCCGTATTTGCTTACGTCGATGATTTAAAAATCTATTTTGAAATTGAATCACTCGGTGATATACGACATTTGCAAGCCAATTAGTCAGTGACTGGTGTAACAAATATGACCTTATTCTAAGCACTGAGAAATGTTGCTCATCTACCTGTTTTTGTCAAAATTATCCCATTATCAGTAGTTACTTAATTAATAATTCAATTTTGAAAGTTGTTGATTCTATTAGTGATTTTGGAGTGATTTTTTATTCGTAATTACTTTTCACAAAATAAATAGCTCTCTCAAAATCAGCAAGTAGATCCTTGGGATTTATTGTGAGAATATCAAAATTGTTTAATAACGTCGACGTGTTAAAGGTGTTATATTTTACTCGTGTTGTAAGTAAATTGGAATATGCAAGCTTGATTTGGAATGCTATCTATGCTAACCAGTGCTCTAGCTTTGACATAATTTAGAAGGTTTCTGAAGTTTTTAATTTTGTAACGTACGATGGTGTTATTTGTCGTTACGGTTCTTTTTGTACTTTGTATTTCCTGAGTTTGTTGTCGAAGACGCGATTTACTCAACTTTAGTCCAATCGAAGAGGTTTAAAGTTAAAAGACTTGTATTTAATTTAAATCATACGAATCATACGAAAATACAATCGGTCAGCAATTTAGAATTTTAAGATTCAGCGTTTGGACTTAGGATTGTTGACTGTCTTGCTCAACTGCCGAAATAGAAGTGTCCTCCTCAACGCCAGAACAACCCCATTTCTAATACTAATAGCTTGTATGCATAACATTGAATAACAATTATAATCTTGTTTAATTAATAACAATAGATGATTTGGAATGGAATGTGCAAAATATTTAATTTACTAATCACTGCCATTTCCAATGTTATCTATACAAAGCGATAACTACACAAAAATAACCATTATATACAACACAAAAGCATTAAATCTAAATACAAGTGAGAGGTACATTACACTCCTCCCCCTATAGAGAAGAAAAAATATCAAAATGTAAGTTTGATTTTTTTTCGAAAGAGACAAAAATAAATTCAAATAAAATAAGTTCACTGTTAATTAAATATTGCACTTAACACTGTCACTAAATAACGATTAGAATATAAGAATTATTAAAATGAATATCGAATTTCTTACAATAAGGGACATTATTATTGTTGTGACTAAATATGTATTTACATATATAGGGATTTTTTATTATTATTAAAATATAAATATATATATATATATATATGAGATATGTACGTACTATTATAAAATATATTAATAATTACAATATATGTTCTATATGTTCATCTAAATCTGGAATTAATATTTTCTTCATATTGTTGCTTGGGCCTAAATTTAAACTGTTTAGTTCGCTTTATCTTACTGCGACAATAATTTGAATTACTTCCAACTAATGAGTGACTCTTATTTTGAAATTCATCACCAATATAATTATTTTCTGCATTCGAATTTTGTTCATTATTACAATGAATATTCTTTTTGCAATTTTCAAGTCTAATAAATTCAGGGTCAGGTTTGAAATTTGAATGTGAAGCAGAATTCATTAAAATTTGATCATTTGTTCGTGATTGAGGAGTAATATGATGATCTTTATCACCAATGTAATATTTTTGTTTGGTATTACCACTGCAATTTTCAATATCTAAATCAATTTTGAATTTATTTTCTACTTTAAATATTCCTGGACTTTCTTCTACATTTTTGAAGGGTTTCTTATAATCGTAAATAAAATTTGCAGGCTTCGTATCTTCTTTACTTTGACTCACATTCTGGTATAATTCTACTGAGCTAAAATTATTTTCCGAAGAGCTGTTTTGATAATGATCATTTGAAGTAGTAATTGATCGATTAAATACAGCATTTGATTGATTTTGAGTGTTTTGAAAATGCGGATCAAACTGTTTAAATTCTGAATTATTATGATTTGCTTTATTTACATTTTAAAAAGACCGTTTTTTGTTGGCGTATGACCTTTTAATGCACTGATTTATGGAATGTCCCAAATTTTTACAATACGTGCATGAAATAATCGGAATGTTTGATTGATTTCCATTCTGACATATTTTCTGCTTTAAATTAAATTTACAAATAGACGTTGAATGTGAATCACTTTCACAAATGTGACAAAATCCAGACTTATTAAAATTATTTTTAAACTTAAAGAAATATGGCTCTTCACGTATAGCCATTACAATCGCATCATCTAATGTTTTCGGTTTCATAGATTTTACTATACAATTTAATGGCTCTTTTAGGCCGAAAAGAAAACATTGTAAAACATAATTATTAACTAAGCTAATTTGTGCTTCGCGATCAACAGGTGTTAGATTTGTATCTAACATACTCATGTAGTTTAATCGACAACGTTCAATTCGCGTTACGTATTCATTTACGTTTTCATTATTTTTTTGATAACTTGAAATTAATTCTGCAAATACATCACTATATGTGATACTTGTTGAAAAATGATTTCTTAAAAATAGTTTTAACTCGGCCCATGAATTTATTTGTCTATTAAAAACTCGTCTACCAACCTCGCCTAGTAATCTACTTTTAATTGCAACTAAAAATGTGGCTTTATCGTTGTCATTTACTAAATTTATTGCACACTCATATCTGTTAATAAAATCGTCCAAATTATTGTATGCAGATGATTCAGAATATTCAAAGTAAGAATTTTTTATAGTTTCAAAAGCAAAATTCAGCATATTAAAATCTGTATGTATGGCCATTATAATATAAAATGAACAACAAAATTGATAAAAGAATACTATGTCCCTTATTTTTATTAAGAAATTTCGACTTACATTAAGATTTAATTGTTCCAATCGAGAATCGACTTTATGTAGTGGAATTCGATTAATTCAGAGTCGTGCACCTGTCGTAGAGCACCTTGACGATGATGTCCTGATGATTCTTTGTTCTGATGTAGAAATTTGCAGAACCCTCCTTCAGGATGATGCAGATTGAAGTCCAGGTCTTGAGCACCCCGAAGATAATTTCCAGTAGAGTAGATATCTCGATGATAGACGTTGACGACGTTTTCTCGAACAAACTTCTTTCAAAGGAAATCCTACCGACTGCGCCAATTTTGTAAAGTTTGAAGTTTTCTTTCATTAGGTTCTTTCTGGTGAAGTGATGTGTAATTAAATTAATTAAATAGAATTGTAATTATTTAATTGTACAACTCCAAGTTTATAAAACAATTTAAGAACATTACGAGGGTCAGGGAGAGAGTGCCACACTTAAAATATCTAAACTAAAATGTAAAGTCTGTTTAAACAAAATATGTTTAATCAATGCATGCACAAGCCGGGGAGTACTTTAGAATCATTGATATTTAATGTGTATTTTTCCCAGGCTTATCTATGCATTCTTTGTCATCCAAAATAAACACAATTCTGCTAATGATATTTTCGTGAATGAACTTTAATCACATAAATACAAATATTTAATATCATTAACAGAAATGTGAACTCGGGAATTGAAATTAAATTATGAGATAATACATACATTACACATTTAAAGAGGATGGAGTCTATTCAGCAGTTGATTTCAGCTCTGGGAAAGTTTTTGCGGAAGCTGGTTTATAGCGAAATTGACTCTGAGGCACTATTGCAACAAGTCTCTTTCCAAGTTCCTCAATGTTCATCGCGGACTTCAGTCACATTTCGAACGTTTAGAGCCCGAACTAACGCGATGTTTCTATTGCAACTATGTGTTTCAGTACAAACAGAATTTTTAATGATATATATTTTTTAAGGCGTAGCATTAATTTCATAATTTATGAAATAATTGTAACTATTAATAATTATTAATTTGAATTTTATACTTAGTTTTAATTTTGTGTGTCTTCTAATTGGGGTAACCTGTTGGAAAAATAAAGATATTATTATTACTATTATATCCAGAAGCACCGAGCGGGTGATGCTTTGTGTATCTGAAAACATACCAGCTCCGCAGCCCATGAGTGTAGTTTGCTTTAGTGTGGAATGTCCCCCATCTTGGGGCCTCACGTCAGGATCCGCTTGTGTTCCTCCGTTAGGTTCAGTCTTGACTATGTGTTCATCGCTCTGAGTCTTTCTATTTTCACCCTAGCTATTTCTTTAATGTGTAGGTTAATTGTTGGTAAGCAGAGTAATGTTTACATAGCCACCAGTGCCTACGGCTCTCTTTCACTGCCAAAAGAACCTTTTGGTTTGCTTCCTGATATTCTGCTCTATATGTCTAGCCCAGTCTAATCTTGAGTCCATAACGATACCGCGGTATTTTAATCAGGGTTAGTATTATATTGAACTGCTTAGGTAGTGCCATCGTGTCAGATGACTATGTATTTTTAATAGCTATTTGTTAATCAAGTATTATTAAATTTGAATTAGTAACAAATAAATCATTATCCAATTTTTTGTTTCAATGCTATTTTTAATAGGTACAATTCACTACAAAGTTTTAATAAGAAACAAATATGCACAGGGGATTATTGAGCTTTAAGCCCCCGCCATGGATATCACATATGGAAGAGCTTACATGTTGTATCACACAAAGGTTAATTAAAGGTCCCGGGATCGCGCATTTCATAATGGAACTTTGTTAATCCGCGTGCGCTTTTAATAACTCCATCAATTTTTGGGAAATTGAATATGGTTTAACAATGAAAAAAGTCCCGAGTGCATACTGTAATTGTTTAAATTGAAACAAATGCGAGAGATATCCAAACAAAGCGCTGGAGTTTTACGCCCTTTAAAAGAGAAGTTTATTGATTTGATCTGAACAATTGAATTAATAAAAACAGCGACACGATTGTTGGGCTGAATTAATATGCTTTTGTTGTAATATAAACGCAAAACGCAATAATATTAAATTAAAATATTGATTGATTAAATTTTATTACAAAAATAGTACTAAAGAATTATTTACGTTACTTAATTTATAGTACGAATATATATTATAATAACTACTTCAGTTGAGATCGCATCCTAAAAGTTACGTTTAAATAATTTAATAACTTTATAATTTTATAAATCACAGCTGTACTAACGAGGTATGAATCCCGAAACATGTATCTGCAGATGTTCTTATAATACGTAACGTTTTTTGTTCTTTGTATTAAATATTCTCGAATCAAAAAAAGTTGCATTATACAATATGTTATTGCTATGAAATAGCAAATTTTAATTATGTAATTCAATGCCTGAAAGGGTACAGGCCTAAGAAGTAGTTGTTTCAATGTTTTTTTTTTGTTATAAAGTACTTATGTAATGTTAAGTCAGAAATCACAGGAGCTAAAGGGAAAATAATTGATTAATTCTTAATAATTTACAAATTCTTTTTATTTCATTTATTTCAAATGTCTGGGACCTAATCAATAAATACTCTTTTTCCGTTATTAATACAAGCTGAAAGATGTATTGGAGATACATCGTCAAAGAAATTCGAAATTCTGAACGCGTTTCGGGTACGTATTTGCTATTTCGACTTTAATTATTGCGCTTGTTTGTTGTTTTTAAATCTTTCATTATTATATTATATTATATTATATTATATTATATTATATTATATTATATTATATTATATTATATTATATTATATTATATTATATTATATTATATTATATTATGTTATATTATATTATATTATATTATATATTTTTTTTAGCTCCAGCTGCTTTGGCTATTAGCTCATTTTTTTTATGGCATTGTACGTTTCAAATTTCTTTATATAGGTTTACTTCTTTTAGGTAATTTATTATATTCTTTTGTTTTTCAGAATTTTTTAGTATTTCTATTGCAGTGCTCGTCAATTTGTTGTTTCTTCTATTCTGTTCTAAGTTAGGCCATTCAAAAATGTGTTGGGTGTTCATCGGAGTAGAAGGGCACGTAGGGCAGAAGGTCGGTCGCTTTCCTAGGAGGAAGTGGTTGTGAGAAATGCGTGTGTGTCCTATTACTAGTCGGGTAAGTATGATTTTATCTTTTTTTAAGGGTTGTAGGATATTTACAGAGGGCTAGGGAGGGTCTGATCATTTGGTGCCAGCCTTCCCTTTCATTCCATTCTTCTAGCCATTTCTGCCATGATAATTTCTCCGACCAGTTGATAATGCCTTTCTTTAGGACTTCCACATGCGTAGATGTTAGTTTTCCTGGAATCGGGCTGTTTTCTAGTAGTTGGTAGAGTTTGAAGGTTGCAGGTACTGTTGTTGTTTGGGTCCAGTAATAGGCGTCGAGTATTCTAGGATTTCTTATTTCTTTATTTAGGAAATGGTTGTTTTTTATTGCAATTTTTCCTGCATATCGGAACATTATTAGATTTCGTCTGTAATTCGGTGGTAATATACCCGCTTCTCTATATACGCTCTCACGTGGAGACGTTCTAAAAGCCCCAGATATAATTCTTTCTGCCTGGAGGTACACTGTGTCTATTATTTTGAGGTTAGATTTGCATGCATTTGCGTATGCTGCCACGCCGTAGACTATTTTTGATAGGACGAGAGCGTTTATTATCTTGCGTAAGGTTTTTTGCTCTGCTCCCCATCGGAAATTGGAAAGGGCTTTTATTTGATTCAAAAGTTTTCTTGTACTTACGGCCAGTTGTTTAATGTGTTTATCCCATTTAAGTTTACTGCCCAAAATCATGCCAAGGAACCTTACTGATGTTTTTGTTGGAATTTGTTCTCCATCTAGGAAGAAGTTTGTTGTATTTTGGGGTTTTCTAAGGCGACAAAAATGAACGCATTGCGTTTTTGGTTTTGATACTTGGAGTCCTCTGTAATGGGTTCTTTCAAGTATTATGTTTACACTTTGTTGGAGGGCGGTTTCTATATTTTCAGACTAATCTCCAGTGACCACAATAGTAAGATCGTCTACGTACAGGAGTGGTTGTACACCTTGCGGGAGGTTGTCAGCAATCCCGTTTATTGGTATCGCAAAAAGTGTTACACTAAGTACTGATCCTTGTGGGATTCCATTTCTTTGTACATATGAAGGTGACAATGTGTTACCTATCCTGGTTCTGAAGGTTCTTTCTTGGAGGAATTACTTTATCATTTTTGGAAGGTGTCCTCTGATGTTCCACTTCTCTAGGGATTGTAGTATTCCCCTTCTCCATGCCGTATCGAAAGCTTTCTGTAGATTAAAAAAAAAATAGCATATGCATGCATTCTTTCACAGAAAGCTTCTTTAATTACGCTTTCTAGTTTTATTATTTGGTCCACACATGAATAGCCTTTTCTAAATCCTGCCTGATAGTGGCTGATGGGGTCCCATTCTTCTAGTACTTTGGTGAGTCTGTTGTTATTTATGTTTTCATAAGTTTTGCCAAGACAGGATGTCAGGGATATTGGCCGGTAGTTGTTAGGTTCGCTAGTATCTTTATTTGGTTTTCCAAATGGTATAATTGTTGATTGCTTCCAGATTTTCGGGTATGTGTTAGTGATGAAGATGGTGTTGTATAATTTGAGCAGTTCAGCCTTTGCTTTTTGCGAGAGGTGTTTAATCATCGCATAGCGTATGCCATCTGGTCCTGGACTTGTATCTTTGACATGTTTGAGTGCTTCTTCCAGTTCTTCTTTTGATATGGGGCGGTTATAGTCTTCATTTTCTCCTCCGGTGAAGTTCGTTTTTATTTTATTTTTTGGTTCTGTTTTGTATTTGATAAAACTAGGGCTGTAGGCCTGATCGCTACATGTTACTTCAAAGAATTCGCCTAGTATTTTACTTGTGTCTTTAGGACTGGAGTACATATGTCCGTTATATTTAAGAATGGGTTGTTGTCGAGAGGGTCTTCGGCCTAGGATATTATTGACGTTTTTCCATACTTTTTGGATTGGGGTATTTTCATTGATACGTACTCTTCCCACGATTTTTTCTGCGCCTTGTTTTTTTCTTTACTTTCTTGTGCCCTGATTTTTTATATATTATATTATATTATATTATATTATATTATATTATATTATATTATATTATATTATATTATATTATATTATATTATATTATATTATATTATATTATATTATATTATTATTCAAAATTAACTCATTGTTCCTTGTCTTCGAGGCATATCCATGATCATAAATTATACAAGTATTCTCTGGATGTGATGTCATATCTCGAGGAAACGCAGTAATTCTTAACTCATGACATTTGGTGTTCACCGCGCACACGACGACTCAATAACGAATTTCTAGATTGACACAATCTTGTATTTCAAGCTTGATTCAAATTGGTACAATAATGTTTAAAAATTTATTAACAAGTTGTAATTCAAACAATATTCAATTTCTGCTAGGGATTGTTATGAAAATAATGTTAATTATATTTACAGGTTTCCTGAATTGGTAGACTATACAAGAAAAACTGAACTGTGTACTATATTACACATATTCTAGTTTACTAGCGCAGTTCATTTAGACGAACCTGATAAATATAATGTAACATTATTTCTATTTAACGTAACTACTTAATTATTTATAATAAAACTAAAACATTATCATAATAAATATTTAATTATATTAAATTAAGCAATTATTTGTAACAATTTTCATGAATTTGTTCTGACAGGTTTGGGTCTGCATTAACTGATCAGTCTTCGATCATCATCGATATTTTTTTATTCACTCATTTAAGCAAAAATGCACGAAACCATAAAATAACAAAAGTAAGGAAAGTAATAATTCAATATAAACTTAATATTGATATTAATAATTAATTTGAAATCAGGGTTCTACAAAGTATGAATTACTCGTGTACACGAAAAATGTAATTACACAAAACCAAAACACAACATTAAAACAAACACTAGACACGCACAAATTATTACATATTAATCTTGAAAGCCTATTTACACTTATAGCTGATTTTAAATTACAGCAGAGTTTAATCTGAAAATTGATTGAATTTTGAGGTAATGGTAGACCGTCATCGCTATTTTACACGATTATCTTATCATTCTAAGTAATAAAACTAATTACATTTATTTATTTATTTATTTACGGAAGTCCATTTACAATAATATAATAGATTCGACTTATGACTAGTTAATCTAAAACTAAACTAAAAGTAAATTACATATAATAAATAAAAAACGCAACACAAATTAAAAAAGCACTAACAAACGTTAACATTTAGATATTGACTGCCCTGACGAAGTAATTTCCTCAGACCAGAGCGGCTAATATTATCAAAAACAGCGTTGAACTTATTACAGTTATTGGCGATTCTGGCCAAACTATAGTTCCTACAGTACTCGGTTCTACAATATGGAACATGAAAGGGATCGAAGGAGCGCAAAACTTTAGTAGGGACCTTGAATTGAATTTGATTAAGTAAATAAAAACTATTGATTTTCCCGTTAATCAGATCATAGTCTAGTAGTATATCAGTATTTCTCCGTCTCTGTTCCAATGTGTCCATATTTAGAACTTGTAGTACATTCAGGTAAGAACCGATTAAAGCAAATTTAAATGAAACAAACTTTATAAATTTGGTTTGAACCTTCTCAACCATAAGTATTTCTGATGTGCTATAGGGATTCCAAATTGTGCAACAGTATTCAAGATGGGGGCGAACAAGTGTGACATATAATATTTTAAGGGTATTAATGTTGAAAAAATGTTTACTATTTCTTTTTAGAAACCCTAGTGCACGACTTGCCTTAGAAGTTATAAGGTGTAAATGTTTGCTGAAGTTCCAATTATATGTTAGTAACACTCCCAAGTCTTTTATTTCGAAGACCCGCGATAATAGAACGTCGGAAATAAAATAGTTTCTTATTGACTTTTCTTTCTTTTTAGTAAATGTTATCGAGTGGCATTTATCTAGGTTAAGATTCATACAGTTTTCACTGCACCAGATGGAAAATCTATTCAAATCATCTTGTAATTGAATTGAAGAACATTAATCAGAAATTCGTAAAAATATTTTTATATCGTCAGCAAATAATAAACACTGAGCGTGGAGGAAACAGTCGACCATATCGTTTATGAAGATATTAAACAACAGAAGGCCCAAGTGAGATCCTTGGGGAACCCCTGAAGTAACCGAAATTTTTGAAGATAAAACACTGCCAATATGCACGGTCTGTGATCTACCAGACAAATACGATTGCAGCCAATTCAACATGGTTCCATCAATACCGATTTGCATTAGCTTCGAAAGAAGAATACTATGGTCAACCGTATCGAACGCCTTGGAAAAGTCGATGTATACGGAGTCCACATCATACCCAGCGTCCAAGGCTGAAACAATATAGTTGCCATAAGAGAGCAAGTTAGATGAAGTAGAACATCCCCTTTTGAAACCATGTTGCTTGTCAGATAAAACACTAGATATGCATTCAGATAGAGGAGCAGTTATTATTTTTTCAAATATTTTTGGAATAAATGATAAAAGAGAAATCGGCCGATAGTTCCTTTTTCCACTTTTAAAAATGGGTACAATTATAGCATTTTTCTATAGTGATGGAAAGCAGCCTGTACTTAGAGATTGATTGAAAAGAAGCCACAGAGGGCGACTAAGGAAGAAGAAACATTGCTTCAATAGAATTGATGGCAAAGCATCTGGGCCAGTACAGTATGAATCTTTCAAACAGATTAGTTGATTAAGAACGTCTGTAATTTTTAATGCCTCATTGGTGCTGTAATTAATATGATTGAAGGAACTAATTGATAATTTTGAAGATAAGGTAACATTACTTGAGGGTACATTATAAACTGAACCAAAGTGATCAGCAAACAACTCAATAATTTCTTGAGCACTAGTAATGGAAGTACCTTTATTCTCAAATAAGTCCGGTACAGTAGAGATTGAACGATTTGAGTTTATGTGGTTCCAAAATAATTTAGGATTATTTACAAGAGATTCTTCAACTGACTGAATATGATTCCTATAGCAAATCAGAGACAGTTGCTTACATCGTGTCCGCGTTTCTTTAAAAATATCGTAGTCGATTGCTAGGCCAGAAATCTTAAAGTTACGGTGATGTATTTTTTTCATGGATATAAGTTCAATGAGATCTGAGGAAAACCACTTAGGGTAACAATGCTTTCGTTAAGTAGAGGATTTATCAATGACCCTTGGGGTAAACAAGTCAATAATAGAATATAATACTGAATAAAAAATGCTAACATTAATGTTTACATCATTATCATTAAACAAGCTGTCCCAAGGGGTAAATAGAATTTTTTCAGAAATAGATTTATAATAAGCCATCGAGAAGTTATATACAAATTTAGAGTTCCAATTCGAAGTAGGCTGAGAAATGTTTAAGTCATTAAAATCAAGTGCAATTGCCGGATGATGAAAATCGCAGGGAATAATATTGACACTGGCTCTAGAAACAACAAACTGATTCAATAAATTAGCATCAAGAAATATTAAATCTAGAATCACAGAGTTTTTATTAGTAATAGTATTCACTTGAAAAGAATGTGCTTGCAATAGTTTGCACTGAGGGAAGGCTAGAGTTCGTTGTTATAACGTTATCAATATTATTCCATGAAACATTGGGGAGATTATAATCACCTAAAATACAAGTATAATGATCATTCAAATTATCATCGAGTTCTTCAATAAGATGCGCATGACTATTGTAACATTCAAGCACAGAATTATATTTATATTTTATAAGTACTCACGTCAGAAATAAGCAATCTTTCCAATTGATCACACATAACCACACTTGTGACGAAAATCTCGCGTTCGATCTATCATTAAGAATCAACGAGTTCCCATTACAAATGCGCAAACTATTGTTATTCAGGACATAAACAATATTGTGTCTATAATTATTATCAATAATATGTCAATATTTAAAATAAATATTGTGTCTATATTGTACACAGTTTGAATAATCATTAATTTTATTCTAGATTTCGACATTATTTTGTCTAGATTGAATTTTTTTATTGTATCATTCTTGACATTCAATATTGTGTCTATATTGTATGCAGTTTGAATAACAATTTCAATGTATATACAAGATATAAATATTGACACAATATTGTTACAAGATACGTTTCCACTAGGGTATTTAAAATGAGATTTAGAACACAGATGATTAGTCAGTTTTATTTATGAATTTAATTAATTCCGTTCAAAGTAAATAAAGATTATTGATGTAAATCCCTAACAAGATAGAAAACAGAACCGGATTCCAGGAATTAAATCTGGAATCCTATGCTCGGATTTACGCGGGATTTTAATTAAGGAAATTAGGGCGGCTAATTACGTGGGGATTTATCAGAATAAACCGTTTTCTCTGATAACGAAAACAGGATGCTGACAGTAAATAAGGAACGTCGTATTTTTCCCTCCGCGCTTTTCTACTTTTTTTTACTTATTATTCGAGTGGAGGAAATTAACGCTAATTACGAGATTTTCCAGCGTTTTCCATTACTTCCGAATAAAATCTTCTCGATGGGTTTCGAGCCGAGTTGATTAAATTCACGCTCCGAGGGACGCTTTGTCGGAATTCATCGCCTTTTCAAATTTAAATTTTTATATTTAAAAAATGCGCGCCGGGCGAGGATGAGGTAGATTAAAACCGCCGGCGGGGTTTCCCAAATGTTCTTTGTAATTCGGTACACAATAAAATGTTCACAATATTGTTATTAAAGAAAATAAAATTTATGGATACAAAAAATCCACAAAGGACTGTCTGATTTTAACTTTTATAAAAATCACAAATACTTGAATTAGAATATTTTCAAAAATCATCGAATATAATCATCAACGAGGCATTAAATTACAACATCTTATAGTATGCATAAACTGCAACTGATTGAATTAGTTCATTTTGAAATAATAGTGAAGAATGGTAGCGAATGCAAGAAGAAACCCCAAGCTAACTTTGTAAAATAAATTACTTCGTACTGATGTAATGAAATAACCATCTATTTCTCCTCATGTCTTAAACGTGATAATAGAAGTTACCTAAAATGCAAAGTAAATATTTGTCATGGAATAGTAATCCATCTTTTAGATGATTAATCAAAAAAGACTGCAAAAATAATTAATTGCATTATGTAATTATATTTTTAATTTCATACATTGAATGTTTTTGATTAGAATATATATAATATGTATTGTACAATAGATAATAATACAAAAGGACATTTTTCACTTGGCCACAGTTATTTAAATAAATTAAATAAAAAGAATTAGAAAATAATTAATTAATAAATTATTTTCTCTTTAGCTACTGTGCCATAATGACTTATGTTACATTAGTACTTTAACAAATGTCTAATAATAGACATTTACTGTTGCATAACAATAATAATTGTATAATGCAACGATTTTTGAAATTGTTATAATACTTTCTTTGTAAATTGCAGTATCAGAAAAAAATGGCAGTCTTTACTTTTATATAATTTAATTTAACTGTAATAATTTATTCTAAATTCCATTGTTAGTAATTATAATTAATTCATTGTTATAATACATAATTCATAGGCATTATGGTTATTAGGAGAGTTCGAAAAAGGGTAACAAAGATAAAGTATCGGCCGACGTGAAAACGACTCTTGTTATTATTTAATATTTTAAGTGGAAAGAAATTGAATAGAACGAAACACAATTAATATGCTCATTCATTTGTTGCCTATAACACGCAACTAAACAAACATGTCAATCGCTAAACTTCAAATTGTGTGAACTGTTTGATCGAAAATATTATGTATTACAATTCCATCAGTACAATAGGAGGATAAGATATTTTTTCAATGAATCCAGAGCGCCCGAATATTATTCTAAAAATAATTAAACTAAAACATGTTCTTTGGAACGTTGTACGTTTCGTTCTCTTAGTTTTATTGAAAAATGTAACAATGCATACCTTACCGGCACAAGTAATTTTTTTTAATCAAAAATACGTCATTCATTATTATGGAGAAATTACAGGTAAAAATATTAAGAGATATTATTAAGAGACTTTAAAGAAAAATTACAGTAACCAACAATATAGTTGAAACAAATGCATTTATTAGTTATTCATTTCATTAATTCTTCCACATTGTGCATTTCGGTATTGTCATAAACAGAAGATGTCGGAATTTCGTCGACGAAATACAAAATATTTAATTTATGAGGGTACCATGAAGCCTTCCGAAGAAAATTATTTAATTGTTTTTTTTTTTAATTATCCGAGTTGAAGGAATCGATTATTTGGAATACTTGGTTGAAATAAAATCAACTGCTCTTATGCTGTTTTTTTATTTTGTAATATATTGTTATAAAATTTATTTTTTCTTAATTTTTATACAATTTCAACGAAATATGTTACATAATTTGAAGTCTAGCATGATTGATTTATTTGGCATATGTATGTTTAATTGCGTGTTAAAAGCAACTAAACTCACATACATTAAAGCGTTTGATTCGCGTATTTTGCATGTATACATAGGGGAAATATATACTGATAAAAAAGGTCAACAATTAACGCGACGTAGGTAAAGTACAAAATAGGTTTGTGCAGTGTTGAATAATATAGAATAAAATATATCAACTACAATAATAGCATTCACTGTAGGTTTCAATACTTCATTCAAGTTAATTGAAGTTAAAAACGAGTTGTACATCAGGTCGATCGAATTTCAATAAAATAGAGTAAGGAACATGATGGAATGATACACATAAAAGTTGGTCTATTGCAGTATCCATTGTAAACTAACACTCTGGCCGAAAATTAAATCTAAATCCACTCCACTAAAATAAATATGTAACGATCTTAAAGGTTATTATTTTATCGCATCATTAATGAAATATGCCGCTAAAATTTATATTTCAACATTATAACTATTTGAATGCATAAGTAAGTAAAATACTGTATTACCTACAAAAAACGTAAACGTTTAGAGGGAAATATTTATTGATTTCAAAATTTTATTGAGACAAATTGAACATGCGTAGAACGTATGAAATGAATACATATTGAAAAACATAATATTGTTTATAGGGAATAAAAGCAATAAATAAAATAACCGATTTTGGACAAAATGCTATTATTTTACTTAGTATTTTAATGATAATGAAATAAAAATTTGTAACTTCTTTTTGTCTAAGATAAAACATTTATTTAAGAGACAGTAAACTTCAAATCATTAATAATTTTCAAATGAATGGTTAACTATGCACCAAATAAACTATTTTTCTTCACTGGAATAATGAACATAATAAAACGTAGATTAACATAATTGTGGTATATTAAAATAATTCGACGGGCTTACAATAGCCGTTACTTTTATTATTACGCACTTTTAATTAATTATGAATAATTAGTAAATATTTCGAATAATTTTGGATTATTAATTCGGTGCCAATTAAGATATGTTGGTATATAAGCACAGTTTTTGATACCATACATCAGTTCACTTCCGAAAACCAACAGAGCTACACACAGCAAAATGCTCGCCAAGGTAAATTAATTATAAGCATGTCTAGCTTTATTTAATGGAATATTCAGTTTTAAATAAAAATCCAATATTTAATTCATTCTAATTTAAAAATATATCCATATAATTAATTTTGTCGCAAAAAATAGAAATTGTAAACATCCACGAATAATAAACTAAAGAATGTTAATCTACATAAAATTATTGTCTGCTAATATTAATGTTTTCAGATTGTCGCACTCAGCGCCATTGTGGCGTTTGCATATGCTGCATATATTCCATCTCATCATTATGACAACCACGTCGAACATATCTACAACCACCATAAACATCATGACAACGATCATCATAAACACCGCTACGAATATCTGGAAAAGTATGAAGACGGACAATATCATGAAAACAACGAGAACCAACATAAAAAATACGACGATGGACAATATCATAAACACCATGATGAACACCATAATGATGGACAATATTATAGTTATCACAATGATGGACAATATCATGAAGACAATCACGATGATGGAGAATATCATGAACATCATAACCACAACGAAGAAAAGCATCATTATGGAAACAACCATCATAACACTTACGAACATCACGATGAACACCACGTAGATTATCATGTAAGTATTCTCAACTAAAAAAACGCATGGTTTTAAATAACTATCCTTTTAGGCTGAACCAAAATACTCTTTCAAATACGGTGTTGAAGACCCACACACCGGTGACCACAAGTCCCAGCACGAAGAACGCGATGGGGATGTCGTAAAAGGTGAATACTCTGTTGTCCAGCCCGATGGTGTTATCCGCACTGTCCACTACACCGCTGACAAACACAATGGTTTTAATGCAGTAGTCACCACCAGTGGACATGCTTACCATCCGGAAGTTGTAGCTCACGACCATCACCAACAACACTGATATCATTAATGCAATTAAATACTGTTTGATATATTACTTTATTTTATTTCTATAACCAGATTATCATAAATATGTCTATCATAATACGCACTACACTTAGGCCTCATTATGCCCATTGTGCTATCTCCCATAGATCACTCATCCTCAGCTCAACCAACCTACCTCTTTAGGTAGTCTAGTATTGCCGAGTTGGGTAGATCTCTAATATAAGCCAATTCAGGCCATCTATCACCCTGTATGGACTCTCTTATTGATGAGAGTGCTGGGCACTCATATAATAGATATTAACACGTAATTAATTCTGAGTGCGGCGTAATGGAGGATATTGTAAAATATTTCATTAGTCGATAAGTTTTCGTTTGCAACAACACTTTCCATTTTAAATGGCGGATAATATTGACACAACTTCATAAATGATTTATTTCCTTCGAACTTATACAGTATGGAGAACTGTATTTTCGGCTATAAGTAATTTATATTTTTAAGAAAGAATTCACTGAAATATAATGTTTAAAATTAGTTTTAAGGAAAACAAAATTGGAAGTCTGCAAATTGTTAATATTACCCGACTTCAGGATAACATGATTTATATCCTGAGACTCGCCTTTAGGATGATATTTAGCACTCAACCAGAAACCTATGGCAACACTTCTTGAGTTTTCTACCAAGACATAACGTTTTTCAGCTATTCATTTCAGTAATTTTCCATGTCAGAAATATCTCTATCGGAGCTGCAATTTAGTGGAGTAACAATTTGCTGCTTTCCTTTGTGAAACTTCTTTGATATATTCTTATTTTCTAACCTTTTGGTGTTCTGTAAAAGCATCCTATTTTTAACCTCTACATTTGTCAATCTTTCTGCAAATTCATGCCGAACTCTTGGCCTCTTTTTTTTCATTAGCTGTGTCATTCTTTCTTAACACCCACATTCGGGAATGTTCGAATTTCTTCGTTGGAGTTAATAAAATATTTGACAATGTTGAAGATGTTGTTCAACAAGAAGGCAGTGCTGCCTAAATAGGTATAAAAGGATCACAGCGTGCTGTTGCCGAAGCAGATGTGGGAGAAGGGGACATTGCCATAATAATGTAAAGTAGTAAAGTAATTTCGCTACTATTATTCGCGGAAGTATGCAGAGGACTATACCTTACACGTGGCAATAGTTCATTAATGGAAGAAGAAAACGAAGTTTATGCTTCACTCCCGCTTATTTTTTTTTTTGTTTCCTTGCTTAAAGGATAAATTCCGGCACCTTCGAAAGCGCCGGAAAAGGGATGTTTCTAAATAGCCAACGTGCCTGGCTATTTAGAAACATCCCTTTTCTTCAAGTGATTTTAAAATGTCCCGGTAAGCAATTTTATCGACATTTTTAAATCCTGTTTCTATATATATTTTTTCGCCTTTTACAGATTAGAAAACTCCTAGATTTAAAGGCCAAGATGAGTGGGCTGGTAATGCAAAATGAAATAAGGGCAATATTGCATGTGAATTGTGGCAACGTTGCCAATTGATAATTGACAGCATTTGGCCCTTACACAATACTAGTTGCCTCTATAAAAACGATTTCGAATCAATATATAAATTGAACAACTTGAATCTATCTATATGGAAAACAGTTATATCATGTTTTTATCAGGTCCTCTCTGACATCAAGTAAAATAAAGATACAGACCTTTAATATTTACAATCAAAGAGAGGTAGTACTTGATAGCATGTTACATATTAACACCGTGCAGGTACTTTTTGTAGCACTCCTTCCACCGTGTGTGAATGACGCGATCCTTTACAGCATAATATTTTTAATTTTTTTTGTGCCAACGTTGGCTTTAAAACCCGTCTTATAGCAGTTATAAATATTTTAAAGTTTATTTTGTACTCCCAGACGTTCCACATGCTGTTTAAGTTTATATAGAAACTTTCTAATCCACTTCAGGGCAACAAGCTTCTGCTTTATTCTTAGAAAGGCTGTGTGCTACTTGTCGTCTTATTAGGTATTTCCAACGTACTTCGAAACCTGAAATCCAATTATTTCCAGGACTCCCAGGGCCCATTTATATTAAATATTGTTGTACATATAATTGCAACTGTAGTAGGCCAAGACCAAATCGCCAATCAGCCAGTTTTGCAAGAGAATGCGCTAACAATCTCTCTTCTTCTCTTCTTCATTACACAGAACTGTGAATTTTCCCACTTTTTGGCATTTGACATTTTTAAAACGATTCAATAACGTTGTTCTATAGATGCCAAATTGTTGGGCACGCTATAGCCATTAATTTAAACGGCGTCAATAGCCTTTTGCATATCTTCTTTTTTATAGTGCTTATACTTACTTTTCTTACTCGCAACACAAAAAATGAAATCATTAATGAAACGGAAAATATCAAAAACTGATAGGGTAACTTTGACACTATCAATGTTACCACAAGACCTAGGTTAGGGTTAGGTAGCTGTGGCAGCCATAGACTCACTTAGAACATTTAGGCCCAATATGTTACAACATGGAGGAAAGTGATTGTTTCTCCACCATACTACCCTCTAGAACCATTTAGAGCTCTTAATGTAGTTGACTAGGCCCCCCATCTTAAGTGGTAATAGGTCCGTTAAACCATTAATGCAAGCCATGTCTAGCAATTGTTCTCTAATTCCTTCCAGAGCGGGGCATTGACCCAAGAAGTGAAGTACTGATTCTTCTTCCTCCCTCCTTGTCTCTGCATTCCCTGCAATAGTCCTGATATGCCATTTTCATGACTTTTCTGTGTTTTCCTAGGTGACAGTGGCCAGTAATGATCTCTACCTTGTTTAGCACTACCAGCCTTTCGCTGTTGGCTATATCGAGTCTCGGCCATAGTTGTCTCGTTATGAGACACCTGTCTTCATTCTTCCATCTTTCTTTTGCTAGGGTTTTAATGAATGCATCTAGAACCGTCCTAAAGTGTTTATAGGTTCAGTCCGGTGAGTAATGGTTGTAACTTTTGCAACTTAATGTGCCAGCTTGTCCGCCATTTTATTACCCTTGATGTTGCTGTGACCTGGAACCCAAATAAGGCTCAGGTCACATCTTCTGGCTAGCTCATTTAGCGGTTTTCTACACCTAATGGTTCCTTTTGAGCTGCACCATTGGCTGGTTAGTGCTTTTAGTGTGGCGGCTATCCGTGAGGATTCCCAGACTGGTCGCCTGCGTGTCAGTGTTGAGCAGCAGTTTTACCGCTTCGCGGACAACCCCCACCTCTGCCTACAGGGTGCTACACTCATCTGTAAATCTGATAGATCGTTTCAGGCCGAGTTCTTCGAAGAAGATACCTCCTCCAGCTCTGTTATCTGTCTTTCAGCCATCCGTAAAAACCGAGACTGAGTTTTTGTATGCCACCTTGCCCTGAACCCAGTCATCTTTGGTGTGTTAAGAAAACATTAGTAAAGTGTATTTCAGATACATATCTGTCTGTCTTAGTCGGACTGTTGCCTAGCTCCCAAAGGATCCTCGAGTGACTCTAGGATAGGGATAGGACTACTTGCTTTACACCAGCAAGCAAGTAGTCCTACAGACTGTCCTGCAGACTATCTTCATGTTAAGCCTATACCACATGACCTAATTTTAAATTATTATTTATAAACTTGAAAAACATATACATGATTAAATAAATGATGATTTAAAAACATCTAACCTTTTCACAAAATGTACCGAAGTCCAAAGTTTTAAAATAAGTTTTTTAAAATAAAATACACAAGTCTATACAATATGGACAATCAATTTCGACTGGAGGTAATGACTGCATTTTTAACTATTGACGATAGATGGAACCACAATACACGAATTTTAGAATACAATTGAATTTCGAAAAGATCATAAGAAGGCATTCTAAGAGGACAAGCTTTGTCAATGTAAACAGATGTTGTCTTAGTAATTATTTCAATTAGGAGAATGCATGTCTCCTAATTAACGGATAACGTTATAACATTATTTTCGTGCAAATGATAATTTTCATTATATTATCATAATGGTTCTCTTGCAAATATTATACAAACAAATAATAAGAACGCTATTGTAAGAAGACATTATTACTATTCAAACGTTTTATCCACATTTTCTTTAAAATCGATTATAATGAAAATAAAAAAAGTGTTCTTTTTGCACGCACATTCCAAATAAAAGGTTTTAAATTTTCATAATACTTCTACTGGATTATTTTCAATATCACACTATGTAGATATTTAAGATGCATCCTCATCATCTGAATTGTAATGTGGTACAATAAAATTTTCCCTACAGATTTTATATGGTTAATTTCATGAAAAGAGGTTTGCAGGAATCCGTCAAACCAATTATTATCATTAATGCGTTTGTATAAAAGAATAATCATCAGAGTTTCTCGAGAATACGCATTTTAAGTTCATAACTTACCTTAACACAGAAAAATATATATTATATAAGTAATTGTAAATTGGCACAGTATCTATGCCATTTCAGATTTGCTATTAATTCAATTTTTAAAATTCTAACAAATTCTTTTATATTATGTTGAGACAATTCCATGAACATGAACACAGGAAAATAACAGAGAGTAAAACTGATTCTTGAGGTAATACAAGATTAGTACGGAATCCTCCCTCTTCCCTCCTCTATTACAGTTAATTTCTACAAAGTGAGATCTATCAAATAAGTAGCTTGTAAACCAAGTTCAGCCTGGCCTCTCAAACCTCGTGTTTCTGATTGATTGAGATATGTTATGCGATATACAATAAAATACTTTATTTAGATCACAGAAGATACCAAGAATGCAGAAATCTTGATTCAGTTGAATCAATTTGATAGTACATATCTAGCACAACAGTGGCCGTAGATGTTCCTACCCTATAGCTATATTCTTCAGAAAATTCTAATTGTCAATGAAGTCTACATAGGATGGCAGACTCAAATTTATTTTCCAATATTCGAAAACAAAGAAATTGAACTGTACTTTCTGACTTTATATTTATTTCCATTTTTAATGAGCGGCTTCATCGCCACCAGTTTTAGGTCATCCGAATATATTCTGGTCTCGGATAAAAATTCAATTAAACCTGTCACAGGATTTAGTAAGAAGTTACAAAAGTATTTGAATATAGATACCCAAGACGGAATTGCAGGCTATCCCGTGGCACCCCGTGTCCCTATCTGAAATGGATCTAACTGCATGCGGCGGGGTCGACTCAGCCCTGGTGCTTATTAGCTCATCCGATTCACACGTGGGTTGACCTCTGATGGCTAGTGGTTTCGAAGATATGACGTCGATATTGCATAAAACGTGGTGCTCCACATGGTCGACACCGAAAGGTATATGACCGGAGCAGGGCATGATCTAGCAATAGGTCATGCCGTTTGCTTGCTTTTACCAGGAGTATAATTTCTGATTAGTTTATTAATGCGTTGTTAATCATTGAGTTTTTTATCTCACGGGCCCGCGCTTTTAATTAATAATCTATGGATTTGTAATTTAACTAAATGATATAATAAAATAAATAATAAACTTTCAAAATCATAGCTATTTATACAATAACCCGTAATCAATGGTAAATTGTTTTTAAACAATACTAAACAGAATGATTCAATGGATTTTTTTTCAAAAACGTAAGCGTGCAATTTTTGCAGTGATCACTTTCAATATTATTCCTTATTTAATTTTAATTTAAATAATTGATTACTCTATTTTAATTATTAAAAGATAATAAATATTTTTTTTGCATTGGGTTTGTAAAAAAATTTAAGCAGTCTTATTTTCAGAATGTACAATTTATGTCAAAATAAGAACATTTTATTATTGCTGGAGATACAAAAAAATCTATGACGCTTTTTTGTATCTATTGTAATAATTGAAATTGCATGTGGTGGCCGAAATCGTATGTTTTAAAACCAGACAAAATTTGAAAAAAAATCACAATTTCATAATTCATAACTTAGGGCAAAATTACAAGTGGAAGAATATTAGTAAAGTAAAATAATATCGGCAACACTTATAGCAATAACCCAGTAGCCTGGCGCGTCCACGATGAATATCAATATACATTTCCTGTAGTGTTGCTACTCACTAATGAATTGTTTGTGGATGATAACGCGCATCGTCATAGAACAAAACAAATCAATTTATTTTGAAGAGAACAATATTAAGCACAGAGATTGGCTTCCGTATTCATCAGATCTTAATCTCATACCTAAAAAGTTGATAAGGTCACGAGGAGTGGATCCATACAATGACCAGCAGCTTCGAACTGACGTTATGAAAGTATCCCTAAGCAATACTTTGAGGATTTAATTTCCAGCATGCCAAGCAAGCAATTATCAAGAGATCGTGAGAGCCGGAGGATGTCCTGCTCATTATTAATCTATAAGTGTTTGGTTATCACTTCTTTCCAAAGCAATCTTTTATGTAATACTAAAATGAAGATTTTTTTTATTCAATTAAAACATTTGAAATTCGTTATTTATGTTTCATTCTTTTAACATCCCAAAAGTGTTTTCCATCAGCATATTTTATCAATTAAACAAACATTTGTTAAAAAAAGAATTAAATTGTCATATATGTATGTTTTTTTGAACTAGTACACTTCAAATGTTGAAAAGTGTATTTTTCATATTCAACTAAAATAAAAATATTCTAGTTCAAAAAATAATACAGAACTTTCTAATTCATTAAATAAATTAAAAAACACACTGGAATAATGGAAACCATAAAAATGCATTGGAATACTTGTGATATATTGAAATAATTCGATGGACTTATAATAGCCGTTACTTTTATTATTACGCATTTTTAATTAATTATGAATAATTAATGAGGGTTTCGTATAATTTTCGGATTATTAAATCGGTGCCAATTAAGATGTATTGGTATATAAGCACGGTTTTTGATACCAAACTTCAGTTCACTTTCGACAACTAACAGAGCTGCATACAGCACAATGTTCGCCAAGGTAAATTAATTATACGAATATTTAAAAAAAATGGACTTTTAAATGAAAACCAAAATCGATTTGCAGTTCTCAAGAGAATTTCAAATTTGATTTATTTATAATACTACGATATATGTATTAAATCAAATATTATACTGTCTTGAGAATGGGATAATAATCCAAAATTTTTAAATTAAAATAAAAATAATTAAATTATTTATTTTAATATTTATATTAGTGATATATTTAATAATGAATTCACATCTTTATTACTATGCAAACTACAAATGGTATGATATCAAATATATTAAACATGTTTTAATTACTATTGTAATCGATCAAGTATTTTAATGTTTTTGTGACACAAACTTATTTAATCTTATTTGCAATAGTTTAACAAGTGCTTTGAATATTAATTCCCTTAATATAACACGTGTACAACTGTGCAACTGTGCTAATGTTTACATTTTAAATAGTGGAGATACCTTTTATTTCCTGTCATATTACAAATAATAGTAGTGCATACCAACGTAATAGACTCTAGTGTCAGTGTGGCTGATCATCGTGTGAGTATTCGAACCTTTTAAATAATCAAGTTAAGTGAAATAGTATTTTGGGGTTATTGTGACTTATCTACGAGCACGCGCAGTTATCGTCGTGTATTAAAGTAATTCTACACTGTTGCCATCGTTATTTGAAAGTATTTTTATTAAGGGAAATGTCTCGTGCATGTGGAAGCTGTAAAAATAATCTCGGGCCGCGCTCCAAAACGCTAAGATGTTCATTGTGTAAAGTACGCTACCATGTGGACTGTTTAGAGAAACTGTCTATCCACGATATTGCATATTTTATAAGCGAGGCGACCAAGTGCGATGGTGAACAATGGATATGTGATGCGTGCGAAATTCCCGCTCTTGAAGGTCTGTCCGATATCGGGACCGCGGCCGGAGCCACTGCCGCGGCACAGTCAACTTCCACCGCCGGCTGTTCTGCGCCTGTTAATCATGGTCGCGCTTCACTCAGCCAAGCCAATCAAACACGGACAACTATTGCTATTAATGAGGAACTTGATAACTCCAATATGCTGGACGCAATTCGTAATATATTTAGGGAAGAATTTATGCCGCTTTTAAGATCTGAAATTTATTCTCTTATGTCTTATTTAAAAAACGATATTAAGTCTCTTAATGGTCGCGTAGCTGCCCTGGAATCAAAACTTAGTAATACGGTTTCGTCTCCACAGACGGAAGTTATTCAAGACGACATCGTGACTGAGATTGAGGAGGGCCAAAAGAGACTAAAAAATGTCATGATATTTAATTTGCCTGAAGCTACTGGCCCAATCGGGGGAAGAGTAGAAAAAGACATCAATTATATTAAGCAAATAGTTGATTCGGAAATTAAATTTGAACCGGTAAAAATATTTCGAATAGGCAAACCCGGTAATAAACCACGTCCAGTGAAGGTTATTCTTTCGACTAAAGAAGAGGCATTCAATATCTTAAAGGTCACTCGTGCAACAGATACTGGAGAGGTTATATTTAAAAATGATATCACTAAGCTCCAACAAATGCGCCTAAAACAACTTAGGTGTGAACTGGAAACAAGAAAACAGAAAGGCGAGACTGATCTGACAATAAAGTATTTTAATGGCAATACTTCCATTACAAAATCCGTCCAGAAGAAAAAAAACTAGATATATACTTTCAGAATGTTGGTGGCCTAAGAGGGAAAATGAAAACATTAAAGCTGAGTGTAAATGTATCAATATATGATGTACTTGTTTTTGTTGAAACATGGTTGGATGGCAATATAAACAATGCCGAATTTGGTTGGCACAATTACACGATCTATAGAACGGACCGATCTAGTCGCAATAGTACAAAAAATAGAGGAGGTGGCGTGTTGATAGCAGTGAAAAAAACCTTAAAAAGTTTTTTGGTCCCGAGCAGTGAGTGTATAGAACATATATTTGTAATTGTGGCCGATAAATATATAATATCATCAACATACATTCCACCCGCTAGTGATAATTCATTATATGCAACACATGCAAATGATGTTGAGAGAATATGTGATGAATTTAATTATTGTGATTTTATTTATTGTGGAGATTATAATCTTCCTGATGCGATCTGGGAACATACGAATGAACGTGCTCTAAGTATAAATAACAAGTGCCATCGAGCAAATATGTTAGAAAACGTATTAGTTTTCAATCAACTTCGTCAACTGAATACAGTTCCAAATAATAGAGGAGTTTACTTGGATTTGGTGTTTTCCAACATTTTCGATATGGAAATCATGGCTGCTAAGGATGTCCTCTGCGAACCTAGCTTACATCATACACCGTACTGTCTTAATATATCTTACTCTAAACTAGGATACACTATGGACTCTGCGGAGTGGATTTTTAATTTTAAAGCTGCCAGTTATATAGATATTAATAATTATTTGGCTAGCATCGATTTCGATACGTTATTTTTGAACAAATCAATTCATGAAAATGTTTCATTATTTAATAATATTTTGTATGAAACTTTCAATAAATATATTCCAATTAAATTTTTAAAGTCATCTAAGTACCCTAAATGGTTCAATAAAGAATTAATAAACTTAACTAAAGCAAAGAAATGTTCTCACTATAAATATAAATGCAGTGGGTCCCTCTCGGATTATGATGATTTTAAGTTAAAACGGCAGCAATGTAAAGAGCTAAGTAATAAACTATACACGTTATACATCAATAATCTAGAATTAGAGATTAATAACAACAATACCGAATTATTTTGGGACCACGTTAATATTTGTAGTAAGACAAAGGGATATCCTACAAAAATGTATTTTGGTGATAAAATTAGCTATACTACAGCAAATTGTGTAAATCTCTTTGCTGAACATTTCTCTGCCGTTTATGTCAATCCTACTCAGACTGCTCCTGTTTATTATGGAAACGAGTGTATATCGCTTAATAATTTTATCATAAGTGTTACTGACGTTTTTAATTGTATGTCTTCCCTATCTGAGTCATGTAGTGCTGGCCCTGACGGTATACCAGAGTACTTTTTAAAACATTGTATGTTTACGCTGAGTAAACCTGTATACGGATTATTTAAACAATCATTAGCTTCTGGTATATTCCCTGATTGCTGGAAGAATAGCTTCATTGTGCCAATATTTAAAAGTGGCATAAGGTCGAATATTGCCAACTATAGGGGTATATCAATTCAATCTGCTTTGCCAAAAATGTTCGATCATCTTATTACGCAACAACTAATACGAGCCTCTGTAAACTCATTTCTGAGTCAGCAACATGGTTTTCTTGAGGCCAAATCAACTATTACTAACCTACTAATTTATCAATCTTTCCTATCAAATGCTCTGGAAAGTGGGTTGCAAGTTGACTCTATTTATACAGATTTTGCCAAAGCATTTGATAGAGTTCAATTCAGCATATTACTTCAGAAGCTTGAATTGATGGGCATCGGAAAACATGCAGTGAATTGGCTCAGAAGCTTTCTCGTAAATAGAACTCAGCGAGTACGTATTGGTAATTATCAATCGCACTCTATTAAAGTTACCTCTGGTGTACCGCAGGGATCGCACATCGGACCTATTTTATTTTTACTTTTTATTAATGACATCGGATTTGTAATACAGTCAAGTAATTTCCTCCTTTACGCCGATGATTTGAAAATATTTAAATCTATATCTACATCTGACGATCAGTTGAAGTTACAACATGATCTACAGAATGTTCATTCATGGTGTGTGGCAAATGATCTATACCTTAATTTGAATAAATGTGTGTATATATCATTTTGTAGACGCAAAGTCACCCAATTTGAAAATCATATTGATAATTTTAAACTTGACCGAGTCTCTAATATCAGAGACCTTGGGGTACTTTTTGCTAGTAATCTTGGATTCTCTATGCATATAAATGCCATTTGCAATAAAAGTCTATCATTACTAGGTTTTGTTAAAAGGTTTGGGGGAGACTTTAATATAAAAACAATTAAAACCTTGTACTTGGCGCTTGTTCGTCCCCATGTAGAATACGGATCGCTAATATGGTCTCCGTATACTAGTAGTGCGACTAGGCAAATTGAGATGGTGCAGAGTAAGTTCCTCAAGTTGATTCATTACAGACTTAATGGACAACTTTTAGACTTTAGTCACAGTCAGATGTTAGATAGGCTGAATCTTAGATCGTTGGCTGAAAGGAGGAGGTTTTTGGATATGTCATTTTTATACAAACTTGTCAATGGATTTATCAATTGCAACGAACTGGTTGGTATGTTAAATTTTAACATACCAAGGGATACATGTTCTAGGCATAGACCTATATTTAGAATACCCTTCCATTCGACTAATTATGGTTTATCCAATTCCCTTGATCGTTTGATGCGGTATGCAAATTCCTTATCTAACAATCATAACTTTGTATTATTTGCTCCCTCATTTGTTTATTTTAAAAATCGATTAAAACGCATTAGATTATCCGATGCCATTAATAGTTAATTGTCTATATGTTGTTTGAATGATGTTTATCACAATTTTATCATTGCTTGTTTATTTTGATTCGTTGATCGTATCTGCCATTTGTTAGTATTTTAACATGTTTGTCATTTACTCCTTTAATAGTCATTAAATTCTGTGATATACGATCTGTGATATGATTTTTTACTACATTGTGAGATAAATCTGTTGATGAAGTTGTGATGCATTGTGTTTAAATTATATTATTTAGTGTTTTTAATATCTCATTGTTATATTTATTGTTATTTATACACTGGGTAATTACAATTGTATTTAAATACATATTTTATATTTATTTATCTATATTTATCTATGGTTTTAGTTAGTTCGTTCTATACTTTGCCTGTTATTTAATTCATAAAGTGAAGTTGAACCATTTAGGGTATTATTTATTATTTATGTATTTAGTTATTATTGTTTACCTATTATTTGATAATTAATAATTATTATACAATGTTTCTTTTTCTTCTATTTTATAATTGGTTTTCTTTTAATTTATAAATTGATATTTTGTATGCTCAATATATGTAAACATATTTTGAATGTAGAAATGGTGAATCCGTAAATAAATGATTAAATTAAAAAATATTTTCAGATTGTCGCCCTCAGCGCCATTGTGGCGATTGCATTTGCTGCTTATATTCCATCTCACCATTACGGCAACCACGTCGAACATATCTACAACCACCATAAACATCATAACAACGATTATCATGAACACCGCTATGGACATCATGAAAAGTATGACGATGGACAATATCACGAAAACCACAAGAACCAACAAGAAAAATACGATGATGGACAATATCATGAAGACAATCACGATGATGGAGAATATCATGAACATCATAACCACAACGAAGAAAATCATCATTATGGAAACAACCACCATAACACTTATGAACATCACGATGAACAACACGTAGATTATCATGTAAGTATTATCAACTAAAAATAATGATTGTTTTAAATAACTATCCTTGCAGGCTGAACCAAAATACTCTTTCAAATACGGTGTTGAAGACCCACATACTGGTGACAACAAGTCCCAGCACGAGGAGCGCGATGGGGATGTCGTAAATGGTGAATACTCTGTGGTCCAGCCCGATGGTATCATCCGCACTGTTCATTACACCGCTGACAAACACAATGGTTTTAATGCTGTCGTCACCACCAGTGGACATGCTTACCATCCGGAAGTAGTAGCTCATAAACATCACCACCAAAACGGACATCATTGATGTAAAATAAATATTATTTGATATATTAGTTTATTTCATTGCTATACCCAGTTTATTAAGTATATGTCAACCTTAATTGAGATTACAACGTAATTATTAAAAAACGAGGGCATCGTGATGGAGGCTAATGTAAATTATTTTTTATTTTTTTACTGTTGTCAAAACAGATTTTGCAGGTCATGAGGTCACCATTTAGTCGAACTTTTTTTTCTCAAAATCGAACGATCAACGACAATGTTAACTCACTCTTACTTAATGCAACGCAATTGTCATTTTTGATATAAGGCAATTTCTGTATCTCTCAAGAGCCGCATAGTGTTCCAAATCCAAGCGCGAGCGTCAGAGGTGGTGGGAAAAGGAAAAATGAAACTCAAAATTTCAAAAACTAACATGACCATCTGATTGTCAATACATGAAACCCCTGTTTCGGGTTATTTAGATTTGTTAGGCCCTTTGATAATTTGCAATTAACGCTTAGAGTCGAACAATTATAAAATGATCATGTTTACGCTAAATCACGCCAAGTTACAATAATTTATTACATCGTTTGTATTTGTAGTATCAATATAATATTATTGCCACTTTTTCACAAGACATGTGTATGTGATTTGATATAAAATTTTTGGTTTTTGGGGTCTTATTATTATTTTTATTTCGCGTGACGGAAATAAATCGGGTTTAGCGCGACCATTGAACGCGTACTTGAATCGCACGAACTCACTTGCGGCGCGAGGTGCGGTGTACGGCTCAATATAAAAATTAAAAACAATTTTATCAATGAAAATATGAAAATTTAAGAACGATTTAAGAAAACATTGCTCTATTATTTAGTGTTCTTTCTCTCGCAACTTGCGATTAATCCAATTTATTTTACATTTTATATTATAAAGCATATAAAATATAAAAATATAAAAACAATTAATATAATATATTCAAACATTAATAAGAGCTATATTAAATAACTGGTTATTAATGTGCAATAATAATGCAATAATTGTGCCGACTAATACCGACTATAATTTTTTCTGAAGATGTAATACTTAGTAAATTAATTTTATTATGCAAGTACGGTTGTAATGAAAGTTCAGATTATACAAGTTATATGCAAAAACCAGCTGTTTATAGCAATGATACCGGTGAAAAAGAAATTACCAAAAAGTGTATTTATGTTTTCTATGGTTTAACTGAAATTGTTTTCTAAAGATAATTTAGTTTTATGGAAAAATGAAAAGCCTTATCAATTAAATTATGCAGACCCATAAAATTTATCTATGTGAAAGAAACTAAAGAAGTTATTTTAGATGATGTAAAAAGTATGAAAGAGCAAGTCAATTCATTGAAATCACATACAATAAATTTCAGAGATAATGAAATTGAAGTAACCTTTGATTTATTGTTTCCAATGGTTGATAGAAAGGTTATAAATACTCTAACAAATACCCCGAGTACAAATTGCTTTATTTGTAAATGTACCCACAAAGAGATGAATGACATTGATAATGTAAAAAATAAACCCATTATTGAAGAATATTTAAATTATAGGATATCTTCACTGGATCAAATGTATGGAATGTATACTTCATATCGCATATAAATTAGATTACCAGAAAACAACAAGAGGGTCTACAATAGAAGAAGAAAATAACATATCAGATAGAAAAATGAAGATTCAAATTATTGAGAAAAGAATTGGGAATAAGAGTAGATGTAGTTGTCCAAGGAGGGGAACATCAAACACAGGAAACGTTGCGCGAACATTTTTTTAAATTTTTGATAAAATTGCTTTTATCACTGGAATAAACGTTGAATTATTATCGAGATTTTATACAATCCTCATGACCATCTCCAGCTCAACTCAAATACATTATTCCAGATTTGATCAATATGCAGAAGATACTGCTATACTTTACATTTTTCTCTATGAATGGTACAGATTGTCTCCTACAGTACACAAAATTTTAATTCATGGGAGTAAAATAATTGAAAAATGTCTAGTACCGATAGGGGAACTTGTGGAGGAGACGCAAGAAGTAAGTAATAAAAAAACTCAAGAGTAAATACTGTGACAGATTTATATATGCTTCTCGTGTATTCTGACCCATTAATATCGTCATTAAGATCAAAGGTAAAATTGATAAGAAAGCATTGGCAAAAGACGCAATTAATTTAATGTTATGTGAAACATGCAAGTAGCATATGAGAAATGTATAACATTAAATTAATAAGGAGTAATGTTTTATATTTTGTAACAAGTTGTGAGAGAAAGAAAGAACACTAAATATTAGTGCAATGTTGTCTTAAATCTCTTTTAAAATTTCATATTTTCATTGCTGCATGCAAATGTTTTTAATTTTTATATTGAGCCGTCACACCGCACTGCGCGCCGGTATGTGTGCGGTTCAAGTAAAATGGTCGCGCTAAACCCGATTTCTTCCTGTCACCCCAAAAACGCACCCATGGACAAATGAAATTTTGAGGGCAGTTATAGAAAACATTGAACTATTTTTTGAATATAGCCGCTACCCTCATAGATTTGCCATTTTTTATATAACCCTTCATTAAGACGAAAATTTTATTATAATTAATTTTCATTTATGTTTTCTGTTTTCTTCTGGTATAATACATTAATCGATTCAAATTTTATACCATATCACTTACACATATCTTGTGAATAAGTGGCAATAATATTATATTGATACTAAAAATACAAACGATGTAATAAATTATTGTAACTTGTGCGTAATTTAGCGTAAACATGAGCATTCTATAATTGTTCGACTTTAAGCGTTAATTGCAAATTATGAAAAGGCCTAAAAAATGTAAATAACCCGAAACATAGGACTTCATGTATTGACAATCAAATGGTCATATTAGTTTTTCCAAATTTTGAGTTTCATTTTATCCTTCCTCCACCACCTCTGGCGCTCGTGCTTGAATTTGGAACTCTGTGAGCCGTCACCGCAATATACCTTTTTAACAAATTCTTCTACGTGGAGCTGCGTCACGCATGTTTATATTTCTCAGAGGAAACATTTCGTATTGTTTTTAATTTATGTTGCCCATTGTGGCTTTTGCGATATAACAAAATTGAAAAAAATAAAACGAAAAACTTCCTCTACTTTATATATAAATAACTTCATAAATAATTCGAATAATGAAACATAAACTGTTCCATGACATAGCCAAAGAATTGTTGAAAATAAATATGACCAAAATATTGGTGAATTTCAAATGTATACATTTAATAATTCGGTTAAAAACAACCATTTTTTAATAATCGGTTACAAAGCCTCGCGATTGTCGATACTCGTCGCCATTTCGTAGAGGGGATTATCCTCCCTTAAGGTTGCGGTTTAGTGGAAAGAGATAGCTATATAGTAAAATGGAAATAATCGTTTGAAAATAGGGCTATTCTTTTGAATTTCATAATATGAATGTGTATTTATCTACCAAGTATAAAGTATCAGTCCAAATAAAAAATAAATCGTTAATTTCCATATATTACGTCAATTTACTAGTTCAAGTTATAAAAGAAAATTGTAAGATATAATGAAATTAATAGGTAATGACTGCTAAGTTGTTTGAATGCAGAATTCAGTGAAATCCTTTAAATTTTCATTGCGCAAGTTTTTATTAGCAAAAATTTAATTTAAAATTTGCTATAAATTTGATCAATTTTCATTGTTTTTCATAATTATTTTTCACAGAAATTAAACATTAAAATAATTTTTAATTTATCTGATGAAATTCCTGCTTATTTTAAGATTACTTTAATGTAAAATACAATATTGTTCATTGATCACAACAACAATCTAACTCAAATTAGTGATTGCCCATATTTGTATAGCTATCTCTTTCTTCTAAACCGCACCCTTAATGCAGTAGCGTTCGTCGTCTTCTCCCACGTGCGCATGCGCTCTATGCGATATAAAGCAATTAAAGACAATATAAACGGTGACATACGGACAAGTTAGCACGGAACACCTGCGTGTTGCTATTGAAAATTTCACCGGACGATATTTCAATAATTGTCTAACCGTAGCAAGCGCGGTATTGTGAACAATATTGTATGTTTAAATTTACTGGGAGACTCGTTTATATATTTGTTTTTATCACATTCAATTACACATGTACAGTTTTATTAATGTTGCCCAAAGTTCAGTAGATCATTTAGAACTAGCACTATTTTTTAGTTCTTCTTGCATGCACAAGACAAATAAAAGGTTTTAGATATCCATACTATTCCTGTGACTTCAAGATTATCACCATGTAGATATTTGAGATACGTAGGTTATATTCATCATTTGAGTTGCAATGGGCCACAATAAAACATGAATTTCCTAACAGATTTTAAATGGTTAATTTCATATGTAATATAAGTAAACCTAAAGTAGCACAGTGTTTATGCTATTCTAGATTTGTTATTAATTCAATCCCTAAAATTTTAACTAATTCAAACACAGAAAAATTACAGGGGGTAAAACTGATCAGTCTTAAACAATACTAAACAGACTGATACAATGTCTATAATGCCCACGGATGTTTGTCGAAAATGTATGCGCGCAATATTTGCAGTAATCACTTTCAATATTTTTCCTTATTTTATTTTAATTGATATAACTGATAATATGCGATTACTCTATTTTTATTATTAAAATATATTATATTATTATTAAAATATAATAAAGACACAGTCGTACTAAATAAATTGCAATTTTCAACAATTTACAACTTCTTCAGAAGCATTATTTCAATTAAATAGGTCTGATAATTATGCATTAAGTGTGTAACCTTATTCATTTTTTCTTCACATTGACACATTTATCATAATTTCTTTGAGTAAGTTCATGATATTTTTGTGTTTCTTTTACAAATCGATTATTAGATTTAACCAAGGAACAACTAATATTAAACTAACTAAAATGTTTTGAAAATGAATATCCTTCCTTTATTAGAATAATTCACCATTTTGCTAATTTTGTAAGTATGATAAATTTACTTAAAATTAAATTAACATTAGTTAATTTTAACATTTCCAGTAGAATTTTTATACAGAATGTAAATATATTTTTTATATTCTGATTTCATATTTGTGATTTAAAATATTAAATCATTGTTCGTCCCTTATATTATACACACGGTATAAATTAAAATTATACGGTGCATTCACAATAATAGTAAGAAAATAATGTTATCTGGGGATAATTTATAAAAAACGTCCAGAGAGGTCGATAAGTATATTTTAAACTGCGATTTTTTTTATTGAACGAAATCATTTTTAAACTAATTGTAATTGATTAGGAAATGAAGCTTAGTTATAAAATCATGCAAAAACCTCTATTGAAAAAATTAAATTAATTAGGACACTGAAATGGTTAACCGTTCGCACTAGCATTTATATTAGCACCGCTCAACATTTGAACTAGTTCACATAAATAATATGAAGTAAAAGTAAACAACCCCTTTTAGGCGTTTGGCATGACTTCGTGAATAATCCAAGCTGTTTGCCCTGTTACCGGCACTTTGTCCCGTCAACATATTTTGTATATTTTATTCATTTTTATTACAAATGAGTAAAGTTCGCGCTACTCGAACTAAGGTTGCATAATGGAACCTCGTCGGAAATCTAGCGCCCTCTCACATCAGAAGATTCAACTTCATCCCTCTGGCGGAGAAAAGCAACACTTCTTCCAGCTATTGGTACTCCAGTGGCTCACAACCAAAAGGGTCGACTGTCCCTGGATTTTCCCGGATCCGGCACATCTGGCCTGACCTCTCTACCTGGACCGATGCGAGTGAACCCTTCGACCGGGTAGCAACGAAAAGCGCGTGACGTCACGGTTTTATGGCCCACGCATGTACGCGGATTATAATAGAACGGGCCAAAAACGGAAAAACCAGATTGTTTTTCGCGTAACCGCGAACCACACCAGGACGCCACATATGCCACTAAATAGCTGGAAGAGAGAGCTTCACAATGGACGTAGTTCGAAGCAAGGGAAACATATGGAAGATCATTAAAACTTCGATATTCTGATGTGGGAAGCAATTTAAGATTTCCTAATTTTCCGACGAGTTTCCACGCCGCAACAATTATGCATAAACAATTGCCTTAGTCCTCTTTATGTCTGGACAAAATTTCGTTAATATAAATTAACGACTTATACTTTATTTTGCGTCCAGACATAATGATGAAGTATTTGTTAATAAACTAACGTTCATTTTTCTAGCAATTGTTTATGCATAAAGGCAAAAACACTTTATATATACATAGATGTTTTTTGTTTGTACATATGTATTATATATGTATTTTTTTTTTTTTGTCAAATTATTTTGATAACTATTTTTTTTTTTTTTTCTTGTGACGCAGAGCTGCCATTTTTCGCCCATGATCAACGTGTGTGACATATGCATAGATGCATCGTGTTATTACACACACGTTGATGTAATTCCATTCAAAATTTTTTTGATATTTATTTTGAACTTTTGAGATATTTTCGGGCGAAAGATGGTAGTTTACCTGAGATGGTCAGGGAGGAGAGGGCAGGCTAACTGTATAAAAGAGCAAGCCCTCCGACCACTCGGGGAAGTCTGCATCCCGCCGTCACAAGTAATTACCGTAAGTCTTTGTTTATTTTATTATTATTTTTGTTACTATTTTTTTGTACTTGTATATATTTTGTTGTGTTTTTTTTTCTTTTTTTGTAATATATTTATTAAACTTTCAAAGTGATTCATTCCTTCCTCTCAGGCCACTAAAAGCTTAAATAATTTTTACTAAGTTGGAAGTTATTCGGTTAGTTACATTCGACACTTAATTTTTTTAACAAATTAAAGGCCGAAGTACCCTACCCGATAGCAGCCCGAATGTAAATATATGGCTGTCGAATAACATTTACGATTCTGTTCGCTTCAATAACTACTCTCCGCATGGTCTGAACTCAACTGCTTTATTCAAAGAGTTCAAATGGGCTTTAATGATACTGAATCTAAACAATATATGCACAACGAAGGGCGAAATCGCAGTAAAACTGTCAGAGAGAATCGCTTTATTGCGGTTCAGTGTGTATGAAATCTATTTTCTACTGCAAGAACACTCCAAATTTATCTAATGAACGCAACAGGTAATCAAGTATTCACTTAAATAGTAAGATGAAGGCTCCATGCGGTAAATTGTAAATTTAATATTCAGATCTGCTAAAAAAAGCCCACGAAAGAAGACTGAAATTGGTACTGTCTTAGAATGTTGAAGACGGGGGTCGCTATTTATTCAGTAATGAGACCACAGTGCGTTTACGTCGATCAAATGGAATAATGAAAATTTGGAGAAACAGAGTAGAACGCTATATTGCACATAACATGAGTTACCACCAAGCTTATAAAGGTGGTTCAATTACTATTTGCGGAGGTATGTCTGTGACTCATCATACAGGGTTATTATAAGTGTTGAGCCCATGTTTTAAAAAATGTGCGATTTCTAAAAACAAAACAATTTTTTTATGGCAAACCCTTTGAGGTACAAACAAAAAAAAAGTGGTACAAACGATGCTCTTTCGATTAGAATTTGTTTCATTTGAAAATCTTGAAAAATAAAAAACTTTAAAAAATGTGCGATTTCCAAAAACAAAACTATTTTTTTCTGGCGAACCCTTTGAGGTACAAACGAAAATAAAAGTGGTACAAACGGGTACAAACGATGCTCTATCGATTGGTATTTTTAGATTTAAAAAATATTAAAGTTGAGCGCTGACGAAAAATTCACCCCTTTGTAACTTTTTAACCCTTTAGGTACAAACGAAAAAAAGGGTGTTTTTTTTTTAGGTACAAACGAGGTACAAACGAATGGCGTTATCAGTTTTTATTTTTTTTAAAGTTGGGCGCCAGGTTCACACCGGTAAGGTACGCTATTCTAGTTACAGTTGTATTCGCAAAAAAAAAACTATATACTATTGAACGGGATAAGGCACACAATACATTTATCTTCGGTGAGTCTTTTTCATGTTGCAATGCGTACTCATCAGATCTTAATCTCATACCTAAAAAGTTGACAAGATCACGAGGAATGGATGCATACAATCACCAGCAGCTTCGAACTGGGGTTTTGGAAGTATGGCAAAATATTTCTAAGCTTTACATAGGGTATTTAATTTCCAGCATGCCAGGCAATTGCCATAAGATCATGAGAGCCAGAGGAAGATCCGCGTATTATTAATCTTTAAGTGTTTGGTTATCACTTCTTTCTAAAGTAAACCATTCTGTAATACTGAAATTTTTGTTATTTTCATTTTTTTAATTGCTCGTCCTAGAAGTATTCTTTATCACCATATTTTATCAATTAAACAAGAATTTATCAAACAGAAAGAATCAAATTGTCATATATGTATGTTCTTTTAAGTGTACTAGTTCAAATGTTGGACAATGTATTTTTCATATTCAACTAAAATGAAAATATTATAGTTCAAAACCATAATTTATTGTATAAAAATAAAATTAAAAATATACTTTATTTTTCTTCGCTGGAATAATGAAAACGATAAAAATATATTAAAATACTTGTAATATATTAAAATAATTCTATGGACTTATAATAGCCGTTACTTTCATTATTACGCATTTTTAATTAATTATGAATAATTAATGAGGGTTTCGTATAATTTCGGGTTATTAAATCGGTGCCAATTAAGATGTATTGGTATATAAGCACGGTTTATGATACCATACATCAGTTCACTTCCGAAAACCAACAGAGTTACATACAGCACAATGTTCGCCAAGGTAAGTTAATTATACGAATCTCTAGAATTATTTAAAAAATGGACTATTAAATGAAAAAACAAACTTGATTTTCAGTTCGCAACAGAATTTTCAATTTGATTTTTTTATATTACTACGGTTATACAATATGTAGTAAATCAAATATTATACTCTCTTGAGACCTGGATAATAATTCAAAACTTTTAAGTTAAAGTAAAAGGAATTAAATTATTCAATTTTATTTTTTTATTATTTTTGTTGTATTGCTAGATTTTTAATAACATAAGCATATCTTTATTACAATTCGAACTACAAATGTTATAATATTAAACATATTAAATATATTTTAGGTACTATTGTAATCGAATAAGATTTTTTCTGTTTGCGTGACATAAACTTATTTAATCTTATTGTCAATATTTTAACAATTGCCTTGAAAATTAATTTCTTTGATATTTTCAGATTGTCGCCCTCAGCGCCATTGTGGCGATTGCATTTGCTGCGTATATTCCATCCCATCATTACGACAACCACGTCGAACATATCTACAACAACGATAAACATCACAACAATGATCATCATGAACACCACTATGGACATCATGAAAAGTATGACGATGGACAATATCACGAAAACCACGAGAACCAACATGAAAAATACGATGATGGACAATATCATGAACATTATGATGAACACCAGAATGATGGACAAAACCACAACCAACACAATGATGGACAATATCATGAAGACAATCACGATGATGGAGAATATCATGAACATCATAACCACAACGAAGAAAAACATCATGATGAACACCACGTAGATTATCATGTAAGTATTTTCAACTAAAAAATACGCATTGTTTTAAATAACAATCTTTGCAGGCTGAACCAAAATACTCTTTCAAATACGGCGTTGAAGACCCACACACCGGTGACAACAAGTCCCAGCACGAGGAGCGCGATGGGGATGTCGTAAAAGGTGAATACTCTGTTGTCCAGCCCGACGGTGTCATCCGCACTGTTCATTACACCGCTGACAAACACAATGGTTTTAATGCTGTCGTCACTACCAGTGGACATGCTTACCATCCGGAAGCTGTAGCTCATAACTATCACCACTGACATCATTAATGTAAAATAAATATTATTTGATATATTACTGTATTTTAATACTATACCCAGATTATTAAAAATATGTCTACCTTAATTGATATTACAACGTAATTATTAAAAAAAATGAGGGCCGCGTGATGGAGGATAATGTAAAATATTTCATACAAAAATGATTTTTTTTCTTAAAACTTACACAGTATAGATAAATGCATTCTCGGCAATAAGTAATTCATATTATTATCAAGAATAGCGTGAAATTCTTTTGAATGTTCTAAATTAGTTTTACGTTCAAAAAATATATATATATATATATATATATACAGGGTGGCACAAGATTCCGATGAAGTCCAATATCTCAGTTATTTAGAAATTTACAAAAAGATATTACTGACATAATTTGTAGCTACTGTAAAACTTCACATTTTAAAATTGGTTTCATATATACAGGGTGTCCAATAATCACGTGATGTATCAAACATATGATTTTTTAAATGGAATGCTATATTTTTTATGTCGATTTTAGATTTTACGCTTAAAATTAATCATTTTTGACATAAGGTTTATTAGGTCAGTTTTTAATATTTTAAAAGTTATAAACAATTTAAGGTTGAAATCAATGGAAGATTGGGGCCTTATTTTTCAAAAATGAAAAACGATGTAAACTTTCTGTTAAAGCAATTTAATTGAAAAAATGCTTAATAATATAAGGAATAATCGTTTGTTACCATAAAGCAAATGTTGTGTACAGGGTGAAACAATACGCAAAATGATTTTTTTCTTTTTTCACTTAAATGGAACACCCTATATTTTTTACACTATTTCGATAGAAAATTGATTGTTCTATAATTTTTGTATAATAAACTATACCCCTATCTGTTACCATTTTTTTAACAATTTCAATTCAAAGTACAAAATTATAAGTTTCGCTTATAATCTATAATTTAAGTAGGCTATAATTTAAACAAATGCAATTCATAATCGTTTTCTGGTATTTAATAACATACTTACTCCCTAACCTAAAAGGATATTGAAATGGCAATCGATATTTAAAAGCGCATGCAAAATATAAAGAAAATAGTTGCTCAACGATTATTTAGCGAGTTATAATGGTTATTGGGACATATTTTTTAAGAAAAAAATTGTAAAATATTTGAATGCTATTGAATTAAAAAAAATGTGAATGTGTGAAATAAATACATAAAAATGTTAACAAAATATAATGATATAAATATTTTATTATTTCACTTAGTGTCTATTTTCGGTTTTTCAGTCAACATGAATTGTTTAGATAAATCAATTTAAGAAGCATATAGGAATATTTTAAATATTTTTCGAATAATAACCAAAAAATATAGTTGTTGTTAGTTTTTAACAATTAAATTGATCATTTATTGAAGAAGTATGTTTAACTGCACCAGTGTTACAAAATATAACGTAAAATGTATTTTACTTACTAATTATAATATTAAGCGTGGAAAGTTACTAAATAAATTAGTTGTTCTGGCGCGGCCTACTTTGGTTAAAAATTCTATACCAAATTATTTAATCAAATGCAATTTTGGAGAATAAATTGATGATAATAATAGGAATCGTAAAATCTGTTTTAAAATAAATTATTAATATTAACATACCTTAATAGAAAAAAATAACATCCAACCCATTCCTGGTGAATCGAAAACCATCTCACCTCCACCACTCACTAATTACCACTTGTTCATAAACAAAAATAAATCGCGTTTTTAATTATTAATAATTTCTAACGTTAAAATTAAACCGAAATAGTGAACATTGCGCGTTTTCGGACGACTGAATCGAAATACATGAGCGCAATTATCGCAAATCAAGAAGAAAAAAAACGATCGACGACTCACTCCGAGAACGCATTCCTGAGATAAGAAGATTCGTTGTACCTGGATCCTGGCGCACAGCCAAGAACATACCTATTTAAATTGTTGTATTTTCAATATTATCGCGTATTAAAATAATTACAGCTTAATATTTATTTACTTTTTTTTATTAAATTCTCATTTATCCCGTGGTAAAAAAAATATATATGAATTATGATGTATTTTAATTAATACACTTGATTATTCGTTTCACTAAATTATTTTATATTTGTGTTCGCGTAACTTTCACGACTAAATAAATTAGTTGTTCTGATACGGCCTACTTTGATTAAAAATTCTATACCAAATTTGTATTTGAGATTAAATATCTCAAAAACGGTAGACGGTAGCTATTTAATATGTTATATAAAAAATGAAGAGTGATTAATTTTCTATTAAAATAGCATAAAAAATATAGGGTGTCCCACTTAAGTAAAAAGAGAAAAAAATCATTTTGCGTATTGCTTCAAGTTGTATATAAATATTTGTTTTAAGAGAAAAAAAGAGTATTTATTTTATTATTAAGTATTTTTGCATTTGTATGGCGTTGACAGAATGTTTATTTCATTTTTCATTATTGAAAAATTAGGCTCTAAATATCTATCGATTTCAACATTCATTGGTTTATAACTTTTGAAATATGAAAAATTGACCTATTAAATCTTCATAAAAAGTATATCATTCCATTTAAAAAAACATATGTTTGATACGTCACGTGATTATTGAACACCCTGTACATATGAAACTAATTTTAAAATGTGAAGTTTGACAGTAGCTACTAATTATGTAAGTAACATTTTTTGTATATTTCTTAATAACTGAGATATTGGACTTCATCGGAATCTTGCGCCACCCTGTATATATATATATATAGCCGATCAAAGACATATTTTTAAAACCGAAAAAAACACATGTTTACTCAAGAGGCCGATTTTGCATCTCCAGGAGCCGTAACCACAGTATATGTATGTAGTAGGGTCGGTTGGTGTCGGCCCCTTTCAACCATTACGGAATGAAAAATCCTCGCGCAACTTACAGTACAGCCATAAAGTGCGTGTAGATAGTAAAGAAAAACACAGAGCACATAGGAAAATTAGTTCCACATCCGAACGCTAAAAACTTTTTGGCGTTTTATGGTCATCGTACGCATGCCTTGATCACAAAATGGCGCGATAATTAAATTTTCCCTCAATAATAAATCATCCATAATACAAAAATTCATTATGCACAACAAATTAAAATATGCATATTATGTTGATACAAGCCATTTTAATTGAAATAACCAATAATAAAGCAAGCTATCATCAATTAGTAAGTATAAAATTAAATATTATTTAATAATACACGATAGTTTAGAGTTCATTAATACATCTACAACATAAATTAAATATTTAATTTATGATGTAGACATAAAATACTTTATATTAATTGAAAAATAATACTCTATATTATTTTTGAGTAAAACATTATTTTTATAGAAAATCTGTACAATAAAATTATATTTAAATGTTTACCTTCATATAGTTAACCAAAATATTGTTTCCTTTCAAAGAAATGAATGTTAAAATTAAATTTTCATTAATCCATTGTAAGAAGTGCCTTTCTTTAGTGGTATAAACACAATTATTAATATACCTTGACTTAAATATTCCATTCATACTATGAAATGAACTTATTATAACTCATTAAAAAAATAATTAATTATATCAGGTATAATTCATATCAAATCTAGAAGTTTTCATTTCTAAACTATATATTTTCAAATTTCAAACTGGTTGGCGCCGCGCGAAATGTGTATGTGTGAGCGTACAGTAAGCGTGTGTGAGTAAGTTCTGTAAGCTGCGCGAGGTAGCCTCTATTTCGAAAATTTTCGGATGGTGCAACTACTGTGTATACTGTGCTGTAACCGCAAAAGACCGTTTTAACAAAATTCTAATTAAACTGGTATAATTAATTTTTTCTATATTGTTTTATTTTCGAGAAAAAAAAAAACGAATTCGCGATAAGCATCACCCCTTAAGGAAAACAAAATTGGAAGTCTGCGAATTGTGAATGTAACCCGACCTCAGGGTAACACATTTTTCGTCCAGAGATTTGCTCTAGTTTTCTTCCAAGACATCATCTTTTTTAAGCAATTCAGTTAAGTAATTTTTTATGTGAGAAATATGACTATCCCAATCGTTCACTAATTTTAAACTGCTATTTAGTAGAGCAGAAATTTGCATCTTTCCTTTATAAGAATTATTTGTTATATTCTTCTTTTCTGACTTATTTTATCTCGTAAAAGCTTTCTGTTTTTAACCTCTGCACTTATAAAACTGTCTGCAAATTTACGCCAAACTCTTGACCGCTTTTGTTTTTCACTATTACTTTGATTCTAGAATTTCACAATGATGATATGGTGTTCAAGGTAGTACTGCCATAGTATGTGTAACAAAATTATCATAGTAAAATAAAGTAGTAAAGTAATTTGGCTACTATTACTCTCGCAAGTATGCTGGAAATATGCTGAAAACTATACCTATTACTTATAGTAATTGTTCATTTGTGGAAGAAGAAAGCAAAGTTAAAGGATAAATCCGGCATCTTCGAAAGCACTACTGGCGTTCGCCATTTTGCTGTAAAAATCTACATCTAAAGGCTGCAGAACATGTGATGTGTGGGCGGGTAATGCTAAATCACTTAAAGTCAATGTTACATGTGAATTGTGGCCGACAAAAATCAAATGTTTCGGCTCTTCTACATTACTAGTTGACTCTATAAAAAAGTGTTCGAATCAATCTATAAATTGGACAGCCTCCATCCATCCTGATGAAAAACAATTATATCGTGCATTTACAGATTCTCTTTGACACCATGTGGAACAAAGATGCAGACCTTTAAAATTTACAATCTTAGGGAGGTAGTCCTCGATGGCTTTGTTGCAACATATTAACACAGTGTAGGTACTTTTTGTAACACTCACCACCACACACCACCGCGTGTGGATTGCGCGACCCTTTAGGACGTAAAATTTTTTGTGTGCCAAAGTCGATTTAAAAACCCGTCTCGTCGCAGTTATAAAAATGTTGACGCTTATTTCGCATCATAATTCGTTCCAAATGTTGTTTAATTATATATAAAAATCTTCTAGCATTTCAGGGGAAAAACTTCTACTCTGTTCTTAGAAATGCTTTGCATTGAAACCTGAAACTCAATTCTTTTCAGGTAATCCATTTTTAAATGGACTTTTACTGCACATTTATATTAAATATTGTTGTACATATAATTGTAACTGTGGTAGGTCAGGACCAAATCCTCAGTCGGCCAGTTTTACAAAAGAATGTGCCAAAAATTTCTCTTTTGTATTACTTTTAGTATTTTTCATTTTTAAAATGATTCAATAACGTTGTTCTATTGGTGCCAAATAGTTGGGCACTTCTTTTCATGCTATATCCATTCATTCTTCTTCATTGTAGGGTTTATACTGACTGTCAGGTTTTCTTACTCGCGAGATGGCAACACAAAAAATTAAATCATTGATGAAAAACTTCAAAAACTGTTAATATTAATTGATAGGGTAAATTTAACACTCTATGAATGTATCTTCATAACCTACTTTTTAATTATTATTTATTAATTTGGATATTAAATCATATCCATAATTAAATCAACGATGATTTAAAAACACCTACTTGCTGAAATATCACACGCAGTTTTCACAAAATGTACCGAAATCTAAAGTTTTAAAATACATTTTTCAAAGGGTTATTATAAATGATGGACCCATTTTTAAACATTCGTATTAAATTACAAATCCACCGTTCAGAGTTGTTGGCAGAGGCGGGACATAAACAGCTTCCTTAATATAACCCCATAAGAAATTGTCCCATGGGGTGAGATTAGGAGATCTCGGTGGGCAGAAGTGTAGAGCCAGGTCTTCGCTTCTCCTGCGACCTATCCTGCGCTTAGGAACAGTTAGGTACTTTACATACAGTTGGTTGAGGTATTCCAAGTTCTCTACTGGCTCTACTGGTAAACTTACTTGGACTGAGAACAAAACTTTCTTCCATATTTCTGACTTCATCCTGAGACACATGCTCGGCCTGTAATAATGGATTTACTAGTTGGTCGTTCAATTTAGTACGAAATATCCGCTGGAATACAATTTGCGCCTAAATTATTACGAACTCAAGCCATGAGTTTGTGAGTAGCCATCTTACTCACAAATGACACTGAAAAAGAAACGGCAGGCTAACGACGCGAGGAAGAAAAATCTGAAAGATCTGCGGAATCGTGTCACTCAGTAACAGCAAATATGCTTTCTCGTGTGTGGAAGGAGTTTGGCTAACTCGTAGATGTTTGTCGTACTATTGCATCAAACGGTGGACACATTGAATATTAATAATATATATAAAAAAACATTAAAATTTCTTCTTCTTATCATGGCCACAAAGATTGTTAATTTTATATTTTAATAAATACGAATTTTTAAAAATGGATCCATTATTTATAACAACCCTGTATAATGCACGAGTGTACTCAATATGGAAGAAATTCGCCATATATTTATATATATTTTAATATACACCATATACGTGAATGTGTCAATGTTACTTGCATGTCAACATCTAGGAGCGTATAACGTCTTGATGTAATTTTCGTACAAATGATAATATTTATGTTATTATCACAACGTAAGCAACCGATGTGAAGTTATCCAAGGTTTTCCAGCCACGGTTTTTCGGCCCAGCGCCTCCAGCATGGCGGGTGCGCCGGGACTTTCGTGGTTCATCCACGGATTTTATTTTCCATTTATATACATTATCATATTAATAGTAATGAAAGATTGCTTTCAATAACTGTAGCATTATAATTATTACAATTTGTAAGTCATCCACGATATCCAACAGAAAATCAGTGAAATTTCAAAGTTCAAAACGACCGACTTTGGCGCCTTTAATTTTCGATTTCTTTGTCTTAGATTGCTACTAAATGTCTTAAGAACCATATCAAACCATAACAGAGTTTGTTTTTTTAACTATTTTTATTTTTTTATTATCCACGGTTTTCAAGAGAAAATCGCTCAAATTTCAAAGTTCAAAACGACCTATGTTAAATGAATTTTGCTTTCATCTTAATAAATACTTATATACTTGTTTTTTGTCATTACAAGAAATATAATTTTTCCAAATGATTTTTTTTTAAATATGACACGCCTAAAACAATTTTGAATTAAAGATGAATTAATAATTTCACATATCATGCGATTTCTAAGATACTCTAAGTATTAATTGAAAAGATGGCCTCGAAAACAAACAAATTTTAAGGCTTCTAATAACAATCTAAGATAGATAAAACGAAAATTAAAGTCGCCAAAGTCGGTCGTTTTAACTTTAAAATTTCACCGATTTTCTGTTAGAAACACTTGGATAAGAAAAAAATTAAAAATAGTTAAAATAAAAAAATAACTTTTTTATTGTTTGATATGGTTCTTAAGACATCTAGTAACAATCTAAGACAAAGAAATCGGAAATTAAAGGCGCCAAAGTCGGTCGTTTTGAACTTTAAAATTTCATCGATTTTCTGTTGGAAACCGTGGATGACTTACAAATTGTAATAATTATATTGCTACAGTTATTCAAAGCAATCTTTCAGGTTATTATTAATATACTAATATATATAAGTGAAATAAATCCGTGGATGAACCACGAAAGTCCCGGCGGATCTGCCATGGTGGAGGCGCCGGGCCGAAAAACCCTGGCTGGAAAACTGTGGATAACTTCACATCGGTATGTAAGCAGGAATGTTTACTCTACAAAAGTTTTATTTACACTTTTTCTCTAAAATCTATTCTACATTGCGTTCACAATGAAAGGAACAAATTCGTTTAAATTGCTAATGATTATTTACGAGAAAAACGCTCGGATTGGTCGATTAGTATTTTTAATTTCGCTATTTGTTAACTACAAATTTTTAAATTACATTTTTCTTTGGAAAATTCTACGAATTTTTTGTTGTATATATTATTGTATTAACGAAACACGTATATATTTTTAAGTAAATTGTATTCAGGTAACAATTTTTGGGAAAACGCTCGGAGACGTCGATTAGTATTTTTAACTCTGCATCTTTTGAACTATAAATTCTATGTACAGGATATCCTACAAATAATTACCGGTAGAAAGTTATATTTTTTAAACGGAACACCCTGTACATTATTATTTACAATATTTACATATTACATATTTAGATTCCTTCGAAAATTCTAAATAGTTTTCGTGTATATGTCCTATTCCTATCTTCAACTGTATGAAATAATGGCATTATTACATTATGCCGCTGTAAGGTGATGCAATTAAGTTTAAATGACAATTTAAAGTAATATATCACTCAAAAAATGACAATGTAAGAATAATATCCATTTAACAAATGTCAAATGGCTGGCTTCGTATCATTAAACAATTGACAATAATTCGTAAGCAGTTGAAGTATACATATCTTCAGTGTAAATATATATACCGAGTATACGAAACGTAGGATAGTGGCCAAAGTACACCACTTTTTAGAATTTTGATTTCAGGGCTGTATAGCGGTCCATAAGGACTACTTTCTAAAATTATTTTCTTATTATACAGGGTCCCATATACCATAAAAATATCAAAGTTGTGTAAATGGAACACCCTATATATTATTATATTTTTAGATTCTATGTTCAAAATAATTATCGTTTTTATTAAGGTTGTTAGTACCTAAACCTGACGGTTTTTGAAATAATTACAATATTCTTAAAATCTAACCTAATTTTCAAATTTTAATTATTTAAGAAGTATTTAGGTTATGTACGGGAAATTTCCAATGAAGTTAAGCAATGGATCATATTTTATTTTCCAATTATTAAAATATTAAAATAATATAATAAAATACAGGGTGGCCCAAAAACTTAAAATAATTGAACAAAGAATTTAAGTGGCCAAAACTTGATTTTTTCAAATGTAATGCCATATTTTTAAATTGTCATTAAATGCACGTTTCAAGCATCTATAAAAAGTTCTTACACATTTAGTTTTTGCGAAAAAGACACGAAAACGTTTTTTTTTTTTTTTTTCGTAATTTGAGATTCATTTTTGATTAATATTTTAATAATTTTTGTTGGCTATGCGATTTAAAAATATCAAATGTTTTAGTTGATCCGTCACTTCAGCTTACAAATTCACTGCATGCTTTTGTGAAAATATAAATCGAATAAAATGTGGACCCTCTATTTTGATTATTAATTACCATTTCTATCAGAATAATGTCAGAAGTTCTGTATATTCACAATTCTATTCTTATCAAGTGACAGATTTCCCAATAAATGAGTTTTTATAACTCACATCCCTTTTTTATAAATCGGTGTAATAGACTCTTTAAAATAGCCGATTTAAAATTACTTTTTAGCAAAAAGTATATGTATTATTTCTGTTGGTTAATAAGATCTTTCGATAACATTGTCCAAACATTACAAATATATCAATGTATTTATATTTTGAATAAATATTTTGAAATAGTACTACACTACCTACATTCAAATAAGAATGATACAAACTCTCACAAAAATTCAAAATAATACCATGATGGCAAAAAACAAGTTTGAAAATTGAAGTGACAGTTTAGATAAATTATTTGACATTTCGTAATTCTACAGCCAGCTAGAAATATAAAAATACACTGACAGAAAACCCCAAATTTAATAGAATGTTAAAAAATATAGCATTCCATTAAAAAAAACAAGTTTGACCAATTTAAAGTTCTTATTTAGTAAGTTTTATTTTTTGGGCCACTCTATACAAATTTTAAGGTTTTTGTAATATGATCTGTTGCTAAATATACCTGAATTTCGTTTACATAACCTAAATACTTCTCAAATGGTTGATATTTGAAAATTAAGTTAGATTTTAACAAAACTCCAATTATTTCAAAAACCGTTAGTTTCAGGTACTAACAACCTTAATAAAAACTATAGTTATTTTGAACGTAGAATCTAAAAATATCATAATATATGGGGTATTCCATTTAAAAAATACAACTTAGATATTTTTATGGTATTTGGGACACCTTGTATACCATGAAAATAATTTTACAAAGTAGCCCTTGTAGGCTATTTTGTTTCGAGGGGTGTGTAGAGGGCCCTCGAAACAAAATTTTAAAAAGTGTTGTACTTTAATCACAATCCTCCGTTTCGTATAGCGTGAATAACCCGGTATATAGTCTCTAGAATCCCTGAGAAAAAATTAAATCTAATAATATATAGGGTGTTCTATTCGAAAAAATAAAACTTTATATCAGCATTTGTTTAAGGGTATCCGTAAAACTTTTAGCGCAATTGAAAATACCAATCTACCTGTCGGAGGGTTTTCTCAAAAATTATAAAAAGCAATTTAAATGAATTTGTTCCTGTTATTGTGAACAAATTGTACTGGAAATAAGTATGTGCTCTTTTGCATGCACATAAATAAGAGATTTTAGATTTTCATACTACTTCTAAGACTAGATGATTATCAATATCACGCTATGTAGATATTTGAGATAAGTAAGTGATATTCATCATCCGAGTAGTGACATTAATTAATTTTTAACAAATTCCCGAAAGTAAATAAATGAATAACATTTACAATTCAATTGTTCTTCATCTGTTATAAATGTAGTTACTTAGCTCGCTTATACTTTATTAAATTTTAATATTTTTTGCAAAATCGAGTATGTTTCAATTCAGAGCATTTTAGTATTTTACAGATGGCATTAACGCGTTTAAATATTAAAAAGATGACCCAAGCCATGGGAATGAGAATATGAGCTAAATTGTGAACAAAAGAGTTCGAATGCGTTTTAATAATATTTCATCTATTCAACATAGGCATGTCGGAGGCCAAAATCGTAGTACAACAGTCAGAGAGGATTGATTTATTACGGTTCATTGTCGATGGAATCGATTTTCAAAAATTAATTTGAGTGCTTGCAGTAAATTTAATGTCCAGATCTGCTAAAAATGTCTATTGTTGACCTGAGCCCAAAAAAGAAGGATAGAACGGCATCAGTTCCTTAGAATATTGAAGATTAGTGTCGCTATTTATTCAATGATGAAACCACAGTGCGTTTACATAAATTAGATGGAATAGTGAAACTTTGGAGACACAGAGGAGAGTACTGTATTGAACACCAGATGAGTTAGCCTATTGCTTGCCATTTGGGGAGGTATTTCCGTGACTCAATCTGAATTGATAATATTTGAAAATGCTACAATGAATAGTATCAAGTATCTTAATGAGAAATAAGAAGCTGTAATCACCCATGAATTGTTTGTGGATAACGAGCAACGTCATAGAACAAGGTATATCAATGCATTTAGGTAAGATGTGATGAGCGTATAGGCCTGTGTATTCATCACATATTAATCTCATAGCTAAAAAGTTGATAAAATCACTATACAATCACCAGCAGCTTCGAACTGCCGTTTTGGAAGTATGGCCAAATATTTCTAAGAATTACATTTGGGATTTGATTTCCAGCATGCCTAGCAGTTGCCAAGAGATCATAAGGGTCAGAGGAAAGTCCCACAAATTATTAATCTTTAAGTGTTTGATTATCAATTCTTCCTAATGCAAAGTTTTCTGTAATTCTTAATTGAAGATTTTGCTATTTCTCGATTAAAACATTTAAAATTCATTATTTAAGTTTCAATATTCTAAACCATCGTCCTAAATATGTTTTCCACCACCATATTCCATCAACTAAATAAGAATTTGGGAAATAAAAAGTAGTAAATTGTCATATATGTATCTTCTTTTAAGGGTACTAGTTCAAATTTTAAGCAGTGTATTTTTCGTTTTCCACTAAAATAAAAATATTCTAGTTCCAAAACATAATTACGGAAACTTTCTAGTTTATAGATAACATTAAAAAAAAACACTCTATTTTTCATTCCTGGAATAATGGAAACGATAAAAATGCATTGGAGCACTTGTGATATATTGAAATAATTCGATGGACTTATAATAACCGTTACTTTTATTATTACGCATTATTAATTAATTATGAATAATTAATAAGGGTTTCGTATAATTTCGGGTTATTAAATTGGTGCCAATTAAAATGTATTGGTATATAAGCACGGTTTTTGATACCATAAATCAGTTCACTTCCGAAAACCAACAGAACTACATACAGCACAATGATCGCCAAGGTAAATTAATTATTAAAATTAAATGTATTTATATTATTACGGTATATGTAGTAAAACAAATATTGAACTGTGGGATACTCATCCAAAACTTTTAAGTTAACTAAAACGAATTAAATTATTCAATTTAATTTTTTTTATTTTTGTTTTATTTATAGATTTAATAATGGGTTCATATCGTTATTACAATGCGATCTACAAATGTTACAACATTAAAAATATTAAACTTTTTTTAGGTACTATTGTTATCGATCAAGAATTTTAATGTTTGATTTATTGAATCTTATTGTCAATGTTTTAACAAGTGCCTTGAAGATTAATTTCTTTGATATTTTCAGATTGTCGCCCTCAGCACCATTGTGGCGATTGCATTTGCTGCGTATATTCCATCCCATCATTACGACAACCACGTCGAACATATCTACAACAACCATAAACATCACAACAATGATCATCATGAACACCACTATGGACATCATGAAAAGTATGACGACGGACAGTATCACGAAAACCACGAGAACCAACATGAAAAATACGATGATGGACAATATCATGAACACTATGATGAACACCAGAATGATGGACAATACCACAACCAACACAATGATGGACAATATCATGAAGACAATCACGATGATGGAGAATATCATGAATATCATAACCACAACGAAGAAAAGCATCATTATGGAAACAACCATCATAACACTTATGAACATCACGATGAACACCACGTAGATTATCATGTAAATATTCTCAACTAAAAAATACGCATTGTTTTAAATAACAATATTTGCAGGCTAAACCAAAATACTCTTTCAAATACGGCGTTGAAGACCCACACACCGGTGACAACAAGTCCCAGCACGAGGAGCGCGATGGGGATGTCGTAAAAGGTGAATACTCTGTTGTCCAGCCCGATGGTATCATCCGCACTGTTCATTACACCGCTGACAAACATAATGGTTTTAATGCTGTCGTCACCACCAGTGGACATGCTTACCATCCGGAAGTTGTAGCTCATGACCATCACCAACAACACTGACATCATTAATTAATGCAAAATAAATATTATTTGATATATCACGGTGTTTTATTAGAAATCTTTTTTGCTACATTTAACTTTAACGAAGAACTGAAAATTATAATAAAAATCATAGCAAAAACAATAAGCAAAGTACTTTTACTTAAACACTAATAATGAAAAATAAAAATAGTAGAAATAAAAAAAAAACCTGTTACAGTATTTATGCATTGTAACGTTCCGTTTTTCATTTTTCGTTATGATATTTATTTAAATGCCCAATTAATTGTTACGGCTCTGAGTTTTGCAAAATTATTAATGTCGGGGTTTCGATAAATCGAGAACGCTCCGCGACGGTTAGGCTGAGCGGGTTTGTTTGGGAGGGGAGTGCATGTTGGGTGCGCGGCGAGGACGGATGTGTGTGCGAGGTAAGCCGACTTAATTTACAGATTGAATAAACCCAATTAAGTGCTTTCAAATTAACTGAATATACTATTTGACATATATCTTACTGCCTTCAATTTTCTCGTTGAATATTATTAAGCGTGGCTTGAAGCGCACACAACGTCCACCGGCGAAATTGTAGTGTTTTGAGATGCGACGTTGCATGTTTTTGTTAAGAGTTGTGTCTTTGTGATAACCCGTTTCCTTTACCCTATTTTTTTTGTTTTAATTGCGCTGTGCGTAAGTTCCGCGTTCTGTTACGCTAAGTAGCCACGTAGGGCCTTCATTATATATACAAGTTACTGCCAGTATTTTCACCGTAGCTTCTCCAGCCGACCAGGGCCCCGTTCCAAAATAAGAGGATTTATAGAAGGGAAGATAATCCAGCAAACAGGGAAATTTGAGCGAGGGAGGTGTTCTACCGAAATTCGTCTGAGAAAGTTCATGCAGCTATTACCACCCTTATCTGCTTCCAGACAGGCAACACCCCGCATGCGCTTGAACTGCTTTAAACCCGCTTGCTAAACAAGGAAACTCCCTTCAAAAATCGGTGAGAAGATTCCATTTTGTATTTCTTTTGCAAACGGGCCAATTCAAATCTGAAACCAACGAGACGAGGGCAGTCTTCGAATCATTCATTATTTTTTTTAATTGTGGCTACTCATTATTGTAATTAATCATTTAGCTTCCCTTTCATTTACTATAATGTATATTATTACATAGTTTTTTATTAAATTGTTATTGTTGAATTGTGACTTAGCTATTTACTAACCAATCTCCTTGAATTGGCAGTGTCTACCCCTTTTCTGTCACATTTGTGGCTGGCGCCCAATTGATGGTGAAGTAAATAATAAAGAACTACGACCCAGCGCCGCAATAACTAAAGCTAGCCGCAAGCACTTGTGAAGGCGAACGTCACAGCATGTCTAAAAGGTTATTAAATTAATATTACAATATCCATTATTACCTCACAAAATAGTACTAATAATATATTAATATCAAATATTAAGGATAAGTTTATAAAATTTAGTGCGGAAATCGTTAATAAGTGTATATTATTTTGCGATCATGAAATCTTTCAGCTCGATCTCCATTGAATGATTCCAAATATTAATACAAAGAGAATACTAACTGGCGATTAGCAATATTATGTAATTATGAATATTTTATGAATGACTGGATCTTTTGCCAAAAATATTAAAATAATTAATTTAATAAATTGCATAAATAATTAATTATTTTCTCTTTAGCTATTGCGAATTTATGACTTACATTATGTAAGTACTTTAAAAAGGACAAACATCCATAAAAATAATTACTTCTCAAGCAAATACCCCGCCAGATATTGAACTACCTAATGAACATTTGTTGTTCTACAACAAATAATCTTTGCATTAAATATTTTCAAATAAAAAATTGTGTATTATATAATTATTTATCATGCTCACATATTCAACAACATCTATTTCTTATTTTCTATTCAAACATAAATTTTCAGCTTGTAAGAATATGATTTTTCGAGCAATAATCTTACCATTATCCAGAGAGAATAGAGAAAAGGAATTTGATTTATTGAAATAGCTATTTCAATAAATTACAAAATAGATGTAATCAAATGAATTAGTTAAAAGGCAAATTAGAAATTGGAAAATAACAGCAAGTATCACCGTATCAAAGAAAGAAGTTACTATACAGCAATTTGTATGAGAGTTGGTAAATTATTGAATAAATTCGGCATTTCTGCCTTTAATGTCAGTAAAATTTTATAAAGTTTACTTGGCAAGGCTTTTACAAAACAAATCTCCTAGATCAATCCGGGATTTAATTAATAAATTTCAATAATGCTATAATATACGTAGGACAAACTCAAAGCAATATATTTAATCGTTTTAAAGAACACCAATATTATTTAAAAATTCAAAACCCGAACAAATCAGCAGTCGCATACTACTCATTAGAAACTGAACGCAAGTTTTTGGTCGAGAGTATTGAACATTTAAAACAGTCAAGTCATAGTAGATTAAATATGTTATGACTTGACTGTTTTAAATTAATTATTTTCAAATTCATTTTATGTAATTTCCTGTATTGAAAAGAAATTCCATGTCTCATCAAAAAATATTTTTTTTTTTGTAACAGGACACAATTGTTTACGATGTTTAATTTATTTTAGCAAAAGATCCAGTCATTCGTATTATTAAAGATTTATTTTCATAATATACTCATAATTACATATAATTACTAATATTACCAACTGTAAATATATTTTTACCAAATTTTATATAATTTTCTGATAATTAAGGGCTCGTCGATTCATATTCTCTTTTGTATTATTTGGAAACATTCAATAAAAATCTAGTTGAAAGATTTCATGGTCGCAAAATAATATATACTTATTCACAATTTCCGAACTAAATTTTATAAACCTATCCTCACCATAGTGATCTCGCTTATTATAAGAGATAGAGAGCATATTCATGGCACTTTTGCAGATTTTCATACTGATTAATAACCCCTGAGAAACCTGGTCTAAGTTTTTTTCGTTTTCAAGATAAATTAAAAAAAACTATAAAATCTATTTTCTTTATTATTTATATCTTCGTTATTTGCAACAATGTTACAATGCAGTGAAGATATTTTTATAGCACTTATTTATCATATCTCTGATTACGTACTCTTTTTTTATTCAATTGCATGTTTCGTTTCATTTGGGCCACTATCAACTTTACTATTTCTTAATTTCATATTTGGCCAAATATTTATTTCCACGGAATATTCGGGTCAATCGCCAAAAATCTTTGGTACGTTTATGAATTCTAAACAAACACTCCTGCTGTAATAAATTTAATAATTTAAATATTTAATAAATAGCAATATTTAAAATTAAATAGTGTGAACCAATGACATAATGATTCTTATAGTTGCCATAATTAAGTGCTTCTCTAGTGATAATAGAGAAAATATGACAAATATGCCACAGATCGGAAAGACTTAAAACAGTCTTTCCGATCTGTGGAATTATATAACTTTTAAAGTCACGCCAAGTCTTAATTTATGAGTACCATCAAAAACAAATGGCTTAGTATTGTTAATTAGACTGTGCTTAGTTCATATCTGATGAGAAAATTTATGATTTCATTTGCAAATAAAACTTATGATTTTTTTAAAACAATCCGTCCGATCCCTGGCTGAGAATTATATATTAAAGTCACGCCAAGTTGTAATTTTTAAGTACCATCAAAAACAAATGGCTTAGTATTGTTAATTAGACTGTGCTTAGTTCATATCTGATGAGAATATTTAAGATTTCCTTTGAAAATTAAACTTATAATTTTTTTAAAACAATTCGTCCGATTCGTGGCTGGGAATATACAGGGTGTCTCAGCGTGCGCGCCGAGTAGCTTTACGGCTAAATGGTTTATTTTTTTCAAAATCGGCTTTCACAGGCGTATGTAGGTCTATTAGGACCACATTTTAAAATTAGTTTCAAATATACAGGGTGTCCCATAAAAGCATGGCGTATCATAGTTATATTTTTTCTAATGGAATGACCTACATTTTATATTTTTTTCAGATTCTAAATCAAAAATAAAGTTAACTTTTATAATATATTCATATGCCTAAACCTAACAATTTTTGAAATATTTAAATATTTTTGAAAAAATTGACGTTTCGAAAAAAAATCATAACTCTCAAATAGATGAAAGAAAACAGATGAAATTTTGTACCAGTATATTAGACTAATGGGTAAATATTTTAGGCTATTTACAGGAATTTAAAATCTTAAGATGTTTTGATAATCTAACGTAACTCCAGAAACACATTCAAGGTCAAATTTCATGCTTATTTTAAATGGCACACCCTATATCTAATAGCCCTATCTTGTAGGAAATTATATTGTCTTTCAAAAAGTATAAAAATATTTTTTACCTAAACCTAATAGTTTTCAAGATATATGCATTTTCGTTAACTTTTGACATAATATTTATTATTCATAACATCGATACAAAGAGCCATCTATTGTTCAATTTAATATTTATTATTATTATTCCATAATGGCAAGAGTTTAGTTATTGTTTATAAATAAAGTCAGTTGACCCAACAAATGATTTTCGAGATATTTCCTGAATTAATACTAATTTTATTAATTGTGAATATACTAATTGCATTATTTATTTACACATGTGTAAATTATTTGATAAAAACTTGTTAGAATTGTAAAACAAATATAACGAAATACATCAAATAAATTGACAAAATAGTATTAAAAGTAATTTATAATAAATTTGCAAAAATACTACCATCGAATACATAATTAAATTTTATTTTAAATGATATTTTGACATTTCTCAGCATATTAGGTACAATTGATCTAAATGTATTATTAATTTATTAATTCTGCTTTCCATGTATTCTTCCAATTCATTGCTTATTAAACCACCTTTTTTGACGAATATTCAATGGAATTAAACTTGTAATTATGTCTCCTCATTATTAGTTACTGTATTCAAGGTAGTTTTTTTTTTTCAAATACTTCATACTGCTTACAGTTTTGAATGTCTTCTTATTAGGATGTCTTCCATCAGAGAACATTTTGTACACTAACAGACAATTTTAATAACATTACATGATTTTAATAATCATGTTAATTCTTTCATTTAAAGGAACATTATTTTTCAATTGTTAGTAATAATACGAATGTGTCAATTAAATTTGCTTATAAACAAAAGCCTATTAGAATAACTGGCAATAATAATTATTAAATAGATGGCGCTTTATGTTACATTGTCGTATTAAAATAATAATGATAATGACGAAAATTAACAAAAATAGATATATCTTGAAAACTATTAGGTTTAGGTGTAGAATACCTTTATACTTTCTGAAAGACAATACAATTTCCTACAAGATAGGCCTATTAGATATAGAGTGTGCCATTTAAAATAAGCACGAAATTTAACCTTGAATGTGCTTCTGGAGATATGTTGAATTATCAAAACATCTTAAGATTTTAAATTCCTCTTAATAGTCTGAAATATTCACCCATTAGTCAGATATACCGACACAAAATTTCATTTGTTTTCATTCATCCATTTCAAAGTTATGATTTTTTTCGAAACGTCAATTTTTCCAAAAATATTTAAATATTTCAAAAGTTATTAGGTTTAGGCATATGAACATATTATGAAAGTTAACTTTATTTTTGATGTAGAATCTGAAAAAAATATAAAATATGGGTCATTCCATTAGAAAAAATATAACTATGATACGCCATGCTTTTATGGGACACCCTGTATATTTGATACTAATTTTAAAATGTGGTCCTAATAGACCTACATACGCCTGCGAAAGCCGATTTTGAAAAAAATAAACCATTTAGCCGTAAAGCTACTCGGCGCGCACGCTGAGACACCCTGTATATATCAGTTTTACAGTCACGCCAAGTCGTAATTGTTCAGTAACATCAAAAATAAATTGTTCAGTTTTGTTAAGTAGAGTGTGCTTAGTTCATATCCGATGAGAACATTTATAATTTCCTTTGCAAATGAGAGTTATGCATTTTTAAAACAGTCCATCCGATCCATGGCTGGGAATATATATCAGTTTTAAAGTCATGCCAAGTCGTAATTTATGAGTTCCATTAAAAGCAAATTACTTAGTATTGTTAATTAGAGTGTGCTTAGTTCATATCTGATGAAAAAATGTATGAATTCCTTTGCAAATGAAAAATGAATTATTTAAAACAGTCCGTTGGATCCGTGGCTGGGAATGTATATCAATTTTAAAATCACGCCAAGTTTTAATTTAGGAGTACCATCAAAAACAAATTACTCAGCATTAAATTAAAGTTATGAATATTTTAAAACAGTCCGTTTGAGCCGGGAATATACAGTGTGGAAATTAAGTAGCGGATAAATTCGGTAACTCCGTTAATGTGTATGACAGAGAACAAATCTAAAAAACGTATAGCGATTAAAATCACTGCACATGTGAAAAATATTGTTTTAGATTTTTCAAAAAAAAAATTGTAAACGCTGTGACGTCATCAATATTTTTTTCAAATGACAACCTATATTTTTAATTTTTTATTTCGGTAGAGTTTTTTAATAGATTTTCAACCATATAAAATTTTGTATAGATTACATAAGAAAAAAAAAAACAATAAAAGCGGTCTTAAAGTAAAAAAAGTAAAGATGAATAAAATTAACAGACTAATCCTAGTTATCGGGGTTTAAAACAAACAAAACAGTGTGTTCACTTTGACATGTGTCACGTGTTTGTGTACAAGCAAAGTGTTTAGTGCGTTTTTCATTGCCCGTGGATAGTACGAGTATTTAATACGTAGTAAGTATCTTGTTTAACCAAAATGCCATCGCTGACAGAGAAGCAAAGAATTGAAGTTTTAATGATGATTGGGTATGGTGATCGAGTTAGAACCCATCAAGAAGTATGTCGAATTTTCAGAGACAAATATCCTGATCACCAATTAACCCAATCCACAGTCAGTAGAATTGAAAATAAATTTAGAGAACATGGTACTGTTCAGGATCTTCCAAAAACTGGCTGCCCTTTGACAACATTAACCGAAGATATGCAGCATAATATATTACTGGAATATGAAGATAATCCGCATTCAACTAGTCGAAATATCGCGTTAAACTACAATCTGAGCCATATTTCGGTACTGAAACTTCTAAAAAAGCAGAAATTTCATCCTTATAAGGTAAAATTGGTCCATGAGTTATCAGCCACAGACTTTGATCTTAGGCAAAAATTCTGTGAACAAATGATGGAAATATGCAATCGTGATCCAATGTTCTCGCGGCGTATAATATTTTCGGATGAAGCAAGTTTTTCCTTACATGGAACTGTCAACAGGCAGAATTGTCGATATTGGGCTAGACAAAATCCAAACTGGATGCATGAAGCTCATACACAATATCCCCAAAAGCTCAACGTATGGGCAGGAATAATCGGTGACAGGATTTTAGGGCCATTCTTTTTCGACGCTAATTTGACTGGGGAACGATTCCTAGACTTTTTACAGTTTGAATTAGTACCTGCATTAGTGATATTATTTCCGAATGAACACGACCCTGACATACCAAACAATAATATTTGGCTGCAACAGGATGGTGCTCCTCCACACTATGCATTGGATGTGCGACGTTATTTAGACGAAGTGTTCCCAGGAAGATGGATTGGAAGAAGAGGTCCAATTGAATGGCCGGCTAGGTCCCCTGATCTAACGCCATTGGACTTTTTTCTGTGGGGGCACTTAAAAAACATGGTATACAAAAATCGACCTAATCATTTAGAGGACCTTAAAGAAAGAATTCGGCATGAGTGTAGTTTAATAACGCCTCAAATGCTTCAAAACGTGGTGAATGAATTTTATTACCGTCTTGGGTATTGTCAGATGGTGCATGGTCAACAGTTTGAACATTTATGCCCGTTTGCACCGATTTTACTTTAAGGCCTCCTTAGTTAAGGGTTCCTTAAAAGTTAAGGAAAGAATAGTATAGATTGTATTGCACCGTTCATATAAAATCTCCGCTTAGTTAAGGTCTCCTTAGTTGGGGGAAAATCTAGTGGAAAGTCAGTGCCTAACTTCATGTCGTCTATTATTCTCGCTTGCTAACCTTGAAACCATAGATAATTATTACTAATTTTAGAAAATCACAATTATTTGGGATAATTATTACCGTTATAAACATTATAGTAATCAAAAGAAACTTTAAATAATATATTTATTTAAGAATGTATACATTTCACCATTTTTTTATAACATTATCGTTCGCTTTCTCTACTTTATTCGTTATCTATAAATTTATAGGTTAGAATCAGCCGTACGTCAACGCTAAGGAAGCCTTAGTGAAGTTAAGCCGCCAACATCGGCGGCTTAAATTTAAGGAGACCTTAGACATCGTGCGCGCGCGGTGCAAACCAAATGACATATGTAAAGGATTACTTAGCACTAAGGAGTACTTAAACAAGGCGGTGCAAACGGGCATTAATATAATTGTCCAAGCCCTAATATGTTTTGTTTGTTTTAAACCCCGATAACTAGGATTAGTCTGTTAATTTAATTCATCTTTACTTTTTTTACTTTAAGGCCGCTTTTCTTGTATTTTTTCTTATGTAAGCTATACAAAATTTTATATGGTTGAAAATCTATTAAAAAACTCTACCGAAATAAAAAATTAAAAATATAGGTTGTCATTTGAAAAATATATTGATGACGTCACAGCGTTTACAATTTTTTTTTGAAAAATCTAAAACAATATTTCTCACATGCGCAGTGATTTTAATCGCTATACGTCTTTCAGATTTTTTCTCTGTCATACACATTAACGGAGTTACCGAATTTATCCGCTACTTAATTTCCACACTGTATAACAAATTTCTTAGTAATATTAGAGTGTGCTTAGTTCATATCTGATGAGAAAATTTATTAATTCTTTTGCAAATGAAACTTATGATTTTTTAAAACAATCGGTCCGATCCGTGGTTGGGAATTATATAAGTTTTAAAATTACGCCAAGTCGTAATTTATGATTACCACCAAAATCAAATTACTTAATATTGTTAATTAGAATGTTCTAAGTTCATATCCGATGAGAAAATATTTTGTTTTGTTTTACAAATGAAAGTTATGCTTTTTTGTTCATGTTATATACTCTTTTGGATGCATGAACGAACTTTTAATATTTATTTTATGTTTTTTTATCAATAACTGCAAATATAAATTATTCTGGAATCCAATTATAGCAAGCAATATCTCGTGGCTTATGATTAATAATATTAATTTATTATTCATTGAAGTTCGGGTGATGGTAAAGGCGCCAAAATCTGTGGCTGAAAAGTTGTGGCCAACTTCTCGTCGGTTAGTGGTATAGTATATTACATCATTGTATTCTCATGCCATCGAGAAAATGAGTACTTAATCAGAGAGATTGTATAAAACTGCTATAAGAATGACTTCACTGCAAATATTGCTTCAAATAACGAAGATACAAATAAACAAAGAAACTCTCATTTTTCAGTTATTTTATTTTTCCTTGAAAACAAAGAAACGTAGCTCAGTTTTCTCAATATTAATAAACAGGAAATTCTCTAAAGGTGCTAAATTTAAACCTCTATCTCTTATAATAAGCGAGATCCCTATGGCGAGACTCGAATTTGAAAACCCTGTATATCGCGCCAATTGTAAGAATTTAATTTATTTTTGATAATGAACACTTTGTGTCTCGAAAGGTATATCTAACGGTACAAATAAATAAGTGAAGTAAGGAATAACAGTGTTTTTTGTAATTAATCACTTCACAGTTATGTGAAGGATATTGGTTAACTAGGAATTATTTTTTATATTTTATTAGAATGATATTATTTTGTTTCAAAAGTGGAAAGAATTCCTGGTACAATGAAAATAATAAAAAGTAGGTTCGCGTAATTGTGATATATTAAAATGATTCGATGGACTTCGATGTTGCTTTCATTATTACGCATTATTCATTAATGATGAATAATTAATAAATATTTCGTATAGTTTGTGGTTATTAAATCGGTTCCAATTAAGACATATTGCTATATAAATAGTGTTTTTGATACCATACATCAGTTCACTTCCGAAAACCAACAGTTACACGCAGCAGAATGATCGCCAAGGTAAGGTATACGCATCTTTAACTTTATTTATGAAAACGTGGATTTTGAAATGAAAAATTGAATTTTCAATATATAGGCGTATAAAATTTGGGGAATCGTAAATTAATTTGAGAAATGCACATTCAAAGGAGAAACAAATAATACTTATTTAATACTTTTGAAAAATATTTCAAATGGCATGAAACTCATGCTTTCATTTCCACTCCTCGTGAACGAGGGAAAGGGCAATAATATATTAAATCGGAACCGTTAATTTTTTAACTTTTATTCGAAACATTTTTTACGTGACGATTGGCGCTGTAATGTAAAATAAGTTTTGTCTAATTTTCGAAAGAAAAATATAATAACGTGTTCTTTCACTTAATAAACATCATATTGAGATTCACGAAGGCTCATATTTTCAAAATATTTTATTTCCACAAACTTTCTTTAATTGTTGTTATTCTTTTTTTTTTTTTCGTTAATTTATATTTAACATACTAAAAGACATAAATAATGTTAAATTGAATTTAATCTTAAAATTAATAAAAGATAAAAAATATTAAAAGAAATAAGTTATTGTATATTCTAAGCTGTTTTGTTTCTCACGATGACGTTATAATATATATATATACAGTGCATTTTTTTATCCAGGCCTCATAGCGATTTATATAGGAAAATCTTTTCGTCGTGTTAATGGTTTTTCTATGGTATGGGTTTTGATCAAATTAAACACACATTTAAATTAGAGTAATTTGTGCAAAGTTCAGCAGTTTTTAAATTATTTTAAATGCATTTAATGTTTTAAATAGTGATTTAAAATAATGATAATTTTAAATATTTTCTTAATTAATAGGCTTAGTTCTCTGACATCTACTGAAGTTGTCAAAGTATTCTAGTTTATTGTACATCTTTTATTGCAAGAATGTTGATCGCGGTGTAGACCAAGAAAAGATTTAAATAGTGATGGATTACACAAAAGAGCTTATTTTGAAAAGATATTAAAGTTTAGTTAATTATTTCAAATTAGTTTTCAATATTCAATAAACTTTAATTAATTACCTTAAACTAGGCAATACAATAACTTTAAAAAAAACCATAACATTAAAGTAAATGTTCAAACTGTTGCCCATTAGCAGCTAAACAATGACCTAGCCTATCTTTAAAATGTCTTTTCACATTTTGAAGCTGCCGGAGAGTTATTTTAGCAGATTCTTCGAGAATTCTTCCTTTTAATTCTTCTAAATCCTTTGGTCTGCTACAGATATCGTCAAAAACATTGCTTGCCAAATAACCCCAGTAAAAGAAGTCGAGCGGTGTTAAATCGGGACTCCTTGCTGGCCATTTCAGAGGTCCAAATCGCCCAATCCATCCATGCGGAAATTGAGTATTTAAATACTCAGTAATTTGTCGCGTGCTATGTGGAGGAGCACCGTCGTGCTGGAAAATTATTTCACCATTTACTGGCACTTGTTCAATGGCACGAAAAATATTTTCCATCAATAATCTTTGATATTTTTCACTATTTAACGATCCCTCTATAAAAAAATGGACCTATAATACGGTTACCTACCATTCCTGCCCATACGTTGACCTTTTGTGGCCATTGTGTGTATGTGGTTTGGAGGAAATATGGATTTTTTCTAGACCATAATCTTATTTACTCACCCATTTAATATGAAAGTTTTTTCATTAGTAAAAAGAATTCTATTCATTACATTTGGATTTTTATTAATTTTATTAATCCAATGCTCGCAGAATTCCATTCTCGGAAAATAATCACTTTCTAACAGATGGTGGCTATTGTGAATTTTATAACTTTTAAACTTTTCAAACTTCAAAGTTTGGTAGCAACTGCTTCGTGTAACTTGAAATTGGCTGGATAATTTTGCCACACTTATTAATGGATTTTCTTCAATTGCCAAACACACAATTTCCCTCAAGTCTTCTGTCACAACCCGATTTGCACGTTTTCTTCCTCCACTATATTCCGCATTAACACAACCAAATTAACAAAGTTTTTGTAAAATTTTAGAATTGTTTTCTGATTTGGAATTGGCCGTCCTGGATACTCCACGGAGAAATGATCACGCACTTGTCTAGTTGATAGCCCTTTTATGTATTCCATCACCATTTTAACCTTTTCTTGGGTGGTATAAACCGACATTCTTTCAATAAACGGAGTACAATAAATTGGAACACTTTGACAATTACGATTGATGTCAGTGAACTAAGCCTACTATTTAAAAAAATATTCAAAATTATTATCATTTAAAATCAATTTTAAAAACATAAAACGCATTTAAAATAGTTTAAAAACTACTGAATTTTGTACATATTACTCTAAATTAAATGTGTGTTTAATTTGATCAAAATCCATACCATAGAAAAACCATTAACACGACGAAAATATTTTCCTATGTAAATCCCTATGAGGCCTAAATAAAAAAATGCACTGTATATTGAAATCTATATAATTACATACGAGAAATGGTTGTCGTAAAACCTGAGCTAGGATTATAGTATTAAAAAAATATATTATTCTTTCGGATTTTAGAAAGAATTTATTTTTTAATTTCAGTATCATCTAACAAGAATACAAAAAAATCGAATAAAAGTTTCATAGTTGGTGGCCAAGAATCAGAATCAGAATTTTAAAAATTGGGGTTCCCATTTAAAATATCAAACACCTCTTCTCCCACAATGAGTGGAGGTGAAGGTGTAACGGGACGTTCGAACCCGGGGTGACAATGCGTTGAAATTATTTCATTAAATTTTAAAACACATGTCACTGCCGTTCCGAATCCTATCACTTGCGGTTAGCTCAGATAATAATTCCAAAGACTTACCCCGTTTTCTCCTCGCTCCTTAATTTTGTTTTTACTAATTGATAGGTTAATATGTACGAGATAAGTTCTTATAAAAAAAATGTTTCGTTTCAAAAATAACAACGTATATTAAAAAAAAATTTACAAATAAATAAAAAAAAGTTAACAAATATACGACAAAAGAAATAAATAAAAAAAAAAGTTAATAAATGAATTTACAAAAACAATAACTTATTCGTATTATATAGAATAGCCCAATGATTATCTCTGACAAACATTTTCTTTTAAGTAAGCAACAAATATATCTCGTAAAACCTTTACCTTGAATTAAACTATTAACCACCAAAAATAAACTGACTGGCACTTTGACTTTCATTTAACACACACTGGTACTGTTTTAACAGTTAAACACCAACTGCCTAATTCGGGTTCGTCTTTTCCTTTTATCCAGTGTTTCCGCAGGGAGTAAGTTTGGGGGTTGCAGAGCCCGCACCTCATTGGCTAAGGCGATGGTGCGGGTGCTTACTCTTACCACTGATTGGTCACCCCCAAAGCTTGGATGATCACTCTCAACCGTTATTGGTCGGACCCTTGCTCGACGCTAATTGGTCGGGCGTCATTTGGGCAATATCAGTTTTGAGAGTGATATCTCCGAAATTCATTGAAATGATAAACAGCAGATTAAAAAAAAAAAAATGCCAGTTAAAGAAAATATAGAATATTACAATTTCTTGTTGGTGGTTAATAGACTATGTCTTATTACAGCGTAAAAAAAAAATGTTTGTCAAGAGAGAGAATTAATAAGATCTAAGAGCGAAACAATATTTTTGATTAATAATATTATTTAAGGAAAAGTGACATTTAAAAATTGGAAAAAAAATATATATATACACACAAGTAAACATGATTCGACTCTAGATTGAATTCACTGGTACTATATCAACTTGATCCAGTTTTAAAGAATTTAATTTAGTTTTAATTGTATTATTATTATTTTTTTTTTTTTTTTCTTTTTGCAAAGCTGTACAAACCTAAGAAATATTTTTATGGTACCTTAATTACGGTCAGCGTATTTTCGGGACCCAACAATCACCGGGCGGTCTCGAAACGTAATCTGCCCTTTGTTCGGCTCTGAGTCGGTATCCTTTTGTTTTCGGCACGTTTCGGATTTTCATAATCCCGTTCAGGCGGATTTGGAAATTACGAAGACATTCGGAATTTCTGAGTTCTATTTACTTATCCCGAAAATACGCCGTCGGTTTATTGTTTTATTACCCTAGGATTAAACAATACAAAGGAAACATTTCTTCGCGAACTTAATGGATTTTCAAATTAAGAAAATGTTTAATTTTTGAGAAGATGAAATGAAATACAATGAGGTCCGATGTTAAATTGAATCGCGAATTAAAATTAAACGTGTTACGACGTGTCAAAGTGACACGCCGGTAACAAAGGCATGCGTTTCATGTCAATAGATAGATTGTAGCGTTCGGAGGCGGCGGTACCAAATTATGATGCACATTAACTTAATGTGCGCCAAAGTTATTATGCAACACTTTGTTGTTAATTGTGCAACTACATAAAGCATTATGTAGTCTACCGAGTTATAATGTATTCATAGCACTTTTGCTGAGCAATACAAATCGATCTTGAATACCCTCAATGAAATTATAATCTAAGGCAGTTTATTAAATATAAATAATGATTACAATCTGTGTCCCTTTACATATCATTTTATATATCATTTTAAATAATTTAAAGATGTATTGCAATGATAATAATATATGGAAGTTGACTTTATCAAAATTGGATTTGATTTATGATAGTTTAAATTTCAATATTGTTTTGGAAATGAGCATGAATTTAAATATTACTACGACGATTATATTGATAAATTGAAACTGAAATTATAAAAAAACACATAGCTAACAGTATGAAAGTCTTTCGTTAGTGGCTGATTGGAGAAAATCCTATGCCAACAAAACAAAAAGGTTGAAAAAATTCTCGTTCTATAGGTCTAAAATCTGACGATATTGTATATGTACTCAATGAACAGACAAAAGTTGGAGATAGCAGAAAAGTAAAACCTAATTATGTTGGTCCATATGAAGTTGTAGAAATTAAATCAAATGTAAACGAAGTTATTAAAATAAAGAACAATGAAAAGATTATTCATTTCGATAAATTAAAATTGGCTTTTATTGCAGAATGATTTACTCATGTGAAGCAACAGAGGTTTTTTTTTCATATCAATAGGACGACTTTTTGGATTCTATTTAAATTAAAATTATTTAAGTGTTTTTCGTTTGCATTAAGCAAGAAAATGTTTTGAAGTGTTGCGTATCTACGCAGCTGAAGAAAATCAACTGCTATTCCTTGTACCATATTTTAATGAGCTAGCATTGGCTGAGAACAAATATTATTTCAACATTTTCTTGTTGACGTTTCGAAAAAAAAAAAATCTTAACTTTCAAATTTGTGAATTAAAACAAATGAAATTTTTGTATCAGTGTATTAGACTAATGGATGAATATTTTAGGCTATTTATATGAATTTAAAATCTAAAGATGTTTCGATAATTCAACGTATCTCCAGAAACATATTCAAGGTCGAATTTCGTGCATATTTTAAATGGCATACCCTAATCTAATAGACCCATCATGCTATAATTTTTTTTTCTTTTTAAGGAAGGAAGTGTATATTTGTCTCAATTTCTTTATTTTTTTTCAGGTTTAGAATGTATTGTGTTTTTTTCCTTTTCTGAAATCTGTTTTATCAACAAATATATTTAAAAAATGGATCACATTACATATGCTCCACTTTTTTGCTTTTCAAAAGGTTACGATTTATTTTCGAATTTACATTTCTGTTCATGATATTAAAAATAAATTAATTTATATTTACATTTTTTTTAAACTTTTGCTTATTTACACGATTGTAATTACAGCATATTCATGTGAAAAGTTAAATCTTAATAGAAAACCGATTTCAAAATACCTCACTTGAAACAAAAAAAAATGTTACAAAAAAGGCAAAAAATATCTCTATATATTCATATGTTTTAAAGTATGTAGAATATTTTATATAACATAAATGGATTCTCAAAATTTTTAATGCGCTGGATACTGCTATTCTGAACATAGCAATTTCGATCAGTTCCGGTTTAAAAATATTAAAAATATTTACAAAAATATTAGTATATTTATATGATATTTTTAAATAAATACTGTGGTACTTAAATGAAATTTTAGTGCTATTATCTGCTTCAATAGCACCCTCAATCAATTGATTTTGGTTCATGATGAAAGAATATCCTAATTGTCATCACAAGTAAGTAAGAAATAAACAAAATCCGTGAGAATATAAACCAGCGATAAGAAGCAATGAGAAAACTGAGGACGAAATATGCACTAACACAACTACTGACAAAATGATGAATTTTAAACGAATCAAAACGATCTGTTCTAACCAAAATGAGCTAATTATTAGTAGTGATGGGCAAGATCGATCAAAAAATATCGACTGCTCGATCTTTGCAGGTGATCGAGCTGCTCGCTCTCCATGAGCAGCTCGATCCTTTTAATAGGCTTGAGCCGCATGATCTTTCTAATCGGCTCCATCTTTTCGGACTACTTTCCAGAGTGAATTGATTACGTTATGCATCTCGGCTCGAGCAATGATCGATCGGTCTAGGTAAGATCGAGTGAAATAGCCTATATTAATTTACTTACTAAATACAATTGTAATTTAACAAACCGAGATAGAGTAATATGTAGAAAATGACAAAATCAGTATGTTATTCTAACAATTATTGTAATAAAAGCGGTCTTCTTAATTCTTTGTTAATTCACTTTTGTTAGTTGAGCGTAATTAATAATTTGTCGTCGTCCACATTTTTTGCGGCCTTGCCGATTTCTTTGTGTTTTTAAGACGTGTTATTTACTTTTTGGAAAGTGCTTTATACGGATAGTTTTTTTACGCAGATAAAGGGGTGGATTAATTTGATTTTAAAAGAATAATTTTACAGCGGTGGTTTTTCGAAGAGGTTACTTTTAAGAAGGGTTGTGATTTTACAGATACGTTTTAATATGAGTAACAGGTAAATTTTATTTTTCGGAGGGTATGTTTTTAATTTTATTGGGATGATTTTTGAGACTGGTTATAATTTTCCAGATATATTTCACAGCGTAGTTTTCCAATAGAGTGATTTTCCATGAGGTATTTTTTTCTGATAAACTCAATCGACTCGATCTGTTTGATCCTCCTGATCACCACCATCGGATCGATCTTTCTGATCAGCTCAATTTCTTCGATCTTTCTGATCAGCTCGAGCGGCTCGATACTTTAACTGATCGATCATTAATTGACCGATAAAAAAAGATCAACTGCTCGATCCTTGCAGGCGATCGAGTCGCTCGATTTCCTGGAGCGGCTCGATCACTTTGATTAGCTCTTCTTTTCGGACTACTTTCCGGAGTGGATTGATCATGTAATACAGCTCGGCTCGAACAATGATCAAGCGGATCGATCGGTTTAGGTAAGATCAATTATTGAATCACACTATTTCTTTAAGTTATTTTGTTTTATGGAATGTGAGAAAGCCTTTATTAATTTGTCAAATACATTTGTATTTTAACAAAACGAAATACAATAATATATAGAAATAACAAATTTAATATGTTATTTCTTTCAACAATTATTGTCGTAATTTACTTTCGTTGAGTGAGTATAATTGATAATTTGTCGACGTCCACATTATTGCGGCTTTGCCGACTTCTTTGTTCTTAAGATGTGTTTATCGTTCAATATTATTATTCAAAATATTTAATTCACGTTTAAAAAAGTCATTTGAAATTATTTCAGAATTTCCAAAATTCGTAGTTGATTTTACTTTTTTAATTTAATTAATATGTTTAATTTATTATGTATTATATTAACAACAGGTGTTTTTTTTCTGGGGTCATTTTTTTGGATTGTGCTTTATACGAATAGTCTTTTGGGTCAAAGAGGGGATAGAATTATTTTATTTTTAAAGAATAATTTTATAGGGGTCGTTTTTCGAAGATGTATTATTCAATAGATATGTTTTAATATGTAAGAGGAAGTTTCTACAGGTGTAATTTTTCGGGAAGTATTTTTTTTTTTTGTTATAAAATCATCCCCGCAGATTTTATATGATTTTAAAAAATGAATTTACAGGCGTGACTTTTAAGAGTGGTTGTAATTTCGCGGATACGTTTCACAGCGTTGTTTTCTAAGTGAGTGATTATCCATGAGGGATTTTTTACGGGTTTTCTGATCAATTCAATCGGGTCGATCTATTTAATACTTCTAATGAGCGCTATCGGATCGATCTTTCTGATCAGCTCGAGCGGCTCGATTCATCAACTGATCGATAATCACTACTAATTATCAAACCAATTCATAGAACTACATTATGATTGGAAATGCATACAAGGTCTTCCCATTGGAAAGATAATTGAGTATCTACACCCTATATCCAGAGAACATTTTGAAAAACACTATTTTTGCTTTCCAAAAACACGCAGATATAATACACCGCGAGTACTTATAAATACATTTTGAGCAAGGCGAAGTAATTGTTGGCCTGCTTCAACTACCCCCTGCGCTGGTTATCCGCAGTGACAGTAGTCGGAAGGTTGTATAATGATTACAATTTTATTGAGGGTATTTAAGTTTAATTTTTATTGCTCAGCAAGTCACCGCTCGGCCCGACGAGCACAGTTCTCAGAGGCGGATGCTAACAAAGATAACAGTGGCGCCTTTGTTATCTTTGTTAGCATCCAAGAATCCAAAAATGGGAGGTAAACGGTAGCTCTAAACAAGTAGGAAGTCAACAATAACCACTAAAATAATGGTACTGAGTATCTCAATAATTTAACAAAATTAATATAGAGAAATTCACTTTAATTCTTCAACATAAATCTCGATCAAAAATTACGCAATAGATAATATTAATATAGAATTTCTTTTCATAACTATACACTCAATTAACAGTCATTAATTAATTCTGAACTAATCAACCAATAACTTCAACAACTAATAAAATATATTTATTCTCAAAATAAGTAATCTCTCTCATATGAACTTATTCACGTCTTAGTATTCTACTTTATAAGCAATAGTAAATATTATTTAATTTTAGGTCATAACTGAAATTGCTTAAAGAATTTCTAAATTCAAACATTCGATTATATTTCCCCGCAAATATAGCTATATCGTCGGTTCATAAGTATACTTTATAAATTTAACTATAAAGAATAACGCATAATAAGGCGAGGCGTTCACGATAACGCTGTGATATTTTTATCATTTATTAATGTGATTGATACTAATTGGAAATATTTCACAAACGTAAATAATTTTTAAACAACACTCCGGAATAATTTTACTCTAATCGCGACAACGAAAGTTAGAAACAAAACTATACATACAAACCAAAAAATCAAGAAATGTCTTAGACATATACGGAATGAATTAATAAGACTTACCCTTAGTACGGGAGTGTTTTCCTTCTACCAAGATTGTGTGCACAGAGATAAAAATCCAACGAAAGTCGATAGCGCATCCTTAAAAATCCAAACGAAACCAATATTACAGTAATTCATCGATAAATAGTTCATTTTCCAAATGAGAATTAACGCCGTAATTAATATTATGAAAGAAATGTGTTCGATTACTTTAATCTCACAGCCTGTACTTAGCCACACACAGGCGTAAAAGGCAAATGCATAGGGCGAACGCTCAGTTAAAAAAGGAAATCAAAAATCTTAACAAAAAAAGGGAAATGAGCACTCCAATTTTCCTGGGCGGAATAACATAACAAATAGACTTTTACGTTAGGCAACTAGATGCATATTTTTTTACATCAAATTTGAACATAATTTTTCATTAATCACCATTATTTATAAGAAAATACTGAAGTCGGTTTTGAAATTTAACATGATTTTATAAAATATTGAACACAAATATCTTTTTTTACTGGATGTGAGTTTCTTTAATTATATTTTGTATACCCGTTTTTCCGTAAAATTTTGAATACGGGCATTTGGGCATTTTTATTTGACACTTAGTTACTTAGTTACCACTGCTCTTTAATAATAATAATAGTCGAAATACTATACAAACACATTACATTACATTACTCATTTTCAAATTTTCAGGGGACAATGTGTATATATTTTTTTACAAGAAAATATGAATATTGCAATCGAACGTAAATATTATTATTTACACCAATTAGTGATACGTACGTAATCCGTAAAATAATCCCCGCAAAATTGGGGGTTAAAAAATAATGCATTTTTTGCCTTTTATGCCATTTTTTGACATGTATGAAATGGATGGTATAGTAAAGATTTTTTTGATATAAGTTTTGAATACTTCGAATTCTCTTAATGTTTTCAGATTGTCGCACTCAGCGCCATTGTGGCGATGGCATACACTGCATTTATTCCATCTCACCATTACGACAACCACATTGAACATATCTACAACCACCATAAAGATCACAACAACGATCACCACGGACATGGCTATGGTCATCATGAAATTTATAACGATGGACAATACCATGAAAACTACGAAAACCATCATAAAAAATATGATGGTGGACAATATCATGAACACCATGATGATCACCATAATGAAGGACAATATCATGAATATCATAACCACAACGAAGAACATCATTACGAAAACAAACACCACAACACTTACAACCACGTAGATTATCATGTAAGTAATTTCAATATAAATTTGTACAATGCTTTAAATCAATTTTTGTTACAGGCTGAACCAAAATATTCCTTCAAATATGGTGTTGAAGACCCACACACCGGTGACAACAAATCTCAACATGAAGAACGCGATGGGGATGTCGTAAAGGGTGAATACTCTGTTGTCCAGCCCGATGGTGTTATCCGCACTGTTCATTACACCGCTGACAAACACAATGGTTTTAATGCAGTAGTCACCATCAGTGGACATGCTTACCATCCGGAAGTTGTAGCTCACAAGCACTAACATAATTAATGCAAAATATAAAATATTTGATAATTTTTTTTTATTTACTATAACCTTAGGGTTCTTTTAAGCAGTTCTTGATCTATTTAATGATTTTTTTTTCATTGAAATAGGACATTATTTAAAAATTTCTGCTTTCACGACTTTTTCAAACACATTAAAATGTCAAAAATGCCAACGCTTTAATATTACGTCTATGCATATTCCCTTTAATCCACATTATTATTAATAATCGATTTAAGAACTCAAATCACTTCTCTAATTATGTTAAGTGGAAATATATTAGACTTGCAAAATCAACGAAACAAAAATTGTACTAATTCTCTGAATGTCGTCTCTACAGCTAAATATTCTAAAGGTATTGGCCACAAAACAAGTTTCTTGTTAATTCGCGAACATCTGAAAAACTTTTGGTTAAATTCCTAAAACGGAAGGAACACTTTAATCTATGCATTTTTTTCAATCTTTTTCACAAATTTATATTGTGTGTTATGTTATCACTTATGAATAAAACTATTATAATATTATATGCATATTATTGCATTATTAATAAATGAATAATTGCATTTCCTTCACATATAAATAGCTGTTCAAGGCTCGAACGCAAGAGATTAGATATGTATTCCTTTGAGTTAACTTATTATTAAAAACAAATTCTTTTAAGTCAAATCATTATTATGTAAATTATAAAATTAAAAGTATTATAAATAAATTTACTTCAGCTAAAATTATCTTCGTGTAACAAATTAATAAAAATAAAATAAAAACGTTTTTAAAAATCCCACCGCTCGGGTGAAAACGTTAATTTATAACGTCCTATTTTTTTTTTTTTTTTTTTTTCGAGATGTATATTTATTATTATATATTTTTATTTCGTCGTTATTTTATTTTGATGAAAATTCCCGATTGCAACTAGGTTAGGCTATGGGGGTGGGCTGTTTTTATAAGACCCTATGTAATTTTTATGTTTTCTTGTTCGTCAGGAATTTCATGCGCAGTAACTACTAACCCGGGATTATTATGATAAATTAAGACTTGAAAACAAAAAAAAACACTTTTCAATTCAAATTTATTATAAAATTCTTAATAATGAAATTAGCCCATAGATTTACAATAACAAAAAATATATAAATAAAGTATAAAATCTGGCATGTTCGTATTTGGCGAAGTCGGCTAGGGGGTAGCATCGGATTGCGATCATCTTCCGCACTCTACGCGGTCATCTTAGTTAACTACGAAGCGATATTACTGAACTTTGGGAATCCTAATAGCCTAAAATAGGTGTACTACCTAGGTTGTTGTAAAACTCTTCATAGTAATTATGTAAGACACAGCTGTACTGATGAAGGATGAAATTTCGAAACACAAGTCTGCAGATAGCCTTATATTACGTAATTTTTGTATAGGTTTTTGCATTATTATTATAATATACAGGGTGAGTTTTTTTCGATGTTCTCTATGGGGATCTCGGAAACTATAAGAGATAGAAAAACGGTTAAATGGGGAAAGAAGTGTAGTTTTATAAGACGAATAAAATGACACTTTCAAAATATTTGAAAAAGTCAAGGGTAACTAGATATTTTGAAAAAAGTAAAATGTGTCAATTTTTTGAAATCAATATATCTCTATTATTATCATAGATAGAAAAAAACTGTAAGGGACAAAGTTGTAGAAAATTTTACACAGATTAATAACAAAAAATAAAAAATTTTTTTTCGCCCATATTTTGGGAGATATAACACAAACTTACCTTTTTTTAAATGGAAACAATAGTTGGCTATGACTTTATTAAAAGGGCTATTTTTTTCCCTTTAATCCGATATAACATATGCCATAGTTATTTTGAAAATAAAATAAGTTACAGTCGTTTTTAATTTTACCATCCACCAAAAAATAGTTAGCCATGAAAAAGACAAAAGTAAAACAATTGCAGTTGTTTATTCTAAACACACATTAATTCATTTCCATATTTGGTTTGTTTCGATAAGTTTGTTTTGTATTTTTTTGGTGTTGTAAGTTTTTTAAAGTGATAATGAATTTTTCCAACGAAGAAAAGCGTGATATGCTTGTTAGTTACATTCAGTGTAATAAAAACGCTGCGGATGCTGCAGAACAATATTATAATCAATATATCAATCGTCGGCAGCCATCTTTACCAACATTCAGAAGAATTTACCACAATTTGGGTGAGTACGGATCCTTTACATAGCCGAAACTTGAAAAAAAAAAAACTAAATTAATGATGTTTCGGAAATAAACGTATTAGCGATTAGCATTGGCGATAATAGATCCATCGACATCGATCAGACAAATTGCAACAGAAGCAAGCAAATCTCAACGGACTCTAGTACGAGTTTTGAAAAAACATAAATATCACCCATATAAGGTATCAATTTCACAAAATTGACATGACGGTGATAGCAATAAAAGAATGGTCTTCTGTATGTGGTACAAAAACATGTGCCAAGAGATAATACGTTCCCTAGAAAAATAATTTGGACAGATGAAACGCAGATTTACTAATTGTGGGATTTTTAACCGGCACAATGAACATGTTTGAAGTCAGGAGAATCCACGAGAAGTTGCACAACGCAGACCACAAATTAAATTTGGATTTAATGTATGGTGCGGTGTGTTCGGATCGAGAATTCACACATTGAATGGAAATGATTACCTTCGTTTTCTTCAAGAAACATTTGAAGATATGCTCGATGATTTAAATTTATCAGTACGGGCAAGATTGAAGTGGTTTCAACATGACGGAGCTCCATCTCATAGCACGTTGGCTGTGCGAAACTATTTAAATGATGCTTTTCCTAATTCATGGGTGGGAAGAAATGGACCAATCTTATGGCCACCTAGATTACCCGACCTATCCGTTTTAGACTTTTTTCCGTGGGGTTGTGTGAAGAACAAAGTGTATCAACAATCATATCAATCCGTGGAGGATCTTAGACTAGCTGTACTTGAAACATTTTATTCTATTGACAGAAGAAAAGTCAAAAAAGCCACAAATTCGATTTTAAAAAGATGTACTTTATGCCATAATAATAATGGTGGACTTTTTGAGCATTTTATGTAATATTTAAATTTTTCTTCTATTATTATTTTGATAATTTCGGAATTATTTTACTTTATGTTGCTATTGACAAATCTAAAGAAAGATAATAAATTAAATATTGATTTCGTTGCTATAAACAACCGCAATTGTTTTACTTTTGTCTTTTTCATGGCTAACTATTTTTTGGTGGATGGTAAAATTAAAAACGACTGTAACTTATTTTATTTTAAAAATAACTATGGCATATGTTATATCGGATTAAAGGGAAAAAAATAGCCCTTTTAATAAAGTCATAGCCAACTATTGTTTCCATTTAAAAAAAAGGTAAGTTTGTGTCATATCTCCCAAAATATGGTCGAAATTTTTTTTTGATTTTTTGTTATTAATCTGTGTAAAATTTTCTACAACTTTGTCCTTTACAGTTTTTTTCTATCTATGATAATAATAGAGATATATTGATTTCAAAAAATTGACACATTTTACTTTTTTCCAAATATCTAGTTACCCTTGACTTTTTCAAATAATTTGAAAGTGTCATTTTATTCGTCTTATAAAACTACACTTCTTTCCCCATTTAACCGTTTTTCTATCTCTTATAGTATCCGAGATCCCCATAGAGAACATCAAAAAAAACTCACCCTGTATATATATCATCTTCAATATGTTTCTAGTGATCATTTGATTTAATTCGATGATTTATTGATTTTCGTAATTTACTGCTGTTGCTTTTGTGGTTTTCAAAATTAATGTAGTAATATTTTGCTTTTTATGAATTTAGTTGTTTTATGCATTTGTTGATTGCATACATCATATTCATATTATTTGATTGTTCGGTTTTTATCCTAGCGTCCGAGTGTCGTTGGCCACTTTTATGGACAATTGTATAATCGTAATCAGCTAGCTTAATAGCCCACCGAGCCAACCGTCCCATCGGGTCACGCATAGATTTTAGCCAACATAATGCGTGGTGATCTGTAACCAATTTCACCTTCCTCCCATATACTAGGTAACGCAGATACTGAAGGGCCAAAACTGCTGCTAATGCCTCTAACTCAGAGATTGTGTAATTTTGTTCGGCTTAAGTTAATGATCGACTGATAAAGCAAAAGGGGTGGAGTTCGCCGTTGTTATCCTGAAGTAATATTGCACCCAGCCCTTGAATCCTTGCATCAACCCGTAATTCAACATCTTTCTTCGGATCGAAATGACCCAACACGGGTCCTGACGTTAACGCCCTTTTTAGTTGTTCAAAACTCTGTTGTTGTGCTGCACCCCATTTGAAGTTATTAAGCTTGATGGATTCGTGCAAGGGTCGTGCAAATATTGAAAATTGTTTTATAAACTTGAGGTAATAGTTGCATAACCCCAGAAAACTCTGCAGTTTTTTTATTTTGATTGGTGCGGGAAACTTATTAATTGAATCTATCTTTTCCTGGTCGGTATGCACTCCCTCGGGTGTTAACTTAAAACTATGAACTTTAATTTCCTGATGGGCAAATCGGCACTTCTTTGGATTTAGCGTCAGTCCCGCCTTTCGCAAACGTTCAAAAGTATGCCGTAAGCGTACTATATGTTCTTCCATGGTATCGCTAAAAACAATAATATAACAACAATAATGTCATCCAGATAAATTACAATTTCTTTCCACTTAAGTCCCGCAAAAATGGCATCTGCCATATTTTGAAACGTGGCAGAAGCATTACATAATCCAAATGGTATTACATTGAACTCGAATAGTCCTTCTTGTATCACAACGGCAATTAAATGCTTATGCTCCTCCTTGACACCCACCTGCCAGTAACCACTCGACAAATCTAGTGACGTAAAGCATTTGTTATTGCTCATAGAATTTAGTATGTCATCAATTAAGGGAAGAGGATAATTGTTCTTAATTGTTACCTCGATTAACTTCCTATAGTCTACACAGAATCGCCATTTGTCGTATTTCTTTCGCACCAGAACAACTGGGGATGCTCACGGCGACCTACTTGATCTGATCACCCCAAGCTGTAACAATTTCTCCACTTGCTCTGCAATAAGACTCCTTTCCTTCGGCGCTGAGCCTCCCTTTAATTGGAACGACTCCATCGGCAATTTTAATCTGATGAAGCCTATCGTTCGATTGCTATCCGTGAAGATATCCTTGTACTCATGCAGCAGTCCGATTAATGCGTTTTTATTCAAGTCCGGTAATGCATTCGGTATTCCGATCAATAGGTCTTCTTGATCCTCGCGACAGAATAAAAACGGTTGCGCTTCCTGTGACTCCATTAAAAAGCCCAAAGTGGTTTTATCCCACAATTGTTTGGGTCGAAAACTAAAATTAAAAACGTTGAAATAACACATTCAATTTTCCTCATAAACACCGAATTCGATCACAATATTTTTCTGCGACGCCGTTTTTGCGTAGGGAATAACAGTTTTACGTGCGACTTAAAAAAATTCTACAATTAACTTTTACCTTCATGTGCGCCCTTGACCCAATTAAATAATCGTCCACTACAATTACCTTATCAATACTATCATATTCTCTCTCGCTCGGATTAACGACTGCAATTTCATTCACCTCATACTCGATGAATACTCGCTGCTCTACTCCTATTTCATTCGAGTCAGCACTCTCGTCGCGTAAAACGTATTCTGTTTGTCTCTCCATCCGTTCATCTATTATTTGTTCTTCCGCCGAATCGCTTCCGCTGACTATTTTAACTTCACAGGTATTCGGATAAAGGGAATGTCACTATCTTATTCTTAAAATTTATGATTACGTCATTATCTTTCAAAAACTCGGTTCCTATAATAACAGGACGCAACTCCTCCAACACCAAGGTGGTACTTTTCTTAGTAAATTTATTTCCAAGACTTATATCTAACTCACAAAGGCCTACTGGGTTAACTATTTGGCTATTAGCAGTTTCCAGTCGATACTCTACCGTGACTTTATTATAAGTCCCAATGAAATCCTTTGACACGAGAATCTTTGTTGATCCGGTATCTAAAATTATCTGTGTTAATTTACCGTTTATCACGCCTGTTAGGTGGACTGGATTTCTTAGTGGCGGCCCGACCCATTGGGGCTTTCCGCACGTAGTGCACGTAGATTTCTTCTTGTCCATTTATTTTATTATTATTATCATTTTTATGTTTGTATGTATTTTGTCTTCGTCGAAATTTGAAACATTTTTTTGTTTTATTAATAAATCAACATTTTTTCTACAAAATGTACTTTATTAGAACATACACGTGTTGGGTTTCTTAATTTTCGCATTCAAAGTTGTAATTAATAACACAATTAACACTATTTTACAGCCAAAATATACATTCAGTATATTTTTTAACGAAAATCGTTAAAATTTTTGTATGGATACATTTTCAAGATATGTTTTTCTTTCTTTTTTCTCTTTTTTTTTTTTTTTTTTGGAGGTAGCTTCATACGTTAGAGACAGAAACGTACGATTAGGTCGCACAAGTTGCTATTTTTTTACATATAGATAGCACTTTTACAAAGGAAATAAGGTATGTATGAAAGAAAATTGATGGATGAATACGGGAATTATGAGCAATTAAATGAAGGGACAAAAGTTTAAATTTTCAAATTCAATTGGGCGCTTGATGCGTTCGATATTTGTTATGTTATTACTTGTATGTGATATTTATTACGTTTTATTAGTGCTAATTGTGCGTCGCGCGAATCAGTTCATTTAATTGCTTTACAAAATAAGCAAACAAAAACGAGAGTTTCGGTAAGTGAACAAACAAGATCATTTCTGCTATGTATGCGATGAATATGTCCTCAAAAAAAGAAACGTAATTTTACTTATTTCATATGAGAGAATTATCTACAATACTTTGCATTAGCACCGGAAACTCTTGATGAAGAATGGACACCAAGTATTAGACGTCTTTCCTGCCATATAAATCTTACGGGATGGGCTTCGGGCTCAACAGAGTGTGTATTCAGTAATATGATATTCATATGAAATATCTTAGACGATTTAGCATTAGGCGACACATGAAATTCGGCGTTCCAATAATTTGGAGAAAACCATTTTGTCATGCAACAGATTGCTATTTTTATCTGAGTAAACAGACTGGTATTGGTACAAATATGAGATGACAATATGCAAATGTTCAATCTGTCACGTTTCCAGTTCCATATTCATATACACTTCCCATTCCCAAGTGTCCATCTGACCTTAACTTGAGCTCTAGTTCATTAGATGAAAAAAAAAAAAAAAAAACACTGCTAGTGAATACAAACCTAGTCAAGAGTCCCGTCTTTTAACCCAGCCTGAACTAAATGATTGGGTGAGAGACTTAGAGCCCTCAAAGAGAACGTAGAAGTATTCGCATCTCGGATGAAACAATACAACTTTTAGGCTCCGAATACGTTATTATAGTACTGCAGAGACCGTGATAAACCTTATTCAAAGTATTTTACACAAAAAGTCAAATATGCCTTTGCATATATATATATATATATATATATTTCTGGCTTGTTCAAGGAGCTATGACAGTCTTACAATACAACGTAGTGAGTGACGGTTATTTATTGACAGCAATAAAGATAGCTTGGAAGTAGTTCTCTTAAATGTTGGAAACAATAAATCATCAATTTCAATCGGACATGCTGTCAACATAAAAGAAACTTACGAGAGAATGATCGAATTGTTGAAATCCATTAAATATGAGGAGCATAACTGGAAAGTGTGTTCCGATTTGAAATTGGTGGGCATGTAACGAGGAATGCAAGGTAGATTCACAAAATTTTGCTGTTTTTTTATGTCTAATTTCAATTATTTTTATTTCAACAGGTGTAAATATGTCGCTCAAAATTCATTTTTTGCATTCCCACTTGTTTTTATTTTTATTATTTTTTTTTTCGGGGAATTTCAGCGACCTAAACGTTTCACCAAGAAATCAAAACTATTGGACAACGTTAGCAAGGATTTTGGGATGAAAGAATGTTGGGAGATTATATTTGGTTCCTCATCAGAGAAACTGACCCAGAGAAAAGTAGAAGACAAAGCAAGGGCCAAAATTATTTCTAATATAATATAATATAATATAATATAATATAATATAATATAATATAATATAATATAATATAATATAATATAATATAATATAATATAATATAATATAATATAATATAATATAATATAATATAATATAATATAATATAATATAATATAATATAATATAATATAATATAATATAATATTGAAATTCAATAATGAAAATGAATGAAATTAATTAAATAAATACAAAAAATAAAAAATACAGAAAAAACGAGTTAATATTAATACCATTACTCAATTGGTCATAACTCCAGTATTTATCCATTTATTTTTTATACAAACCCTATTTCCTTTGGAAAAATGCTATCTAAACATAAAGAATATATAACTTAACAGATGTTTACGTTTTCTATTATTCCATGACGATTTTTAATTTGGCCTTAAAAATAGATGTTTTTCATATATTTTGGCTCATAACACTTACTTTAGTGGACCGTTTGGAAAACAACATTAATAACGTTTGTTGTAGATTATATTACCTTTCATTTGATATGTTGTGGGACCAAATCGCACATTCCTAAATCGAGATATAACCTAAAATGTGTAACTACTTTCTAATAATAAAAGAATAAAAAAATGAAAAACTCACATCTCAAAAACCTATCGATAGAAAAAATTTCTTAATGTGATTTTCGAGTTTAGCGAGCCAAAATATATAAGATGAATTTATGAAGAAAATATCTGTTTATAATATTTAATAGTGATGGGCAAAGTCGATCTTATATTATTTCTAAATTAAATATATTATAATTTTATGAATGTTACTTATTATAAAAATATCAAAAATAACTTCCCATTTATTAATAAACATAAATTTGAAGTTACTTTTTCGTTTTAAATACTTAAAATGACACATTTAGTAATACTCGATTACTAATATTATTCGATTTTGCCCAACACTAATATTTAAGAATGAGTAGAAAATACATCGACATACGTAAAAAGTCATATCAAACAGAGAAAATACGGACCACTTCGCTGCGGCACATCCAAAACGCCCTATTTCAAATAAGACAACAGTGCTTAAAATGTACGAATATTTTCGCACAAAAGGTTGTGTGAATTTTGAGCAATTAAAACGTATGAGAAAATCTGTGATTCTTACAGAAGAGATGAAAACCAATTTGTGCTTGGTGATAGATGAATCAACTTACGGATCAATTTAATCTTTCGAAAAGTAGTTGCATTAGGACGTTAAAAATCGAAAAATATAAATCATATAAAACTAAAAATGAGCACAAATTGTTACCACGAGATTACTTGCTAAGAATGGAATTTTGTGAATTTTGGATGGACAAAACTCATAACGATCCCAAGGTTTTTTTTAAATACTGTTTTCTGATGAGAATACATTTATGTTAAATGAGACTGTAAATATACAAAATAAATGCATTTCCCACGAGAAAATCCATACAAAATTCGAGAGACTCACATACAATGGCCTGAAAACGTTAATGTATGGGTTGGAATTGTCGGAAAAACATCTTTTATTGACGGGAATTTGAATGAAACGAAATACTTGGATCTACTTAAAATGGAAGTTGGCCGTAGTCTAGATGATATTGGACGGAATGAAGAAATTATTTTTCAACATGATGGAGCCACAGCTCATACTATCGCCGTTTTTACCAGGATTTTGGAGCATTTCCCAATAGTTGGAAGGCCGATTTGGACCATTTGATTGGCCTGCGCGAAGTCCGGACTTTACTTTTCTCGATTTTTTTTGTGGGATCAGTTATCGAACAAAGTGTATGACAATGTCCGAGATAATTAGTAATAATTAAGAGGAGTTGGAGTTGCAAAGCACTTGTAGACACTTTTACCATCGGTTGGATTATTGTTTAGCAATGGAAGGGAAGCATTTTGAATAATTTCTTTAATAAATGTTATTTTAATTTTATTGCTTCGATTAATAAAAGAAAACTTTAACTAAAAATATTTACGTTGGTTTTTAGAACTCCGCAGCTAACTTGGTCAATGTTAAAAAGTGGTAAAATTTACAACACATAAATTCCAAACGTTTATCCGTGGTAGAAAAGCGAGTTTTTAGCGAATCTTATAACCTTTAATTGACGAGAAGAATCATGAGATTTTCGCCAAGTTGATCTTTTGGTTTAATTATTTGCGTTATTAATTTCAACTTTGAATGTTAAATGAGAAAAGGGCTGATTCATTAATAAACAAAAAAATAAATTTCGACGACAACTAAAGTTAAATTGTTAAATTGTACCCCATAATTTTTGCAATGTATATCCCTATGGTAACACAAATAAAACTCGATGTATAATCTATGGTTTTTATTTCGTGGTTTTGATGTAATGTGGTTTTTGTCTCTAAACAAATTTATAAATTCGCGAGCTATAGGTGTACGATCTAAAATATTTATGTTTTAATAATATAATTTGAGTTTTTTTTTGTTTATTGTCTTACGGGTTAATTCATGTTTTATTGTACATTTAATATGGGATGGTTCATTTATCAGTTTTATTAAACAACATTAATTTATGTTAGTCACATTAACAAAACTCGTATTTCTTCGCTTTTTTAGGTATGGAATATGTTCATTTTTATCTTGATAAAGTCATGAATAGGAATATATCAATAGAAGTGGAAAATTATCAAATTGTTGGCTAAACTAGCATTTAACTAGACAAATCAAAATAACTCGAAAAATACGCATCGCACGAAAAACGTTACGAAACCAGAAATTAATGTTTCCTAAGGGGACACCATCCTGTTCTAAATTCAGCCCTCTTATTAAACAAAAGATGATAATTCATAATTCATTATAGAGGAATAATACTGACAAGCGTCCCAGGAAAAATCCTGGCAAGAATAATGGAAAAGAGAATTAGAGATAAGATTGAAGAAACAATAGAAGAAACGCAATGTGGCTTCAGAACAAGAAGAAGCACCCTCGACCTAATATTTACAATAAGACAAATCAGCGAAAAACTTATAAATAAGGGAGGAGAGAATCACATACAATAAAATTGCATGGAAAGCAGATCGAACAGGTAGAAAATTACAAGTATTTAGGAACAATAATAGAAAATAACGGGAAGATAGAAATGAAAGAGATAAATGATAGACTGGGAAGAGCGGGAAAAATATGTAATATGATGAAGACAACGTTCTTTGGAAGGAAAGAAATAACTAAAAACATAAAGGCGGAAATAGTAAAAAAGGTTATAAGACCTACAATAATATATAGCAGTGAAACATGGACCATGACGGAAAAACACAAAACGAAAATTAATGCAATAGACATGAGATTCTTAAGGAAAATTGAAAATAAGACCAGACGAGATAGAATAAGGAATGAGACATACAGACAAAACTTACAGATAGGACCTATTAATGATACCATTGTTGAAGGACAGCTGAGATGGTTCGGACATGTGTGCCGCATGAAAGAAGATAGAACAGCAAGAAGAATATATGAAACAAGAGCGAAAGGAAGAAATTACCGGGGAAGACCGAGAAAAACATGGAATGACATAATTAGAGAAGAAGCAGAAAAAAGGACATAGACTGGAAGGACATTAAACAATTAACCAAGGAGAGAAAAATATAGAAACAGACACTAAACAAAAACTCCTTACACCTAACGGTAGAAAGGAAAAAGATTAAAAAATATATATATATTATAAATAGCTAGTGTGTAAAAGAAAACATTTTTAATTAGGAATTCCATTAGAAAGCTTCAAGGTCGATTCGCAACGATGCCTCTTAAGATCGAAATTTAGAATACTCTTGTGGTACGCTATTATATTTATATGTGTCAATGAATTTGAATATCGATTTCACAATTTGCTATTTCGAATTTAATTAATTTATTTAGTGCAGTTTTATTTAAGGTTGCATTAATTATATTGTGTTTGTGTTAAATTAGTAATTCATTTTTTGATAATTAAAGTTGGAAGGAAACAAATACTTTTTAACTAATTCTAATCGTAAAAATATTATCTAGTCATGATGTCTATATTAATTTGGGTCATTTTAAGCACAAACAAATAATTTTTGATTTTTCCGCCTTTAATATGTGTGTTTGCGTAAGTTTAAAATCACTCGGAAAATCAGATTTTTGTTCGAAAGAGAGTTGTGTCTTCAATTAAATAAAGGATACATTTGCTTGATATAAATATTACCAAATTAATAAATTATTATTAAATTGATACAATTGATTTTAAAATTTACTAAAAAAAAAAAATCTTCATAAATGTATTCATACCAAACTCCTCTAATTACAATATAAAAATTAAACTCTGTATACTCCACTCTGTAATACATAATAATACTAAATTATATGTATGATTTTTGTACAAATAACTTTAATGAAGGACTGAAAACACCTATATCAAATAACAACTAATTATTACACTAATTAAAAAGAAAATAATACGAAAAATAATTTTACGCATATAGAAATAAAAAAATGGTGTAAAATATAATCTGTTAAAAAATCGTCGTAGAATATTAAAAATGTTTCAACTTCCTCTTCCGTAAATTCTTCCAGTTCCCTTATCCACACTCTTCTTCCAATCTCCTCTGGCTCCCCACATTTCTCTCTACATATTTTTTCCCATTCCTCCAGTGTCACCTGCACTTGGCTTTTTACTTTTCCCCTTCTAAGAATCTTCCACATTTCTCCCTCATTTTGGCACGATCTTAATTCCTCCGCAATTTTTCCAACAGCCTTTTCTTTCTTTTCTTGGCACATTTTTTTAAACTTTGCTCTTTCTTGTACTACCAACTTTTCAAGCCTTCTTCCACATCTCCATTCCCTTACCATCCTCCTTACATTTCTTTTTGTCTCCCTGCACTCTGCGTCGAACCACGCCTCCCTGCCTTCCCTGCGCACGTTTACTCTTCTTCCACATCCAATAATAGTCTCCTCCATCTCCTCCATAGTCTCCACCTTACTCCATCTAATCCTATCTAATCGTTTTTCCATCAGTTCTAGTTCCTTTGTTCCATCTGCCAATTTCCATGTTTCCAACTCCTCTACACATGTATCTCGTTCACCCGTCTCCACTATTACTGTTATCGGTAAGTGGTCCGATCCGAGCACCTCTTCTACTTTCATACTTTTGACTTGCTCCCTATCTATCCCCTTTACTAGCGCGTAGTCTATAACAGTCGACCCTTGTTGCCCAATATACGTTTTCTTGCAGTACCCACTCTCCCATCCTTCTTCCCTCTCCATTCATCACTTTATCCTCCGAAGATCTTTATATTATCTTCTCTTGTTCATTGAATCCTCCTCCACATAATCCCATTCTGGCGTTGAAATCTTCCCCTACCACACATATCCTTCCTACATCCGCTTTTCTATCCAGCTCCATCCGAACCATTTTGCCATCTTTGCTTACATATACCACTCCTATATCCATTTGAACCGTCCCCAGCTGGCATCTCATCCATACCAACCCATGTCGTGCCCCTACAATAATCCCCCCTTTTGCTCTTCCTTTCTCAGCACATCTTGTTCCCCCTTGCAATCCCACTTAAATCCTGTGGGTAAATTCTCTTTAACCTTTTCCCATTCCTCTTTCCTTATCCACGTCTCCACCAATCCCACTACATCTTTCCCATTCCCCCATTCATCAAAATCCCTCTGCCATCTCCCTCCTTTACACATTGATTTTACGCCCGCTACGTTCCAGAATCCTACTTTGATTTGCTTCTTCCCCCCTTGGTGCTTTTCTTTTGTTTTACTTTGCCATCTTCTTTTGGTTTCTTTTGCCATTTCTTTGCCAGTCCCTCCATTATCACTATTTTCTACATTCATCACCCATCCATTCTCCCCTCCCACATTCCTACTCTTCTCCATACTCCGACTACCTTCTCTTATATTATTTATGCGTCCTTTTCGTTTTTTGTTCCTCCCATTTCTTTTACTAGCTCTCTTCTCTCTTCATCCCACATCCACAAATCCTCCCCTATTCGCATTTTTTTTATAGCCTATCCACACCTGTTTTTCTCTGCTCCTTTCCCCCCTTACCCTCAATTTTATCCTCATTTGTACTTCCCTCTCCTCCCTGGTTAGATCCTCATCCAAATATATATTGCTTCTACTCTTAATCAGCTTCCCTTTTTGCATCATAATATTTCTTTCCTGCTGCCATCCCTTACACTTTATAAGGACGGGTCTAATTCTTCCCGTCTTCTCCACTCCCAACCTAATCGCTTCCTCGTATTCTATCCCCACATCTAGTCTACCACTACGCCAATTTAATTTCGCAAATTGCTTTCCGTTCTCGGGAACCACCATTCGCGAACTTGCATCAGTGGATTCGTTTTAGCGCCTTACTTCCAGCACGACTTAACCTCACAAAGATCACGGCACCCTATTTTTCAGTTTTTCCACTGTTTTATTAGCCTTATTACTCTGTCCACACTTTCCCGGGAACTTAACTTAAAACCTTACAACCTTCTTCAATTTTCTAAATTAACTGTAGCCTACTTCGCTTTCCTGACACTCTTACTTTTCGCTCTCTCTCCGTCCGTTGACACGGGTATCCTAAGTTTTTTTTTTATTTTATTAAAAATGTCTATAAAGGTATAAACTTAATTTTACAATGTTCGATTAACTAGCCGTGCAAAAACCACTATGCAATAATCAATATTATGGAGGGGTTTATAAAATTAATTGCGAGAATTTTGAATCCATAAATAGAAAACAAGTATTTATTCCACTTGGTCACAGTTATTTAAATATATTAAATAAAAATGATTTGAAAATAATTAATAAATTATTTCCACATTTAGCTCTGTGACTATTGACTTACTTACGTAAGTAAGTCAATAGTCTGACTTACGTAAGTAAGTCAATAGTCACAGAGCTAAATGTGGAAATAATTTATTAATTATTTTCAAATCATTTTTATTTAATATATTTTGAATCCATGTTTAAATGTAGTCAAATAGGTTGAAGATTTAAAGCTGGATTAAGGCAATCTAAGCAATGGATATTAAATAATATATGTTCAATGGGACTTGCGCAACATTGCGTTGAAAATAATCATTTCATTACAAGCAAAAATTAAAAAATGTTCTCTTTAGCTAAAGGTACGCGAATCAAACTGTGATTCGTAGTTTATTAAAAAATCACATAAACATGTTTCACTAGAGGTAATTGTAATTTTTGTATATAAATAATAATTATACATATTGTGGTGATGCAAATGATAGAAAACTGTAAAATATATACACTGCATATAGGTATTCTATAATTTAATGTCAATATAAAATATGTTTTTAAAAATAAAACACTATATGATATTGTAACATTTATTTAATGCATTTTCTAAAGTTAGTCATTATTAAAAAAAAATGCATAATTACATGCTGGTTGTAATAAAATATTGTTGTTAAAATTGAGCCATTTTTATTTATTTAAACAAAAAATTAATATCTATGATTGATCGGTGAAAGTTAAATTTGCTATAAAAAGCACCTACACAATTAGTATTAGTGGGCATTAAAAGGTTTAATCCCTTGCATCCCCTGAAAATATTCCGGTTCGAAAATATAATCTACGCTAACTTTCTAGTTTATTAGATAAACTTTGAAAAAATATAGTATTTTGTCTTCCCTGGAATGATAGAAATAATAAAAGGTAGGGTGGAGTAATTATGATTTAAAATCATCCAATAGAATTATAATAACCGTAACTTTCCTTATTATGCATTTTTAGTAATGTATGAATAATTAATAAATATTTCACATAATTTGGGTTATTAATTCGATGCCAATTAAGACGTATTGGTATATAAACACGGTTTTTGATACCATTCATCAGTTCACTTCCAGAAACCAACAGAGCTACACGCAGCACAATGATCGTCAAGGTAAGTTAATTATATGCACTGTAAATTAATTTAAGAGAATATTAATTTTAAAATGAAATTATAAATTTGTTCCGGTATATAAATTATTTTAAGTTACCACAGCAAATAATTTAAATAAAAATGATGAAATTGAAAATTAAATTTTATATTTGGTTATGGATTTTGTAGTTTATTTTACTTTTTAATTCTTTTCCCCTCTACCGTTAGTTGTAATGAGTTAATGTTTAATGTCTGTTTCTATATTTTTCTATCCATGTTTTTCTGTCTTTAGTTAATACTGTAATGTCGCTCCAGTCTATGTCCATTTTTCTGCTTCTTCTCTAATTCTGTCATTCAATGTTTTTCTCGGCCTTCTCCGGTTGTTTCTTTTTGCACTCTTGTTTCATATGTTCTTCTTGTTATTTTATTCACTTTCGTGGGGCACACATGTCCGAATCATCTCAGCTGCCCTTCTAGTATAGTATCATATATAGGTCCTATATGGAAGTTTTGACTGTATGTATCATTCCTTATTTATTTTAAAATATTTATTTTATTACAAAAAATAAATTAAATTTTCAAATACAATACTTTGATTTGAATTAATCTCTGTGGATACTTAAAATTATAAATTATATAAAAAGTATTTGAAAATAATTTAATTTATTCCCTCTTTAGCTTTTGTGATTTACGTTACATAGGTACTTTAAAACAAATGTACATTAAAACTACTACAACTAATTTTTTTTTAGTATATAAATTAATTTAATTTAAAAAAAGATTTATTCACATGGCGCGAGTATCATGTGAATAAATCTTTTTTTTTAATTAAATTAATTTATATACTAAAAAAATAAATTTAACAACATTATAACAATATTAACGTATGCACTTTAGGATATATATTTTTTTCAAAATGCCCTTAAACAATTCACTAAATATTTGATAAATTGTTTGTACATTATTTATTTTAATATTCGTTCAGATTGTCGCATTCAGCGCCATTGTGGCGATTGCATATGCTGCGTACATTCCATCTCACCATTATGACAACCACGTCGAACATATCTACAACCACCATAAACTTCATAACAACGACCATCATGAACATCATTACGGACTTTATGAAAAATATGACGATGGACAATATCACGAAAGTCGCAAGAACAAACATGAAAAATACGATGATGGACAATATCATGAACATCATGATGATCACCATACTGATGACGGACAATATCATGAAGACCATCACGATAATGAAGAATATCATGAACATCATAACCACAACGAAGAAAAACATCATTATGGAAACAACCACCATAACACTTATGAACATCACGATGAACACCACGTAGATTATCATGTAAGTAATCTCAACTTAAAATTATGCAATATTTTAAATTAATTTAATTGCAGGCCGAGCCAAAATATTCCTTCAAATACGGTGTTGAAGACCCACATACCGGTGACAAAAAGTCCCAACACGAGGAGCGCGATGGGGACGTCGTAAAAGGTGAATACTCTGTTGTCCAGCCCGATGGTGTCATCCGCACTGTTCATTACACCGCTGACAAACACAATGGTTTTAATGCTGTCGTCACCACCAGTGGACATGCTTACCATCCGGAAGTTGTAGCTCACCATCACCAACACTGATTTCATTAATGAAATAGTTAATGTAAAATAAATATTTGATATATTATTTTGTGTTAATCAGTATCAATTTCTCATATTTTAATTTTATTTATGTATGTACATAAATTGTTATTGTCAGTTATCTGACCAAATTCTGTTTTAAGTACATCACTAAATGTTTTCTTATTTTTTGTTTGTTGTCTTCTGTCTGCGATATAACTTTTTATTAAAAGTTCCGATTTGGCTCTTATATCAAGTTTTTCGAGTTTCTAAAGTAGAGTGTTTTTACATTTATTTTTCACATCTATAAAAAGATTACTACATAGTTGTCATTACTGAGATTAGAGTGTAAAATGTTAGGACATTCGTAGACGGGCCACAGGCAAAAAAAAAACGAAAAAAAGAACATTGATGTTTACCCCAACACTCAGTGGGAGGTGTCATTTAAGCTGTCATCGCGAAGCAAGCCTGCGAAATTTATGAGTTTCTGAATAGACCGCTACTAGGTACCTGCGTTCGACCCTTTTTCGTTTGCGTTCGTCCCTTGAAATGCATTATTGAATTAAAAGTGCCGATTTTTTTTTAAATTATATGCATTGAAAACACATAAATATTTATTACAAAATCTTAATATTTAAATTTGGATATTTAATATTTAAAAATGGAATTCCCAATTATAAAATTGTAAAATATGTAAGACTTTCTCCAAGTTTATAGTAAATAAACTACTTTTTAACTAGCTACCAAGATGTTGAAATAGAAGTTGTGCATGCAATGCAATGCAATAGTGTGTTTATTCGTAATTACAAAATATATTTGCAGTGTTGAATACGATAATTGTATAGTGTTGGGTTATCATAATCACGAGGGAAGTATATCAGCAATTGAAAAATCTTAAATTTATTAAAAATATTAAAGAAAATATTGCATCTAATCTTTAACCGTATCGTGAAATAATCACAGATGCCGAAATGAATTATCCATTTTGTAATTATTTCTAACTTCAATTCTCCGACATTAAAAATTAAAGATTGAAAACTACGAACTGTTAATTTTATTTTATGTTGCCATTATTTATAAATATTACTATTTTTTAACATAAAGAAATTAATTCTGATCATAGCATTGTTTTAATCGTTGTCAAAATAATTACACATCACAAATTTAGGACAAATTAACCAATTAAGTAACAATACGTAAAATTTTGTCATGAGCCCGAATTAAATTATGGCATAAATACATAATTTGAAAAGTTTATTGAAAACCAACACTTTGTTAATATTTGTATATGTAAAATAAATGCGAAAAACAACTCACAACATATTTACAACTAATTTATGACAAATTCTAAAATATGCAGTGCGTTCAATTAGAGTTTTTTTTAACTGTGCATCTTTTTTCACCAAAAATTGTATTTTGTTTATGGGACACACTGTATCCCATAAGCAAATGCCGATACAAAGTTATCTTTTTTAAATGGAACGCCCTACATCTGTACTTCTGTACATTCAACATCAATAGTTTTTTTATATATGTATAAATTAACATATAAACAAATGTATATATACAAATAAAAACAACCTTAAATTATTAAATCAAATAAATTAATTTTAATAAATTTGTTATTTAAGGGAGTTAAATCGAAATTTAAAAGTTTACAAGAATTTTTGTACATCTCAATTACTTCTAACATATTTAGTTTTGGAGAATTTTTAAATTCTTTAAAGAAAATTTATATCCCAATGTGACTATATGGTTAGCAATCGCGGATTTTGCTCCTTTGTTTATTTTCGAATAATATATGTGTTCTTTGTATATTGTTTTTAAGTTTCTTTTTACTCACAATTACAGCATTGTGCTGAGTAATTGCCAGTTTTTCTAAATTATTAATGTTGTTGAATGTATTTTCTAAGGGCCGTTTTACACACACAAGAATTCTCGCAGAAAGTTGTGCGAGAATTATATATAAAAGTTTTGCTATAATTATATATATAAAAATATTTTTCCTGTTTTACACAGCAAATAATTATTGTGAAAATAAGCAGAGCAGATTGTTTTTACAGTCGTCCAATACAAGCAGACGCGCCATTATGTAGTATGCTATTGCTTAACATTATTGGGAGACTGTTTTATATAATTCTTTTCTAGATTATTTTGAACATGTTCAATATATTTCTCGCGAGAATTCTCGCAAGAAATATATTATAAAAATCGCTGTAATGCACATGCGCAAACTTATAATATTTTTCTATATATAATTATATTATGAATTTATGCGAGAATTCTTGTGTGTGTAAAACGGCCCTAATAAATAATTAGTTTTAGTTGCATTGACGAATGATGAATCCGTTAGTATTAATTACTTCTAGATCAGAGAAAGCGTACAATTGTAAATACCTATGTACAAATTAAGAGTTGGCAGCTTATGGGTGTAATTGATATAATGTGTTAAATTGATGTATTTGTAATATTCCTGTGCAAACAGAATCGACGAGTCTTGTAAATTAAGGAAAATATTAAAGTCTGAAACCTATGGCTAACTTCATATCCGTATAAAATTAATATTATATAAACTTGTCGTGTTAAATATTTTAAATTGTGTCCAGTTTAATTTTTGTTTAAAATATATAAATTGTTCCTTTAAAAAATGAAAATCAACAATTTCGAGATTTAAGAAAAACGCAAACAATTAATATTTCACAATTAATTACACATAAAATTAATTGTCTCTGAATTAAACTCAATAACATTAAACACAAACCCACTTAACATATCTTACATCATTTACAATCGAGTGTTTGTTTTAATTGCAATCATTTTCCATTCTATTTTATTTATTTGGATTCCGAATAATGTAAATGCATTATAATTAATATTTCATAATTTAATTGTCGATACACCATCAAAAATAAAATTTCAAAAATGCAAACGGACGGAAAAGGCACGAGGTATTGTAATAAAAACATCTGGCATTAGGGATGTAGCGATGCAAGGTCGTTTGGTGACATCTGGTTTATTTCTGACCATTTCGGAAAGCCATAAATATTTTCTAAATTGAGTGTAAACTATTTATTTTGACGTGTTTGCATGTCCCGTCGATGTTCTTTTTTTGCGGGTTTTTCCTTAGTGGCCTGAACCCTTGTATATGTGTACGGCTGTTTTTGTACTTGTTTTTTGTATTTTATTGAGAATTGCCTTTTCACTAACGCCCAATTTCTCCAACGTGACATAAGATGTAGATTTATCAATAGATCTAACAATACTACGGTATTCCCAAAGCTCATTTCTAATTGGTTATTTCGAACTTCTCACTATTATGTGATCCGGAAAACAACTTGTATGGCATCTCTTTAGTCTGATGGAAAGGTCGGGGTTCTAAATTAATAGTAATTAAAAAAAATATTAATAAAAAAATATAACTGGCCGCCACTTGGTTTAAAGAACTAACATAGATTATCCCTGATGGAACCAAGAAACAAAGTATTCAATAAAATCTTTATTTATTTATTTAACGGATTTACTTTTTAATACATCTAAACAATTATATTAAAAAAACCATAATAAAATACATATGGATGTTAAATAGAAATATTACTCAATTAAACAATTAGGAAATAAATAAACACGTGGTTCGTTTCAGAATAAATTTTACTGTCAAACAAACCACGTTTTCATTTTTTATCTAATTGTTTAAAGATGTTTCACCAAGTGTTTAGTGAGAAATTAATTCAAGAGTTAATCAATTACTTAAAAAAATATTTATTGATAAAAATAATAACACCTGTAATTCTTGAAAAAAACTGACGTCGCACCTTACCTCATTTTTTTACATTATATATTATACGATAATGTTTTTAAGTAAATTAATCATAATATTTAAAAACACTTTCATTCAAATTTAATAGAAAGTAGAATTTAACAAAAATAATCATAAATGACCTATTAATAAATTATCTCAAATTAGCTCAAAAATGAAAGGACATAAGGTTACTAATTTTTGTGATTGTTGTCAATTATTTTATTCATTATGATAAAATACTTTTATTTTTGGGATAATCTTAGTTTTATATTTTCTCCTATTTATTACGCTGCCTACAGATTAACTCGAAAATCATTTCCATCATTTTCTCATGACCAATTTCATTAAGAATATTTTTATTTGAAAGCTGTAGGACTCATAATTCTTAAGATATAGCAAGTGACGTTTCTTATTTGGAAAACTGGTACATACTCCAATTTTACTGCAATCATTAATTTATATATATACAGGGTGTCCCCGAATGGTCTGTACAACGTTCTACCACATATTCTCTGAAACAAAATAAGACGATTTAACTAAACTTATCTCTATCCAAAAGTGGTTCCTAAGCCATCTACGAGGTCTCAAAGATATTATTATTATTTTCATTATTTTTCAAATATTTTTATTTTGGACTTAGGTAAGAAAACCTAATTTGGCACATTTAATTTTCTGCAAGATCATTCAATTTTACGTATTTTTTGTCTCATAAAATTTTGCTATTTTCCCCACAAAAAACATATTTTTATTTGTCAAAACAACAAAGAAATAAAATTCTAAAAAAAATGTTGTATTGCTGAAAATGGCAATCAGTTTGAACATTTGTTGTGAAACTAAAAAAATTATGTTTATTGTTAGGTACCTATCTTTATTTCTACTTTGTTAATTGTTTTGAGAAGCAAAATATTGTTCATAATTTTATTACTTTTTTTTTGACAAATAAAAATATTTTTTTGTGGGGAAAATAGCAAAATTTTATAAGAGACAAAAAATACGTAAAATTGAATGATCTTGCGCAAAAAAAAATATTCCTTATGATTTGACCTGTTAAATAAAAAGATTTAGGTATCTTAAGAAGTCGATGGTCCTAGTTTGACCACTTACTTTAAACGTAGGATAAAGAAACATATCGCAAAAAGTGCATGGTATCAATGTAATTAAATGTGCCAAATTAGGTTTTCTTACCTAAGTCCAAAATAAAAATATTTGAAAAATAATGAAAATAATAATAATAATAATAATATCTGTGAGGCCTCGTAGATGGCTTAGGAACCACTTTTGGATAGAGATAAGTTTAGTTAAATCGTCTTATTTTGTTTCAAAAAATATGTGGTAGAGCGTTGTACACACCATTCGGGGACACCCTGTATCAGGAATTTCTTAATAATGAATTTATATTTAAATTGAATAAACCAAATGATTTTATGTTTTTTTTATATCGATTAGATACGCATTCTGGAATATTTAATTAACAATTAACCAATAAACGTACCTTTAATTTAAATAATTTCCGCGAGATTGAATTCCGATTTGAAAGTGTTTATAGAATTAATTATTTAATTGTTAAGAATTAATTGAACAAAAATATAAAATACTCAAGTATTTTTGCTGCAAATAACGTGAATTTACTAAATTTTGGCACTTATTATTAAAAATTAATACTGATTTATTTAAAAAATAAACTAATCGCTTTTCAGCATTTAGATCTCTTGATCCATCTGGAACTTCTAGAGAACAGCAATTTCGAAACGCAGAAATTCTAGACCAGAGAAACACTACAGCAAATTCCAATATCAAACTCCTCAGCAATCCTTCCCAACTTTGAAAATTCATAGACTTTCAAAATTTTCAAATGAATTTACGTATACTGCACATAATGGTCTGCACCACCAAATAAATTAGTAAAAAAATCTGGTTTACGGAAAGGCATTTAAATGATAACCTGTAGATCTTGAACATTAGGTATCGAATAAAATATAATATATATAGTAAGTTTTATTAATAAATTAATGCTTCATTTCTAATGACAACGAAGACGGGTACTTCGATGACTCATCATGTATATTGCACATTGATTTTTTGACAATCGGAATTCTTATATATATATAAATCTTTATTGGCAGATTATTTTTAACAAAGTAATAATAATAAATGAATACAATAAATAACTAACATAAAAATAAATTCTTCTGCCAATTGGCTATCGACCGTTGGTCTTTCCGCCTGAATTATTATATTAGTCCATTCAAATTTCATTATCAATCTATTCAATGCCATTAAATTCTTTATTCCGTTTTTGGGATATGCTTATGTAACAGAGACTGGAATTTAATAAAGAAATAATCAAAACAAGAGACTATGCCATACATAGTCGGCTATATAAAAAAATTGGCACACCGTACAATAGAAAAAAATATTTTTTCTTTCCCCATATTACAATGAAAAATAAAAAAAATAAAAATTAAATTTACAATTGATTAATCCATTTTAATGCCTCTGGATTACATCAATATGAAATAAATTATTAATTTAAAAGTCGCGCTTGTCATAAACATATACAATCGGTCTATTCACTCTTTCCAAAAATTAAATTAATGACCTTTTCATTATCCCTTCATTAATATTATTAATTAGAAAAAGCGCGATTTGAAATATTAATGAATCTGAGTGGAGTGAGGAGGCTGGATTGTGTTCGTTTATCATTAATTTTCTTCAAGTTATAACGCACTGCCCTGTTTTCCTTTAATATTATTTAACCGGCCAACTTTGTCCATTATATCTGCGAGATGGCTGATAAGAAAATTTCGAGCGCACTTCCCGGCCACCTCACGTGCTTTCACCAGGAAGTTTCTTGTAAAGTACATCACGCGGTAACGAGCACTAACAGCAAATGAGCTCTGCGGCAATATATAAAAAGATATGGGTACGTTGAAACATGTATTTCTCCGCTCGCTAAAAGAAACGACATAAAGAATATCTAAGCTTTCAAGTCCCCAAAAATAATAAGGATGTATTAATTTTATTAATTATACTATTGTATTCTGTCGCGCCTATCACCCCATATTTGTTCAAAATTAAAAGGCCATCTGGAATTACTACACGATCATCACTAATTCAACGCGTAGTCGAAAGGATTTCATCGATAAATTTGTGCCCCAAAACTGTTTCATTTCAATTTTTCGTAATGAATATTCCATTTAATATTCATATAATTTTTATTCATTTGAATTTTCAAATTAAATATGTCTGTTAGGTTGCATATAATGATTGGACGTTTTTAAATTACTTAAAATTTTGCGCATGCTTATTTGATTTATCTTCCGGAACGTTCGTTCTGAGCCATTTTGTTTGAAGTGCGAAAGAGTGGACACAGAGTAGTAAATGCTAAATTTATTATAGTGATGTTATTAATGTCACGCCAGTTATCTGGATTCATATAATTTAGTCAGCTAAAGTCAGTGTTCGCTGGTTAGATTGATTTTCTTAGCGGCCGATTAATCGATACTTTATCGGATTTTTCTGTCTGAACAAAAGTACTCTCAGCACGTGATTTCTAAAAAAAAAACTCCCTTCGTAATAACGGGTAATTGGTTTTTATTTTTCCAATTCATTTTTCTAAAATATTTTCCGTGTGTTTTAGAGTTTTTTTTGTAAGATATTAAAATTCCGCATTTTTGCTGATTTTTTTTCTTTTGGAGATTGGTTCCTTGAAGTCGATGAAATTTTCCTTTTGTGGCGGACTATCGCAGAGAGTATTTCGAATTGGTTTTCTATCCCATCCACGGTCCGTTATCTTCCCCGACGTACGCATTCACCGCGCTCGTATCCAGCATCAGGTGAAGACAACAGATGCCGATGAGTATTTCTTTTATCGTTATCAATGAATTATTTGGTGAATCGAAAATCTATTAATACGAGATAAAACTAGAATTATTTTGTGTGAATAATCTTTGAACGATTAATATCGCGTTTTGCGTAAATTTTAGTTAAATCAATTAATTGTTTTTTTTTATCAATTATTAAAAATCATTTACGATCATTATTTTGCGTTGTTGCTAATAAAATTTATCTACTTCAACTTTAACTTTATTTTACGGAATTCTCCATTATAATTGATTACATTATACAATAATTTACATATTTGTATATAATCAGGTAAGTATTCCTAAACTATTAATAATTAATAAGTAAGATAAGTGCATTCCCAAACGGTTCAAAGAATATTTATTTCATTAAATACATTTAGTCATTTATTCAGTCATTTTTTTTAATATTAAATTCATACGCAGGCATTATTTTTTTTGAACTAATCGTTTTCTAGAAATTTTATTAATATAAATAAAGACATTTTAATGATTTAATAATTGGGTTGTGAACCGAAAGATATAGCTATATTTTAGGGCAAAAAAGGGTATGTAACTGAATATTTGTTTTCGGTTTAGATGAATAATTAAATATATTAATTATTAATAATATATTTTTTTTTAATTAATTTTTATTTTTGGAAATTGGATATACGTTGACTGCTGAATTATTATTTTTTTTTTTTTACTTGTTAATTTAAATGTTTTCATACTATATATTTTTAAATATATATATATATATATATTTTTAAATGTATTTATTTGATTGTTGTTCTTCATAATACCTTATCAATCATTCAAAATATTTGGAGTTAATGTTGAAAAATGAAATGTTTCATGTATAGGAGTGGCTGTGAAAAGACAGTAAAAATAATAATGTCAGTGATTTGAGTTCAGTCAATAATAAGTAAATGTAATTTAATGTTATAAGATATTATATGTGTGTTCTATTATAACTGTGTATTCACAACAGGTTATGGGCCCAGCACGCTTCCACTGCGCGCTGAAATTGTAATAGAACACATTTAATAATCGGTAAATAGTGAATCGCGACATATAACCAATTATAAACTTTTGTTGTGAGTTCGTGGTATATAAGTAATAACTTATACGGAGAAAAATGGGTGACAAATTGAACTTGCCCGTTTTTGAGAAGCTGGATGGTTCAAACTGGACACTGTGGAAGAAGTGTATGATTCAGTACTTCAAGGTAACTGGCCTGACCAAGTATGTGATGGGCACTTTGCAGCGACCAGTTGAGAATGAGCTAGAAAATTCAGTGACCGTGGAGAACTGGGACAAAGGAGATGGTTATGCGACACTGGCAATTTTATCGACAATTCAGAATAATCACTCTCAGTTTGTTCAAGAGTTGGATAGTTCTGCAGAGATGTGGAATAAGTTGACATCCATTTATGAACGAAAAGATGGTGCTTCAAAATTGGAGGCAAATCGGGAATATCACCAATATCGTTACAGAGGTGGGCCTATGGCACTTCATATCTCTGAGATCGAGACACTGGTGGCAAAATGCAGACGTTGCGGGGATGTAAAATCACCAGAAGATATTATTATCAAACTTCTAGATGGTTTAACTTCGGACTATTCTATGGTAAATATGGTGTTGACATTGACTACTGCTGATAAGCGAACGCCGGATGAGGTAAAACGTCTTCTGCTTGACGAAGAAAGGAAGTTGAATCCTGAGATGACTACAAAAGCAATGTTTGCCGTGAAATCACCAATGGAGCTATCAGCTAATGTCAATCAGAGTAAGTCAAGAAAAAAATCAACTGAAAAGCCATCGACCTACAAGGTGAGGAAGGGACCCCAGTGCTATGCTTGTAAGATGTTTGGACACATCAAACGCGATTGTCCGAATAAGAAAAATTCTATCAAGGAGGTTGCAGATAAGTGTTTTAATGCAATTGAGTATGCTTTGACAAGCGACCGCAGTGATCAAGTTATTAGTGATACTGGTGCCACCTGTCACATGTTCAATGATGAAAAATGGTTTTTAACATTAAAGAAAAAAAAGGAAAAATTAGAATTGGCCGCTAAATATCATTTGGAGGTTGTGGGTAGAGGGAAAGTGGCTACTACAATTCACGTCAATGGTTGTGAAGAACATGTGTATTTCAAAAATGCATTGCTGGTGCCTACATTGCGGAAAAATCTGGTCAGCGTTGGAAAATGTGAGAAAGCTGGTGCAGAAGTATGTATTAAGCAAGGGAGGATGAGCTTCAGAGTTGGAGGTAAACTAATTATGGAAGGTCATCGACTACCCAATGATCTTTACGAATTACCACTACATTCTTTAGTTACCGAAAATGTATATACAGCAGATGCAGAACTTATGCGACATCATGAGCGGCTGGGTCACCCAAGTTTGACGCGAATGCCAGAAATGGCAAAAATTGGTCAAATCCATTTACGCATTCCACATGACGCTGAATTATTTTGTGAGCCATGTGTATTTGCAAAGTCAGCAAAGAAGCCCTTCAAACGAGCGAGTGAACGAGTTTACAAACCTGGCGAATTCCTGCACAGTGACGTCAATACGAATAGGATGATACCAAGCTATGGTGGTCATAATTACTACGTGACTTTCATAGATGACGCAACTGGCATGATGTTTGTAAAGTTTTTGATTACTAAGAACCAAGTGTTTGAAAAGTTTAAGGAACTGCTTCCCCTTGTTAAACGTCAAACTGGAAATTCGTTGAAAGTTCTACATAGTGACTGTGGTCGTGAATATGTCAATTGGACAATGAAGACATTTTTAAAAGCTAATGGCATTGACCACCAGACATCAGCACCTTACACTCCGGAGCAGAATGGAGTTGCTGAACGAGCTAACAGAACTTTGACCGAGTCAGCGATGTCAATGTTGTTTGCAAAGAACCTGCCGAAGGAACTGTGGGCAGAAGCGATTTTGACAGCAGTTTATCTAATCAATCGACGACCTTCAGCAAGAGCAAACGGGAACACACCTTATGAGCTGTATTTTGGAAGACAGCCAAATATAGCCCATCTACGTGTTTTTGGTAGTTTGGCTTATGAACATATACCTAAAGCTATGCAAAAGAAGTGGCTGCACAAGGCCAAAAAGCGTTTAATGGTTGGCTACGATTCAAACGGGCCTAATTATCGCTTGATGGATTTGGAGACGCATAAAATTTATATCGCACGTCATGTCATGTTCGACGAGCAAACAACTAACAACAAATCAAAGGACAGATCTTGGCCAGTATTGGATTTAAACATTCCCGAGGTATCAAATAAATTCGAAGCTGATAGAAGTGGCACCTCAGTTGAAGTTAGAGGACAACAAGTGGAACCAGAGAAAGATTTAAAACAAACAAGTCATTATAATCTGAGGCCTCGCAAATCTCCAGTTGAAATAACTTCAGTCGCTGTGGTCGACGAACCAAATACGTATGCTGAAGCTATGGCAGGTTCTGATGGGTCTCTTTGGCAAAAAGGAATTGAAGAAGAAATGGATGCTCAACTGAAAAACAAGACATTTGATGTGGTACCGGCAATTCCAGTGGGAAAACGTGCAGTGGGCTCCAAGTTAATCTTCAAGAAGAAGCAGAACTTAGCCAAGTCGACGATGCGGTATAAGGTTCGCCTTGTAGCAAATGGTTATTCTCAGCGTGAAGGAATTGATTATAATGAGACTTTTGCTCCTGTGGTACGAGAAAACTGGGAAATGGCTCAGTTCGACATTAAGACTGCGTTCCTAAATGGCGAACTCGAGGAAGAAATCTACATGGAGATGCCTGCCGAGATTTCTGCGAAATATGGTAGATATGTACGTCTTTTAAAATCCTTATACGGTTTAAAGCAATCACCTCGACAGTGGAACAAACGCTTTAATGCATTTTTAAACCGATTCAACTTTGTTGCCAGTCCAGCAGATCGGTGTGTTTATAGAGGCGTACTAAATGGCAAACAAGTACTTTTGTTACTCTACGTGGATGATGGATTGTTAATGTCAGCATCATCTGATGCTATTGCATCTGTGTTAGACAACTTAAAAAACGAATTTGAGATAACATTGGATGATGGCCATAATTATGTTGGTATCGAAATCAATCGAAATCGTGATAAGAAACAAATTTATATTGGTCAGTCGAAGTATATTTATTCTATAGCAGAAAAATTTAATCTGATTGATTCTAAACCTGTAGCAGTACCAGCAGATCCACAAACTCATCTCAATTATTTCTTTATTGAGATGAGTTTGACAGGAAAAACAATCGGACAAGAGACACCTTACCGCGAGGCAGTTGGATCATTAATGTTTGCAGCTTGTGTAACACGTCCTGATCTTATGTATGCTGTATCCATTGTCAGCAGATACTTGACGAATCCAGGATATGTGCATTGGAAAGCTGTCAAACGTATAATCTCATATGCTAAAGATACGGCAAATCTTGTGATTGTATTTGGTGAAGGCGGAGGTAATGAAGAACTGGTTGCGTTTGCAGATAGTGATTATGCAGGAGATCCAGATACACGTCGTTCTACTAGTGGATACATGATCAGGTATAATGGGGGGCCAGTATCATGGACATCACAGAGGCAACGCATCGTAGCAATGTCGACAACCGAAGCTGAGTATATAGCAGCCAGCGATTGTACAAAAGAAATAATTTGGTTACGTCGGTTTTTGGAGTCGGCGGGAGTTAATGTAAAAAGGGCTACTCCGCTGAACGTAGACAATCAGGGAGCAATTAAGCTGATTAAGAACCCTGAATTTCACAAACGAACCAAACACATTGAGGTACGTTATCATTTTATTAGAGAGAAATATGAGGATGGTACAGTAGAAATTCGGTATATACCAACAAACGAGCAGTTGGCAGATATTTTGACAAAGGCTCTTCCAAAAGAGACTTTCAAGTTTTTAGTTGCTGAGCTGAGAATGGTTAACATGACTGCAAAGATTCAAACATCGGATAGACATCTTCCAGCCACAGAAATACACTCAACTGGTGGGAGTGTTGAAAAATGAAATGTTTCATGTATAGGAGTGGCTGTGAAAAGACAGTAAAAATAAAAATGTCAGTGATTTGAGTTCAGTCAATAACAAGTAAATGTAATTTAATGTTATAAGATATTATATGTGTATTCTATTATAACTGTGTATTCACAACAGTTAATTTATGAGTTTAAATTCAAAATATACTATTTTTTTTAAATTTAAACTTTATTTGGTATTTGCGAATGGAAAGAGAGAGTGTACTTTTTTGGTTAAGGTAGGTGGTACAATTTAAACCAAGTGGCGCCCATTGATTATAAATAATTTCAAACCTACGACAAACCCTCCATTGCAACTGGCCGAGGTGTGTCGTTTGCCACCCGCTCTTTCCATAAGCAAAAAATTTTGGTGATATATATATATATTATTGATTATTTAGATTATTTGATTTGAGTCAAACGACGCTTGCGAATACACCTTGGGCATATAAAAAAAAGGAGTAGCAAAACAACTCTTGAACGCATGGAGCAGAAACTTAGAAGCAATAAACTTCGATTTTTCAGACATTGAGTAATGTTTTAACATCAGTATTTGTTTCTTTCTATAACAAGCAGCTCAGAAACAAAGTATTTGCAGCAAAACACCTTCTTTGAGGAACTAGAGTAACTATAAGGGAATATTTTACACCGTTTTTTGGTAGCATATTTATAAAATTACCCCAAGTAATTAAGAATTTTGACTTCACCTATTTGATGAATTACCTTGCATTACCTCGATTTCGAACGAATGAATCAATTAAATACTATTATATCGACTTTATTGAAATTCAACTAATACAATGTTATATAAATCTTACGTAGGCGATGTTCAGACAGGCTAAAACCTGTTGCTGCTCTTCCACTCAACCTACCAATTATAAACTTAATAAATAAATAATTCAATCTTGGCGACTACATAATATTAGACAAATTAATAATCAAAACCACCACCACACAATATTAGAATGTTTGTTTTAAATCTATTTAAACTGTGTGATTTCTGGTGTTTCGCAATTTTGTTGAACGTTTTATCAATGCTGTATGAAATGGATCATCTATAAAATGCAGTTTTGTGTTGCAGAGGTGATATTAAGCCCTGAAATCTAAGATTTATGTTATGGACATCGGTACGGAATACAATTCTATTGTATAGATAAAGTGAATTGCGCAAGTTAAATACTTTAAAAATATTATAATTGCTGAATGCAATAACCGTTTGTTATAATGAAATCACTTGGTTTTGTTTTATTAAACCAAGTGATTTCATTATAGGAAATGGTTATTGAATATGTTTTACCATGTGATAAATTAGGAAAAGTATACAATATGTTGAATGCAATGCTCTTCTGTCAGCCATCTTTATCCAATTTATCTCATTATTTTTTTCAGAAATATAATTAAACGAATACATGCATTTTATATCTTATGTATACGAACAGAAGTTACTTATCAAGGCAGGTATTACTCACGACGTCAGCAAAGTTAAAGTGACTTAACACCAAGGTATCACATAATAATTTTTTTTGTGTGAATACTTAAAAATTTTCTGTTTAGATAAATCATTTTGAGATTAACGTAGGCTCTAGAGGTGCATTTATTTATGTGTAATTTAAATAGTAATTCCTCGTCTATAATTCAACGTAGAATTCGTACGAAGTTCGTGAAAGATATATTGAATCCATTTAATTGTATTTTAAGTAGAGATTTAGCGACCTCTCGTTTACTTTTGGGATTAAACATTATAGCTGTAGTTTTTTTAGGATTTATTTTAATAAAGTGTTTGTTTGATACATTCATCAAATTAGATATGTATTTATTTATATTGTAGCAAGCGATTTTAATACTTTCTAATTTGAATGAATATAATAACTGAGTATCATTAGCATACAGATCATGCACACTTCTATGCAATAAAATTGAGCACAAGTCTCATAACATTTTTTCACAATATTCTAATTGTATAATTCGGGTCTGTTTTAATTGCCTAGCAGCAATTTCAATAAATGATAAAATACCAAACCTCAAAATAAGACCTTCATTAAAAAAACACATTTCGAAAAATAATAATAATAAACGCTCGTAATAAATACAACAAAGTTTTTTTCTAATAACGGGTCATAATACCATTTCCTTCAATTATTGCATCTAATCGCCGAGGAGCTGAATTAATGTTGGTCTCAAAATTGAGCCCTATGCCTCAGAAGTAGCGTTGTCAGAAGTCAAATTATCAATTTTGACAAGTAGCTTTCTATTGTACAGAAAGTCCTCTAATAAAGCTAATGCATTTGCACTAACCTTTGCTATAATCTACTAAAATTAAACAAGTTAACATGCCATTATCTGTAGCAGATATAATATCATCAGTGACATTTAACAGTTTAAGTGAAGTATATTATTAATTTCAATGAAGTTCGAAAGTTGTTATTTCATGAGTTGTTCGAGAACTGTCGATAGTACGGGAAGTATGCTTATAGGTCTAAGATCACCTATCTTACGTGGATTCCGTATTTTCGGTGACGATTGCTACTTTCCAGACATAGGGAAAAATGATTGTTTAAACAACAATTAACAATGTGGGTAATATATGGAAGTATCTATGGACAACACATCTTTAGCATATGTATGAATAAACTATCGGAACTATCGGAATAATGTAACGCCATTGTTACATTATATATCAAAAAGTATTTTTTTAATTGTATCAGGAATGACTTGTGAAAACAAATTGTTCTTTGTTTGACAAGGGCCATTAATGTACAATTTAAGTAGATCATCATCAGTTACTGATTTTATTCTATTAGAATAGCATAGTTAGGATCTTTTAAATGGTCAGAAATAAGATCTCCTTTTTTAATATTATAATTTAATATTGGAGATAACCTTTTTTATCTAACAATTGCAGGATTTAAATTCCTTAAGAGCGCGATAGACTTCATAAACCAGGGCACAGACTTCTTAGTTGGTTACTCGAGTTGTTAAAAAGTTCAATGAGTTTTACATTCAATAGGGATACTTTGTCGTCAATATTTTAGAGATATATTAAAGTGTCAATAACTGAAAAACCTAAATCGTTATTAAAAATACTATAATCGATATTCAGTATTATACGGTAGGTAACTATTTTTTTTCTGATTTGATTTTATTACACACAAGCCTACAAAAAGTTAAATCGTGGTCAGCGAAGTTATGTATTTTAGTGACACCTACTTCAATATAATCACGTTCGTTAGAAACCACAATCAAGTCAATTACAGACTCAGAATACGCAGTAATTCATGTTGGCTATTGAATAATGTGATGGAATCCGTATGCTTCAAAAAAAAATCATTTAAGCGCCTAGTGTTGCTCGATTCAGTATGGAACATATTGATATTAAAATCACCCAGGAAAAGTATTTTATCACATTAAGAGTGTTTGTCACGAGTTGGCCTTGAAGCTCTCTTATGGGATTTGTTAACAAATCTGCACGCATCCACAGGGTTTATTAATAGAGATAATAACATGTTTTTTTATGCGTGCTCTTGTGTTATTTGACTATTAGTTGCATAAATTTAAAATTTTATAATTATTTTCGTTTTTGTTGTAAAAAATTATGACGAAACGTTCTATTTCAACTAATTTTCCCAGTTTTATTATAAAATTCGTTGAATATATTGAATGCATGACATTTTTATTGCTTTTAAAACAACACCATTAATAATCGAGCGCGCTCGGCTATAATTCCAGTTTTTACTATTTGCTCATATTTTTACAATTCGCATTTTACCTGTTGACTTTTAATTTTTAATTCTTATATTTATATTTATTATTTTATTTTCCTTTGTAAAACACTGTGTTCTCCTATCCGTGGCCTACCTGTGTTTGTCGTTAATAGTCCACATGATCGGCCCCTTGTGGTGAAGCGTGTCTTTCGTCTAACCTGTTTTTATTCATTTATTTTATCGTTGTTATATTTTTGTGATACTTTAATTTTAATTTTACTGTAATTATAAATTAATATGTCTAAATGTAAGGCTTGTGATTTACCTGTGGCACTTACTGATCAAGATACAGTTCATTGCCGCACTTGCAATAGTTTATTCCATGGCTCTAAATGTGCTAATTTAAATAAAACCGTTTGCAAGGCTCTACTTGATAATAAAAGCTTGTCGTGGACGTGTAAAGATTGTATCGACAAGGAGAATAGTGTTTCTGTTAGGTTGAGTAGCATTATGGATGTGGTTAATGAACACTCCTCTTTATTAGCTTCCATCCTTAGTGTGCTCAATATTAATAGAGATAGCAAGTCGTCTCCTACCATTCATAGTAATAATTCTGGAACTGACCAATTACCTGTCACGCATACGTTATTAACCCCAAATGTATCTGGGAATAAAAATGATAAAAAACAAATCGTTAAATAAAATAGTGCTAGCAGAAATAATAAAATTAGATCCAAGTCGTCCTCCGACTATGCTCAGGTTGTTATTAAGACAACCCAAGCTCCCAAAAAAATCATCATTGGTAATAGGAATATTTCTGACACCGATCCTAATGTCGTTACTTCTAACTTTACTTCAGCCGAAAGACGTCAATGGATCTATGTCGGTAGATGTAGTCCTGAATCGACTGTTAACTCTGTCCTAGATTATGTTCATAACGTCTTAGATATAAAGGACGCCAAATGCTTCGAACTTACTAAAAATGAGGATATTTGTTCTTATAAAGTAGGAGTTAAAGAGTCGCTTATAAAGACTTTACTGGATCCATCTTTGTGGCCAACTGGTTTGGCTGTAAAAGAATTCTTTCCTCGTCGCAGTAATAAATATTCTACAGGAAATTTTCCAAGAGGAAACTCAGCCGACCTACAGATCTGAACAATGTATCTAATATTGCTGCTGATGGTATATCGTTGTACTATCAAAATGTGAGAGGTCTCCGGACAAAACTAGTTGACTTCTTTAACTCTTGTTTATCTGAGGATTACACTATAATAGCCCTTACTGAAACTTGGCTACATGCATCTATTGTAGATAGTGAGATAATTGATAGCCGTTTTAACATATATCGTAAAGACCGTTCAGCTGTAACTAGTAAAAAAAACAGAGGCGGAGGTGTTCTTCTTGCAATTAGGAAAAACTTGAAATCGGCCATTTTAGAAAATGACGACACTTTGGAACTGATATCTATAAAAATTAATATAGGTACCGCAAAACTTATAATATGCTGCTGTTATATTCCGCCAAATTCTGCATTAAATGTATATGAAAATCACTGCATTATGTTTGATAAACTGGTGACGGATTATCCTGATTATAAATTTATTATCATTGGTGACTTTAATTTGCCAAATATCACTTGGATCAACGATGATGAGAACTGCGGCTTAATTCCAACGAATATAAGTTCATCTGCCGAAATGTTATTTTGTGACTGTCTTAGCTCCTTAGGCATGAATCAATTTAATGGCATTAAGAATGCGTTTGGAGGGACATTGGATTTATGTTTCTCTAATTATGATTATTTCTCAGTGAGTAATTGTCCTCCTATAATTCAAATTGATAGATATCACCCACCATTAAATGTTAATATTATTGTAGATGAATGTAATGCTTTAGCTGATAGTACTAAACATAAACCTGATTTTAAACGTGCAAATTATCGGAGCATAAATAACTTCTTTTCATGTGTGGATTGGTCTTATTTAAATAAGTGCTCCTACATTAATACTGCTAGTCTGATTTTCTACGATATAATTTATTTTGCAATTGATCTGTATGTGCCAAAAAAAACCTGTAAAGTTAGAATACTACCCTGCCTGGTTTTCGAAAAAGTTAATTGCTTTGATAAAATCTAAAAAGGAAGCTCACAAAAAATGGAAACTAACCTCAAATCCCGCTGACTACAATTTATTTAAGTGTATTAGAATGCAATGTAAAACTGAATCAATGTTGTGCTACAGACATTATTTGGATAACATTGAACTTTCCATTCCGCATAATATTAAGTCTTTTTGGTCTTTTGTTCATAATAAGTATAAATCATCTGGCATCCCAATGAATATGACCTATAATGACGTTAGTGCTACAGCAGGTGACAACATATCAAATCTATTTATGAAGTACTTTTCTTCTGTATACAATCCAGATACTGATGAAACACAAATAAATTTTACTCCTAATTTAACTACAAACTTAAACAGCTTGTATACAACTCCCGAGCAAGTTTTATTTGAACTGTCAAGGTTGAAAATTACTTCTGGTCCTGGTCCTGACAATATTCCTCCGACATTTCTTCGTAATTGTAGTACATCACTTTATAATCCACTATAAAAACTGTTCTCTTTATCACTAACTTCCGGTATCTTCCCTGATGAATGGAAATTATCATACGTAACACCAATCCACAAATCCGGTTCTAAATCCAACGTAAGTAACTATAGACCAATTTCTATACTGTCAGTTATACCCAAGGTGTTTGAGAAATTATTATATAATCAGCTGGTTCATGCTTTTCGCAATATTATCACCCAAAACCAACATGGTTTTTTTAGAAGTCGTTCCACACAAACGAATCTTCTTGTATTCACGGATTATATTGTCAAGGCTATCGAAAGTGGAGCTGAAGTGCATTCTATTTACACAGACTTCAGCAAAGCTTTTGATTGCGTAAGTCACTCTATCTTATTGCAAAAATTGCGTGGTTATGGTATAGGAGACCCTTTACTGAAATGGATAAAGTCTTATTTAACTGACAGGGCTCAATCTGTTAAGATAAACGACTTTATCTCAGATACATTTTACGCAACGTCCGGTGTACCCCAAGGTTCCCATCTGGGACCATTACTATTCATCATCTTTATTAATGACTTGTCTGAAGTACTTACCTGCCCGCATTTACTATTTGCAGACGATCTAAAGATATTTTTGAAAATCAGTGGATCAGATGATTGTTCTACTATCCAGAACAATTTGGCTTTAATTCACACTTGGTGCATATCTAACAATATGAAACTTAATATTAATAAGTGTCAGTTTATGCCTTTCTCACGTAGTAAAACACCAGTAAATTTCATCTATAATTTGAATGGTATTCCACTTAGTAGGGTGAATTACATAAGGGATCTCGGTGTATTATTGGACCATAAACTGACCTATAATTTGCACATTGACCACACTATAAATAAGGCCAATAAAATGCTAGGGTTCGTTAAGCGGAGTACGAGAGATTTTAGCAACATACGTGCCCTGGTTATCTTGTACAACGCGTTGGTAAGATCGCATCTAGAGTATTGTTGCATCATATGGTCACCGATATATAAAACCCATGTGGACAGATTAGAAGTGGTACAAAACAAATTTGCTAAAGTTTTGTCATTCAAACTTAGCATTGCGGGAATACACCTTACACCCCTGCAATCCAGTGCATACGTTGGCCTCGCCTCGCTGAATACTCGGAGAAAGAGAATGGACCTCGCATTTACATTCAAATTACTGAATGGGCGAATTGACTCTGAATATCTATTAAATTTAGTCAGTATTAATGTACCAAGCCGTGAATTGCGATGTAACAACTTTTTGTACGTGAATCACCACAGGACTAATTATGGAATGCATGGATCCATGACGCGGATCGCAAGAAACGTTAACAGGTTCTTCAGTAGATGTTGTTGGGATCTCCTATTCGACCTTCAAGGCCCAGCTAAGACATATTAAATAACTGGTCACCTGTTATGTGTTATTTGTTTATCTTACTTTGCGCACTTTATGAATAATTTATGTATATACTTATCATGTAAAAGCAGTTAGCGTTAAATAAAGTATTATTATTATTATTATATATAGAATATATATTCTTGTAGGAATAAAATAGAAAGACCGGCGATTTCGTTCTCGTTGTCAAAAATGAACAACATAATATTCAATCATCAATAGAGTTTCAAAATTCCACTTTCAAAAGAATCATTTAATAAGGAATTAAATTTAGTAAAAAAATGTTGCTGCAAAAAATGGTTTTCCGTATTACACAATTAAAAAAATAAGTAATAAAGTATTTAGAGAGAAAGTACTTTTTTAAATTTACTCAAAAGAAGACAATAACAAATATTTAACTTATTTTGGAGACATTTCGAAAAAAATACAGACATATTTAGATTAATATTACAAAATAGGATATAAAAGTAACAATAAATTATGTAATGTATTATATAACAGAAAAGATAATACCAAACAACAAATCTGGTATTTATAAACTTATGTGATCTGATTGTAATAGTGTGTATATTGAGCACTTTATTTAAAGCATTTAATCACAATTTTTTAATTTAACATTTTTCAAGATAAAAAATTAGATATAGAGGAAGCAATTGACATTTATTTGCACAATAAAGACTCAATTCATCACTTCTGAATGAACAAATAGATCTATTATATTATAATTTGTTATAAATACAGCTTTCCACTTTATTCTATTATTAAACTAATTTTTACTTTAGAAATACAATTTGATTATAATATTAATTAATTAACCCCAACCAATTGGTAAAAGGGGACATCGATTATATATATATATATATATATATATATATATATATATTAATTTTATTTTAGCAAAATAATTCCATGATGATCCTGAGGATTTTAGTAGGGTTTTCTACCTTGTAAGCGAATACTGGGACCGAAATGATTTTGTCCGCCCCACAAATTAATAACTAATGTATCTATTTCTCTAAAAATTATAATGTATAATTCCATTGAAATTTAAATAAACTACATTTTTAATTCTCTTGATAATGGACTGATATACCGAACCTAGTCGAGAATTTAATCTGTGTTTTATTTATTTTATTGATAGATTTTTAATAATCTATTCATATTTATTATTATAATATGAACTACCAATGTTAAACTTATTAAAACTATTTTTTGTTTTCAAAATATTTAATGAAAAAAGAATAACAAAATACGTAATATACGGGAAGGATAAAATCCTGAAGCACGTGCCTACAGATAGCCTTATATTATTTTTTGTTCTTTGCATTAAATATGTTTGAATAAAAAAATTGTTGCATTATACAATACTTTATTGTAATACAACAGCAAATGTCCATTATCGCATATTCGTTTTAAAGTACTTACGTAAGTCGGAATGTCACAGTAGCTAAAGAGGAAATTATTTTATTAATTATTTTCAAATTATTTTTATTTAATTTATTTAATTAACTGTGAACACATGAATATTTTTTTTCTATTCAAATTATATATTTTCTAATAAAATAAATCTAATTAAGTTTCAAACTAAAAATATAATGTTATTTAAAAAAATGGTGATGTGTCCATCATGGTACTTTCCCCGGTGAATACGGTCAAATAAGTTTCTAATTGAAAATTTAATAGGAAAGCAAAATGATTAATAGAAAAAATTGATTGTTGTCTTTCAAAGTTAAATCCGAGTATTGAGATGAATATTATAATTATGTGTGTTATGTGTTATGTACCTTACAATGTGTTGAAATCATTGATCCGCACTCTTCTTCGTTTTTTTCAAACTTTGCGAATGTGCTGAATACGACGGCACTTTGACGTTTTATTTGTCATTAAAATAATTATTTCAATAATTAAAATCTCTAAGGGAATTTATCAGATAAATGCTTATAAAATGAAAACCGGAGGTCCTACAATAAAAGTTTTATAACAGAAATTATTTATTTTCCAAGATCTAAAACTTTTATTTGAAACATTTTTCTATCCGAATTAAAAAATGAAAAATTGCTAAGAGTAAAGTTGCACTTAATGAGTTTTGATTCTAACCAAAAGCTTTTCAGATCATTCCACTGTTATATAAAGCTTAGATATAAAGTTTGGTCTTAATCCATTTAGCCGTTTAGGCGCTATCGCGGAAACACACAGACACACAGACACACACAGACATTTTTCAAAACTCGATGGAATGGACTCAGGGGACCTCAAAACGTGCATATTTGTTGAAATTGGCGGTTCGAAAATTTTCACGATCACAATACTTTCCCTTGGACAGGGGTCCGGGGAAAGTAAAAACCCATGTCATTATCTCTATTAATAAACTCTGTGGATGCGTGCAGATTTGTTAACAAATCCCATAAGAGAGCTTCAAGGCCAATTCGTGACGAACACTCTTAAGGTAGGATTTGGCCGATAGAGTTGTCAAGTGATTCTACAAAATCAGTAACATTAGTTGCAGGACGCTTATATATCCATCTATACAATATATTTTGTTAGCAAATTTATCCATAGTTGTATCTGTAATCGTCATAGGGGCTAGTTCCAATCTTACATTGTTTTTAATATAGAAACCTACGCTGCCAATATTTCTGCATTTGTGTATGTACTTGTAACTATTGTCTATTGAATCACGTCTGAATAAAAGCAATTATATCATAATTATTATACAGGGTGAGTTTTTTTCGATGTTCTCTATGGGGATCTCGGAAACTATAAGAGATAGAAAAACGGTTAAATGGGGAAAGAAGTGTAGTTTTATAAGACGAATAAAATGACACTTTCAAATTATTTGAAAAAGTCAAGGGTAACTAGATATTTTGAAAAAAGTAAAATGTGTCAATTTTTTGAAATCAATATATCTCTATTATTATCATAGATAGAAAAAAACTGTAAAGGACAAAGTTGTAGAAAATTTTACACAGATTAATAACAAAAAATCAAAAAAAATGTTTCGCCCATATTTTGGGAGATATGACACAAACTTACCTTTTTTTAAATGGAAACAATAGTTGGCTATGACTTTATTAAAAGGGCTATTTTTTTCCCTTTAATCCGATATAACATATGCCATAGTTATTTTTAAAATAAAATAAGTTACAATCGTTTTTAATGTTACCATCCACCAAAAAATAGTTAGCCATGAAAAAGACAAAAGTAAAACAATTGCAGTTGTTTATTCTAAACACACATTAATTCACTTCCATATTTGGTTTGTTTCGATAAGTTTGTTTTGTATTTTTTTTGGTGTTTAAGTTTTTTTAAAGTGATAATGAATTTTTCCAACGAAGAAAAGCGTGATATGCTTGTTTGTTACATTCAGTGTAATAAAAACGCTGCGGATGCTGCAGAACAAAATTATAATCAATATATCGATCGTCAGCAGCCATCTTTACCAACATTCAAAAGAATTTACCACAATTTGGGTTAGTACGGATCCTTTACAAAGCCGAAACTTGAAAAAAAAAAAAACGAAATTAATGATGTTTCGGAAATAAACGTATTAGCGATTAGCATTGGTGATGATAGATCCATCCACATCGAACAGACAAATTACAACAGAAGCAATCATATCTCAACGGACTGTAGTACGAGTTTTGAAAAAACATAAATATCACCCATATAAGGTATCAATTTCACAAAATTTACATAAGAGAATGGTCTTCTGTATGTGGTACAAAAACATGTGCCAAGAGATAATACGTTCCCCACAAAAATAATTTGGACAGATGAAACGCGATTTACTAATTGTGGGATTTTTAACCGGCACAATGAACATGTTTGGAAAAATGATGCTTTTCCTAATTCATGGGTGGGAAGAAATGGACCAATCCTATGGCCCTATGGCCACCTAGATCACCCGACCTATCCGTTTTAGACTTTTTTCTGTGGGGTTATGTGAAGAACAAAGTATATCAACAATCATATCAATCCGTGGAGGATCTTAGACTAGCTGTACTTGAAACATTTTATTCTATTGACAGAAGAAAAGTCAAAAAAGCCACAAATTCGATTTTAAAAAGATGTACTTTAAGCCATAATAATAATGGTGGACTTTTTGAGCATCTTATGTAATATTTAAAATTTTCTTCTATTATTATTTTGATAATTTCGGAATTATTTTACTTTATGTTGCTTTTGACAAATCTAAAGAAAGATAATAAATTAAATATTGATTTCGTTGCTATAAACAACCGCAATTGTTTTACTTTTGTCTTTTTCATGGCCAACTATTTTTTGGTGTATGGTAAAATTAAAAACGACTGTAACTTATTTTATGTTAAAAATAACTATGGCATATGTTATGTCGGATTAAAGGGAAAAAAATAGCCCTTTTAATAAAGTCATAGCCAACTATTGTTTCCATTTAAAAAAAGGTAAGTTTGTGTCATATTTCCCAAAATATGGGCGAAATTTTTTTTTTGATTTTTTGTTATTAATCTGTGTAAAATTTTCTACAACTTTGTCCTTTACAGTTTTTTTCTATCTATGATAATAATAGAGATATATTGATTTCAAAAAATTGACACATTTTACTTTTTTCAAAATATCTAGTTACCCTTGACTTTTTCAAATATTTTGAAAGTGTCATTTTATTCGTCTTATAAAACTACACTTCTTTCCCCATTTAACCGTTTTTCTATCTCTTATAGTTTCCGAGATCCCCATAGAGAACATCGAAAAAAAACTCACCCTGTATGTTATATGAACTTTAAAGTTACTCCAATTACAAACTAGTTGTCGTACTTTGAGATGACATACAGTTATATAATTCATAATAGAAAAGTAAACTGTGTGCGTACTGTCTGCATAAAAACACAATAGATAGTAAAGAAAAAATCTTTAATAGTAAAATAATATGTAAATCACAAAATATATATAAGATCATAATTAAACATTAAGTAGTTTCGAGTTTTTCCCGCGCCAATTTTAAAAGAAAATATCTTCGTGCTATCAGATCTTCAGTAATAACGATTCCAGATTATTTAATCGACAGCGAACTATCATAATTGTGTTAACACACTCATGACAAGTAAAGCAGACTATAACAGGTCGCGGCACAGCGTTGTTTTTTATAAATAATATTAATTGTATTTACAGGTTGCCTAAATTGATAAACTGTACAAGAAAAACTGGAGTGTGTACTACATTACACATTTTCTAGTTTACTAGCGCAGTTCATTCAGACAAACCTGATAAATATAATGTAACATTATTTCTATTTAACGTAACTACTTAATTATTTATAGTAAAACTAAAACAACTTTAGCATGATAAATATTTAATTATATTAAATTAAGCAATTATTTGTAACCATTTTTATGAATTTGTTCTCACAGGTTTGGGTCTACATTAAGGGTGCGGTTTAGAAGAAAGAGATAGCTATACAAATATGGGCAATCACTAATTTGAGTTAGATTGTTGTTGTGATCAATGAACAATATTGTATTATACATTAAAATAATCTTAAAATAAGCAGGAATTTCATCAGATAAATTAAAAATTATTTTAATGTTTAGTTTCTGTGAAAAATAATTATAAAAAACTATGAAAATTGATCAAATTTATAGCAAATTTTAAATTAATTTTTTGCTAATAAAAACTTGTGCTATGAAAATTTAAAGGATTTCACTAAATTCTGCATTCAAATAACTTAGCAGACATGACCTATTAATTTCATTATATCTTACAACTTTCTTTTCTAACTTAAACTAGTAAATTGACGTAATACACGAAAATTAACGATTTATTTTTTATTTAGACTGATACTTTATACTTGGTAGATAAAAAATGTAAATACACATTCATATTATGAAATCCAAAAGAATAGTTCTATTTTCAAACGATTATTTCTATTTTACTATATAACTATCTCTTTCCACTAAACCGCAACCTTAACTGATCAGTCTTCGATCTCCACCAATAATTTTTTTATTCACTCATTTAAACAAAAATGCATGTAAGAAAAGTAAGGATAGTAATACATCAATATAAACTTAATATTGATAATTAATTTGAAATCAGGGTTCTACAAACCATGAATTACTCGTGTACTCGAAAAATTTAATTACACAAAATCAAAATACAACATTAAAACAAACACTAGACTCACACAAATTATTACATATTAATCTTGAAAGCCTATTTTCCACTTATAGCTCTTTTTAAATTACAGCAGTGTATAATCTGAAAATTGATTGAATTTTGAGGTTATGGTAAACCGTCATCACTATTTTACATGATTATCTTATTATTCTAACTAATAAAACTAATTACATTCAAGCACAGAGTTATATTTATATTTTATAAGTACTCACCTCAGAAATAAGCAAACTATCCAATTGTGAACGAAAAACGGGCGTTCGGTCTGTCATTAAGAATCAACGAGTTCCCATCACAAATGCACAAACTATTGTTATTCAGGACATAAACAATATTGTGTCTATAATTATTATAAATAATGTGTCAATATTTAAAATAAATATTGTGTCTATATTGCACACAGTTTGAATATTCATTAATTGTATTCTAGATTTCGACATTATTGTGTCTAGATTGAATTTTTTTATTGTATCATTCTTGTCATTCAATATTGTGTCTATATTGCATGCAGTTTGAATAACAGTTTCAATGTATATACAAGATATAAATATTGACACAATATTGTTACAAGATACGTTTCTACTAGGGATCTTATAAGATATGATTGTAATTATAGGAGAGATATAAACATTATTTAAATCATTGTAGATCGCAAATTACCTTAAAGATTTGGATTTTTGAAATTATGGTGTGATATACTGTTCTGTAGAATTTAAATATAACCGGATTGAACCTAAATTCCGCATCTCGCGTGAACTTAAAATTACTATTTGAAAATATATTCTATGCCCACGATATTTAATAATAAAATAATAATGAATAATAAAGGCTATTAGGGCAGAAAGACTTATGGTCGATAGCCCTTGTGAAAAGGAAACATTTTTATTGGTTTTGTTAAAGAATGTATCAAGTTTATTTATTGTATTCCTTTTTCAATAAAGATATTATAGTAGTAGTAAAGGCTATTAGAAATAGTAACAACACAGTACACATTGAATATTATGAAAGCCTACGCAACTACACTAGTTTGGTAATTAGAAACGCAAAATGAATATGAGTCTTGTTCTTCTAATAATAATCAATTGTGGTATCAGCTGAAAAAGCTTATATTAGTATTTACTAATGTGGACTGCATAAACGAACAATTTTTAAAGTACACCACTGGTCCTGTTAATACGTATCCTCCATTAAGGTTGCGGTTTAGTGGAAAGAGATAGCTATATAGTAAAATGGAAATAATCGTTTGAAAAGAGAGCTATTCTTTTGGATTTCATAATATGAATGTGTATTTACATTTTTTATCTACCAAGTATAAAGTATCAGTCTAAATAAAAAATAAATCGCTAATTTTCATGTATTACGTCAATTTATTAGTTTAAGTTAGAAAAGAAAATTGTAAGATATAATGAAATTAATAGGTCATGTCTGCTAAGTTATTTGAATGCAGAATTTAGTGAAATCCTTTAAATTTTCATTGCGCAAGTTTTTATTAGCAAAAATATAATTTGAAATTTGCTATAAATTTGATCAATTTTCATTATTTTTCATAATTATTTTTCACAGAAAGTAAACATTAAAATAATTTTTTAATTTATCTGATGAAATTCCTGCTTATTTTAAGATTATTTTAATGTATAATACAATATTGTTCATTGATCACAACAACAATCTAACTCAAATTAGTGATTGCCCATATTTGTATAGCTATCTCTTTCTTCTAAACCGCACCCTTAATTAAACATTTACTGTCGATATTAAGTCCAAAACGTGAAATACCTACATTTACATTTCAACTCATTGAGGAAACCCTGATTCATGATTTATTATTAAGTGTATGTTCTACTAGCACAGAATATGACGGAATAAATGTAACCATGTTACGTATGTGTTGCGTACTGACGCATATTCGTAATACATATTCGTGTACGTGTATTTTAACACTTATTCCAACAAACAACAATCCTCAGATCTTAACCGTTTACAGCCTGTTATGTTATTTACAATATTCAAATTACTTTAGAAAATTGTGAATATGCAACTGCTAAAATTTATTTATAATAACAGCATTCTTCCTATGTATCAATCGGGTTTATCACTGATAAGGGTAATTTAACTGCTTTAATCTTACTAGATTACTCTAATCACAGTTAATCATGCGACTCTATTAGCGATCCTCGAACACCATGGATTTGGGCCTCTATATATTATTCGTTTTAAATACACTACATTACCGCTAAGGGCATGTACACGCAGATGATACCCAAATATACCATTTATTTTCACCTCTATTATACGATAAGGCACTCAGGTTATTTAAATATATTAAATAAAAATGATTTGAAAATAATTAATAAATTATTTCCACATTTAGCTCTGTGACTATTGACTTACCTACGTAAGTACGTTAAACAAATGCACATTAAAATAACTACTTCCCGGGCAAATACCCCCTCCGGACATTGAATTACATAATGTACACCTGCTGTTGCACATCAATAAAATATTGTATAATGCAACAAATTTTGATCCGAGAAAAATTTAATGTAAAAACAACAAAAGGAACGTTACTTAATACAAGGCCATCTGCAGACACGTGTTTCGGGATCTATCCATCGTCAGTGCAGCTATGCCTTACATAATTTAAAGATGTTAAAATAAATTAATTAAATTAATTCAAATACAATCAGCAAAATTAAATCAGTTATATTAAATCAAATTAAACTAAATCAATTTGATTTAAATTAAACCAAATTAATTCAATTTAATCAAAACCGAATAAAATTAAACGAAAAGAATTGAATCAAATTAATTAAAAAGAGCGACCCTCACCTGCCGCGCGCTGTGATAGTAATGACGGGCGAAGGAGGACGTGCGCTCGTGTATTGTTGTTATCGCAAATTCACAAAAAACTTCTCTCGGTTCGGATTTGAATAAACGCCTCGCTGGCTATTAATATAAATAGAAAAGAGTATTCATTCACTTGGTCACAGTTATTTAAATATATTAAATAAAAATTATTTGACAATAATTAATAAATTATTTCCACAGGACTAGAGGAAGAATGTGCCGAAAACATGCACTGAAGGTAAGGCGATTTTATTGGTTTTGTTTCATTTATAGAAATGATCTTACATTGCGAGCATTTTAAATTTATGATGGATATATGAATGGGGAAACGGTAAAGGAACGAAATCAGAAAGGGTGTGAGTTAGCAAACGGAATAAATGATATGAATACGGATATTGGAGACGCAAAAAATAGCACAAAACTCCTTTTAATTTATTCGCACTTTTCTACCTGGTATTTTTTAATATAAAATGTATAGAAAAAAGTTAATAAAAGAACACTGGGAATACAATTTAATTTTCATATATAAACATATAGTAATAATAAAAAAACTATCTTTATTTCAGCTAAATGTTGGGGGCGCGCCCCCGAGGTGATTGATAAGGGAAAACCTTAATTAAATAGAATAACTTTAAATTCTTCACTAGTTTCGGGTTATCTGCCCATTGCCAAGAGAATTAAAAATTAATAAAATAATTAACAGAAAACTGTTATAATTGCAATGGTGAAATTGAAAACACTAATCGAAATTATAATATAAAATATAATGAACATTTAGGTTGAATAAAGATTGTAATACATTTTCAAATCATATACTTACAAATAGTCAAATTTAAATATTACAAAAATCCTGCATTATTGTGAAAGGGGTCAAAAATTATATATATTGAAATTCATTTACTCAATAAAGACTCTTTATTCTATCTAACTTAAATTTAATTTTAGGTTATTCAATTTAATCTGAGGTGTGTGTCGACGAGTGAAACCGATACATATCGGCTCCGTCACACAGTGAGTTTTAAGTGGAAATACTGGAATATAAATTGTGTACAACAGAAGGTGAAGAGAGTAGAAGTCGTATGAAGAAATAAGGGTAAGTGGCTAAGACTAGAAAAACGCGTAGTGTACCGCAAAAGGAAAATTAGTCGAATTGAGGTTGGAAGAACAGTCAGACAAAAAACGAAACGCATAGAGGTCTTCGAGGGGTCGACCCGGACCGATAAGCGTGCGAGCGCGGCGCGAGATAACGATCAACGCACACATCGAAACACATCGAAACAATTAAAAATACCCACGGACACGAACAATAACCGGCGTTGTCAGATTGAAATAAAATAAAGCAAATACAGGAAAAACCCAATAAATAGAAAATATCAAAAAGAAGAACAGTAGGATTTGTAAAATATACAAATGAACAACAAAAGAGAAAGGGACTTCCCGGAAGACATATTTAAAAACAGCAAAAAAAACCCTAAGATCGCCAGAACAAAGGAGAATTGAGGAGCAAAGAAAAATACTAGAAGCAAAACAACACAGCACGATTATAAAGGAAAACAAAGAAGATAAAAACAACGAAATGGAGGAAATAAAGCAAATAATGCAGGAAATGATGCGAGAATTAAAGAAAGAAATGAAAAATAACAATGAGGAACTTAAAAATGAGATTATAGCTATGAGGAAAGAAATAGAGAGAAAAGAGGAAAAATGGCAGAAAGAAAAAGCACAACTAAATGAAAGAATAGAAAATCTTGAGAACAGAAAAGAAAACACTGAGAGGGAAAAGAGAAGAAATAATATCGTTATAAAGGGCCTCAGAGTGGAGGACTCAGAAATAGAACGAAAAGTTGAAGAATTTATACAAAAGGAAATGAAATTAAAAACAACAATGGAGAAAGAATAATACAACTATGCATTGAAAACAACCTCGTGATTACAAATACAAAATTCAAGCACAAAAACATACACAAGTACACAAGGGAGCAACCAAACAGAAACGAAAGATCGATTATAGACTACTACCTAATTAATAGGAAAAACTGGAACAAAATAACTAATGTAAAAGTAAAAAGACAAGCAGAAATAGGAAGCGACCACCACCTATTACGAATAGACATGAAATGGAAGGAAATACAAAAACTGGACAAGAGGAGGATAATAGTCAAAGAGAAAATAAAAACATACAAATTAAGAGAAGCACAAATACAAGAGAAATATCAAGAGATATTACAAAATAAGTTGAGGAAGAACGAAATAAGGGCAAACATAGAAGGAAAATGGGAAACATTCAAAAGAAATATACTAGAAGCGGCAGAGGAGTGCTGCGGAACAACAAAAATAGGAAACAAGGAAATGAAAAAGACAAACTGGTGGACAGAGGAAATCAAAAAGGAGATAAAAGACAAAAAAGACAAATGGAAAAGATACCTACAAACTAAAAAAAAGTGAAGACTACGAACATTACAAAGAAAAGAGAAATGAAACAAAAAGATTAATCAAAGAAAGAAAGAAAGCCAAGCAACAATCATGGACGAACTTTGGAAAAAGAATGAACGAGAACTTCAGGCAGAACCAAAAACTATTTTATGGAACACTAAAACAACTAAAACAAAAAAAAAGAACACAATATGATGAACATAAAAGATAAAAATGGAACAATAATTACGGATGAAGACAAGATAATGGAAAGATGGAGACAATACTTCAAAGAATTAACCGAACAAGAAGAAGAAGATACCGAAACACAAGAACGGGAAGAAGAACCACAGGAAATACGAACAGAAAAATTTGAGGAAAATAAGGAAGAAGAAGTAAAAGAAGCAATAAAAAAGCTAAAAAACGGGAAAGCACCAGGAATCGACGACATAACCCCGGAAATGATAAAATACATGGGAAAGGAAGGAATAACAAAAATAACAAAACTAATAAATGAAATAATAATGAGCGGGGAAACACCAAGAGAATGGAGTAAAGGAATAATTTTACCAATACATAAGAAGGGCGATAAAAGAAAATGCGAAAACTACAGAGGGATCACGCTAACAAGCATAACAAGCAAAATAATGACCAGAGTACTAGAAAAAAGAATGAGAGACAAACTAGAAACAACAATAGAGGACAGCCAATGCGGATTCAGAAGAGGGAGAAGTACCCTAGACCAAATATTCATACTTAGGCAACTAAGTGAAAAATTAATAAAGAAAAATAGAGAAATGCACATATGCTTTGTAGACCTCGAGAAGGCATTTGACAGGATAAAAAGAGAAGACATATGGAGAGAACTAGCAGAAAGAGGAATAGAGAACAAAATAATAAATGTAATTAAAAACATGTACAAAAATAACAGAAATATAGTAAGAACAAATAACGAGGAATCAAAGGAATTCGAAACGAAGAAAGGAGTGAAACAGGGATGTGTGCTAAGCGCTCTACTATTTACAATAGTATTGGACACGGCGATAAAAAAAAGCAAAACAAAAAATGAAGATGCTGAAAGTTGGATATTATAAACTGGAAATCACAAAAATAGCGGAACTACTCTTCGCAGACGATATGGCAATAATTGCAGAAACAGAAGAAGACCTACAAAACAACATGGAAATAATAGAGAAAGAACTTACGAAAATAAACATGAAAATAAACTATGAAAAGACAAAAACAATGATAATTGCCAAAGGAACAAAGAGACACGAAATAAAAATACACGGGAAAAAAATCGAACAGGTAGAACAATATAGATATTTAGGAACCATTATTCAGAGTAATGGCAAACCAGATAAAGAAATTGATGATAAAATAGGTAAAACGGCAAAACTCTATAACATGTTGAGTAATGTAAGCCTTACACCGAAAGGTAGATAGGCAAAGGAATAAATAAAATAAAAATCAATTTAATCTGTGTTTTATTCGTGGATTTTTGATAAAATATGTATATTTGGCTGAAAGGCCTCCGGTCGATAGCCGATTCATGATCTACAGAATATAATTCTAATTTTTGTATATTATTGTACATACATATACACATTTGAATAAAGATGGTTAGTTAGTTATGTTTATTTATTGTATGCAATAATGTTTTATATTATTGCCACAATTACAATTTCGGATGATTTCGGCTTATTTTTAAGATTTCTATTGTTTCCCATACCCAAACTATTAAATTCATTATTAAAATGTAAAAGTATAGGATGTTATTTAAAAAAAATGAATTGAATTTGATCAATGTGATTGTGTGTATATAGAAGTTATAAATAAAAAGTAATATAAACAAAAAATAAAAGTCGAAGCATCGAACACGGGTCTGTGGATTGCTAAGCAACGATCTTGCAAGTATTAATTAATAACAATACATGACAATGAAACCATCAAACACTCAAGATAAAAACATCGATCAAAGAAGAAAACTATGAATTTACACACGTTATATTAATTGGAAGAAAAGGAAATTCACAAGAAGACAAAACTGTGCCAACGATAGTGATAACAACCGACCGTGAAAGCGCTCCCAAACTCTATAAAATAACACTGTAGGGATATATTAGCAAAATCACCAATTTTCAAACATCTCCCACAACTATGATGCCTTAGAATAAAAAAACTTAACGAAATACCTTGGGGTCACCATACAAAAAAAAAACTTAAAATTTAATAACCACCTTCTTAAAAAAAAAAAAACAACCCCAAAACCACACGCTTCTTTATCAATCTATGGTCAGACTGGTCATTACATATGCATGTCCGGTCACCAACAAACCAATTAATAAAAATAATACTCCACTAAGGGTGCAAGTGCACCACATTGTGTAATAAATTTGCAATGCGCCGGCTGTAATTCAAGGTGCCATACAAACCGTGCCTAGGGATAAATGGCTATGCAATAATTGGCCGTGAACTTTGTCTTCTGGATACCAGACTTCTATTTCTTCCCAACTCTTGAGAACAAAATATTTTTTAAAAATTCATTAATTAATAATTATATCTCTCAACTGACGGAGGAAGCTATCCCCTGGCTTTTGCTGGTATGTAAAGACGAAGCAAACTTCGACAGAGATAGTCCATTTTTGATAGGTAGGTTGATTTATAGCTTTTAAGAGAATGTAAAAGCGTAAGAAAGGTTAAGGAAGTATTGTTAGTGGAAAACGCAACTAACACTCAATCCAAAAATTATTAGCAATTAAAAATCTGGGAAATTTTGTGATCAACGTAATTCCTCATAATACGCTAAACACGTTTAGACCACGAAATTGTAAAGTCTTTGCAGATATAATCACAGTCAGAAGGATTACCACTAGACGCAAAGTAATAATACATGATATATAAAAATTTAATAAACTAATATTACCACCAAACATCCTCCCAGTTCATTTGTATGTACCATAGCCACTTAGATGTTTTAAATGCCAAGGCTTCGGATAAACGCCAACACAATGCTCTCAAGAACAAATTTGCGTATGCGGAAAAAAATATACACGAACGGACCAGCTTTATGGAATAAAAAAGTATAAACTGTAGAGGAGGACACTCGGCGTGCTCAAGAAATTGGCCGAAATGTAATGAGAAGGTTGCCATACAAGAACTAAAGACAAAAGAAAAAATTACGGACTTTGAGGTAAAAAAAAACTTGTAACTTCGAAACATCCTACCGCTCAAGTTACATATTCAGAGGCAACCTCCAGCAAAACAAATATTGTGGAAGAACTGTTGGCTTAGCTATTGCCTCAAATCCAGAGTACGGTAGCAGTAGTAGTTAATACTGAAATAGTTAAAATTAAGGCTGGCGTTTACTAGAAAAGGAATGATGCGATGACAGAGATAGTTGCCAATCGTCAAGGAGGTGATGGACTCTCGATTTTAATAGCGAACTATTTGAGAAATATGTAGAACACTGCAGTTTGGTTTCCTTATCCATGTGTGTGTCTGTGTATTCGACAACCGACGCTGATGCGATCGATTTTTTTATTAATGAATATGTTATTTATTATTTAGACAGTGTATAAATATATTTGATGAATTTTGTCGTATCATCGAAAGAATTACTCATTGCATGCTATTATATTTTTGTTCTCATTTTTAAGAAAAAATCATTTTCACTGTAAGTTTGGATTCTTCGTGTGATGTTATTAAAAAAGCGGCAAAAAGTCGTTATACTTATACCTAACCGTTTTTATTAATATTTGAATATTCATAAAAATTACCTTTAATGCAGAATTGATCCTCAAATTATATTTCGCGAGATAAAATGCATTTTGAAATAATAAATATAGTAAGATAATATATACATCAAATTAAAGGAGTAATTTAGTGAAATAAAATGGATAAAATTATGTATACAGGGTGGGCCACTAATAACGGCCATTAAAAGTTTACGGGGATCTTGACTGATTATATCGGAAATGGCTACCAACTTTGTTATTTTAAATAGAACACTACATATTATTATTTTTTGGATTCCCCATTTAATTGTCCATCCATTTATATGAATTTATATCCACATAATTGTTACAGTTTTTGAGTTAAAAATTTATTTTTCGAATATTAACACCAAATAGATCTTTCGAAAAATGTCTTCAATTTTCACTAATAGATCCTTCTAGTATTAAAAAAAACATTTGTCAATTTTGACAATAGGTATTTCCATAAGATCCATATTTCAGTGCCCAATTAAAAACAGCATAATTCATTTTTTTAAATGGAATGTTCAATATTTTATCTCACAGATCGATTAGCAAATTAATTTGCAACATAAAAATATTATATATCTATATATCCAGAGCAAGTAGTTTTTGAGTTATTTCTAAATTTCTTTCCTCACATTTTTTTTTCATAATTGAGTAATTCCTGTTCTATTTACGCGTGCATCAATATTATTTGGAAAGATGTGGAAATCTAGCAGGCCAATTCCGCAGACCTAAATTTCGAATCCATCTATCTTTATCGTTTTTAATGTGAATATGAATCGATAGAGAATTTGATTGCATAAAAATCTACAGAGGTTCCACTAAAAAAACAGTTGAAACCTTAAAAAGTTATGATATTTTTTTATAGATAAATTGGTTTATTAAAAGAATATTAACATAACACTCTTAATGGCGAATAACATTCCGTCGAAATAAAATATAATAAAAAAACGCAGCATTTCTTTTTGTTTTAAATTTTCCAATGTTACATTATATAGAATATGAAAAAGAAAATATGATTTGCGCTTTACTCACTCATTTATCTTGAAGGAATTTTCTTATTTTCCCTCATTAACCATTTGTTTTAGTATTGTCGGTTCTTGGATTATACTTTTTTGGGATAGATAAATATTTTAAATAGAAGTGTAGAACTTGAATAACTAAATATTTTTGTATAGCATTATCAAACGTCCTATTCTCTTTTAAATTTCTTTAAAAAATGGTGATGTGTCCGTCATGGCACTTTCCCCGGTGAATTTGGTCAAATAAGTTTCTGATTGAAAATTTAATAGGAAATCAAAAATGATTAATTAAAAAAATGGATTGTTGTCTTTTAAAATTAAAGCCGAGTACTTGGAAGGATATTATAATTTAGTGTGATATTTATTACCTTACAATGGATTAAAGACATTTCTCTACACCCTTTTCTTTTCAAACTGGAGGCGTTTGTGAATGATATGTTGAATATGAGGGAACTTTGACGTTTTATTTGTCATTAAAATAACTATTTCAATAATTAATATCTCCACAGCCAACACAAAGAAGATTATAAAAATAATTGTTTATTTCTAAGGGAATTTATTAGGTAGATGAAATTCTTCCGCTTATAAAATGAAAACTGAAAGTCCTACAATAAAAGTTTGGTAACAAAAATTACTTATTTTTTAAGATCCTCAACTTTTATTTGAAACATTTTTCTATCCGAAATAAAAATGAACCTTCCCTGGCCGGGATTCCATTTTATTTTAAATTGTAATTATAAAAAAATTGACATCAATGTTAATAATCATATGTCATAAGTATACCAAAATTTAAAATTCTCTTTATTTGGGATGAATAACCCCAACTATTATTCTACACATAGTGTAGAACTAAATACATTTTTGGAAAGTATAATTTCTGCTTACATTACAATCATTCTATATTTTTTTATTATTTTTTGTATCCGTAAATATAATAAAATAAAAGTGAAATTAAAAATGGCCTATCGGGAAATATGAAGGCAAACATTTATATATATTTTGTGAAATATGACGAAAACTGCTACCACCATAATAAGTGTTTGGTTTGAAATGTATACTTCAAAAATAAAAAAATAGAACATACAGTTCAAAAGAACCTATGAAACAGTAAGTAAAGTAACACTTGATACAATTTAATAATTTTTAATAATAATTTTAATTTTACAATTATATTGATCTATTTTAGATCATTAGCCTTTTATTACATTCCTAAGGCTCAAATAAAATTATTTGAAAACATTAAATTTTTTATAAAATAAAAAAGAAATCCATAATAATAATTTTTCACCGTGCAAACATTGGCAAAAAAAGATTCATTCATATTTGTATGCTGCTTACTGAACTTTATTTCAAATGTTTATTATTTTAGAATGGCATGTGCATCGTCGGTGTTTTAAAAACGCGACGCGCAGAGATAACTATAAAAGATATTTTTGTCTTTCTCATATTCATTGAATGTGTAACAGCAATAAGCATACATACACAACATTGTCAAGAAGAGGGGAGAAACATCTATTGAGTATCTCTTGAAAATTAATTAATAATCTTTGTTTGTGTTTTTCCACAGTATTAATTATTTAAATTATTACTCATAACATTAATTTTATAAATAATTTAAAGGTGATAAACGCAAATAACATTTATTAAAATATAGTACACTATTTCCCGCTATCTATATGAGACTTAATGAACTAATATTTGTCTAGTCAAATGCAGAAAACTATATGTAACTTGCCGGTTTTATTCAATATGGCCGAATTTCACGGGAATTGATGATATTTTCGGAACGACCTTCCTCAGTAAACAGCATTGTTTTCTGACGAAAAAATGTATTGAACCATAACTACATTCAATGTAGATTATTACGACATATTTCATTTTCTTTCAATAATTATATTAATAAGTAAAAATATAGCACATTCTTTACATAAAATGTGCTAACTTTGGACGTAATTTTCTTCTAAACTATTAATCAGATTAATTTTTCAATAAATCGTTCGAAATCTGTGGAGTTTTAGGATTATTTTGATATATAATATGATGAAATTCATCATTCAGAGTTTGTTTGTTAGAGGAATTCAATTGGTACAAAATCGCTTCATTTTACATACGATAAACGCCAGCCTTAACTAACAGAAAGAGGCAAAGCAAATGACTCCTCCGTCAAATCCGACTATGCTACCCAACGTCAGGAATACCAACCTGACGTTGGGTAGCATAAAGCAATATATAAATAAGCAACAGGAAGTGACCCAGATATCCCAAGTTGCAAAACTGCATGATGCCACGGTGGTGGCATAAAACAATATCCACTCAGCGGAAGATAAGTATATTGTGTCCATCATTTCACATTTGTTTTAAGTACTTACATAACGTAAGTCAAAATATCACAGTAGCTGAAGAGGGAATAATTGATTAATTATTTTCTATATTATATTTAATAAATTTAAATAACTATGAAAATCTAAAATTATATATTTTCAGCCAAGTAGTAAAAAAATAGTTTTATTGATAACCTCGGAAGCTGAGCAATGCTTTTCAACGATGCACGACTGAAATCGTGTTTAAAAAGTATTATGTAATAGAAAATACTTATTGTTTGTATCAAAGATTTCTGATCAAAAAAAAAAATGTCATAAAAATATCAAACAATGAAATTTATTTATGAATAATGTACTTTTGATAAATTTTTACTCATTTTTGCGTATTCAAAACCATCTTAGTAAGAAGAACTTCCGTCCACTGATAACTAAAACAACTATAATTTTACTTTGAAAATGTAACTCGTGTCCGAAGTTTACAGTTCACATTGACAAATATACTGCGGTAACAATTACATAGCGCTATTTATAGATGTTCGGGATGGAGAATTCACTTATCTTTCGGTCAGGTTGACGGGGAAATTTCGTCTAATGACGTTGCAGTGTTGACTGTTGACCCAGTTATAAGAGTCAATTACGGCGCTCCCTATTGCAGGATCAATAGAAAACACAAAAAATACAAGGCAACGTTTGTAAGTGCAAACAGGTAAGGGATGCTATTTTAAGCCAACCATCATTTATAATTTACATCTCCGTAAATTACTCTCACAAGCGATATTCGCCGTAACATTAATTAGTTCTAGAGTGGAATAAAAGTTTAATGATACTTTGAACAATTGGAAACAGGCTTGAAGTAGAGTGTTTGACCGTATAAAACATAAATTTAATTATTCATATTTTATATATTTTCTATATTTCTTGTTACGAACCGTTGAGATTTCCAGAAAACGAGTAATAAAAATTATAATAATAACAAAAGAGCTTAAAATTCGTAAATCCGTGGGTAGTACTCGGACTTGTAAAACTCCATGGGGTCGTGAGCCATTAACGAAAAATTTCTAGAAATTTCCGATGCGCTATTGTTATGTCATGTTTTGCTCGACGGTTGGGTTCAGGTGCGACTACATGAAAATGGCCAAAAATCTCGGAAATCTATTTCTTTCTTAAAATATTGGGGGGTAAGGGGAAGTAAACCGAGGCGCACTGGGGAGAAGCACCCGAAAGCGTCTACGTCGGCAAAATCGCGGGATAATAGTTGTCACAACAGGCCATAAACACATGATACGGTTGTTAACAATTTAATTTATGAGGGTCTTCCATTCCAGATGGGGGCTTGAGAGTAGGTAGAAAACTGGCAATTAGGGTAGTAGGTACCACTCCAGATGAGGATCGAGAGTAGGTAAAGAATTGAAAAAATTATGCAAATAAGCATTTAATTTAATTGTTTTATTAATATCAAGTTTAATTTATCAAGCGGTTAGCACATGACGATAGACATATATAAATTGTATTTTTTAACCCGATTTCAATAAATATGTAATAATACATTTTTTACCGTATTGATTTGATTTATATCTCAAAAACGAACGTAGGTAGTCACATTAATATATTTAATATTAATATTTATATTAAGATATATATTTATTAATAATAATAATTAATATTTTTTTTAAGATCAATATTTATTTTTCATCGGTAATGATGAAAGCCCACCGTCTGACGCTTAAATCGGGAAATTCCGGGATTAATGGTTTTATGAGCAGTTTTTTTCGGAATAAACGCTTCTTGAAATAATCCTCCGTTATCTTTGCCAGGTAGTTATTGATATTTACCGAACATTTTACGAACAAAACTATAGGAATTTGGAAAAAAACATTTTTTTTCATTGAAACAAATGCGATTTTCACGGCCAGCGTTGTTATTACAAAGAAGAGTTTCAAATAAAACTGGTAGACAATTGAATTCTCTACGAGTTTTGTTTGAAACACATTTCCAAGGCGGTCTTGGTTTACGCCTAAATCAATAAAAAAGACAGGATTTTACAATGAAAAAGAATTGTTTTTCATTGAAACAAATGCGATTTTCACGGCCAGCGTTGTTTTTACAAAAAAAAATTTAAATAAAACTTGCAGACAATTGAATTCTCTACGAGTTTTGTTTGAAACAAATTTCCATGGCTGTCTTGGTTTATGCTAAAATTGTTGAAAAAAATAGCGAAAATTTCAAACTAAAAATTTACATTTTTAATTTTTCAACGAAAAAAAAAGTGCGATTTTCACGGCCAGCGTTGTTTTCCAAAAACAGAGTTTCAGACAAGACAATTGAATGCTCTACGAGTTTTGTTTGAAACAAATTTTCATAGCTGTCTTAGTTTACGCTTAAATCGCGATTTTCCGTTGTAAAACGCACAAACTGTCTTTGAAAAAGTGTACTTTTCATTGAAAACAATTGCGATTTTCTCAGCTTGCGTTGATTTTACAAAGAAGAGTGTCAAATAAAACTTGTAGACAATTGAATGCTCTACAAGTTTTATTCGAAAAACTTTGTTTTGTTGCCTTTGTTTACGCTAAAAACAACAATTTTTCTCTTTTCGAGACGAAAAAAAAACTTTTTTTATATATTTTCGTTTTTTTTTTTAATAGAAGAAGAAATTTTGAAATAACAACAACGAAAATAATATATGTTTATATTTTTTTAGAAACAAAAAAAGGTGAGAAATAAAAAAAACGATCGGTTGTCATGACGACAAAACAAAATAATATCTCCTATTTTATAAATACGCGGCACAAAAAGCATCAAAGAAATATTATTTGAATAATATATTTTTAGTTTCTGCGATGTGTATTACAAAGGGAAAGCATTTTTTTACGAAAAAGTTCAATTGATCACATTACTATATATTAAATGTACACATTTTTATAGATTCCATCAAAAAATAATAACAAATGTGTCATTTGATTGTTTTTTTATAAATTGATGTTAATATAATTTAACCCAGTCAGACCCAAATTAAATATAATCGAAAAAAAAAAATAAAAATTAATCCAAACAAATCCCAGCTTCTTATTCCCTATCGCCGCACAAATATCCCCATTCCTATCACCATCTCCATTTATCAAAAGCCTATCCTCCCTGCTCCGTATATCACCTACTTAGGAATCACCTTCGATCCTAAACTTAATTTCAAAAAACACACTGCCCTTATCAAAAACAAAATTACCGCTAGGGCTAAACACTTCCGCTGTCTAACTTATAAAAACATGGGCATTTCTACAAGAAATGCCACTAAGATTTACAAAATGATATGTAGACCCCTATTAGACTACGGATCCATCCTCTTCACCACATCCCCCAATCCCACCCTTCAAAACCTACAAGTAAGCGAACGTTCATCCCTAAGGTCCCTAACAAAAATCAGACACCCCCTTAATCCACTTTACAACCCATCTAATACCCTCCTCTACAACCGAACTGAAGTTGTCCCTTTTATCGAACGCCTCCACAACCTATCCAAAAAATTCTCCAGAAAACAATCTAATTTCACAATTCTCTCCCAACTTTGCATCCCCAGAGACGATAATATAATTCCTAAATTCAAAAACCCTTCACAAACCCTATTCCAATTCATCACTTCCCTTAACCGGCAATAAAACACACCCATAAAATGCGCGAACTTTGGCAGAAAGGCTGTTGGCCGATAGCCGATTGTCGGTAAATAAAATAATAATATTTATTGTTAATTTCTTTCACATTTATATGTATATTGTACTGACAATAAAGATTCTTTATATATCGAAAAAAAAAAATACTTCGATTTATTTCTTAATTTTTCAGAGAGCATTTATAGGTGCCTTTCTTTTTTACCTGCCTTTCCTGAAACGATATTTTGCGTTTTTTTCCCATAATTCATATTTTGTAACGTAACTACTCCACCCCCCAAATAGTTAATCCACTATTTTCTGGGTATAAGTAGTATTGTCACTTACATCTTGAATCAGTTTTTTTAAACAATCAAATTGTCACCATGAATATGGAAGTAATTAAAGTAAGTAATCGGGTGATACAAATTATGTCAGTAACACGGGAAGTAGATGTTTTAATGTGCATTTATTTAAAGTAAGTCACTTCTTTGGGCACATTATGCTCTTTATCAATAGTTTTTTTAAATCATAAATAAATATTAACAAAATTACATTTTGAAGAGCGGCGGCGTTATCTTATAAATTACAATAACTCCTGTGTTTTCTATTCGTTCGCATTTTTAAATTTTATTTTGATGAAGTAATTACAATTAAATTATGTAATATTAATTGTAATGCATTGACATTGTTCCCAATACAAATAATATAATAGAATGGAATATGATTTCAATTAAAAGAAATATTCAATTGTAAGTGATGTAAAATATATTAACTGGATTAGAGTTTAATGTTATTAATTTAATGGTAATTCAGAGATATACAATTATTTGTATTAATTTATTGAGTTTTTTTCTTAAATATCGAAATAGTTAATTTACTTTTTTGAAATGAACATTTTATATATTTTAAACAAAAAATAATACTCCACTCAATTTAATATATTTAATATGAAAAGTTTCCGATAAGAGAATATAAAATCAAATTATATCTGTAAGAAACACTTTTGAATGAGTATTGAAAGAAAATATATTTTTGTCTTTTTGTTCTTTTAAAATGCATAAAATGGTATGTTTATTGAAAATGTAAACAAATTTTGAAAATATATATCATTTTTATTGTTATTAATCTATATTTATTTTGAAGAAACCATTACTTTTCTGATCTTCTATTAAAATATCTCAAATTTACAAAACAATCACTTTTTATTTGAAAAGCCGTAATTTTATAGCAAATATATTTTTTAACAGAAAAAGTTATAATCCACCATCACAAAAAATTCAAATAAAATCCAGTTACTATAAAAAAACAATTTATTTTCTCTATTTGTCAGTTAATTAATCCATGTTAACACCACCGTAAACAAGAAAATACTGATACGTTTACAAAAAAGTAACTGAAATGAAATCATAACCTTCAATTTAATTTTTTATTAGCCCCAATAAATATTAAATAAATTTCAGCAATTTTTCATCTTATTAAAACGAATTCGGGTATTGGACTTTTCGTAAGGTTTCCAGATGTTTTATTATTTAGAAAACCAACCAAAATTATTGTTATATTGTAACGGCAGATTGCGGCAATTAAAAGTATATGTTCTATATTATCAGCATTGAAATTGTGCGTTTTTTTTTATTTTTTATTAATACATAGAGGTATTAATGGATGGATTATTTGAATTGGGAAGAAAATGAATTGCGAGCAATTTAATTATTTTAATAATGGAACTCGAAACCTTTAAACTAATAATGCAGCAGTATGATTTTATCATCGTTAAATTTAGTCCTAAATTGAAAGTTCATCATGTACGTACTATTTAAATGCGATCAAACGTGCCAATGCCCAGTTGGTGCTTAACCTACCACCGAGTGTGACATTTCATATATAATGTAATTATTATCATTAAATTGAACCATAATAAAACACATCTAATTATTTTTTTATATTTTTACTAATAAAAATAAATCGCATGCTTAATTATTGATAATTTCAAACGTTCAAAATTAAAAAATAATATTAAACATACAACGAGTTTTCGGCCAACCGGATTGAAATCTGCGAGCGCAGTTATCGCAAAAAAAAAACAACAACAAAAAACAATCGATGGCTCGCTCTGCGAACGCATTCTTTAGATAAGAAGATTAGTCTGTACCCGATCCGGGCGCAGGCAGGTACATACGTATTAAATAAATTGTTTTGGTGTGTGCAATTCAATTTTATTTTATTAATTAGTGATATTACCGATTTCACAATAAGGAAGGCAACAACAAATAAATGGTGAGTTTGTTTTTAAATTCATATTTTTATTAATATTCAGTTCATCACATTGTATTTATCATTTATATTTTTTGTATTATAAGTTCAAACTTCGACTTCAAATTGTGACCATAGTTGAAAATGACATTATTAGTTATAGTTTTTTTTCATAGATTCCAAATATATATATATATATATATAGTTTGTTTAGTTTTTGCAAAGTTATAAAAAAATATAAATCTATCTTGGATATAACTCAAAAACTAAAAAGTGATAAGTAAAATGTAATAATATATTCGAAGTCAGAATAAAATGTTGCTTTGAGAAAGTGTTAATTATATTTTCTATTTTTAATAATAACGGAGTTTCAGGCATCATTGAAAATTTTGTTTTTAATCTAGAATAATACTTTCTTATAAATATAATAATTTCATGCGTACCTTTTTACATATACACGCGACATTGAAAATTGAACCAAACTTTTAATTAATCAATTTTAAAAGAAACTAAGTAAACCGTAGCATAATTAACAAATTTATTTAATAAATTTTAGGAAATAAGACAATCGAACGACGCTCTAAAAAGGGGCAAATAAGTGAAACTACCTGCTATTCTAACCGATAAATTAAAACATCAACACTCCATAAATTGTGGTTTCTTTTCTTCCGTTATCCTCCGCCGCTTGTAGAGGGTGTCTCTCTTTAAACATTTCGAGTTTGGCCATTCTCATATGGGGGAAGACGCAACCACCGCTTCTTGCGCACCACCCCAAAAATTCCCCCACGCATTTACACATTTTTTGCTCTTTGGAAATCAAAAAAGAAACATTAGTAATTATAACTTCAACCGATGCACATCAAAGCTTACACATTTAAATTTAAACAGTAAATGTAACTTATACTCAATTGTACAAATTGTAAAGTGTTACTATTTACGGTGAATATATATAGTTTTTGATTTATTTTTTATTTCATCACTTAATTCACCCGCATCAAAAATAGTGACGTCATCTTACCAGTGAGATGATTAACGGCGTCACAATTACCTTAACATTTCTTTTGCATTCTTTTTTGTTTTTTCTATATTTTAACATTTCATTAACTAGATTCTTTATTGTTTATAGCTAAGTTTTGTTGCTCCCAAGATAAATTCAATTAATATGTTTTGTTACCTGATTATCTCAGGAAGTGCAGAGATTTATTGCCGCAAAAGAGGGAAACTTTGCAAAACAACTGTAAAGGTTTAGCCCACGAATTTTTATTTTCAGATTTATATTAAACTCTTTAATTAAATAATACTTTACATATATACTGAGATAGATCAACGTGTTTTAAATGTCTGCCCCAGTTGATAAGCGCCAACGAAATTAATTATATTTATGATAAAATTAATTATACTGTTAAAATTCTTCTCTTAATTAAATGGTTATTTATAATTGTCTTAATAAATCATAAGTAAAGGACTGATATAACATTTTTGTCTTCTATGTGTGGGTTATAAAGAATGTTCCTAATTCTTAATGAAACTGTCTCTTACTTTTCTATATGTACTAAATAATTTTTATGTATAAGATTCATATATAGTGTTAGTGAAAATTACCGGAACACATAAATAATTCACAAAAAGTAACAAATTAAAAAAATAGAATAAAAGTTTCTTGAGCATAAATAAGCTACCATTTAAATGTATCTGTATAAATATTAAATTTACTTAGATAATTGGAACACTACATATTTTTACATTATTTAATTCTAACGTTAATTCTAAGAATATTTTTTATAAGATATTTAGGTTGTAAAATAAATAAATGATTAATTGATTGAATTAATTTATTAAGAATTATATATTAAACCAAAATTTCGCAACAAATTGTTGGGAAGTGCCGTTGGGATCAAATTAATGTATTTTTATAAAAAATAAAAGGATAACTTCAGAAGATCTTTAAATTTCAACGTACAGGGTGATAGGGTTAGAGATATTGTCGTCTTGCTTTACTCCTTTGTTTGTTTCAAATGTTTCGGTTGTTATTCTTTTAAATTTTACTTTGGTCCTGGTATTTTTTTTTTTTTTAATATCAGTGCTACTGAAAATAATTTTCAGTTTTGTTGGTATTGCTAACAGATCCAATATTTCTATCAATTTTGTTCAGATTATTGTATTGAAAGCGCATTTGAAATCAACGAAGATAATATGTATTTCGTTGATTTAAAATGCGCTTTCAATACAATAAACTGACCAAAACTTATTTCTCTGTTATCTGGTCCAATGAGTGTAAAGCACTAATTGTAAATCGCCCTGTTCTGAAACCGTTCCGATATCACCGAATACTTTTTCAGCGTATTCTTTTAACATTTTGTTGATTAAGTTTGCGAAAACTTTGTACATTACGTTAAAAATGTTCGTTGTTTCCTCTTTTATGTCATTAGTTCTTTTTTTTTCTGGTATTTTGTGCTTTCTCCAACTTTGTTCTGTTGGTAGATGTATGTATTTGCACTTTTCCTGTTCCGCATTCTTTAATAGTTCTCCCTCTATTTGGTCTTCTTCTGGTGCTTTCCCTTTTCGTAACCACTATAACTCTTCTATTATCTCGTTGTTGGGAAGTCCCCCTCTACTTCCTGTTTTTATATTTACTTCTTGTGTTTCTGTTTCATATAGCATTTCTTTATCGTTATCCTTTCAGATATTTTCAATTAGTACGGGCTCACTTTCTAACGTTCTATTCATAAGAGGAATCTCTTGTTTTGGTTTAAGATTTAGTATTTAGGCTGTTTATTTCTCTGTAGAATTGTTTGAGATAGTTTGTACGTCCGTCATTTTCAAAGTCATCTGTCTGTTCATTGATTCTGTCTTTTTTGTTTTGTATAATGTGGCCGTCTTGATTCTTAACTTTTTATATTCATTCCTATCATTTTTTGTCTTCAAGTTTATTCATTCGATTCTAGTATTATTTTTCATTATCTTAGCTGCTTCGTACTTTTAATCATACCAATCTTTGCTTTTGTATTCTTTGTCCTTTCTAGTTAATACGGTTTCTGCATTTGTTATTATGTTGTTTTTAATTGTTTCCATTGACCTTCAACATCATTGGTGTTGGGTGGTTGACTTTTCATTTTGTTTGCAAATGTTTTTTCACAACTTTATCTCGTTCACTTAGCTGTCCTATATCCGATTTCTTTATATTTTTAGAGTTGTATTTTCGTGGTATTTTTTGGTCGGTTATTTTTACTATTACTAAATAGTGTCCGTTGTTCTCTTACTTTTTTTTAAATGATGAATTTGGTTGTTTATGTTTCCAGCGGGGTGTCTCCATGTAGATTTGCGTTTTATTGGGTGTTAGAATTTAGTCGTTAGTAGTTTCATGTTTAGTGCCCCAGCCAATTGGCATAATTTGTGCCATTGTCGTTAATTTTTGTATAGATCGTACTTCTTCCACTGCCAACCACTTTTCTTTTAGGTATTGTTCCTTTCCTATGTTTCGAATGTTCTTGTAAATTTTGTATATTTACTCAAAAAAAAAAAACGCATTCTCTTCTTGTGTCTCTTTCTGTTTGTGCATAAATGTTTACTATTGTTACAGTATAATGCTTGAGTTGAAATCTAAGAGTAATAGCTACTCTCCCGTTTATCGACGTGAAGTGTGTTATTTTGTCCTTTAAGCTTTTGTCACGTGAAATCCCACCCCGTTCCTGCCTCTCTTTTCCTGTCCGCTGTATAAGAATGTAAATTTATCTTTACTTATTTCTCGCGATCCCTCCATTTTTCCTGTTTTATACAATGTTCTAATGTTCCATGTTGCTATAATTATTTGTTTTTAGCATCGATTCATTACATCATAGCAAATGTCAATTTCAAGTTCATGTTCCTTGAAAAGTGAGAGCGATGAGGGATCAAGACTACTTCGTCAGTTCTAGCATTTTATCTCAAGAATGGAGAATCGATTCGGTTACAATGGACTCCATTATTTAATTACATAAAATTTACAATTATTTAGCTAAAGGTATATTTACTTTTTATTCAATCATATATTAAACACGATTAATTTTTGTTCGTTTATTTTTACTACTTTCCCAAATAATTGCGTTTTTTTAAATATATATATATATATATTTTATAATACTTTTATTTAATCGTACTTGTTTATTATAAGATTTTTTTAGTTTTTAACATGATATATAACGTAGACCATGCATAAAGGTAAATAATCAACAATCAACAATATTTGTTTATTTAATAAAACGGTCACAGTTATTTAAATAAATTAAATAAATAGAATTTGAAAATAATTGATAAATTATTTCCTGTTTCGCTACTGTGAGAATTTGACTTATGTTACATAAGTACTATAACAAATGTCTAATAATAGACATTTGCTGTTGCATAACAATACCATATTGTATAATGCAACAATTTTTAAAACATTTTTTTTTTTTAATTAAAATTAAAAGTTACGTAATATAAGGCTATCTGCAGACACGTGTTTCGGGACTTGATCCCTCGTCGGTACAGCTGTACCTTACGTAATTGCAAAGTTGTTAATTATATTATTTAAAAATTAATAAATAACCGTTGTACTGTACTTGCATTTTTTTTGCTGCTAATTTATATAATTTTTGTTAGAAGTAGTATGTAATATTGTTTTATTTTTACTGTTAATTATACACACGATAATTAATTATAATATTATTTAATATGTTTTGGTATAATATTTATATATTATTTTGTTAAATGGTGAATTTCCGTTAATAAAGTTAATTATTATTTATATTATTATTAATTATTAACACACTGTCACTTCTGAAATTTTTTTACACAAATAAATTTATCGATGTCGCGCATGATTGTGGCGCGACCTGCCGGTCCAGATATGAACTCTGCGTTCACTTACATCGAGAATCTCAGAGGTGACAGTGCGTTTTCAATTAATTATTTAATAACAACTTTGCAAATACGTAAGGCACAGCTGTACTGACGAGCGATCAAATCCCGAAACACGTGTCTACAGATAGCCTTATATTATGTAACTTTTATTTCAATTTAAACAAAATGTTTTTGCATTAAATATTTTTGATTCAAAAATTGTTGCATTATACAATATGTTATTGTTATGCAACAGCAAATGTCTATTATTAGACATTTGTTATTGTACTTATGTAACATAAGTCAAATTGTCACAGTAGCTAAAGAGGAAATACTTTATTAATTACATTCAAATTTTTTTATTTAATTTATTTGTTTATTTAATGAAATAAATTAATGCAATACAGCAAACACTTAATTATTATAAATAATTTTCAAAATGCATCGGCATCGACGTTAATATTTATTATTTTTATTTTATATATTCAACATTTTTATTAGCACACAGATACATACATATATAATTATTGTTATTATAATAACTAACTAACTAAATATCTTTATTCGTGAAATTTTGTATACAATTTATTTACATTTAATTAATAAAAATAATAATACGTTGTATTAAAAATTAAACACAAAAATTCACAAAATGGCTATCGACCAGGGGTCTTTCAGCCTGTCTTTGTCAAGTACATGTCGGTTTTTCAAAAGTCATGATCGCTAACGTCATTGTCTAAGTCTGGATGATTAGATGAGATGAATTGATGAAGTGTTACTGCTGGGAATTTGAATTTTGGATTGATGTTGGGATTGCGGGATATACAGAGATGATTAATAATATTAGGAATGTTAGGATTTTTAGCAAATTTTAAGGATAGGTGTTCAAGGCGTTGGCTAATAGGAGGTATGTTACATATTTCATATAGGAGTGCGTTTGGGGGATTATGTAAGGGGTTGTTGGGGTGTCTTATTTTTGTTAGAACTCGCAGAGCAGAACGCTCTGCGACTTCGATATTATTTAACACAGCGGGACGGGGATTATGGTACAGGATAGCAGCATATTCGAGCAGGGGACGGCATATCATAGTATATATTTTAACCGCAGTGTTGGTGGAAATGCCCTCGTTCTTGTAAGTTAAAGCTCTGAAATGCCGGGCCCTGCTCTTTATGCCAGCTTTTAGGTTTCGGGTATGTGTGTTAAAGGTAAATTTAGGGTCGAATGTTATTCCTAAGTATTTACAATGGGAAGATGGCGAGATAGGGTGGTTATTAATTAAGATATGGTATGGGGAATTTGAGGAGCGGTGAAAGGGGATAAGAAGTTGCGTTTTATTTGGGTTTATGGATATTCTCCATTTCGCGAACCAGGTTTGCAGGGTGTCTATGAGCTCTTGCAGGGTGTTTAACGCTTTTGGTATGGAGGAAGCGTGAGCTATTAGTGCAGTGTCGTCTGCATATAGGAGGGGATAGGCGGACGGATTAATATATAATGGGTCTGGATTGTACAGGTCGTGGACAAATATATTATATAAAAGGGGGGAGAGTGGTGACCCTTGGAGGAGACCTTGCTGGGGAGTGAATGATTGGGAATAGGAGTTTCGGATTCGGATTGTTATGGATCGGTTTGTTAGGAAACTGTCGAGGATATGAATTAGATTTAGAGGGATGCCTATCGAATTGCACTTAAACAACAAACCTCGATGCCATACTGAATCATATGCTTTTTGGATGTCCAAAAATGCGATGGCTGACTTCTGGTTTTCGAGGTGTGCTGTTTGGCAATTCGATGTAAGGATTGTTAAAGGAAGTGATGTTGAGCGGTGTTCGATGAAACCAAATTGGTATATAGGAATGCGGTCAATGATGAGGGATGTCAGTTTTTTCATGATAAGGGACTCGAATAACTTACCAAGGACTGGAAGGAGAGTAATCGGGCGGTAGCTTGAGACTAAAGATGAATCGTTGCCAGGTTTATGTATACAGGTGATAATCCCTCTCTTCCACTCCTTTGGTATCGTTAGGGACTTAAAGATATGGTTAAATACAAGGATAATATATTCATGTATATTGTCGGGAAGGGATTTCAGTATACATCTAGGGATACCATCGTAACCGGGAGAGGTGTTTTTGCCTTTATGCAGCAGCTCGTAGTAATCTTCCTCCTTTATTTCAGTGGGAGTGGTATGAGGAAGGATATTTGTTTTGAAAGTACTGTACCAGTCATTAATTGTTTTAAGGAAATTGTTGTCATAAATGTCGCTGTCTGTCATAGTGTATGTCTTTTCAAAATATTTGGCAAATGTGTCTGCAATTACTTGGTCATCTGTTATCGTCGTGTGTGTAGTCGGGTCTTGTATATTTTGTAGGAAATCTGTCTTTCTATATTTGCTGAGCTTTTTGATTTCATCCCAGAATTTTTTACCGTTTTGTTCGTTTATGTCATTGCATGTCTTTATCCATAGATCTTGTTTGTATTCTGTAATCAGTCGGTGTATGTCTTTATTTAGTCGGTTAAAATCACGCTTTAGGTTAATGTCGTCCGTCAGTTTAATGTCCCTGTAAAGCTGTCGTTTATATTTAATCAGTCGTAAAATGAATTTAGGAAGAGGATATTTGTAGGGTGTTTTGGTGAACGTCGGAGTGTTTTGTTTTATTGATTCTGATAGACTATTTAGAAATAAGGATATGGATGTTGGAGTGATATTTTGATGGGATTCTATAAATTCAGTCATGTCCTCTGTGACCTGGTCTAAATTACAGTCTTTATGTCTATAAATAGTTTTTGGAGGGGAGGGGAGGGGATGGGGGGATCTAATGACATTGAAAATTTAATAGATAGGTGATCTGAGCCGAGATCAGGTATAAGTTGTAGGTCTTGGATTAGGTGTCGTATATTGCTCGTACATAGTAGGACATCTGGGGTAGAGGATTGATTGTGGGACATTATAAAGGTAGGATCTGTATGTATACGAACAAAGTTGGAGTTAGAAATAAAGGAGGAAAGCTGCTTTGACTTGGATTTATTAACATTTAAATCACCGATCACGATAGCATGATCAAACAGGGAGGCCTTAGTAAATATTGTTTCCTCAATAGAGGAGGAATGATGAATATAAACAAGAAGGATGTGCAAGGTAAAAGAGGATAACTCAATGGTGCAATGCAGACATTCATTCATTGGGTGATTTATTTTTGGCGGATTGGCTTTGCCTAACTTTACTTCAGGTCTCACCGCCACCATTGAGCCTCCTCTTTGATTTTGGAGTGGAGCAGAAGAAGGAATTTGTATATAGGGGTAATCTTTAAGAGGAAAAGGATTGTTACATTTGGTTTCAACAAACATGCTCACGTGGATTGGATTATTTCTAAGGAAGTGGGAGACTAGGTGCGCTTTTTTCGGTAAAGAGTTTATGTTAGTATATATAAAATTAAAGGTAGCCATTTTTGGAAATTTGTGTGAAACCAGTCTGTATACCTGCTGTGGGAAAAACGGGTGGGATGACGTCAGGTGCTTTTAAATCGAACATCACAATAAACATCCTGTTTCCAGAGAAGTTTATATGTGTGTCGACATGAAACGAATCTATGAAACGTGCCCTGAGTTTTTTTATTAGTTCTTCTCTGTTAGTTGTAGAAGGTGAATTGATTTTTGTCGTGTAAACGTCAATGATGTGGTCGTGGATGGTAATGGGGGTATGAATTCTTGAATTTTTTGTCAAGTCCTTGTCTATTTCTACTGATTTTTTATTATGATTGACGATCTTAACATTTGGTATTCCCTCGATTGGCTTCAGGGGTCTGTTGGGACATCTGGTTGACCACGCACCGTGATCCGTATCTCCGCAAGATTTACATTTGGGTGGAAGTGCAGTGCTGCATGTTGTCGGATGGGCTCCTCCACACTTGGCGCATGTTATGGTTTCAATGCAGTTTGCAGTAATGTGATCAAATTTGTTACAGCGGCTGCAGGGGATGGGGATTGGAGTCGGTGGTTTACTTTCTTCTACGCTGTATATTTTACACATAAAGTTGAATTTATTTTGGAGAAGTTTCGTGTATGACTCCAGGGATCCTGTGATTACTCGTATCATGCGCGTTTTATAATTATCCTTTTTTGCAATTATTCTTCGGCAATATCTGTGCGTTATACCCAACGCCTGTAAGTGCGTGCTGATTGTTTGGTCCTCGATTTCTTGCTCCAATCCTTTAATAATGCAGCAGTATGTAGGCGCAGGCGTTGCGCGCTGAGTGGAAGGGGCTGCGGCTGAGTCGCGCGTACGGGACGGCTGGCACTCACGAAACACGTGGATTATTCTCTCCGCTTGGAGATTTTTTAATTGACTTTCTATTATTAGATTGTCTTTGTTGCTTTTTAATAAAAACCCATATTGTGTTTTAATTATTAGTGTGTTCGGGTCATAACCATGATTATACCATATTTTAGCCATTTCAATTCTCGAAATGTCATTTACTGTCGTAAAATTGAAGGCATGTTTATAATTTGGGTGTATAATTTTATTAACTGTTTGTTGTTGTGTCTGAGGTGTAGTTATTGGTGGCTGTGAATTATTGGTGACGTTGCTGGATACTATTGTTTTTTGTGATTGTATTTGTATGGGATATGTCTGAGAGGGCTGTGTGATAATATTTCTACTGTGTGTTGGTTGTTGAGATAAAGAGTGTGTAGTTTGTATTTGTTGTTGTAGAATTTCTTGTGTTGTTGTGATTTTCTTGATCATGTTGTGTAAAGCTTTGTTGGTTGTTTTTGGAATGTTACCTGCTATGTTAGGTCTTTTTGCTGTAGGATATTCAGCTGGCCGACCACGTCTCTTCGCTCTAGGTTCAATAAAGGGCCCAGTGTCCATGTCTGCCGCGTCCTCCACATCCCCGTCCATCGATTCTAGGTAAAACCCAGAAGGTTTGCTTGTATGCGTAGAAAATATACGATTTTAATCACTTGATTGGTTTAAAAACCGCTCGCGCGTCCGACCTCTACGGAGTCTTGCTCGCGAATGTCGTTATTATAATATTTAAACTTAAAAAATAGAAAACATGAAAAAAGGTAATGTAACTGTCAAATGGCTATCGACCAGAGGGCTTTCTGCCAAGGATTGTCATTTCTGTCTAGCGTCAGTCATCAATGAGTGAAAGGATGAAATGATAAAATATATTTAAAAATTGTGTTTGGTGGGATTTTGTATTTCGGAGAAATATCGGGGTTTCTATTCAAACAAAATAGGGATAGGACCCTGTAATTATAAGGATTTTTGGAGAATTTTTCGGAGACGAATTTTCTATGGGAATAAGGAATAACAATAATAAAAATAAATAGCGTCGTAGAGGAATTATTTTTGGAGGATTATGTAGTGGGTTTGAAGGATGTCGGAGTTTAGTAAGGGTTCTAAGGGAAGCTCGCTCACTAACCTGGATATGGTGTAGGGTGGGTTTCTGGATTGTGGAAAATAGGATGGGTACATAATCAATTAAGGGCGACATATCATCTTATAGATTGTTATTATGATCTATAAGATGATATGTCGCTGTTTTAGTGTTTATGTCCGCCTGTTATATGTCAAGTTTCGAAATAGTTTTTCCCTAGTTGTTATCTTATTTTTAATATAACGTGCGTGTTTTTTGAACTGAAGTTTATGATCAAGAGTAAATCCAAGGTATTTAGTGTGAGCGGATCGGTATATGGGGCTTTGTGATATGGAATTATATATATATTTATTATCATATATATTATTATATTATATATATATATATAGGGTGGCGCAATATTCCGATGAAGTCCAATATCTCAGTTATTTAAAAATTTACAAAAAGATATTACTGACATAATTTGTAACTACTGTAAAACTTAACATTTTAAAATTAGTTTCATATATACAGGGTGTTCAATAATCACGTGACGTATCAAACATATGATTTTTTAAATGGAATGCTATATTTTTTATGTCGATTTTAGATTCTACGCTTAAAATTAATCATTTTTGATATACGGTTTATTAGGTCAGTTTTTAATATTTTAAAAGTTATAAACAATTTAAGGTTGAAATCAATGGAAGATTGGGGCCTTATTTTTCAAAAATGAAAAACGATGTAAACTTTCTGTTAATGCAATTTAATTGAAAAAATGCTTAATAATATAAGGAATAATCGTTTGTTACCATAAAGCAAATGTTGTGTACAGGGTGAAACAATACGCAAAATGATTTTTTTCTTTTTTCACTTAAATGGAACACCCTATATTTTTTTCACTATTTCGATAGAAAATTGATTGTTCTTTAATTTTTGTATAATAAACAATATCCCTATCTGTTACCATTTTTTCACAATTTCAATTCAAAGTACAAAATTATAAGTTTCGCTTATAATCTATAATTTAAGTAGGCTATAATTAAAACAAATGCAATTCATAATCGTTTTCTGGTATTTAATAACATACTTACTCCCTAACCTAAAAGTATCCTTTATTTTTTCAAATGACAATCGATATTTAAAGGCGCATGCAAAATATAAAGAAAATAGTTGCTCAACGATTATTTAGCGAGTTATAATGGTTATTGGGACATATTTTTTAAGAAAAAAATTGTAAAATGTTTGAATGCTATTGAATTAAAAAAAATGTGAATGTGTGACATAAATACATAAAAATGTTAACAAAATATAATGATATAAATATTTTATTATTTTACTTAGAATCTATTTTCGGTTTTTCAGTCAACATGAATTGTTTAAATAAATCAATTTAGGAAGCATATAGGAATATTTTTAATATTTTTCGAATAATAACCAAAAAATATAGTTGTTGTTAGTTTTTAACAATTAAATTAATCATTTATTGAAGAAGTATGTTAAACTGCACCAGTGTTACAAAATATAACGTAAAATGTACTTTACTTACTAATTATAATATTAAGCGTTGAAAGTTACTAAATAAATTAGTTGTTCTGGCGCGGCCTACTTTGGTTAAAAATTCTATACCAAATTATTTAATCAAATGCAATTTTGGAGAGTAAATTGATGATAATAATAGGAGTCGTAAAATCTGTTTAAAAATAAAATATTAATATTAACATACCTTAATAGAAAAAATAACTTCCAACTCATTCCTGGTGAATCGAAAACCAACTCACCTCCACCACTCACTAATTACCACTTGTTCATAAACAAAAATAAATCGCGTTTTTAATTATTAATAATTTCTAACGTTAAAAATTAAACCGGAATAGTGAACACTGCGCGTTTTCGGACGACTGAATCGAAATACAAGAGCGCAATTATCGCAAACCAAGAAGAAAAAAACGATCGACGACTCACTCCGAGAACGCATTCCTGAGATAAGAAGATTCGTTGTACCTGGATCCTGGCGCACAGCCAAGAACATAACTATTTAAATTGTTGTATTTTCAATATTATCGCGTATTAAAATAATTACAGCTTATTATTTATTTACTTTTTTTATTAAATTCTCATTTATCCCGTGGTAAAAAAATATGTATGAATTATGATGTATTTTAATTAATACACTTGATTATTCGTTTCACTAAATTATTTTATATTTGTGTTCGCGTAACTTTCACAACTAAATAAATTAGTTGTTCTGGCACGGCCTACTTTGATTAAAACTTCTATACCAAATTTGTATTTGAGATTAAATATCTCAAAAACGGTAGACGGTAGCTATTTAATATGTTATATAAAAAATGAAGAGTGATCAATTTTCTATTAAAATAGCATAAAAAATATAGGGTGTCCCATTTAAGTAAAAAGAGAAAAAAATCATTTTGCGTATTGCTTCACCTTGTATATAAAAATTTGTTCTAAGAGAAAAAAGAGTATTTCTTTTATTATTAAGTATTTTTGCATATGTATGGCGTTAACAGAATGTTTATTTCATTTTTCATTATTGAAATATAATGCTCTAAACATCTATCGATTTCAACATTCATTTGTTTATAACTTTTAAACTATGAAAAATTGACCTATTAAATCTTATATAAAAAATGATTATTTTTAAACGTAGAATCGAAAATCTTCATAAAAAACATATCATTTCATTTAAAAAAAACATATGTTTGATACGTTACGTGATTATTGGACACCTTGTATATATGAAACTAATTTTAATATGTGAATTTTGACAGTAGCTACTAATAATGTAAGTAACATTTTTATGTATATTTCTTTATAACTGAGATATTGGACTTCATCGTAATCTTGCGCCACCCTGTATATATATATATATATATAATATATATATATATATATATATATAATAATATATATATATAATATACGCTGCGGCTTTCTGGCATTAATTTTGATTCTCCACTTGGCAAACCAGCGTTCTAGTGTGTCAATGAGTTCTTGTAGGGTTTGTAGAGCTTTGGGTAGGAAGCGAGCGTAGGATATAAGGGCCGCATCATCAGCAAATTGTAAGACATATTTGGGTGAAAGTGTTTGGGGTCACGATTATATATGTCGGAACAGAAGATGTTGTAAAAGACCGGGGAGAGGGGGGAACCTTGTGGAACCCCTTTCTCGAGTGTGAAGGTAGAGGAGTAATAGTTGTTTATTCTCACTGTGAATAGTCTGTTGAACAGGAATGATTGTAGGATGTGCATCAGATATGAAGAGATATTGAGGAGTTGACATTTATAAAGGAGGCCTTTATGCCATACCGAATCCAACGCTTTTTGAATATCCAGGAAGAGGATTTGCCTTCGATATGGGTGGTTTGAAGATTGGACGTAAGTATAGTAAGTGGGAGACTGGTGAAGCGTTTAGAAAGGAAACTAAATTGATATTTGGGGATGCGATCTGCCATTAGGGAAAGGATTTTATTTTTTAGAAGGGATTCATACATTTTGCCTAGGACTTGCAAGAGTGTTATTGGACGGTAGCTAGGAACAAGGGATGGGTTATGGTCGCGTTTTGGGATACATATTATTATACCAGTTTTCAACTCTGGAAATAATTGTGTTGGTAAGAATAGTTAAGGAGTTTGAGAATGTGGTGATGGATATGAGGCGGTAGAGATTTAAGAATGCGTCTGTGTATATGGTCGTGTCCGGGTGCAGTGTTTTTTTTTTTTTTTCATTTCTTATGATGTGGCTATAGTCGTCTTTTTTTATTTTATTAAATGCATAATAATTGTTTCTTTAAGTTCATTTAAATTTGTGTTAGATTTACTATATATACTGTTTTTTAAGAAATCCACACAAAAATAAATCTAACGGAGTTAGGTCAGGAGTGCGCAACCAACTACTAACTAGGGAGCTCCATCTTGTTGATAAATCATATTTTGGTGCTATGTTAAGGGCAAGTTGTCTATAAATTCCTCTAAATTAATATGGAGCATTTCTAAATACATTGTAGAATTTAAATGTCCATAAATAATCAATAATGCAACATATGCCCTTAATACAACACCAAACATTAATTCCGAATTTCCATTGCTTTCTATGATGAACACTATCGCGATCGCTAGTATTTCACCAATCTGTTGTATCTATTAGAAATGCCATCACTGATATATGAGCTTTATCTGACCAAATAATTGACGCATTAAAATTTTGATTAATTAGAGATTGGTTAATACACCAATTGCAACAAATTGTGCGCTTTCTTTTGTAGAACATAGAAAAAACTAGAACGTAGAAACTATTCCTTTCGAAATTGGTATGAAAAAAAATGTTTCCATTTAAAATTGTATGAATTTTAGTTTTGAAAATATCTATATTCTTTTCTAATTCCATTAGAAAAGTGTCCCTTTTTGCTTCTATTCTAGCCAAAACGTATTCTTGCTGGGTTCCAATTTTACTATATTTCTTTGGTTCATTTTTTAAAACTGCTACCCTCAATTAAATTTTGTTTCAGCCTTAAAAGTGAATATTAGTCAATATAAACCTAGTAGTCAATGATTAAAATTGTAATTACCTTTGAAATATCCATTTGTCGGGCTGATATCTCTCCATATACCCAGCTAAATATGTATTCAATGCTACTGAATCATTTTCTTCATGTCAAATATATATTTTAAGCATTTCGTACTTATCTTCATTAGAAAAAATCATTTTATATTAACAATGTATGAAAGTTTGGTTACATTTTTATTGTTGTTGTTTGTTTATACGTAAATGTTTAATATTTTTTTAAACATGGCTTAATTGACAAAATAAATTGAAAAACTTTAAAAACTTTCAATTAACAATAAAGTGAAGTTAAATAAAAGTATTATAAATTATAAATATTTGAAAAGCTCGAAAACGCAAAAGGTTGAATTTTATCCCATATCTCGGAAATTTTAAACTTAAGATAAAATCTAAGAACATCAGGGTGTTCTACTAAAATATGTGCCTTAAGATTGTTGTTACTGCAAGTAGATATCTTTGCAAATAAAGATGTTATCTTAATTTTTATAAATTGAAAAAAATTTACTTTTAACGTATAATTCTAAAATAATTTAGGGAAAATATAGATCATTCTATATGAAAAATTGAGTTATGATGTTTTTAAGCGGGCAATGAAATGTTGACACTTTTGAAATACGTACTATCAAAATTGACAGATGTTATTTTTTTTATTTTAGGTGGATCTGTTGTTAATAATTCAAAATGTTACTGGTCTGTCTATCTTGTTCCAATAAGAAGTTATAGGCATTTTTCGAAAATTTGATGTTAAAATTTTACAAATAATTTTTTATTTCAAAAACTGTAAGAGTTTTGTAGACATAAATCCATATGAGTGAAGTTGAAATCAACAGATGCCGATGAGTATTTTTTTATTATCAATGAACTTTTAATTAACGAAATCTAAAAATTCTAAATAAATCCAATTATATTTTTTTGTGTGAATAATTTTGTTTTTATAATGTAGTAATATTTTATTCCTTTCTTCACTTTTTTATTTTTATCACTATACGTACATTTCAAGCATAAAAAAGAGCACCTTGTGCTTGAAATGTACATATAGTGATAAAAATAAAAAAGTGAAGAAAGGAATAAAATGTTACTATATTATATCAAGAAACTTCAGAAACTTCACGTACTCACCAACAAATATCTTAAATTTTGTTTTTATTTAACTTCGCATCTTGCTTAAATTTTAATGAAACCAATTAGTCCTTTCCTTCTCTATCAATTATTAAAAATGAATTATCTCCATTATTTTGCGATGTTGCCAATAAAATTATTAATTTCATTATTTATTCAGTTATTTTTTGCATTAAAATTTTATGTGCATGCATTATTTCTTCAAACTTTTCCATTAAAAATATTTTCATGAAATTATTACGCGCTTATTAATTTTATTATTTATATTGAATTTCACTTTGATTATAAAGATCTTTATATATAGGTAAAGTATAATAATTTAAAACATAAAAAAATAAATACATTATTTCCATTTTTTGTTTACTATAATATTATTTAAATAATAATATATATTCTAGAAAAGACAGAAAGAGATCGTTTTTTAACATTTTATTTTTATATAAATTACACTAATTCTTATGCTCCAATGAAACATAAATTGGCAGCATTCAATAGCCTCATTGACAGAGCCTTCAGCTTACCCTTATCCACAAAAAATAGAGAAAATGAATTAAAAATCATACATTACATCGCAGGAAACCTACAATACAATAGCCATACAATTAATTCAAAAATTAATTAAATTAATTAATTAAGTAAACTCAATAATACCTCCCGCTTAACACCTATCAATTCCAACAACGACAAAAAAATCGTTAGACTTATTTATTCCCCACCTCAGAAACACATTTTAATAAATTGCAACTGTGATAAAGTATACATTGGCCAAAGACAACGTAATTTACAAATCAAATACAAACAACATATAATGCATGCAAGAAATTTAAATCAAGAAAAATCAGCTGTTGCCAATCATATAATCGAAACTGAGCATAAAATAAACATTGAAAATATAAAATTATTGAAACAATCGTCGAATTATCTATTAAACATGTTAGAAGCGATCCAAATGAAAAAAATCGAAAATGAATTTTCTAGTAGAAATGTATCTTGTAGCAATATTGTGTCAATATTTATATTTTGTATATACATTGAAACTGTTATTCAAAGTGCATACAATATAGACACAATATTGAATGTCAAGAATGATTCAATAATAAAATTCAATCTAGACATAATAATGTCGAAATCTAGAATGAAATTAATGAATATTCAAACTGTGTACAATATAGACACAATATATATTGTAAATATTGACACATTATTTATAATAATTATAGACACAATATTGTTTATGTCCTGAATAACAATAGTTTGTGCATTTGTGATGGGAACTCGTTGATTCTTAATGACAGACCGAACGCCCGTTTTTCGTTCACAATTGGATAGTTTGCTTATTTCTGAGGTGAGTACTTATAAAATATAAATATAATTGTGTACTTGTATGTAATTATTGTATTTTATTAGTTAGAATAATATATCGAATATACGCATAAGTCAAGCCACTGATGAGCTCTGCGTTCCCAGCCGTCATCACATTCCGTACTACTTAAGTGTATCCTCAATGAATTTGGAAATGTTATGTGATACTACGGAATGGGTCTTTAATTTTAAAGCGGCTGATTATGATGCAATAAATTATTACTTTGCTGGTATTAACTGGGATAATGTATTTCTAAATAATTCAATTAATGAAGATGTCACCACATTCAATAATATTGTGTACGATGTGTTTAATAATATGATACCAATGAAAAGATTGACACAGAATAAATACCCCAAATGGTTCAATAAGGAATTAATTAGTTCTTTAAAAGCAAAAAAGTTAGCTCACTCCAGATATAAAAGTAGTGGTTTACTCTCTGATTACAATGATTTCAGTAGATATAGGCAGCGCTGTAAAGTGCTTAAAGATACAGTGTATGCAAATTATATTAAGATCCTAGAATCAGGTATTAATAATAATAACCCCAAATTATTTTGGGATCATGTAAAAAGCTGTCAAAAGACAAATGGTTACCCTGCAAAAATGTATCGAGGAACCAAAACTGGAAATAATACCACTGATTGTGTTGATCTTTTTGCCGATCATTTTTCAAGCGTGTATGTGAAACATAATTGTGCATTGCCAGTTTACCAAGGGAATGAGCTAATTTCTCTTTCCAATTTTAATGTTGCTTTGACTGATATTTTTAATCTTATGTGTTCTTTGTCTGATTCCTGTAGTGCGGGACCTGATGGTATACCCGAATATTTCCTGAAAAGATGCGCGTTCACGCTCTGCAAACCTATCTACAAAATATTTATGGAATCTGTTTCGTCTGGTACATTTCCAAATAGTTGGAAGTGTAGTTATATTGTACCAATTTTCAAAAGTGGGTGTAGGTCTGATGTATCAAATTACAGGGGAATTTCAATCCAATCTGTGTTATCCAAAATGCTATATAACCTAATAACACAACAACTCATATGGGCGTCCGTAAATGCAATTGGTAGCCAGCAACATGGTTTCATGCATGGGAAATCTACTATTACAAACCTCTTAGTGTATCAGTCCTTTTTGTCAACGGCCTTGGAAAAAGGGTCACAAGTTGACTCTATTTATATGGACTTTTCCAAGGCGTTTGACAGGGTACAGCATTAATTTTATTACAAAAACTTGAACTAATGGGAATTGGTACAAATGTAATTTCCTGGTTTAAGAGCTTTCTCGAAGATAGGACCCAACTAGTTCGGATTGGTTCTTATCAATCAAAACTGATTAGGGTGTCATCGGGTGTGCCCCAGGGCTCGCATTGTGGGCCTATTTTGTTTTCGCTGTTTATAAATGATATTAGTTCTGTCATAAAATCTAGTAACTTTCTCCTGTACGCTGATGATTTGAAAATGTTTCGAAATATAGGTACAGTCAATGATCACTTTGCATTGCAGCAGGATCTGCATAATGTGGAGACATGGTGTGAAGCAAATCAGCTATACTTAAATATGAAAAAATGTCTTTTTATCTCATTTTGTAGGCGAAAAACTATGAACTTTGAATACTATATTAGTGATCATAAACTAGAGAGGGTTACTGAAATAAAAGATTTGAGTATTCTCTTTTCATCAAACCTTAGTTTTTCGAAACACATATCACTAATTTGTAATAAAAGCTTAGGAATTTTGGGTTTCATTAGAAGGTTTGCTGGGGACTTTAGTCCGAGTACTGTAAAGAGGTTGTACTTGGCACTTGTGCGACCTCGTTTAGAATATGGGTCGTCCGTATGGGCTCCATACACTATTACTGCAATTAAACAAATTGAAATGGTACAGAGCAAATTTCTAAAGCTAATGCAGTTTAAACTGGAGGGCCCTAATACAATCTTCAGTCATTCCCAAATGTTGTTAAGATCAAATATACAATCGTTAGCTGTAAGGAGAAAGCTTTTAGATATTTTATTTTTATTTAAATTAGTAAATGGGTTCCTGAACTGTATGGAGCTAGTGGAGATGTTGAACTTCAATATACCAAGGAATGCTCAATCCAGGCATAGACCATTGTTTAGATTGACATTTCACTCGACGAACTATGGAATGTTTAATCCTATAGATCGTATGATGCGTTACGCAAACCTACTATCTAGTAGTAATGATTTTTTATTTTTCACAACTTCACTGGCTAAGTTTAAGAGCCGTTTAATGCGCATTAATATATCTAATATCATCAAGTAAATGGAAAACGGTAAAGATTGATAGTCACATTTTTGTTTTAAAACAAGTTTTATCATTACATATTAAATATATTGCTTTAATGTTGTTTGTGGTTATACGGTGTTAGTTTGTCTTATATCATATTTATTTCATAGGTATTATTTTAGTGTGCAATAGTGATAGCGTACGCTAGTTTGTTATGTGCCATATTTATGCTAGTTATAAATTATCTGTGATATTTTTTATGTACTATCTTCTATATGTATTAGTGCATCTGTGATATTTTATATACCATCTACTATAAATGACACCCTTAGCTACGTATACTTTTAAATTTTAATTTACAACTGTGATACAGTCTTTGCTTATTATATACACTTTATTTATTTGTAAGTGTACGGATATACATTGTGTGTATGTCCGTTTTACTGTTAAAGCAACATTAATGCTACCTTTGCTATAGAATCATTGTCCCACGTTATGTAAAAGTCAATACTTGCATTATTATGTTAATATCGGATTTTTTTGTTTTTATTGTATTTGTAATTATTATTTTGTTGTAATTCATTTGTTACCTCGTTTATAATTCATTCTGAGTACATGAAATTTATATTGTTTTAGTTGTAAACATTAATTGTAAAATGGTGAATTCCGTAAATAAATAAATAAATAAATCAGATAATCGTGTAAAATAGCGATGACTGTCTACCATAACCTCAAAATTTAATCATTTTTCAGAATACTCTGCTGCAATTTAAAATCAGCTATAATGAATGTGTGCTATTGAATGCCTTTCACTATCAGCCTACGACAGACGCGGACTGACACCTTTAACAGATTCCCCAGTTTCCAGGGAAAATCAGTCACCATAGCCGAGTTTAACCAAACACAGCAAAAGAAATAGTAGAACGAAACCCAGACGGAAATTCCATTCTGTCTTCTAAGTGGAGGAATTTGTGCGATATGGTTACATTTTTCAAGATAAATATGTAATAATTTGTGCGTGTCTAGTGTTTGTTTTAATGTTGTGTTTTGGTTTTTTGTAATTACATTTTTCGAGTACACGAGTAATTCATGGTTTGTAGAACCCTGATTTCAAATTAATTATAATCCACAGCTGGGAAATAGTTTCCCAGTCTATATTGATTTACTTTCCTTACGATTGTTATTTTGTGATTACATGCATTTTTATATATAACAAGAAGTTTATTCGAAAATCAAAATAATCATAAATATAATACATATACATAAAACATTTACAACTATGTACAGCGGTTCCATCCCTCTTTCTTCACCTCGAGTTCCTGGATTAATTCCCGCCCGGGCTAATGGTATTGGGGGATGGTCTGTTGAATTATTTAATGATGTGTCATATTCAATTTACCTAATTTCATTTTTTGAATTAAGTTTTTAATTTTCAATTTAAAGGGAATTAATTTTAAGTTTTTTATATATGTTGGTAGTGCATTGTATTGATTTATCGTGGTCGTTGTTAGATATTGTGCGTATTTTTGTGTTGCGTATTTCTCGGTTCTTAGCATTGATTTTCTTCTTGTTTGGTGGCTATGTATCTGTTTGTTTATTATCAATTTTAAGTTTGTTTTTATGTATTTGTTTTTTTATTTTATATAATAATAATATATTACTTAGTGTGAATAGTTTTTTTTATGTTTAATTCACCTGTTTGTTCGTATACTTCTTCCGTTGGTGTTCTTTTATTTAGTTTATCAAGAATTTTTAGTATTTTGTTCTGTTGTATTTGTATCCGTTATAGCAGTTTTTCGGTTGTATTTCCCCATATAGTTATTAGATATGTGTTCTTAGCAACAAATAAGTTGTAAAGTTGTTTTCTTGTTCTTTTTGTTAATTAATTGTTGATTTTTCTTACTGCAGCTATAGTTTTACAGTTGTTTTTTTATAAGTTTCTGGATATGTGTGTCCCATTTTAGATTGTTCTGTATGTTTAGTCCAAGATATTTTATTGTCTTTATTTCCTCAATTTGAGTGTTTTTGATATGTATTTGGAGGTTTGGGCTATTTTTGGTTTTGTTGAAATGTATAAATTTAGATTTGTGTTCGTTTATTGTGAGAGTGTTTTTGATGTACCACACTTTTAATTTTTTTATGTCTGATTTTATATTTTCTTGCACTAGTTGTGAGTCTTTCCCTGAATATAAGATACAAGTATCATCTGCGTAAATATATAATTTTCCTATGAGATTTATTTGAAATATGTCATTTGTGTAAAATATATGTATAAAATTGGTGGTAGTATACCTCCCTGAGGGATTCCATATTTTGCTTCTATGGTTTCACTGTATGTATTATTAATTCGTGTGGTTTGTTTTCTTTTTAGTATATAGGTTTTTAGTGTATCTAATGCTTTATATTTAATGCCTATTGCTTCAATTTTTTTACTTAATTTTTCTTTTGAGATGGTATCAAATGCCTTTTTCATATCAATAAATATAGCTACAGTTGTTTCCTTTTTTCTAAATTCTCTTTGATGTCATTTATGAATTTATAGGTTAGTGATGTTGTACCTGTTTTTTTTTTTTGGAAGGCATATTGCTGTTTATTGATAATGTTGTATTTATCTAGATGTTCTATTATCCTATTATGAATCACTTTTTCCAAGATTTTGTTTAAGGTTGATGAGAGGGTTATGGGTCTATAGTTCTCAGGTTTGGTTTTGTCTCCAGTTTTATATATCGGAATTATTATTGAGGATTTAATGTAATCTGGATATTTTCCTTCTACTAGAATTTTGTTTATGTTGTTTGTTATTATTGGAGCTAATTTGTTGATATTTTCTTTCAAAATTTTGTTTGTAATTTTGTCAAATCCGGGAGCTGTATAGTTTTTCATATTTTTTTATTTCTGTATTTGTTGTTAGGTTAAATGTAGTAATGTCTTCACTCATTTCACTTATTTTTGTAGTTGTTATATCGTTTGTCAGTTCGTGATATTTTTCTATTTGTTTTTCGGCTAGTTTTTGTCCTATAAATAAATATTTATTTCATTTGCCATTTCTAGATCGATTTTGGTCATTATTCCATTTTCTTTAGTAATTTCTTTTATGATATGTGGTTGTTTATTTGCATTATTTATTTGATTATTTATTAAATTCCATATTTTTTTCGGGTCGTGTGCATTTTTATTGAAGAGGTTTTTGTAATATTTAATTTTTGTTTCCTTTATTTTTCTGTTTCTTATTTTCTTTTGTTTTATATATTTTTCTCTGATAATGGGGTTATCTGGTTGTAGGTGGTACTTCCTTGATTCATTTCTTTCGTGTATGTGATTTATTACTTCTTCATTTACCCATGGATTTTTGATTGCTCTTTTAATCTTCTTTTCTTTTGTATCGTTTCTTATATTATTTTGTAGTTTCCTTGAAAGTTCCTCTAGATTATTCGTTGTTTCATCTATGTTTTCTATGTCTTTATTTATTTGTTTATTATTTATTTTATAGATTGTAAAGTGTTCATATTTTGTTTTTTTATCGGTTGTTTTTACATTTATTATTAGTTTCGTATAATCTGAAATACTTGACTCTATTCTAAGAATTTTTGTTATTTTCTGTTGTTCATTTGTAATACCGTGATCCAAAATGGAGTTTTCTCCGTTTAGATTAAATCTAGTGTAATTTTGTTTGTTTAATGTATTCTTTATTTTATAGTTGTATTCAATGAGTGTGTTTTTGTAGCTTTTGGTAATGCTGTTTTTTTCTAGTAAGTTTATGTTCATGTCTCCTATTATTATATGTTTCTTGTGTTTATATAGAGTTTGTGTTTTTAATAGGTTTGTTAAAGTGTCTATATTTATGTGTGGTGTTGTACAAAAGTGTTATTATTGTGTTGTCTTCATTTATTCTCACTGTTATAATTTCTATATTATTTATTGTTTTATTTGCTATTACTTTATACTCTGTTCCTTTTCTTATGTACATAACTAACGCAAACCTACTGTCATGTAGTAGCAATTTCTTATTGTTTACATCTTCACTATCACAATTTAAAAACCCTTTAAAGCGCATTGCAATATCTCATGTTATAAAATAACCAATAATCTTTGTACTAGAGTCTAGCAACATTAACTGTGATACTTTTATTTAGACCCAGGATGCGATCTTTACTGGTTATATAGTGTTTATTAATATGTTTCTTTACACTATTATCTATGTATAATATTTATTCTGTTTATTTATGCATTCCGATATAAGAGATAAGCAGCATTAATTTAACCTTAGCTATTGAACCGTAAGGGGATACTGTTTCAGATTGATATTATCCCATTGTCATATTATGTTATTTAATACCTTCATTTGTATTCTATTTGGTAATATCAATAGAAATAATAGAGTTTTTTTAGTAAACATTTGATAACAATCTTGTTTAGCTGCTTATATCTTTATTATAAAATATTTTTGGACATTGAAAAAAATATGAAGTTTTTTTTTGAAAATTTTTGTATAATGTTTATACAAATCATATGTGCTATTCACAATCGAATAAAAAGTGTTTTTTTTTTTAGATTCTTCATTTTAATATCATAACACTTAAAAGTGAATTGTTTATGTAGTAGTCAACTAATTCCCATGCGGAGTGCCTTCGCCAAATCGACATTATAAAAAAATACTTTGTGAAATCGAGCATTAAATTTACAAATGAAATTATACCAACATCAGCAATTTTCACATTAAAGCAAATGAGATGGACGCTTTGTCTTTATGATCCTTTCGTATTATTCGTCCTCTGAACAACGGATTAATCCGTATCGGGTATGCCGCAAAGCGGGAAATCGGATCGTCATTAGTCAACAGTTGGATGAATTGCTTTCGGCTGTATCATAGACAAGCACACCGCCGTTCAATTTTGGCCGTGTATACCGTGCAGTAGTTAGGGGTGAATGATGGGGTGAGCATCTATCAGTACACACTATACAGGGTGACACTTTGTGGAAGGCGTGATTAATCACGTTAAACCGTTGTGATAATGCGAAAAAAGCTTAGATTGAAAATGTGTAAAAAAAACAAACTGCAAGAAATTAAAATAGAGAGCTTCTGAGCCACGTATGGATTTATTAAAAACATTTTATGACAAAAAAATACCAAAGCTTTCCACAATTAATTTTTATTTTCGAGTACTATGTAATAATTATTATAATTGTTCACATATTATACCTTCTATTATTCTCGGTAAAAAAATTAAATATACAAATGACAAAATGTAACGAGAATATTTATGAAACTAATGAACGAAGTTTAGTTCATATTTTTTTATATATGTTAAATACAATTGAATTTAAACGGAATAATCTAAACTGACAACTAAATTAAGGTAACAGTCATCAAAAAATAATTTAAATCAAGTAAAAATTATCATCGCAGAATAAATATGCATTACATTACAAAATTATATGTTTTTGTCTGGTTATACCTTGGAATAATTCAAATATTTTACGTTGACAAATCCACATTCATTTAGAAAAACAATTTACTAATGGTCGCTGTTGCAGGAAAAAAAGTTTAAAGCGGCAAGATTCAACCATATATTACACATTGTTAGCGTAATAGAGGCAATTTCAACTAAAAATTATAGCCATTTAAAGATCTAATGTGGGCAATATTAATACATATAAAATCATCAATTTAACGCCTGTAACATTTTTTTTTCTGCGTCTGTGATCCCTATGCATTCACCATTTCTTTTAAATTATACAGAGTGTTTCATTTAACTTGAGACTGCTAAATATCTGAAGAATTAAGCATTATATCAAAACATGTTTCAAATAAACTCTCAATATTTTCGAGGGGAAAATTATCATATTATAATAATTTTTGCTCCCCGCCCCCATGGGGGGCTGGGTACCAGTCAACTTTAAAATTTTAAATAGAAACCCCTACTTTTTATTTTTCCATTTGAATAAAATATTATAAAATTAATAATTTTTGTCCAAAAAACTTTTTTTCGAATCGTGGCAGATGGCGCTGTAATTAAAGATAATATTTTATTTCTATAATCGTAAAAATTAACCACTGAACTGATATTAAATTATTTTTAAATGATTATCAGCTATACAGACGTTACTCTGAGAATTTCAGAAGACATCATAATTAATGTATAGTAGATGCTCAGAATGATGACCTCCAACTTCGATGCATTTATTAATGCGTATTTCAAATGACTGCACACAACTTAAAAGTGTATTTCCATCAATTTGTGCACAAGCATTTCGAATAAGATCCATCATGTCTTCTTTGGTAGTTGGCAAATTTGCGTACACTTTATCTTTGAGATAACCACGCAAAAAGAAATCTAGCGACGTAAGGTCTGGTGATCTGGCAGGCCAATTAACCGGACCACCTCTGCCAATCCAACGATCATGGAAATTACGATCTAGTACTTTCCGTGAAATAGCTCAATAATTGGCTAGACAACCATCATGCTGAAACCACATGTTCCGCCCCAGTTCTAAATTTATATCTTCCATCAATATCGGTAGCTCATCCTCCAAAAAATCACGATATTTTTGTCCATACAACATACCATCAATAAATGCGGGTCCAATTATTTTGATACCTATTATTCCACACCAAATATTGATTTTCCATAGTCTAGTAGTGCATGTTGTGTCGATTTACTTCGCCGTGGTTAGTGAAAGTAGACATATCCGAAAACATTACTCATCGAAAGAAATGCGGGTCTATTCGTTTTTGTCTGAATGACCAATTACAAAACACCACCCGATTGTTAAAATCATTTCCATGATGTTCTTGGTGCATGGAGATATGATATGGATGAAACTTATGATGTTTTAAGATCCTCCAAACACAAGAATGAGAAATACCAGTATTATGAGATATCTCTCGAGTGCTTGCGTGCGGAATTTGAGCCACTGCAGCTAGCACAGTATTTTCATCAGAAATTTTTATTTTCGCTTTTTGCATTTTATACTTCCCTCGCTTATAAATTGTTTTACAACACAAAAAAAAGTGGCACGAGACCGTGGCTTATTGGGAAAATACTGACCATAAAGAGCGACGGCATCGTCGATATTCCTGCGAGCCTCGCCATAAATTAATATCATTTGAATCTTCTCTTATTCAGATAAATATTCCATCATAAAGACTCTTATTGGCCTTATTGACCAATGAAATATACAATTTCGTTTAAACTGCAGGTTGGATAACTTGAATAAAATTGCTTACTTCACTCACTTTTATTCTTTATTGAACCAGATATTCATTGCGAGTACCAAGTACTCATGTTTAATGGCAAATGTCATTTAATAACTAACGGCACTAGTGTACAAAAAAAATGTATTAGTTTGAAAGCCGAGAAAAAATTCACAAACAACGGATCAGGTGTAAATACAGAAAAGTAATTAGTGGTTGTCGTATAGTGTATCTATCGCTATTTTGCTAAGCAATAAAAATCGAACTTGAATACCTACCCTCAATAAAATTACAATCATTATACAATCTTATGGCTACCGGCACTGCGGGTGACGAGTGCGGGGGTAGTTGAAGCGGGCCAACGAGGAAACTAAATCATTTCTACTTCGCCTCGCAAAAAATGTATTTATAACTGCCTGCGTGTTTTGGAAAGCAAAAATAATATTTTTCGAAATGTTCCCTGAAACTGATACCGATGCAGGTGTAGATGCTCCATTGGATTTCCAATTAGAAAACCCTGTATGGATTTGGTTTGATAACTAGCTTTTAATGTTCCCTTTGTCCCCATCTTTGTCAGAACATGTCGTTTTGCTTCGTTTAAAATTCATAATTATATAAGCAATTGTGTTAGTGTATATTTCGTCCTCAGTTTTCTCATTGTTTCTTATTATGCCTAATTTACTTAAGAATTATATTTTTTGATAAAATATGTAGCGACTCTGGGATAATTGTTTGATTGTGAACCAAAATCAATTGATCGAGGGTGCCGTTGAAGCAGAAAATAGCAATACTAGAATTTTAGTAAATATTTAAAAATATCATATAAATATATTAATATCTTCGAAAACATTTTTAAAATATTTTTAAACCGGAACTGATCCAAATCGCTAAAGCCATGTTCAGAATAGCATTATCCAGCGCATTAAAAATTGTAAGAATTCATTTATTTTGTAGTATTATACATACTTTAAAACATAAGAATATACATTGAACAAATTTTGTTTTTGCCTTTTGGTAACATAAATATATTTTTTTTAATAAATGTATTTTGATCTTGGTTTTCTATTAAGATATAACTTTTCATATGAACATGTTGTAATTACAATGGCATAAATGAGCAAAAGCTTTCACAAATACTTTATATTTTAAAACTTAATTTATTTATAACAACACTTCTTTAATATCTAACAATGGCTTAATTACATGTTTTATTATTTGTGCAAAATAATATCACATTTTTACGTTAAAAAAAGAAAACAAGATATATGCGAGTCAATTTAAAATAATTTTATATTATGAAGTAGAGTCGTGTAAATCATGAGCGAGTTGGCTCAAAAAAAGCTAGCTCAGTGAAGTGAGCTAGTGAGCCAAGCCGCTCAGTTTAAAAAACAGCTCTTTTTGAGCCATAACTAATTTCTTCTAGAGTTATGGATCTCGATTTTTACGCGGTTCGATGCGGTGCGATCGCCTTGTGTGAATCTTCAATCAAAAATCCGCTCGCTCAGTGAGTAATTAAACTATTGATCTTGAATGTTCATTTTTATGCGGCACGAAGATCGGCACGACGGCTGGGTGAGCTTAATATTTTTTTTCTGTTATTATATTATCTATATAAATATATTAGTATTAAGAGGCCAGTGTGTATGAATCGGTATATGGAGAAATAATGTAAATTATTAAGCGTTCTGACAAATAAAATAAATCACAAAATTATTTTCTTTATTACTTACTATTTTATTTAATTTTTATATCAATAAAACAAAAATCTGACTAATAAAAAACTAAAAATATCTATGTAAATGTCAATAACATTGCAAATGAATGTACTATCAAAAACATATTTAAATAATAAATTAAAGACGACGCAAGCGCCACCTTTTGCCTAATTTCCGTTCAGTCGCCTTCATCAAGGCATTGCACATGTAACACACTAGTCTGATGAGGTTCGAAAAACCGAAATGGCCATCACTAGTTATCCATACGCTAGATGAATAGTGGCTGAACGTTTCATTAAATATTTAAATAAATTCAATAAATAATAACTCAAAATTTATTATCTTTTCATCACTGTTTAGAACTTATAGAGCGCTTAAAAATATTGCTTTTTATACCACTTATTTCTGACGTGTAAAAGTCAAATATTATTTCATGATAGACAAAGATATATCATCACATACGTCAGATTTTCGCTTTTTCGCCACGTGACTGACAAATATGTTATAAACCTCCCACAATTCACTTCAGTTCGATACACACAGGACTCTTAACTAAATAACCCCAAAATATATTGAATTAAAATTAAAATTTAAATTAAAATTAAAACAACAAATTATATACTTACATATCTTTTGTAGGTAATAAACAAACAAGGATTTGTTAATCAACTAATAATAATGTATTACAGAAAAATCAAATTCTATTTATTATAGTTTTGCTCAACATCAAACAATACAAATCTAAAAATATTATATAAAATTTATTTATTTATTTATTTATTTTTTTTCAAAAATATATTAAATTAATCTAAGTTTATTAATTGATTTCAATCATGGTACAATCCGATCATCAATTACCGTTAAAAAAATAATTAAATAAAAATTGCAGTTCAATTTTAGATGGATGTGTAAAGAAAGAATTAAAATATTCGAAATAATAACAAAAAATCAGTAATATTAGTGTTCATAAGGTAAAGCACACTCTAGCATTATAACTAGAAAATACGCATAGATAATTCTGATAATAATACATAACACTTATTACAACCTTGACCGAAAGCCATGACAAAAAGGATGATTACTAGAGAGCGGATTTCTAGCTATTATGCTTATGCTTAATATTTATAGCATCAAGAGATCTATAAATGTATATCAATCATAAAAAAATGTGAGAATTTCACACTAAAATTTTTATATGCCTATTTTAGGCTATTATGCTTATGTAATTCTGAAAGTTTTGAGAAATAATAAGCAATATGCTAAAACAAAAAAAAAATCTATTTTATACCGAGGTTGTTAAATAAAACGCTTTTTTTCAACAACAACAATACGTTTTCCTACAAAATGTGTTTTTTTTTTTACTGAAACACCGATTAAAACTTTAACAATTTAAAACATGTTTAATATGATGTTGCTTTGTCACATATAATATAGTTTTATTAGTTAGAATAATAAGATAATCGTGTAAAATAGCGATGACGGTCTACCATAACCTCAAAATTCAATCAATTTTCAGATTATACTCTGTTGTAATTTAAAATCTGCTATAGGTGGAAAATAGGCTTTCAAGATTAATATGTAATAATTTGCGCGTGTCTAGTCTTTGTTTTAATGTTGTGTTTTGGTTTTGTGTAATTACATTTTTTTGAGTACACGAGTAATTCATGGTTTGTAGAACCCTGATTTCAAATTAATTATTAATATCAATATTAAGTTTATATTGATTTATTACTTTCCTTACTTTTGTTATTTTGTGGTTACGTGAATAAAAAAAATATCGATGGTGATCGAAGACTAATCAGTTAATGCAAATCCAAACCTGTGAGAACAAATTCATGAAAATGGTTACAAATAATTGCTTAATTTAATATAATAAAATATTTATTATGATAATGTTGTTTTAGTTTTATTATAAATAATAAGGTAGTTACGTTAAATAGAAATAATGTTACATTATATTTATCAGGTTTGTTTGAATGAACTGCGCTGGTAAACTAGAAAATGTGTAATTTAGTACACAGTCCAGTTTTTCTTGTACAGTTTATCAATTCAGGCAACCTGTAAATATAATTAACATTATCTTTATTTTTAATCCCTAGTACAGCGTTTCTCAACCTTTTTGTTATTGCGACCCATATTACCAATATAAATATTCTCGCGCCCCCCTTTTACGGCCAGACAAGCATGTGTGCTATATGTGACTATTTTGTAAGATTTTATAGCGCTGTTTAGTTATTATTATTTGGAGCTTTTTATAAGAGTTCTGTATAATTATTAGTATTAATTTTTTATTATTTTTTTTTTTTTTGATTAAAACATGAAAACAGTCCGATATTCGTACATTTAATTTTATTGGTAAAATGCGACTGTTTGCTATAAATGCACAGTAATGCATACGTCTATCCCTACCCTTTTCTATATATTTCTTCCTACACATTCTGTCAAGGTCGCATTTCTGTTTTGATAATTTTATCGGCCTTTCCAGTGTTCTTGTGCGATTCAGTGCGAGTAAACTTCAGAGATTTTACAGTACATCACGAGTACATGCACTATTATTTATCTAAAATTGATCATTTTTTAGGGGACTTCAATATTAAAAGGTAAGTACAAAAAATACATTTATCATGCTACTCAATTCGTATCTGAAAATAATAAAGAATATTTGTAGAATAAAAATGGAAAAATTTAACAATTTTTATTTACAATTAATGGTTAAATATTAAATAAATAACAATATTAAATTAATTAATAAATTGTAAGATAAAAAAAGCGTAAAGCACGCAAATTTTTAACCACATTTAATTCTTATTATAACAACTTGCGTTTTTTACGTGTTACTTATCACCTTATGCTTTATTCACAACCTCCAAATTAGAATTAGAATTTGAATTACAATTCAAATTACAATTAACAGCAAACGTTTGGCATATGAGTTAATACATGAGCATTCACAACCTCAAATTAACGTTTTCACTTAGAATTACAATTACACTTTAAATTAACACATAGCAAAGTACAAGCTTTTACGGTAATTTACACACTAATTTGGAGTAGTACATAACCTCAAATTTTTGACAGCTTGTTTTTAAATTTATCATTTTGTGAAAATTATGTTGCCAATACGAAGAGCACGAGCACAGGCACAGCATCGACGTAAAATATTAAGTTCACTTAGTGTGGCGTTAGGTATTTTGTACCTGCAATTATTGCAAAAACAACCGACTAATTTAGACGATGTGAATGCTCCAAAATACGTTAATTTACATACTAATTTAAATTCTAATTCTAAGTGTAATTCTAATTCTAATTTTGGAGGTTGTGAATGAAGCATTATAGTCCCTGTTGGTTTATTATGACATATATGAAAAAAGAAAAATTTGCTTCCCAAAGCATTAATTGAAATTTAAGTAAATGTTCCTTATATTCCAAATTTCACTAACATAATTTTTTCTATACGTTATTTCAATCTCTACTTTCTATTCTCATCAATTTCATATTGATTTTCTTTATTTACAAATTTATTAAAATCAATTTTCAAACTTTTTTCTTCGATAATGTAAAAAATTTTACAACTAAATTTAAATCTATAAATAGTAATTACCATCACCTATTATCATCCATTATATAAATTTTATTTTATATTCTTTTGAATTTGAAAATTATAATTTTTTAGTTACTTCCATATTTTTTAAATGTTTCTATCGATTTCTGATCAATTTTTCTTAAATATATATTTTAGAGGCAACAGAGGCATCTTTAGCAAAGATTATGGATAAATTTTTATGTGGACGTAAGCGAGCATTGGAGGATTGTGAAGCATCAACTAGTGCACAGGCTAGGCATGTTCCAAAAACTAAATCAAGAAAATATTGCGCCGAATACTTGAACTATGGATTTACCAGCACTGAAGTAAAAGAAGAAGAAAGGCCCTTGTGTGTTATTTGTTCAAAAATTTTGGCAGCTGACAGTATGAAGCCAAATAAACTTAAACGACATTTGGAAACTCTTCATAGTGAATACGTTAACAAACCTCGACAATTTTTTGAAAGCAAATTAAAATCATTTGAAAAGCAAAAATTAGTTTTTAAAAACTCTTTGTCTGTGAATGAACAAGCTTTACTTGCTTCTTACAAAGTTTCGTATCAAATAGCTAGATGCAAGAAACCTCACACTATTTATTGGTGAAGAGCTAATTTTGCCAGCTGCAATTGAAATTGTAGAAACCATGTTTGGAGAAAATTTTGCTAAAAAATTAAAATCTATTCCACTTTCCAATGATACTGTAGCTCGTCGTATTGGTGACATGGCTGAAGATGTACAGCACCAGCTTTTTGCAAAATTGCGTGGAAAATTGTTTTCAATTCAACTAGATGAAGCAACTGACAACAATAATGATGCTCATTTGATAGCCTATGTACGTTTTTGTGATGGTGTATCAGCTGTAGAAGAACTACTTTTTTGCAAACCAATAGAGCAAAGAGCAATATCAACTGCTTTATTTACCATCTTGGATAATTTTATAAACGAGGCGAATATGGAATGGGAAAATTGTGTTGGAATATGTACCGATGGTGCTCGTTCAATGTCTGGAAGATTTCAAAGCCTGCAAACATTTGTGAAACAAAAATCATCACAGTGTTACCGCGTTATCTACAGCTGTAACTATTGTAAATTATATAAAAACAAGACCTTTAAAATCAAGAATGTTTTCTAAACTTTGTAAAGATATGGGTTCAGTACACACAGCATTACTATTTTATTGCGAAGCCAGATGGTTATCACGTGGAAAGTTTTTGAAACGTGTTTTTGAATTAAGAGAAGAAATCTGTATTTTTCTGGAAGAAGAAAATCGACAAGAAGCCGTGATGTTTCGAGATGCTTTATTTATTATGAAATTGGCTTATTTAGTCGATATATTTGAGAAGTTAAATGTCTTGAATCTCCAACTTCAAGGATTAAATACAAATATTTTGGGAACAAATGATAGAGTCACTGCGTTTTGTACAAAGTTGAATTTGTGGCTTAGAAATATAAAAGAAAAGAAATTGGAAATGTTTCCTAATATAAATGAATTTTTAAAGACATACAAAACCGAAGAAGTACATATAAACGTGATTTTCCTAACTATAGACAAACATTTAAGCATGCTAGCAAAAAAATTTAAAAAATACTTTTTTCCTGACGAAAAAATTCTATCTAGTTACGAGTGGGTTAGGGACCCATATCACAATATTCCACAAGGTCTCTCGACTTTTGAAGAGGAAACTTTTATTGATTTTACAACAAACAGTGAAATCAAAAAACAATTCAATAACAAATCGATTTTTGAATTTTGGGCTGGTTTGGATGACGAGTTTGCGACATTAAAACGAAAAGCTTTCCAAATACTTTTACCATTTTCAACATCTTATCTTTGCGAAACTGGATTTTCTGCGGTGGCTTCATTGAAAACAAAATACAGATCTCAGCTAAATATAGAAAACGAACTTAGAGTATCCATATCTCGTATTACTCCTTCATTTCAAAAACTTTGCAATGAGAAACAGGCTCAGGGAAGTCATTAATTAATAACCTAGCATATTTAAGAGGTATTTCTTCCATACTAATAAACTTAACTTAAATAATAAATATAATAAAATATTTATTGGTAATATGTAATTATAAAGTTCATTCTATTTTAAAATATATAAAATATTTTTTTTAATATACAATATGTTTTTGATTTTAAATATACTCGCGGCCCCCCTTGGGGGGCGCGCCCCACAGGTTGAGAATCGCTGCCCTAGTAGAAATTTAAAATTGTTTGAATTACAACTTGTAGATCAATATTGAAACATTATTGTACCAATTTAAATCAAGCTTGAAATACAAGTTGAAATACAAGATTGTGTCAATCTATAAATTCGTTATTGAGTCAAGCAATCTTGACTATCAACATGACACAATCTCGAAATTCATCATTGAGTCGAGATTGTGTCTACAATATGTATCAACTTGAGACAATATTGTATCAACTTGATAAAATAATGTGTAAATCTTGTATAAATATTTATTTTCAAGTTGTATTTAAATATTGTGTCAACCTAACATCACATCCCAATATTGATCAATAATGTGTCAACATTGCTACAAGATGTAATTTCTACTTGGGTTGTTTTTACAATCTAATAAATGTATTTGTCTTTGTAAAATAATGTACGCCATATTTTTTTTTACAGAAAAGCAAATGATATCAATACAAAGAAACATTCATCGCTCACCCAACAATAATCAATAACAAGATTGAAAATTGATATTTTTTATTAGAAAATATCAATAATTTTAAATTTTACAGTTCTAAAATATTTCGTTTGACATTTAGTTATTTTTTAATTAGGTAAATGATATATGAAACACACAAATTAAATAATATTTAAAATTTGAACTTTCTGTATATGAAATGTCTAAAAATAGTATTTAAATTAATCATGATATTTTTTTTAAAATTAAATAATCAAACGGGACAGAAAAACCCATGGTCTATAGCCCAGACAAACACATACATGTGTTGTAATTATTTATGTGTAGTCTTTTGTATTATTTATAGTCTGAATAAAGATGTGTGAATAATCATTCAGCTTAATAAACTTTAAAAATAATCTAAATAAACAGATACTATCAAATTATTAGGGGAGCCAATATTAACATATTTCAAATTTTATATGTAAATCACTATGGCCCACTTTACAATTCAAAACGCGGTACATAAATAAAACAAAGAAAGAAACGCAAAAGTAATTAATAAAATTAATAATCCTCTTACAATGAGTTAAATAAGGAAAATGCCTGACAATGATCAATAAAATTATATCCTTTGACTTGGTTCTCATTAATCCCTTGATGAAACATGATCACAATATTAATAGTTTGGAAAATACACTTGATTTGTTTCACTAATTGTTTTATTTCCACCGACTAGTTTCGACTCACATCATTCTCAAGGAGTGCTTTAAGAGAAGGCCTAGAAATCAGTAAGGCAATAAAACGGGGAAAACATCTAGTAAACGAATTCGATGACATCTGGAACTCACCAATTCTTAAGTCCCTTATTACCTGAATAATAATAAAAAAACAATAAAAAAATTGTATATATATTCATGTAAAATTAATTTTCTGTACACTCCTTGAGAATGACGTGAGTCGAAACTAGTCGGAGGAAATAAAACAATTAATAATAATAATAATAATAATAACTTTATTATGCCCAACAGAAACCATTTACAGGACATATTACATATATATACACATTCAAAGTATAAATAAAAAACAATTATAATGAATTAAACTGAGATATATAAAACATAAAACAATGTTACATAACAATTATATGACAATATTTAAACTTAGATAACTCAGTGGAATACTATTTCACCTAGTCCTTAACCACATACTTCCGAATTATGTTAGATACAATTTTATAATTATTATAAATATCTACATCTTCATTCTTAATAATATCATTTACATTTATGGTCATATGATTGATTGGAGCTTTAAACATAACATTTGATCGTGAACCTTTTAAATAGAATGGAGTATGATATCTTGAACAATGTGTTGGTATAAGAAAGTTTATTTGCGACAATATGTATGGGGAGTCAACTCTATTATATAAGATGTTAATTAGAAATTGCGCACTGGTTCTTATCCTCCTATTTTCTAGTGTAACATCTCCAGTTATTGCACGCAAATCTTTATAATCTGTGTTTATAGCAGGATATGAACCATATTGTCGAAAGTGTAGATATTTCAGATATCTTCTTTGAATTTTTTCAACTGACATTTTATGGTTTATATAATGAGGGTACCAAATTATCGAACAATACTCAATTTTCGGACGAACTAAAGTGCAGTATAACTTGGAAATGGTGTTGATGTTCGAGAATCGTTTACAACTTCGTAATACAAAACCAAGTGTTTTGGAAGATCTAGTGCATACATAATCAATATGGGATTTAAAACTAAATTTGAAATCAAATATGACACCAAGATCTTTAATTTGAGAACACTTCTCTAACACAACGTTGTTAATGGTGTAACTGTTATCAATTGTATTATTCTTTCTAGAATAAGACACTATTTTGCATTTAGAGATATTTAAGTTCAGGTAATTTTTTGAGCACCAGTTATGTATTAAATTCAAGTTTTCTTGCAGATGTTTGGTATCATTTTGATCTTTAATATGAGTAAATATTTTGATATCATCCGCATAAGCAAGAACATTACAATGTATACTGTTTAGTAAATCATTAACATAAATTATAAACAATAAAGGACCTATGTTTGAACCCTGAGGTACACCGGACGTAGCAATATATTTATATGATGAGTACCCATTGCATGAGACAAATTGTCGTCTGTCACTAATGTATGATTTAAAAAAAGTGACCAAGTTATTTGAAAATCCATACAAGTCTAGCATTCTGATAAGTAATGAATGATTGATATGGTCAAAAGCCTTTGAAAAGTCTAGGTATGCAACATCTGTTTGTTTTTGAGATTCTAATGCGTTACTGATAAATTGTGTTATGTGAATTAAATTTGTGACTGTTGATCTTTGGCTTAGGCATCCATGTTGATGTTCAGATATAAATGATTTTACTCTAGTTGCCAATATTGAACAAATTAGCTTTTCAAAGACTTTTGCAAAATTATTTAAGATAGAGATTGGTCTGTAATTAGTAACAGAGCTCTTATCTCCTGATTTGTGCACAGGACAAATTTTACCAACCTTCCATCTTTCCGGAAATGATGCCGTCTTAATAGAGATGTTAAATAAAACTGACAAAGGTGTAGCAAAGGCGTGAGCACAATCTTTAACGAGATAGCTCGGAATACCATCTTCTCCAGCTGTTCTCGCATTTTTCATTTTTTTAGTGACTCAACTACATCATTTACGGAAAAATCTGAAAGATTGATATGCGGATACCCCTCAAAATAATTTACGTTTTCGCCATTTATTGAATGACCTATATTATTATTAAATGTGCTAGCAAAATATTCAGCAAATGTATCAACTATGTCTTGAGGGTTGCTCATAATTTTACCTTCATGGCTAATCGAGTCTGGAATAACGGATGATCCGTTCATAACACGAACATGTGAGAAAAATTCTTTAGGGTTAATATTTATGTTAGTTTCTATATTACTTAAGTAGATATTATAAGCAGTTTCTATATCTAGTTTTAATTTAATTCTTAGCCGATTAAATTCAATATAGTATTTATTATTTTTTGTTTTTTTATATTTAGAGTGATAATAGCGCTTTAGTTTTAGATTATTTATAAAATCCCCATTATACCATATCGGAAATTTGCTATTGCGTTTGACTTTCTTTGGTACATGTTTAACAAATACACTTTCCAATTTAGAGTAAAAAGCCGTAGTAGCTGAGTTAATCTCATCAAGTGTATGTAAAAAAGACCAATCTGTAGTCAATAACTCATTATATAATTCCGGAAAGTTCGATTTATTGAAGTTAAATGACATATTCGATTCATTTATTGGAAGCTTTGAAATTCTGTTTTTGTGATAAACTGAAATGTTGATAAATAAAGGTGGGTGATATTTATCAACCGGTACCATTGACAAATCATTCATAGAGACATTACAATTTATATTTGTTAATACTAAGTCTAGAAGTCTATTAGAAGAATTAACAACGCCGTTTTTTTGTTCAAGATTTAACATATCCATTACAAATGTACAAGGATTAGATTTGATATTAGAAGTATTTAAAATAAAGTTAGGAATATTAAAATCACCGATAATGAGTACTTGTTTTCCATCAAATTGTAGTGCAACGGCTTCTAGAATTGCATCAATTGATTCAGATCGCATGTCTGGAGGAAAGTATAATACTAGTACGTAAATACTTGAAAATTTGATTGTACACTTACAACAAAGTATATCAGCAAGATAATTTAAAGATCTAATATGAGATACTGCAACAATTTCACTAATATATGATTTTTTGACAGCTAGTAAGACACCCCCTCCAGTACTGCGACCCGATCTCGTACGATCTCGATCACAGCGATAAACATTATAATTTTCGTCAAACAGCCATGTCTCCGTGAACGCTATAAGATCATAGAAATTCGTTGAAGAAGCAGTATATACATTGAAAGTTTTGGTTCGTAATCCTCTGGTATTCTGGTAATATATATTTAGAAATGTATTTTCTCTGTCGGGCCTCGTTAGTTTTCCGAAGTGGAAAGTTGAGAAGTTACGTTAACAATTGTAGGAATTTCTTTTATATATTTAATTCGGATGTTGTCTTCACCAGCGTTAGTTCTGTTTGTTAAGTCCTGCTTTACTTTGCGGAAGAATTCAAGTTGTTTTGGAGTATTATCTCTAGATATCGATACATTCTTGAATCTATCTATGTTCTTCAGTTTTTTTATGTTTTTAATAGCATTGAACACTGGTTTTTCATTATTAAAACGAAGTCTTATGGGGCGTTTATTGGGTTTAGAGCGATCAAACATTCCTACTCTGGAGACAACTGGCTTTTCAGTTATTGCTAGATGCTCCAAGATAGTTCGTGAGAAATCAGAGTCATGAGTAGTTTGCAAATCACGAGTATTTTCCGTTTCAAGTACTCCATGTATGATGATGTTACATCTTCTTTTCTCTCGTTCCGCGACTTCTTGAATTATGGTTTCCATATCCAATGCAGAGATTTCCGGTGAGGTTGATGATTTCAAGTTCTTAATTTCCTGTTGCAATCCGACAATTGCAGCTTTTAATTCATTAATATCAGAACCAAGTTGAGAACACTTCATACAGGTCCAAGATAAGCCAGACTTAGAATTAATTTGTCTGGCCTCTGGTTTAGTAACATCGACACAGGTAATTTTATAGCCATTTTTACATATACAACAATGTACTAGCAGATGCGCCTCCGTTACGCTGTTACAGCAGTGACAGCTAGGCATTTTGTAAGTATTTATTGTAGATAAATATCGAGTAAATTTAATTTAATATTACGTTGTATAACAGGAAAAAAATACGGTATTAAGACGAGGACTATGCTTCACGTCATTGGGTCTTTAATGACGACTTTTGCGAGACACAAACAATGAATGAGTAGACCACGGAACGGGAGCACAACAGAGAACAAAGGTCAAATATAGAACAGAAATGCATGAATTGGAATGAATGAGTCATTCAATTCACGGCCAGGCGATTGATATATACAGAGAGGTTATTTTATCAGTATACATTAGGGGAAGTGTATACCTGCAAGAAACGCGAGTCAAACTCATTGATCCGATTAATGTGTGTATGTTTAGTTGACTTATTGGCATATGTGTGTTCACTTGCGTGTTATAGGCAACTAAACACACATACATTAATGCATTTGACTCGCGTATTTTGCAGTTATACATAGGGAAAATGTATACTGATAAAAAAAGCTCTCTGTATATATAAAAAAAACACACACACACACACACACTGAAATCGGACAAGTTAAATTAAATTAAATGAATCCCAAATAGGTTAGGATAATTCAATTTCAATTAATTGCACCTACAATACATCTCGATGTCGTGAGCACTCCTTTAATGTTAACAATATCTTACCACTAGTAAGTGTAATTAGATGTGTTAAAATATATCAATCAAAAAAGGCGGCCTTGATCCGTTTATTTGCAAATTGTTCAAGAGCGACCGCGAGCCACGAACCGACACATGTGTATGTATAATTAGTGAAACAAATCAAGTGTTTTTTTTTTAAACTATTAATAAAATTAGACCCTTTTTTTCCAATTGCAAAAACTACTTACACGGTAAGTTTTTGAACAATATCTATTGAAACAACTACTTCCCGTCCATATACCTCTCCGGAGTTTGTATTACACAATAGATATTTGTTTATTGCATACCAATACTACTGTACATTGCAACAGTTTACGTGGAAAATATTTAATGAAAGGAAACCATAAATAATAATTACACCTGTAGACAAGTATTTCGGAATTCATCCCTCATCAGTACAGCTCTGTCCTGTGAGCCCTTAGTTGCGAAATAATTTTTACGTACCGTCTTCACAGGGATCTCCGATGAAAATGATCGCGCTCGGTGAAGGACGTGTGCAATGTGCGGATTTATCAGTTCCCAACAAAAATATCGACTCTTTGTTTTATATTATTTAATAATTTTCTTGTTTAGCTATTGCAATTATTGGCTTACGGAGTAAGTACGACAACAAATATCTATTGAAACTATATATTAATGATACTTTATTAAGTAGAAGCTTCTAATACCAATATTTTGTAAAATTACTATTATAACGTTGAACAACGATTTTTTATATTATAATGAAAATACTCTATAATCAATTTTAAGAGATGAAGAAAAATACATTTTCTGTATCCCTTTGTGGTGAAAATACACACGTCATCTTTTTAACACACTTTATGAACACCGTAGATAACGCAGAGATCGCTTGGCGGTGACAGGTCACGTTGCGTTATGATTTTTAAAATGCCTGGGCTTACTGAGGCTTCTTCTTGGCTTTCATTCGGACCCATTGAGCGCGCACAAAGGACTCCCCCTCCCACCCAAATAAAAACCATAACCATATTGTGTACTTCCTCCTTGATATCAAGAAATATAAATATAATACCCGACCTATATTATTTTCTATTGATAACAAAGCCGGATGAAAGGAATATGAAACAAATGATATTACATTGAATTGAATAAAAAAAAACTATTCTTATGGGTATATATAAAAGATGAACTATTTATATCTCGTGGGTTTTATAATATTTAGGATTCTAATTTGTTATATTGTAATTAAAAAAATACTGATTTATATAACTTTGATATTAATGAGTATTAAATATATTAGTATTAGACTGCGAAACTTTTAATTTAAATTTGCATAATAGTATTATTAAAGTAACATAAATGAAGTGAATCAGTATTTTACTTAAACTTAAAACTATGTAACGAAAAAGAAAGCTCAGATATTGATTAATAAAATGTTAATTTTATCATTATAATTCAACGTAATGGACTGTAAAATATTATTTGAGAGATAGTGAAAATGAAGTTATTTAAATGTAGAATTTAGTGAAATTCTTTAAATTTTCATGGTACAGGTTTTTGTTGACAAAAACATAAATTAAAAATTGAAATAAATATGACCTGTTTTAATTATTTTTAAGTAAAACTAATTATTAAATTGATATTGAATTCAGCTAACAAATGTATGAATGTTTTAAAAATATTTAATGTAGAGTGCAAAATTATCTATTCATCAGAACATAAAGTCACACGAAAAATAGTGTCAGCTATATTGCTATCTATTTCTATTAAATCACAACCGTAAAATATTTCATCACGAATATTATTAGTCCCTAATTCCGATACAACAGCTACATGTATTCGCATGGGAAATTTTATTTTCAGGTAAATGAATCGATGTTTCATATTTCCCAATACAGCGAGTTAGCTAAAAAAAAGGCAGAGAAACGTTTAAGTGTGCAAAATAGTGCAATTTTTTTACATTCTGTTAAATGACTTCTCAAATCATACGTGTTTATTAACTAATACTTTCAATTTTCATATGAAATGTTTGTATATCTCAATTTTTCAGATTGATTGACCTCAATTTATTGCACATAAAATTATAAAGTATAAAAACTATTGAAATTAAATAAAGAAATCATTTTGCATAGAATAAGCAGTCATAATTGTTCTATCATAAGGTGACCTATTAAAAAAAATGGAATGTGTCCATCATAGAACTTTCTCCATAAATTTCTTATATACAGCCCTCTTACATAGAACTAAGCCTTTTGAATATGGTATATGTTAATATTACGTCAATTAATTCCATTTGAAAACACTGTATATAAAACTGATGTATAGACGAATATTACAATTAATTACCGATGGATTTGCCCGGCACCTACACCATGGCGGAGGCGCCGGGATAAATTAAACAAAAAACACGCGTTATTACATGAATTTAATGATTAAATACGATAAAAAGTGTTAAATTTTTATTAACAATGTTATATTATTAATATATTCTTACGTCAACACTTATTTTCGACTTTTTCAAGTTGAAGATGCATCAGATTCAAAGTCCAAAACGGCACTGTTTGATGCAATTTAAACAAATGAATTTCATACTAGATTGTTGCTAAAGATGTAAAGAATGATTTTAAACAATAAAATCAGGGGTATGTCTTTTGTAACTTTTTTAAATAATTTTTGAAAATAGCCACGAATCCCACGAAAATGTGTGTCAGATTCAAAGTCCAAAACGGCACTGTTCGATGCAATTTAAACAAATGTGTTTTATACCAGATTGTTGCTCAAGATGTAAAGAATGATTTTAAACAATAAAATCAGGGGTATATCTTTTGTAACTATTTTAAATAATTTTTGAAAATAGCCACGAATCCCACGAAAATGTGTGTCAGATTCAAAGTCCACAACGGCACTGTTTGATGCATTTTACACATTTTTTGAAAATATTCGAATCAAATTATGTGTGATAAATTATTAAGAAATGATTTATTTCTTTTTATTTTTTTAAATTTTAATTAAAATTCTTTTTGATAAATTTTAGTTGAATGTAGTCAATGGTTTAAAAAAGATAGGCCATTTTTAAATATTAACTTAATTTGGAAATATGCATTCAATGACATGTAATAGGTAGCAATTCGCATGTTGTTTTTTTTTTAAATTGGCATATCAACTATTAAATTTATTTCAATTGAATCCGTTGATACATCTTTCGTAGAGTTATTATCACTAAACGACTTCACTTCACTTCAATTAATATTAACTTCACTAATAACAGAAGAAGAAAGTTTTTAATCTTCTAAATTATTATTATAAGATGTATTGTTATTAGAATGACTATTGATTTTAACAATTTTAGTTTTCTGCATAATTCTACGAATGGTACTAACGTTTTTTCTAATTGTACAATATAATTTCCAATGGTTTTCGTACAAATTGTTGCCATAGAAATGAATAGTTGCTTCTTGTAAAACAGGAGTAGAAACTTTAATATTAACAATTGCAAAATCTGAACATTTTCCAATCAAAAATGTTGCAATATTTTCATTAGTTATTGCCATTGTAAATACGAATCAAAGAATAGACTTTGAATTAAAGTAAACAAACAGAAGAAATTAAAATATTGAAAAGAATTACTATAATCTAATTAATAACGAATAATAACTATACTAAATATAACTTATTATGTAGGCATTAAATTAAAAAAGGTATATATATATGTGAACAATAATTAAAAGAATTTAAAAATTAATAAATATACAAGAACTAACCTAACCTAAAAAAATAAAAATTCTAATATTAACTAAAACAACAAAACTACAAGAAACAACTATTTAGCAAACTTAAATTAAAATATATAAAAACCGTAAAAATAATTAGAACAATCAGTGAATAATACGAGACAAATTCGACAACACAATACAGCTAAGGGATTTTCTGTAATGAAGCACTATAATGAACATTTTCCCATAGCTTCAAAAGAAGCACGGTACTAAAAGCCGCTGCATTGGACGCCACAGCGACACGCATCGTGATTGGTCGGCGAGCGCTCTGTTAGCGGAATTGCACAGCGCATACGCGGGTGATTCAACCTCTTTCTCATTTTTTTTTACAAGTTACAAAAGACATACCCCTGATTTTATTGTTTAAAATCATTTTATACATCTTTAGCAACAATCTAAAATGAAAGACATTTGTTTAAATTGCATTAAACAGTGCCGTTTTGGACTTTGAATCTGACACACATTTTCGTGGGATTCGTGGCTATTTTCAAAAATTATTTAAAATAGTTACAAAAGACATACCCCTGATTTTATTGTTTAAAATCATTGTTTACATCTTTAGCAACAATCTAAAATGAAAGACATTTGTTTAAATTGCATCAAACAGTGCCGTTTTGGACTTTGAATCTGACACACATTTTCGTGGGATTCGTGGCTATTTTCAAAAATTATTTAAAAAAGTTACAAAAGATATACCCCTGATTTTATTGTTTTAAATCATTCTTTACATCTTGAGCAACAATCTGATATAAAACACATTTGTTTAAATTGCATCAAACAGTGCCGTTTTGGACTTTGAATCTGACACACATTTTCGTGGGATTCGTGGCTATTTTCAAAAATTATTTAAAAAAGTTACAAAAGATATACCCCTGATTTTATTGTTTTAAATCATTCTTTACATCTTGAGCAACAATCTGGTATAAAACACATTTGTTTAAATTGCATCAAACAGTGCCGTTTTGGACTTTGAATCTGACACACATTTTCGTGGGATTCGTGGCTATTTTCAGAAATTATTTAAAAAAGCTACAAAAGACATCCCCTGATTTTATTGTTTAAAATCATTGTTTACATCTTTGGCAACAATCTAGTATGAAATTCATTTGTTTAAATTGCATCAAACAGTGCCGTTTTGGACTTTGAATCTGATGCATCTTCAACTTGAAAAAGTCGAAAATAAGTGTTGACGTAAGAATATATTAATAATATAAAATTGTTTATAAAAAGTTAGCACTTTTTATCGAATTTAATCATTAAATTCTTGTAATAACGCGTGTTTTTTGTTTAATTTTAAAAACATTTATTAAAATAAGGTTTCATCATGAAACTAAACTTATATTAGAAATAAATTCAAAAGATAGGGTACGTAGTAATTTAACAAAATTGATATTACATAAGCATTAATAATCTTATTATTTAAATATTCATTAATTATGAAACATTGTTATTTACTTACGTTATAATTTAAAAATGTAACAATAGAATATTAAATTAATTTATATAAATATGCGTTTGCTGTCTAAATATCATAAAAATGTATGTATTTTATATGTTTAATAAATAATTTTAATTATAATGTACCTAATTAATTTGCATTTATCCTATTTGGTGATAATTTCAGATTTTTTAGTAAGATGTAAAGCCATTCAGCTTAATGTCTTTGAGCTAAACAAATGTAAGGAAAACAATGGGCATTTTCCCACTCTCTCACTTTTTTAACGTCTAAATATCCCATTGCATACAGCAAGTTGATATTTATAAAACATTTTACTTGTTCCGATGTAATTTAAACGTTTCCTTAAATTTAGTACCACAGAAGTGATGAATTAAAATTCTATTTTTTTGTAAATATACATTGACGATTCTATTTCATTGAATATAGCCCCAGGTTCCATTCAATAAAATCGATATGATTGCATTAGTTGCATATTAAGTAATCAGTGAAACGTATTTCACTTGAATAATATATATGGATAATTGTCGTAAACAGTACACTGTCAAATTGTCATTTACTACCCATTTTATGCCTATATGTAGAAGAATGTATAACAAACAACAAATTGCTATTATATATTAGAAATCATTAGTAAATAGAATGAGAGAAGTTTTCCTTAAAATATCTGAAATACAATTAAAGATAGAAATAAAATATTTTTTTATACAACTTTATTTACTCAAATAAATAAAAAAAAAATACCTTTTGCAAAACATAGTTTTCATTGAATACTAATTTATTATATATATTATAATGAATTATGACAATGAAACAAACAGGTGCTGATTGTTATGACTCGATTATGCTGAACAATTCCGCACTTCGTAAACCTTGGCAAATAATAGTTCGATGTTTTGATCTTTTTGAATTTAAGCGGGAAATCGAACAGTTGTGAGGTTCTACTTGTGTTTATGTTTACGTTTGTATACGCGATATATCGGACTATAAACATTCCCTATCCCCACCACCGCATTACTCGTCTAGTATATTCTACGTCTATGTATTCAACACATTCGCAAACGCCTCCAGTTAGAAAAAATGAAGAAGAGTGTGGAAAAATTATTTAAACCCAGAAACTTATTTGACCGTATTCACTGGGGAAAGTACCATGATGGACACATCACCATTTTTTTTTATTTATTGTAGTAACAGGTTATTTAATTATACTTATCCACAAACATTTCACATATATTTTGTGTATCAGCAATAAATTAATATTGCTGATTCGATAATGCCGTACAGATAAGTTGTTTTGTGTAATTCGATTTTCAACTCGCAATAACTCAATTACGGGCTTAATAACTACACACTCGAGTGAGTTGACTGTATCAGGTAAGCTTTGTGAAATACCGACAGTCTCCATAGATAATCGCCCCATTTATGGTTCAATAGCGCGTTAATTTATTACTAAAATGTAACTGAAACCCGTTCAATATTCCCAACAAGCATAAACCTGAATTCTCAAACTGATACACAAAAGTATTTTCAATTGGATTACAATTTCTTTTTGTTCTAATAAAGCATTAATTAAAGTCGGATTCCTTTTAACAAGTTGTGATGTGTGAATAAAATTAATCAATATAGTAAAACTAATTTTACATTTTAATAGAATTGACGCAAAAGAGAAACTGAATAAGGTAACTTCTTATTGTATTGTAATAAAATCACACGTAGAATTTCATTTAAAATAACGAAGTTTGTACCCACTTCCGATATAATCAGAAGTGGTAGATTTTTGAAGAAAAATAAGCATTTAGAAGAGAATATTGGTTTACATAAAAGGTAAAAATTTCATTAGAATCCATCATTAGAAAATCCATTTACTTTTAATGGGAATTCTAGGTGAAATACCATGTATATAGAAAATGATACTACAGGTTGATTTAGAAGTGTATTCTGCGTTCAGTAATATAGAATTAAATGGGGTGTTCCATTTAAGAAAATTGAGTTTTAGTCATTCAGCCCTATTCCCTATCGAAAACGCTATGCTTGACAGCACGCTATTCTTTAAGGTTACGTTATATGGCTGTTTCGTATTCCGTATCGCGCTAAACCGTTATCTCAGTCAACACTCAGCGCCATGACAGCCACTAAAATCGTTGAAAATAGCAGGCACCGAAATAGGGTTAGTTATCATAGCGTTTAGCCACTTTTTGAGATTATTTTCAATTGAAATTGTTTTTTAGCGGTAGTTTAATTAATATTATTGCATTTTTGGCTTATTCTCTTGTAAAATTGAATTTAAACTATCAAAAAAAAAGAACATTTTTATACTTCACTCCTTTAGGAATCCATAGAATGTGCATACATTGAGAAGCGAATGTGCCTTTTTATAAATTTTCCCATAATTCGAAATAGGGATTTTTTATATTAAAGATGTAATTTTTAATTTATTTTTAATGAGGGCAATGTAGGAGTTCAGAAAACATTGTGATTATTGTTTTATGTAGAAAAACGAGAAACCCCTTTACTAATGATGTGAATAGCGAAATTTACATATCAAAACGGCTCGACAGTGCAATAAAAAAAATACTTCAATTTAATACAATCATATAACAATTTATAAACTTTAAATAATAATAATAATAATAATAATAAACTTTATTACCCAACAGACAAAGAGCCCAATTACAGAGTAATTAACAACATATCATTATAAAACAATAACAAAAATAAAATATAATGGAAAACAATACAATATAATTAAATCTAACATATAAGCAAAAAGAATAGAGTATATGAACAAAAAAAATTAATTCTATGTAAACTGCAGAATATTCGCTCAAACAGGTACCAGCAACGATTTGAACTCTCTCAAATTGCAACAAAATATATCATAATTAAGAAAATTGTGACGTAGACATACACGACGAATTGGAGAGAACTCAAGGATACTGGTACGTGCATTACAAATGAAAAATTATGTGGAACGCCAACTACATAAACGAGGAACATTAAAGTTGATTCTAGAAAGTAAATCCGGACAGTCAATCATATTATGAATAAGTTTAAACAAGAATAGCTGACCTAAGTTATCTCTGCGTACTGACAGTGACACTGCTCCAAACTCACATAAAAGCAAATCATTATTAAATCCCTGAGGAGGATAAGCACCAAATTTTACAGACCATAGATATTTGTAGAATCTACGTTGAATATTCTCAATAGACAGCTGATGTATGTGATATAAAGGATTCCATATCAAGGAACCGTATTCAAGTATCGAACGTATATATGAATTGAATAAGGAGATTAATGAATAAATATTTTTGAATTCCTTGGTATTTCGCATAATGAATCCAAGAGATTTATTAGCTTTGCAAATGATTGAATTATAATGTTCTCTAAAAGTAAATTTGGAATCGAAAATGATACCAAGATCCTTAAATGTTGACAGTTTTTCTAATGATTTATTACCGATAGTATACGTGAACGGAATCGGAAGCTTTTTGCGTGAATACGTAACTACTTTACATTTAGCTACATTTAGAGATAGATTGTTAACGGAGCACAATGTGGAGATTCTATCAAGTACACTTTGCAAAAGTAAACACTCAATAAGTGAATCAATAGTAGAAAAAATTTTAAGATCGTCTGCAAATGGCAAGTGATTACAATGTAATAGTGAACTAAGGTCACTTATAAAAATAATGAACAATAATGGCCCTAGATTGGAACCCTGAGGAACCCCTGAGCGGGCCATAAACCTAACAGATGAAAATCCATTGATCGAAACATACAGATTACGATTCGATAGATATGTTTTAAATAATTTAATTAAGTGAACATGAAAGCCATAAGTATTGAGTTTGTTGAGTAAAATAGTATGATCAACACGATCAAAGGCTTTGGCAAGGTCCATGTATATGCAATCAACCTGACCCTTTCTGTCAAGTTCACTGCATACACACTCACTAAAGCAGCACAAATTGGTCATTGTGGATCTTCCTGTCATAAAGCCATGTTGACGTGGAGATATAAGACTTCTAATCTTGGGAAAAATATAACGATAAACAACTACAAGGTTTTCCAATAGATATGATATGATTTTGAAGTGTAGTTTCCGCCATTTGTAATATGTTATGATCTGTCATTTATTTTTCATTGTATTCAGTAGTGTTTACAATTTCATCATGGAGAGATATACACAAGAACAACGTTTACAAATTATTCAGTTTTATGGTCAAAATAATTCTTCTCCAATTGCAACTTTTCGTGCGCTTTTGCCATGTTATGGTCGTAATAATCGTCCAAGTGTGCTCGCTATTCGTCGAATTGTTGAGAATTGTGATCCTACATTTTCTTTACATAATGTTAAAGTGCCAATAAGACAAAGAATCGCTCGATGTAACGCAAATATTGCTGCCGTTCAGGCAAGTGTTGCTGAAGACCGCAATTTGTCGATTCCAAGACGTTCTCAACAATTGGGACTGTCTCAAACCAAAATCTGGCGGATTTTGAAAAAGGATTTGGGTTTGCATCCGTATAAAATTGTTCTCACTCAAAAACTGAAGCCATTGGACCACCGTAAATGTCGTGAATTTGCTGATTTTGCCTTGGAACAACTTGAAAACGATAACGATTTTTTAAAGAAAATCATCTTCTCCGATGAGGCTCACTTCCATCTAAGTGGTGCGGTAAATAAACAAAACTGTCGATTCTGGTGCGAAGAAAATCCACAAATTATTCAAGAAAAATCATTACATTCACCTAAATTGACAGTTTGGTGTGGTGTTTGATCTGGTGGAATCATCGGTCCGTACTTCTGTCGAAATGAAGCTGGTAACACCGTTACTGTCAATGGAGAGCGGTATAGATCGATGATAACCAACTTTTTATGGCCGAAATTGGAAGAAGTTGATCTTGACAACATTTGGTTCCAACAAGACGGGGCTACATGCCACACAGCAAATGCAACAATTGAATTATTGCGAGAAAAGTTTAGAGATTCGATTATTTCAAGAAATTGATATTGAATGGCCTCCAAGAAGTTGTGATTTAACACCATTAGACTATTTCTTGTGGGGTTATTTGAAGTCGTTGGTCTTTCGAAATAAACCAGACTCTCTTCAAGTTTTACAAGTCAATATTGAACGTGCTATTCATGACATACGACTTAATTTAGTGGAAAAAGTGCTCGAAAATTGGGTTCATCGAATTCGTTTCTGCAGAAGAAGTCGTGGAGGCCATTTGAATGACGTTTTATTTAGAATTAATTGTATCGATTGTACTTCACATTAAATAAAAAACATTTGAATTTCCTTAACAATAAGTGTGTTTTTTTATTTAAAGAAATCATATCACTCTTATTGGAAAACCCTGTATTTCAAATATTTTAGAAAAGTTAGACAACAAAGTAATTGGTCTATAGTTGCCGATTACCTTAGAATCACCGCTTTTAAGCACTGGATTCTTTCCAGACTGTCGGAAACTCAGAAGTCTTTAATATAATATTGAATATAACCTGCAATGGTTTTATTAAAATGAGAGAAATATCTTTAATTAAAAAACTAGGAATTCCATCTGCGCCGCAAGTCATTGTATTGCCCAAGTGTGATATGGCATTGCAGATGTCATCAGATGTAATATATGAGATATTAATTAATGGAAAGTTATTGTGCGAATCAAATGTTGTAGCAATGGGCGTAGGGTCAGTATATACGTTGCTGAAAAATTCAGCAAATGCGTTAACGATACATTCGGGTGAGTCTAATAACGTGTCATTAAATTACATAACTTTAGGTATGCGTGATGTGTATTTTTTAGAATTGATAAAAGACCAAAATTGTTTAAGATTTGCAGAAATATTAGCAGAAACTTTTTCAATATACTCCCTATATGCGCTACGAATGAGTTTTTTACTTTGAAATCTAACATTCCGAAACTGTTCAAGTGATTCGGCGCTTTTTGTACGAACGTACGCTTTACGTTTAATATGTTTTAAATATAAAATATGAATAACGTCAGGCGTAAACCAACACGGATACTGGAGTTTGGATTGCTTATACGTCGGTACATGTTTATCGATACAAGAATACAAAGAGTCACAAAAGGATTTAACTATATCATCTAAGCTTCCCTCAAAGTTATATTTTGGCCAATCACAAGAACTAAATTCAGAATAAAGATTGCCTAAATCACATTTTCTAAAGTTATAATTCCTATTATTAGATTGGTTAATTTGAAAATAGCCTAGTGGCGAGTGAACTATATCTAAATTAAAAAGTAAAGCAGGGTGGTATTGATCTTGTTTAATAAATGTATTATTGTCTGCCGGTAATGTACAATTTAGGTTAGTGAAAATAAGATCTAATAATTTATCGAACTTATTCACAACAGAGTTGACTTGTTTGAGATTAAGAAAAGAACAAAAATGTTTTATTACATTACATAAATTATTATCAGCGCTGTCTTGATACTTAACGTAGTAAGGGATGTTAAAGTCGCCCATTATTAAAATATTATCAGCGTGATTACATAAATTACAAATGTGTTCAAGAAAGGATTCCAAATCGCGAACATTGGGGGTACGCGGTATATAAATAACAAATACAAGAAGTACAACATTGTCCATTACAACCTTAGAACCAACTATATCAAATAAGGGAAACAAATTTAAAAGTTCGGATGTGTCAAATTTATGCGACTGAAAAATGTTGTCAATTGATAGAAGGACACCTCCACCGCGAGAAGATAAATGCGGACAGCGATCTTGCCTATAAACGGTGTAGGTTGTATTAGGAAAGAGTTCATTGTTTAGAACCGATTCTGTAAGCCATGTTTCAGTAATTCCTATTATTTGAATATTATTACATGCCACTAAACAATTGAAATCATCAATTTTGTTATTAGTATTTTGATAATAACAAAATAGATTGAAAGTTTTGTTGTTGGGAGTTATGTGTTTAAAGTGATGATTTTGGGTTGACCATTAAAATATTTAATTTTTAAGTTATCTTCACCAGCCTTAATACGGGCGTCTAATTCAGATTTGAGTTTTTTATAATAGGAAAGTTGACGGGGGGTCCTATCAAATGCAATTGACACATTTTTTTATATGACGCTATCTGTTTGAGACGCGAAGCATTTTTAATCATGGTGAATACCGCACTTTCTGATTGCAAGTAAATTCGGATAGGACGATGTTTGTCAGCACTAAATTTGCCTAAACGGAGGGATTTGATAGTCGTAGATACTGGAGTAGACCCATCAGAGAGAGTCTGCAATGAAGATGTAGCAAAATCACGATCCTTATCTAAGCGTGCTGCTGCTGGAAGTCTAACATCAGGCTCGGGAACCCCAAATAATAACAAATTGAATTTACGTTTCTCACGGTCGGCGATTTCACTAGTAATATCCCCGAAGAGATCATTGATATTTGGTACGGAATCAGCACCTCTGTTATTAGACTGTAATAATTTAACTTCGTCCTGTAGTGCAACGATAGCGGCTTTTAACGAATTAAGGTCAGATCCCATATATGTGCACTTTTTACAGTTCCAAGTTATGCCTTTTTTGGAATTGATTGTCCTTATTTCTGAAGTAGATAGTTTGACACATGTATGTCTGAAGGCTTTCTTGCATACACAACAAGTGACACCCAAGTGCTATTCAAATTGATCATTACAACAGAAGCATTTATGGGCAGAGAAAACCAAAGCACAAATTGATTTTTATAATCGCCTTATTTATATTTCAACTCCACATGGAAATACAAGAAATTTGAATTTTACAGATGCTTTGAGTACGTTTTTTTAATAAAGGACAAAATCGCATTGTTTATGTATGTTTGATGCACTTTGGTTTTCTTCGATTGTATGGTTTACACACACACACATTTTGCTAGGTTAGAATTCAACCATTCAACAGCCGCCATTCGATGAGCATAACGTTGAAATTTATCGGCCTTGTCTTACTAATTCGACATATAATAACCTCTCTCTTTCTACCGATACATCAAAACTATATTATTTTTTAACACTGCAGGAATAACATGTCACTCGATACGGAATACGGCCCATTATAATATCGAATAAAAATGACATACAATTATGAGCACCCTGCATATTATTTCTATAAATTTTAAATGTGGATTAATAGTTTAAAGTATGGACATTGTATAATAAAATTTTAATTTATTTTACGTTGTTTAAATAAATCAGTTTTCAATATTGTGAATAAAATGGCGATTTTTTTTTGCAGAAAAATTAGAATATCTGTAAAACTTATAGATTACGATTAGATTTAAAAGAATTGTCTTCTTATAATATTTATCACTAAATTAAAAAGTGGAATAATTAAAAATACACCTTTCCATTTAAAATAACAGATTGTATTTACTTCCGTTTAAAACGGAAATAGTTCAGATTTAAAAATATTGTTTTTAAAAAGAGTGCGTTTACATACCCATATGAAAATGTCATAATTATATGTATAGTAAGGAATGGTTGGGGTGGTGAAGGAGGGCGGTTCTCTTAAATTTGAGATTATGAAAAATATGTTCTTGTTATAGGACATGGCTTTTTAAAGTCTTAAAAAGCTATCGTAATTGTAGAAGGTGTCCGTGTAAGAAAGATCACCGGCTATATCTCAGGAACTATGAGTGCTAGAGCTTTCGATGATAGTATTACAGATGAAGGGGAAATTACCGAGAAAAAGTGTTGTTCCACTTAGAATTATTTTATGATGAATGTGTTATTTGCAAAAACGTAAAAGCTTGACTTATTAAATTATGTAGACCGATTAATTTTTTTTGTGCTAAAGAACTTATTCTATATGCAGTTGAGAGTGTGAAACAAGAGGTAAATTAAAAAAAGTATATTAATGGTAATCTTGTAGAGGTAACATTTAATTTATTGTTTACGATGATCGACGGCAAAGTTATAAATAGAATTGACAGAATTAAAAATATTCCTATTATAGAATAACATTTAAATTACCGTATTTCTTCTCGCCACACTTGGATTAAGTTCATCTAATGCGATCTCTATATCTCCTAAAAGTTATTTGAAGGAAACAACTATATCCGGATGTATGATAGAAGAGTGAAATGATATATCTAGGCGGAAAACTAGAATACAAAAATAGTACGTGAAGAGTTAGGGATAAGTGTTGATAAGTGCAAAGAGGAGATACTTCAAATACCGACAACTACGTTCGAATATTTTTAGAAATTGTGAGAAAGTAGCTTTCATAACTGAATTAAACGAAGAATTATTAAGTAAATTTTATACAATTTTTATAACAATTTCGAGTTCTCGTAAAATATACATGATGTCCCGTTTATGTTGGGAAATGGCTTAACCACAGGTTCCTGGGACCAAAATATTATTGAACCGAACTTATCTATATACAAAAATTAACCGTTATTCATCTGCAAACTTAAAAAAATAGTATTTATTTTATTGATAACAACTGAATGCGTTATCTAATTTGAATGAAATTCACTATGGTTTAATATAATAATATAACACATCATCTGATGTAATATGAATACCATCACTTGATGGTAAGTGTGAAATATAACATAACCTATAAATAAATACCTAAATATCTCTTTAGTTACAGAAACAATATTTTAAAAAATATTCAATTCAATTCATTTATTTACGGTAAATCACCTTTATACAGAATAATAACAATATTCGAAATGGATAATGGACAACAACCCATTTATTAAATATTCGAAATGTTTAGATAAATATCATGACTGTAAATCACATATAAATAGAATAATACAATTTTACATATATAACATATTTTAATATCAGTAGTGGAAATTGCAAAATAAAAATTAACCCAAGTGGTCGACTCTAGCGATGAAAAAAATAATAGGAATATCAAAAACGGTAATCTCAGTGACATTAAACAAATAAATTATGCCATAAAAATTAAACTAAATAGATAAATTATAAATAAATATTGATAAAATAAATAATAAAATAAAATAATTACTAAATAAACAAATCAATACCTGAAAAAATTATCAAACAAGTATATATAATGATTTACACAATAATATATCACAGATGAAATCACAGACCAGGTAAAAGTAAACAAATCATATAACCTAATTTAAATATTAACACAAAGAATTAAAAATTAACATTAACACCAAGAAATGACATCGGAAAAATTGATGCGATGCAAACGACATTTAAAAGTTGCAAATGAATTAGTGTATAAAACAAAATTTATATCGTTCTCTAATTCATTAACATACCGCATCATTCTGTCTATAGGATTATACATACAGTACCGAGTGGCGTGAAACGCAATGCGAAATAATGGTTTATAGCGTGACTGCGTGCCGCGCGGTATGTTAAACTCAAGCCTTTCAATCTCACTACAATTTATGAGGCCGTTGATGAGCTTATATAAGAAGGACATATCTAGAAACATTCTTCTATCAGCTAATGACTTGATATTCACGTATTTTAACATCGCACTGTGGCTAAAGTCTATACTTCTCCCGCCCATTTTGAAATGCATAAGTTTCAAGAATTTACCCTGGATTCGTTCTAATTGAGTAAAGTAATTCTGACTATATGGTGACCAGACACTCGAAGCATATTCCAAATGCGGACGGACTAGGGAGATATACAGTTTTCTAATGGTGCTAACATTAAAATCCGATGAAAATCTATTAATAAAACCCATCAATTGTAACGCTTTATTACATATGTGTGAAATAGGATTGTAAAAGTTGAGCTTTGTTGTAAATAAAACGCCCAAATCTTTTATCATCGGTTTCTTTGCTAGCACCTTACCGTCCAGTGTATAGTCAAAATTACATTGTTTACCGCGATACAATGAAACATTAACACATTTCTCAAAATTTAACTCAAGTGCATTTTCTTTACACCATAGTGCAACCTTGTTAAGACCAACCTGAAGTTTTAATTAATCAGTTGCGGACTTAATGGTCTTGAAAATTTTCAAGTCATCAGCATAAAGGAGAAAGTTACTATTTTTAATATTTAATCCGATGTCGTTTATAAATAACAAAAATAAAATCGGCCCACAATGCGAATCCTGCGGTACCCCTGATGTAACCTCAATAATTTTTGACGTGTATTTACTTATGCGTACCTGCTGTGTTCTGTTTTGTAATATTAATATTACTTGAATGAATGGTCGATTTGGAGTATTTTTTGTCTCTTTATAAATTTAGATAACTTGCACACTATTTATTTGATAAAATGCGAATCTAGTTACCCCGAAAACTTAAATAAATTAGACTTATCTATTATTTATGTAATTATTATATTAAATATTTGCTATAAATATAGCTTTTGAATCATTATGTATTTATTAATATTTTAATTTAAAATTTTATTCTCTTAGAAAATAAATGTGTCCAGAATATCTTGGATAAAAAAAGATATTTAAGTATTTATTTATAGTTTTCGTTATATTTTACACTTACCATCAAATGATGATATTAACTCAAATGATGTGTAATATTATCATATTAAATCATAGTATATTTCATTGAAATAGAATAAAGCATTAAATTGTTATTAATAATAATGTTTTGTTTAAGTTTGAGGATGAATTCCGGCTTAACGGTTAATTTATGTATTGTGACGGTCACAATTTTGAACGTCCAAAAATTAAATTTAAATTAAAAAGCGCGCGCGGTCATTATCGTCTTAAGCCATCTTCTGGACACAATTGAGTATGCGCGAGTGCTCGAGTACATCTTCCGCCGTTGGCGATTGTCGAAATTGTGTTCAGTGCGTTAAGATTGCTGATAAAGATCCTTCTGCGTTTCGTTATTTAGAGCGTTTAAGACGCACATAGCTGAAAGAACCGCACAACATCATAGGCTCTAAAATGATCTGGAGTGGTCTCGAGTGATCTTGGACGATCAGTTAAATGAGGTCTTAAAACCTTAAGTACCGCTAATTTTCTTGCGGTGTGGTTTATCTGCTTGCTGATTGGCTAATCATCAGCCCTGGTGTCCAGTTAGCTGCTGAAAAAAAAAAACATTTCCGACTCGCTCCAGAGTTTTGTCGAGGAGCAACGTGGATGAAGGCGTGAGGTGCGGAGCGTGTTCGAAGGACGGCACCGGCCATCGGATATCAGAGGATACATCCGGACAAATAAACAGGCCAGATTTTTGCCATTTTTTTCGTACTACGAGATTTTATTATTCGTGTTTAAAAAAATAATTAAGTGTTAATTACCTTACTTGCGTCTAGTTGTGTGTTTGTGATTTTTTATGATAAGTCATAGTATTATTGTTTTTTTTTTTTGTCAAAAAGACATTCATGAAGGAATGATTAAGTAATTACGGTGGCCATGGTGTCAAGTCCCGATTTTTGTTGTTGTTTGAATCTTTTTGGGCTCAATTATTTTAACTCTAGAATAGAAAATTATTAATGAATAAAATTAATTGTTGCTAAGGTATTGAGTGTTAGGAGTGTGCTAATCCGACGGTTATTTGTTAATTTAATTGATTTGTATACGATTAATTTCCGCTCGGATTGTACAATGGCCATTGGTATAACCACCGAATTTAATAATTAAAATTTAGTTCTTGAAAGGCGAAATTTTCATATTTAGTTGTAATTATTCAAACGTTAATCCAGTACAATATTAAACTATTTAATTGTTCTCTGTAGTTAATTATTATGAGTTTCCTATTTGAATCGAACATCTAGTTTTAGTAGTTTTCCTTCGCGTCAATCCCTGGCGGGGCAAAATTTGAAAGACTACTTGGCGCCAAAAAAAAAATCGAACCCCTCCCCATGCCCTAGTTAGCCTATGTCGGGAATTTTCAAGCAACTTCATATACATTTTTTTGGTTCAAATAAGAAATAAATAATTGAATGAAAAAGTAAAATAAAATCAAAATTAACCTTTACGTTTTTCTAATTTAGCCCAAGCGAGGCGTCACAGTATATACATATGTTCGGTTGAATCGTAATATTTTGATCCCAGGAAACTGAGGTTAAGCCATTTCCCAACATCAACGGGACACCCTGTATATGATTAGGATAAAAATCATACTTCTCAATGACGTGAAATGGATTGGTAAAAATAGACCAACATTATGTTTATTAAAAATTGTTGCACGGCTTAAGTTGGTGACTTCAAGTGTTCGTAGACTTATTTTGTCTCCGACACTTTTATTTCTCCTCAAAGATTCTGGAATTGATTTTTCGTTAGAATAGCAAATGTGTAGAGTAATAACTGGGTTTCTTTAACTGATAATCCGTAACAAATATTTGCGACAGTAAACAAGTATTCAATAAGCAACTGTTCTTCGTCATCGAAAAAGATTTGGGAATATCCATGATGCCTCTCGAAACTAAAATTTGCTTTTTGCTCTTCATCGACATTCTCATATTTTGTGACATGTCTGTGTAAAGCGGATTTAGTAACCTTATATTGACCAGCAGCATCTCTGATTTTAATGTTTTTATTAATTACAGCTAGCATAGCTTGCTTCGTCTTGGATGCATTTTCTCAGTACGCTTGCTTCCTGTTTTTATGAGATGTGCTAGTTCTCCTAACCCTTTTTTTATCCAATTTCTGCAACCAAAAAGAAACATCTGTTATCCATGTTCTTATATGTAGGATCAAAATAACCTTAAGTTAAGGTTATATTACCATTATAAACAGTGGAGTTTATAGTGGGACAATCCCAGTATGCATCCCTTAATTGAGTACCAATATACAACACTATTCCTTTTTTAGGTTATGAATTTAAGTTCCAAACAAAAACCTAAATATGACCAATGTTTATTTCAGCTTACCTTATAAATACTTCAATTTGCCGATAAAATTTTTAGCTGATAATAGATGGCAGTATACGTAAATGTCGCTCTAATTAATTCGGAGTTTTCCTTAATTTATTTTCCGGAATATTTGAATTGTCCCAGTATGCAACCTGTCCCAGTATACAACAGTATTCTGGAATTAAATTTTAATTTCTAATATTTAATTTCAGAGAATATGTAAACTAAGTTACGAATCATTTTATTTAATTAAATATGAATGGTGTTTAACTTTGTTAGTAAAACAGTGTTGAAATGTGTTCTATTGAAATAAAATTACTTCTACAAAAGTTATACATTTCTTATTTGGCGACACCAACACTGACGTTAATTAAATTTCTCGCGTAACTTTGAATTAATTAATTACATTTGGTTATTCATGTTCGTTGCGAAAGCCCTATGTCTATGCGGTGTTATCATAATAAAGGGATAAAGAGCTATTTTGTGTAGGGCGAATTCGGGCATTCGAGGATTCTCCGCGCGCTTAGCTCGAGTCAAAGGACGGCGCTTCTATTTCCTGGAATACCTTAACGGAAGACCGCTTCAGCTCTAAGGAAGTTCTATATATAGAAGGAGGCAGAAAACAAAACAAAAACACAGTCGACCTCAAAGGAAAATACAATTTTAATTTAGGTTGTAATTAGCAATAAACGTCTTATTAATGGATAATAAATGGAGTGAAAATTGGTCGCTCTATCCAGTCAATTAAATAATTTGTTCCATCAATAAGATTAAATATGTTTTACAGTATTGACAACACTCAAAATGTAACAATGATTTATAAAAAAATACTAAAAACGCTTTATAAAATAGAAACAGTTCATGAATCGGAACGTACCTTTGTGTACTCTCAGACAGACTAAAAAGGTAAGGAGGGAGTGATGCTGGTAATACCTTGATAACATTAGTCTCTCCTCCCTCAAAACCGCAGTAAATATTTTCGATGTTCTCTATGGGGATCTCGAAAACTATAAGAGATAGAAAGAAGTGTAGTTTTATAAGACGAATAAAATGACACTTTCAAAATATTTGAAAAAGTTAAGGGTAACTAGATATTTTGAAAAAAGTAAAATGTCTCAATTTTTTGAAATCTATATATCTCTATTATTATCATAGATAGAAAAAAACTGTAAAGGACAAAGTTGTAGAAAATTTTACACAGATTGATAACAAAAAATCAAAAAAAAATAGTTTTTAAGGTTTTTAAGTTATTAAAGTATCTGAGGTGTTTGATTATTAATTGGTTAACACTATTTTGTATATAATTGTTTGAGATAATATCAAAATTTTATATTTTGTCAGATGGTGGAGGCGCCGGATTCGTGGCTGGAAATTCGTGGCCAACTTCTCATCGGTTAGTATTGGTAGTGTGAGGAGATTTCCAGCACGAAGTGCGATTTTTCAATAGGATAACGCACGCCCTCATACCGCCCGTCTCACGTTTGATACAATATTGAAATTGGGATGGGAGCTACCAGAACACCCTCCATACAGTCCGGACTTATTACCCTGCCACTACCATATGTTTGGCCCACTGAAAGAGGTAGAAGATTCAACACCGACGACGAGGTAGAGGAGTTCGTGCACACATGGTTGTCCGAGTTGCCCATGAAGTGCACTATTAGTTGACATATCAATTTATTTGACCTTTATTATTGACCGAAATTCATGTTTTCATGTTCTTTGCAGCAGATTTGATTTTTTTCTAAAATCCCTGACGTGCCCCCAAAAAGTGTGTATTTACTTATGGAATGGGCGATTGCGACATTAACTTATGGATTACGTAAAACTATACGTATATTATATTATATTATATTATATTATATTATATTATATTATATTATATTATATTATATTATATTATATTATATTATATTATATTATATTATATTATATTATATTATATTATATTATATTATATTATATTATATTATATTATATTATATTATATTATATTATATTATATTATATTATATTATATTATATTATATTATATTATATTATATTATATTATATTGTATTATATTATATTATATTGAACGAGATATAAATATTTGCAATCATTCACCCTTTGTGCATACCTCTATCAAAAGTCGCTTTTTGTTTTCCTTACCCCTTTTTTGTACGCCATTAATGTCAAATCGCGCTATATATACATCACGGAATGTAACGGAGGGGAAAAGCCGTTTGCATAGAACGCCGAGCGTGGCTAATGATATTATAATCGAATCATCTCACTGTCTGCTTTGCTCGCTGCGGCTGACTTTTTAAATTTTGCAAACGCCAATACCGCACATGTACATCCAAAAAAATCACTCTATCATTTCCGCCGGAATACACACTCTAAAATCTGTATAGTACCTGCCATGCCCCATTTTTAACTCTGGAGAAAAATCATTAAAAATACAAACAGACTAAATGATGTTTAATCTGTGGAGAAGTAACCATATTAAATATCAAGGTTTTGCAATTTTGTTTGGATGGATAATGATGAAGACTTATTTTAACTTTAACAAATGTAATTGAACAAGAAGAAACAACAATAAAATGACATGAGTAATTAATAATTGATAGTAAACAATAACACAAATTAACTAACTGCTAACTTACTCCACACACAAATTGAGAGAGATCTCATGTTACCAGCACTTGAAAATTTAAAAATTGCGTTTATCTCAGGCATAAATTTAAAAATATCTATTTAAGCATGTTCGTAATGTTGATTTGTTATTGCTGTAAACAGTTGATGAAAAATTACGGTTTTTGTTGCTGTTCATAAATGAAGAAAATGTTATCATTACTTTTCTTCATTTATCAACAATATTTAGCAATTTAATGAAATGAAAATTTTATCAATATTTTCTTCATTTATCAACAATATTTAGCAATTTAATGAAATGTTGGATAACCAGTGATGGCTACTTCGGTTTTTCGAACCTCATCAGACTAATGTGTTCCATATGCAATGCCTTGATGAAGGCAGCTGAACGGAAATTGTGTTGAGGTTATATACCCGATATTAATCATAATAAACTAAACACGACGCATGCGCCATATTCTGCCTAATTTTAATTGGCATCGTCAAGGCATTGCACATGGAACAAATAAGTCTAATGAGGTTCGAAAAACCGAAATGGCCATCACTGGTTATCCAAAACGTTTCCTGTTTTCATAAACAGGACAAGTTCACCTTCCTTTAGTGGATGAAACGAGGATTCCCGGTCGTCTACCTTGTGGACCAAAATCGTTGACTATGTCACCTGAAATTAGACAAAAGATGGCGCTTGCGTCGTATTTAATTTAATATGATTGATATTTAGCAACTTAATTGGGATTTGAACCTAATGGCGATTTTCAACCCAGACTTCAAAATTATATGAATTTCGCACCTCTCTTATGTTGAATTGTTATGTTTGGATTATATTGATGGAAAATAATAAGCAGTATGGTTTATCTAATGTTAAGTGATATTAAAAAAATGGTGATGTGTTCAATTAATTGTTGTCTTTTAAAGTTAAAGCCGAGTATTTAGAAGAATATTATAATTAAGTGAGTTATTTCTTACCTTACAATGGGTTACAATCAATTCTCCACACTCTTCTTCATTTTTTAAAACTGGAGGCGTTTGCGAATGTGTTCAATATGACGGCACTTTGACGTTTTATTTGTCATTAAAATAATTATTTCAATAATTAAAATCTCTAAGGGAATTTATCAGGTAAACGCTTATATAATGAAAACCGGAGGTCCTACAATAAAAGTTTTATAACAGAAATTATTTATTTTCCAAGATCTACAACTTTTATTTGAAACATTTTTCTATCCGAATTAAAAAATGAAAAATTGCTAAGAGTAAAGTTGCACTTAATGAGTTTTGATTCTAACCAAAAGCTTTTCAGATCATTCTACTGTTATATAAAGCTTAAATATAAAGTTTGGGCTTAATCCATTTAGCCGTTTAGGCGCTATCGCGGAAACACACAGACACACAGACACACACACAGACATTTTTCAAAACTCGATGGAATGGATTCAGGGGACCTCAAAACGTGCATATTTGTTGAAATTGGCGGTTCGAAAATTTTTACGATCACAATACTTTCCCTTGGACAGGGGTCCGGGGAAAGTAAAATGGCTGGATTCGATACAATGTTTCGCGAACCCCCTTATTTTTTTTTTATTATCTATTATAGATTTTTTGTTTTCTTTTATTCGTTTTCCGAAATTCCGTCCAGTTTGTCCGATATACATTGCATCGCAATCTCCACATTTTATTTTTTAAACACCACATTTTTGCGTTTTCTTAATTACAGGTTTATTATTAACAAATATCCTTTTTAGATTGTATGGATTTGTCATAATAATATTAAATTCTTTCCCATTTAAGGTTCTTTTAATTTTGTGTGATAAACCATTAATATATTGTAGTTTATTCCATGTTTTCTTTTCTTTTATGTCAGCGTTATATATGCATTTCATCAATTGTTTTTGTTTTTTCTCTTTATTAGTGATTCTATTAATTTATTATCATATCCATTATTAATAGCTATTTCTTTAATTATGTTAATTTCCTGTTCATAGTCTGATTTTTCTAATGGTATTTGTGTAAGTCTATGTACAAATGCATGAAAAAGTTTCCTTCCTATAAATTTTGTATCTATGTCTTTTGTTATTTGTTTTTGTAATTGTGAGGTCTAGAAAATTTAAACTATTATTGGATTCAATCTCTATCGTAAATTGAATGTTTCTATTAATAGTATTTATAAATTTTAAGAAATTATCCAATTGCCTAAAGGTTCCCGACCAAATACAAAATATATCATCAACATAACGAGCCCAGAATTTTATATTTTTGCATTCTGATTTGGTAAACAATATTTGTTCAAAGTGTGTCATGAACATTTCTGAGAGTAATGGTGACAGAGGAGAACCCATTGGTAATCCATCTGTCTGTTTATAAAAATTGTTACAAAATTCAAAATGGTTTTGTCGTAAGCAAATATCTATTAATATTTTTAATTCCTGTTTCAATATATCTGATTGATCTGATTTGTCGGTTTTAAATTCAAGGATTTCTTTTATATCCTTAACCAGAATTGATGTAAAAAGACTCTTTATATCAAAAGATATAAGTTTAGCATTTGTCGGAACTTCTACATCTTTTAACTTATTTACTAAATCTATCGTATTTTTAATTGAGTATGTGGGATTGAAATTTATAAATGGCGGTAACATATTATTAATATATTTGCATAAATTATAGGTCTTATCGGAATACCCTCTTTGTGCAATTTTGGTAGACCGTTTAAAATAGGTGCACGAGGATTCATTTTCACTAATTTAAATTTATCCAAACCGCTAATTAAAATTTACATTTTTTGAGAACATTTTTTAGGTCATTTTGAAATTGATCAGTGGGGTTATTTTTTATTTTTATAAAATTATCTGTATTAATTAACTTTTCTCTTTTTTCAACGTATTCTGTTTTATTTATGATTGTTACTGTATTGCCTTTGTCGGCTTTAGTTACTACTAAGTTATTATCATTAATCTTGTTTTTGATATTATTTATAGTTTTTTGTTCTATATTTTCTGCTATGTTATTTTTATTTGAATGATTGTATTCCGAAATTAATTTCGATATTTTGTGTTTTGCTATTGACTTTTCATTTTGGTTTTCTAATTTATTAGAAATAATTTCAGCATTTATACTTACTGATTCTACATCTGATTTTTTTACAATATGTGGGTTGTATTTAAGTCCTTTATTTAGTAATGATTGTTCTTCTGAATTGAATTCAACTTGTGTTAAATTAATTAATCTAGGAAAGAATTTTATAGTTTTATGATTACTTGCGTTATGTTGTGTTTGAGTTTCTTGTAAATTTTCTTTTCTGAGTGTCATCAATTTATTCTTCTGTCTTGTATACTGTTTGAATGCGGTTTCTTTGGCCTCTTCTCTAAAGTTGAAGTCCAGCATGTCGAATTCTATTGGATGCATTTCCATTATAAGCCTTGAGTGTAATAGTTTCTGGATTGTTGACACCTCATTCCGTTTTTTGTACCATTTCTTCATTTCCAGTTTGATACACACTTGATAAGCTTGTTTTATTGCTTCCTGTGCTTCTTTTGAACGGTGGTTACACTGTATCTTCATAAATTTCGGTTTAAGTTTTTCTCGATTGCACGATGACATGAACCATACATGATGTTAATTTTCGCGAACTTAATGATGTTTTTTCTGTACATTGTAATGAGTTTTGCTTCACTGGCATTTAACAAATCTTTGATTTGGTTTTCATTAATCACTTGATGAAACATGATCACAATATTAATAGTTTGAAAAATACAGTTGATTTGTTTCACTAATTGTTTCATTTCCTCTGGAACTCACCAATTCTTAAGTGCCTTATTACCTGAATAATAATAATAAAAAAATTGTATATATATTCATGTAAAATTAATTTTCTGTACACTCCTTGAGAATGACGTGAGTCGAAACTAGTCGGAGGAAATAAAACAATTAGTGAAACAAATCAAGTGTATTTTTCAAACTATTAATATTGTGATCATGTTTCATCAAGTGATTAATGAGAACCAAATCAAAGAATTATTAATATTCTTGATTAGTCGCAATAGTAGAAAAAATATTGTCAGAAGAATTTTACAGTTACAGAGGTTTATTTAAAAATTCATTACGTTTTTATTATGAATTCAATGATAATTTTTAAATGGATGTAGTATATTTTTTAATAGCACCCTGTATTTTTCTTTTCTTTTTTTCTTAACATGTCATAAAAGAGGAACATTTTTTTATTAAGTATGCTTATTTTTCGTAGTTTTGGAAATATTTCACATTATTTACTTTTTGTAAGTATATTTATTTTATAAAATAAATAAGAATTACTATCATTAGTATCATCTGACTACGTGCCTCTTCGTCAACGACTGTACCCGTCGACGCCATTTAATTTTTATATAATTGTTCATAAACAATGTTCGTATTTATTTATTACATATAAATATTACATATAAATCATTGGAACCAGTTGTTTCCTGAATTAGGATCATTCAAGGCTGGCGTTTACTAGAAAATAAATGATACGGTGACAGAGATAGTTGTCAATCGCCACCTCGGTGGCCTCTCGATTTCAATGGTAAAGTAACTGAGATATAGCAGATCAGTATATTTTGTATTTCTGTGTGTGCAGTATGCACATGTGTGTGTGAGTGTTCGCATTCGACAACTGTCGCGAGCGTGAAAGAATTTAATTCTAGCTTGAATTATTGACTGTTGAAAACGTATGGTTTTACCCTCAAATGACAGTCTTTCTTCCTTTAAAATAAAGTTATTTGTCCGTAAAAAAAACAAATTGGAGCAACAATCGTTATTTGTGATTTTTTGTAATGGTGTATTCTCGAAGAAATTTCTCAATATGTGAAAGAATTATATTATGAACAAAAATTCAAGTGCTAGATGAAATTTGTCTTCTAAAATAATAGGTGCTACTGAATGTTCAACCGTAGTATTATATTGCGTATTAGATAAACAGAGATTTAATAATCTACCATTGCTATTAGTAATGGAATTAAACTGTTTTATATTGAGTACTTTTATAAAATAATGAATATTACTTAATTTAGCAAACAGTGAATTATAAAAAAACGGCTAGTTAAAATCAACTATAATTAAAAAGAGATCATTTAATAGTAAAACTGAAGCACTTGTAAATCTGCAGATATATAAAAACTACCAAATATGAACTTTAATTCTGGAATATCGTTTAATAAATAATTATATTTGCATTTATTATTGTCGATAATATTACTACTACTAAATCTGTTTTATCTGAAAAAATACATTGTATATAATCTAACAAAATATAATATGCCGCTAATAATATTAAATATGAAAATAGAATTTCTGATTATCCACAAAAAAAAAACAGTGTAGCTTTCTTCTTTTATGTAAAACTGAAACTTTGTCCGCTTCCATACTGATACCTCATAATCTAGAATTAACACCTGGCCTAGAATCAAATCATTTATCGATCGCACCTTGTATGTGATTTTATTTAAGGAATAACCTAATTTCATCTTAAGACTCATATTCTTAATAAAATAGTCTTTGCCGTTTCCGGATTTTATGTATTTTATCGAAAATTATTAATTTTATTAGATATACGTTAAAGTTAAAACATAAAAAATTATATTTGAAAATATAGAATAAAAAATTATGATACATGTCGTACGAGCGTAGGATTGCTGCCGACGTGTCCGGATGGGTACCACTCATGTTCTCAATATTGTCGATTTTTAAATTCGCACTGCATTGTGCAATTCCTCAATTATGGGGATGAGACGCAGTTGCATCTCTCTAATTTTTCGCTCCATTCATCGTCGATGACCTTTGACCTTTTAATACACTCTTAATTCCCATCTCCGCAAATATCGAAAGACTGACTATTTATAATACCTACAGGATCCAATGATATGAAAGGCGATATCAGACGACCAATTAATTGCGGACATATTTATAAACTATTAAAAAAACATACATTTTCTACAAACAACCATTGAACTTCTTGAAGATGGTTAATGAATGATATAATTCCTGTAATCCCTTAATTCCCTTCCTAGTATCATAAATAAAAAAAAAAATAGATTGTTTGAATTGTTACAAAAATATATTGCCTAGTCACAACTAGTCATCACCAGATTAATTCTTCAATCCCTTCCTGAAACCATACATAAATATATACTTCCAGTTTTCAACTTCATTTGCCGACCAATAAATAATTGCAAGCTGATGTAAAATGAGAATTATTACATGCATACATAAAGCAAGAGAAGTTACCACCCCAATTATCCTACTGCCTGTACTATATAAATTATTTGAGTCTATCATATTAAGAAAGCTAACATCCAACACCCAATTCCTCCCTACCAATTTGGTTTCACAGAACTGCCATCCTTCGTCAATTATCACATCAAACTGTCAAACGACACATCTCGAAAAGGAAAGTCCACAATTTTGATTTGTTTCTAAAATTAAGCATGACGTTTTGCAGGTTTTCCAATATATTCAAGTCAATGTTTTTGAGAATGATATAGCTAGCTAGCATCAGAAAAATTAAAACCAAAAACGACCACTTCTGTTATTGAAATAACAGGACATATCTAAAAAAATGAGATTTTATCCAAGTGTTTGATAATGGGTCGACTTACCACTGGTCTGTGCAAAATCAACAAATAAATCCACAACAATATTTATATTAATAGAAAAAAAGGATTAATTCTCTTTGTCATAGTTATTTAAATAAATTAAATAAAAAGAATTTGAAAATAGAATAATTAATAAATTATTCCTTCTTTTGATATTGTGACATTTTCACTTATATTAGAAGTACTTTAAAACAAATGTTCAATAATTGACATATGTTGTTGCATAACAATAAGATATTGTATGATGCAACAACAAAATATTTAGTGCAAAAAACAAAGCAAAAAACTGCGTAATATAAGGCCATCTGCAGACAAGTGTTTCGGGATTTTATCCCTCGTACAGTATTTCTATATAATTAGAATGTTGTAAATTAAATTAATTAAAATCTTACCGTCCCTGTTACGATCTCCGGTAGAAATGATCGAATTGACAATTGACGGACGAAGATTGCTATGCGCAATCTCGATTAATTATTTTCAATTTCAATTTCAATTTATTGATGTTATAACCAAAGTTTTACACAAGTCAATTTACAATATATAAATAATAATAAAAAACATTTATAAAATGGGATGTATAATAACGTTCAATTGTATATGCAATTTAAGTTAAAGTCAAATGAATATAAAATGGTACCTACAGATTAAAAAAGAAATACATATAACAACATAGGAATTATAAAAATAAATGTAACATATATGTTTGCAAGAATATAGGTCAAAAAAACGAATACTAGATGTGAATTTTAAAAAAATCATCAGTGCAGAAGAATGCATGCTCAAGAAGTAATTCTTCTAGTGCTTCTCTAAATTTCTTTAGCGGGAGATATCGTGTGCTATGACTAAGGTGATTAAAGAATTTAATGCTGTGATACCGTGTACCATTTTGAGATCTCTGTAACCTCGTTTGTGGCAAAATTAAATCAGATTTTCCTCTAGTATTATAAGGATAATTACGTACTGGCATATCATCAATATTGCGTTTAACGTGCATCAAACATTCAAGTATGTAGATACACGGCAGAGTTAGTATTTTCAATTGTTTGAAGTAAATTTTGCATTCATCACGATATTTAGCACCAGCAACTATTCTTACGGCTCGTCTTTGCAACTTAAAAATACGATGCCTACAATATGCATGGCCCCAAACAAGGATACCGTAAGTTAAATGACAATGAACAGTTCCATAGTATGCTGTTCTCAGAATAGTCTGCGATACTTTATTAGACAGCACCCTTAAACCAAATATCGCCTTATTTAATTTTCCACTTAAATGATCGCCATGGGCAAACCATGTTAATTTAGGATCAAGATGGATACCTAAAAAACTGACAGTCTCTGCTTGTTCAGTATTGTCTACATCTTTTTTTCTTAGCGTAAATAGCATTTCAACCGTTTTATTGTTGTTTAAATATAATTTATTTGAGGCAAACCATTTCGCTGCTTTTGATTTAGTAATGACATTTAGTTCTGATGCTTCTACTAAAGTATTGCCTTGACTTAGAAGAGTGGTGTCGTCAGCAAACAATACGGAATTGTTATGTCCAATGGTGTTGGGAAAGTCGTTAGTAAATATTAGGAACAATAATGGTCCTAAGACTGACCCTTGCGGAACACCGTTTTTTATTAGGCGATAGCTGGATTGTTCACCGTCTATGAATACCGTCTGCTTTCTATTTTGTAAATAAGATTGCAGAAGGCTAATACTATTTACGCAAAAATTGTATTTTGATAGTTTATTTATCAGAATCGTGTGAGATACACAGTCAAATGCTTTACTGAGATCTAGAAATGTAGCTACAGAGAAAGATCCAGTTTCAAAGCATTCGACTGTGTACTCAACAAATGCCAGAACAGCAGAGACTGTCGACATTCCACGACGAAAACCAAATTGATTCGGTGAGAATAAATTGTTTGCATTAAAGAAATCAATTATTTGATCCTCCATAATACGTTCAATTACCTTTGATAGTGCTGGCAGAAGGCTAATAGGCCTGTAGTTATTTATGTTAGCCTTATTTCCTTTTTTGAAAAGAGGGACAACTTTAGCACATTTGAATGCATCTGGAAAAGTACTACTTACAATGATGTCATTAAGTAGTCTAGTTAGTGGTACTGAAATTATGTCGATAACAGGTTTCAAAATAGCTACAGATAGACCATATATATCGAAACTTTTGGTGTTTTTCATTCCTCTGCATGCATCTCGTACCTTGACGACAGACACTTCTTGAAAACTGAACGTATTATTGCATGTCACTGATATATTTAAGGGATCGTTATCGGATAAAGGCACTTTCTCTAGAAGTAGTTCTGAAACAGTTGAAAAATATTCGTTAAATTGTTCACATGAAATGTCACAATTTCGCTCTTGATTGGTAGGAGTTATTCTTGCAGAATTTATGACTTTCCATAACGATTTTTGGTGATGTGCAGACTGGGAGATGTAATTATCATTTGCCTGGATTTTAGCATCTTTTATTGATTCTCTATAATTTTTTTTAAAGTTATTCATTAACAGTTTATTTTGAATTGTAGGAGATTGTTTATAATTTTCTGAGAGCAATGCAAAGGTTTCCCTCATGGTTTTTAGATTTTCGCTAAACCACTTTACTGGTTGCTCTCTCTTTGCTACCCAGTTTTTCTCAGGGAATGCATTAAGTAGACACTTATTTATTTGATGTTGAAATAAATTACATTTTTCATTGATATTTATGTTTTGATAAACAAAATTCCAGTCTGCAATCGACAGGAGTTGAAAAAAACTGTATCTACCCTGTGCTGTTATGGGTCTATAAATTCTGCGTGGAATAACTGTTGGTGGATTACCGGGCAGCGTTAAGTTTATTGCAATTCCTATGTGATCTGACAGATGAGTTTCAAAAGGAGAAGTTGGAAATATTGTTAAGTCGTAATTTGTGAAAACATTGTCAATGCAATTTTTTCCACGTGTGTTAAAAAACACAGATCTAACTAACCCATAACTTTCAATAAAGTCGCGCACGGTCAGAGTGTCATTATTGTTATCATTGAAATTGACATTGAAGTCACCGCATAATATTACGTTGGAATTGAAGTTATTGAGCTGGGCCATAAGAGAATTTAAAGTATCAACAAACACAGATAAATTCCCAGTTGGTGCTCTATAAACTGTTATAATATATAAATTAAGAGCTCGTAAGAAGATGCAGCACAGTTCGCAATCTCCATCTACTGACAGATCATTTGTTAAGGAATTTAAAGATTTCGATTCGTATGAATCATCTACATAAATCATAGCACCTCCGAAATTGCCGCATTTCCGCGAATATGACGCAGTAGAGGACAACGTATTAATTTTTGATATGTTACATTCATAATTAGAAAGTCAATGCTCCACAACGCAGGCGATTTTGAACTCAAACTTACTGGCCTTAAGCAGACATTCAATTTCATTAATTTTATTTCTTATTGACTGCGCATTTAAATATAGAAAATTAATTACGGTCGTATTTCTTTCTTCTTCGCTATCTGAAAAAAAAGGTTTTATACAGGCATTTACAGGCCAGACTTTTGGATTCTGCACGCTCTCATAATCATCAAAAGGTACAGTTATCTTAAAAGATGAATACTCTTCTGGGTGTTTTGAAGGAAGAGTTTCACATTTAATATTTAAAAAACCGGATTTATTTAAGTATGCAATTAGTTCGTTGCAGGTTAATAGCGGATTTAACCTGTACGCATGTACAAATTTATATCTAGTAGCCCCTTTGACTGTATCATCGCCAGCCCCAGTACCGTACACCGGCGTGCATAAAATCTTTTCGATTTGGTTTTATAGGTAAAAATGAAAAAAAAAAAACAAGTTAAATATCTGCTGTGTCTATCCACCTCCTGATCAGGAAGCTACATCATTCCTAAGTCATTTATATCACATTATTGACCCATGGTGCAATACAAAATGTTTAATACTTGGCGATTTTAATTTTCCCAAAGTACAGTGGTCAACTCAGTTAGGTGCTGCAATGAAGCCAGTCAGCTATAACAACAGAAGTAATTTACTAATTGATACAATTTCATATTGCAGCTTTCAACAGTATAACAATATTTTAAATTATAATCAGCGTATTATGGATTTAATCCTAAAGACTTAGAATCTAATTTAGAAAGTCAGTTCGTGTTAACTTCCACTTTTATCTGTGGATAAACATCACCCTCCTATAGATTTCGTAATACATTCTACAAATATTACGAATAGTTTATTTTATTGTTAATTTAAATGCAACTCGTATATCACGTTTGCTTAAAATTAATCTTAATTTAATCCTCGTAGACCCAAGTGTTGGTGGTTGGGGTCCATTCGACCTGTTCCTTTTCGGTCGATCTCCTCCTTGGTAGATTCGACGGCATCCGAGCCGTGGACGATGTTGCGGCCTACTTGAATGCAGAGGTCTCCGCGGATGGTTCCGGAGGCACTGTCGGCGGGATTGGTAGCTCCCAAAAGGACGCGTCCGGTCTTTACGGAGTTGAGACCCTCCCACACCATCGGGACGACCGGGCTGCTGCTATGTACTTGATGAGTCCATCGAAGAAGGGTTTGGTGGACAAGTCAGCCTAGTGCGTCTTCAGGAATTCTTCTCCTGGCCACATGAATTTCATCACGACCAGCTTGAAGCCCTTCTGTCCGAACTTCTCGATGATCTCCCCTTAGAGTCCCCTTGAACACCGTCTGGTTTGACCATCATGAAAGTCCTCTCGCGGTTAGCAGCCATTGCACTCGAAAATAAGGAAAAAAATGCCAAAATCGAAACTATCATACAACTGCTCGCCGGCCAGCAGTGAAATGTTAAACATTAGGCATTTTGATGACCGTATTCATTTATCCAAAAAGGCCGATTATGTAACAATTAATGCTATGTTTAGAGAAACCACATGGTCTAGTTTGAGTAACTTGCCAGTTGAACGAGCTGTAGAAAAATTCTACAATATTGTATTTGATGCTATCTTGTACCATTTCATCACTTTAATAGACGGTATCCTTGTTGGTTTTCTAATGACACCATGAAAATGATTAAAGACACGAAAGAAAAAAAAAACACTCTAACGATATGGATTATCTAACGTTTAATATTCTTTGAGTAATTCCTAAATCAAATAATAACCGATACTACGATGACTACCTGAACGATATTGAGGATAATATTAAAATACAGCCCAAGATATTTCGGTGATTCATTAGTAATAAATATAACAACTCTGGCATCCCTAGTGATTTTAACAATTTGTATCTAAAAACCCGTAAGCCGTATAGTTTGGAGTCATAGACTTTGGAGGTATTGGTACAAATAGAAAGGTGCAAGGCCAGATGGAATCCCATCATTTCTGCGTAACTGCTGTTCAACAATTTAAAGATATATCTCCCCGTGACTTTATGGAGGTCTCGTCACCAATAGTTTTAAATTTTTCCTACATTTAAAATTAATTTAGTGTAATTTGGAACCCACAATACGCAGTCTACATAGATCGTTTAGAATCCATACAAAATTCCCATATTGATTCACCATTTCTGAAAAAAAAAAGATTAAACACCAACTACACTAAATTTGCCAATACCTCGTATCCTGAAAACTTACAACCTCCACTTTCATAATTGTGACATGTTTGCTGGTAGTAGTAATAAAAAACAATTTAAACAAATTTTTAGACGAAGAAGCTTATTTAGAATGCGTGCACATTAGTGGTCCTTAGCGATATTCTAGTTAAGTATTTTTATCCCGTTGTATCATACTTACAAAGTATTTTCTGATATTTTTCACATTGTTATTGGTATATTGTTTTGATTAATTTATATCTCGTTTCACAAACATTAGTTGGAATAATTTCGTTTATGTATTGAAATAGAAAATTTCTAACTCATCAACATCAATGTCAAATCAATTATTATTTGATTGATTGAGCATGAGATGAATAACTATTGTTCGATTTAACTGATGTTCGTGATACCTGGCATTGGAGTAATTTTTAACTTAGTTTTTGTCTGTATAAATGTATACAATATTTATTATATACATTATATGGTAGACACTTCTTTTAGGACTTGGATCTTTAAATTTATTAAATAAATAAACAACGAATTATTAAACATTTGTTACCAATAAAGTCGAATTCTTATAGCACCCATACATTACTCTTAGCATTTTGAAAATATTCATTTTTCTCCATATATATTTAACAAAAAAATAATAACTTGAAATAAGTGGCATATTTTTATTGCTTAATATTACAAACAAAGTCTTGTTAAATATTTATGGGCAATAAAATCTATTTTTTACAGCAACCAACAATGATTTTTGGGACTTCAGAAATTATACAAATTTCATCGTATTTTAATTGCAAAGCTCAAAAGTAATGCAACATTAAATTTATGTTCAGTTTTCATGTCAGACCAAGGATTCAGACGCCGGATTCGTGGCTGGAAATCCGTAGCCAACTTCCAATCTTTGAAATTCGTCACTTATACTTATATTTTTACTCCTATCCCGAAAGATATTCTCATTTTGTTTGTTGTTCCAATCAGGTTGATTGTTTCCACTTTTGTCTCTTTTTACCTGAACCACTTCGGACTTCCCTTAGGAAAGCCACAGTAGTGATTACAGGAAAGGATTTTGCACAGAACAGCTTATTTTTACTCCTATCCCGAAAGATAACTTATAACTCCCCAACTATTTATCCGTTATTCACATTTCATCATTAAAACAAAAACGTAGACGATAGCGATCATGACTTTTAAACGATATCCATGTCTGGACTGGGACAAAGACCAACGATCGATAGTATTAATTTGGGTTTTATAAAGATAACTACTTACCTAGATATTTATTAATAATAATAGTATCTTTGTGAAAAAAAAAAAAAACATTTTAATTACAGTTATTCTGTTCTCAATTTACATTGTTAATATTACTGGAAATTATCAAAATTAGAATTAATTATTTCTCTTCAATTAAAATATTTAATCGAATTAATAAAACGATAAAATATTAATTATCACACGAACTGCTGCTGGATATAATCATAGCGCGTTTCTTTGCCGGAGTTAATTTGCAGTGTGCTGGATGTTCACAACAAACGATATTATGCCATTAGTCGAATCCAAACAAACGCTCGCAATTATATTTACAGCGCTCGCGTACAAAACGGGCCTCGTTCAATTTAATTAATAGCGACCGAACGCACTTTCCATTCGAAATACCCTCGAATTAACTTAAATTACCTGTTATGAAATCTGCACTTTAGTTAATATGCATTTATGATTTGATAAAATTCGAGCATTCAATATCTATGAATATTTGAGCTAATGTTTTACATTGTATAGAAATAATATTCAGTCCTCTAAGGCCCGCTTCTACAATTTATAGTTACACTTTTGGTAATTTTAACGCAGAGTTAAACCAAAGAGAATATTATATATAATATCTTCTTTGGTTAAACCTTAGGCGTTGATTCTACAATTGTGAGATAGAGCATTATTGGGACGAACGGAGTCGTACCACTCCGGCATTTTCACCCGTGCTCGGAGCATAAGATAAACCTGATGTGAGACCGAACAAACAAAATTTTATATTGTTAATGTACATCGTATTTAGAGTTTTTAGTATAGGTTTAGTTATTTGTGTTTCATAAAAGGTTATGTTAGATTGCTAAAGATTAGCTTTTTTCGGGGCTATTCCCTACGGATAATGTTAAGTTATATCACAGTCTAAGCAGCTTTTGTAATAGATATGTATTAATAAAATGTGAAATTAATTAATAACGTACACGTTAAACTTATTAAAAAATGATTTCCCTTCATTAACCTCTATGATGCATAACGTGAAAATATATTTATCATCATTTAAGTAGTTTTTAACTGTTTCGTTAGAAACATGCATAATATTAGATAATTTAATATATATACAGGGTGTCTCAGCGAACGCGCCGAGTAGCTTTACGGCTAAATGGTTTATTTTTTTCAAAATCGGCTATCGCAGGCCTATGTATGTCTATTAGGACCACATTTTAAAATTAGTATCAAACATACAGGGTGTCTCATAAAAGCATGGCGTATCAAAGTTATATTTTTTCTAATAGAATGACTCATATTTTATATTTTTTTCAGATTCTACATCAAAAATAAAGTTAACTTTCATAATATGTTCATATGCCTAAACCTTATAACTTTTGAAATATTTTAATTTTTTTGGAAAAATTGACGTTCCGAACAAAAATCATAACTTTCAAATGAGTGAATGAAAACAAATGAAATTTTGTGTCAGTATATCTGACTAATGGGTGAATATTTCAGACTATTAAGAGGAATTCAAAATCTTAAGATGTTTTGATGGTTCAATATATCTCCAGAAGCACATTCAAGGTCAAATTTCGTGCTTATTTTAAATGACACACCCTATATCTAATAGGCCAATCTTGTAGGAAATTTTATTGTCTTTCAGAAAGTATAAAGATATTCTATCCCTAAACCTAATAGTTTTCAAAATATATCCATTTTTGTTAATTTCGTCATTATTATTATTATTTTAATATGGCAATGTAATATAAAGCGCCATCTATTGCTTAATTTAATTATTATTATTGCCAGTTGTTCTAATAGGCTTCTGTTTATAAGCGAATTTAATTGACACATTCGTATTATTACTAACAATTGAAAAAATAATGTTTCCCTTAAATGAAAGAATTAACATGATTCTAATAATAATGTAACATTATTAAGATTGTCTTTTAGTGTACAAAATGTTTTCTGATGGAAGACATCCTAATAAGAAGACATTACCTTGAATACGGTAACTAATAATGAGGAGACACAATTACAAGTTTAATTCTATTGAATATTTGTCAAAACGGGTGGATTAATAAGCAATAAATTGGAAGAGCATGGTCACCTAGATCCTCTGATTTAATCCCCATGGATTTATTTCTGTCAAATCAAATATTCAGCACTCCTCACACAACAATTGAATACATGGAAGGCAGAATTAATAATACATTTAGATTAATTATACCTAATATGCTGAGAAATGTCAAAATATCATTTAAAATAAAATTGAATTATGTAATCGATGATAGTATTTTTGAAAATTTATTATAAATTACTTTAAATACTATTTTGTCAATTTATTTGATGTATTTCATTATATTTGTTTTACAATTCTAACAATTTTTATCAAATAAGTTACACATGTGTAAATAAATAATGCAATTAGTATATTCACAATTAATAAAATTAGTGTATTAATTTAGAAAATGTCTCGAAAATCATTTTTTGGGTGAACTGACTTTATTTATAAACAATAACTAAACACTTGCCTTTATAGAATAATAATAATTAATATTAAATTGAACAATAGATGGCGCTTTGTATCGACTTTCCATATTATGAATAATAAATATTATGTCAAAAGTTAACGGAAATGGATATATCTTGAAAACTGTTAGGTTTAGGTAAAAAATACCTTTACACTTTTTGAAAGACAATAAAATTTCCTACAAGATAGGGTTATTAGATATAGGGTGTACCATTTAAAATAAGGATGAAATTTGACCTTGAATGTGTTTCTGGAGTTACGTTAAATTATCAAAACATCTTAAGATTTTAAATTCCTGTAAATAGCCTAAAATATTTACCCATTAGTCTAATATACTGGTACAAAATTTCATCTGTTTTCATTCATCCATTTGAGAGTTATGATTTTATTTCGAAACGTCAATTTTTCCAAAAATATTTAAATATTTCAAAAATTATTAGGTTTAGGCATATAAATATATTCTGAAAGTTAACTTTATTTTTGATGTCGAATCTGAAAATATAATATATGTGTCATTCCATTAGAAAAAATGTAACCATGATACGTCATGCTTTTATGGGACACCCTGTATATTTGAAAATAATTTTAAAATGTGGTCCTAATAGACATACATAGGCCTGCAAAAGACGATTTTGAAAAAAATAAACCATTTAGCCGTAAAGCTACTCGGCGCGCACGCTGAGACACCCTGTATATATATATATATATATATATATTTGTGTGTGTGTGTGTGTGTGTGTGTGTGTGAGTAAAACGGAACATAGGATTTTCAATGTTAATTTCTATATATTGGAATATTATCTTCCCACATCATTTTAGAGAAAACATGTAAATTAACTTTTTGTAGAGTATACTTTTCTGCTTACAGTCATGCTATTATTTATTTTTTTGTATTTATAAAAACCCGTAAAAAAATAATAAAATGAAAATGATAATTTTCACTAAAATATTGGTTACCATGAAAATAAACAAATAATAGTGTTATGCTGATTTGTTGGTTTCTGTAAAATTTATTGAATACTTCGTTTTTTTTTTTTTTCAATGAAAATGTATTGTATTCAAAAAAAGTGCAAATTGTGAAGTGGTGTTATGGTAGTAGTAGTTTTCATGGAGTGCGGATTATGTTTTCCCGAACGACCAATGAAATAAGACTAGCATTAAATGAATATAATCGGCAACGGAATTTTAATTAATTGGCCGGCCCGTAGCTCTGATTTATCAGTTAACGATTTCTTCCTGTTGGGACATTTAAAATCAAATATTTATAATGGAAAGCAATTTAAAAATCTTGATCAGTTGAAACATAGTATTCGTGATCAAATGTGCAAATGTACGCAGAGATTTTTTTAATAGATTAGGTTAATAGCCAATGGCGGATTTTGGATCCACATTTTGATTTGTTTTCAGAATCCCATACGCAATTTATGTCTAAATTAAAGCAAGTAATGTTCTAAATATAATATTTAGTTAATTATCATTATAAGTTTATTGCAGTAATACCAATTGTATTTCTATTTCTATTTTTATTATAAATCACTTTTTTATCCAAGATGCACGTAGCTCTAGTTTTATATATCATTTGTTATTGTAATATTTATGTTATTCTGTTTGTAAAATGGTTTTTTTTGTCGTTAATAAATGAATTTGATTGTTTGAACATCTGTTATAAGTATTCTTTATGTTTTAAATATTAATGCCCATTTGCACCGCCTTGTTTAAGTACTCCTTAGTGCTAACTAATCCTTAACTTATGGCATTTGGTTTGCACCGCGCGCGCACGATGTCTAAGGTCTCCTTAAATTTAAGCCGCCGATGTTGGCGGCTTAACTTCACTAAGGCTTCCTTAGCGTTGACGTACGGCTGATTCTAACCTATAATTTTATAGATAACGAATAAAGTAGAGAAAGCGAACGAATAATGTTAAATGGTGAAATGTATACATTCTTAAATAAATATATTATTTAAAGTTTCTTTTGATTACTATAATGTTTATAACGGTAATAATTATCCCAAATAATTGTGATTTTCTAAAACTAATAATTTTTTTATGATTTCAAGGTTAGCAAGCGAGAATAATACGACATGAAGTTAAGCACCGACTTTCCACTAGATTTTCCCCCAACTAAGGAAACCTTAACTAAGCGGAGATTTTATATAAGCGGTGCAATCCAATCTCTACTATTCTTTCCTTAACTTTTAAGGAACCCTTAACTAAGGAGGTGCAAACGGGCAAAAGTGTTTTAAGTTGTTTCAAATAAAGTTATTAAATTAAGTTGATGTAAATTAAGTGTCTATTATGATTATGAGTATTTATTGTGTTAAAGTGCTCAATAAAATAAGAAAAAAATGATAATTTCATGAAAATTGACCAAAAACATTATTTTCTTGTGATTGCATCTTATAAATTGATTAATTCTTAATAGAATGCAAAGATTTAATTGCTTTAGGGTAAACTTTTTTTTACAATAGACAAAATCTCTCTAAGGTAATAAAGTTCACGTTTTTGTAGTTGTAATTCTGCTTGTGGGTGATGAATTTAGTTTATGTTCATTGTGTCTTAAACTTAGATCAATTCAACATAAATTATTAAGACTTTAAACCTTTAGGTACAGTAATTTCACTTCTACTTTTGTTGATGTTCAGCTGTATGCATCATAAAATGGGATCTAAGCGTATCCCTACATTTTTTTTTTAAGATTTGACTAAAATATAATTATCAATCAATTTTACAGAGGCTAACAAATCAACATCGTGCATCGCACCATTTATAAAAAAATGGTGACGTGTCCATCATGGTACTTTCCCCGGTGAATACGGTCAAACAAGTTTCTGATTGAAAATTTAATAGGAAAGCAAAATGATTAATTGAAAAAAAATATTGTTGTCTTTCAAAGTTAAAACCGAGTATTTAGAAGAATATTATAATTGAGTGTGTTATTTCTTACCTTACAATGTGTTGAAATCTTTTATCCACACTCTTCTTTAATTTTTCAAACATTGCGAATGAGCTGACGTGCTGGCACTTTGACGTTTTATTTGTCATTAAAATAATTATTAAAATCTCTAAGGGAATTTATCAGGAAAACGAAATTCTTTCGCTTATAAAATGAAAACCGGAGGTCCTACAATAAAAGTTTTATAACATAAATTATTTATTTTCCAAGATCTAAAACTTTTATTTGAAACATTTTTCTATCCGAATTAAAAAATGAAAAATTGCTAAGAGTAAAGTTGCACTTAATGAATTTTGATTCTAACAAAAAGCTTTTCAGATCATTCCACTGTTATATAAAGCTTAGATATAAAGTTTGGGCTTAATCCATTCAGCTGTTTATGCGCTATCGCGGAAACACACAGACATTTTTCAAAACTCGATGGAATGGACTCAGGGGACCTCAAAACGTGCATATTTGTTGAAATTGGCGGTTCGAAAATTTTTACGATCACAATACTTTCCCTTGGACAGGGGTCCGGGGAAAGTAAAAATCATGGCAACCATTATTTTTATGAAAATTATAATTTGTATTTTATTATTTTTTATAAATGCAAAAAAATAAACAATAACATGAATGGATTCAGAAGTTTTTACTCTATAAAAAGTTAATTTAAATGTTTACTCTAAAATAATCAGGGAAGATAATATTCCAATATAAAGAAATTAACATTGAACATTTCTTGCTGAAATAAGCATCCAATTAAATCACTTAATTCTCAGTCACGTGTGCAAAAATAAGCAATCAACATAAGCTTACACTGAAATCACCTTATGGAGCTTATCGCTATGATGTTGCTAAGCAATATAAACAGGTGCAGTAATCGTTATATAGAAATGTCACTCACGATCATAGTTTGGCATTGACGTCGTCATTTAATTTTACAACTGTTCCTTTAATAATTGTATTTTCAATAAATAATGTTAAATAAATAATTTACTTGCAAGAAATTTTCGTACCGAATATCCCTCAGACATTGATAAATACTTATAATTGTTAAAGTTTTCTCAAGCACGTTGCTTTTAAGTAACAACTAACTAAGCATCGTGCTTTCGAAAACTTATTAAATTATTTCGCATTATCCATGTCCTTGGGATATTACAACTGAAAATCCTATGTTGCGTTTTGTTCGTATACACCCTGTATATTTATATAAATAAACCTTTTGTCAGATGTCAATTTGAGGTTGAAATTTAACAAATATTTTTTTATCTAAAAAATCGTAAAAGTTATGTAGACATAAATCTATATTTTAGGTTAGGCATTTGAACAGGGTATTCGAAAATAAATTAAAATAGAGGGTGTTCTATTTAAAATAACAAAGTTAGTAGCCATTTCCGGTACAACCGAAAGTGAATAAAGTCAAAATATTTACCATGACCATTTACCATTCAACCGTGTAATATATATTTTTTTCAATTTTTGTATGGTATTTATCAAATTTCACCACTGAATAAAACTGCTTTTTTTAGAATTTTAGTAGTTGAGCTTCTGACAGCAGTTGGCGCGATTATTTGTAGAGTTGTCAACTTTCACCATCTCGACTAGGTTTTCTATGGTTTTGGCGCCAGCTGACCAGCTGGTTGCGTATGTGCATTTATGACAACTGAGTGGTAAATTTGAAACGATTGTAGAATCGGAAGGCTGTTTACCAATCAGTTAAACTAGAATACTCAATACCGAAGGTACATAATCCAAAAGAAAATCCGATCAAAACATACATCAGGAAAATTAATGAAACTTTGAAAACTTCAGCATGTTTAATTGATAAAAACCTCAATTGGAAATTAAAATTGAAAAATCCCAGAATACCACAGCTATATTGTCTCCCCAAAACACATAAAGAAGGTAACAAATTTAGGCCTATAGTCTCAAATATCAATTCCCCAACATATAAAATAGCAAAATGGTTAGTTACCCAACTTCAATCGTTACAATTAGAAAATAATATGGCCGTTAAAAATTCTCTAGAACTTGCCGGCAGATTAAAAAACATAGATATGAAAGATAACGAAAGATTAATTTCCTTTGATGTTGAATCCCTTTTCCCTAGCATTCCCGTAAAAGAAACAGTGTCAATTCTTGGTGAAATAATAGTTAAAAATAAAACTCTACCAGAACACATTGAAGTATATCTTCAACTTACGGAGCTTGTAATGTATTGTAATGTTTTTGAATTCAATCATAAGTTTTACAAGCAGACGTTTGGCACTGCCATGGGAAACCCTTTATCACCGTTTTTAGCTAATATTTTCCTAAATCATTTCGAAAGTAGTGCCAAAGACACATTAACTCAGTTTCCAGACATATGGTTCCGCTACGTTGATGATGTTTTTGCCATTATCAAATCTGATTTTGACATTGTTTCTTTTATTACATCCTTGAACAGTTTTTACACCAGTATCAATTTCACATATGAGACAGAACAAAATAATTCATTACCATTTTTAGATCTCGTCATTTCAAGAAATAATAATAAATTAGATTTTTAAATATACAGAAAACCCACACACACGTTTAATTACCTCCACGTAGACTCCTTTGCTCCAATGAAATATAAATTAGCCTCATTCAACTTCCTTATCCACAGAGCCCTCAGTATCCTGTTATCCACAAAAATAGGGAAAAGGAATTCAACATCATTCATTGTATAGCAAGAAATCTTAAATACAGTCCATACACCATAAACAAATTAATTAAAAAACATGAATTTAAAATAAATCTCCGTAACACCACCCTACTTACACCAATCACCCCCAAAACAGATAAACATTTCGTCAAATTAATCTATTTCCCAAAGTCGGAAAATCATTTCAATAAATTATATAAAAAGTACAACCTCACTCCCGCGTTTTATTCAAATTCCAAACTTCGCCAAGTTCTAGGGAACACATTTAACAAACCAGATGATCTTGACCAATCTGGTATATATTCTATCAATTGTGCTAATTGTGATAAAGTTTATATTGGTCAAACGCAGAGAAACCTTAACGTCAGATTTAAAGAGCACTTAGCACATGCCAAACATTGAAACCACGAAAAATCCGCAGTAGCCAACCATTTATTGGAAACCGGTCACAAAATAACAATCAATAATATAAAATTATTAAAACAATCATCAAATTATCAATTAAACATGCTGGAAGCCATTCGAATGAAAAAACACGTAACTAATCTTATGAATTTCGATTTAAGTCCGCTTCAAAACACCCTGTTAGATTTGATTGTATTACCTTAATTTGTGTTTTTTCCCTAAACCTCTCTTTACCTGACCTGTGCCGTCACCCTCGTCCCTTTGACCTATTCTTAATTCACCTCCGTTATATTATAATCCGCCTGTCTATATATCATGTTATATTTTTGTTTTGTATTTAGTGTTAAATCCATTGATAATAGTCACTTTGTGTCCGAAATGTACATTTGGTAAAACAAATAAATTGTGAAGAAAGGTTATTAGTGCTTTATTTATCAATTCAATTTGATCTTCACGTAACTCAATCAATCAATTTACCGAAGGTCTACGCTGCCAAAGCTATTTCTATCAATTGTAGAAGTGGCCCTAAATTGTGTGTCGATCGTAATTATTTTATTTCTATAAAACGAAACAGGAAATAATTTTTTTTCCTGATAAAAATACAAAAAGAGACCATTTTAAAAATATCTATGCGTATAGTAAAAAACGGCTAATGATATTGAGATGAAACTCAACTAACAGATTAAGCGCCATAGCTCTTAAGCGAAATCTTGTCGTAGGGCCAAACCGTTTTTTATTACTACCTACTAGTAATGGATGTTAAATGTGGCTCTGTTATTTTTTATAATTTTTGTAAAAAATTGCCAGAAAAATGGTGGCGCATACGAGTGACCAATAAAGATATGTTCAGTAAAACACATTCTATTTTATAAAGTTAAAAAATAACTATCAGTAGCCTAGAAACCGGTGACCACCGACAGACAAACACATTAATTTTATTATATGTACTTAATGTTTTTAAAATGAATAATATAAAATTATCTGTATGTTTAATTAATTTCTCACTTAACGCGTGATGAAACATTTTTATAAATAGAAAACAGTATTCATTCACTTGGTCACAGTTATTTAAACATATTAAATAAAAATGATTTGAAAATAATTAATAAATTATTTTCACATTTAGCTCTGTGACTACTGACTTACCTACGTAAGTACGTTAAACAAATGCACATTAAAACAACTACTTCCCGGGCAAATACCCACGCCGGACATTGAATTACATATTATTGATGTGCAACAGCAGGTGTACATTATGTAATTCAATGTCCGGCGTGGGTATTTGCCCGGGAAGTAGTTGTTTTAATGTGCATTTGTTTAACGTACTTACGTAGGTAAGTCAGTAGTCACAGAGCTAAATGTGAAAATAATTTATTAATTATTTTCAAATCATTTTTATTTAATATGTTTAAATAACTGTGACCAAGTGAATGAATACTGTTTTCTATTTATATTAATAGCCAGCGAGGCATTTATTCAAATCCGAACCGAGAGAAGTTTTTTGTGAATTTGCGATAACAACAATACACGAGCGCACGTCCTCCTTCGCCGGTCATTACTATCTCAGCGCGCGGCAGGTGAGGGTCGCTCTTTTTAATTAATTTGATTCAATTCTTTTCGTTTAATTTTATTCGGTTTTGATTTAAATTGAATTAATTTGGTTTAATTTAATTTAAATTGATTTAGTTTAATTTGATTTAATATAACTGATTTAATTGTGCTGATTGTATTTGAATTAATTTAATTGATTTATTTTAACATCTTTAAATTATGTAAGGCATAGCTGTACTGACGAGGGATAGATCCCGAAACACGTGTCTGCAGATGGCCTTATATTATGTAACGTTCCTTTTGTTGTTTTTACATTAAATTTTTCTCGGATCAAAATTTGTTGCATTATGCAATATTTTATTGATGTGCAACAGCAGGTGTACATTATGTAATTCAATGTCCGGCGTGGGTATTTGCCCGGGAAGTAGTTGTTTTAATGTGCATTTGTTTAACGTACTTACGTAGGTAAGTCAGTAGTCACAGAGCTAAATGTGAAAATAATTTATTAATTATTTTCAAATCATTTTTATTGAAACATTTTTAAATTAATTCAGGATGATTTAATTGAAATTAAAACACATTGTTTGTTTCACTTATTTATATTTTCTCCAACTAGTTTCGACCATTGGTCATCTTCAGGGAGGAATTTTTTAACAACTAAATATATATACAAATTCATGCTATCATAAAATCAGATAATAAGTGCAGACGTTATAGGAGAGTTCCAAATCTCATCCATATTATTTACAATTGGTTTACCCCGCTTTAGCGCCTTCCTAATTTCCAAACCCTCGCGGAAGTTTAGGTACCGTCCTTTATTACCCGAGTATAAAACATTACAATCTGTTGTGTTAAAAATGTGATTATTCTCGATGCAGTGTTGTGCGAATCCGGCTGAACATTTGTTGTTAATTATTGATTTTTTGTGTTCTTCTAGGCGTGTTCTAAAATTCCTTCCAGTCTGTCCTATGTATATACTATCACAATCGCCGCACTTAATTTCATAAACACCGCACTTATCAAGTGTATCAACAACAGATTTGTTATTGACTAGTAGTCTTTGTAAGTTTAAAGGGTTGGTCATTATGACATTAAGATTAAATTTGTGAAAATGTTGTGTGATTTTTTCAGACAGATTGTTAACAAAATCCAACCTATGATTTTTCGGTTTTTGATTCACAATGAAAATATTTTTTGAATTGTTTTAATTATCTGAGTAAAGGTATTTGTATATGAAGGTTGTTACTAAAACCCGATGGTCAAAAAAGCAAACGGTTTCTTTATTGATAATTTTAGTCAAAAGGTTAAACTTATAAAACTGGAAATATACAATTCTATCGATAAACTAATATAAATGGCTTCATCTCAGAAAATATTTAACAAAGAGGTTCATAATGGGGTCAATTTTATTTGTTATACATGTATGTTAACTATAGGATTTTGTTTATTTTATGTGTAACTCATTATTTTTTTACAATTACGTGGGAGATGTGCATAATGCACATGCACGAATAAGTTTCATTAAGCCCATTTAGGATAACTAAAAACTAGCACATAGCACAGCCGGCCTATCTCGTCGAAGCTGATAGATGCAATTTTCGCCGTTTCTCAACATTCATCACCCAATATGGATCTTCCACTAGACTTGGGAGATAGGTAGCAGTAATCATCAATCTGTGGTGTGCTATAAATCTGCATGGCGGTAATGTTTTATTCAAATGCAGCCTATTATGTTATGTCATTTAATCCTAAATTTCTTTAGCTTATAACATCTGGTATAGGAATTTTAAAGGTAGACGTACCAATGTGCTGGATATATGAATAATCATTTTTGCCGCAGCTCAAACTTATTCGTCAGCGTGTTCCCATTATCAGGATCCATGAGATTTCAGTGAGCAGGTGTAATTCTGCCTCAGATACTTTAGAGCCTATCTACTCTTCGTGAGAATTAGTAGAGTTTTATTAGTTATAACCATCAACTCAAGTTGCTGGATGGCTGTACTCATACCCAAGTTTTTTTCTTTTGAATTTTTAAGGTCCTCGAGAAAATTCCGAAGCCCGATTTTTTTTCTTCAAGGATCTTTCTGTATAAATTGCAGATTACTTAATGCATTTTACAGTTTTGGTACATAATATCAATATAATGATATCATGCACCCACTTATGTGGCGTGCACATCCTATTAAGTCATCACCGAAACAATAAAATTCATTAAGGAATCTGCCATATCCCTATAGACATTCCCCAAAGATAAATTTTGATTTTCCCTACTCAATTACTATATCAAACGCTACTAGTTTTAAGGCGAACTATAGCTGCTATGGACACAACATCAGTTCCATCGCCATTGTTGGGGTTGTGTGACCAGCGCCTACGATGTGATAATCGCTTAATATAGTAGTAATGGCAAATTTTGTCCTGGGCCATCAGACCACTGCGCCATAAATAAGCATGGATTTTAAAACAGCTGTGTATAGCCACATCGTCGTGTATGGATTTAAACTTGGTGTCTTCCCTATGACACGCCGACATTGCCAAAATGCCATCAATGCTTTTCCACTTTGAGTTTGATATATTTTATCCAATTTAGTTTCATGACATCGTATTCAATAACGTTGCTGATTTAAATGTTACCGTTTTCGGCGCGAAGAGAACCATCGCCATTTTGGCTGAATTAAACGAAAGGGATTGTTTTTCCGATTCACCAAAATGGCCATTTGATAGATTAAGTTTGAATAATTTAATATTATTTTTTTAAACCATTTATGCAAGGACGATTGTTTCATTTCTTATACAGGGTGTCTCAGCGTGCGCGCCGAGTAGCTTTACGGCTAAATGATTTATTTTTTTCAAAATCGGCTTTCACAGGCCTATGCATTAGGACCACATTTTAAAATTAGTATCAAACATACAGGGTGTCCCATAAAAGCATGGCGTATCATAGTTTTATTTTTTCTAATGGAATGACCCATATTTTATATTTTTTTCAGATTCTACATCAAAAATAAAGTTAACTTTTATAATATATTCATATGCCTAAACCTAATAATTTTTGAAATATTTAAATATCTTTGGAAAAATTGACGTTTCGAAAAAAAATCCTAACTCTTAAATGAATGAATGAAAACACATGAAATTTTGTACCAGTATATTAGACTAATGGGTAAATATTTAGGCTATTTACAGGAATTTAAAATCTTAAGATGTTTTGATAATTTAACGTAACTCCAGAAACACATTCAAAGTCAAATTTCATGCTTATTTTAAATGGCACACCCTATATCTAATAGCCCTATCTTGTAGGAAATTGTATTGTCTTTGAAAAAGTATAAAGGTATTTTTTACCTTAACCTAATAGTTTTCAAGATATATGCATTTTCGTTATCTTTTGACATAATATTTATTATTCATAATATGGAAAGTCGATACAAAGCGTCATCTATTGTTCAATATAATATTTATTATTATTATTCCATAAAGGCAAGTGTTTAGTTATTGTTTATAAATAAAGTCAGTTGACCCAACAAATGATTTTCGAGATATTTCCTCAATTAATACACTAATTTATTAATTGTGAATATACTATTATTATTATTTATTTACACATGTGTAAATTATTTCATAAAAACTTGTTAGAATTGTAAAACAAATATAACGAAATACATCAAATAAATTGACGAAATAGAATTAAAAGTAATTTATAATAAATTTTCAAAAATACCACCATCGAATACATAATTCAATTTTATTTTAAATGATATTTTGACATTTCTCAGCATATTAGGTATAATTGATCTAAATGTATTATTAATTCTGCTTTCCATGTATTCAATTGTTGTGTGAGGAGTGCTGTATATTTGATTTGACAGAACTAAATCCATAGAGATTAAATCAGAGGATCTAGGTAACCATGTTCTTCCAATTTATTGCTTATTAAACCACCTAACGAATATTCAATGGCATTAAACTATTTTATCAAAATTTAGTGATAATTATTGCATTATACTAGGAGACTATAATCTACCTAAAATTGAATGGGAATCTGATGATGACGTATCTGGGTTACTACCACTACATGTTTTAGAGGAAAAATCAATTCTTTTATGCGATACTCTATACCAACTTGGATTTTCACAATATAACATCATTAAGAATATGAACAATGTGTGTCTTGATCTCTGTTTCTTTAACTTCCCCGTTACTGTTTCGGAAGCGATGCCTTTATTAAATCCAGATTTACATCATCCGTCAATATTAACAAAGATCGTATTTTCTGTAACCAGTAGTGACTGTGATAATATTGCTGTTTTTAATTTTTTTTAATGGCCCTTACGACCTATTAAATAACTATTTGAGTTCTTTTGACTGGAATATATTAAATGATTTTACCGTCGATAATTCAGTTGATTATCTGTATACAGTATTATATTCCGGTATACACATATTCTTAAAGAAAAAATTAAACCGGAAATCAAGCTTTCCTAGATGTTTCTCTTCCGAAGTGATTCACTTAGTTAAACAGAAGAAAATCGCCCACAAGAAGTATAAAGAAACTCAAACAGAGGAAGATTATCTACATTTTTCCGAACTTCGGGCACAATGTAAAGAACTAATTGAATTAAAACATCATGAATATATTTATAATATTGAAAATAACATTTTAACTAATCCAAAGTTATTTTGGAAATACACAAAATCACTTTAATCTAATTCATCTGGTCTTCCCACTTTTATGACCTTTGATAATAAAAATGGCTCTTCTCCTTCTGAAATTGCAGATCTATTTGCTAAATATTTTGAACGTGTTTATAGATCTAATTTAAATGCAGTATCAGATGATGTTTATTCGAATATTTATGAAAAAATACACCTCAACAATGTTTCCATTTCAAAATATTAATAAAGGTGCAAGCCCGGATGGAATCCCTCCTATTTTTGTAAAGAAGTGCATAGACTCTCTCACACTTCCAATATTTTATATTTTCGTTAAATCTTTAAATAATAGTTACTTTCCACAGAGATGGAAACTAAATTTTGTCTATCCAATATATAAATCAGGCTGTAAGAGTAAGGTCACAAACTACAGGCCTGTTAGCATTCAATCTTGCATTCCTAAGATGTTGGATAAAATAGTGAGTGAATCGGTGAGTTACTCTTGTAAACATATAATCACGGATGAACAGCACGGGTTTTACCCTTCTCGCTCAACGGCAACAAATCTTTTTATATTTACAAATTACGTATTGAACTCTTTTGAAGCCGGGTTTTCAGTTCACACTGTATATACAGACTTCGCCAAAGCGTTCGACCGTGTTAGCCATGTGCATTTGATCTCTAAATTGCAAGCATTAGGATTTAGTGGTATGTTATTACAGTGGATTGAATCCTACCTTAAAAATAGATCGCAACAAGTAATATGTAATGGAATTGCATCTTCTGAATTTTTGGTAACTTCGGGGGTCCCACAAGGATCGCACTTGGGCCCAGTGTTATTTATTCTATTTATAAATGACATCGGTAAAAATATAAAATCAAAATATTTATTATATTCCGACGATCTCAAGATTTATACTAGAGTTACTTCTCCTGATGATAACGCATGTCTTCAAGCTGATTTACATGCATTATCTCAATGGTGCGATTGTAATTGTATGGAATTAAATGTATCCAAATGTAAATTGGTAGTCTTCTCGCGCCAACGTATGGCAACAGTCTCAACGTATCATATTGGCAGTGAGGAATTAGAGGAAGTATCAAAAATCCACGATTTAGGAGTACTAATGGATCAACAGCTAACATTCTCCCTACACATCGACACCATAGTGGCAAAAGCATATAGAATGCTAGGCTTTATCAAGAGGACTACAGCACAGTTTACCAACAATCACTGTATCATTCTTCTTTTTTCGGCGTATATTAGGTCTATACTAGATTACTGCTGTATTATTTGGTCACCAGAATACTCTAAATATAAAGAAAGATTAGAGTCTCTTCAGCAAAGATTTATGAAATACATGTGCTTTAAAATTAATATAACTTTTAGTAATAGAAACTATCTAGAGTATTTATCATTATTTAAGGTTCCAACTCTGTACTCGCGAAGAAATTATTTTCACTTAACATTCGCTTTTAAAATTTTAAATGGACAAATTAATTGTTCAATTATTTTAAGCATGTTCAAATTGTATGCTCCGTCCAGATTTACTAGACTTCCGCCATTATTAGCTACTGAATTTCATAGAGTTAACTATGCTATGAACAGTCCATTGGCGAGAATGATTAACATTGTTAATAAATATCACAACAGAGTTAATATTTTTGGAGTTAGTTTTAATATGTTTGCCAATGAGGTGAAATGTGTTATATTGTGTGACTAGTGTGCGTGTCTGTATATATATATATATATATATATATACAGGGTGGCGCAAGATTCCGATGAAGTCCAATATCTCAGTTATTTAGACATTTACAAAAAGATATTACTGACATAATTTGTAGCTACTGTAAAACTTCACATTTTAAAATTGGTTTCATATATACAAGGTGTCCAATAATCATGTCACGTATCAAACATATGATTTTTCAAATGGAATGCTATATGTTTTATGTCGATTTTAGATTTTACGCTTAAAATTAATCATTTTTGACATAAGGTTTATTAGGTCAGTTTTTAATATTTTAAAAGTTATAAACAATTTAAAGTTGAAATCATTGGAAGATTGGGGCCTTATTTTTCAAAAATGAAAAACGATGTAAACTTTCTGTTAACGCAATTTAATTGAAAAAATGCTTAATAATATAAGGAATTATCGTTTGTTACCATAAAGCAAATGTTGTGTACAGGGTGAAATAATACGCAAAATGATTTTTTTTCTTTTTTCACTTAAATGGAACACCCTATATTTTTTACACTATTTCGATAGAAAATTGATTGTTCTTTAATTTTTGTATAATAAACTATACCCCTATCTGTTACTATTTTTTAGCAATTTCAATTCAAAGTACAAAATTATAAGTTTCGCTTATAATCTATAATTTAAGTAGGCTATAATTAAAACAAATGCAATTCATAATCGTTTTCTGGTATTTAATAACATACTTACTCCCTAACCTAAAAGGATATTCAAATGACAATCGATATTTAAAGGCGCATGCAAAATATAAAGAAAATAGTTCCTCAACAATTATTTAGCGAGTTATAATGGTTTTTTAAGAAAAAAATTGTAAAATGTTTGAATGCTATTGAATTAAAAAAAATGTGAATGTATGAAATAAATACATAAAAATTTTAACAAAATATAATGATATAAATATTTTATTATTTCACTTAGTATCTATTTTCGGTTTTTCAGTCAACATGAATTGTTTAAATAAATCAATTTAAGAAGCATATAGGAATATTTTAAATATTTTTCGAATAATAACCAAAAAATATAGTTGTTGTTAGTTTTTAACAATTAAATTAATCATTTATTGAAGAAGTGTGTTTAACTGCATCAGTGTTACAAAATATAACGTAAAATGTACTTTACTTACTAATTATAATATTAAGCGTAACTTTCACAACTAAATAAATTAGTTGTCCTGACGCGGCCTACTTTGGTTAAAAATTCTATACCAAATTTGTATTAGAGATTAAATATCTTAAAAACGGTAAATGGTAGCTATTTAATGTTTTATATAAAAAATGAAGAGTGATCAATTTTCTACTAAACTAGCGTAAAAAAATATAGGGTGTCCCATTTAAGTAATTATTGAATAGGATAGAAGCGTATTCGAGCAAGGGACGGCACATCTTCCATTTATTATAACATTTTGTAAGAAAAAAACAAGTGTTAGTTTTTTGGAAAATTTCAAAGATTATTCAAAAATATTTCACCGCGGGTTAAGTGATGAAAATGATCAAAAATTTACGAAAAAAATGTTTTCTTTGTTGCAAAATGAATTTATTGTTAAACATAATTTTTGCGATGTGGACGATTTAAAAGAATAGGAATCGCAAAACAAACTAGCAAATCTTCATTAATGAATTTAGAACTAATGTATACCTACTTTAGTCTTGCGAAAATCGCATTTATTTATTGCGAAAGTAATTTATTGATTTATTGATAAATGCAATTTTGGAGAATACATTGATGATAATAATAGGAATCGTAGAATCTGTTTAAAAATAAATTATTAATATTAACATACCTTAATAGAAAAAATAACTTCCAACCCATTCCTGGTGAATCGAAAAGCAACTCACCTCCACCACTCACTAATTACCACTTGTTCATAAACAAAAATAAATCGCGTTTTTAATTATTAATAATTTCTAACGTTAAAAATTAAACCGGAATAGTGAACACTGCGCGTTTTCGGACGACTGAATCGAAATACAAGAGCGCAATTATCGCAAATCAAGAAGAAAAAAACGATCGATGACTCACTCCGAGAACGCATTCCTGAGATAAGAAGATTTGTTGTACCTGGATCCTGGCGCACAGCCAAGAACATACCTATTTAAATTGTTGTATTTTCAATATTATCGTGTATTAAAATAATTACAGCTTAATATTTATTTACTTTTTTTTATTAAATTCTCATTTATCCCTTGATAAAAAAAGTATGTATGAATTATGATGTATTTTAATTAATACACTTGATTATTCGTTTCACTAAATTATTTTATATTTGTGTTCGCGTAACTTTCACAACTAAATAATTTAGTTGTTCTCACACGGCCAACTTTGATTAAAAATTCTATACCAAATTTGTATTTGAGATTAAATATCTCAAAAACGGTAAGGGGTGAAATTGATAACAGAATATAATGTCCCCCTGCAAACCACTAAATTTTGCATTAGACAACTTTTTCGATTGGGCGCACTTGTCTCGATATATTCCACCTGAAAGATTAAAATGGGACAGCCTGTATAATTCATTATTGCTTCTACTCATATTAACTTTAGTATAATATAAACTCTTTCCCTTTAATACCACTGATACAGTCATAGCAGTTTTTACCTAATATCTCGAAACTATGGATGTGGGAGATTGCCGGTTTTGATTCTAGGCCCCTCAATTACTTCTATTTTCTTGAATACTCACTTAAATTGTAGTTATAAAAACAACAATAAAAAATACTATATAAATACTAAACAATATTTAAATCGATAAATTATTATATATTCATCTGAAGAAGTCTACAGTATACAAAAACAATTAATAATAATAATAATAACTTTATTGCCCAACAGCTGAACCAATTACAGGACAATGTTATAAAAAAAACGTATAATAAGTAATAATAATAATAGTAATTATATAATACAGTATATATAAAAAAAGTTGTAACACGTAGACGTCATTTAGACACTCAATTTTACTGAAGATTTTTAAATCATCTGCATAAGCTAAAACCGGGCAAGTTAACGAAGACAATAAATCATTAATAAACAGAATGAAAAGTAATGGACCTACATTGGATCCTTGAGGTACACCAGATGTGGAGATAAAAATATTAGATTTAAATCCATTATAAAAAACATAATTTTCGCGATTATATAGATACGATCCAATAAGATCTATGTAATTTGATTGATTTTAATTTAATAAGTAATATATCATGACTAACAGAATCAAAGGCTCGACTAAAATCTGTATATAAGACGTCAGATTGACCGCGATTATCGATAACTTCGGTTAAATATTGTGCAATAATTGCAAGGTTAGTTGAACGTGCTGATATAAATCCATGTTGATTAAGAGAAATTCGAGATTTCGCTTGTGAATATATGTTTTTATACGAAATATGTTCAAATACTTTCGAGAAGTTAGATAATATCGAGATAGGTCTATAATTATTCAGGTCATGCTTGTCGCCTTTTTTAAACACTGGGGATATCCTTGCGTATTTCCAAGACTGTGGAAAGGTAGATGTCTTAATGGCAAGATTAAAAATTACCATTAAAGGTTTAACTAAGCCGTACCGACAATCTCGAACAATAAAACTGGGTACTTGATCCTCACCAGATGTAATTTTATTTTTCAATTTACAAAGACTTTCCAGGACTTCAGATTCGTTTATATAAGTTATAGTTACATTCTCGTATGAGGGTGTAAAATCTGTAAGGACATAATTGTTTACATTGAAATTTGAGTATAAACTAGAAAATTTTTCAGCAAAAGAATTAACAATTTCACTAGGTTCATTGAGGACAACTTCACCATTATGGATACGCCCAGGTATACGAGAAGTTCCAGATTTAGATCGCATAAAATTCCAGAATATGCTAGGATCCTCGGTTATTTTATTTTCAATGTCGAGTAAATAATTGTTATATGCTGTTTGAATTGCAATTTTAAGAAGACGACGCACACGAATAAATTCATTACGGTAAAATAATGAGTTATTCAATTTCCATTTACATCTATACACATGCTTTAATTTAATATAACGTCTAATTTCTGCTGTAAACCATTGTGGATACGAAAAATTACGAGACTTATGCAAAGGGATAGCATCATTAAAGATAGAATACAACTTTTCATAAAATCCACCGACAGCATTGTCAACATTGTTGTGGCATTCTAAAAAGGACCAATCAGTTTCAAATAGTAAATTGTACAACAATGGATAATTGGCCTTATGGAAATTATAACGTTTATTTGTGTTGCTGGGAAACAAATACTTTCTACTAGGTGATATATTTAATTCAATTGACAATGCTGGAAGGTGTGAATCTTCATGTACCAATGGTGACATATCTCGTTCAACAAGAAATTGAGTATCAACATTAGAAAACAACAGATCTAATAAACGGATATTGGTATTTAGAACGTTATTAAATTGATGTAAGTTCAAATAATCACTGAAATTATTTAAAGAACGTAGCTTAAAGGATATAGGATGATTGTTAATATGATAATCAGGTATATTAAAATCTCCTGGTCCAACAGCAACACTTCCAATGATTCCAAAAACATTGTAAACGAATGTGATGAGATATCTGGTCGTACATAAACAACTACAATTATTATAGACCTAAATCGAATATTAACCTTACAAATAAGTATATCAATAAGTGGAACAGTATTCCCTATAACAGTACAATCGATACTTTCAACACTATAGTTATTACAAACAGCTAGTAATACACCGCCACCAGTTCTTCGATCAACTAGTGAATGTTTTCAGTCACATCTTATTACATTATATTGATCCGTAAATAATTCTGTGTTCAGAACAGAATCATGCAACCATGTCTCAGTTAGTGCAATAACATCATACATAATATTATGGTTAAGTGAGTTTTTGTGCATAAGCCACGTGTATTCTGATAATAGACATTCAATTTTTTCAACACAAGAACATTTAAATTTCTTTTTGCATAATGAGCAAATGACTAACATATGCTCATCAGTGGTTGCATTGCAATGCGAGCAAGTTGAGTTCATTTTATGGAAGTAAAATAAAATTATATAAAAATAGGAGGAGTAGATACGAGGACACTCTCCTTCACACAATTGCGCCTATAATTGTGACTAACGAATTTCAACAAACAATAGGGCGACGGAAGGGTACATATAAAAAAAAAACAAAGGATTATGAAGAGACCATGCACAAAATGAATACAATTAGAGTTCAATTAATCTTAATGCAGGTGAATAAATTAATCGTTGAACGTTGACCTCTGATTCACGTAGATTTACCTCGAGGAATCGGCACAAAAAACGACAACGGATTTTATATTGCCGGACCGCATACAAATTAATATTAAAAACAATTATTACTTCAAAAGTAAGGAGCCGATCCCGATTTAAATTTAACGGATATGAAAACAGTACTTAGCCAAATCTAGTCTCCAAGTTTGATGAAAATCTTCGCAACAGAAACTACTCAATCAAGGAAAAATGTAGCAGCAGCACACAAACACCGTTAACACCGTGGACTCAACTCAAGTATTTAAATTTAAATTTAAATTTATTTAATTTATTTATTTTTATTTATTTATTTACGGGAAAACCCCTTTTTACAAAAACAGTTTACAAACATATTTTACTTATTACCATAAATTCTAAATTAACTCTAATATTATATTACACAAGAAGTACATGTTTCTTTAAAACGCGCTTAAATGTATATTTACACGAATCAAATAAATGAAACCACTCGTACTGATTTAATTTATTAGCCGATCTTAATATACGACTAATAGGGCTGTTATAAGAATGGTTGGTCTTATGTGTTTGGACATAAAATATATTAACATTTCTGAGTGATCGAGAGTAATTACATACATTAAATTTAATGTCAGATAACAAAGCTGGACAGATAATATACGAATTTAGTAAGCCATGCAAAAAACTTAAGTCCGAAATTGTTCTTCGTTCTGCCAGAGACGGGATATTTAATGATATCATAATATCCTCATAACAGCCCTGGATATGCCGTCTACCAAGCTTGTACTCCATATTTCGCAACATTTTATTTTGAATAGATTCAATGCGATGCATATCAATCGCAGTGTAAGGCGACCAGACTGGACTGGCATACTCTAAATGGCTTCTGACTAATGCGCAGTACAAAAGTTTAAGAGAAGTAACTTCCATTTCCTTCGAAATATGCCAGACGAATCCCCACAATCTCATAGCTTTGTTACATATATTATCAATGTGGCTTTTAAATGATAAACGATTATCTATAATCACTCCTAAATCTTTTACAGATTCCACGCAACTCAAAGGACATGAGTTTATCTTATACTCGGCATTAAGAGCATATTTACCTCTACAAAATGATATAGAGACACATTTTTTACAATTAAGAGATAATCTGTTAAGTTTACACCATTCCACAACCCTATCTAAGTCGCGCTGCAAAAGGGTGCAGTCTTCAATGCATTTAACAACTTGGAAAATCTTCATGTCATCAGCATACAGTAAGCACTTGCCAAAATCAATTACATCAACTAAATCGTCAATAAACAATGAAAACAAAATTGGTCCGATGTGTGACCCTTGGGGTACCCCAGAACTGACGGTTATTGAGTTAGATACATAGTTATGAATTCTAACTCTTTGGGTTCGTCCAATTAAAAATGAATTAAGCCATAATAAAGTATTATCCTTGAAACCAATAAGCCGCAATTTTTCCAACAGAATATCGTGATTAACTTTATCAAACGCTTTAGAGAAATCCGTGTATATAGCATCAACTTGCAGATTCTTCTCTAACGCGTTTGATAGAAACTGTTTAAACTGCAGCAAATTTGTAGTCGTAGATTTTCCACGCTGAAAACCATGCTGATTATCGCAGATACTTGATTTGGATAACCAAGCCAATTGCTCACTTACTAATGAATCCATTAATTTTGGAATAACCGACTGAATGCTGATTCCACGGTAATTAGTAACATCATCACGATTTCCACTTTTAAATATAGGTGTTATAAAACATTCTTTCCAGATAGTAGGTACGTATCCCGACATTAACGACCTTGTGAATAAAGTATGGATTGGTTTGCTTAAAGAATACACGCAATTAATCAAAACATTGGAGGGAACCCCATCAGGTCCTGTAGAATAGCAATTTTTTAATCTTGCAATACTATTAAAGACACATTCCAAAGTGATGGATAATTCCATATCTTGAACTGATCGGACACTGTTGGTGTTCAGGTTGGCTACGTTGGCGTGTGTGACAGGTTCATAAACAGATGAAAAGTGATCGGCAAAGAGATTTACTATATCCATTCCATCTTCAGCAGTATCGTTATGCAGCTTCATAAGTTTAGGAATGCCGTCCTCCTGTCGCAGGTCACTAGCATATTTCCAGAAATTACTAGGATTATGAGTGATGTCAGCTTGAATACGTTGCAAGTATTTATTATACAGATCTTGGGATATTTTTTTACAAGATGAACGTAGGTCGCAGAATGTTAAGTAGTCTTCATACCGACCAGATGCTTTAAAGCATGTGTGTGCAATTTTCTTGCGAAATACCATATCCGTTAGTTTATTATTGTACCATCTAGGGAACTTATTTTTCTTAACCGTAACATATTTCGAGGGTATAAAAATATCCATTCCACTTCGAACACAGTTGTAGAATGTTTGAACTGCATCATCCAAGTCAGTATTATTTAAAATCTGCCCCCAATCAATATTGTGAAAAAAACTGTTTAGCCCCTCGTAGTCAGCATATCTGAAGAGAAATACCTTTTTCCAGGTATCAATAATTTTAAAGTCGGTTGAAGTTGTGATTTCCCCTGAATACGCTGAGTGATGATCGCAAATATTAAGTAATAAGTCACGGGCCAGAGTAATATGGAAATCAACGTCGGAGAAACATAAATCAAGAAAAACTTTCCTTGTATTAGGAATATTTATTAATTGTTTCATATTCATGAAATTGTAGGAGTTAATAATTTCCTGTGCTTGTGCACTATGACGTAAAATAGGATTCCCTTCCACATCCCATTGGATATTGTTTAGGTTATAGTCACCAAAAATCAAGAACTTGCAATTAGAAAACTTGTCACGCAGGTCTTCAACAATACGGCAATGTTCTTCATAAACAGCTAATGGTGATGCCGGAGGAATGTAGACACCCCCAATAATAAATTGTGTACTCCCGAGTGTTGCAGAGATAAATAAATGTTCAATTTTATTAGAAGAGCATATTAAGGTAGATTTGAAGTTCTTCTTAATAGCTACGAGTATACCACCTCCCATTACTTCACCAAATGATGACCGCTCCACACGGTAAATATTGTAGTTCGGTATTGACAGTTGACTATTTTTAAAATCTTCGTATAACTACGACTCAGTAATGACAATTAAATCATAAATGCAATTATTAACGTTTAATATAAACTCTTTTATTTTAGTTCGCATCCCCCCAACATTTTGATAATACAGATTTACTTTTTTGTGTGGGTTAAACTCGTAGCTTCTGGAGGTTTCTCATTATTACTTGCTATGTACGGAAAATCGTTTCGATATTTTATAATAATATTTTCTTCACCGTTAGCAACACGACTGTTACATTCTGTTCTTATTTTATTGAAATATTCCCTTTGCATTACAGTTCGGTCACTACGGAAATGTAACATTTTGTTTTTGTTGTTAGCATTTGTTTTAAGAATCAGTTTAGCCGATTGCTCATCTTTAAAGATGAGTTTTAGTGGACGACATTTTCCATTTACTTTCGATTTACCCAAACGATATATTTTTAAGGGCCTTTCAACAACACCAAGCGGTTGAAGAATCATTTCTAGCTCTCTAAAATCATCTTTGACTCTTTCTTCGGTAGCCAACGCAACAGATTCTTTTAAATTAAAAAGAAGTACGTTTGAGTTACGATTTTGCCTTTCTTCAATTTCACTAGCTATTTCATTAATATCAGAAGTTGTTTTGTTCTCAAGTTGTTCTAATTTTAATATTCTCTTTTCAATGTCACAAAATTTTGACATTACGGTATTAATTATATCCTGTTTCATATTAATCAACTCTTGCCTAAATGCAAGCATATGATCAGAAATTATTTTATTCAAGTCGTCAGCTGAACCTGATATAACATTAGATGTAGCAGGATGGTCCAGGTCCGGACTACAACGAGACGAGGCTTTACATTGGGTACTACAGTACCATTTTTCGCCATTTACATTGTTTCCCTCCTCCCGATAAAATTTTAGCAGCGATTCCGATAATAAAGTGCACTGGATATGGAACCATTTACCACAAGTGCCATTGCATTTAAATGCAGACGACAGATTTTTGGGTATTAATTGTGTATTACAAGCGGTGCAGAAAATGCCCATTGCGCAATATACGAATATCTAGGAAAGGAAATTATGTGAAAAAACGGGGAAACAAAAACTTCACACTGCGCGACCCGTCGCAGTGACTTCTAAAACACAAACACAAATAGGCCACGGAAAGGAATCACAGTAGAGAACAAAGGTGAATCGAAGGATAGATAAATAATTGATATTAAAACATTCACACCAGTTTTTTGCGCGGATGAGTGCTCGCGGTGCGATAAATACGATTCGAGTATAACCTCAACTTCTAATTTATCATAAATATTGTACTTACAGATACCGGAACACAAATATTTTTTTTACCAACTCAGACACGTAGATTGGACAATTATGTGATAAGAAATTTATGATTCAATTATCAATATATCTATAGATAAGTACTAATAACTTTCTACAAGACACGACGTATTAAATTTTAAGTAACATTAAATATAGAAGATTGCAAATATATTTCCAATAAAATATAGTTACTAGTATTAATATTTTGTTAATTTAACCTAAAACAATAATAAGTTTCATAATTAAATACCTCAGTAACCAACTATTATAAAATTAAATAATTGTTATTATTTACCATCCAAGTACAGGAACAATTATTTAATATTATTTATTTAATCCACAACTCCTTATTCAAGGATAATTCGAAATCAACGATTATTTTAATATTTTCGCATTTCCTTGATAACAAAACTGCGTAAAAAATTTATAACAATATTTATGAATAAAGTATACAAACAAAACAAATGAAAACATAAATAAAATTGAATAACTTTAAATTATCGTCGCCGAAATTCGACGATAATTTAAAGTTATTAATTTAATGAATATAATTTTAAATTCTTTTAAAAATGGACTAGTAACCCGAAACTGGTCGACAATTTATAGTTTCATTTAATTTGTGTTTTTTTTTTTATTTATTTCATTATTAGTAATGTGAATCAATAGTATAAATATTAAACATATCAAATATATTGTTTAATTCCACTTACATTTTATTCCTAGTAGTTCTCACATTGCCTTTTTCGTTTTTTTCTTGATTCACATATGAAAGCCAGATTTTTCCATAACGCCGATTTTTAGTTCAAAATTTCTCCAGTAATTTTCAAGAATAATTATTCTTTTTTGGGATTAAATAACATTAAAAAATCATTTTAAAACTTTTCACAGTTATTTTATCATTTATTTATTTAGTGAAATTATTATTCATGGATTTAATGACAAATTTTTGGGGATTTACTATCAACTCAACGCATAAATTCAAGCAATATTTATCTCGATATTCAAAATGAAAACAAACACGCGATAAGTTTTTTTTATGTGTATGTGTGCGTTTCGTTTTCAGTGGACGCGTCGAGTGGAAAGCGGAGTCGCGCGCCGGATGGAGCCTGAAAACGTACTGCTGAAACGCGGGAGAGGGTGGCTCGTCGGTAAAATTTCAGCCGGGAAATTTCACCCTGCGCATCCGCCGCATTTTCTAAAACTAGACGTTCACCGAACAGTAATTATGCACATATTTTGAATTAACCGCAGTGAATGTATTCGCCTTGATTATCGGGTTATTTAAGTGCACGTACGTATTTTATGAGTGTGTATTCCTTTCTCTGAATGTGTATATTCAGCGGATGACGGAAGAGGGGAATTGATTAAAAAAAGCTACAACAACGGGGGAAATTGGCTTCGTTTAATGTTTTATGCAAATGAAGTATATTTTAAATTATGCCATATATTTTTCGGTATGTATACTCTTTTTTTCAAATATACAATAAATTTAAAAGGGTGTAAAGGTACTCTTCCCTAATTAAGGTGTTGGTGATTTATATAATTTTACAGGTTATTCTAAAAGTAAAAAGGTAAACTAAAGTTCTACACAATAACTTTTTTATAATTAAATGTTTAACTATATAAATTGATATTAGAAATGATATATCACAAAGAAGTGCGGCCCTTTAATTTCTATTTTCTTGGAAGGGACACCAAAAAACAAACATTACACGTGTTTTTCTTGCAAATACCGACCAATTTCCGGAGGTTTAAATCAGGGGAATAAAATACCACCACCATCATCTCCAATATATAGCCTATTTTTTCTTAAAATGTTCATTATTATTCATAACTCTTGTTACATATCATTTTCGCTATTAAGAAATATAATTAAATTAAAAATCAGGTTTTATTACTAACATTATTTCTAAATAAAATGTAAATCTGATTAATTAAATAAGATAATTTTTTTCTATTAATTATTGCGAAACTCATAAAGATTATTTTTTATTTAAATGTTTAACATTTAATCAACCTTGGGGTAATTGTTTACAGGGATTTTTTTGTAATGGTATGACGTCATAACCACGTATCCCACCGAAATGTGATTACTGTATTTAGATAATTAGTATGTTTATTTTGCGTCTAACTTTAAAATTTAATTAAACTCTCAAAATTGTTCTCCCTTACGTTGATTAATATACAGAGAGTTTTATGTAACACCGAACATGCTAGAATGTACTCAATGTAAATTTTCCTATGTTCGATTTGTACTGGAACGCATCAAAGCATTGGGTGCGATGTGATTGGCTACGATTTCTAATAGTAATATTACCAGAGTCAGGTTCGATAATTATTTTGGATTCCGGCAGGGTACTGATGGATGTTTTTTTTTTTTGAGTGAAATCCTAAATTTAAACAAGCGAAAATCAATTTAATATTGTTGCTAAAAAAGGTTAATATTATTTTTTTCCCATATCCCAGCGTTTATTAGCCTTAAGTAAAAAATATGCCAAGAATTCTGATAACCCACCACTTCTTACAAAATTCTGTATTCCCCGTAACCCTAATATCCTTCCTAAATTCAAACATCCTACCATCACCATTCATCAATTCATTTGAGCAAATCATTCAGGATTATTTAATTTCATCATAAATTCATGACAGGGCAGAAAGACCTCTAGTCGATAGCCCAGGCAAACACCTGCATGTATTTTAATTATTTATGTTATATTGTTAAAATTATTTTAATCTAAATAAATATATATATATATAAATTATGTATTGTTATGTATTTATCTATATAATAGCGTCTTTGTTAATTATGAATTACGTATTTGTGTTTAATGTGAATTAATAATAGAATAAGATGACTAACGCCATTTATGCTGACCATGTATTTTATCTTTGTATAAATAGTTCGTTTAATTATAATAAAACCAATCTGTAATCTGCATTCAAACACGACGTTGATTTGTAATTTGTACCCAATAAAGATTTGTGTCCTTTTTAAAAACACAAATCACCCAACAAGTAACTTAAGTGGCGCAGTCGGTAGGATAGTCTGAAGAAGATTCAAGGGAATATTGAAGACTTCTTTCGTTTCAACGATTCATCGGGCTATTCATTTTTGGTGATCAACGATTCCTGAGCGTGCAGTACCAGAAGCTACTCCAAACATCGAGTATCAAGGCTGAAGGACTTCCTCCTGGATCATCATCATCACCTTTACGCATCATTACCCAGTACCAGGTCCAAAAGAAGACTAATGGCTAGCGGATTGATGTTAATGTGAGTACAAATTTTTCTTAAAGGCAAAAAATTAAATGTCAATTAGAAATTTACAAATCGATTCAAGTGATATTGAAGTAGATTCAGATTCAACCCCAAATTCGTTAGATTCATTTAGGTCAAGGTCACCTGTGAATTTAAATTTGGAATTGGATTTAAGTAACAATAATAATAATAATAATTTAAGTGCAATGGCAAATCCTGCAAATCAAGTACTCCCTGTTTTAAAAATGGAATATTTACAAATGATTCCAGAATTTCATAGAGATTCACAATTACTCCCTAGATTTTTAGATATTTGTCAAAAATTAATAAATAGATTTTTTAATATAGTAGATCCAAATGATTTTCAAAATGAGTATTTAATGAGTACAATTCTGTCAAAAATTAAAGGTGAAGCTGCTTTAAATATTTCTTCTAATACAATTACAAATTGGAATGAGTTGAGAATTGCATTATTGAATGCTTACTCTGATAAAAGAGATCATTTTACCTTAAATAAAGAAATTTCAAATATTAAACAAAATCCATCAGAAACTGTTTTCGAATTTTATAATAGACTTCAAAATCTCTTAAACATTCAATTAGCTTATATACTAAATCATGTACCAGACGTAAATTTTGAGCGATATCATTTAGAAATGTTTGCTAGACAAAATGCATTAAAAGCACTTTTAAATGGATTACAAGAACCTATAAGATCACAGATGAGGGTACGAAATCCTCCTGATTTAAATACAGCGTTGAATTTATTAACGAATGATTTTCAACATGAAACTAATAAAAAATTAGAAAAACAAAATTTCTCAAACAAAAATAATAGATCAAATTTTCAAAATAGAAATAATTTTAATTATAGGAATTCCCAAATAATAATTTTGCTAGACCAAATAGACATTTTAATCAGAATCAGCCAAGATATTCAGGTAATTATCAGTATGTTCAAGGTAATAGAAATTATAATAATAATCATAGATATACGCCAACACCAATGTCCACAACTTCTGTATATCCAACCCATAATAATCAAAGATATACTCCAACACCAATGTCTACAACTTCTGTATATCCAACCCATTATCAAAATCATTTTAATAATAATACACCAAATTTTATGACTCAAGAATTGAATAATAATGATAATCGTAGTAGGGAATTTTCCAACGAAGATAATTTTTTAGAACAAACAGCCTCGGTAGAAAGAAACCAATAAATAATTATTTTTGTGGTGTTATTAAAAATTTAGAAAGTGAATTACATAGAATTTATGATAGTTATAGAAATTTAAAAATATTAATTGATACAGGTAGTTCTAGATCTTTTATAAATCCTAATATAGCTTATAATTTTTTTAAAAATAATATTGTTAATGATAATTTTGATGTAACTAGTATTCATGATACAACTAAGGGTAGATATAGTACTTTAGTTTCGTTAAAAGATATTTTTAATTCTAATTTTGCTTCTAAGTTAAGATTTTACTTGTATAATTTTCATAATAATTTTGATTTATTAATAGGAATAGATATTTTAAAGAAATTACAAGCACACCTAGATTTTAGTAACAATAAGTTAGTTACTCCTTTAGTAGAATTAGATATTTTTTATAACAATAATTTTATTAATAATGATGAATTCTTAATTCCGCCACGTTCGGAAAAAATAATTGAAGTTAATGTTAAAAATGTTAATAATGGAGAAGTAATTATTCCTAATTTAAAAACAAAGGATTTGGAAATAAAAAGTTGTTTAACAAATGTTAAAAATAATAAATCATTATGCTCAATAACTAATTATTCAGATGATAAAATAACGTATACAATGAAACCATTAATTGTTACTTTATATAAAGATTATAATATGCAACAATGTGACATTGATGCACATTGCTTAGATAAAAATTACAAACAAGGTCGAACTCCAATGGATATGGTTGCTGAGACTTGTAATATTGAAATGCACAATGAACAATTAAATAGAAATGATTATTATAATAAAAGATTATTTAAAAATAGGAATAGTGTTCATGACATTGAATTTGATATAAATAAAATAAGATGTTCTCACATGAATAGTGAAGAAAAAAATGCAATTATTAAATTAATTTTAGAATATAAAGATATATTTCACGTTGATGAAAATCAATTAACTTTCACTAATCAAATAAAACATAAAATTAATACTAGTGATGAAATACCTGTTTATACAAAAAAATATAGATATCCAGAAATCCATAAACAGGAAGTTAAAAAACAAATTGATAAAATGTTAGACCAAAAGATAATTAGACAATCATTTAGTCCTTGGTCATCACCAATTTGGATTGTTCCAAAAAAGCTAGATGCTTCTGGTAAACAAAAATGGAGATTAGTAATAGATTATAGAAAATTAAATGAAAAGACCATAGGAGACAGATACCCATTACCAAATATAACGGATTTACTTGATAAGTTAGGTAAATGTCAATATTTTACTACTTTACATTTAGCATCTGGTTTCCACCAGATAAAGATTGATGAACGTGATATACAAAAAACTGCTTTCAATACTGAGAATGGTCATTATGAATTTTTAAGAATGCCTTTTGGATTAAAAAATGCACCGGCAACATTTCAGAGAGTAATGGATAATATTCTTCGAATTCAAAATGAAAAATGTTTAGTTTATATGGATGACATAATTGTCTTTAGTACGAGTTTACAAGAACATTTAGAAAGCTTAAAAATTGTTTTTGAGAGACTTAGAAATTCAAACCTTAAAATACAAATTGATAAATCCGAATTTTTAAGAAAAGAAGTAGCATATCTCGGACATATTGTAACACCTTCTGGAGTTAAACCAAATCCAGATAAAGTTAAATCAATATTAAATTATCCCATTCCAAAACTACTAAAGAAATTAAAGGTTTTTTAGGATTGTTAGGATACTATAGGAAATTTATTAAAAATTTTGCTTCGCTCACTAAACCTCTCACTAAGTGTTTAAAAAAGAATGCTATTATTGATATTAATAATAATGAATATAAAAATTGTTTTAACACATGTAAACATATTCTTAGCAATGAACCATTACTTCAATACCCAGATTTTTCAAAACCTTTTGTATTAACAACTGATGCTAGTAACGTAGCAATTGGAGCAGTATTATCACAAGGGAAAATTGGATCAGATCTTCCTATAGCGTATGCCAGTAGAACTTTAAATAATTCCGAATGTAATTATTCAACTATAGAAAAGGAACTTTTAGCAATTGTTTGGGCTGTAAAATATTTTAGGCCTTATTTATTTGGAAGAGAATTTCAAATAGTTTGTGACCATAAACCATTACAATGGCTTATGACATTAAAAGAGCCAAATTCAAAACTAATTAGATGGAAATTGAAATTGTCAGAATATGATTATAAAATTATTTATAAAAAAGGTTGTTTAAATAAAAATGCTGATGCTTTATCTCGTGTTGAAATTAATGCAAATGATGAGAATGAGTATGATTATTATATTAAGAATTTCCAGGAAGATTTATTAAATAATGAAGAACATAGTTCATTAGTGGTTGAACCACCTCAGACTGAATTAACAAATAGCTATAAAATTGGAGAAACCGTTCATTCAAATTTTGAAGACCCTATATTTAATATACCAATTTCAGATAAACCTGTCAATTTAGGAAATAATCAATTAATTATTTCACAAGTTAATTATTCTCCTGCTAAACCAAAAGTTGTTATGTTGTTTAATAAAAAGAAAATGAGACTCTTTATACAATTATCTATTAATGATTTTGAGAATGATTTAATTAAAATTATTAAAGAATATATAATACCAAACGTTCAATATAGTTTATATTTTGAAGACGATGTATATGAAAAATTTTGTGCGACTATGCAAAAGTATTTTAAAAACTCTCAAATTAAATTTATTAAATGTAATAAATTATTAAAGGATGTTGAGAATGATTTTTCTATTTTAGAAATTATTCAAACTTATCACGATAATAAAAACCATAGAGGAATTAATGAAATTGATTTAGAAATTAAAAGGAAATATTATTGGCCTGATATGAGGAAAACAATTCAGGAATATATTAATAGTTGTCATGTATGTCTTTCTAGTAAATATGATAGATACCCTGTAAAACCAAAATTTAATATTACGCCCATAGCTAGTAAACCATTTGAAATAATTCATATTGATTCAGTGACTTTAGAAAAGGTTAAATATCTTTCAATAGTAGATTCATTTTCGAAATATGCGCAATTGTATAAAATGAATTCGCATCAAGCAATTGAAGTTGCAAATAATTTAATTAAATTTTTTACACATCATGGTATTCCTAATCAAGTTATATCTGATAACCATTTAGAATTTAAAAATTCTGTGATAAAAGAATTACTGACACTTCATAAAATTAAACTTCCTTTTATTACGTCACAACATCCAGAATCTAATGGGATTATAGAGAGATTTCATTCAACAATTGTTGAACATTTACGTGTTTTAAATAGTCAAGATATATTTAAGAAAGAACCCATTGAAAATAAAATTAATTATGTACTTTTAGCATATAACAATTCAATTCATTCAATTACTAAATTAAAACGAGTTGAAATTATTTCTGGTCATATAAAAGATGAAGATCCTTTTGATATGGATCTTGAATTTAATTTAATTAATAATTATGTTAGCACACATAAAGAAAAAGTAAAATTTTTATACGATAATATTAATCAAAATATTATAAATAATAAAGAAAAATATATTAATAAAATAAATGAAAAACGTGAAGAAATGCAAGAAATACCCGATACTATTTATATAAGTAATAAACAAAAACAATCTAATACTAAACCAAAATATAATAAAGAAAAAATACAATCCATAAATAATGAAAATAAAACTGCTAAAATTATTACAAAACATCATAATACTGTTGAAAAAATTCATTTGTCCAATATTATAGAACAAATTTCATATGAAGGATTTAGAAATTATTTATTAAAAGAAAATGCTCCATTTACTAATAATATTTTAGAAATTAATGATGATTTATTTTTCTCTCCAAAGGATTTTTCTTTAGGACACTGTGTAAGTGCTGACTTAAAAATGAGTGCTGGTATTGCACTTCAATTTAAAAAGAGATTTGGGAAAGTATGTCAATTAAGAAGTCAACTACCTGAAATAGGTAAAATATGTTATTTAAAACATGATAATAGATTTATTTTATATTTAGTTACAAAACAAAATTATTTTGATAAACCTACTTATGAAAGTATGTTTGATACTTTAGTTAATTTAAAGAAGTTCTGCAAAGACAATAATATGAATAAATTAGCAATACCAAAAATTGGTTGTGGTTTAGATAATTTAAAATATGAAAAAGTTAAATTAATGTTAGAATATGTTTTTAATAAATCAAATATTAATATTCAAATTTATTTAGGAGATAATCAAACTAATAGGGACAATTCCATTCCAGGTCCATCTTCTTCGCAGTTGCCTTAGAAGTATACACTTTAGAAATTAAAAATGTTACAAAGAATATTGGAATATTACCCATAAACCTAGGTATAGCAAAATTACAAAAAGGTGAACACACTATAGTAAATTATTTTGATTTGAAACCATTAATGTTAGAATTTGATAATTTGAATATGCAGAATGATTATTTGAATTATATGATTAGAAATATTTCTAAGTATGAAAATGATTTTAAAAATTATAAACAAGCTCTAAATTATACAAAGAATTTAATAAATGAAAAAAATAATAATTTACAATCTCATATCCCTAGAATTAGAAATAATAGAGGTCTTGTAAATGGTCTTGGATCTATTGTAAAAGTGATAACAGGAAATTTAGATAATAATGATGGTGAAAGAATGAACGCTATATTAAATCATATAATATTAAATGAAAAGAGAATGGAAGAACAAAAAAAGTTTGGATATAGTATTAATTCGGATATAATTTCAAAATTTAATGATACAATAAGAAATATTGCTCATAACGAAATAAATTTAAAATCTAGAATAATGCAGTTATCAATATTTCTTAAAAAAAGAAATAGAATATCAACATGTTTTATATGTTAAAGATTTATATAATCAATTATTAGTTTTATATAATGTAATTTTGAATATATTTGATTCAATTGAAAACTCAATCTCATTTTGTAAATTAGGAATCTTGCATCCAAATATAATTAAATCTAGTGATTTATTAATGCAATTAAAAACATTAAAATTGTATTTTGAAAATAACTTGCCATATGAAGTTAAATCTGAAAATATTTTAAATTTTGAATCTATAATTAAGGTTCATTGTAAATTAGAAAATTTTAAAATAATTTATTTGCTTGATATGCCTATTAATTACGAACACACTTTTGATTTATGTTACTTATATCCAATTCCAACACAAGTTGAATCTGATTATATGACAATAATTCCAAATACTCAATTTATTTTAAAATCACAAGATAAGATAATGCCTTTAAGGGATATTTGTATTAAAGGACCAGATAATTATCAATGTTCAAACGCACTAGTTACCAATGTAAATTTTCCATGTGAAAAAGATATTTTAATCGATGGAAAATCAATTAATTGTTATTATACTAAATTAAATATAACGACAAATCATTTTGAAACAATACCCTAGGGAAATCAATATATAGGAGTTTTTCCTAACATAGAAGAAATTCGATCAATATGTAATCGAGATGAAGAAATTAATAAACTAAAAGGAATTTATTTATTTAAATTAGAAGAATGTAAAATTATATTCCATGAACGAGAAATAACTAAACAAATTAGTTCATTTGGTAATCCTTTAGTTTTAAATGATATAATATTTAATGATAAAAATATTAATTATACGGGTTTCCAAATTATCTGAAAAGTTTGAATTTAGGAAGTGTTTCATCGCTTCAACCAACTTTAATTTATAATGATGAAATATTAACCAAAAATATTAGTGTATGGACTGTTATTGTTTATGTAATAATTATCTGTGTTATTTTGTATTTTTCTGTTAGACTTTATAAGAATTATAATTTGACAAAATTGTCGCGAAAATTGCCTCAACAAAGTAATAATGTTCAGCTTCCAGGGGATGCTTCCTTCTAAGGGGGGAGGAATTATGTATTGTTATGTATTTATCTATATAATAGCGTCTTTGTTAATTATGAATTACGTATTTGTGTATTATATTTATTTAATGCGAATTAATGATGGAATAAGATGACTAACGCCATTTATGCTGACCATGTATTTTATCTTTGTATAAATAGTTCGTTTAATTATAATAAAACCAATCTGTAATCTGCATTCAAACACGACGTTGATTTGTAATTTGTACCCAATAAAGATTTGTGTTCAAAACTATTCGTATGTTTAAGAAAAAAGAAAAAAAATATTGTGAAGGAGGTGATGTTATTTCCTGGGGAAATTATTTGTGTGAAAGCAGATGTGTTGTTTTGTTTATAAAAAGTTCAACTAAGTTTGTTAGTTTGTTATCTCATTTTTTTGTTATTCTCTTGATCAGTAATATTTAATTTACGTTCTATACCATTATTATTAATATTTGGATTGATTATTGTTTATTTAATAAATGTTCTATAAAAAAATATATTAAGAAAATTAATATCTTAATATATTTTTTATTTACATTTTTTTAAACATCTTAATTTTGTTGCTTCCTTTATTTTCTTAGTTTCAAAAAGGGGGTAAGTACCATAAAAAAATTTAAACCAAGTGGCGCTTTTTTAGTATATTTTAATTTTTATGAACCACGACTCAGCCTACTAAGAAGGAGCCTGCCGTTCGCGGTGACAACTTAGATTTTAATAAATGTTACTATACTTTGTTTAATAACTAGGAGTAAGTACCAAATACCGATCTACACTATAAAAAGTTACCTGAAAAATCACCAGATACGTTTGGCGGCAATTTGAAATAATTTCAGAATTACTGTTTAAACAAAATCGAATATATAATTACAATGAAATTAAACAAGGAAAATTTCTGGCAATGATCAATAAAATTCGATCAAACCCTTTTTCCAACTGCAAAAATACTTACACTGTAAGTTTTACAAACATCTATTGAAACAACTACTTCCCGAGCATTTACCCCGCCGGACATTGGATTACACAATAGATATTTGTTGTTGCATCGCAGCACTGCTGAGAAATTGCAACGGTTTGAGTCGAAATTATTTAATGAAAGGAAACAACAAATAATAGGTACAAGGCTATCTGTATACACGTGTTTCGGGATTTCATCCCTCATCAGTACAGCTATGCCCTGCAAGCCCTTAGTTGTTAAACAATTTTTAATTAATTTCTACGTAATTTAAATAGCTGCAAATGTGTGAATCATCTTTGTTTCATTTTATTTAATTTAATTGAAAACATTGCTGTTTTTTTTTTCACGCCGAGTCGATATTGTTTTTTGCTCGGAGCCGATAAATCCGCTCAATGCGCGCGTCCTTCACCGCGATCACTTCCATCCGCGATCTCGTTGAAGACGGTACGTAAAAATTAATTAAAAATTGTTTAACAACTAAGGGCTTGCAGGGCATAGCTGTACTGATGAGGGATGAAATCCCGAAACACGTGTCTACAGATAGCTTTGTAACTATACTTGATTACTAATTTGATGACATGCTCAACACAATTTTCCCAATCTCCACATGCTACACTTTGTAGTACTTCCAGTAATACATTTTTTATATCTGCCAATTATAATATTTGGATTTTAGATGCCACTTCATTTTTGATTTGAGTCCATATTAGTTCAATTAGGTTCAATTCACAATGATACGGTTGCAACCTTAAGAAAATTTTCTTATGAACCTTGGCCATTTCACAAATTACGTATAAATTGTATTATTTTTTGTGCAAACTAATTATACTTGAAAGTTCAGACCGGACTATATCTTCATCATTTTTTTTTTAACGTAGCCAATCCTGCATATCTTTTTTGAAGATTTTGTTGATATTTTTTTAATTTGCGACTATTGTACGACTCATTTTACATTACAATTATCTGGCAACATGGTTGATCAATTAGAAAACCATTCTTCAAATACCATAGCATTCATTTCATCGTGGTAAGCGGCAGTTTTTTACCTTCAAACAGCAACATCAACAAAACCCAGATTAGATCCAACGTGCAGAATTATAATGCACCGACAATATTTGATACTATAGCAGTTATTTTCATACGTGGATCATCTTTCATCATCTGTTTATACATATTTATTATGAACTGTTTTTCGCACAGAGATAACTCCCCCAAATCCAATCACTTACGCTTTCTTGAAGGCGAATGTGATTCCATCGCCCAGTTTGTATGGGGTTCATAATCCATCACAACATTATATAACCGAAACAACACAACATAACAACACTAACGAATTAATGAGAAACACACAAAATTTAAACTCGGTGACGTTATCAACAGTTGTATCAAAAAATAACGTAATTAGCATAGCATAAAAAGGCCGCACTCCTAGCCAATTAGAGTTAAAGGTTTTAGCGAGTAAAATTTGAAACACTCCTCCTAGTTATAAACAGACCGTAGTAATCCTTCGCTTTACACAACTAGATAAAATTTGATATTGATTTGACGTATTCTTAAATTTCATATGTTGTCAACTAAAAACGAATTTTATTACCCACAACTCTGAGAATTTATCTAGACCAAAAACTTACTCGGAATAGACAATTTCTGCACGCCAAGAAGAAAGCCCTTACTGACTTATACAGACTTATACACTACTAGGAAAGACCTGGGGGCTCAATCCTAAAATGACCAGCTGGATATATGAGACTATAGTGAGACCCACTGTCACTTGTGCAGCGTCCATCATAAAGTATCAATTTCAGAAAAGAAAAACTAATAGGCCACTTAAGCATTCTAAATAAAGCTCCTCATTTAACTGGGCTTCCCAGGGATGACATTGATGTCATATACACATTTGAATGGGTACAAGATAATGGTGCATGCAACCAGCTAAGGAGATCTCTGATATGATATACAGTCGGGTCCCTAAGAAGTGGAATGGCGGATTCAGGAGTCAATGGACCAAGGAGTGAGATCAACATGGCTCTGGGGTCTGGCTGCTCCATTTTCCAAGCAGAAATCATAGCAATTTTACTATGTTCCGACATTTCCCAACAAAGGGACATAAAAGGGCAAACATCAATATAGCTAGTGACAGAAAGGCTGCACTTACGGCTCTTCAGAATGCGGCGAAGAACTCGAGTTTGGTTCTAGGGTGCCATAACTGTCTGATGCAACTGGCAAAAGGCAACAGATTAAGCCTAATATGGATGTCAGGGTATGAGGGAATAGAAGTCAATTAAATGGCAGATGCCTTTGTGCAAAAAGGGAATGAGCTTGTTCCAATAGGCCGCGAACTGATTTGTCCTCTTGCCAAACAATTTGAATTTTTATTCTATCTCTAACCGTTTAGAAATTATATCGAAAAAACTGCATTTTTGAGCACTTTTTGGCCATTTTTGGGTTTTTTTCGGTCATAAAAAATTTATTATTAGAGATAAAACAAAACTGTCAACGGCAAAGTTGTAGCTTTTTTAAAGCTCCACAACTCTCTAATTTGAATTTTTATTCTATTTCTAACCGTTTAGAAATTATATCGAAAAAAGTGCATTTTTGGGCACTTTTTGGCTATTTTTGGGGGTTTTTCGGTCATAAAAAATTTATTATTAGAGATAGAATAAAACTGTCAACGGCAAAATTGTAGCTATTTGAAAGCTCTAGAACTCTCTAATTTGAATTTTTATTTTATATCTAACCGTTTAGAAATTATATCAAAAAAAGTGCATTTTTGAGCACTTTTTGGCCATTTTTGGGGGTTTTTCGGTCATTAAAAATTTATTATTAGAGATAGAACAAAACTGTCAACGGCAAAGTTGTAGCTTTTTGAATGCTGTACAACTCTCTAATTTGAATTTTTATTCTATTTCTAATCGTTTAGAAATTATATCGAAAAAAGTGCATTTTTGAGCACTTTTTGGCCATTTTTGGGGTTTTTTTCGGTCATTAAAAATTTATTATTAGAGATAGAACAAAACTGTCAACGGCAAAGTTGTAGCTTTTTGAATGCTGTACAACTCTCTAATTTGAATTTTTATTCTATTTCTAATCGTTTAGAAATTATATCAAAAAAAGTGCATTTTTGAGCACTTTTTGGCCATTTTTGGGGTTTTTTTCGGTCATTAAAAATTTATTATTAGAGATAGAACAAAACTGTCAACGGCAAAGTTGTAGCTTCGTGAAAGCTCTACAACTTTCTAATTTGAATTTTTATTCTATCTCTAACCGTTTAGAAATTATATCGAAAAAAGTGCATTTTTGAGCACTTTTTGGCCATTTTTGGGGTTTTTTCGGTCATAAAAATATTATTATTGGAGATAGAACAAAATTGTCAACTACAAAGTTGTAGCTTTTTGAAAGCTCCACAACTCTCTAATTTGAATTTTTATTCTGTCTCTAACCGTTTAGAAATTATATCTAAAAAAAGTGCATTTTTGGGCACTTTTTGGCTATTTTTGGGTTTTTTTCGGTCATAAAAAATTTATTATTAGAGATAGAACAAAACTGTCAACGGCAAAGTTGTAGCTTTTTGAAAGCTCTAGAACTCTCTAATTTGAATTTTTATTTTATATCTAACCGTTTAGAAATTATATCAAAAAAGGTGCATTTTTGAGCACTTTTTGGCCATATTTGGGTTTTTTTCGGTCATAAAAAAATTATTATTAGAGATAGAACAAAACTGTCAACGGCAGGCAGGCAGAAATAAGGGATATAGAGGCTAGAAAGAAATAACGCTACTGGGAGGAGTAGAGAGGATCTGAGACAGCAAAAATCCTCACTGGGTTGTCATATTGGCCTCTCAACAAGAAAGACCTCAAACTACTAACAGGAATTCTAACAAAACATGCCCCAGTTAGGGGCCAACTGAAAAAATGGGGTTAGTCGCTGATCAAATGTGTAGATTCTGTTTTATGCAAACGGAGACAGTTATCCATCTCTCAACAGAATACGAGTCTGTAGCTCGTGTAATACAAGGGTTCTTGGAGAACTACTTCCCCACTCTTGACGAACTAAGATATTTTAAGAATAAAAACCTTTTAGGGTTCTTCAAAAGGATAGGTATATCCTGTGAGGTAACAAATTAAACTGAATTATTTTTTCGTAAGGCAAGGCATAAAATATCTTTAGGTAGAAGTGACATCACAGCCCCACAAGTCAAATAATAATAATAATACCTACAACTTTAATTTAACATATTTTTCGATAGGGTCAATATTAAGAGAAAACCGCTTTTTAAATTTAAGACGATTTTTTACTTATGTAACCTATGCAAAGTTTGGTATTATTCAAAACAGATTAAAAAAACTCTCTCAAAATCAATAAATATAGTCATAATTGATGTAAAATTTTTGCATAAAGTTTTAAAACATCGTTTTCATATGTGCAGTAAATAAAATCGCTATACATCTTCTAGATTTTGTCTCCATCGTACATATTAACAAAGTTACCGAATTTGTCCGCCACCTAATTTCCACACTGTATGTGTGTCCCTGAAAAAAATGCGAACGCGCTTCGTGCGGACTAAATAAACTATACAATTAATCGATTCATTCATTCCCTTTCGTATGAACGCATGTGTGTATATAGGCCATGAAAATATTTAAATACGGTCCAAAAAGGATGAGTAGTAATTCGAAAGAGATGAGCGCAACCATATTTCATCTTTTCTCCAGGCCACGCTGCAAAAATTGTTCGTCGCGGCTCTAACAGCTTTAAGCTTTGCTTAGATAAGTCGATGTCACTAAAGAAATATACAAACAAGTAAAATATTTACTAGAAGTAAAATTTTATTTCGATTTAATTTTAAACTATATAACTATTAGTTACTGTTTTCTTGTGAAATGATCCATAAATGATAAGTATAAAAGTGAAGTTTAATTAAACAAAGTTTAAACCACAATTTTCACGTGAATCAAAATTAAACACGTTGGGGTTTATTGAAATGAAAAAACACATAGATAATCTTTTAAATTTCGATACTAGTTCATTAAATAATCCCCTTTTAGATCTCATTAATTCATAAATTTTAGCACATTATATATAATTATATTTAGATTAGTTTATAATTAACATGATTTTTTAAATATTTTAATTTTATTAATATTGCGTTGTATACCATAACAACATATTTATATTTATAAAAACTTCAACTACTGAAGATGGAAACATAGTTTCCGAAATATATCTAGTGAAATAAAAAATAAGTAGGAGAAAGGACAAGTATTTTTATTTAAATAATTAAAGTCTCCAAAACCAACAACCAACATAAAGAAGATCACAATTGAATAACGGAAAAAAGAGGAATACCCCATAGTTGATTTTATATCAACATTATTTATATATTAAATTAAATTAAAATGATTTGAAAATAATTGATAAATTATTTCCACATTTGGCTGTGACATTTTGACCTTTTTTTATTATTTATATATATTTTTATATTAACCACGTCGTTTCATAAATCATTAATTTATAATCTAAAAATAAAAGCGTTGCTTGTATTTACTAAACCCTTAATATTCTCCAATATATTACATCTTGTTTTATCGTTTATTTTATTTTTCATTATTTGCGGTTAGCTTGCAGAATAACCTCCGCTTTTATATGGTCGTCTGGCTTTGCAATTTAAAGCAGCAGAATCCGGGTTCGACAGGCCCTATACACACATACACCGCTGAAAGGGAGTTGATGGATATTTCGTCCCATTCACGTTTTCTTTGAGGCTTCAATATTCAAAGGGACCGACTGATAAATGGGCCGGCATCGCGTCTGCAATTTAACCTTTCGTTTTTATACTATTTTCATCGCGGTAATTAGAAACAACTATGATAATAAACTTTTGAAAAACTTCAAACCACGATAAGGCAATATTCGCGAATAAGCAAAGATTTCAAAGAGTCCTAAAATACCCAAAAGTCCGTTTGAATGAAATTCAAAATAAACGTGTTTTAAAGATTAATGAAAATAACTTAAAATACAATATATCGCAATTATATTATACTTATATTATATTATATTATATTATATTATATTATATTATATTATATTATATTATATTATATTATATTATATTATATTATATTATATTATATTATATTATATTATATTATATTATATTATATTATATTATATTATATTATATTATATTATATTATATTATATTATATTATATTATATTAGTACGTACGTTTTACGTTTTAATTATCGTTATAATTCATTTATATTTTAATTTAATATCCAGAAGGCCTTGATTGTTCTCTGGCATATTTCTATCGTTATCTCTCCATACACGAAATCCACTGTTCTCTTGTGTGATCCTCCCGTCGCTCTATTTTGTTTGTGAAAATTTTAGTCACCACTACGAGCGCAGTTGGTGTGAAGATATTGTGTCCCTGTACTTATTTCCCAGGTTTCCCAATTTTCTGATTTCAACAAAATTTGTATAACATTCTCACAATTAAATCTAACTAAATATTTTCCTAATTTATATTTACAAGTAAACATGAAGTGCAAGTGTTGCGATACCGCAATATCTGAAAGTAACTCCGTGAAATGCTACGTATGCAGGTGCTTGTACAGTACGATTTGCGCAAAACTATCGAATAGTGAATCTAAAGTCCTACGCTCCGCGAAGAACATTAAGTGGACATGCACTGGCTGCTGTACCTCAGATTTATCTGAGCACATTCTTAATCTCAAAGATATGGTAATTAATTTACAGCGTGATATAACGCAACTTAAAGAATCCCATAATCAACAACAATTAAATCCAAGTTCAAATATTATTGATGAAGTTTTACAAGAAGTTCGTGAACAAAAACGTAGGGACAATAATATCGTTTTAAGTAACTTACCGGAAAAACTGAACAAAGAGGAAGAAGCTGAAAACGTTCTGAAAGTTTTAAATAAAATTCAAACCCCTCCGCTGCAGTCCAACAATCTTAAGGTATTCAGACTCGGTCAGCCCCGAGCTGACACTAGACCTAGACTACTAAAAGTTGTTTTCGACTCGTCACATACCGCACAGAAAATCTTAAGGAATGGAAATAAATTACGGAAATGTGAAGAATATTGCAACATCTATATCAACAAGGACCTTACCCCCCGCGAGACCGAGGTGAAGAAGAATACGCTCCGTGATATTAGATCTCGCAAGGAGAACGGCGAAAATATCTATTTAAAATATGAAGACGATTTGCCTCGCATATTACAAGCAAAAAACGCATTCATACCCAACAATCAGGTTTAAAACTGTATTATCAAAATGTACGTGGCTTGAATTCCAAAACATCTACATTTTATAATAACGTACTAGCATCCGATGATTTAGATTTAATTCTTCTAACCGAAACCTGGGGAAATGATTCACTGTTTAACTCGGAACTGTTTCCAGCATCTTTTAATGTTTATCGTAAGGACAGATCTTTAGGGCGGGGTGGCGGTGTCTTGGTGGCCTCGAAAAATTGTTTTGCCACTAATGAGATAGTGATTAATGATGTTGAACTAGTAAATTCTAAAATTGATGTGGTTTGTCTACGTATATGTATATTCAATACATATTATAATATTATCGTTGTTGATATACCGCCCCAGACATCTGCGACCTCATATGAATTATTATTTAGCATTTTAGAATCACAACTCCTTCTTGATGATAAATTTATATTGGTCGGTGATTTTAATGTAGCAGGTTATCCTGTTATACAATGTAGTAGATCGTTGTGTTTATCTAATTTTATTGACTTTCATTCAGCAACTCAACTAAACGGTTGTAGAAATAGTTTCAACGGAACGTTAGATTTAGTAATATGTTCTGTAAACCTAAATTGCATGGTAGCACGAAACGACTCCCCACTTGTTCATGAAGATATTTATCATCCATCATTATATATAATATGCCATGGTTCTGATGCTAACCCTGTAAAAAACTTTTGCTCAGCGCAGCCGACTTATAATTTCAAGAAAGCAAATTTTACACTGCTTTATAAACTCATACTTGAAACAACTTGGGATTCTGTTGTTAACGTGAGCGATCCTGACCTAGCTTGCGATGAACTTTATAAAATCTTAAATAATTAGATAGACTTATGTGTACCCTTTAAAATTAGTAAAGCACATAATTTTCCGTTTTGGTTCTCACGTTTAACCATTCAGAGTATTAGGCGTAAGCAGCATTATATGAAAATTTTAAAAAAATTCAAAACTAATTTTAACAAATCACAGTTTTGTGCTTATAGGAAACTAGTTAAAGTAAACATAAAAACAGATTTTTCAAATTATTTAATTTCTATTGAATCTGATATTAAACGGAAACCTCAAAAACTGTGGGAATATATTAATGAACGCAAAGGAAAAACACGAATTCCAGGTTTGATTAAAATAGGTAATGATATGCTTGACCAACCACAAGATATAACGAATGCATTTGCTGACTATTTTTCATCCGTTTATATAGTAAAAGACATTACATATGATGAAGCGAATATACCATCGAATAACGAATTATTATCAATTGGAGCATTTAATTTGGATGAATTTATGACTGCTACGAATTCTTTAAAACAGAACCTTACAATGGGCCCTGATAATATTCCAGCACTTGTTGTTAGAGACTGTAGGCATGCGTTATCAACCCCACTTTTACATATTTATAACATGATGCTAAAGTATAACAAATTCCCCACTCTCTGGAAAACCTCCAAAATTACACCAATTCACAAGAACAAAGACACTGATAACATCCATAATTATCGCCAAATATCTTTAATTAGTAACTTTGCCAAAATTTTTGAGATCATGCTGTACAAACTTATCTTTAATCATGTTGAGCGGTATCTGTCAGCAAAGCAACACGGATTTGTTAGGGGAAAATCAACCGTCACTAATTTATGTAGATTTACAACAGCTGTCTCTGGAGCTTTAGACAATCGGCATCAGGTAGATGTTATATATACCGACTTGTCGAAAGCCTTTGACACTGTTCAACATGATTTGTTAATAAAAAAACTTCATACTTTCGGCTTGAGCGACTGTGTAGTGAAACTCATAAAATGTTACTTAACAAACAGAATTAATTACGTGGAATATAAAGGTTTTCGATCGTATACCTTTGTCTCTTCAAGTGGTGTGCCTCAAGGGTCAAACTTGGGACCGTTACTATTTTTATTATTTTTTAATGATGTCGGTAATTGTTTTAACTCTGATTATTTAATGTATGCCGACGATCTTAAATTATTTAGAATCATATATACCGCTAATGACTGTTTGGCACTACAACAGGACCTTGCTAAATTTAATAATTGGTGTACTAATAATGGGCTCAGGTTGAATATAGATAAGTGCAAACATATGACCTATAGTAGAAAACGTACAAACATACATTTCAATTACAACATAAATAATGCGCCTCTTCAACAAGTTACCTGCTTCAAAGATCTTGGTATTTATTTCGATAAGAAACTTACATTTAATGACCATATTAATCAAATCACTAGTTTCGGTTACAAACTATTGGGATTTTTAATAAGAAATACCAAATTATTTAAAACTACGCAACCGTTAATTAACTTCTATTATGCGTACATTCGCAGTCGCTTAGAATACTGCTCGGTTGTATGGAATCCGCACTACACTATTCATATTTCAGAAATTGAAAAAGTTCAGAGAAAATTTTTAAAAACATTGTACTATAGGAAATACCGGATATATCCTGCGCAGGGTTATTCATCAGAACTGTTGGAACGTGAATTTGGTATCGTTTCACTGCAACACCGGCGCACTTTAGCTCAAATTATGTTTGTATATAAGTTAATTCACCACAAAATCAACGACTCATTATTGTTATCTTTACTGAACTTTTATGTACCACGCCAAAATAGTAGACTACAACATACTTTCTATATAAGTACATCAAGTACATATCATCACATGAACTCGCCGATTTTGTCAATGTGTAAAACAGTGAATAGCCATTGCAAAAATATAGATATATTTTATACATACAGCGAGCGAAGATTAATGAGTGAATTGATAAGTAACGTGACTCAAATGTAAGTGTATTTTTCTGGTGTCCTTGTATGTGAATATGTATATGTATAAACATATGTGTGTATCTGTTCTATCATTTAGAAATGTGTTATATTGTCTTTTTTTTTATTAATTTGTCCTGTAATTGGCCTTCATGGCTGTTGGGTAATATACAATAGAATATATACTTATTTAATATTATATATAAGTTATTATATTACACTATCTTATGTAGCGCGATTTTTTTTTAATTTTAATTTATCCTGTAATTAGTTTCCTGTAAACTGTTGGATAATAAATAAATAAATAAATATTATATTATATTATATTATATTATATTATATTATATTATATTATATTATATTATATTATATTATATTATATTATATTATATTATATTATATTATATTATATTATATTATATTATATTATATTATATTATATTATATTATATTATATTATATTATATTATACAACGTAATAGATATAATTTATACAATATACAGGTTATACCGTTATATAATATACATATAGCATAGAAAAATATACCATATATCCCGTTTGAAGACGCATCATTGGAAATTGCCATGTAATTTCTACAAATTCAATTTTTATCTGTATTATGGATTTAATAAACATGCACTATATACAAGGTGGTCAGAAAAGATGTGATAACTTAAGGTAAAAAAAACTATTGTTGCTTATAACTCCACGCAAGCATATGTTTAAACTATACATCAAAAATGAAAAAATATAAACTAAATATTCAAAACGCCAACCGGTGAATATGTTAAGCTATAACCATTATAATTTATAGAAAATAGCTGTTGTGTTACTGTTAAGTATCATTTATTTATTTAATATATATTAATAAACTAGTTTTTATAAAATTATCGATAATTCCAATTTTCCAAATGAGTGTTTTATTGTAAATTCTATTAATCCTACAGAAATGATTGAAAATGGTAATTAGCAATCAAAGTAAATAAATGGGTGATGTGGAATATAGGATTCCATATCACCCACATTTTATTCGCATTAAATTTCCACAAAAGCATAAAACGGTATTGGCATTTCTAAATTTCATAGTGAACTAAATATATTCCAATTTTAATCAAAAATACACCCCAAGTAGTACAAAAAAACATTTGTTTGCATTTTCCGCGAAAACGGAGTGTCTAAAAGCTTTAAGTTATCGAACAGGATTGATGGAAAATTGATAAGTCCTTATTTAGTAATCTTTATTTTTGGACCCACTCTATAAAATTAAGGTTCTAATAATTAGATAATAAAGTATGATCTTCCGTGCAAATTTCACCCAAACACTTTTAAAATAGTTCAAATTTGAAAATCTTTGGATTTTTGGCACTGGTTACCTTAATGACAACAGGGTGTTCCATTTAAAAACTTAGCTTTTCATAATTTTATGATATTTCAGACATATAAAAATGATTTTAGAAAATAGCCTACCTGGGGGTAAATATAGATACTAATCCTCTCTTTTGTACGTAAGTAACCCTGCATATCGTGAAGAAAATGAAAATCCGTTCGGGCAAATTTGAGTTAAGAATTTTTAAAAACTCAACAATTCTTTACAAAAGAATTCGATTGAGATTGATTAAATTTTATTATTTTCATTGTCTATACATTTATTACTCCTTAACACATAAAAATGATGATGTAGAAGTATTTACATTTTGATCGTATAACATTGGATCAGATTTTATGTTCCAATTATAAGAGCTTTACAATTGTATACCAAAAAAATAAATAAAATCAACACCAAAATCTCAGGCTTATAACCATTGAAATCTTTGGATAAATAATTAATAAATGTGTATAATGGAATCTAAAAAAAATATTATAAATAGTCCGAATTCCCAGATTCATTCTTCGAGTGAATCGCTATAAAACTAAATGTTTTTTTTATCAATGGAAATTAAAATACGATCCTTTCTTATAATTGACTGTAAATATTTCGCACATAAACCACCAAATATTGGTCTACACTTATCAAACATGTTACAAATGTACAACTAATTACACATTTGTAAAATGTTAGTTCTATTCACTTTTTACAAAATATTTAAAAAAAACTGCACATATTTCAACGGCATCTAGATACGTAGTAAAGAGAATTGTAACATTTTTTTTACTCACCCCTGTTTAAGGGAAAGTATCGTGATTGTAAAAATTTTCACATCAACAATTTCAACGGATATCCACGTTTCGATATTCCCTAAGTCCATTCCATCGAGTTTTGAAAAATGTCTGTGTGTTTACGAAATATATGCGCTATCGGCTAAATGGATTGAACCCAAACATTGTATTTAAGCTTTTTATAACAGTAGAAAGGTCTGAAAAACTTTTGATGGCAATCAAAAATCATTAAATACAACTTTACTCTTAGCGATTTTTCATTTTTACTTTCCCCGGACCCCTGTCCAAGGGAAAGTATTGTGATCGTGAAAATTTTCGAACCGCCAATTTCAACAAATATGCACGTTTTGAGGTCCCCTGAGTCCATTCCATCGAGTTTTGAAAAATGTCTGTGTGTGTGTCTGTGTGTTTTCGCGATAGCGCATAAACGGCTAAATGGATTAAACCCAAACTTTATATCTAAGCTTTATATAACAGTGGAATGATCTGAAAAGCTTTTGGTTAGAATCAAAATTCATTAAGCGCAACTTTACTCTTAGCAATTTTTCATTTTTTAATTCGGATAGAAAAATGTTTCAAATAAAAGTTTTAGATCTTGGAAAATAAATAATTTCTGTTATAAAACTTTTATTGTAGGATCTCCGGTTTTCATTTTATAAGCGATTACCTGATAAATTCCCTTAGAGATTTTAATTATTAAAATAATTATTTTAATGACAAATAAAACGTCAAAGTGTCGTCATATTCAGCACATTCGCATAGTTTGAAAAAAATGAAGAAGAATGTGGAAAAATTATTTCAACACATTGTAAGGTAGGAAATAACATACTTAATTACAATATTCTTCTAAAGGCTACTTTGTCGATGGGAATACCCCGATTTTTGTATTTTTTTATAAAATTAGGTGTAAACGTGTATGCTATGCACGAAAATGAAGTTCGTTTTAACAGGAAACTTACGGTTTTTCCGCAAATCGCATTCAAAGTTGCAATTTTGAGGTTATCGGTGTTCGTAATTTCGGCAAAATAAGCATATTTCGGATGTAATTTGCGTCAATGGTGAAACTTTCTCCAACAATTCTAAATAATTAATAACGATTATAGTAGTATTTTCATCTTTACGGCCAATAACACGATATTAAATTTACTTCAAATTTGACGTCTATTGACGTTTATTTAAAATAATCGATATTTAATTTTAGATTTTTTTAATAAATTACAGTCATTTTAAATCTTAGTATATAGATGGCGCTAATTTAATCCAGTATCTATGATTACACGAATTGTAATACACACATAAACATGCATGTGAACTAATTAACAAAACGGCGGCAAATTTAAATCTTCGTCATACATAATTGTATTTATTTCATTTTTTCCCACTATAAAAATGTTTTATTTATATTTAACAAAATTACTTATAATTAAAAATGTTTTGTGGGATCTACATTACCAACCGAGTAACAGATATTTTAAACAGTTTTTGTTTCATATTAGTTATTTGTTGTGTATAGTGATATTTTCTCTTGTTGCACAATTTTTCGTTTTGAAGTGGTTTTTGAGCGTAATTACTATTATCGGAAAAATTTAAATCAGTACTTTTTAGTGCTAGTTACTGTGTATTTGTTAATTCAAACTAAGTATATAAAAATAAATTATATTTCAATTATATTTTAATATCATTAGAATTCAAAGCAAATTAAATGAATTTATTATTCATTAACAATTATCTAATTGATTATTTTTCAGTAATAAAATGTGGAATAAGAGAGCGTTTTTTGGAGAATTTTGGGGATAATAAAAGTGCATTCCGGTGGTGTCAGGCTAATGGCTTATTACCACGAGAAAAAAAATGCACAAGACATAGAACCCCTATGAATTATAACGCTTCTCAATCTGGACTAGGTGTTTTCCGTTGCAACAAAGGAAAACATAATTTCAATGTTAGTGTTGCAAAAGGAACTTGGTTTGTGGGAGCAAAACTTTCATTGCAGAAAGAAAGTGTTCAGGTATTAATTTAATATAATTGATAATAGCATATAAATTTAAATTAATAATATTTTTTACAGTATAATGTTTTCGTTCTGTAAAGACGACTCATATGAAAAATGTATGAGTGAGACAAAGCTACCAGGAGAAGAGGAATGCTTGTCTAGTCATACAATCTGCGATTGGTAATACAATATAAAATAATTTTACAAGTTGAATATTAAACCATATTAATTGTTTCTTAAGGTACAACTTTTGTCGCGAGGTTGTGATTGATAATTTTTTAATCAGTCAACAAAACCGTGGCAAAATTGGTGGTCCAGGAAAGATTGTACAAATCAACGAATCAAAGTTTGGAAAGAGAAAATACAATCGAGGAAGACAAGTTGAAGGTCACTGGGTTCTGGGTAAGATAGAGGATGGATCAGAAGACTTCCGGATGGTTGTTTGTCCGGAAAATTTGAGAAATGCGGAGACACTCATTCCTATCATTGGAGAACATGTTTCAGAAGGAACAGAAATTATAACGGATATGTGGCGAGCATATAATGGGCTCGAAGAGCATGGATACCAGCACAAAATTATTAACCACAGCGATCCCAATCATCCATTTGTGTCTGAGAGCGGAATCAATACACAGCGGATCGAATCTTGTTGGAGACCCGCAAAGGATTGGTTCCGTACATGGAGAATTCCCGACAACAGGTTTGTTGAAGTACTCGTAGAATACCAGTGGAGACGAGAGTGTCTGAAAAATGGGATAGACAAGTTCTCCAGTCTACTCGATTCAGTACGTCTGGCTTATCCTCTTTGGTAAGGAAACAAATTTAATTCAATTAAATAACTATAAATATGTAATTATAATTTATTTTATTATCATTGTAAGAAACTTATTATCTGATGCAAGATTACTATTTCCCACCTACAATATGTTAATGATAGTACTAATTTATTTATCATAATCTATATTCTTTTTCGGCGTGAAAAAAAATAACAGTAAAAAAAAACTTGTAGTAATTAAAAAAAAATATTAACCTATGTTAATTATAAATCAGCTTTCTTTATTTACAGCTGTTTAAACTTATAAAGGCTCGCACTCCTTCCATCATGCCATTACATATTTCTTTGAAAAGAACAATTTTTACACCGCTTCATATTCGTTGTTTGTTTGTTTTTTTTTCGTCGATAAAAAAAACAACATATTTATTTTGTTTTAATAAAAATTACTATAAATTGAAATTATAGACCTGAATATTATTTTATACAAAGAATTATTGTCTGCGATAACATTATACAGTACTTATACCAATTATAAAAGACTTCTTTATAATCATTGAAATAAATAACTTACACTAAATAATCAAATTATCATTCAACCAAAAATTGTATTGACAAAATAATTGATTTATCCAAATAAGGTGTTTGTTAGATGATATAAATAAATATTCAATTGAAAGTAATCAGATTGCAAATCACAAGACTAGAATTATTACTTAGTTTATAAAATCGTGATGAAAAAAAACTACATGGACAAACATTTGATATATATGAATTTATTTATTTAAATGAGAATTCATTTATTTCATTAAAAATGTTCTTAAATGAATTAATGTTTAATAATGATTCAAAGTATTCAATTGTAAAATTATATGCGGTTTAATAGTAGCAAATAAAAACTTACGATATCTGCATTTATGAAAGTAAATAATATTGTTATGTAAAGAAATAACAATTTTTTTATTTAACCTAAAATCGTCATAAAATATTTTCGAACCATTAACATTTTATTCTAGGTGCCCAATATAATCTCCAATTCTGATAAAATTAGCGCCATCTATATTCAATATATAAATTTAAAATGGCTGTAATTTATTAAAGAATCTAAAATTAAATATCGATTATTTTAAATAAACGTCAATAGACGTCAAATTTGAAGTAAATTTAATATCGTGTTATTAGCCGTAAAGATGAAAATACCAATATAATCGAATTGTTGGAGAAAGTTTCACCATCGACGCAAATTACATCCGTTTTGTGCTTATTTTGCCGAAATTACGAACACGGATAACCTCAAAATTTCAACTTTGAATGCGATTTGCGGAAAAACCGTAAGTTTCCTGATAAAACGAACTTCATATTCGAGTATAGCATACACGTTTACACCTAATTCCGTATTTAAAAAAAAAATCGGGGTATTCTCATCTACATCGTTACCCTTCTAAATACTCGGTTTTAACTTTGAAAGACAACAATCAATTTTTTCTATTAATCATTTTGCTTTCCTATTAAATTTTCAATCAGAAACTTATTTGACCGTATTCATCGGGGAAAGTACCATGATGGACACATCACCATTTTTTTTTAATTCTTATAAAAAATAGTTCAGATAAAAGTTATAGATCTTGATCAGTTTTCATTTTATAAGCGGAAGAATTTCATCTACCTAATAAATTCCCATAGAAGTAAACAATTATTTATATATATATATATATATATATATATATACTTTTTTTATATTGAGCCTTTAATTAATTAAATAATTATTTTAATGAGAAAACGTCAAAATGATTTTTTATATTTCAACAACACTGAAAATGTTGCGCCAACGAATAAAAATGGCAGAGAAATTATATACAGCCCAGGAAGAAATTATATATAATATCTAAACCATATTATATTACATAAATAAATAATTTAAAACAAATTCATATTCAATATTTTTCTCTGCAAGGGGACTCGTAAGGCGCACTTCTTTTTCCTGAAGCAAATAAACCTTGTTAAAAAAAACACAATAAATAAAGCGCTAATTAGCTTTGTTTTGATTTTATTCCACCAAACCCGTCGGATGATGTTTGCTAAACAATTACTTATAATTTCACGGTCGACAGCTTCGATGTACTTTATGCGAACAGCATCTAAAGTTAACAAACACATTTTAATTATTATGGATTTATTACAATTAATTGTATTTATAAAATGCGAATTGTAGCTAAATGAGAAAATTGAAGCCACTTACACAATTTTTAAAATAATTCGTTGATTTTTTATTAGGTTCATAGTAGTGTTTCTGTCTACTTACAGTAACAAATTAATTCAAATTGATGTTAACAAAATTACATACAGAAGTAAATTGATAATGATTACGTGGAGTTTGCAGTTTTTATAACTGTAACCTACGTACCAAAATCGATTACATTTTACACAAACGATATGAATTTTCTTTAATGGAGTTTGAAAATTTACTAACACTACAGCACATAGATTTCGTAATCTGTGAAAATACTAACAAAAATAAGTACTTACCTTAAAGGTGTTAATTCCAATTTTGCGTATGCGCACAATTCATTAAAAACAAACGATCTGTTCGAAGCTGATACAATGGATTTGTGTAATAGAATGTTTTAGGTAATTTTTATTTATTTTTAATTAGTTTTCTCTAATCAAATTTTTCATAAATGAATTGAAATAATTAATAAATCCTTTAATTTAAAATGCTTATAAATCTAATAATATATCAACTACACAGCACTTTGGATCGATTTAGAGCACACATAATAAAGAGGAAAACAATCAAAGTTCTTATAATGTATATATAATTTGCATGAAATGTATAAATATAAATATAAAAAAGGATCGTAATATGGTTCAATATTTATACCTATTTAGAATTAATATCAAAATTATATAGGAACTATATAGTATATCTATATAGTGACTTTGTAGTAATACTATTTAAAATAATTATATAATTATTTTTTAAACAATATTTGTAATAACCTCAACTCAATAAGCAATTTTTAAATATTAGTGTGGAAGAATGGTGGTAGTGTCATTAAATGTCTACTATCTATTAGAAAAAATAATATAGTAAAATAATGTAGGGATTACATAATAAAATTATATACACACCATAAAATATTTATATGTAGTGCCTATATAGTAAAACTATTAATGATTACATTAAATCTACATTCAAGCTATATTTAAACTATATAGTAAAAATATATAATTCTACCATTGCAATTTTATATTGTAACTATGTAGTGAAATTATTTTATGAATAAATATAGTTATTATATGTTGTCACTATATTGTAAAACTACTTAAATCAATATAGAAAAAAACTATCAATACATACCGTTTTTACTATGTTACAATGTTCGAATAAAATATTACTATATATATATATTCTATGTTGGAACTATATGGAAACACTATATAGTTTTACTATATAAAATAAGTATAGCCACAATGTAGTCACTATGTAAAACTATATAAATTTCTTCTTGAGAGTGTATAAAAAAAGTTATCAAGCCATTGTAAAGTAAGAAATAACAAACATAGCAATACATTTTTCCATTTAATAATTTTTCATTTACTATTAAATGTTCGTCATTCCTGGAGTTTGGAAATGGAAATATTTCGGGTTACGTTAGAAAGAACGTAACCAGAAAAATATATCATAATTCAGATCGCTCATATACATATGTCGAAGATTTTTGGAGTTAATATGGATAATAATAGAAAAAATGATTTATTATTTATAAATTAAATAAAACGAATTTGATAATAACTTATAAATTATTCCCTCTTTAGCTACTGTGATTTTTTCATGTTAAATAAGTACTTTAATTAAATGCTCAATCATGAACATTTGCTGTTGCATAATAATAACAAATAATGCAACAATTGTTTAATCGAAAATATTTAATGTAAACATAAGTCAAAATGTCAAAGTAGCTAAAGAGGGAATAATTTATTAATTATTTTGAAATTCTTATTTTATTTTTGTTAATAAGGATGTTACACTAATAAAATTCTAATAAATAAACTTATTATCAACTTACGATGGTATGCATTAAAAAGATCTTAGTACACAAATGAAATTGCGAAAGATTAATTTTCTCCCGTTTTTACTACACACGAACACATCCAAAGTGTGTAAAATACATGTCTCAAATTCGTTTATGACATTAGAAGTTTTAATAACATTTCCTGTAATTTATAAGATCGCGAATAAGTGGATAATAAAACCAAAAAAAAAGATTCAGACTATGTATTCATATTTTAAAATCATAAAATACAAAACTCAAACGTATTTTTTTAATAAAATTCCCTTTTGCAGCATCGCATTCAAAACAACGAATTTTGAAAACTCATTTGCGTATCAAATATTTCAAATTTCAACAGATTTAAATCGATTTTAAAATTTAAAATCGTAACAAAAGTTCGCTATGAAAATGAATAATAATCAAACATTGAAAGGTTAATAATGCGTGAGGAATATTTAGCCATTCTTCCAAAACGTCAGTTCAGAGTAGATTCACTCTTGTTATATGAGAACGCACATTGTCATCAATAAAACCAAAACTATCGCCTATTTCATTGGCAAGTGGAAACACAACGTGTTCTAATACATTATTAAGATAATTGACAAAATTGATTGCGACAAACATAACCATTTCATTACGACAAGTCGCAGAAATACCACCATAAACTATTTCCATAAGTGTACCAGTTTAAATTTTGAGCATTGTATATATAGAAAATCTTTATTTCGGAGAGTTACAATAAACTACATCACAACATTTACATCATTACAATTATTTACAAATTATTAAGCCTCCGAAAATGGCTATCGGCCGTCAGTCGTTCTGCTTTCGTTGACATTTTATGGTAAACTTTACTTATTTTACTTTGGTATTAATACGATATTATTTATTGATATTAATAAATAAAATCTAGGCATCCTATTCGACCCTAAACTCACCTTTAAGGGCCACTCCAGTATCCTAAAAACTAAGGTAAAGAACGGCGGTACATTATATTATAAACAAAAGGGAATAAGCACATAAACAGCAATGACTTTATAAAATGGTGTGCCGCCTTTTACTTGATTACAACGCTATCCTTGCTACCATCCCCACCCAGTCATTCTAAAAAGCATGCAAGTCGCCGAAAGAGCTAACAAAGATCAGGAATCCCCTAATCCCTTACATAATCCTTCAAATCTACTTCTTTATGAATAACTAATATCACTCCTTTCTAACATAGACTTTCCTTTTTGGCATAAAATCCTGACCAATTGTCTATGTAATCTACGTAATAAAAATATAAATCCCAAACGTAAATTCCCCAGTATAACCTTTTATGAATTCGTTGTATCACTTCACCACTTTAATGACAGTTAAATTACGAACATCCCCGACAATGACTTCTGACATAGGCAGTTAGATTTCATCATACCTATTTCATGATAAGAACATAAACACGAAAAAACAGGCGGAAAGACGGTAACCAATTGACAGATATAAATCATACATTTGATTCTATAATTTTTATTATTTATTTTTCTGTATATAAAAAAAATAAACTTTAATGTTATTATTAAAATTCTAACAGGTCTGTATTTATTGTAAAGAAATCTATTACATGTAATATTTTCTATATGGTAATCCCTTTCAAAATAATAACGTTTGTGAAAAAAAAAAAATAACGCACAGATTTCAATTGTCTTTGTATTTCCGCGCTAGCGCTTGAATCACATTAATTTTGACATTTTTATAAAGAAATAATGTTTATGACCAAAAATACAATAATGCAGCAATGCTTTTAGGTTTATTTTATTCCCCGTGGAAATGCAAATAAATGTTTGGGCGAGAGAGTGGATATTCGTAATACTTGAATAGGAATGCTGCTATTGCTGCTGATATGTCTTGTTAATAATTTAAATGCGAAATGCTGTAGCGTGGAATAATAGAAATACAAAATTCATATTAAAATATTGCTTTCTGTCGGAAACGCGAAAATACTGGAAATACTGAACATACAAACTAATGAATACTTTATTAGCCACATATAAATATTTTTAAAATTAATTAAGTATTATCAAATATTTCAAAATATTAAGAAAATATATTTTGATTTCAAATAAAAATGAATTATATTTATATATTATAATATAATTTATATTATATTTCTTCATAACAAAAAAAATTACAAAATGTATGTGTAGTAAACTTAAAATAAATTAAATATAATTTAAGTCTAAGAAATCGCATCGACGTGCGTCAGAGAATACCTTAATGCAATTGTAATAAGATGGAAATCCTATAAAACATGTTTGATATATACTAGCCAGGCGTTTTAAAGGAGGTGCAGTTGCACCAACCACAATAAACGAGCTTCGTGTGGCACTTCAGGAAGAATGGACATTTGCTGTTGCATAACAATAACATATTGTATAATGCACAGGGGGGGGGGTCGGATAATATATGAAATTGGGAAACACGACAATAGTTGTCCACTTGAGCACTGGAGGCGCTGAAGTCTCAAGTGGAAAATTTAAAATACTTTATTTTCGGCTTTTTACAATGATTTATTTATTATTGGTGACTTTTGTCGCCCTATAAGGTATATTTCTTAAACATTTATACTTTTAATTAAACATTAAAGGTGTTCTAAATAAGGATCAGTTTGCCATATTTCAATTTGATTGATGTAAATCACATGAATTGTTTTTGACAGTTTTTTTTATTTTCGTTAGAAGTTTCTTCATTTTTTTCTTATAAAACTACAACTGGTAAGTTATTACTTGTAGTTTAAAATACGTTTGCTTATTAATTTCTATGAATTGTATATTTTTGAAAGAATATACATAACTTAAAATTATGAACCAATCGAGCAATAATTAATTATTAATAAATATGATTTATTTCCCACATTCTCAAGATATGTTTTCGGTTTATAAATATTCATTTTTTATTATATAGTTTATGCTTCTTACAATATTTTCCATTAGAAAAAATGTATTTAACGTAGACGTTTTTGAAGTAATATTTATATCCATATTTTTCTAGATTCTTTAAGGAAAGGAGTTCATAAAATTATCCAGCTGGGAGATATCAATTAATTCAAATTATAACTGTTGTTAATATGTTTTAATTAATGTATGAACGTAATAACAGGTTAAATGATACTTTTATAATTTTAATATATTTTACTTAAAAATATTGTTGTTTTTATATGTTATTTTTTATGTATTTTTTCAGATAATTTTATTAATTGCAATTTCTTATTTGCATGACCTACTGATAGTTTTTTCTGTAAAATAGCACATTTATAAAAAAACTTTTATATAAATAATTTGAAGTAAAATAGTGAACAAAAAATTATTAATAGAAAAATGTTCAAAAGTCCCGCCATTAGTTATATTATAGTGTGTATATGAACCTAACCTCAAAAACCTTATAAAGGTTTGAAACTCGGGAAATAGTTGTCCACTTGAGCACTGGATGGCGTTGCGCGTGTTTCTCGCTAAATACATGGATCTGGCCCTCTTTACTTTATCTCTATGATAATGCAGCACTTTTTGAATGAAAAATATTTAATGCAAAAAAAAAACAAAATAAAAAAATACGTAATATAAGGCTATCTGCAGACACGTGTTTTGGGATTTCATCCCTAATCAGTACATCTGTGCCTTATATAATTGCAAAGTTGTTAATTAAATTAATTAAAAACGCACCGTCATGTCCGGGATCTAGCCTATTGCTACCTGAAATTTTAAAGCACAATTTAACTTTAAAAATCTTAAATTCCCCATTATATAAAAAACACATTAAATTATGGCACAGTTATGTCGATGATATCATAGCTTGTTTTATCGGTACATATAGACAATTGACACATTTTTTTTTTAAATCGACCTTCACCCAAAAATTAAATTCACCGTTGAGACAGAAATTAACAGCAATATTAAGTACCTAGATATTTCAATCAATAATGAAATTAAATAATTAAACATATTGCAGCCAACAACGGATATCTCAAATTTAATTGACTAACTTGTCAAAGAAACAAAAACTCCAAATTATCTATACAAATTTATATATAAACCCTCCTTCCAATACAAATCCCAAGTTCCACCCTATGACTTTCTTCGGTAATGTAAGCGTACAAATTAAAAATATGTCAAAAAACACAATGTAAATATAGCTTTCAAACAGAAAACAAACGTTTTAATAATAAAAGCAAATATGGAATTTATAAACTTTTATGTCTTGATTGTGAAGCAGTGTACATAGGTCAATCTGGTTATGTCACCACGCGGCTAAAAGAACATTTACGCTCTTTTCGGCTAAATCAAACAGAAAAATCAAATTTCGCGAAACGCCTCATAGAAGAAAACCATTCTTATGGTGAGGATTATACATAACGCTGAAAAATTAATTTCTTAGAATCGCTAGAAATTCAGAAAATCCCCATTAATCCAGGAATTCCCCTAATTAATGACCAGGTAGATCTAGTGTACCCCCCTTTCTTCAATGCCGCTTTGTAATTATAATTCTGTCAGAAGTTATAAATAAAAGAAAATTTCAAATTAATAATTGCATCATGAAAATTTTTTGAGGTTAATTAAATTTATAACAAAAATAACAAATTGATTGATTTATTTAAATAAAATGAAACAAAGATGATTCACACATTTGCAGTTATTTAAATTACAATGAAATTAAACAAGGAAAATTTCTGGCAATGATCAATAAAATTCGATCAATCCCTTTTTTCCAACTGCAAAAAATACTTACACTGTAAGTTTTACAAACATCTATTGAAACAACAACTACTTCCCGAGCATTTACCCCGCCGGACATTGGATTACACAATAGATATTTGTTGTTGCATCGCAGTACTGCTGAGAAATTGCAACGGTTTGAGTCGAAATTATTTAATGAATGGAAACAACAAATAATAGTTACAAGGCTATCTGTAGACACGTGTTTCGGGATTTCATCCCTCATCAGTACAGCTTCGCCCTGTAAGCCCTTAGTTGTTAAACAATTTTTAATTAATTTTTACGTACCGTCTTCAACGAGATCACGGATGGAAGTGATGAAAATAATATCGACTCGGCGTGAAAAAAACAGCATTGTTTTCAATTAAATTAAATAAAATGAAACAAAGATGATTCACACATTTGCAGTTATTTAAATTACAATGAAATTAAACAAGGAAAATTTCTGGCAATGATTTAATTATTTGTTCATCACTAGGGAGTGTTTTCTATTACATGCGAAATTATTTGTATTCAGTCTTTCCTAATAAGTCAATTGATGTGGAAGCTTATTTCATTGGTCACCACGAATTTCCCACTGTTTATTTCTATTTATGAGGAAAATTAAAGTATATCTTTCATCAAACCAGGCTCACAATGAGGAAAGACATAATACAAAAACTTCAGGAATATATATACTCCTATTGTTGGAGTGGAATAGCTGTTAACTTGATTGTATAAACATTAGGCGATTGTATTAAATATGACGGTGGACACATCTAACAAATTTAAAGACAGAATTTTGATATAAATAGCGTGTTTTAAATGTTTTCTCGTGCTTTTTTAAATTCTCTTTTCACCTATATTATAACAATTTTTTTATTATTAAAAAATGAGAATCTTACAGTTGAAATTACGAAGTGCCCCCTATCGGTGACAAAATAATATAATTTTGTTATTTTGATTATAATTTATTTTATTTTAAATTAACACACAAAATTCTTAAAAATTACATTATTTTTTTATAACTCTAGAAATTCTTTTAATTATAACTTGTAATAGGATTAAGATATAGACTTGCGGTTTTCACTAAATTTCTCACTTTTAACCCTTTCTATTGAGACAAAGAAACATATACCATTGCATTTGAAATTTAAAAAAAAAAATGGGAAATATTTCTAATTTGGCGCAACCTAGAGGCGATGAACTTACTTACTTATTTTTGCGATTATTGTCAATAATTTGATTCAGCATGATAACTATTTCGTATATCATTTGCTCATTACAAATTTGAACCTTCCCCACCCTTTATTTCAAGAGTAAAACAAAAAACTTTTTTTTTTCATGAACTCATGATGATTTCAGAAAATATAGTTTTATGATTCCTTTATTAGAATTGTTTTGACTATTCATTGCGCCCCCTAACGGAAGAGCTATGAACTTGAAAATTATTTCCAACATTTTCTCATGGTCACTTTTATAAAGATTTTTTTATTTGTAAGCCGGTACGTGCTATAAGTGTGACAGAAAAGGGCATTTGACAAACGTTTGTTTGGATAAAAAAAACAGTTAGTTAGGGAATGTAATTGTAAAACTAATAGTAATAATTTCATTAACAAAATATCAAAAGTAAATATATTGACTATGTACCGGGTGTCCACATAAGAAAGGTCACCGGCTATATCTCAGGAACTATGAGTGCTAGAGATTTCAAATAAAAAAAATGTTGATAAAAGTGATCATAAGAAAATGCTGGAAATAAATTTCAAGTACGTAACTCTTCCGGTAGGGGTGCAATGAACAGTCGAAAAGTAATATTGCGATTACCTAAAAAATGTTTAATAAAGATATCATAAAACTACACTTTTTGAAAGGGTGGCGGAAGGTCAGAATTTATAAAGAGCAAATGTCAAATAACTTTTTCGTTTTTTAACCGATCTTAATGATTTTAATGTCATGCGAAAGAACTTATCGTACTGATTAAGACAATTGACAACAATCATAAAGTTGCCGCTAGGTGGCGCCAAGTTAAAAATAACCCTACCCTTTATTTCAAGAGTAACAGAAAAATGTCTGTAACATTTTTTTATAAACTCATCATGAATTCAAAATGTGTAGTTTTATGATGCCTTTATTTGAACTTTTTTGAGATAATCGCAGAAATTTTTTCGACTGTTTAATGCGCCACCTACTGGAAGAGATATGAACTTGAAATATATTTCCAATATTTTCTTATGGTCACTTTTATTAACATATTTTTTATTTGAAAGCTCTAGGAGTCTTAGTTCTTGAGATATAGCCGGTAACCTTTCTTATCTGGACACCCGGTACAATGAAATTAATGAACCATGAACATCTAATGTTATGTTAAAATAGAAAATATTCCAATTACATGTCAAAATGGCAGGGGTTCTAGCATAACCGCTACCAATGACCAATTGTATAATTTATATTTTAATAAAATTAAAATATAACCTGCTGATATTTTACAATGGTAGTAAAATAGTTAATTTGAATATATTCTATGATAATAACACATTTAAATTCGAAGTTTATGTTATAAAAAATGAAGTAAGTTGGCAGACATTTATTAAATTATTTTAAATTAACTATTGCACCACTAAATTATGTTAAACAAGGATGGATATGAAAACGTTTAAAAATGTATTTTCTTCGGGATTAAGTACTTTTAATAAAGAGAAAATAACCTTAGATGTAGATGATAATTTTCATATATACCTATTTTTGCGAACTAGACCTATACCATTTTCACTAAAAAACTTATCTAAATTGAGTTAATGCGACTAGAAAATTTAGGTATCATTATCCCTGTTGAGTATAGTAATCGGGGCATACCTATAATGCCAGTTTTATGAAAGGACCGGACCGTGAGAATGTGATGATTTTAAGGTCACAATCAACCCTGCTCTTAAGATGGATAAATTCCTTTGTCTCGAATTGAGGAACTTTTCACAAAGTTGCAAGTTGGTGAATAATGCACTAAATTGGATTTATCTCGAGCATAACAACAGGTCTGTTTAGATTATAAATCTAGGGAATTTGTAACAATATCCACCCATAAAAAATTGTATCAATATACAAGAATGCTCTTTATTGCTTGTGCACCAAGCAAACTCCAAAAAATATGGATTCGCACCCCTTGGGTGGATATGGTATGCATATTTCCTTAATGATATTTACGAGAAGAAATGAAAATCAACACTTAGAAAGATTGAGAGTGGGTTACAGAGATTATAAACTGCTCGTTTAAAGATATCAGTTTTTTAATCGGAAATTTTTTATTTGGGTATATAATAAGGAAAGAGGGGTTAAGTGCATCAAAAGATAAAATTAAAGCAATGCTAGATGCACCTATTCCTAATATTACACGACTTAAATCGTTCTTAGGTCTTGAGAATTATTATGGAAGTTTACAAAATATATATATATATCTACTATTTCGTACCCATTTTATCAATTATTTAAAAAAGAGGTGCCATTTAAATGGAATAATTAAAAAAACATTTATCAGAAACAGTAATATTAGTATATTTTTTAACTGATACATTTTTGTCTTACGAAAATACTAGAGACTACATATATTTCATCGATGGGAAATTAACAATTGTTCTTTATTATTATACAAAAATACTTAGTAGGTATTACAAGCCGGGATAAATGGGTATATTACTACATAACTGACAGTGATGTTTTATGTTATTTATATTAATCAAATTAAAATTTAAATAAGGCAAATTTATTATTATTTAGACATTTTTAATGAAATATATATATATAAATGTATAATATACAGGTTGTGTCAAATTTGAGTCTCAACATGGGGATCTCGCTTATTATAAGAGATAGAGGGTATGTTTACATTTGTCACATTTGCAGATTTTCATGCTGATTAATATCCCGTTGAGAAAACTGGGCTTAGTTTCTTTGTTTTCAAGAAAAATAAAAAATAAACTGAAAATGCGATTTTCTCTATTTATTTATATCTCCGTTATTTAAAGTATTATTTCAATGCAATGAGGATATTATTATAGCACTTGTTTATGATTTAATCGATATGGTGCTTATTTTACTAATAGCATGTTACATTTCTTCTAGGTCATCATCAACTTTCTTATTTCTTATAGACGCCATATGCTTTTTTTTGTCAGATTAAAATCCACTATTTCTTCTAATTACAATGATACAATATATCATACCTTTATTGTAATTATTTATGTTTTTTGTAGTTTTCATTATTATCACTAAAGAAGCACTCATTAATAGCAACTAGATGGATGTTATTCTGTCATTGATTGTCAAAATTAAATCATATTTTATAAGGTGATTTAAATGCAAAACAGAGCTCGTTATAAGACCCCAGTTATCTTTTAGAATAAATGTTAGGCCAAATGTGTATAGTCAGAATATAAAATATTATTGAGCAATTAGAAGATCATAACATTTATAATTCCTTCTTGAAATTTATTAAAATTCCTAGAGGGTATTTTTATACTATAATGAATAATTTAAGGGCAGGATCCTTCAAACGATTGTCAGTATTTTCGTTTAAAAATCCAAACGGTGCGTTTAAAAAATAAACTAAAAATTACATCAAATAGGTATTTTTTTTTTCTACATGCAGTCGTTTTTTGTTTTTTTTTTTTTAATTTTTTTGTAATTGTTATTTCATTATATTTTCATTTTTATATTTTGTGTTATATTCAATTAAAAAAATATCAGCTACATTTGGAAAATACTCTTGTTTTGATGTATTGTGAATGAAATGTAAAAATAATGTTTTTTTTTAGTTTAATCTTCAAAAAACATTAGCGAAATATATCTATTATTTTTTTTAATACCGTTTTATTCGAGTAGCATATTTGACCTCTAAAATAGCGTAAAAGTTCAGGCACTAATTACTAGATGGCTGTAGTTAAAAAATAGGCAACCAGTTATCAACGCGTTGTCGGTGAAGCAAGACAAGCATTTAATTAATGCGTGATTGACGAAAGGGATTTTTTTGTACATATAAGAAATATTGACTAATTAAATAAATCACTGAAATCAAGATGGTAAATCACAATTTTATTAAACCTTTATTTATCAATTATACGACCAGAAATATGTAGTAATATTATATACGAAAGGGATTTTATATTAATTTCATTCATTAATAATTAATTATACATCTATTCTAAAATTGACTTTTGAATAGATTTTTAGATTCTAAATATATTTAATTCTCTCAATTTATCTAAAAAATGAATAGGGAAGCAGGAATTTGCATACAATACATGTAAATTTCAAAGTGTTCAAATATTGGTTATCTTATTTACTTCAGAGACATTTATTCATCTTTTTGTATTTTTTTTGTACAATTTCACCTAACACTTGGTTTCTCTAAGTTAAAAACTTGAATAAAACTTTGTGAAATATACCTACTCATCTTTTTTGACCCAAAAGCACATTATTTTTTACATAGGTTGAGTTACCGAAGTGTACGTCTTTTTTTGTTGACATGGTGATATGAATTTTTGTATGCATACCAAGTTGATACCATTCTATTCAATGATTATTTTAAATGTGATATATATTTAAATTTCAGATGATTTTGGTTCATTTATAAAATAAACAATTATTTCATTCTCACATATAGATTTTCCATAATACTAATTTAAATTGAAAATAATGTTTATTTGGCATTTGTTTTAAATTTCTTTAATTTCATATGCTTGATTACTGATTGCTGTAAAGGTAATTCAAATAGGAATCTAATAAAAAATAATATAAAGAGTGTTACATTCCTTTGGAGTTAAAATAATTTTCTAATTTGTGCATTTAAAATTCTTTAAAATACTCTAAGCCCTCAATTTGTTTAAATTTTCTGAACTGTATATTATTAAAATGTTTCGAACAACCTGAATTATTTGAACAGCTTGACTCTCGTAAACATGTTAATTTCTTCTGTAACACTTTATTCTTTCAAATGGTCAAAATCCATCACTTTTATCCGGTTCATTATCAAGTAATTGAGAGTATAAATATATATATATATATAATATACTTTGAGGGGGCAAACTATAAAGAGAAATAAAATGAATATAATTTTCATGTATAACTACGTAATATTATAGTAATAAAATATAAATGAAATGTTCGGAAATCCAATTTCATTAACAAAGTATTAGACACTATGAATAGAAGAGTGTTCATTCACTTGGTCACAGTAATTTAATAAATTAAATAAAAATGATTTCAAAATAATTAATAAATTATTGCCTGGGAAGTAGTTGTTTTAATGTGAATTTGTTGAAAGTATTTACGGTACATAAGTCAAAATGTCACAGAGCTAAATGTGGAAATGATTTATTAGTGATTTCCAAATCATTTTTATTTAATTTATTAGACACTATTTTATTTGGTTCACTGTTTTTTTTTTTAATTTCTATCATTATATATTTGTTAAGAAAATAATGTCTGTTCAAGGAAGTGGTAGTGTGAGAAGGTTTTATTCAACATCATAATGAAAATAAATGTGATATAACCTCCCCATTCATTTTATTTTCAATAAAAAATGCATTGTAAATGTGTTCAACCAAATATGTATTCTGAAACATTGAAATAACATTTTTTATTTTCAGTTTCACTCATTTATAATCGTAACCAGAATTTTAAACACAACAAAACGAAGAAATCGTATGTGAAATAACAGAACATATGATTTTGACAGATACGGAATTAAAAGAAGAGCGAAATACGTTAGAAAGAGATAGATGCACGGCAAGCATGGCTCGAAAGGAAAAATGTATCTTGAAAATATTAAATTCGTTCCCCTTTTCGTCAAGGCCAAATTACTCGTGAAGAGCATTAAATGGCCCCTGTTACATTCTAATGTATGCAATCCCCACATCAGTTAGTTCAACGCAATGCCTAATACGACTACCCTCTATCTCGACCTTAAAGGAACACCTTTGAATTTCTGTTACTGCTAAGGCTATTTTTTTAACATAAATTTAAAAAATATGTTTTGTGTTATATTGTTAAAATATTTTTTTGTAAACGAATTCATTATGTAAATATTTGCTCGATTGCATTTTTTTAAATATTATATTCACAAAGCTACAAGTTACTTACTTTTTGATTATTTTGAACGCGTATTCGAACTGGTTAGAAGTGTTTCCAGTCCATAATATAAATACAAATACCACAATTTAAATTCTGAGAACAACATTCGCACGTTTTGGACTACCTAAATTAATTGTGCTCGACAACGGCAGACAATTTGCTTCTGATCAATTTCGGGAGCTTTTGAGAGTGAATGGTATTCGTCATATCACCAGAGCAACATACCATCCACAATCGAATGGTGCTGCTGAAAATGCGACAAAAACAGTTAAATTTGCTTTAAAGAGAGTATTGCTTAAAAATTAATATTTAAACATTAATCTAACGTTAAATAATTTTCATTTTGACAATAGAAATGTAAAACACTTTACTGCAGGAATTTCTCCTGCTACTATAATATTTGGAAATACAGTAAGAATAAGATTTGATTTTTTGAAAAGCAATTTAAAAACTAATGTTTTAAATAAACAAAAAACATTATTTAAGTGGTCTAGAGAAAATTAATATTAATAAAGTAGTATTTTTTTTATAAAATGTTTATTAAATTAATTTTGTTTCCTGTTCTCATAAACACAACTTATCTTGTTTCGCCTTCATTTAATGGATGATGATTCTCGGTTGTATATCTTGTAGACCCAAATCGTTGACGATGACACATGAAATTAGGCGAAAGATGGCGCTTGCCTCGCCTTTCATTTATTATGATTAATGAAGTAGTATTAGTTAAGGATTATAGCAAAACCGTAACTAAACCTACATGGGTAAAAGCGAAAGTATTTAAAAAAATATGTTCAAACATGTATTCGGTAAATGTGTTAAGTTCTAATTTTATTTGGAAAAGACACGCTAACTAGGTCAGAAAATGTTATTATTACCATTATTACCATGTAAATGAAATTCCTTTGGACAATAACAGCAAAGAATTTGAAGTTGAAGATGTTAATCAGGAGAGTAATATAATTATAAACTCCAGATTAGCATATGATGTTTTTATGAAAATAGTGTATTAGATAAATAATAAAAATATGTATATTTTTAGGTGGAGGTTATGTAATGTATGTATCTATTTAAATATTATTATTGTGTGTGCTTTGTGTATTCGATGCGAATCCGGCTCTCCGGAGTAAGTCTATGTGTTTTAATGTAACAAATAAAGAAGAATTAATTTCAAGTAAAAACTAATAATTATTTATTATATTGCCTACCATCGGACACCATATGTTGTTATATTCATATTATTTAAAAAAAGGTTTTTTTGCACCTGAGTGTATATTTGACAGTGTAATTTGATTGTATAAATAGATTTAATAGATATATAACCTAAACAAAAATAATACATGTATTTAACAAAAGTGAATCGTCATGAGGCTAATTACTGGTTACATACTAATCTACAGCGAATGGAGAAGGCTCAAACAAAATGTATGTTGTATACCCATATTATTTTTAATTATTTCATATGATCATTGTACATTTCTTTCATTTGTAAATGTTTATTCCCGTACATCACCCGATAATCACTATCTACACACCGCATTCCATCCTACGTGCTCCGCTCTCAACCTCCTTTTTCCCTTATCTCCCTTTTTGCACTTCATTTAACAGAAGAAATCCAACACCAACAAATAGCACAGTCGGTAAAAGGATACAAAAAGAAATACATTTTTTACTACTCATAAGATTGGATGAAAACGTTAGATAATGTCTAATGCACCTGATCCCACACCATCATTTTCTATGAAATTTCTTGATCAATTATTAATCTCAAAAGGTTTTTATGGAATTAGGTCAATTTATTTTTAACTGCAATAATGCAAATATATTAGTCCACGAATCTCAAAAAATACCTTTACTATATTTAATCTTAGCAAATATTTCTAGTCGTGATAAAGATCAACTTGATTATAAATCTTTCAATAATTTGTGATAATTAAAAGAACAATTGAAACAATTATCTCAATTATCAAACGTATTAATTTCAGATTCCGCTCAAAGATTATAAACTTTTAATTGTCAATTTCAATAGTTCAACCAAATTCCCGCTAAAATTAAAATGATTAACGAAATTACTTGTTTATCACTCTCATCCTCAATTTTCTCAAATATTACAGTATAGAAAATTTGATAATTTTATTCAGCGCACGTTGTCGCAATTTCAGAAGATCAAGCACTTAATTTACGAAGAAAATCATTTTTTTGTAGTAATTGTAAATGATTCAAGTTGGTACAATAATGTTTCAATATTGATCTACAAGTTGTAATTCAATCAATAATTAATTTCTACTAGGGACTTTTATGGAAATAATGTTAATTATATTTACAGGTTGCCTGAATTGGTAAACTGTACAAGAAAAACTGGACTGTGTACTACATTACACATTCTAGTTTACCATCGCAGTTCATTCAGACCAACCTGATAAATATAATGTAACATTATTTCTATTTAAAGTAACTACCTAATTATTTATAATAAAACTAAAACAACATTATCATAATAAATATTTTATTATATTAAATTAAGCAATTATTTGTAACCATTTTCATGAATTTGTTCTCACAGGTTTGGGTCTGCATTAACTTATCAATCTTCGATCACCATCGATCAGTTTTTTTTATTCACTCATTTAAACAAAACTGCACGTAACCACAAAATAACAAACGTGAGAAAAGTAAATCAATCTAAACTGGGCAAGTATTTCCCAGCTGTGGATTATAATTAATTTGAAATCAGAGTTCTACAAACCATGAATTTTTACACGAGTAACTCGAAAAATGTAATTACACAAAACTAAAACGCAACATTAAAACAAACACTAGACACGCACAATTATTACATATTATTCTTCAAAAATTTTACCGTATCCTACAAATTCCTCCACCGCCTATTTCCACTTAGAAGACAGAATGGAATTTCCGTGTGGGTTCCGTCCAGATGTTTCTTTGGCTGTGTTTGGTTAAACTCGGCAATGGGCGCTGATTTTCACTGGAGACTGGGAGTCTGTTAAAGGTGTCAGTCCGCGCCTGTCTTAGGCTGATAGTGAAAGGCATTCATTCATTATAGCTGATTTTAAATTGCAGCAGAGTGTAATCTGAAAAATGTTTGAATTTTGAGCTTATGGTAGACCGTCATCGCAATTTTACACGATTATCTTATTATTCTAATTAATAAAACTAATTACATACAAGCACACAATTATATTTATATATTATACGTACTCACCTCAGAATTAAGCAAACTATCCAATTGATCACACATACACACTTGTGAACGAAAATCGGGTGTTCGGTCTGTCATTATTCCCATCACAAATGCACAAACCATTGTTGTTCAGGGCATATTATGTCTATAATTATTATAAATAATGTGTCAATATTTAAAATATATATTGTGTCTATATTGTACACAGTTTGAATATTTATTAATTTTATTCTGGATTTCGACATTATTGTGTCTAGATTGAATTTTGTTATTGTATCATTCTTGAAATGCAATATTGTGTCTATATTGTATGCAGTTTGAATAACAGTTTCAATATATATACAACATATAAATATTGACACAATATTGCTACAAGATTCATTTCTACTAGCGAAGTTTCACTACACCACTCTAATGACTTTGCATAATAAAAATTAACAGAATTTATAGTAACAATTGACTAATTAATCATAATTGATAAATCAATAGGTGATAAATTTCCTTTGTGTAACATCAATAAAATCTTAGACCAACTAGATCATTCTAAATATTTTGTACGCTTGATTTAGTATCTGGTTTTCATCAAATTCCCATAAATCCTTCAAATAGAGAAAAAAACGGTTTTAGTACTCCACTAAGACATTACGAGTTTAATCATATACCATTCGGGTTAAAAAATGCAGCTGCAACATTTCAAAAACTCGTGAATTTAATACTTTCTATTTTACAAGATTTGCATTGTTTCATGTATCTCGATGATATAGTCATTCATGCATCTTCAATCGAAGAACATTCTCAAAAACTCGAAAGTATGTACAAAAGACTCAGAAGTAACTACAGCCTGAAAAACGTGATTTTTACGAAAAGAAGTATCATATTTAGGAAATGTAATATACAATAAAGGTGTGCAACCTAATCCTAAAAAAGGAACAGCAATTTGTAATTTTGCTCTGCCAAAAATTGAATCAATTAAAATTATTTTTGGACAAGTAGGTTATTACAGAAAATCTATAAAAAATGTTGCTCAAATTGCAAAAACCTTAACAACTCTATTGAAGAATGATAAGCAATTCCAATAAAAACAAGACCAAGAAAACTCATTAAATACTTTTAAGAAAATACTAACTACTCAACTGTTTTTGCAATACTCTGATTTTTCGAAAGAATTTATTCTTACCACCGATGCATCTAATTGTGCCATAGACGCTGTATAAAGTCAAGGTGAAATAGTATCCGACTTACCTATATCTTATGCACTCAAAACTTTAAATCAACCTTAACAAAATTACAGTACAATAGAAAACGAATTTCTTGCAAGTAAATGGTGTCTTCATCATCTCAAACCTTATTTATATGACACTAAGTTCACAATCGTAATAGATGATCTAATAACCTTTAACATGATTATTTAACTATAAAGATCCTAGATCTAGATTACTTAGGTGGAGATTGTTTTTAAATGAATACGATGAATGATAAATTTATTTACCTTTCCCGTAAAATCAATTTTAATGCTGATACTCCCTCTCGTGCCTTTCCTATAATTGTAATTAAAAAGGATGAATCATTTGACAACTTTTGAAATAACTCTACAAAACTAAAGATATTCCTCAAACAGACTCAATAAATTCTTCTGGAATTAATAATTATCCTTGTATTTTATTAAATATATTCTCGACATTTAGACGAATCAAACTCATTATTTTTTTAAGTTAGGAATAATTACGATAATTCTCTTTTAAAATAAGCCAATTTACATTCATTTATAAAAATAATGATAATTTAGTATATTTAGTAATTCATAAACAATTTCACTTTGACAAAACTTTATATACATATATATATTCAGGTGTAGTGTTAACTTTTTATAATAACGTATTTTATTCATTAAGAAATATTAGAAATAATTTAATACAAAATAACTTTAAAAGAAAACTTTTAATTCACGATATCACTACTAATAATCATAATATTAAGAAAGTAATGTTTTGCGAAATCCTAATGACACTAATATAAATCCAATTTTAGTTATAAATAACAAATATAAACCAAGGAATAGCAAAGAAATAACAAATATTTTAAAAGAAAATCGTAATTGAAAACATTCAGGTCATTCTTGTTTCACAAGAACTTATAAACGTATTAAAAATTCTTATGTTACTAATAATATAAAAAAAGACATTAAAAACTATATTAAATCATGCACCTCTTTTCAAATAAATAAAACAAATTATAGACCGTTTAAAGGACCTATGGAAATAACATTTACAAGTCAACATCCATTAGAAAAAATAGCTAATATAGTAGGCCCTCTTTCTCAAACTATAAGAAATATCACATTCATATTAACAATGCAAGATTATTTAACAAAACATTCATAAATTCCTATTCACGATTCAATAACAGTAGATACCGAATTAACTAAATTAATCAATATTATTATTTGTTATTATTGTGTAGTGGACCTCGTGGAGTGCGAACGTATCTCTGAGTGCTGTGATAAATTCGTTTATTTATCAAGTTTTGTAGTGCTCAGAAAAACCGTTTTCTAGTACTATAGGTGCTATATTTTTTGTGCTTTCTCGTGATGTGATTTTTATTTATCAATTGCAACAAATTAATAAGTAGGTAGCGAAATTTTACTAAAACGCGAGTGAGGATGCAAAAGACAATACAATACGGCTAAGCCTGTTTGGAATTCTATTGTGTTTAATACCGTCTTTTTTGGTTTATCGTAAATTAAAAAAAAAAAGAATAAATAACGAAACGTGAGTCATTCATTGAACAGCTGATATTTTTAATAAATTATTAATAAAACAGTTATAATAAACAAATATATGAATAATAATACAAATAAATAAATATATAAATAAACTACATTTATTTATAATATAATTAAATTATCTGTTAACCTACTGTTTCATTACGTGAACCCTACCGTGGCCAACTTTTCCCATGTTTGTTTTTTTATTGTAAGTCACCACGATCGGCTGTGTGGTGTGAAGTGAGTGTCCTTGGTATATCCCTATATCTATTATATTATCCTTGGATTGTTATTACATTATCAAATATTTAACTCGTAAACAATTTTATAATGCCAAATTACTGTATCTATCTCACAATAGAGAAAAGATTTGAAGATTTTGAAAGTCGTCTAACAAAACTTGAAAACAAGCAAATTAACGACCAGGCCATCGGATCAGCTGAGTCTAACAGCGTTCAGTTTGAAGAAATACTTTCAGAAATTGATGACAGGAACCAGCGAAAATCCAATGTTCTTCTGTTTAACGTGAAAGAATCTATCGCAGAATCAGTTGATCTAAAAATTAAACATGATATGGCAGCAATTAACGCGATACTTGATCCTTTAGTTATCGACGCCAAACCAATTAAAGTTATCCGAATTGGAACATCCAAACTTAACAAACCAAGGCCCTTAAAAATCGTCTTTTCTGACGAAAATACTGCTAAGAGAGTACTGCAAACAAATAAACATAATAATAACCGATCTAATCATTTTAAGGCTGATTTAACTTTCAAGCAGAGGCAATATTCAAAAGATGTGTTTCGGGAGTTGCAGAATAAAAGAGACCATGGTGACCCAGGTTGGGGAATTAAATATCGTAACAATTTGCCATATTTGTCAAAATCACGTCAACACAATATTTCAAAAAACGCCCAAGCCTCTACTATCAAAATGTAGGCGGTATGAAAACAAAAATTAATGACATTATGCTTATTGTTAACTGTTGTTTATATGACATAATTATACTAACTGAATCCTGGCTGAATAGTGAAATAAAACATAACGAACTAGCATGGTACAATTATGATATTTATAGATGTGATCGCAGTATTACTACTAGTAATAAAATTGAGGGAGGCGGTGTTCTCATCGCCGTTGCGAAGCGATTTAAATCATATGGAGTAAACATAGACATTAATGAAATAGAACAAATATTTGTATCTATTGTTGTCGGTGATACTAAATTTTTAATCGGCGGGGTATATATTCCACCATCATCTAATGTTGTTAAATATCAGCAACACTGTATAACTGTAGAACAATTATGTACTCAATTCAATGAACATTATTTTATAATATGTGGCGATTACAATTTGCCAAATATTGATTGGGAAAGCGATCAGGGCTTTCGTACTTTATCAAGCCAAGCCCAAGTTGTAGTTGAAACATTCGAATCATTAAATTTAAGTCAAATTAATAAGATTCCCAACAAGAATGGTACTTATTTAGACTTAATATTCACTCATTTACCATCTTTAAATGTATATGAAGCCATTGATGTGATATCCACTATAAGTAAACATCATATTGCTTATACATTCGATATTGCAAATATCGAACCATTTAAATCACTAGATACTGAGAAAATAATTCATATGTATTCTCATGGAAATTATGCTGATCTTAATATTTTCTATTCTTCAGTTGACTGGGACTGCGTAACAAATAATGATGATTTTAATGCTACGGTAGATAACTTTTATGCAATACTGAATAAAGGGATTGATTTATTTATTCCTTCAAAAGTAGTAAAATATAGAAACTCAAAGTACCCACGATGGTTTAATAAAGATTTAATTGCTTGCATTCGCAGAAAAAAGCAAGCGCACACTCTCTACAAACAGACTCTTAAATATGATGACTACTTAGCTTTCAGTATTTTACGTACACAGTGTAAAACCCTAAACAAAACATTATACACTATGTATATAAACAACGTTGAGTGTTCTATAAAAAATAACCCCAAATATTTTTGGTGCTATGTAAAGGATAAACGGAAAGAAAATGGCATCCCTGCTACAATGAAATTCGAAGACAGAAGCTCCAGTGTTGGCGAAGAGATTGTCGAAATGTTTGCTGAATATTTCTCGTCTGTATACATTAATGATTCTGGAAATGATATTCATATGTCCGACAACCCCGATGTTTTAAATAGTGCTATACATAATACAGAAATTGTTTTATCCTTGGACGAAGTATTTAATGCCTTATCTCGTTTAAGTGATTCTTGTTCTGTAGGACCAGATAAAATTCCAAGCATCTTATTAAAAAACTGTGTATGCACATTAGTGAAACCTATATTCAAGATATTTTCGACATCTTTAGATATAGGGATTTTTCCCGATAAATGGAAAGACAGTTACTTAATACCTATATATAAATCTGGTGCGCGTGATAATGTCAAGAACTACCGAGGCATATGTATTCAATCGGTTTTGCCAAAACTTCTGGACGATATTATTGCAACCAGAATCTCACGAATGTATAATAAGACAATCTCAGTGAAACAGCATGGTTTTATGCCTGGAAGATCGACTGTAACAAATCTAATGGAGTACCGAATATTCCTATCGAATGCCTTACAAAAACATTGTCAAGTTGATAGTGTATACACTGATTTTTCTAAGGCGTTCGATCAGGTTAATCACAAAATCCTCTAACTAAAGCTTCGCCGAGTAGGTTTGAATGCTAGCATTATTCGGTGGTTCTCGTCTTTTTTACAAAATCGTATTCAATATGTTCGTATCAACAACTTTATATCAAAAGAAATAAAAGTATTGTCAGGTGTACCTCAGGGATCACATTGTGGACCGATTTTGTTTTCACTATTTATTAATGATATTGCGGAACATATAAATCATTGTGATTATTTGTTATTTGCGGATGACCTGAAATTGTTTAGAGTCATAAGTAACATTAACGACTGTTCGAAAATTCAATCGGATCTTAATAATATAGCGCATTGGTGTCAACGTAATGAACTCTTCCTCAATTTAGGTAAATGTTCTATAATATCGTTTGTGAGGAGCAAAAATTGCTTACTATATAAATATGTTCTTAATAACTATGATTTACAACGGGTTGATTCCATCAAAGATCTCGGCGTTATTTTTGATTCTAAATTGTGTTTCAGAAACCATGTAGATTATATATGTAAAAGAAGTAGACAGCTGTGGGGTTTTGTTTGGCGATTATCTTCACCTCTGGGTGTATCATCCTTACGAACACTGTTTTGTTCTTTAATTCGTCCGATTCTAGAGTATGCATCTCCTATATGGTCTTCTTACCTAAAAAAAGATATCGATGAAATAGAGCGAATCCAACATGGATTTTTAAGACTCGCAGAATTTAAAACTGGAGTGAGACACGTTAGAGGTGATTATAGTCCTATGTTGAATGCCTTAAATCTGTGTACATTACAGAAACGGAGAGTAATAAACGATCTGCTTTTTTTACATAAATTAATCAATAACTGTATTGATTCTATTGAACTTTTGCAAAATATTGCTTTTTATGTACCTTCCACTACACGACTCACGCGTCATAGACCGCTATTCAAATTAAATACTTATTCCTCAAATATTGCCATGAATAATGTAATTAATAGATTAATGCGCACAGCTAACTTATTCTGTCATTGCCATTGGTTTGAATTATTCAATTCTAAACACAACATCTTCAAAAGAAATCTACATTTTTATTTAGACATAAATGTTCTTTAACCGTTACCATTGCTGTTTTTGTTCCATTAAAATAATACTTATTTTTTTATTATTTTTAATCTTATATAGGCTAAGCAGTATGTATATTTATTTAACTCTCTCACTTATGTATGTATCTAATATTCTTGTAATGTAAAAATTATAAAATGGAGTATTCCGTAAATAAAGAATTATTATTATTATTATTATCAAATCAAGGAACTGACTTCACATCTAATCTCATAAAATAATTAACTAAGCTCTTTCAAAGTAAACATATTTTCTCATCACCTTATCACCTTAAAAATTCGGAGCATTGGAAAGATCTCATATAACTGTTGAAGATTTTTGGCCATAAACCTTTTTTTTCCTGGTTCAGTAACAAATGAACCTTCTATAAATTATTCATATGATGATTATATTAGTAATTTTAAACAAAAACTAAATATCTTTCATAATCTAAATTAAATCTAAAAATAACTCAAAACAATATTACGATAAAAAAATCATTCATTTAATATAATAATAATAATGTGAATTATTATTTCGGTGATTAATCAGCCGGTATGTTCCTTGCTGACGGGACATACCAAGTCACGCAAGTGATTTATCGTAAGAATTTCCGTGTAATACTGCAGGTTTTGAGAATGATTGCCTTTCGAATGTTGTTGTGTATGAATAGTTCTATGTGTAGTTTTTTATATTTGGATTAAATTCTTTGTGGGTAATGCTGGTGGTGGATATAATAAACGGTAGAATATGTGTATGGTCTTGTTTCCATATTCTTTCAATTTCTATGGCTAGCGTTGTATATTTTTCAATTTTCTCAATGTATTTTTTGGTAGTGTTGTCTACCCGTATGGTAATATCAATAATATATGTGATTTTGTGTGTTTTACCTTGGAATGTTATATCTGGTCTATTTCACATTATGGTTTTGTCAGTGTGTATAGATATATCTAAGTACAGTTTATATTTATCATTGTCTATTACAGTTTTATTCAAGAATACACTCATGGCATAATTAAAAATCAATTTTATTAAGCATATCTGTTTAAAAAGTTGTATTTATAAGATTAAACAATTAAAAATTAAACATATGTGTCATTTTTGTTTAAGCAATTTTTAATCGGCCCTTAGTGAATTATGGATCCTTCGGGGGCGTTTTCAAATCAAAATACCAAATGGATTCATGAAAATTAAGCACATATTTTCCATGCGTTCAAACAGTAACAATATTCTAACGGTAATAAAATAAATTTAAATAATTCAATGAAAAAATTTCATTAATTGTAACAAAATTTTAAAAATGTATTATTTTATAATTTTCTTACTAAGGAATAAATCAATTCATGGACATTTAAATATCACATTTATTTAATTATTTTTTTATAATATAAGTTTACATTTTTGCAATAAAATTTATATTAATATTAAATCACTACCTAAGTGGAATATTCAGAATTATATCACCTAAAATTGTACAATAGATAATGAACAAAATCTTAAGGATTTACACTAATTTATTTTAACGAAAAAAAGTTTAAACAAAAACAAGACATATGTAGCATTTTTTTATTCTTTAATATTATAAACAAAGCCCTATTGAACATTTATGACAAATCAAATTAAATTACACCTCTCATCAGTACCACCAAAATTGGGATTTCTAAATGGGATATTTTCTTGAACAATTTGGCGTGAAAAAATCAAAAATGATTCTCAGAATTTTCACATACGGACGCCATCTTGAATTTTTTTAAATGGAATTCGATTTTTTTTATTTTACAACTTTTATAGACCTTATAATTCTGATTACAACCATATACCTTTTTTTAAAAATACTTGTCTTTTCATCGATAAACCGGACTTTGAAAAGTATGGAAACAGCGAAATATTTTGAGAACGGTTTATCGGAATGTCCTGAAATTTTGCAAAGGTTTAGAGTATGTTAAGGCCTTCAACTTGCATTTTTTATTTTTTCATATTCATTTGTTTTGTACTTAACGTGAAGGAAGAATCATATTTTTGGTGGCCGGGGGTAAATACCCAAATAGAAAAAGTTGTAAATGATTATGACAGCTGCGTAAATTTGAGCAATAATCCACCAAAAGTAAGATTAACAACGTGGCCATTACCTAAGAATAAGTGGGAACGTCTACATATAAATTATTCTAGTTTAGTTCTCCACCATCGAACTCCGATTCATCGTCGCAATATAGTTTCATTTAGAATCCCAGAGTAGATCTATCAATCTTGCATGGAACAAGTTTTTTTTTATCAATTATCTATAAAATAAATCTAAAACTAAATTAAAAAGCCTCCGTTATAGAAATTAACATTTGTTTTAAATTTTTTAATGTAGAATTTTTACTATTCAACAAAAGGATAAGGTCTGATTCTATTAGTCAGGCTGTTACAGAGCACCCACTCCCGGGCGCGATCCCACTACTGCTCGACGCGGGGACTTTTGGCTGCTGGGTTTCCCCCCTGGCCCGGTACGCCCCTCCTTGGCCAACCTGGACACTCCGGACTCCTCCGGGGTCTCCATATTGACGCCAAGCTTAGTGTGGACACCCAGTCGACGTGGGAACACTCTGCAGCAGGACTCCCGACCTCAAACCATCCACTGACCCCGACCTCCAAGTAGCTGGATTACAGGAGTGCGCCACGCTCCCAGTCATTTGTGTATATTCAGTATTTTCAATATGAAGTGCACAATGACCTAAATTTAAATAAAACAAAAACTATTGGTTTTGAAATAACGCATATTTAATGATAAAATAAATGGTTTCCTGTTCAAACAAAAGTTATGATTTTTTAACTGATACATTTTTGTCTTATGGAAATACTAGAGACTACATATATTTCATCGATGGGAAATTAACAATTGTTCTTTATTATTATACAAAAATACTTAGTAGGTATTACAAGCCGGGATAAATGGGTATATTACTACATAACTGACAGTGATGTTTTATGTTATTTATATTAATCAAATTAAAATTAAAATAAGGCAAATTTATTATTATTTAGACATTTTTAATGAAATATATATATAAATGTATAATATACAGGTTGTTTCAAATTTGAGTCTCAATATGGGGATCTCGCTTATTATAAGAGATAGAGGCTATGTTTACATTTGGCACATTTGCAGATTTTCATGCTGATTAATATCCCGTTGAGAAAACTGGGCTTAGTTTCTTTGTTTTCAAGAAAAATGAAAAATAAACTGAAAATGCGAATTTCTCTTTTTATTTATATCTACGTTATTTGAAGCTTTATTTCAATGCAATGAGGATATTATTATAGCACTTGTTTATGATTTAATCGATATGGTGCTTATTTTACTAATAGCATGTTACGTTTCTTCCGTAACTAAACCTACATGGGTAAAAGCGAAAGTATTTTAAAACATTACGTTCAAACATGTATTCGGTAAATGTGTTAAGTTCTGATTTTATTTGGAAAAGACACGCTAACTAGGACAGAAAATGTTGTCATTATCATGTAAATGAAATTCCTTTGGACAATAACAGCAAAGAATTTGAAATTGAAGATGTTAATCAGGAGAGTAATATAATTATAAACCACCCTCCAGATTAGCATATGATTTTTTTATGAAAATAGTGTATTAGATAGATAATAAAAATATGTATATTTTTAGGTGGAGGTTATGTAATGTATGTATCTATTTAAATATTATTATTGTGTGTGCTTTGTGTATTCGATGCGAATCCGGCTCTCCGGAGTAAGTCTATGTGTTTTAATGTAACAAATAAAGAACAATTAATTTCAAGTAAAAACTAATAATTGTTTATTATATTGCCTACCATCGGACACCATATGTTGTTTTATTCATATTATTTAAAAAAAGGTTTTTTGCACCTGAGTATATTTGACAGTGTAATTTGATTGTATAAATAGATATAATAGATATATAACCTAAACAAAAATAATACATGTATTTAACAAAAGTGAATCGTCATAAGGCCAATTACTGGTTATATACTAATCTACAGCGAATGGAGAAGGCTCAAACAAAATGTATGTTGTATACCTATATTATTTTTAATTATTTAATATGATCATTGTACATTTCTTTCATTTGTAAATGTTTATTCCCGTACATCACCCGATAATCACTATCTACACACCGCATTCCATCCTACGTGCTCCGCTCTCAACCTCCTTTTTCCCTTATCTCCCTTTTTGCACTTCATTTAACAGAAGAAATCCAACACCAACAAATGGCACAGTCGGTAAAAGGATACAAAAAGAAATACATTTTTTACTACTCTTAAGATTTGATGAACACGTTAGATAATGTCTAACGCACCTGATCCCACACCATCATTTTCTATGAAATTTCTTGATCAATTAATCTCAAAAGGTTTTTATCGAATTATATCAATTTATTTTTAACTGCAATAATGCAAATATATTAGTCCACAAATCTCAAAAAATACCTTTACTATATTTAATCTTAGCAAAACTTTCTAATCGTGCTAAAGATCAACTTGATTAGAAATCTTTCAATAATTTGTGTTAATTAAAAGAACAATTGAAACAATTATCTCAATTATCAAACGTATTAATTTCAGATTCCGCTCAAAGATTATAAACTTTTAATTGTTAATTTCAATAGTTCAACCAAATTCCCGCTAAAATTAAAATGATTAACGAAATTACTTGTTTATCACTCTCATCATCAATTTTCTCAAATATTACAGTATAGAAAATTTGATAATTTTAATTCAGCGCACGTTGTCGCAATTTCAGAAGATCAAGCACTTAATTTACGAAGAAAATCATTTTTTTGTAGTAATTGTAAATGATTCAAGTTGGTACAATAATGTTTCAATATTGATCTACAAGTTGTAATTCAAACAATTTCTACTAGGTATTTTTATAAAAATAATGTTAATTATATTTACAGGTTGCCTTAATTGATAAACTGAATAAGAAAAACTGGACTGTGTACTACATTACACATTCTAGTTTACCATTGCAGTTCATTCAGACCAACCTGATAAATATAATGTAACATTATTTCTATTTAAAGTAACTACCTAATTATTTATAATAAAACTAAAACAACATTATCATAATAAATATTTTATTATATTAAATTAAGCAATTATTTGTAACCATTTTCATGAATTTGTTCTCGCAGGTTTGGGTCTGCATTAACTTATCAATCTTCGATCACCATCGATCAGTTTTTTTTATTCACTCATTTAAACAAAACTGCACGTAACCACAAAATAACAAACGTAAGAAAAGTAAATCAATCTAAACTGGAGAACTATTTCCCAGCTGTGGATTATAATTAATTTGAAATCAGAGTTCTACAAACCATGAATTTTTACACGAGTAACTCGAAAAATGTAATTACACAAAACTAAAACACAACATTAAAACAAACACTAGACACGCACAAATTATTACATATTATTCTTGAAAAAAATAACCGTATCCCAGAAATTCCTCCATCGCCTATTTCCAATTAGAAGACATTCATTATAGCTGATTTTAAATTGCAGCAGAGTGTAATCTGAAAAATGTTTGAATTTTGAGCTTATGGTAGACCGTCATCGCAATTTTACACGATTATCTTATTATTCTAATTAATAAAACTAATTACATAAATTACATACAAGCACACAATTATATTTATATTTTATACGTACTCACCTCAGAATTAAGCAAACTATCCAATTGATCACACATACACACTTGTGAACGAAAATCGGGCGTTCAGTCTGTCATTATTCCCATCACAAATGCACAAACCATTGTTGTTCAGGGCATATTGTGTCTATAATTATTATAAATAATGTGTCAATATTTAAAATTTATATTGTGTCTATATTATACACAGTTTGAATATTTATTAATTTCATTCTGGATTTCGACATTATTGTGTCTAGATTGAATTTTGTTATTGTATCATTCTTGACATTCAATATTGTGTCTATATTGTATGCAGTTTGAATAACTGTTTCAATATGTATACAACATATAAATATTGACACAATATTGCTACAAGATTCATTTCTACTAGCGAAGTTTCACTACACCACTCTAATAACTTTGCATAATAAAAATTAACAGAATTTATAGTAACAATTGACTAAGTAATCATAATTGATAAATCAATAGGTGATAAATTTCCTTTGTGTAACATCAATAAAATCTTAGATCCACTAGATCATTCTAAATATTTTGTACGCTTGATTTAGTATCTGGTTTTCATCAAATTCCCATAAATCCTTCAAATAGAGAAAAAAAAAAACGGTTTTAGTACTCCACTAATACATTACGAGTTTAATCGTATACCAGGTTAAAAAATGCAGCTGCAACATTTCAAAAACTCGTGAATTTAATACTTTCTATTTTACAAGATTTGCATTGTTTCATGTATCTCGATGATATATATAGTCATTCATGCATCTTCAATCGAAGAACATTCTCAAAAACTCGAAAGCATGTACAAAAGATACAAAAGACTCAGAAGTAACTACAGCCTGAAAAATGTGATTTTTACGAAAAGAAGTATCATATTTAGGAAATGTAATATACAATAAAGGTGTGCAACCTAATCCTAAAAAAGGAACAGCTTTTGTAATTTTGCTCTGCCAAAAAATTAAGTCAATTAAAATTATTTTTGGACAAGTAGGTTATTACAGAAAATCTATAAAAAATGTTGCTCAAATTGCAAAAACCTTAACAACTCTATTGAAGAATGATAAGCAATTCCAATGAAAACAAGACCAAGAAAACTCATTAAATACTTTTAAGAAAATACTAACTACTCAACTGTTTTTGCAATACTCTGATTTTTCGAAAGAATTTATTCTTACCACCGATGCATCTAATTGTGCCATAGACGCTGTATAAAGTCAAGGTGAAATAGTATCCGACTTACCTATATCTTATGCACTCAAAACTTTAAATCAACCTCAACAAAATTACAGTACAATAGAAAACGAATTTCTTGCAAGTAAATGGAGTCTTCATCATCTCTAACCTTATTTATATGGCACTAAGTTCACAATCGTAATAGATGATCTAATAACCTTTAACATGGTTATTTAACTATAAAGATCCTAGATCTAGATTACTTAGGTGGAGATTGTTTTTAAATGAATATGATTACAAATTTATTTACCTTTCCCGTAAAATCAATTTTAATGCTGATACAGGGAGTATCAGTGCCTTTCCTATAATTGTAATTAAAAAGGATGAATCATTTGACAACTTTTGAAATAACACTACAAAACTAAAGATATTCCTCAAACAGACTCAATAAATTCTTCTGGAATTAATAATTATCCTTGTATTTTATTAAATATATTCTCGACATTTAGACGAATCAAACTCATTATTTTTTTAAGTTAGGAATAATTACGATAATTCTCTTTTAAAATAAGCCAATTTACATTCATTTATAAAACTTAAAAATAATGATAATTTAGTATATTTAGTAATTCATAAACAATGTCACTTTGACAAAACTTTATATACAGGGTGGCGCAAGATTCCGATGAAGTCTAATATCTCAGTTATTTAGAAATTTACAAAAAGATATTACTGACATAATTTGTAGCTACTGTAAAGCTTCACATTTTAAAATTGGTTTCATATATACAGGGTGTCCAATAATCACGTGAAGTATCAAACATATGATTTTTAAATGGAATGCTATATTTTTTATGTCGATTTTAGATTCTACACTTAAAATTAATCATTTTTGACATAAGGTTTATTAGGTCAGTTTTTAATATTTTAAAAGTTATAAACAATTTAAGGTTGAAATCAATGGAAGATTGGGGCCACATTTTTCAAAAATGAAAAACGATGTAAACTTTCTGTTAACGCAATTTAATTGAAAAAATGCTTAACAATATAAGGAATAATCGTTTGTTACCATAAAGCAAATGTTGTGTACAGGGTGAAACAATACGCAAAATGATTTTTTTCTTTTTTCACTTAAATGGAACACCCTATATTTTTTACACTATTTCAATAGAAAATTGGTTCATCTTTAATTTTTGTATAATAAACTATACCCCTATCTGTTACCATTTTTTTAACAATTTCAATTCAAAGTACAAAATTATAAGTTTCGCTTATAATCTATAATTTAAGTAGGCTATAATTAAAACAAATGCAATTCATTATCGTTTCTTGACATTTAATAACATACTTACTTCCTAACTTAAAAGGATATTCAAATGACAATCGACATTTAAAGGCGCATGCAAAATATAAAGAAAATAGTTGCTCAACGATTATTTAGCGAGTTATAATGGTTATTGGGACATATTTTTTTTTTTTTAAATTGTAAAATGTTTGAATGCTATTGAATTAAAAAAAATGTGAATGTGTGAAATAAATACATAAAAATGTTAACAAAATATAATGATATAAATCTTTTATTGTTTCACTTAGTATCTATTTTAGATTTTTCAGTCAACATGAATTGTTTAAATAAATCAATTTAAGAAGCATATAGGAATATTTTAAATATTTTTCGAATAATAACCAAAAAATATAGTTGTTGTTAGTTTTTAACAATTAAATTAATCATTTATTGAAGAAGTAAGTTTAACTGCACCAGTGTTACAAAATATAACGTAAAATGTACTTTACTTACAAATTATAATATTAAGCGTTGAAAGTTACTAAATAAATTAGTTGTTCTGGCGCGGCCTACTTTGGTTAAAAATTCTATACCAAATTATTTAATCAAATGCAAATTTGGAGAATAAATTGATGATAATAACAGGAGTCGTAAAATCTGTTTAAAAATAAATTATTAATATTAACATACCTTAATAGAAAAAATAACTTCCAACCCATTCCTGGTGAATCGAAAACCAACTCACCTCCACCACTCACTAATTACCACTTGTTCATAAACAAAAATAAATCGCGTTATTAATTATTAATAATTTCTATCGTTAAAAATTAAACCGGAATTGTGAACACTGCGCGTTTACGGACGACTGAATCGAAATACAAGAGCGCAATTATCGCAAATCAAGAAGAAGAAAAAAACGATCGATGACTCACTCCGATAACGCATTCCTTAGATAAGAAGATTCGTTGTACCTGGATCCTGGCGCACAGCCAAGAACATACCTATTTTAATTGTTGTATTTTCAATATTATCGAGTATTAAAATAATTACAGCTTAATATTTATTTACTTTTTTTTATTAAATTCTCATTTATCCCGTGGTAAAAAAATATGTATGAATTATGATGTATTTTAATTAATACACTTGATTATTCGTTTCACTAAATTATTTTATATTTGCGTTCGCGTAACTTACACAACTAAATAAATTAGTTGTTCTGACACGGCCTACTTTGATTAAAAATTCTATACCAAATTTGTATTTGAGATTAAATATCTCAAAAACGGTAGACGGTAGCTATTTAATATGTTATATAAAAAATGAAGAGTGATTAATTTTCTATTAAAATAGCTTAAAAAATATAGGGTGTCCCATTTAAGTAAAAAGAGAAAAAAATCATTTTGCGTATTGCTTCACCTTGTATATAAAAATTTGTTTTAAGAGAAAAAAAGAGTATTTCTTTTATTATTAAGTATTTTTTCATTTGTATGGCGTTGACAGAATGTTTATTTCATTTTTCATTATTGAAATATTAGGCTTTAAACATCTATCGATTTCAACATTCATTTGTTTATACTTTTAAACTATGAAAAATTGACCTAGTAAACCTTATATAAAAAATGATTATTTTTAAACGTAGAATCGAAAATCTTCATAAAAAATATATCATTCCGTTTAAAAAAACATATGTTTGATACGTTACGTGATTATTGGACACCTTGTATATATGAAACTAATTTTAAAATGTGAATTTTGACAGTAGCTACTAATAATGTAAGTAACATTTTTTTGTATATTTCTTTATAACTGAGATATTGGACTTCATCGTAATCTTGCGCCACCCTGTATATATATATATTCAGGTGTAGTGTTAACTTTTTATAATAACGTATTTTATTCATTAAGAAATATTTGAACTAATTTAATACAAAATAACTTTAAAAGAAAACTTTTAATTCACGATATCACTACTAATAATTATAATATTAAGAAAGTAATGTTTTGCGAAATCTTAATGACACTAATATAAATCCAATTTTAGTTATAAATAACAAATATAAACTAAGAAATAGCAAAGAAATAACAAATATTTTAAAAGAAAATGGTAATTCAAAACATTCAGGTCATTCTTGTTTCACAAGAACTTATAAACGTATTAAAGATTCTTATGTTACTAATAATATGAAAAAAAGACATTAAAAACTATATTAAATCATGCACCTCTTGTCAAATAAATAAAACAAATTATAGACCGTTTAAAGCACCTATGGAAATAACATTTACAAGTCAACATCCATTAGAAAAAATAGCTAATATTGTAAGCCCTCTTTCTCAAACTATAAGAAATATCACTGCAAGATTATTTAACAAAACATTCATAAATTCCTAATCAAGATTCAATAACAGTAGATACCGAATTAACTAAATTAATCAATATTATCAAATCAAGGAACTGACTTCACATCTAATCTCATAAAATAATTAACTAAGCTCTTTCAAAGTAAACATATTTTCTCATCACCTTATCACCTTAAAAATACGGAGCATTGGAAAAATCTCATATAACTGTTGAAGACTATTTAAAATATATTAATGATAAACAAACCGATTGGGATGAATTATTACCCTTTGCAATGTTCTCATACAACTGTCATGTTCATAAATCAACAAAATATTTCCCGTATGAATTAATTTTTGGCCATAAACCTTTTTTTCGTGGTTCAGTAACAAATGAACCTTCTATAAATTATTCATATGATGATTATATTAGTAATTTTAAACAAAAACTAAATATCTTTCATAATCTAAATTAAATCTAAAAATAACTCAAAACAATATTACGATAAAAAAATCATTCATTTAATATAATAATAATAATAACAATGTGAATTATTATTTCGGTGATTAATCAGCCGGTATGTTCCTTGCTGACGGGATATACCAAGTCGCGCAAGTGATTTATCGTAAGAATTTCCGTGTAATACTGCAGGTTTTGAGAATGATTGCCTTTCGAATGTTGTTGTGTATGAATAGTTCTATGTGTAGTTTTTTATATTTGGATTAAATTCTTTGTGGGTAATACTGGTGGTGGATTTAATAAACGGTAGAATATGTGTATGGTCTTGTTTCCATATTCTTTCAATTTCTATGGCTAGCGTTGTATATTTTTCAATTTTCTCAGTGTTTTTTTGGTAGTGTTGTCTACCCGTATGGTAATATCAATAATATATGTGATTTTGTGTGTTTTGCCTTGGAATGTTATATCTGGTCTATTTCACATTATGGTTTTGTCAGTGTGTATAGATATATCTAAGTACAGTTTATATTTATCATTGTCTTTTACAGTTTTATTCAAGAATACACTCATAGCATAATTAAAAATCAATTTTATTAAGCATATCTGTTTAAAAAGTTGTATTTATAAGATTAAACAATTAAAAATTAAACATATGTGTCATTTTTGTTTAAGCAATTTTTAATCGGGCCTTAGTGAATTATGGATCCTTCGGGGGCGTTTTCAAATCAAAATACCAAATGGATTCATGAAAATTAAGCACATATTTTCCATGCGTTCAAACAGTAACAATATTCTAACGGTAATAAAATAAATTTAAATAATTCAATGAAAAAATTTCATTAATTGTAACAAAATTTTAAAAATGTATTATTTTATAATTTTCTTACTAAGGAATGAATCAATTCATGGACATTTAAATATCACATTTTTTTAATAATTTTTTTTTTTTATAATATAAGTTAACATTTTTGCAATAAAATTTATATTAATATTAACTCACTACCTAAGTGGAATATTCAGAATTATATAACCTAAAATTGTACAATAGATAATGAACAAAATCTTAAGGATTTACACTAATTTATTTTAACGAAAAAAAGTTTAAACAAAAACAAGACATATGTAGCATTTTTGTATTCTTTAATATTATAAACAAAGCCCTATTGAACATTTATGACAAATCAAATTTAATTAAACCTCTCATCAGTATTTATATTTTGCTTTCCAATGTTATGCGTGCTTAATTAGATTTTAATGCATTGTTCTGGTGTCGATTCTCAAGCATCGGAAAACTACATTTCTTAACAGCATGACAATCTCAAACCTAATATATATATATATACAGGGTCGCTACAAAGTATGGAAAAACAGAACCACCAAAATTGGGATTTCTAAATGGGATATTTTCTTGAACAATTTGGCGTGAAAAAATCAAAAATGATTCTCAGAATTTTCACATACGGACGCCATCTTGAATTTTTTTAAATGGAATTCGATTTTTTTTATTTTACAACTTTTATAGACCTTATAATTCTGATTACAACCATATACCTTTTTTAAAAATACTTGTCTTTTCATCGATAAACCGGACTTTGAAAAGTATGGAGACAGCGAAATATTTTGAGAACGGTTTATCGGAATGTCCTGAAATTTTGCAAAGGTTTAGAGTATGTTAAGGCCTTCAACTTGCATTTTTTATTTTTTCATATTCATTTGTTTTGTACTTAACGTGAAGGAAGAATCATATTTTTGGTGGCCGGGGGTAAATACCCAAATTGAAAAAGTTGTAAATGATTATGACAGCTGCGTAAATTTGAGCAATAATCCACCAAAAGTAAGATTAACAACGTGGCCATTACCTAAGAATAAGTGGGAGCGTCTACATATAAATTTCATGGGTCCTTTTTCAAATTATTCTAGTTTAGTTCTCCACCATCGAACTCCGATTCATCGTCGCAATATTGTTTCATTTAGAATCCCAGAGTAGATCTATCAATCTTGCATGGAACAAGTTTTTTATCAATTATCTATAAAATAAATTTAAAACTAAATTTTAAAAAGCCTCCGTTATAGAAATTAACACATGTTTTAAATTTTCTAATGTAGAATTTTTACTATTCAACAAAAGGATAAGGTCTGATTCTATTAGTCAGGCTGTTACAGAGCACCCACTCCCGGGCGCGATCCCACTACTGCTCGACGCGGGGACTTTTGGCTGCTGGGTTTCCCCTCTGGCCCGGTACGCCCCTCCTTGGTCGACCTGGACACTCCGGACTCCTCCGGGGTCTCCATATTGACGCCAAGCTTAGTGTGGACACCCAGTCGACGTGGGAACACTCTGCAGCAGGACTCCCGACCTCAAACCATCCACTGACCCCGACCTCCAAGTAGCTGGATTACAGGAGTGCGCCACGCTCCCAGTCATTTGTGTATATTCAGTATTTTCAATATGAAGTGCACAATGACCTAAATTTAAATAAAACAAAAACTATTGGTTTATGAGTATAATAGAAAAACTTTGAAATAACGCATATTTAATGATAAAATAAATGATTTCCTGTTCAAACAAAAGTTATGATTTTTTAACTGATACATTTTTGTCTTATGAAAATACTAGACTACATATATTTCATCGATGGGAAATTAACAATTGTTCTTTATTATTATACAAAAATACTTAGTAGGTTTTACAAGCCGGGATAAATGGGTATATTACTACATAACTGACAGTGATGTTTTATGTTATTTATATTAATCAAATTAAAATTAAAATAAGGCAAATTTATTATTATTTAGACATTTTTAATGAAATATATATATATAAATGTATAATATACAGGTTGTGTCAAATTTGAGTCTCAACATGGGGATCTCGCTTATTATAAGAGATAGAGGGTATGTTTACATTTGGCACATTTGCAGATTTTCATGCTGATTAATATCCCGTTGAGAAAACTGGGCTTAGTTTCTTTGTTTTCAAGAAAAATGAAAAATAACCTGAAAATGCGATTTTCTCTTTTTATTTATATCTGCGTTATTTGAAGCATTATTTCAATGCAATGAGGATATTATTATAGCACTTGTTTATGATTTAATCGATATGGTGCTTATTTTACTAATAGCATGTTACGTTTCTTCTGGGTCATCATCAACTTTCTTATTTCTTATAGACGCCATATGCTTTTTTTATCACATTAAAATCCACTATTTCTTCTAATTACAATGATACAATATATCATACCTTTATTGTAATTATTTATGTTTTTTGTAGTTATCTTTATTATCACTAAAGAAGCACTCATTTATAGCAACTAGATGGATGTTATTCTGTCATTGATTGTCAAAATTAAATCATATTTTATAAGGTGATTTAAATGCAAAACAGAGCTCGTTATAAGACCCCAGTTATCTTTTAGAATAAATGTTAGGCCAAATGTGTATAGTCAGAATATAAAATGTTATTGAGCAATTAGAAGATCATAACATTTATAATTTATTTTTGAAATTTAATAAAATTCCTAGAGGGTATTTTTATATCACAATAAATAATTTAAAGGAACACCTTTGAATTTCTGTTGCTGCTAAGGCTATTTTTTAACATAAATTTAAAAAATATGTTTTGTGTTAATATTATTAAAATAATTTTTTGTAAACGAATTCATTATGTATATATTTGCTCGATTGCATTTTTTTAAATATTATATTCACAAAGCTACAAGTTACTTACTTTTTGATTATTTTGAACGCGTATTCAAACTGGTTGGAGGTGTTTCCAGTCCTAAAATAAAACTACAAATACCGCAATTTAAATTCTGAGAACAACATTCGCACGTTTTGGACTACCTAAATTAATTGTGTCCGACAACGGCAGACAATTTCCTTCTAGTCAATTTCGGGAGCTTTTGAGAATGAATGGTGTTCGTCATATCACCAGAGCAACATACCATCCACAATCGAATGGTGCTGCTGAAAATGCGACAAAAACAGTTAAATTTGCTTTAAAGAGAGTATTGCTTAAAAATAAATATTTAAACATTAATCTAGCGTTAAATAATTTTCATTTTGACAATAGAAATGTAAAACACTTTACTGCAGGAATTTCTCCTGCTACTATAATGTTTGGAAATACAGTAAGAATAAGATTTGATTTTTTGAAAAGCAATTTAAAAACTAATGTTTTAAATAAACAAAGAACATTATTAAAGTGGTCTAGAGAAAATTAATATTAATAAAGTAGTATTTTTTTATAAAATGTTTATGAAATGAATTTTGTTTCCTGTTCTCATAAACACAACTTGTTTTGTTTCGCCTTCATTTAATGGATGATGATTCTCGGTTGTATATCTTGTAGACCCAAATCGTTGACGATGACACATGAAATTAGGCGAAAGATGGCGCTTGCCTCGCCTTTCATTTATTATTATTAATGAAGTAGTATTAGTTAAGGATTATAGCAAAACCGTAACTAAACCTACATGGGTAAAAGCGAAAGTATTTAAAAAAATATGTTCAAACATGTATTCGGTAAATGTGTTAAGTTATAATTTTATTTGGAAAAGACACGCTAACTAGGTCAGAAAATGTTATTATTATCATGTAAATGAAATTCCTTTCGACAATAACAGCAAAGAATTTGAAATTGAAGATGTTTGTCAGGAGAGTAATATAATTATAAACCACCCTCCAGATTACCATATGATGTTTTTATGAAAATAGTGTATTAGATAAATAATAAAAATATGTATATTTTTAGGTGGAGGTTATGTAATGTATGTATCTATTTAAATATTATTATTGTGTGTGCTTTGTGTATTCGCAGATGCGAATCCGGCTCTTCGGAGTAAGTCTATGTGTTTTAATGTAAACGGATGTTACAAATAAAGAACAATTAATTTCAAGCAAAAACTAATAATTATTTATTATATTGCCTACCATCGGACACCATATGTTGTTTTATTCATATTATTATAAAAAGGTTTTTGCACCTGAGTGTATATTTGACAGTGTAATTTGATTGTATAAATAGATATAATAGATATATAACCTAAACAAAAATAATACATGTATTTAACAAAAGTGAATGGTCATAATGCCAATTACTGGTTATATACTAATCTACAGCGAATGGAGAAGACTCAAACAAAATGTATGTTGTATACCCATATTATTTTTAATTATTTTGTAACGTTCACGTTTCGCAACCTCTTCTGTATTAAATAGATTAAAATTTCGTTAGATTAAATTAGAAAAATAATTAAATTCAGAAACGTCAATTTAACATAGGCGACCCAATTAACAACAAAATAAAAATTATTTATTTTTATCCGATCTCATTAGAGGGCACTAAATTATTTATTGCTAGGGGAAATAAGAATTCTTTAGTTTAATTTCCAGAGGGGTCATTGTCGAGCTGTGTGCGAGACAGGTTGTGGAAAGAGTGTGCCGAAAAACACGTGCTGTGTGCCATATTGTGTTTAGGAGATAATCTTTGAGAATCTTCGTGATCTCTTCACAATCGTTGAATTTTAAATAAAAATCAAATGAGGCCAAACTACATCTTGAGGTAAATTACGATATCTTTTCACTCTCTCATAAATTTACTGATTTTGCTTTTGTCGATTTGAATTGTCTACAATTTGTGAGTTTGTCCATTTTGTTTTTTTATTTTTGATAACACGCCATTCCGGAGTTGTTAACTAAAATTAAGTATTGGATTTTAGGCCTCGTTGTGTGGGTTAAATTTTGTTAAAAATTTAACCATGCGTTGAAAACATATTTGGAATTTTTGCTGTCCCGGAGAGCGGTTCAGTTATAAGTTCTTTGTCGCTATAACTGGGAAGAATTAAGTTAGGAGTTGGAAGGATGAGTTAGGAAATTTCCTGGAAGAACCCAATTGTAATTCGGTTTTCGGTTGTTGAGAAGCCAGGGGATGGTGTAATCGAAGTGGAGGAATTCTCAGGAATATCCAGATAAGTGGTGGTGTAAATTGTAGAATTGTTTAAATACAGTGAATAAAACTTAATTTGAAAGATGGTTCATGACTTCAATTGTGATTAAGATTGAAGATTTTATTTGGTTTATTTAACTGTCGAGTTTACATTATTATATAAATTAGTAGTGGTTTGCTTTAATATATATATATATATTTTTGCCAAAATTTATAAATCAATTTATATAAAAAAAAAGCAACGAAACATGATTGGAAATTTATTAAATTAATTTAATAAAAGAGAATACTTATGATTAAAGTTATAAGGGAGAGGGATTATTATTGTTGTTCATGATTTCGATTATAAGATTTAAAATTGTACAAAATATGTGAAGAAGGGTGACGTCATTCTATCTGAGATTATTTTTTTGTAATTGCTTATTCTATTTGGATGAGGTTATATTTTTTATTTAAATATTATTTCATGAATGAATAATTTTTCAGGTTAAATTGAGATATGCGTTTATTTTTTTTTGATGAATAGCGGTTTTGATTTGTGTGTTATTGAGTTTTTCTTTTTTTTAATAATTAATTAATTTTCACTTTCATTTATTTATTTTTAATTTTTGTTAAAGAACCTTGTTACATATATATTTTCATTTTTTTTTTTTATTAAATTTCAAATATGATTTAAATATTCTTTTAATTTATTATTTTCTTAAGACCTTTATTTCTCCCCTTTGAATTTCTTGGTTTAAAAAGGGACACCCGTTTCAGAAGTTTTTTTTTTAAACCAAGTGGCGCTCAACATTAAAGTTATTTTGTTTTATGATTTTTCTTTAAAGTAAGTACCCACGGGCCTACTGACGAAAAGCTGCCGTAAGCAGGTCACAATTTCATATGATCATTGTACATTTCTTTCATTTGTAAATGTTTATTCCCGTACATCACCCGATAATCACTATCTACACACCGCATTCCATCCTACGTGCTCCGCTCTCAACCTCCTTTTTCCCTTATCTCCCTTTTTGCACTTCATTTAACAGAAGAAATCCAACACCAACAAATGGCACAGTCGGTCAAAGGATACAAAAAGAAATACATTTTTTACTACTCTTAAGATTTGATGAACACGTTAGATAATGTCTAACGCACCTGATCCCACACCATCATTTTCTATGAAATTTCTTGATCAATTAATCTCAAAAGGTTTTTATGGAATTAGGTCAATTTATTTTTAACTGCAATAATGCAAATATATTAGTCCACGAATCTCAAAAAATACCTTTACTATATTTAATCTTAGCAAAACTTTCTAATCGTGCTAAAGATCAACTTGATTAGAAATCTTTCAATAATTTGTGTTAATTAAAAGAACAATTGAAACAATTATCTCAATTATTAAACAATTCTTAACAGTAGTCAAACGTATTATATTCAGATTGCGCTCAAAGATTATAAACTTTTAATTGTCAATTTCAATAGTTCAACCAAATTCAACAAATCCTGAAGATAATTCCCGCTAAAATTAAAATGATTAATGAAATTACTTGTGTATCACTCTCATCATCAATTTTCTCAAATATTACAGTATAGAAAATTTGATAATTTTAATTCAGCGCATATTGCCGCAATTTCAGAAGATCAGGCACTTAATTTACGAAGAAAATCATTTTTTTGTAGTAATTGTACACGACATAAGTAATTATAGATTTTTAAATAAGAATCGAAGTAAATTTCACAACACCACTATACTATAGTCTATTCAGATGCATGAGCGCTCACAAATATATTTTAAAGTTATCGACATATTTGCCGGCACATCGTCACCTGACTCAGTAGAAGACATTTTAAAACACACTCCAGACGGCAAAGTGTCTGTTAAATTGCGTATGTGGCTATCACGCAGCCGGGTTTGTTTGTCTCCACTGCCTCTTGAAAATGAATAGACTATAGATCTAATATCTTTGCATCATCATCATCATCATCAAATAACAGAAATTCACAGAATCCAACAGTTCATAGTAATAATTCATTAATTAATCAACAAAGTAAAAAAAGAGAATTTAATAATTAACAAAAATCTCAAAATAATGTACATCAAAACAATCAAAATGGTGTAAATCATTTAAAATTCACACTATCCCAGGTGAACAACATTTCACCTCCGGACAAAGACTTTCGGAGCTCCAAAATTAACTTCAAACTCTCTACAAAAAAAGTTCGACAAATTGAACTTTTTTGTAAATTAAACTTCAGAGTCTAAAATATTCAAATTTTTGCTAGCATTTCTTTAATTAAGGCTTGTAAATTAACTCCTACAACAAAATACAATGATCAATTAATCTCAAAACCGAAAATTGATAGATCTAATAAACACATTGTTTTCTTTCTTTTTTCCGATTGAAAATTACACTCAATCAATCAATGTTTGAAAAAATGTTTAAATAAGAACCAGTTTCTTCTGAAAAAAGTAGAAATGGATGCCATTCATTTCTACTTAAGAATTCATATAAATACGAATAAGATGTAAACGAGATTAATCTTGTTTGCAGTTAAGTTACAATCTTCTATTTAAATAAATATCAAAACAAAAATTTGCACATTTAAAAACATATTCCTTTAATTAAAATAGATAGATAATTATAGAAAGCAATGTTTTGGATTGATGGTAAAGTTGTATATATTTATAGCTGGAAAGTTATAGCTAACTTTTCAGTCGGTAAATATTTATTGATTAATTGAAATAGTATAATTTCTATGTATAACATCGAAGTTCGTGATATGAAAACTGTTATCGGAGGGTATGGAGCGTCTTGTTGTTTTCGTGTTTGGGTTAAAAAATAAGAGCATGAACTCAGGTTATTTATATAACAAAACTATAATTACTTGCTCAGATTTTTCTTTTTGTGCATTCACTATTGTTTTAATAAATTAGGGTTCTGATTTAGCGGTTGTTATGAAATTCGAAAAAGTAATAATGACGTGATAACAATAACAACCATAAGAAGATATATATGTACAAAAAATGTTTTAAAATTAATCCAACAATTAGATAAAACAAAATGTTAAAAATAACCACGACTTACGAACTTAATGATACAACGAAGTGAACCCTGAGAGATATCTGTTGACTGATTGACACTTGGTGATTCATCACTCGATAATGACTTGAACCGTTTTGGTTGTTGATACCTGTCAATAATTCAGGATGATTTAATTGAAATTAAAACACTTGGTTTGTTTCACTTATTTATATTTTCTCCAACTAGTTTCGACCATTGGTCATCTTCAGGGAGGAATGTACAATTTTTTTAACAACTAAATATATATAAAAATTCATGCTTTCATAAAATCAGGTAATAAGTGCAGACGTTATAGGAGAATTCCAAATCTCATCCATATTATTTACAATTGGTTTAACCCGCTTTAGCGCCTTCCTAATTTCCAAACCCTCGCGGAAGTTTAGGTACCGTTCTTTATTACCCGAGTATAAAACTTTACAATCTGTTGTGTTAAAAATATGATTATTCTCGATACAGTGTTGTGCGAATCCGGTTGAACATTGTTTATTAATTATTGATTTTTTGTGTTCTTCTAGGCGTGTTCTAAAATTTCTTCCAGTTTGTCCTATGTATACACTATCACAATCGCCGCACTTAATTTCATAAACACCGCACTTATCAAGTTTATCAACAACAGATTTGTTATTGACTAGTAGTCTTTGTAGGTTTAAAGGGTTGGTCATTATGACATTAAGATTAAATTTCTGAAAATGTTGTGAGATTTTTTCAGACAGATTGTTAACCAAATCCAACCTATGCCAGATTGATTTTTCGGTTTTTGATTCACAATAAAAATATTTTTTTGAATTGTTTCCTTTTTTTCTTTTTTACAAGGTTATCAATTAATTGCTCATTATAACCATTATTAAGAGCTATTGTTTTTTATTGTATTTAATTCTAATTTGAAATTATTTTCATTAAGCGGAATGTGTATTAGCCTGTGAATTAAAAAATGGAATGTACTGTTTTTTATTTTGTGGTGTGTATTGGAACAATTAGGGATAATTATATCGGTAAATTTTATAATCTAGTGTATTGTCTATTGTTTTAAAAATGGTTTAATCTAAAAAATTTAATCTATTATTTTGTTTCATTTCTGTGGTGAAAACAATATTTTTGTTTATTAAATTTAAAGAATTTGTGAATGAAGTTAACTATCGAATTGTCCCATCCCAAATGCAAAACACATCATCAACATATCTCGCATATGTCAATAATATTTACTGCACGATTAACATTTCTTAGCAGATGTTTATTTTGGGAATTATGTCGGTTTAAGGAATGATTGTTTCTGTTGGCTGGATATGGGTTTTGTGAATAAGGAGATTTTTGTTTATATGATTTTTTGCAAGGGATTTCGGATTGGCTTTTATTGTTGTAAAATGTTTGCCTGTTTGTTATTATCACCGCATTTTGAACGAATTTGTTCATTGTCGTTGGACGAAAAATGAGCTCCTGGCGTAGTCTGTCCGAAAATAACTTTGACACAATGTTCGTTAACTTCTGGAAGAAGCGAATGCTCCGGATGCTGCGTTGTTCTGCAAGTGCAGCTCAATAGTTTCCTCGTATTGTGTGATGTCTGAGTCTATAGAGTCTCACATATAACACAATTTAATTAAATGTGAGTTTCCTGAAGATTTGAAAGATATATGAAAACATTTATTAACAGATGTATATTTCGATCATCATGTGATCATTATCAATGTTTTACAAACAATAATCTTAAAAACTAAAAGGGTCATAATATAACGGTATGCGCATTACAAACAGGTAGGTAGTGACAGTTAACAAATGCGCAAGAGGATTACCTATATTAATGAAAAAATGGAAATGCCTACAATTAAACAGATGTATTGAGGAAAACCGACAAACAGTTATATTAATTCTAGCTAGAAATTATCAAGAGGATTTAAGTCAAAATTAAGGAGATTATCTTTATGTAATTTCATGTGGATGGCTTCATACAGGTTTAATTGATAACTATTGGAGTATTTTAATAATTTCGCGTTGTTTAAGGAAAATTTATGTCCGGTTTCGATGGAGTGGTGTGCTATTGCTGACTTGTCTGGGTTGTTGTATCTAATGTGAGATATGTGTTCTTTGAACCTTGTTAAAACATTTCTTCTTGTTTGACTGATATAAATTTTTGTTCAGTTACTACATTTGATGGAATGCAAGCCCGATTTTTGAAGTTCGTCTACTGCATCAAATGTAGTACCCAATAGAAATTTTAATTTTTCATTTACGTAGTACGCTCGTGTTAAATTGAATTTTTTGTAAACTTTTTCTAGATGATCTTCTGAATTTGGTAGGTAAATGGTTCTGATAAATATTGCAATATTTTAAACTCTAATTCCAATTCCCATATTTTCTGTTCATCTTTTCTTTTATTTAAGCGTGGTCTAAGGGTTATTGACTTATCAAGCTGTATTATTTAGTTGTATATTTTTCAAAGCAATCATTTGAGTTAATTTATTATTTTCCTGTATTATGTGTATAATACTTATTTGTGGTTTCATTTATTCATTATTTTATAACAGAAGATTTTGTTAAATAGGCGATGTCCGTAAATAAATAAATAAAAGTGCAAGGACGGTCGAGTATACGACGTACCTTGAATTTAGTGGAGCGGTAACCCCATCTATTTTTATTATATCATAAATTAATATAATAAAAAATTATATCTATTAGTTACAAATGGATCTCAATTTACATATCGATATTTTAAATAAACGTCAGTAAACGTCATTTTCTGTATAAAATTAAAATCGTGATTTTGGCTAAGTAAATGAAAAAATCGCCACAAATTTCGTGACTTTCATCATGAATTAGAAGATAATTTCATCATGTGTACGATTTATACTCGCAATGTGCTTATTTAATCAATTATAACCTCAAAATTGGGACTTTAAATGCGAATCGTGACCAAACGGTAAGTTTCCTTCAGACTTTGACTTCGGATTCGTTCATTTCACGCACGTTTACCCAAGATTCCGTTTTCAAAATATTAAAAATCCCGTGACACCATTCGGAAAAACTACCTGAAATTCCATCGCTTATAAAATAAAAACTGAAGATCCTACGATAAAAGTTTTATAATAAAAATGATTTATTTTTTCAAGATCTGCAATTTATATTTGAAATATTTTTCTATCCGAATTAAAAAATGAAAAATCGCTAAGAGTAAAGTTACACTTAATGAGTTTTGATTGTAACCAAAAGCTTTTCAGATCTTTCCACTATAATAAAAAGCTTAGATATAAATTTGGGTCTCATCCATCTAGCCGTTTATGCGCTATTGCGAAAACACAGACATATTTCAATACTCGATGGAATCAAGGAAATCGAGACGAAACAGAAGGTGATCCGCGACGCAAAGCTCGCCTAATAAAATGCGAAGGAGATGGCCGAGTTGGAGAAGATAATGAGCAGCAGCAAGTAGATAGCATTTCGGTTTTAAGTAATTTTTAATGCGGAGAATAGCACGATGTGTTGGCGTCGTTATAGGTGTACCTACTTTATTGATTTAATATTAAAATCGAATAGACTCAGGGGACCTCAAAACGTGCATATTCATTGATCAAAATAATTTCCATTCAACAGGTATCCAGAAAAAGTAAAAAACAGTGAAACAAAAACCAAATGTTTGATTTAATATTATAAATCAGTATATTGGGCATACTTTTTTTTCAGAATGGCGGCATATCTTCTGCATATACAATCGATAAATCTTTATCAAGTTTCTATGGGTATACTTTCTCAAGCCAACTAGGCCTCCTCCGTCCACTATTGATCTTTATTCAAGTATTTCATTGACAATAAGATTCTTCAATTCCGACCATAAATTCTTAATCTGAATTGAACGAAAACTCAATATATCTAAGTATATTTCTTTTGTCATATTATTTTTATTCCAAAAAATGATTAGATGAAAATTATAAGAAAAACAAATCCACATTTTTCATTGCCATGTTTAACCGAACCAATTTTCATACCTGACTTCAATTTTTAATTGATACGCATTATCACAAATAATCTGCCATCAATTACACACAAATAAATTGTTGTTACATCGCTGTAAAAACAAATCTACATTTGTATGTTGCAACTGCCATGTTCAACCATGCCAATATTCGTTTTCTTGAGTTTTAATTAATAAACGATCATCCTTTATTATTTTGATAATCACACACGATGTGTAATCGATGAATTATACGTTTTTCTTTTGTGTACAAGATGCACGTCCCATCTTTCATTATTTTTGATTTGCATTGATTTTTTTAATTGATTATAAGCATTGTTATTACTCTGTTCATAATTGTACAGCATTTATAATAGTATGTTCAATGAGTTGTTATAAAGTGCAAGCGTATTAAAGAAACACTTGCTTATTAAAATTAGTCCTTTACATATTGACATTTACTGACAAGAAACAATATAACAAAAGCACCCGCTTGGAGTATTAAAAAATTAAAACACGTTTTCCGTTTTCAACAATTTCCATTTTAAATTAACGAAATGTAGATTTTGGATCGAGAGCTGTTGTTGTACGTTACAACATTAATATTTAAAAACTACAGAAAAGTTCAATATTTGCACACGCGGTTAATATCCCCCTGGAGAAATTCTTTCCTGCGACCGTTTTGTATTCAGTCGTTCCGTTCAGTCTTTAAAATATGTATGTATGTATGTGACGCTAGCAAAAAAAAAACGTTTCCAATTTCGAGTGGAAATATTTGTCTTGGCGCTGCTCTCGTTTCTTTTTTGGAAAGTCAATTCGATAAAACAGGGAAGGAAATACATCATTCCGTCAATGGCCGGGTAAATATTTATCAACTTTTCTCCTGCCGCTTATAATGTTTGCCGAAATCCCATTTTTCTTCGGACATGATTTAAAATATAAATATATGAAAGAGTGAACACGCGCCGTTTAACGTTATTATTTATTAATAAGCGGATTATTGATAATAATAATAATAATAATAATAATAATAATAATAACGTTTATTGTCCAACAGGAGAACATTCCCAATTACAAGACAATTATATAAATCATATATAAATTAATTACAATTTCATTTAAACAATAACAATATTATGCGATTTTACCTAAAAAAAGTACAGATTTAATTTAGCCATAATTTAAAAAAAAAGTTAACAATGCATGATTAAAGATGATAAAGGATCTGCAAAAATATCACACGTTAACGATAGTTGATTAAAAAGATCGCAGACTATGCTAATAGGTGACTTGGAGCCATACAATGTACGATTAGAAGCAATATAAAATGAGCTTCTGTTTCTACTGTTAAAAGTTGGAATACGTAATGTAATCAATTTTAAAATATCCGAACAATCAATTCCGTTATGAAGTACTTTATACAAAAACGTAATTCCAGATGTCCTTCTCCGTCGCTCAAGCGAGTCAACATTGAATTTTTCCAGTAACAACTCTTGGCTATAACCTCTAACTGGATAATTTCCATAAACTTTCAAATGTAAATATTTGAGGAATTTTCGCTGGACACTTTCTATAAGACTAATTTGTTGTTGAGTTAGAGGATGCCAAACCAAAGAAGCGTATTCCAGCTTTGACCTAACAAAGGCATTAAAGAGAGATTTCAACGCTGTGATATTTTGAAGATCCAAAGAGTTTCGTAGTATAAAACCTAATGCCTTAAAGGAACCGCTGACCGTTTCATGAATATGCATATTAAATGTAAAGGTATCATCAAACCATACGCCCAAGTCTTTAAATACACTAACTTGTTCTAAGGGATTATTACAAACAGTGTAATCAAACTTAATAGTATTAATCTTTCTAGTGAATGACATAAACTTGCACTTGTTGCTATTTAGAGTTAAGTTATTTAAAGAACACCAATTAGATACTATATCAAGCTGATCTTGCAACTACTGACAGTCCTCAAGTGATGAAACGGATGAATATAATTTCAAATCATCAGCATATAAAAGGTGTTTACAATTAAGTGCAGCTGAAAGATCATTAATAAACAGATTGAAGAGCAAAGGGCCCAAAATGGATCCTTGTGGAATCCCGGAGGTTGGGAAATAGGATTTTGATTTAAAATTGTTAACAGAGATATAAGTTTCGCGATTATAAAGATAAGATTGCAAAAGCAATAAAGGACCTGGTCCGATAAATCCTAAGTATTCCAATTTTGCTAGTAGTAAAGTGTGATCGACTCCATCAAACGCCCTAGGCATATCAGAATATATGACATCCATCTGTCCGGAAGCATCCAAAACTCTAGAAATGTCATGTGCAATAATTGTTAAATTCGTAACAGTGGAGCGGCCAGGAATGAATCCATGTTGCTGCAAAAATAGATATGGAGCCACGTGAACATACATTTGATCGTAGATAGCCTTTTCAAAAACTTTTGCTAGATGTGATAGGATAGCTACCGGACGGTAGTTGGTGATATTACGGGTATTTACCGAGGTCTTAGGTATAGGGCAAATTGAAGCAATCTTCAGTTTATTAGGGAAAGAAGAAGTTTGAATTGATAAATTAAAAATAATTGAAAGTGGGTAGCAAAAAATACGAGCACAATCCTTAAGAAAAAAAAACTGGTAAGTTGTCATCACCTGCGGATAACTTATTAGGCAGATTCTTTAAAAGTTTGAAGATAGTTTCAGAGGAGATATGTGAAAAAGAAAAAGAAGGTAAATTAGAGAATATTTCAAGACCGGTATTGTCCGATGAAGGGATAAAAACAGATTCAAAATGCTTACGAAAACCATTTGAGATATCATCAGGCGTTTCATAGGTTTCACCATCACAAGTCATTCGGGCAGGTATAAATGAAAAATTTGACTTTTTTGTGTTAACATAGGTCCAAAATTGCTTTGGATTAGCAGAAATTTGGTTTTCGGTGGTATTTATATAGGACTCATAAGCAATTTTGATTTTTGATTTAATAACTAACCTGAGTTTCTTGAATATATAATCAGAATGGGGATCTTTTTTTCTAGATTTACCTATACGCGCTTTTTCTTTAATTAGACCTATGATTTCACCAGAAAACCACTTTGGATACTTACGTCTCTGTTTGAATATACATTTAGGAATAAATTGATAAAGTGCACAATTAATGACATCATAAAATGAATCAAGTGCTGAATTCACATCTGAATGATTTAAAAGAAAGTTCCAATTAAGAGAAGCTAGGTATGAATACAGGCCCAAGTAGTCACCTTTTTTAAAGTTTAATTTTGTGGCACTTTCATTAATTGCAGCCATATTAAAATTACATGATATCGAGATATTAAGCGCAGGATGATAATTGTCCTCGTCAACCAAAGGATCATGTTGAAGGAAAACTGTCAGTTTTAATGTATCAAGGTATTATATTGATTTAGAAAATTAATCAATTATATTAAAAATAAAATTGTCTCATATGGATAAATTATCGGAAGCTAAAATCAGAAGGTGATAAATGCTGTTGTGGAAAGCGTACTCTTTCATGTTCTAAATGTATATCTTAAATGCAAAAATTCTTTATTAATAATATTGAAAGTTCAAATTAATATTATTAATATGTCTTATTACGATTAATCAAGTGCAAATGACTACTTAGAGACTTTAGACAACAGACGAAGACATCAAAAAAGCCTTTAAGAGATTCAACAAAGACATACGACAACTAATCACTGAATACCAAACACACCTGAACAGAAGCCTGTAAAAATATCGACACACGTAATGGATAAAATACTGGAGTGAAATGAAGAAATTAAGTAAATATAAATCATATCAAACTATGCCAGAAATAAAACACCCACACAATAATCCTACGCTAAAAACATACAAAGAGAAGTCATTACCTTTCCCGATGACTACAAAAATGTATACACATTTAATAACAACGCTACAATTGACAAATACACACTAAACATGATAAACACATAGTTTGAAGACAGAAACAGAACCTCTATCTCCAGCCAACGACAAATTTGACGAAATCACCTAGAAGAGAATAATTAAAAATACAGCACCTAAACATGACAAAATACACCGATTGATATTAAAGACATTTTCTCAATCCATGCATTCGCATATCCTTAAACTTCTAAATTACTCCTATTATTCGAAGCAACTCTTTCCAAACGAGTAGAAGCAAGGACATATTCCATACATTCCAAACCTAAAATCAACCCATCAGTAGCCAGCAAATATCCTCCTTGCCCTATGAAAACTCTACGAATCCCAACTAAGACATAAACTCCTAGCATATATTTCTAGCATCTACTATCCAACCACTTTCCATCATCACATAAAATTGCTAACCAGCACACATCGAGGGTAGGCTGCTGCTATACTATTTCTAAGGCTTTTTGACTCAGCATGGCACCCAAGTCTGTTGTACAAATGTAATATCCTTAAAATACCTCCTCACTTAATCAATATATTAAAAAAATTCCTATCCGAAAGGAAATTGCAAGTAAAAATACACAAATATATACTTATCTATCGCAAAAAAACCTCTGTGTCGAATATGCGTTTTGTTTCGACCCCCAGTTCAGTGCGGCGTACAAGGTCAATTTATTGTGTCTTCCTGTTTGAAGTGCCATAAGTTTCACGAAGCGGTGTCATCTAATAATTTTGAAGATATTATTGCTAGAAAGCAGTTAACTGTTCATGACAGTTTAAATTCGGAATATCACTAAGTAGTGAGTTCGATTGTTTCGACGATTTTATTTTGTGGACAACATGATTTCTCTCTTCGTCGAAAAAAATCTTCAGGTTCAGTGTTTATAGATCAATTGCATTTTTGAGTTGAATCTGGAGATAGCATTTTAAAGAACCATTTGGATTCAGGAGCGAAAAATTCGTGATACATCTCGCATCAGATCTAGAACGAACTGATTCAAACGTGTTCTTATGGTCTTAAAGCAAGATAATTCACGAAATAAAACATCCGCTTAATTTCTGGATGATTGCAATTTGTTTTTAAATTGACTCGTTGGTCTAGAATATGACGGATGTGCTGCAATGGCTTGTCATATTAGTGGTGTTCAAAAACTAATCAAAGACAAATATCCAATGGCGTTATTTTCCACTATGCCAGCCATATTGTATATCTTGTCATTAATGACCTGATGATGTTTGTGAAGTTAGAAATGCTGCTGGGACAACGAAAGATTTTTTTTCTGAGAGAGTACATTACTAGGTAATAAAATTGATAATATTCCTTATATTAGAAGTTTTGAAAGATCTTTCTGAAAATTCTCAGAATTTAAAAACGAGAGTGAAAGCTCAACAATTATTCATGACAACGTAACGATTTCTGTGATCTATTCCGATAATATAATTGGTGTGAAGAAATGTCAATTCAATTTTTAACTATAGTATCAATTCGATACCATTGACTAAAGTTGATACAATAAAGAATCTTGGTATAACACTCGACTCCAAATTTTCTTTCTTTTTTTTTATTTATTTATCACTTTAGCTACAATAAATGTTGAATAACATAGTTGTAAGATGTGAACGTCCAGGAATTTTTAATAGTCATGTATGTAATGTAATTTCTAAAGCTTTGAGAATGTGGGGTTTTGTGTGGCAGACTGCGAAAAACTCGATACGGAATGTCTCAAATCCTTATATTGTTCATTAGTTACGTCTAATCTTGAGTATTCCTCAGCAATTTGGACACCATTTACAAATACCAATGTGGAGCGTCTGGAATCGGTACAGAAGAAATTTTTAAGATGTACTGAATACAATTTCGGTTGTATGCATATTCGTTGTGAATATAGTTAAGTGATGAGTACCCTAAAAATTATATCATTTGAGAATCGCCGAGTAATAGCAGATCTTTGTATCCTTCATCGTATAATCAATAGGCAAATCAATTCGCCCCACCTTCTAAACGCTCTATCATTTCACGTACCTAGCAGAAATACACGTATGAACTCACTCTTTCATCTTATCACGCACCGGACAATAACTGGATCAACCAACTCCATTACGCGTCTAATGAAGGTTTAGAATAACTACATCAACAATTGGTTTGAGTGATTTAACAGTCCATACCATTCGTTCAAGGCGAAATTAAAAAAAATATTTTATGTTTTATTCCTTCAGTTTAATTATTATTCAACTCACTCAGTCAATTTTATTGTTGCCTTCTGTTATTCTTTTTGTTATTATTATTATTGTTATGCCTACTTACTGTCATATTATTACCATATACTGTATGTATTATTATTTAAGTAAAAAGGCGTTGCCGGAATAAAGATTAAATAAATAAATAAATTTATCATAACGCTCCTGGCCATTGCTTGTTATTCAGCTAAGTTAGAACCCATTTGCATTAAACAAAATTAAACAAAGCAACATGGATTTCAATAAAGTAAACGAGCATATTGGTAAATTGAGACTATTGCTCCAATCTCACTGTACTGATGCCGTGTCAGACTTCTCGATGATCTTTACAAAAGCTCAAGAAATTTGCAACGAATTAGAAGTTGTAATTAAATATCCTCGAATTACTGCAAGCCAGAAGCGCACATCAAATCATCCATCTGAAAGTGCAGAAGATTTCTTCAGAAGGTCAATGTTTATATAGTATATCCATCGCTTTCTGCTGAGCAATAAAAATCGAACTTGAATACCCTCAATAAAAATATAATCAATACACAACCTTGCGGCTACCGGCACTACGGATGACTAGCGCGGGAGCTAGTTAGACCGGGACGACAAAAACACTAAATGATTTGATTTACTGTTTCTTCTTCTGCTGGCTCAAAAAATATCTACGCACCTTCGCACTATTCAAAAAAGTTGGGGGTAAAATAAACTTATATTCCAATACTAGTTTTTTTTTTCAGCCAAACCTCACACTTTTAGCATAAACATAGGTCTTCGGATGCAAAGCATGCCCTGATCAGATGTATTGTATTATTGAAAATAATAATACATATTTATTTAATGGAAAAGTGGAAAGTTAGAAATAAATTTCAATTCATTGAATTACATTCTCATTTAATAAAACAATATTTTCATGTACAAAAGTAAAATTTTAAACAAAATACTGTTTAATAAACATTTTACTAAAATTCTTATATACATTCATAACTATTAGTTAATTCCATATTAATAATATTGAAAATGTGAATAATATCTGGAAGAGTGAAGTGAGGTAATTTTTTTATTTCCTTATTGATACTATCAATAACTGTTTTGTTTAAAATCGGTGAAATGTTATTGTTTCTTAATGTTCGCTTCAATTAGGCCCAGATTAATTCAGTTGGATTAAAAATACAGCGGCAAGGGACCGTATGCCCATGTTTTTCTGCCAATGTGTTAATATATTTTTTTATTTTCAACACTTCCAATTGTTGCAACTATTTTAGGGGAGAGTTGCATATATCGTACTGGTCACCAAAATCGTACCTCATGTATATTTCCTTAAATATAGTACAATAATGCTATCTAACGGTGTAATTTAATACTAAGTTTGACGTATGTACTACATAACCTAAAAGTTATAGGTTTACGTGCCGGGTGTATGAATAAAAGACGAGTTTAAAAATCAGGTAAAGTTGATGTAATATTTTGAGTACTTTTGCTAAGCATTATGCTTATGAAAATAACATAAATACTTCTAACTTTTATGTTTAGTGCCAGCTTTTATATCTAAATTACATATTTACTACTTCACATTGCAGGTGAAATATCTTATTTTTGCAATAACCGCCTATTTAAAAAATAATGCATAGTTGCCTAAATCGTACTCCTGTGCAGTTTCTAAAATCGTACTGGTACGATCTACGCAACTGGCGTTATATCACATGCAACCACTGCAACTTCCTAATATTTTCAAATATTTTGTACGCTTTAGAAATCATGCCAAAAAGAATTTATGGTCAATGGACGGAAGAGAATATGAAAAATGCAATAGAGGCATACCGTTCAAAAAAATACGGATTCAATGAGTGCTGCAGGCGTTTTAATATACCAAAACCTACTTTCAAACGACATCTTGAGGGTGCAGTAAAAAGATTGTTATCATCAAAGAAAAGGAATGGAAATATCACAACATTACCAAAAGATGTGGAAGATCAACTTGTTGAACATATTATTCGTTTAGAATCATCATTTTTTGCTTTAAGCGTTAGAGATATCAGGAGTTTGGCGTATCAAATAGCGGAAAAAAATAATTTGTCACACAAATTTAACCGAACAGTCCAGCTTGTTGAAAAAAAATGGTTTTATTCTTTTTTAGAAAGACACCCAAATATTTCACTAAGACAAGCTGAAAATATTTCCATGTGCCGGGCTAGGGGTTTTAATAGAGATGCTGTGAATCATTTTTTTAATTTATTAGAAACTACTGACAAAACTAAAGGTATTGATGCTTCTAGAATCTTTAATATCGGTGAGTCCGGATTCTCTACAGTTCAAAAAAATTTGCGAAAATAATTGCTGAGAAAGGAAAAAAGAGGATTGGTAGGGTGGTTAGCAGAGAAAGAGGAGCCAATACTACAATTGTGGTTTGCACAAACCCGTTAGGCTTTTTTATTCCACCAATGTTTATTTTTAAAAGAAAACGATTAAATCCAGCATTAGGTAAAGGAACTCCTTCTGGAAGTTTAATAGAAGTTTCTGATCATGGGTTTATAACAACCGATTTTTTTGTCAAGTGGTTGCAACATTTTATTTATAATGTGAAACCAACACTAGAAAAAAGGTCATTTTATTACTTGACGGGCACACATCTCACACTAAAAACTTGCAAACTCTGGAACTAGCACAAGCTAACGGCATTATTTTATTATTTTATTGCAATTGCCAGGCCATACAACACACAGGCTACAACTATTGGACATTGGAGTTTTTGGACCAATGCAAAGTTTTTATAACCAAGTTTTGGACCAGTGGATGACAAACCACGCTGGTCAATGCAATATGATGTTGCAGCTTTAATAACTACAGCTTATTATAAAGCTGCCTCTGTTTGTAATGCAGCCAAATCATTTGAAGCCACTAGTTGTTGGCCAGTTAATCGCTTTGTATTAAGCGAAGCCGATTTTGTGGCTAGCGATTTGTTAAATAATGTGGCCAATGATATTCCAGCTGAATTCCAAACACCAGAAGGAAACACCGAAACAGGAGTTTTAGACAACGAAGTTGTAACTCTGGAAGATAATAGCAAAACCGATAATGTGGCTAATTCTCTGATAGTTCCAATATCACAGCTATCTCCCATTCCTAAAGCAATCATTAAGAAAAAAAGTGCTCAAACAGCCACTGAGCTGACAAGTACAAGCTATATAAAAAGTCTGAGAGAGAAGAAATCCACTTCCCAAGTAAAGAATAAGAATAAAGAAGAAAAAACAAAAAAGTTAGCATGAATAATGCAACAACCAGTTCTTCCTCTGATATTCTAGTAAACTTAAATGAAGAAGATTGGTATTGCATTTTATGTGATGCAATAAGATTAGAAAACATGATTCAGTGCATAGAATGCAAAACGTGGGTACATGAGGCTTGTGCAGGAGTGTCAAAAGAAGAAAGAATTTATTTATGTTGTAAATGTAATTGACATTTTTGTATTTTAAATCAGTTCTTTATGTTTTTTAGAATATGTTTGTTTTATAATATGTTTGTTACTTAATAAATATACCCTAGGGAGCCAAACCATATTGTTTTATTATAGATGCATGATATTATTATGAAGGTACGATTTAGGGGACTATGGAGTACGATTTGGGATACCGGTTTCCAAAATCGTACTTTTTCAGTGTCTTTAATAAGTATATTTTTCACAAATAATAAACATTTTTATCTATTTGATATGTTTTAAAATAAATAAATAAAGTACCATTCTAACATTTGCGTTAGTTACTTTTACATATAACGTTCCCAGTTTGGCAATTTTAAGCGATTTCCTTAAGTAGTACGATTATGGCAACTCTCCCCTATATGTGAGAAAACAACATCATTTTAAATATGTTTTAAATTGTTAAAGTTTTAATCGGTGTTTCAATAAAAAAAAACACATTTTATGAAAAAAACTGACTGCTCTAATTAAAAATAAAAACAACAACAAAAAGACGATTTATTAACAACTTCTGTACAAAATATATATATTTTGTTTTAGCATATAGCCTATGATTTCACAAAACTTGAAGAAAATTCTTTACATAGACATAATAATCTAAAAATATATATAAAAATTCAAAATAAGCGCAAAAGGAAAAAAGAACAAAATATTATTAGTACCAAATTATCGCATTTTTTCGTAATTGGTATATATTTATATAAATTCTCTCGATACCATTAATTTTAAGCATGAAGCTAAAAATCCGCTCTCCAGTAATCACACTTCTTGTCATAGCTTTCGGTCAAAGTTGTAATGTTATGTTTTAAAAATCAGAATTTGCTTTGCGTATTCTCCAGCTATTATACACTATTTATGAATGTGCTATTTGTTATAAACAATAATATTACTTTTTTTTATTATTTCGAATATTTTATTTTTCCTTACATATTCGTCTAAAACTGAATTGTATTTTTTTATTTTAGTATTAATAAAATTACAAAATATAAAATATGTCATAGTGCACTCCATAATGATTTTATGATTATATAATTCTAATATCATATTCTCGTGACATCTATAGTTATAAAAAATCAACTTTTTTATTCATGATGAAATATATTTGTATTCGTGAGTTATGTGAAGATTATTATATAGAAATAAAAGGCAAGTAAATTCCTTTCTTCACTGATTTTATTTTAGCACTATATATACATTTCGAACACTATGTGTCCATTATAGTTAACTAACAAAAATTACAAATGTGTGGGTGTATTTATATCCGAAAGCTGATAGCGGAAAAACCTAAAAATAATTATGGTAATGATAAGACCCTATTTCTTAAAATTAGCCGTTTGTCGGGAATGCCACAGTTTCATTAGCCCTCTACATGATGAAACAATTATCCCAGGGTCGCCACATAATTTATCAAATAATAGGTAGTTGTCACAAACAAAAAATAAACAAAATACGCGAGAATATAACTCGTAAATACCTTATTTGGATTCACATATAACTTCTTTGACGGACCGATTTGCTTCCAACCATCAAAAAGCATTTTCTCTTTTACAACTTCACCCAGAAGTTATGAAAATGTTGAATAAACCTGCATTCATCACCATCTTAGAGAAAATAAATAGTCTGTATGGACCTGGTACGAAATGTGGAAATATGAATTGATTCCAACTGAAACCTTGGAATATGCAGGTTTGATTTCTATAGCAAACTTATTTATCCATCTGTAACTAAGGCAATTAAGTTTGGTCTAATTATTCCTGTTACAACATGCAGCATCGAACGATCATTTAGCATATTGCGCCATCTCAATGTTTGGAATAGATTTACAATCTTAGTAGACTGTGCATGTTGAGTGTTCATAGTAGTGCTGCTATGCAAAATATCTATTGTGTAATCCAATGCCCGGCGAGGTAAATGCTCCGGAAGTAGTTGTTTCAATAGATGTTGCTAGAAATTTCCTTGTTTAATTTCATTGTAATTTAAATAACTGCAAATGTGTGAAACATCTGTGTTTCATTTTATTTAAGATACTTAATTTAGCAACAGTATTATCAACGCATTTGGAGAACAATCAAGATGAATAAGCCTTTTATTCCACGGATAAAATTATCCTATCTAATAGGATAATTATTCGTAATTTTATAGTACATTTAGACATTTAGTCTAAAAGTTAGAGCGGTGCACTGCCTTACACCCTCCTGCCGACGCCCATGTTAATTACAATAAGCAATAACCAATTTTTTTTATATCACAAATTCACACAGTGCGCTATATCTACTAATACTACTAAGGTACATTGTTATTGAAGTAATAGAAAAACGTATGTTAAATATAGAATTAGTCAATTTTTTTTTTCTAACAGCAAATTCCTCTTCGTGTGCGTTTTATTTCAAACATCGCCCCGCGTGAACTTCGAGTATTCGATGCATTATCTCTGGACGGTAATTCAAGCGCAGCTCATAAACTTCCGGCTGGTCGGAATAATATACGTTAGTTGTGCACGACAGATTATTAATTAACGTGCCTAAATAATACCCCCCTATTCTAATACAACCGTTTGGATGAGGGGAGGAGGGGTGTCGGTTCGGGGCGAGGGCGCTATTATTTGTCACTTCATGACCGAGATACGTATTTAGGCAATTACTATTCCAAATTTCGCACGATATTAGATTGCAAATATCATGCCATATTAGGTTGAAATATTGTTCGTACGTTATAGAAACTTGAATTTAAATTTTAAATTAATTCACGCATGATACATTATAATTAGTATTGATTTTCTCATTTATTATAATATTACATATCATGCATATTTCATTTAATATGTAATATAAAATTCATGGATATTATTATTGTCAGTGAAAATCAATAACCAATGAATAGTTTATATGTTCGTTTCAGTATCAAAATTTCATGATTTACCGAAATTATTAGCTTCGTTGGAAATGAATTATTATCAATGTTTTATTAAGAAATGGGTAAACAGTCTCTAAAAAAATAATATTTTTTTAAAGCGCACTTGTGTGTAAGAAGCATTATTTGTTTTAAATTATATGGTTATTTCCTACCTCTTTGTGTATTTCTTTGAGATTTGAATGATGCATGCGAATTGTTTTAAGTTTTAATAAATTACATGTTAAATATTTCACTATAATGATATGATTATATTTTGTAACTTTATTATAAAATAATAGTGAAAAATATTGGCAATGTGTTAAACATTTTTGTAAGGATTAAAATAGTTTAGCCTTACACCGAAAGGTAGATAGGCAAAGGAATAAATAAAATAAAATAAAAATAGTTTAAATTGACGGAGTAATCCCCCCTTCCCCGCATTTATCAGCTAGAGTCAATGCCATTCATTCACTTTTTTAATATCCTCGAGTTTTGTGAATATCGATCTTTCGATTTACTTGGAAGAAATTGAAATGCAGCTAATAAATAAGGAGAAGTTTATTTAAAATTATTTTATAAATATAATATTCATTCAATAATTGTAATAACTCCTTTTATATAAACTTTTTTCACTATACAGGTTGTTCTAAATTAAGTTTGCACCATTGCTAACTTTGTTGATATAGAGTCGTTTAAATTAGCAAAGTAGTAATACATTTCTGGGGATTAAAATGTCATCATAAAACCAATGGATCATCGCGTTTTCAAGATAATAACAAAACAAATATTTGTTTAAATGGAACTCACTATACATGTTATTGTAATAAAGAAGACCATGTTTAATAGAAAAAGTTATAATACACCATCACAAAAAAAATCACAAAAATATTATTGGCATATTAATAATTTATTTTCAGTACAATCCAGTTATTATAAAAAAAACGAAGTAGTAACAAATAATAAAAACAGTTATACAAACCTCATTTATTGAAAAGTTACACCAAAACATTGAGTTTTTCAATATAATAAGTGCAATATGTTTGTGTGAATATTCATCTAGTTTGGATAACTGGTAATTGCCATTTCGATCTATTAGACCTCATCAGACCAGTGTGTTCAATGTAACTTGATGATGAATAATTTGCACATTGCTGGATCTATTATTACTATAAAACTGTACACAAAAAAAACCTTTATTGGCATTAATCCACATAAAACCACAATTTAACAACCAATAAAAAACACAACAAAAGGTATTCTTTATACATATTCAGAAACTATTCTCCCTCTTCTTCTTTTCCCACACCAGCCTCTTAAATATCTCTACGCCAGCCCCATCCCCTCTCATCCAATCCACAAAACTCCTGCTCCCTTCCAACCACTCCCTACATACACCCCCACATTCTTCACTCATATGTCTCCACGTATCCTTGCCCCTACCACACAACACACATCTAACATATCTCTCTCCCATCCACACTTTTCTCCCTCTCTCCTCCGATCCACACCTTGCCCTTGCAAGCAGGATCCTTTCCTCCCTTGTATAACTACAATTTTGGAAGTAATCCGGAAGGGACCAATTCACCTGCCACCTTTCATACATTGGGTTATACCTATTCCTCCTTATACACCCCTGCCTCTCCTGCATCTCCACCTCTCTTAGCTTCACTCTCATCCACTCTCCGACATTTACCCCTCCTTCCAGCCACTCATTTGCCAACACCTCTGACATCCCTGCCCTCTCATACATTTCCCTTCTCATCACACCCCATTTTCCTTTCGTTCTTATACTTGTTTCCCACACCTCCTTTACTACCCTTTCACTCCCCAACTCACTCAATCTCCTTTCGTACCTCACCACCCTTTCCATTGTCTCCACATGCATACTCCATCTATTCGTTTCCTGCAGCAGAATATATCTGGGGGTCGATTTTTCCACCCCCAGCATCTGCTTCAGGAAATACATCTGCTCTCTTTCCACACATTCATACTCACACACCCCCCATACTTCCACCCCATAAAACAATATTTGTTTTATGCAAGCATCCCACAAATTACATACTAACACTATATTTCCCTCAAACCATCTTCCCCACTTGCCTCTTATTAACCCCCAAGCTCTCCTTGCCTTTCCCTGAACCCATCTCGCATGTTCCTGGTATCCCCCAGTACTCTTAAACATAAACCCTAAATACTTAAATACATTCACCCTCTCAATCACCTCCCCCTTCCATTCCAGTTCCCCCACCATACCCTCTCTACAAGTTAAAGAGTAACGGGCTCAGCGGGCAGCCTTGTCTCCACAATCTAAATTTTTCCGATACATTTTCTCCCACTTTCGCTCTCGCCCATGTTTCCTTTTACACTCTTCTCACCCATTCTACCGCTTTCACACTCACTCCTCTCCTTTCCAAACATTTAATTAATCTTTTTCTCGGTATCGTATCATAAGCTGCTCTTAAGTCCAGAAACACCGCATACATACTGCCTTTTTCTTCCAGTACCCCCTCAACCATCCTCGCCAGCGTAAAGATTTAATCTCTTGTCCCCCTCCCTTTTCTAAAACCTCCCTGGGATTCCGGAAGCATTCCCTTGTCTTCCACTTCCTTCTCCAGCCTATTTTTCACCACCGTCATGGCTATTCTATATCCGATACTCATAATAGAGATCCCTTCATTGTTATCCTCATCTTCCTTATCACCTCCTTTGTTATTGGACACATAACTCCCACTCGCCTGGTGTCTGGTATCTCGGCCTCCCCGCTCCACATATCATTGAACAACTCCCTGAATTTCTTTTTTCCTTCCATCCCAATTCTTTTCCACATTTCTGCTTTCAAGGCATCTAATCCCGCCGCTTTTCTACTTTTTATCTCCTCAAAACCTCTTTTCACCTCTTCCTCCGTAAACTCCTCTACTCCAATCAATTCCTTCCTCTCTCCCATTACACCTGCTGCTCCATTGCCCCGACTGCATTTTTCGGTCCACTTTTACAATTTTAATTCCGGTACACTTCTCGCTTCCCCTCTTTTCAATATCTGCCATATCTCTTTTTCATTTGTGCACCTTCTCATTTCTTCTGCAACTCGTTCTAACATTTTCTGCTTCTTCCTCATGCATATCTCGTTAAACCTCATTCTTGCCGTTGTTATGTCCTCTCCTTCCTCCTCTTGTCTCCACTTTCTTACTGCTTCCCTTACTGTCCTCTTCGCCATCCAACATTCATCATCAAACCATTGACAGGTCACTCTGCTGCTCCTTTACACTTTGGTTCCACACCTTACCAACGCCTCTTCCATCTGCTCCATAGATTTTATTTTGTAACAATCCATCTCCTCTAGTCTTTTCCTCATACGTTCCAGGTCTCTCTCTCCTCCCGCTAATTTCCATCTCTGTTCTTCATCTGGTCCTTTTGCTCCACTTCTTCTAATTCGCACTTCCACTCCTAGCGGTAGGTGATCTGACCCCAATACTTCCTCTACCTCCATACTCCTAACCATCCCCTTATTTATCCCTTTTATGGTTACATAGTCGATCACCGATGCTCCTTGAACGCCTATAAATGTTTTCTGTCCCTCCCAGTCTCCCTTCGTGCATCCGTTCAATACTTCCCACCCCTCCTCCATCACCCAGTCACTCATCATTCTGCCTTCCTTGTTCACCTGCTTGTCACGCGATTTCCTTTTTATCAGTTCTCCTCCACTGTTTATTCCACCATTCAATAGGTGTCTTCCGCCCTCGCTCGTTCTGTCGTCTATCCCTTTACGTACTTCCGCCCAATTCTTATTGACATATACTACGCCAATCTCCATTAATTCTCCGCCAGACCCTCTACGTTTTCATCCCATTCGATACTTTTCGTTTCTACGGAATCTCTCACTCCCACTATTACTCCCCCCTCGCCCTTCCTTTTCCTGCACTTTTTACTGCTGGTTTCATATGCCCTGCCACCGCTACTCCGAAACACAAGCTCCCCAACTATGCACTGCGACAATCACCCAGAAAACTCTCAAATTCTATCACTCAAAACCACTAAAATCACTACTGGATCCAGACCAGCACGTCCATCTCTCAGCACTCTCTCTACAATTAGAAATACATACAGCAGATATGTTAATTTAAATAGTTTAGATTAATCCGCTTTGAATAAAAAAATATATTTATTCAGATTAAAATATCAATTGCAAATATGAATTGATATTTTAAATTGACAATTTATTCAAGAAATTAATAATATTAATAAGAATATCAATTTTACGTACGAACTTCAAATACATGGAAAATTACCCTTTTTAGATCTCTTAATTATTAGAAATTATTCAAAATCAGAATTAAATATATATAGAAAACCAACCCATACGTTTAATTATATTAATTAAAATTCTAAATTCACATCATAAACATAAATTGGCAGCATTTAATTAAATGATTTATCGAGCCATTTTTTATCCAATTACGGAAGAAAATAGAAAATCAAAAATTAATTAATTTAATATATAATAGAGCAAAGAAATTAAATTTTTAATCAAAAATACGACAACTTTAACATCAATTTATGAACAAAATTCAAATAAAAAATTATACAATTTTTTTATATAATCCATGTCTAAATTTCAAATTAAATATTTTTAAAAAATGCAAATTAATACCTGCACCATATTCAAACACAAAATTAAAAATGTTATTAGGTAACACCTTTTTGAAAAATAATCCACTAGAACATTCTGATATTTATTCAATAAAATGTAGTAATTGTACAAAATATACATAGGCCAAACTACTAGAAGTGTTTTAACTAGTTTTAAAGAACATACTTACCATATTAGAAACTTTAATTCTGAAAAATCTGCTGTAACTTTTCATTCAATAAATACAGGGCATACATTTTCGATTGAAAATGTTAAACTTCTTAAATTTTCACGTGAATCACAATTAAACATGTTGGAGTCTATTGAAATGAAAAAACACATTGATAATCTTTTGATACTATTTGCTTAAATAACCCTCTTTTAGATCTTATTACTTCATAAATTTTAGCACTTTTTTCCTTTTTTATGATTGTATTTATATTAGCTTATAGACAACATGATTTTTTAAATATTTTAATATTATCACTATTGCATTGAGAATACTATAACAACGTATTATTTATTTAAACTTACATTACTGGAGATGGAAACATAGTTTCCGAAATATATTTAGTTAAATAAAATATAAGTAGGAGAAAGGACATATATTTTTATTTAGATAATTAAAGTCTCCACAACCAACAACCAACATAAAGAAGATTATAATATTTATTATTCATAAAATGGAAAGGTGATACAATTGTGATTGTTCAATATAATATTTATTATTTCCAATAATTCCAATAGGCTAGTGTTTAGCTTTTGTTTATAAATAAAGCCAGTTGATCCAACAAATGATTTTCGACATATTTCCTAAATTAATACACTAATGTTATTGATTGTGAATACATTATTTGCATTATTTATTTACACATGTGTTAATTATTTGATAAAAACTTGTTAGAATTGTAAAACAAATATAACGAAAAACAACAAATAAATTGAGAAAATAGTATTAAAATTAAAACATAATAAATTCTATTTTATTTTAAATGATATTTTAACATTTCTCAGCATATTAGATGTAATTGATATAAATACATTCTTAATTCTGCCTTTCATGTCTTCAATTGTTGTGTGGGGAGTTTTGTATGTCTATGTTACATCCACCTGAGCACCGCGATCAAGCTCTTCCGATATAAACAGCGTAAGACATAATATGTTATATTATGACTTATGTTACATAAGTACTTTAACAAATGTCTAATAATAGACATTTGCTGTTGCAAACAATAACATATTGTATAATGCAACAATTTTTGAATCGAAAATATTTAATGCAAAAAACAAAAACATAAAAAATAAAATAAAAGTTACGTGATACAAGGCTATCTGCAGACACGTGTTTCGGGATTTGACACCTAGTCACCATATCTGTGCCTTATATAAGTGCAAATTTGTTAATTAAATTAATTAAAAACGCACTGTCACCTCTGAGATCCTCGATGGAAGTGTACACAGAGGTCGTATCTGGACAGGTAGGTCGCGCCGTAGTTATGCGTGAGCTCGATAAATTGTTTGTACAAAAAATGTTTTCGACTTTTTTTTAAACGTCAATTTTGTCAAAAATATTTAAATAGTTCAAAAATTATTAGGTTTAGGCATATGACCATATTATAAAAGTTAACTTTATATTTGATGTAGAATCTGAAAAAAAGTGTTCTATTAGAAAAAATATAACTATAATACGCCATGCTTTTATGAGACACTCTGTATATTTGAAACTAATTTTAAAATGTGGTCCTAATAGACCTACATACGCCTGCGAAAGCTAATTTTGAAAAAATTAACCATTTAGCCGTAAAGGCGCACGCTGAGACACCCTGTATATGTATTTTTTACATAACAACTTCTATATTTAGAATAAACGTCATAAATATCGAATCACACAGAAACACATTTCCACGACATTCCCAACCGTTTCCTTTTGCTAAAACCCATCAGAATGAAATAGAGCCCGGCCATAAACTTGCCTATCCCCCGCGGGAACATCCACCCACTGACAAGGGTTAGACGGGGGCAGGTGTGTTTCATTTTATGACACACTTAATTGCGAATAACCGCAGAACGCAGAGCATACAAATCGATCGGTGATTGGGGAAAGGGGGACAAGTACAAATAAAAAATATTAATTCCCGACTGGAGAAAGAAAGCAAAAAAAAAAAACGGGGGAATAGAATAGACGGGTTGGTTCTTTTTTTAAATTTGAAATTGCCGACGTCCGATCGGGATTTATGTATTTTTTCCAATCCCCACAAGAAAGTTCGACAGTTCCATTTGGAATGTACAGCGAGGGGAAATTTAAGGGATTAAATGATCGAAACTTCTGTGTCCGCCGTTGAAAATTTTTATCTTAATTAAGATTTTACGAATTAATTTGAATGATTTATTCGCTCTTTTAAACGATCCGTACTGATTTGAAACATAGGGCGTGAAAAAATGTATTTATACTAACAAAGTAAACAAGGTCCTGTCGCTGCTCTCATCAAATAAACGTCAAAGTCAGAAAATGTGAAGGGTGTAATTTTTAGTTCATTTACCTTGGCATTTTGTGAATTTTTTTTTTTTTTCGTATAAATTATCTCAAAGCCTGTCTAATTTTTTTTTTAATCACTGTTATGGCATTCGGAAAAATGTTTAAGCTAATTGGGCATCTATTTCAGAAAACGTTATTTGTATTATTTGTGTATTTTAATATATTTATCAGGTGTCGTAGATAAATATATAAAAAGGCAATATTTATTCATCGATTAATATGCGTGTAGACCTTCACACACTAATGCATTTTAAATGCGAATTTCATTTTTAAACAGTTTTTATTTTCTGCATTTTTTTATGGTTCATGCCAAATATATTAGCGATTTAAATTAAATAAAAAGAATTTGAAAATAATTGACAAATTGCATAATAATGAAGACTTGCTGTTGCATAACAATAACATATTGTATAATGCAACATTTTTTTATTCGAAAATATTTAATGCAAAGAACAAAATTAAAAAAAAACGTAATATAGGCTAATCTATAGACACCTGTTTCGGAATTTCATCCCTCGTCAGTACAGCTCTGCTTTATATAAATACAAAGTTGTTAAATTAAATTAATCAAATGTACCGTCCTAGCTACGATATCCGATGTAAATAATGGTATCCGGCGACGGACGCGAATGCTACATGCATTCCTAATTGTCTTCAGCATTATACAATATGTTATTGTATTGCAACAGCAAGTGTCCATTATTGTATATTAGTAGTAGTAGTAGTAATATTCTTTATTCTAATATAAATATAAACATACAAAATATACATGAATACTTAATATAAGAATATGCGTCACATAGAGAAAAATTGCTTAAACAGTAGGCAAATATAGATAATTTAGATTAAATTCTAAAAACTCATTTAGAGTGTAGGGTTCAATATCTCTCACAAGACTATGTATTTTAGATTTATAGGTTTTGAAACATCGCTCATTTTTCAAGGTTGCTGGCAGTTTATTAAATAATTTTGTACATGTGTAATTTACACCCTTTTCGGTAAGTGAATATCGGTGTATGGGGTAGTTAAGGTTATCCTTATGTCGTGTATTATAAGTATGAATCTGAGTTCCATCTGAAAAAAGGTGTTTTTGTTTCCAAATAAACATAAGGCACTCTAATATATAAATTCCGGTAACAGTTATGAAGTTGTTTGATGCAAATAGAGACCTACATGATGTAGCGCTTTTGAGGCCAAGTATAATCCTAAGTGCACGTTTTTGTAGTATAAAAATTTTATTTATGTTAGGCGAACTACCCCAGTGAATGATTCCAAATCTAACTAAAGATTCGAAATTTGCGTAGTAAGATATTTTTAATACGTCCAACGATAAGTGAGGTTTTAAGGTATATAGCATGAAGTTAATTTTAGCCAATTTTCCTTGCAAATACTCAATCTGATAATTCCATTTTAATTTATCATCAATGGTAATTCCTAAAAACATAGATGATTTTGAAAGTTGAAAATTTAGATTGCCAAATGCAATGTTATTAGGTATAGTGTCGATTTCGTTTTTCTTAAATAGAATGCAGTTGGTTTTATTTTCGTTTAACATCAAATTGTTGTTCTTAAACCACTGCGTAATGTCATTTAGTGCTAGTTCCCCATTTCTTACCATATCATCAAAAGTATTTCCAACGATACAAAGATTGGTGTCGTCGGCATACCCCACAATCCTTAACTTCGGAGATGACAGTTGATAGAGATCGTTTATAAAAATATTAAACAGAAAAGGGCCGAGTATGCTCCCTTGTGGAACACCCATGACAACATCTAAAGCATCTGACCGCACCTTTTCACCATTATTCGTTATTTCAACTATTTGTCTCCTGTTTGATAGATAGGATTTAAACTAATTATGCGCAATCCCACGGAAACCATAATTGTATAGCTTCAATAGAAGCAAATTATGATCAATGCAGTCAAATGCCTTAGACAAATCTAGCATTATTCCACAAGGAACCTGACCCTTTTCAAATGCACAATGGATGAAATGGGTGAAATCATATAAAGCAGTATTTATGTTTTTATGCTTAGTAAAGCCATGCTGGTTATTTGCCATCATATTATATTTTTGTAAAAAATATATACTTTGTTTTGCGACATAGTATTCAAATATTTTAGAAAAAGTTGATAAAATACTTATTGGTCTATAGTTAGTATTGGTTTGACTATTGCTAATTTTAATGCTTCTGGAAAAACGCCATTTGCTAGGGAATCATTAATGAGATGACATAAAGGTTCACTAATTAAATGGATAATTTTTTTCAATAGCGACATTGAAAATTCATCAGCACCTGAGCTTTTTTTATTTGGCATAACAGAAACTATACCCTCAACCTCACCTATCGCAATTGGGGCGAAAAAATATCGAGTGGTCATTATTAAATTTTAACCTAATATTTTGGTCAGAGTTTCCTTCCAAAATATTCTTTGCAGAGTTGACAAAATGATTGTTTAAAGCATCAACATTTAGATCGCAGTCACAAGACTGTTTATTTGTAGGACCACTTAGTTCTTTTATTATGGACCAAGACGTTTTGCTCTTATTTGTGGAGAATAATATTTTATTATTATAATATACTTTTCTGTCATTTAATAACAATTTATTGTACTCCTGTTTATAGTACTTATATGTATTTATACAATTAGGGAAATAATTCACAAGGGTAGCGTACAGGTCAAGTTGAGATTTACACATTTTTGTCTCATTAGATGTAGTAATTTTTATTTTTTTGTCTCTTTTATTATATGCCCTTAAAGGAAAACAGATATTAAAATATTGTGAGAGTATACACATAAATATGTTAAATTTCGAGTTAACATCAGTTTTATGATATAATTCCGTCCAGGTTTCATTAAGGAGATATTCTGAAAATAAAAGAATATTTTGATCGGTAAAATGTCGATATTTTATTTGATATGAATCATTATGATGTTTAAAGTTTAGATTTATAATCTGAGCCATGTGATCAGAAAACCCAGTCGGAATTATATCATAATGTATTACATTGTGCGTATTATTTGTAATTACATTATCAATGCATGATTTGGAAGTTGGTGTTACTCTCGTATATTCCTTGATCAGTAATTCTAGATTAAAAGATTTGATTAGCATTTTAAAATGACTTGATATGTTATAAGTTTTTAAAATATCTATATTGAAGTCGCCACATATATAAAATTTGTTGTTATTTGACAACAACATTTGAAAGAGCAATTCAATTTTATTAAAAAATAGTTCAATATTAGAAGTTGGTGGTCTATAAATAGAGATAAATGTTATTTTTTGTGTCTTGTTAATTTCGATATCAACACCAGTACATTCAAAGCAATTTAATTGACATAAATTATTAATATCGTCACGGCACTGTGACTTAAAATTGTTATTACAGTATATTGCTACTCCACCATGACTGTAAATAGGACGACAGAATCGTGAAATTAGTTTATGGTTTAAGAATTTAATCGAATCGATTTGATTAGCTGATTGCCAATGTTCGGTCAGAGAAATTACATCAATTTTATAATTTTGTAAAAATAATTGAAATGCATTTATACTATTTCCGAGTGATTGAATATTTAGATTTAATAGTTTTAATATATAATTCGGTTGTTCTTGGGTGTGTTTATTTACATTTTTGTTTAGGTTTTTTGGCTGATGTTTTGTAGGCGGTGAAAAAAAGGGTTAATGTATACCCCCTCAGGCCATAAGTCAGGGTTTTTCACAATATCCGAATCAGTCCTTGATACGGCCAGCTTGAAAGATGAATATTCCTCTGGTCGTTTGGAGGTCATTCTTGAGCATTCAGCATCTATGATGTTGATGGAGGCTACATAATGTAAGAGTGATTCAGTTGTAACTTCAGGATCCAATCCGCTTATATAGAAGTGGGAGCGTATTTTTCGCCCTTTGATTCCTAGTGATTCTGTAGATTTGCCCATGATTGGATTTTTCTTTTGTTTACGTCTTTTTTGTACCAGTATATAATCGTCATCATTTGCCGGGATTGTCGTAGTGGCCAATGGGTCCTTCCTTTCAGGTGCTGTTGTCGCACCTGCAGAATTTGTTTGTTGAGTCGGTTGAGCCGGCTTTTCTGAGCGTAAAGTTGCTATTTTACTATATGCAATCTTAGATACGCCCGGGTCTTTCAGAGTGTTTTCGCATAAGTCACTATTTGATTTATTTTTCGATTTATTTACAGTTTTCTTCGTTTGCTGACTAAGTAAGGGTTGCGTCTGTGCTACATTTAATTTGTTTACATTCTTTTTTGCTGCATTTGATAATGGTGAGGTTAAGTTCTTAATTAAATGATCCTTTTCAGCAATTATTTTATTTAGATGTCCGACTTGCCTGTTAACTGAGTTCAGTTCCCCTTTCATATCGCTCAGCTCATTACGCATGTTCAATACTAGCTGGAGACATATTCTCTGAATTCCTTGCTTTTCGCAGCGATGGCACGCCGTAACGCCAAACTTGTCTTCGCTTTTTATGCATCCTATGTGGTATTCAGTAGCACAGATTACACACACAGATAGTTCACTTTTTGATGTGATTGGTAGTTGACAACCAAAACACTCAATATTTTCAATTATTTCGATAATAGTTTTATTCAAATCGCTTTCAGATAACGAACGATGTTCACGGTTCGCCATCGCGGTAATAATTTATTTTACAGTAGTTACGTAACGTAAGTACAATGGTACAGTAGCCAAAGAGGGGATAATTTATTAAATATTTTCAAAATCGTTTTATTTAATTCATTTCAAATAACTGTGACCATGTGAATAAATCCCTTTTTTCTAGTATTAGTTGTAGATATAAGAACAGAAAGTGAATTAGTGTAGCGAGAGAAAATTGTGGAGAATAAGAGTTCATTATTTAAATTTACTGTAACGTAAGCATTATAGAGAGTTTTTATCACACCAACATTACTAAACTGTCTAGATGTGCATAGTTAAGCCAAGCATTTTAAAAAACTTATTCTGAAACTATGAAATTAGTTATAACCGAGCTAAACTTTGAAAATGTGTTAGATCTGAAGGAGATATGTGTCGTTTTGTAAGCCAAGTATATTTGGTATGTGTAGAACAGTTTAAATAGAGATGTTAAGTGCTTGGATGGGGAGATTCTACCCTGAAATCTAGTGTTTAAATTGTGTACATCACTACGAAACGTTATTTTATTGTACAGGTAAATTGGTTTCTTCAATGTCATTATTTTATAGCATATTGCCTTTGCCATTCTTCTGGTTTCCATTATCATCGATTTTGCATCAGGAAGTTTGTGAGAAATGTTATCAAATTTCCTCAAATTTCATGCAAAATGCTTGTTTGCGCTATATTGTATATATAGCATTTTGCACTTTTTGAATTCGAACGCTAGTGTCTTTATATATTGCCGGGTGGCACAGTGTTGAGCAATAATTAAAGTGTGACTGAACCAGACTATTACATAAAGTGATCTCTGTTTTTGTTGGTAGGTCTTTATACGGATAAAGATTCTTTAGATTCATATATGCTGTGGAAATATATTTACTAATTAGTTTTTGAAATCTAAAAGAATTGTCCATAAATATACCAAGATTCTTGCACTCTTTAACATAGGGTATCTGACGGCTGTCTGCATTCAAGCATAATTAACTAGCAACCAACTCACACAGTTTTCCAAATGTCTAATCATTATCTAATCATTAGATAATACTATTCTATGCAATGATAATTATAAATATGAAATATTTTTATTCAGGGTGTTTGAAAAATAATGTTAAATGTGTGACTAATTTATTCTTTTTTTTTTTTCTTAACGTTTCATAAAAAGAGGAACATTTTTTATATAGCATGCTGTATTCCTATCTTTCGTAATTTTCAAAATATTTCACATGTTATACTGTTTTTGAGACATTTTATCAATTAATTAAATGGTTGGCAATGGATACAGAGAAATGACAGTAAAGAAATGAATAAACATGTTTTATATTATTGTGACAATTAAAATTTCGCATGATTGTCAAAACTACTAACTATGTTATATTGATGTAAAGAATAGAATGTTCCATTTGAAATAACAAAGTTGATATAAATTCCGGGATAATGAGACACCCTGTATATATGAAAATGATTTTACATTATGAGCTTTCAGTAGTCAAGCAAGTTTTATTAATAAATTAATGCTGAATTTCTAAAGAAATCTCCCTTGATTTCAAAGACGGGCACTTCAGTGACTCACCATATATATAAAATTTACGTTAAGATAAAAAACTAGTTTATTTAGATATTTTTTCTAATTATAATGCTAATGCTTCAAACATCCATTGATTCCAACAGTCAGTTCTATATAACCTTTATAATACGAAAAGTAAACCTTATATCAAAACTAATTTATTTTAAGCATAGAATCGAAAATCAAAATGTGAAGATTAATAGCAGCTATAAATTATGCGAGTATATACATGGTGTCCTAAATAGAGTAGGATTGCATGAGTATCTTTCTTATTCTTAGAGATTTGGTTAAATGAGCAATGTTATGCCGTTTTATATGCTAGTTCAGATTATGCTAAGAAATTTTCAAAATTCTGAGCTGTTTAGAAAATATTAAAAAAAAATAAAAATCGTGTTTTTCTAAAAAAATAAATATCTCAATAATTATTAGAGATGCGAAAAATAATTTCAAATAAATGTTACTTGGTTTAATTAGGTAAATACAAAAATCAAGTCATAATAAAATTCAAGATTGTGGTTTTCGCGATATTAATACCAACTTTCTTATTTCAAATGACCGCCATATTTGATTTTTAGACGCCTAAATAGACTTTTTTTCTCTTTTCAACGATGCATAACAACCTATGTTATAAAAAAATAATGAAAATATTGATTTTTAAAAATTTTATTTCTATTTTTTAAATTATTTTTAAAACCAATGCAGCAAAGCAAAAAAAACGTAATACAACCAAGTACTAAAATAACTACAAATTATAAAAATGCTGACCGTTATTAGCCAAACACAATTGACAGTGTTTTATAACACTGACAGTTACTTTTTGCAATGTGTTCCGATTAATGCCGTTTGTTACTGTCACTGCTTCTCGAAGTTCATCCACATTGTTATAACTGAAGTTACTTCCATAAACTTTGTCTTTTAAAGTGCCCTAGAAATAAAAGTCAAGAGGCGTCAAGTCTGCAGATCTGGCTGGCCACTGAACATGTGTATTAGTCGCTATTACTTTATTATTAAAACGTCCATTTCAATAAATAATAACATCTCCAGCATTGTGTACAGGAGCGCCATCTTGCTGGAACCATATTTGCATATTTTGTACAAAAGATAAATCATCCAAAAAATCTTCTAAAGTTATTTGAAGAATTTTCAAATAACGTTGTGTAGTTAGGGTTCCATGAACCCATGAAAAATTATAGGACCAAGTAAATGATTTCCCATTATGTCACAAAAAACATTAGAGCCGAACCGTACTTGATTTCGAAGTGGAATAACTATGTGTGGATTTTCTTGGGCTGTTCGTTATGACGATTAAATAATCCACAATTAGAAAAGTATGATTCGTCAACCCATAAAATTTTATTTAAAAAATCACCATTTTCCATATTTTTGTTGATTAACCCCCTGCAAAATGTTAATCTACGGATGTTGTCATTTGGTTGTAAAGTCTGAGATAGGTGCAATTTATAAGGGTGAAACTTGTGCTTTTGATGCTCTAGACTTAGATACGTTAACTTCATTTTCTATCTGCCGACACGAAATATTCGGATTAGCTGCCACACAAGCCAATGTTAACTGTTCACCATCAACGACCACATTTCTATTTCTTTTAAACTTCCATACAATAATTAGTATTTATTAATATTACAATAAATGCAATCCTACTCTATTTAGGACATTGTGTATATACAGGGTGTCTCAGCGTGCGCGCCGAGTAGCTTTACGGCTAAATGTTTTTTTTTTCAAAATCGACTTTCGCAGGCCTATGTAGGTGTATTAGGACCACATTTTAAAATTAGTATCAAACATACAGGGTATCCCATAAAAGCATGGTATATCATAGTTATATTAATTCTAATGGAATGACCCATATTTTATATATATTTTTTTTTTTTTTCAGATTATACATCAAAAATAAAGTTTACTTTCATAATATGTTCATATGCCTACACCTAATAACTTTTGAAATATTTAAATATTTTTGGAAAAATTGACGTTTCAGAAAAAAAAATCATAACTTTCAAATGGGTGAATGAAAACAAATGAAATTTTGTGTTAGTATATCTGACTAATAGGTGAATATTTCAGACTATTAAGAGGAATTTAAAATCTTAAGATGTTTTGATGGTTCAACATATCTCCAGAAGCACATTCAAGGTCAAATTTCGTGCTTATTTTAAATGGCACACCCTATATCTAATAGGTCTTGTAGAAAATTTTATTGTCGTTCAGAAAGTATAAAAGTATTCTACACCTAAACCTAACAGTTTTCAAGATATATCAATTTTTGTTAATTTTCGTCATTATCATTATTATTTTAATATGGCAATGTAACATAAAGCGCCATCTATTGCTTAATTTAATAATCATTATTGCCATTTATTCTAATAGGCTTTTGTTTATAAGCAAATTTAATTGACACATTCGTATTATTACTAACAATTGAAAAAAATTCCCTTAAATGAAAGAATTAACATGATTCTAATAATAATGTAACGTTATTAAGATTGTCTCTTAGTGTACAAAATCTTCTCTGATAGAAGACATCCTAATAAGAAGACTGTAGAGGAAGTTTTAAATACATTCAAAACTGTAGGCAGTGTGAAGTATTAAAAAAACTACCTTGAATACAGTAACTAATAATGAGGAGACACAATTACAAGTTTAATTTAATTCCATTGAATATTCGTCAAAACAGGTGGTTTAATAAGCAATAAATTGGAAGAGGACGCCAGGTAGCATGGTCACCTAGATCCTCTGATTTAGTTCCCATGGATTTATTTCTTTCAAATCAAATATACAGCACTCCTCACACATCAATTGAATACATGGAAGGCAGAATTAATAATACATTTACATCAATTACACCTAATATGATGAGAAATGTCAAAATATCATTTAAAATAAAATTGAATTATGTATTCGATGGTAGTATTTTTGAAAATTTATTATAAATTACTTTTAATACTATTTTGTCAATTTATTTGATGTATTTCGTTATATTTGTTTTACAATTCTAACAAGTTTTTATCAAATAATTCACACATGTGTAAATAAATAATGCAATTAGTATATTCATAATTAATAAAATTAATGTATTAATTTAGGAAATATTTCGAAAATCATTTGTTGGGTCAACTGACTTTATTTATAAACAATAACTAAACACTTGCCTTTATGGAATAATAATAATAAATATTAAATAAAGTCGGCGCTTTGTATCGACTTTTCATATTATGAATAATAAATATTATGTCAAAAGTTAAGGAAAATGGATATATCTTTAAAACTATTAGGTTTAGGTAAAAAATACCTTCATACTTTTTGGAAAACAATAAAATTTCCTACAAGATAGGGCTATTAGATATAGGGTGTGATATTTAAAATAAGCATGAAATTTGACCTTGAATGTGATTCTGGAGTTACGTTAAATTATCAAAACATCTTAAGATTTTAAATTTCTGTAAATAGCCTAAAATTACCCATTAGTCTAATATACTGGCACAAAATTTCATCTATTTTCTTTTATCCATTTGAGAGTTACGTTACGTCAATTTTTCCCAAGAACATTTAAATATTTCAAAAATTATTAGGTTTAGGCATATGAATATATTATGAAAGTTAACTTTACTTTTGATGTAGAATCTGAAAAAATATAAAATATGGGTCATTCCATTAGAAAAAATATAACTATGATACACCATGCTTTTATAGGACACTCTGTATATTTGAAACTAATTTAACCATTTAGCCGTAAAGCTACTCGGTACGCACACTGAGACACCCTGTATATATATATTTCGTATTTTTCGAATTACTGAGATACTGAGTTATTAAGAAATACACAAAAAATGTAATTAGTAGCTACCACCAAACTTCACATTTTAAAATTAGTTTCGTATATACGGGTTGTTCAATAATCACGTGACGTATCAAACATACGTTTTTTTTTATTGAATGATATACTTTTTATTAAGATTTTCGATTCTCGATGTTTTATATGAGATTTAATAGGTCAATTTTTAATATTTTAAAAGTTATAGACAAATGAATATTGAAATCGATAGATGTTTAGAGCCTTAGATTTCAATAATGAAAAACGAAATAAACATTGTGTCAACACCATACAATTGCAAAAGTACTTAATGATAAAAGAAATACTCGGTCTTTTTCTCTTAGAAGAAATGTTTATATACGAGGGGAAGCAATACGCATTTTTTTTTCTCTTTTTACTTACATGGGATACCCCATATTTCTTATGCTGTTTTAATAGAAAATTGATCACATTTCATTTTTATATAACATATTAAATAGCTACCGTTTACCGTTTTTGAGATATTTAATCTCAAATACAAATTTGGTATAGATTTTTTTAACCAAAGTAGGCCGCGCCAGAACAACTGCTTTATTTCGTTGTGAAAGTTAGCTTAATATTGTAATACTGGTCCAGTTAAACATACTTCTTTAATAAATAATTAATTTATTTGTTAAAAACTAACAACATATATATATATATTTTGTTTATTGTTCGAAAAATATTTAAATTATTCCTATATGTTTGTTAAATTGATTTATTTAAACAACTTATCTAGACTGAAAAACCGAAAATAGATACTAAGTGAAATAATTAAATACTTAGTATTAAAATTTGTATGTATATATTTCACGCATTCACGTCATTTTTTTAATTTAATAGCATTCAAACATTTTACTTTTTTTTTTTCTTAAAAAAATGTATCCCAATAACCATTATAACTCCCTAAATAATCGTCGACTAACTATTTTCTTTATATTTTGCATGCGCCTTTAAATATCGATTGTCATTTGAATATTCTTTTAGGTTAAGAAGTAAATATGTTATTAAATGTCAGTAAATGATTATGAATTGCATTTGTTTCAATTATAGCCTACTTAAATTGTAGATTATAATAGAAACTTATAATTTTGTACTTATAATTGAAATTGTTAAAAAGTGGTAACAGAGGAGGGTATAGTTATTATACAAAAATTAAAGAATAGCCAATTTTCTATCGAAATAGTATAAAAAATATAGGGTATTCCATTTAAGTGAAAAAAGAAAAACATCATTTTGCGTATTGTTTCACCCTGTACACAACATTCGCTTTATGGTAAAACGACTATTCCTAATATTATTACACATTTTTTTAAATTAAATTACATTAACAGAAAGTTTACAACGTTGTTCAATTTTGAAAATTAAGGCACCAAACTTCCATCGATTTCAACATTCAATTGTTAAAATATTAAAAATTGACCTAATATACCTTATATCAAAAATGATTGATTTTAAGCGTAGAGTCTAAAATCAACATAAAAATATAGCATTCCATTTAAAAAAAATATATGTTTGATACGTCATGTAATAATTGGAAACCCTGTATATATGATACTAATTTTAAAATGTGAAGTTTAACAGTAGCTACAAATTATGTAACATTTTTTGTATATTTCTGAATAACTGAGATATTGGACTTCGTCCGAATCTTGCGCCACACTGTATATGTACTCCCCAAACTATTATTGTGGCGAAAAGGGTCATTTTAATAATTTTGAATACGATAGTTTTTTTCTTATAGTACTAATGATTTTAAGAAACATTCCTATTTCGTACTATTTTTATTGAAATAAGAATTTAATAAAATGAGCCAAAACATTACGACCTATCCTATCACACAACTTATTCCTGCCACGACCCCGCATGTTGATTTACACAAAATCATGACAAGTTTGTATCCCAAATGGCAGAACGATGTATATGATATCCACGAGAGTTAGAAGGGGGGAGAGAACAAAAAAATGGCGAAATAAAAGAAAGATACACCGGGATTTTCCTTCCACTGTGGGTTTTTTATCATCATTTGCTCGCACTTCTCGCAAGGATTTACATGATCCCGCGGGAATATCCCTCACCTCCCCCCCTCCCGCTTACCCCGTGCGGGCAACCGACTTTCGGGGACGTGATCGTTCACGGCCTGCCGGGATTATGTTCCTAATATATTATGGATTTTTATTAAAAGTTTTAGCTCTGGCCAATTTTCTCGAGCTTTATGGTTGTAATGGATTTATAAAGATACGCAATTTCAATTTCTTAAAATGTAATTTCCCACATGCTCCACATTTTTTCTTATAAATTTTTCAAAATATAATCAATCATATTTTATGCGAAGTCATATTATTAACATAAATTAGTTATTTGATCCTATTATAGATGTGGGAAATTTGATTAAAAATAAAATTTATGCCCGACTTTACAAACTATGGTTAATTCAAATATAAATAGAAAACAGTATTCATTCACTTGGTCACAGTTATTTAAATATATTAAATAAAATGATTTGAAAATAATTAATAAATTATTTCCACATTTGTAGTTATTTTAATGTGCATTTGTTTAACGTACTTACGTAGGTAAGTCAATAAAAAATGGTTAATTCGTTATTGAATAATAACATTTATTGGTCCAGTAAATTTGATATTTATCGTCGCCAACCATTATATTATTAAGGCCCAGTTTTTCAATTGTGACTTAAGCTTGGTTTATTTAAGCTTCACTTGTATACTTTTAATAATAAAAATAATAAATTTTTATCACACTCGCTTGCTAGTCGCCGCAGAGTGCAGACGTACGCTCCAGAGTTTATAAATAATTTATCGATTCGGCTTCATTAACATTTTACATTTTAATAGTGATAATTTTCACCAATTACAACTATACCCATAACTTTGGGTACCGACTCTGAGGGAGAGTTTAAAACGCCGAAAAAACGAGGGAGAGGAAGACCGCGCCACGATGACGCGGACAGCTCCATCAGTGACCTGCAAGAGGTAACACACCACACAAAAAAACTTAACAAAGGAATAAATTCACCAACTAACACACCCAATTTGCCGACACATACACATTCAACACCACCCAAGACATGAGCCGCGTGCAAATGGCTCAAATATGGAGCAACAGACAATTTGACAATACAGCCATTATTATTAAAATAAAATTAGGATTTTTAATAAAAACCAACGCCGAACTACAATAGACACTAAACGAATTAAATACACTACGCGCCGAAAAAATAATCACGCATCACTCGATCGTGACCTCCAAAGCAGCCCCAGAAAAAAGAACACAATCCGCATCGTACAGCTGCATTATCAAGTCCGTCGAATTAGAAATTCAAGACCAAACAATAAGCGATCATTTAAACAAAATAGGCATAGAACATCGCTATTGTAAAAGAATTATCTCACGCGCCACAGATCAAAAAACAAGTTTTATTAAAATAATAACCGCATCACACGAGGCATATTGCACACTTTTAAAAAACAAATTTCCTTTCCTTAACAGAATATATAAGGTTATTGAAAGTATCGCTCCCGCTCCAATACCAGTGCCGTGCAATAAATGTAATTTATTCACCCACACAACTACAGAATGCAAGACAGAAATAAAATGCGCTAAATGCGCCGGACCGCACAGTACTGCAACTTGCAAGACATCGCTACCAGAAAAATGTACTTCATGTAAGGAAGAGGGGCATGCAGCCTGGTCGATGAAATGTAAAAACCGTCCAACAAAACCCATTGAAGGGATACCAAACGTTAGAATACAACTTACTAACAAAAAATCAGCTGACATAGACAAGTCATTGACTAAAAACTCCCGCGTCCATAACTCATTTACACTACATGACTTTGTACTAGACACTTACGCCACGGAAATAAATAAACCAACGAACCCAGACAGAAATTAATTGCTCAAAAAACTACGTCGCCGTTTCGCAGAGTCTTACAACATAGACACGCATGCTTCATTTTCAGGCAATCGTGTATTCATAGTCATGTTTGACCTAAAATTCCCAGATATAATTCCCGCAGTAGTTCCTACAGATGGAGTGTACACAGCTCATGCACCGGTTACCCTTCGCTAGTATACGATTCCTTTATTCCAACATCAACTCCCTTCCCAGTAAATCTCATCTCATGGATAGGGTTATTAGAAAGGTAATGGACCTTTCTAATAACCCTATCCACGTGAGCCTACTCGTTGAAACCAAGACTAAAAATATATTTTCATTTAATGGTTGAAGAAGTGTGCAGACACCTTCTTCAGTCATTAATCGCAATCATCGAGGAGGTTCTATTGCAGCCTTTCATCCCTCGATTCCTTTCGGTAAATCTAACCCTCCCCGTATTAACAATCCCTTAAACGAATGTCTCCATTTCACCCTTCCCTTTAATAATATAGCCATCCACATATTTTTAGTTTATATTCATCCTCATTCTACTATTGACGACACAATTTTCACGAAAGCATCGCTATACGATCACGCCATTATAATTGGAGACTTTAACGTCAATAGTAGAAAATCCCGACATGTCCACAATTTTTGTTCCAATTCCAATTTTATTAAAATCCCTACGCCTCCCACATTCATTATGAACAAAAATCTACCATTCCTGACCTTATCCTATGCACCTCCAACATTCGCCCTATTATCCATTCTCTAAAACTAATTCCAGACATCTGCTCCGATCACCTCGCAATCCAATTTGACCTTAATACCCTATCACCTCCCGCTCAACCACTTCCCGAGTTTATCCTTTATCCCAGAGCTGTAATGTAGAAAAAGTTGCTGAAGACATTCTGGCAATTTTTAATAATGATGAAGACATAAATCCTACTCTTATTTCCCGTTTTAATAAAATATTATCCTAATCCATTTCCCGACATACTCCTAAAATTAAAAAATAATTTTACAAATATCCACTCCCAAAATGTATCCTCAGACTGTTAAAATGTAAAAGACAGATTTACAGAGACATTAAATTCAATGACGACAGTTCAATTAGACGACGATTTAACCAACTGAATAGACAGATAAAATCTTTAATTTTAGAGTTTAGACAAAATAAATGGACAGAAACTTGTAACAAAATAAATGAAATGCAAGGAAAGACTTACTGGACGGAAATTAAAAAAATATCGAAATACAAAAAATCTGACAATTTTAACAATATTAAAGACCCGACGGACGATACAATACTGACCGACGATTTTTCTATAGCGGAAGCTTTTGCAGGACAGTTAAAGAAGACGTTTAAACCGACAAAAGACAACGACTATGACAATTTTTTTTTAATTTGGTAAACAATTGGCACGGCGCTTTCGACAACACTCCTTTACCTCCACCACCAGACGATTCAATAGACGAGACAGATTACTACACAATATTACACTCTAGTAAAAATTCCTCTCCCGGTTTCGATAAAATGCCCGGATTCGTTCTCAAAAAGCTCCCAAACGAAATCCATCAATTTATTCTCAAAATTTTCAATTATTGTTACTCCCATCAATACTTCCCTCCCCAATGGAAAAAGGGAATAATTGTTTGCATCCCGAAATCCGATAATGATCCCACACTAGTTTCCAACTACCGTCCTATTACCCTTCTTCCTTTCATCGGAAAACTTTTTGAATCCCTCATTAAACAAAAATTCCTCAAGTGTTCGATTGATTATATCCCAGAATACCAATTCGGCTTCCTTCCCAAAAGATCCACAATAATTCCCTTATCCATCCTTACTTCCAATATGCAAACTAAACATTTGAAAGGTCAACAATCGGCCGTACTATTTTTGGATGTACAAAAAGCGTTTGATACAGTTTGGCATATTGGTCTCCTTTACAAATGCTTCCTTCTACACATTCCGCGTCACTTAATTATTCTTATACATAACTTCCTTTTCAACAGATCCTGCCAAGTAAGAATACAACAAACTCTCTCCCATTCATTTCCAATCTTACAAGGTGTCCCTCAAGGTTCTCCTTTATCCCCACTCCTATATAACATATTTTGCCATGATATATACAATCCAGACCCCACATATTTTAACCCATCCCAGTATTCTTTACTTTTCGCTGATGACACAGCTCTCATAACCCATGCTCCCACTCTTCAAACAGCACAACGATCACTACAAACTTCATTCGACTCGATACAAGCCTGGTGCTCAAAATGGCGCATTAAAATTAATCCTGCTAAATCGAAACTCTTTATCCCATTCCACAAAATTACACCGCAGTCTCCCACAATTTATATCAATAATACCTTAGTCTCTCCTTCAAACACCTGCAAATACCTAGGCATTCTATTCGACTCCAGACTCTCCTTTAAACCTCATATCCTTTCATCTAAAATTAAAATTCAAAACAGGGCCCGGCATTTCAGATCTCTTACGTACAAGCAACAAGGTATATCCATTAAAACCGCCACTCATATATACAAAGCTATCTGCCGGCCCCTGCTTGATTACGGTGCTATCCTCTTCACTCAACTCATTCCTTCCACTATGTATCACCTCCAAGTCGCTGAAAGATCCTCCCTAAGAATCCTTACCAAACTCAGGCATCCCAACAACCCACTTCACAATCCCTCCAACGAATACCTTTATGAATCCACCCAAATCCCACCCATATCCCAGCGTATATTAGCCTTAAGTAAAAAAATTGCCAATAATTCTGATAATCTACCCCTTCTTACAAAATTCTGTATTCCCCGTAACCCTAATATCCTTCCTAAATACAAACATCCTACAATCACCATTCATCAATTCATTTGCGCAAATCATCAGGACAGTTCAGCTAGCTAGCATAGATTTTTCTTTAACTTCATCATAAATTCACGACAGGGCAGAAAGACCTCTGGTCGATAGCCCAGACAGACTAACACCTACATGTATTGTTATTATTTATATTGTTATATTGTTAAAATTATCTATATAGTCTGAATAAAGATATATATGTATATAAATTTTTATTTTTTGTTCAATTTAATATAAAAATTAGTACAATGCAGATTACAAAAGAAAAAGTATTAAGTAACAAATAATAACAATAACAAGACTATTAGGGGGGGGGGGGGCGAAAGGTACTGTCGTTTTTGCTAATTGGCACCATTTAAAACTAAGCGAAGTGTTTCGGGTGATGTTGAGATACCCATCTGAAATCATATATCATTTAAAAATATAACACAATAAAAAAAACCTTTATTGGCATTCCCCAAAAAAAAAACTACATCACATTACTACACTTATTTAAATTAAATTTATTTTCTTTTCTGCTTTTCCCACCCTATCCTCCTCACAATCTTCACGCCTCTCTCATCCAATCCTCTATTCTCTTCTTTCCACTCGTCCATTCCTCCAACATGCCCTTACACTCCTCCCCTAAATGATCCCATGTATCCATTCCGCTGTCACACAACACACATTTCACATATTCTTCCCCCATACACACTTTCCTACCTTTCTCCTTTGACCCACACCTAGCTCTAGCCAACCCCCTCTTTTCACCTGAACTCAGATCCTTTCGCAGGTATTCTTTGTTGTACCTACCACCTTTTATATAAGGGGTTGTACTGGCTCTACCTAATGTCCTTCTGTCTTTCTTGCTCATCCACTTCCTCCCATTTTATCTTCATCCATGCTGCCACATCCACTCCTGCTTCCAACCATTCGTTCGCCAGCATTTCTGACACTCCAGCTTTTTCATACATACTTTTTCTTTCTTTCCTCCATTCACTCTTCGCTACGCCTACACACGTTTTCCACACATCTTTCACTATCCTTTCTTCACTTAAGCCTACCACTTTCATCTCAAATCTCACCACTCGTTCCATTGCCTCAACATGCATACACTTTCTATTCAATTCCTGAAACAGTATATAGGCAGGAGTTGACCTTTCTACTCCCAATAGCCGTTTCAGGAACGTTACATGCTCTCTCTCAATACTTTCATACTTTTTCGTTCCCCATACTTCAGCTCCATACATCAAGATCGGCCTCACACACGCATCCCACATTTTACACGTCAGTATAACATTCCCTTCCAGCCATTTTCCCCATTTCTCTTTAACCGTTTCCCACGCTTTCCTTGCCTTACCTTTCACCCAACTCGCATACTCCTTATATCCACCACTTGCCTTGAACACAAAACCCAAATATTTAAATTCCTTCACTTTTTCAATCACTTCTCCCTTCCACCTCAACTCTTTCGTTTTTCCCTCTCTTCCCCTATTCCTAAATCTCATCCACTTTGTTTTCTCCACGTTCACACACAGCCCTCTTTTATCCATGTACTTCTCCATTCTTTGTGCCATCTCATTCATTTCTCCCCATTCTTTCGCAAGCAACACCACATCATCCGCATACGCCAACATCCATACCTTCTTTCTTCCTACCACAACTCCCCCCGCCTGCCCTTTCCTCAAAACCTCCTCCATCTCACTTATATATAGGTTGAATAGTAAAGGGCTCAGCGGGCATCCCTGTCTTACACCCGTCCACACTCTAAACTTATCAGACACTTTTCCACCCACCTTCGCTCGCGCCCATGTTTCCTCATATATTCCTCTCACTCATTCTACCATTACCTCACTCACTCCCAGTCTCCTCATACACTCCATCAACCTTTCTCTCGGTATCGAATCATACGCCGCTTTCAAGTTCAGGAATACCGCATACATACTTTGTTTTTCCTCTAACACTCTTTCACTCATTCTTGCAAGCGTAAAGATTTGATCCCGGGTTCCCCTTCCCCTTCTAAAACCTCCCTGCGTTTCCGGCAATAGTCCCTTTTCTTCCACTTCCCTTTCTAGCCGGTTCTTCACTACTGTCATGGCAATCTTGTATCCCACCGTCATCATAGTAATGCCCCTATAATTGTCCGCATTCCTCTTATTCCCTCCCTTGTGTATAGGGCACACTATTCCCTCCCGCCATGATCCCGGAATCTGTGTTTCCCCTCTCCACATCTCATTAAGCAACTCCCTATATCTTCCACATTTCCGCTTTCAATCCATCCCTTCCTGCTGCTTTTCCTACTTTTATCTCTTCGAAGCCTTTTTCTACCTCCTCTTCCGTAAATTCCTCCACCATCCCTATTGCTTCTCTTCTGCCCACTTCCTCCGGCCTTCCGCTCTTTTCTTGACATTTCACTTCCCAATCCTTCAATGATAATTGAAACTGCTCTTTTGTATTTCCTTTTCTCAAAATATCCCACATTTCCCTTTCATATAACACAATAAATTTAGATAAAAAACAACTAATAACTATTAACAACACTCGTTGCTAATTGAAATATGTATATGAAGTCATGTTTCCAAGGTGTAAACAACGCGCACAGTAGTTACAAATACTACCACAAGAAGCAGCCACGCAACCAATGGGCCAACCTAGGCTAATTCAAATGTGTAAACGCGCACAATAGTTACAAATACCACCACAAGAAGCAGCACTAGTATCTCATATTATCCCTTTTCTCTTTCACACACATGCACAACTTTCAAGGTAGTCAGTCAAATTATATTTATTTATATTCATTAGGTAGTCAGTATAATTAAGCAAACTATCTACCTCTAGACCTAGACGTAAGTAAGGGGAATGTTTGTTTACATTTCAATTTCTTCCACGCTCCCCAATGCTCTCAATAATAAATCGAGTATTTGCTGCACTCAAGTCAATTTACATAAAGAACGAATTTATGAACAAACAAAATGTTTGTATGGCTACTATTTAGACAAAATATGTAAATCTCGTCTGCAGAGAATTTAAAAATCATGCCCAAGACATATATTCGGAATCAATTAATGAATTAAATTGGCTTAAAATGAAAAAAGCGTAGTGTCTTTGACAGTGACCGCCAATTTTTAAATTATCTTAACTAAGTCTCATCCATATTTATATATATATATAAAAAATGAAATAAATGTGCATAGCATAAATATTTGTCATAAGGATAAAAGAAGTTTTAATTAAAATATTTTGAATTATTATAATAAAAATTATTTTGAATGTGCCACTATTTATTCATTTTAAGGTGACTTGAAAATGTTTTATTTTTCAATCAAATTGATGGAGAACTTATTTACAACCATTATGCTCCTACTCATTTATTAGTAATTTATACTCGAATTAGAGAAAGTAACATGGTCAACCGACTTGTCTGATATATGGACAGATCTATTAGAGGGACCGGAAAAGTAATTCCGTTTTTTTACATTAAATTCAAACAACAAAATTTTTATCGATATTTTAATTTAATCGCCCTCATCTTTTACGAGCTATTACTATCTATTGTGCAAGTTTTCAATCTCGGATCGATAAAAAATCAACAGGTTTGTCATAAAAATATCTGTAGATGGATTTTTTTTTAATTTCTTTAATTTTTTTATTTATTTTTTTTTTTTCACCCAATAATGCTGTAGCGGTCAAAACATGTGGAAATCACGATATCAGGTGAGAATGGTGAGTGCGGCAATACTTCCCACCCTAGAAAATTATTTTTTTCTAGGGTTCGTATTGTGCAGTACGGTCTTACATTGTTGTGTTGCAAATTTTCACCTTTTCTGTTAATAAGAGCTGGGTACTTTTCAATTAAAGATAGATGTACTTTATCCAATTGTTCACAATAAAGCTCTGCATTAATAGTTTTACCAGGTTTTAGCACTTCAAAATGAACAACCCTGTAATGTATCCCTAATATAATATTATTATTGTATATTTATTGTATTATGCATAATGCTTTCTTAATTATCTCTTCGCACAGATAACATTTGGAATAGCAAATAACTCATTAACTCTTGCTCAAATATTTTTCGCGTTTCTCTTTTATCACTTGCAAATAACATTAAGGTCCAGTTCAAAACACATTATGTTGCGGGGTTATTGCGTTCTACCAGCGACGAGGGGGGTGCTCTTCAAATAAGAAAAGCGAAACTGGCAGCGTGCGGTAGATTGGCTGGTGAGCAGGAGTTTATAGAGTGAAAGGAACGCACTCACCTGTCAATCTCCTCCACCTTGGGACAGTCAGGGGGGTTGTAAGGCCCTCTGAGGTTCCCGAGCCTGGTTGGCGCGCCTCCTTTCAGGCACTTTTCACTTTTTCGCGGACTAACTACGCACGTGTTGATTCTCCCACGTCCATCCTATTAGTCTCTCTCGCGACACCTGTCTGGTGAGCGCGTGGGGGGAGTGAGGGTACAAAAACTCTGGTAAAAAAAAGGATCGGACCAGGATAGCCAATCGCTAACTCCCAAACATACCCCTCACCCAAAATTAACAAATTTTGTAACTAAATCCAAATTAATTGAATCCGAAGGATTCGTAACCAAATAAAAAAAAACTAAATTCAACTTATTTACAATGATATTTTGAGTAATTTGCATTTTATTGCTCAGGGAACAACGGTATTAATTTTACGAGAGGCCGAATTACCTCTCCCACCGCGGTCCGTATGCGCGCGACTCGGGTTACATCATCTTTTCCCGGCAATAACTCGACAACCCTTCCTCTAGGCCAATGCGCGGGGGGTGCTCCCGGGGCGTACCAAAACACCAAATCGCCCGTCGCGAGTGCACGAGATGACTTTACCCATTTCGGTCGGTGCATCTGAGAATGCAAATATTCGCGACGCCACCGATTCCAAAAAGACTGCACGATTTGTCTTATCAATTGCCACCTCCCTAACTTTGACAATTCTAAATCGAGTACGTCTACTTCCGGTCTCGCGAGAATGGGTCCACCAATTAAAAAATGACCCGGCGTTAAATAATCAAAATTATCGTCAGGTGAACTTGACAATGCACAAAGTGGCCTTGAATTTAATACACCCTCGATCCGACTGATCGCAGTAATAAATTCTTCAAATGTCAAAATCTGCGAACCGACGACTCGCTTGAAATGGTACTTCACTGATTTAACGGCCGACTCCCACAATCCTCCAAAGTGAGGGGCGTAGGGTGGATTAAAGTTCCATTCAATATTTCTTTCCGCTAAATAATGAGCGAAATCTGCATTATTTGCTTCTAAAAACCGCGAAATTTCCGATATCTCTCTCGCTGCGCCCTTGAAATTGCGCCCTTGGTCCGAATAAAGGCATTTAGGCAAACCACGGCGTGCGATAAACCGATCTAAGGCGGCTAAAAACCCGTCTGAAGTAAGATCCGACACCGCTTCTAGATGTAACGCTTTGGAAACCATACAGACAAATAGCGAGATATAACATTTTACCGATTTAGCGTTGCGTAACCTGGAACCTCGAACGAAAAATGGTCCAGCAAAATCAATTCCTGTGTGCGTGAAACAGCGACCAGGATCTAATCTGTATTTAGGTAAATCAGCCATCGGTGGCTGAATAGGTGTGGCTTGGAACCGATAACACGTTAAACAAGAAAAAATGCGTTTCCTAATCAATTTACGAGCATTAGGAATCCAAAAATTACGATGTAATAGCGACTGAACTAACTGTGGACCTCCGTGCGCTGAGAATAAGTGAAAATAATCAACAAGAAGGGTAGCCAACCGACTTTCATATGGAATGAGAAAGGGATGACGCGAGCCCTTTGGAATTTGAGCCCATCGTAACCTACCCCCCACCATGACGAAACCCTGGTGGTTGAGAAATGGCGATAGATTCCGATAGCGTTTAGAGCACAGTTTCCCGCTGTTTAATAATTTTACTTCCGCACTCAAATGATGTGCTTGAGTTATTTTAACCGCTAAATCTAACGCGGTACGATATTCTCGCGCCGAAATTGGGCCGTTCAGAACTTTACTATTACCGAATGAACTTATTCTGCATTTAAATCTACTTCCGAAACGAATTACATATGCCAAAACTCGCTGTAATTTTAAAACAGATGAAGTACGTTCAAACAAATTAACGAATGCAGAAAAATCCGTAGATGAAATTAACAAAATTGTGAGTTCCGGTTTTAGGTCCGGCAACTCAGGGGGAATTTCGAACAAATTCCGGGGCCAAAACTCTTCAGACCGAAGGAGAAATTCTGGCCCATGCCACCAAAGCAAATGTTCAAGCAATTCTCGTGGCGACAACCCGCGACTAGCCGCATCTGCTGGGTTGTCAACACCTGGGACGAATCTCCAGCTAACCAAGGGTGCACGCTCCAAAATCTGCGTAACTCTGTTAGCGACAAATGTTTTCAACCGATGTGGAGGTGTTTTGATCCATGTGAGAGCGGTGGATGAATCGGAAAAGCAGACTGGCGTATCCAATACAAGCTGAGAGAGAGACGCAGTTACTGCAAAAACTAATTTGGACAACAAACAAGCAGCACTGAGTTCTAGGCGGGGGATGGTCCAGGTTTTTAAGGGTGCAACTCGAGTCTTCGCAGCCACAATGTTCACTGACACTTGTGTGTCGCTTTCGATGCGAAGATAAACGACGGCGCCCATGCCGAGCGAACTCGCATCCGAAAATCCGATGAGCTGCGCACGTTTCCACCCTAAACTTAGAATGCACCGAGGAATAGCAATTCTCTGCAACTCAGGTAATTGCTGTAATATGTGACTCCACTTCTGCTGAACCGTATCAGGTAAAGGGTCGTCCCAATCGACCTTTGATAACCACAACTGCTGTAATAATGTTTTAATAGAGAATACAAGAGGAGCAAGGTATCCGTTCGGATCAAATATGCGAGCGACTCTCGACAATATACCCCGCTTGGTATTCTTTTCATCACCAACACGAATTACGTAACGAAATGTATCCCCTTTGGGATCCCAATGCAATCCTAAAACTTTAATAATGCTGATATCACTGCCTGGAATCTCCTGAAACTCCGGTAGCTCTGCAGAAGTCACAATATTATTCGAACTAGACCATTTTCCGAGCTCAAATCCGCCTAGCCTCAACAAAGAAATTAATTGTTGACGTAACTCTATTACGTCCGAGACTGTATCTGCTCCAGTTAAAATGTCATCGACATAGATCGAACTTCTTAAGGGCGAACACGCTAAAGGAAATTTATGCCCTTCATCATTTACTAACTGCTGCAGTACACGTTGAGCTAAAAAAGGACTACACGTCGCTCCAAAAATAACACGAGTGTGTTCAAACTCTTGTACCGGTTCATCCTCTGAAAACCGCCAAAAAATATGCTGAAATTGCCGATCTGATTGATGCACAACAATCTCCCTAAACATCTGCTTGATATCACACGTCAAAGCTATCTGCGGCAAACGAAAACCTGTCAATACATGTCCTATTTCAGACTGTAACTTGGGGCCACTAGCTAACGTATCATTCAAGCTTTGTCCATAGGGATCTTTTTCAGCTGGATTAAAAACAACACGAATCTTCTGCCCGTCAACGGTATTCTTTACAATGCCATGATGCGTAAGAATATATGGAGCAGTCATACGAGAGGGAATCAAGTGTCCCTGTAAAAGGTAATCTCGAATATTACCCGAATATAACTGACGAAAATTGTCATCCTGACGAAAACGTTTCTCTAGATTTAAAAAACGCTTGAGCGCAATCTCCCGATTACTACCGAAAGTGGGTATACCTTGCTTAAACGGAAGCCGAGTGATATACCGACCATTACAATCTCGCTGGATTGTGTCACAAAAATAACGCTCACATGCCTCGTCCTCTGGCGATGCCGATGGAGCTGTAAAAACTTCTTCCGATTCCCAAAATGCTCGAAGAGTTTTATCTATCAAGTTATCTTCAATGTTCGATAACATTGAAACGAACGAAGAGGAGTTTTTGTTGGCATTCACGAAAGTAGGTAACGAACCCATAATGACCCAACCTAATTTTGTAAGAACCGCGGAAGGCAAACCCTTTATCTGACACGGTGAATCCGGTGTCAACTCAAACGTGGTTCCTACACCTAAAAGCAAATCGATGGGACCGGATTTATCAAAGTCCGGGTCCGCCAAATTCAAGCCGATAAAACGAGATTTTATCTCTGGCGAAATGTCTGTAGTCGGTAAGTCAGAAGTAATGCGAGGAAGCACGACTGCCGAAAAACTAAGCATAGCGTTCTTATTTCCTGCGGAAGTGATGCTGCAAGTAACAATTCCTTGAGATTTTCCAGGAAATGACTGTCCCAACCCTGTTAAATTAAAAGGACAGCTACTACGTTGTAAACCTAAACGCGATGCAAATGCTGACGTAATGATGTTCACCTGACTACCTGTATCAAAAACTAATCGACATTTGTGCCACATTCCGGTTCTACTCAATATGTAAGCCTGTGCTGTACCTAAAAGAACCTGTGTCGTAACAAATGTTTTACAGTAGTTCGCCAAAGTAACCGATTGCTGACCTGGGGTGAGTGCACCCGACCCCGTAGCATCTTCCGGCGAGACTCCATCGTGGCCGGAAGGCAATTGCGGTGCCTCCTTCCCGAAGTGCAACAAAGAGTTATGCCTGTTACTTCCACATGTAACACAGGCATATTTCGATTTACATTGAGAGACCTTATGCTCTCCGAAACACGCGAAGCATATTCGAAATGATTGCACCATAGAGTGTCTAGCTCTAGGACTAGCCGACAAAAATGAAGGACATTTGTTTAATTTGTGCGCGCCGGAACAACAAATGCACTGTTCCGAACTATTATCGAATTGAGTCGTTTTATTCGACTTTTGCAAACACATTGAAACGCGAGAACGCCTATTTACATTTTCGTCGTGCTTAATAATTCGTTTAGAATGAGTTTGCGGATCGGACGCTAGTTCCTCGACCGAGCATTTATCGTGCAAAAAGGTGATCAGATCATCAAGTGACGGAAAAGATTTGTTTAAATTTCGAGTTTCAAATTCTCTTCGCGTTTTATTATCGAGCAAACGCAGCGCAATTTCCGATAAAATGTAATCGCCTAAATTTTCTATCTTTAAAGAATGAAGCGCGCTTACATTTGTTGACAAAACGTCTACAATTTCTCTTAAATTTAAATTAGATTTAATCGTCTTCAAGTCAAAAATAGCTGCCAAATAATGATTCGCTATCACTCTTTTGCTTGTGTACCGTTTAACTAATAGATCGTAGGCTATCAAATAATTGCAAGGCTGAAATGTAACCGTTTTAACTAACCGCAAGGCGTCTCCGTCTAAATAACTAAGAAGATACGAGAATTTCTTAATTGGCGGTAGCTTAGTGGTATGGATTAAATCGTTATATAACGCGATAAACGCTGGAAAATCCTCATGTTTTCCCGAAAATGACTTAATTTTAATTTCTGGCAAGTGTACCTTAGGCTCCGGTTGTGTTTCAACCGAGGGAGACGAGTATTTGTCAATCGCAACTAAAATCTCTACATATTTTTCATTAAACAATTTACCCAGTTCAGCGATATCTACTGTGAGTTGTTCATATTGTACGGATAAGGCCGTAAGTTCATCTAAAATTGAATTAAATTGTTTCTCAATATCTGGTAAGCGTCTAACACGAACTTTAAACTCATCAAGTTGATCGGGCAAATCGGAAATTAAACCATGACAACTATATAACTCTTCTAAACAACGTTCTTTTCTAGATAAGAGAATTGCATGTGTTCTAGTGACTCTCGGTGGCACGGATGCAACGACTCTAGTGGGTTCAGTCATTCTGCTAAACGAACGAATTGAACTAACAAAAATAAAACAGAAATAATCAATCAGCTGTTTTATTTAAACGACAATGAACTCTAAACAATGCGAGACAAAAAAAAAAACAAAAAACTATGTATTGGTTCCGCTGGCCCGGCCGAATTGAGTTGCCTGCTATCGTGCGCTCTAGATTGGGATGCGCGCGTTTTGTGATTGACTATCAGAGTCGCGCGCAGATGGATTCTAGGGGAGCGCAAACGCACAGAAACGAATTAAAATGGCGAGCGGAAATGCAAATTACTCCAAAAAGGGGAGACTAAGGTTTCTTAAAACCTTATTCTCTACAAACGGATCAGTGATCCGGTTCGAAGGACCAAAAAGAAAACGTTATGTTGCGGGGTTATTGCGTTCTACCAGCGACGAGGGGGGTGCTCTTCAAATAAGAAAAGCGAAACTGGCAGCGTGCGGTAGATTGGCTGGTGAGCAGGAGTTTATAGAGTGAAAGGAACGCACTCACCTGTCAATCTCCTCCACCTTGGGACAGTCAGGGGGGTTGTAAGGCCCTCTGAGGTTCCCGAGCCTGGTTGGCGCGCCTCCTTTCAGGCACTTTTCACTTTTTCGCGGACTAACTACGCACGTGTTGATTCTCCCACGTCCATCCTATTAGTCTCTCTCGCGACACCTGTCTGGTGAGCGCGTGGGGGGAGTGAGGGTACAAAAACTCTGGTAAAAAAAAGGATCGGACCAGGATAGCCAATCGCTAACTCCCAAACAGTGATAAATAAATATGTTTCTCTTTAATTATCTATACTTTGCCTCGCCATGTTATGCGTACGTCTAATTAGATTTTAGTATTATTATTGCCACCCAAGGAGTGGGGTGCAGTAGTTGCACCAGCCTAAAATTTTCGGAATAGAGGCTACCTCGCGCAGCTTACAGAACTTACACACACTTACTGTACGCTCGCACATACACGTTTCGCGCGGCACCAACCAGTTTGAAATTTGAAAATATATAGTTTAGAAATGAAAACTTCTAGATTTGATATGAATTATACCTGATATAATTAAATATTATTTTAATGAGTCATAATAAGTTCATTTCACAGTATGAATGGAATATTTAAGTCAAGGTATATTAATAATTGTGTTTATACTACTAAAGAAAGGCACTTCTTACAATGTATTAATGAAACATTCAATTTTAACATTTATTTCTTTGAAAGGAAACAATATTTTTGGTGAAGGTAAACATTTAAATATAGTTTTATTGCACAGATTTTCTATAAAAATAATATTTTACTCAAAAATAATATAGATTATTATTTTTCAATCAATATAAAGTATTTTATGTCTATATTTAATTTATATTGTAAATGTATTAATGAATTATAAACTGTCATGTATTATTAAATAATATTTAATTTTATACTTACTAATTGATGATAGTTTGCTTTATAATTATCGGTGAATATATTTTATTTCAATTAAAATGCCATGTATCAACATAATATGCATATTTTAATTTGTTGTGCATAATGAATATTTGTATTACAGATAATTTATTATTGTGGGAAAATTTAATTATCGCGCCATTTTTGATCAAGGCATGCGTGCGATGGCCATAAAACGCCAAAAAGTCTTTAGTGTTCGGATGTGGAACTCATTTTCCTATGTGCTCTGTGTTTTTCTTCACAATCTACACGAACTTTATAGTTGTACTGTAAGCTGCGCGAGGATTTTCCATTCCGTAATAGTTCAAAGGCGCCGACACCAACCGATTCTACTGCATACATATACTGTGCCAATAACACTTCTTGATCACGACGGACAGACACGGTCAGCCACTAGCGTCAGTAACATCACTAACCTATAAGAACGACAAGTTTCTAAAAATAGTAACTCCAGTTTGAAGTAAATCAAGTAATAACATATATTCAAGTATCTCCAATCGAAGCCATGTTGAAGTAACAGCGACTTCTAGACAACTAGAGGAAACATTAAATAACCTAGTAATGAACGACACATCTTCACCTAGATGTTGTCGTAGGGAAACGTTACAACCCCACGAGTAATCCACCAAAAACACAAGAGAGCCTTTTTGGGGGTGTAAACTTGGTTTTGCTGTAGCTCATGGCGCGTCATTTGAAGAGAGCTACTGTCTTTTGCGTTTTGGGTCATTTTTTTGTTTTTGTTTTTTTGTCTATCAAAATGCGCTTCTGTTTAATACAGCTGAAGCAATAAGATACAAGTATTGAAACCATTAGATTTGTTTTTCTCGGATAGATTGTGCGGGACCCAAACACCTGCTTTGCTTACTTTCTCAGATTGCTTTAATTTCCGTCCTGAAAATGTCATTATCCAGAGTTGTTGGTCTTCCTGATCGATGTGAGTCAGAAAGACTGAAATCACCGGATTTAAGTTTGGAAAACCAATCGTAGAATAATAAGAAAATATATTATTTTAATATAGTTACAATTAATAAGACAATATATATATATATATATATATTACTTATTTCGCTTAAAATCGTCAATTATTTATCGAATCAAACGTTACTATCTTTATGATTCAATTCAATTCAATTCATTTATTTACGGTAAATCACCTTTATACAGAATAATAACAATATTCAAAATGTTTAGATAAATATCATGACTGTAAATCACATATAAACAGAATAATACAATTTTACATATATAACATATTTTAATATCATAGTGGAAACTGAAAAATAAAAATTAACCCAAGTGGTCGACTCTTGCGATAAAAAAAAATAATTGAAATATCAAAAACGGTAATCTCAGTGACATTAAACAAATAAATTATGCCATAAAAATTGAAATAAATCGATAAATTATAAATAAATATTGATAAAATAAATAATAAAATAAAATAATTACTAAATAAACAAATCAATACCTAAATAAATTAGCAAACAAGTATATATAATGATTTAAACAATAATATATCACAGATGAAATCACAGACCAGGTAAAAGTAAACAAATTATATAACCTTATTTAAAAATTAACACAAAGAATTAAAAAATAACAATTAACATTAACAGAAAGAAATAACATCGGAAAAAATTATGCGATGCAAACGAGATTTAAAAGTTGCAAATGAATTAGTGAATAAAACAAAATTGATATCATTCTCTAATTCATTAGCATACCGCATCATTCTGTCTATAGGATTATACATACCGTACCGAGTGGCGTGAAACGCAATGCGAAATAATGATTTATAGCGTGACTGCGCGCCGCGCGGTATGTTAAACTCAAGCCTTTCAACCAGCTCACTACAATCTATGAGGCCGTTGATGATATTCACGCATTTTAACATCGCACTGTGGCTAAAGTCTATACTTCTAGTTTCAAGAATTTACCCTGGACTCGTTCTAATTGAGTAATGTAATTCTGACTATATGGTGACCAGACACTCGAAGCGTATTCCAAATGCGGACGGACTAGGGAGATATAGAGTTTTCTAATTGTGCTAACATTAAAATCCAATGGAAATCTACTAATAAAGGCCATCAGTTGTAACGCTTTATTACATATGTGTGAAATATGATTGGAAAAGTTGAGCTTTGTTGTAAATAAAACGCCCAAATCTTTTATCATCGATTTCTTTGCTAGCACCTTACCGTCCAGTGTATAGTCAAAATTACATTGTTTACCGCGATAAAATGAAACATGAACACATTTCTCAAAATTTAGCTAAAGTGCATTTTCTTTGCACCATAGTGCAACCTTGTTAAGATCATCCTGAAGTTTTAATTTATCAGTTTGCGGACTTAATGGTCTTGAAATTTTTCAAGTCATCAGCATTAAGGAGAAAGATACTATTTTTAATATTTAATCCGATGTCGTTTATAAATAACAAAAATAAAATCGGCCCACAATGTGAATCCTGCGGTACCCCTGATGTAACCTCAATAATTTTTGACGTGTGTTTACCTATGCGTACCCGCTGTGTTCTGTTTTGTCTCACTCATCCAATTAATAATGTTAGCACCAAAACCCATTGATTCTAATTTATGTATTAGTACACTATGCTGCACTCGGTCAAATGCCTTGGAGAAATCAGTATATATTGAATCAACCTGTGATCCACTCTCCAAAGCATTTGACAAATAGGCTTGGTACATCATTAGATTGGTAGCTGTGGATTTTCCTTTCAGAAAACCATGCTGTTCGTTAATGATTGCACGTGAAGATGATCTTATAAGTTGCTCTGAAACCAACAAATCTAGGATCTTAGGAATAACAGATTGAATAGATACACCCCTGTAGTTAACAATATTTTCCCTTGCACCATTCTTAAATATAGGTACAATAAAGCTGTCCTTCCAACATTCAGGATATACATATCAAAAGATGCAATACCATGATAAATAGGCAATGAATTAACTGGTTTCATACTGTAAACTTTAGAAAAATTATCAGCAAACAACTCCACACTGTGTTCTAAAGTATAACTTAACTCATTATTGAAATGCATTACTTTAGGATACCCCGTTGTTTTGCGACACACGTCGACGTGCTCCCAGAATTGCTTAGAATTATTATTTATTTCTGTTTCTACGCGGTGAATGTAATTTTTGTATAACATATCACTCAGGTAAAGACTGTTTCCTGAGGTTCTTAAATAACTCGTAATGTGGTTGTGAGCCGTATTCTTTGTACTTTAAATGCGCCTCCTTTTTCAATTTTGTTAACTTAATTAACTCACTATTGAACCACTTGGGATAATTAGACGATTTTAAATAAACAATAGGCACAAACATTTCGAAAACTTCACACAAAATGTTATTAAAATTGTAAACATTTTCATTTATACAATGGCCAAACACTTGGTCCCAATTAATGTTACCTAAGAAGTTATTAATGGCACTATAATTCGCTCTTTTAAAGTCATAAATCCATTCCGAATTTCCCTTGGTAAATTCTGCTGCGGCCAGTGGAATATCCAGTATATACGGTATACACTTGCATTGCACAAAATATCACTAGCATTTTAAATTTTTAATTCACATATATTAGAAAAAAATAAGTCTAAAAAACACCCCTACTATTGGAATATTATTCATTTGGTGAAAATGGTAGTAGCTGATGGCGTTTGCTAAAACACTAGCCGGATAACTTTTATTGTCAACACCTAATAAATTATCACCACTATCTATGTTGTAATCACCGCAGAAAATAAAGTCACACATTGGATTTTCCATACAGATCTTCTCATTAGAGATATACAGAGAGTTTTATGTAACACCGAACATGCTAGAATATATTCAATGTAAATTTCACTATGTTCGATTTGTTCAGGAACGCAACAAAGCATTGAGTGCGATGTGATTGGCTACTATTTCTAAAAATAATATAGTCAACCCAAACTACACCCTTCCACGCCAAAAATGAATTACACTTGTCAGTTATCGCAAGCAAGTGACATTTACTGTTCTGGTGCTTAAAGCAGACATATACGAAGAGTTGGACATCTTTACGTATCAATAATGTGTACAAAGGAGAAGATTTTCATGGCATGCATTGCGGTTAAGTAAAATATCCATAATTATACATGTTGCATTTGACATAATAGTTGACAAATATAATTTATTTTTGACGGAAGTAGTGTAAATTGGGTTGACTATATTACCATTAGAAATCGTAGCCAATCACATCGCACCCAATGCGTTCCAGTACAAATCGAACATAGGAAAATTTACATTGAATACATTCTAGCATGTTCGGTGTTACATAAAACTCTCTGTATAAAAATATGTTTGAAGAAGGGGGGATGTATATGGAATCAATAATTAACTTATCCAAAACTTTTACGAATATATTCTCAACATTATTACCAGTTTTCAGTTCAACACTTTTCAAATTCTTTCTTACGGCGATAAACACTCCACCACCTCTGGATTTATTACTTGTACAGATGGATCTGTCCAATCTATATATTGAAAAATCTGTAAGTCCTATCTCCGCATTACCTATCGTATCGTCTAACCAAGTTTCCACTAATACAATGACATCATACACGCAAACATTAACATTAGACATGGACGCTTTCATTTTTTCTCTAATGCCGCCTACATTCTGATAATAAATATCTAGTTTTTTTTTAATAATAGACTTCACAATAGATGAATAGTCATTAGAGTATTTAATCGTTATGTCATTTTCGCCGTGAGCCTTCCTCTGCTGTAACTCATCTCTGAGTGCTTCTAGGTGATTTCTCTGCATTTGTATCAGGTCATTATTAAATTGAATACTTCCTGTGTCAGCAGCCCTAGATACTTTGAGAACATCAATTGCCTCTTTTTTGGTCGCAAATGATACTTTAATTGGTCGCGGCTTACCACTCGATTTACCTAAACGTATAACGCTTGTAGGTGTAAATACAACAAGCGGATCAATGATCGATCTTAACGCCTCAGTATTCTTCTTAGTTGTATCATTGTGGGAACCAGTAGACTCAGGCTAATTAAATACAATAACGTTTCGCGATCGTAGTTGTCTCTCTTCGATTTCATGAACAGCTTCTGCCCCATTAATTATCCCAGGCAGTAAATTCGATGTATTTGAATTATCATTATTGTTTTTTCTATCTTTTTTAGTCTATCATCTAACGCCTTAATGTCATTTTTCATATCACGTATATCTAATCAAATCCGCTAGTGAGGAGTTTGAATCCCGTTCGCGATTAGATGTGAATGAAACCCGATGTCCAGCCGATGCGCGCCTGGATCCCGCGCGCGCATCTGATGCTGAGATCGATGCCGGATTGCAAGCATCACAAACCCATCGATCCCCGTCTTCCTTAGCACACTCCTCAATATAGTAACCAATGTCTTGTAGTGAAAGTTTATCAAGACAGCCAACATGATAACGGATCCGGCACTCATTACATTTTAACGTCGTATGAGGTCCGAGCTTCACATCGCAACTTTGTTACCGGCGATTAATTTTAATCGTCGTCAACGAAATTAAAATTTTCAATTTTAATTTTTTTTGTATAAAATGAGTTTTGGCCAGCACTCTACCTGCCGGCCGCCGCGGATTAACCATCGGGTCAACATTTACCTGACCCGAGGTTGGAAGATCACCGCCCGGCCCTCCGGATTATCATGCAGCAATTAGGGCCCGAGCAGCAGATTAAGACACCCAGGGAGAGGACACAGGCCGCCGTTGCAATTTGAAAGAAGAGAGATTACAGATTAACGTAATTCTTTCAAATTGCATTTTAACGGTTGGATTTAAGAATTCGTTGGAAATAATTATCTTGTTTACGATAGTTATTTTCCAGTGAATTCTTTGCCAACAGCCACGTGGTCCTCGAAAATCATCCCTACTCCAGACGATTTTCGGCGATTAAATACGGGATGCATTCACCCGATCTTCAGTCCACTCTGGTGCTGTACAGGGGCAGCATGTGGATTCAAGAGGAACTTTTGTTCCTCGATATTTAACCTTCTCTCTGAGACAGGAAACTTTGACCGACGTAGACGCCAGATGTTCCAGACGTCGTTCCTGCCAGAAGAAGTCGACTCCAGGACCAGTGCTTCCTGAAGTCCACCGACGCCGAGCTTCACGGTTACCGGTGTAACCGTCTCGATGCCACATCGACGCTACCAGTGTAGTGTCCTATGCTGTTGCCGGATCCAGTCCAATCCAGGAACCTGCCGACTCCAGGAAACTCAGCCCGACGCCGACGTTAGCCGTTCCGCCGTCGTTCCTGCAGTCAACACCGACGCCAAGCACCTAGGTTGCCAGTACAACCGCTTCGACGTCAACACTACGAGGGTAGTGTTTGTTCCTGCCTCTGGATCCAACCCCGACGCAATAACCCACGAACTCCGACGCCGATCGCAGAACGCCGAGCTGCCGCCTGAACGCCGCCTCTATTCCGACGACGACGCCACCTCAGGTCTACCCGTTATCCCACATGTACACTGTGTGACTACTCTCTCTGTTTATTGTTTTTTTTTTAATAATTTTGTAAATAAATTATTTAAAGCCAATTGTGTTTTAAAGGTTAGTTGCTTCGTCTTTAAATCAACCTGAGCTAGTTGATAATCAGCGTGAGGTACCTTCCCTCCCGTTGACAACTTCCGCAAGTAGACGACATTTTACTTAAGGTACAGTAAAAATATGAAAGCTGACAACGTTGCAATACAAATGAATGAATCACTATTCACCTAACCACAAATTATGCCGAAAATGTTCGTATTGCAAGAAACAAAACCAAAACTGAAAGGCGGCCAAACCCTGCGTGCAAAAGCAACCAGTGATGATATTCACTTAATTATACACTTTAAATTTTAAACTTTTCACGATTAAATCCCCAAACGGAACCATGCATCGAAACGTCAACTCATTGATTTTAAATATTTTTCAAATAATGATACAGTTTAAATTAACCGCTCTTCCTCCGTGTAGCGTCACATGGAAAATCGCATCCTTTAGAGTATATAGTCATTGGGGTATACCCACTTACGGGGCGGGGATACTATGCAATACTAGTGCTGCTTCTTATGGTGGTATTTGTAACTATTGTGACTACCTTGAATATTGTGCATGATTGTGAAAGAGAGGGTCGTCTTATGTGAAGTGACGACTTATTAATTTATTTTCATTTACTAAAAACATTCAACACTTGCCACGCTTGTTCATTCAATTTCAGTAGAAAAAAAAATATCATTTTCCATTTAGCTACTGTGACATTATGACTCATGTTACATAAGTCATAAGGTCACAGCAGGTGGAAAGAATTTAGGAGCAATGTTAATGGCTTATAGTCTTATTTAGCCTTAAAAATAAGAAATAAGAAAATACGTTTGTATTTTTTATATATATATATATATTTTTAATTTAAAACTTTTATGTAACGATTTTGTTATGGATTTTAACTTCAGTTAGTCAATTAAGACTTTAACGATATCGAGCACAAAATAAATTGTTGTCTTTTAAAGTTAAAGCCGAGTATTTGGAAGAATATTATAAATTATTTTGTTATTTCTTACCTTAAAATGGCTTTATAAAATTTCACCATAATATGTTTCATTTCTTGAATATTCTGGAGACATTTGCGAAAGATGTATGAAATATGACGGCATTTTGACGTTTTATTTGACACAAAAATAATTATATAAATAATAAATATCTCCACAACCAACATAAAGAAGGTTATAAAAATAATTGTTTATTTCTTCCGCTTATAAAATGAAAATTGAAGGTCCTATAATAAATGTTTTTAACAAAAATTCTTTATTTGTATCAAGATCTACAAATTTTATTGGAGACATTTTAGTATCCGAATTATAAAAGAGTTAATTTGCAACCAATGTGTTTTAATTGTGATCAAAAGCTTTCTACTGTTATACAAAGCTCGGATATAATGTTTAATCATGTAGCCGTTTATGTGCTATCGTGAAAACACACGGACACAGACATTTTTCAAAACTCGATGGAATATACTCAGTGGACCTCAAAACATGCTTACTGTTTAAACTGGCAATTAAAAAATTCACAATACTTTCCCAGGGACAGGGGTAAAAGTAAAAAAATTGGTATTATTTCGAAAACTACAAATTTCTCGAAAACATGATTATATATAAACTTAACCTTATTTTTAATCCTAAACAAAACAACTATAAAATGCAAAAAAATAACGAGTGTAAGACTATGTGAATTTATAAAATTGATAGTGAGTAGACTGTATATGAAACGTAAAACCCCATCAGCAGTGTAAATTGAATACGCAGGGGGAAAGGGATGAATTAAGGACTCGCCATAGTTACTGGTTAACAATAGATGGAATCTTCAGCATCGGTTACTAATTGGATGCACACACGGTACAGCGGATTGGAGCACCGATCTCTATGCGGGCTGAACGGCTAATCCTATTACAGGAAGTCCATCTTCGAACATGTATGTATGTATCATAAGGATATGAAGTTGTGAGTGCAATATAAATTAAATAAACCATTCGATTCTATATTCAACAACATTTTGATATATATTTTTTTTATAAAATATCAAAAATATCCTTTGGAATAAAGAACCTTACATACATTTAATCAAAAACATTTCCTCATAGAAAAATCTAATAATTCTTTCAGGGTTTACAAATGTCACTTTACACATAAAATAATCAATATGTAAAAAAACGGTTGGTTTTAGGTGTAGGATATGAGTCATAAAAACGTCTAAAATGTTACGTAGTTTTAAAAAATTTAATATATAGAGTGCCTAATTTAAAATAAACAAGTTGACATCTACTTCTAATATTAATTGCTTTGAATACATTAAGCTTTGCCTTTTTGTATTTACCAAAAATCAAAAATATATAAAAACAAAAACGCAGCCAATTAGACTTCCTTATATTTTAGGGATACTATTTGACCAACCTTATGTTACACGGAATTTTGCTTTAAAAACTAAAGAAAAACCGTTAATTAAGATGTAACCGATAAAATTTGTTACTTAAATATTTGAGTTCAACAGCCTCGGTAGCGCAGTAGGCAGCGCGTAAGTCTCATAATCTTAAGGTCGTGAGTTCGATCCTCACCCGGGGCATTAATTTTACAATTTTAAATGTAGACATAGCTTATAATAATACGAATAACGTAAATATTTACAGTGCTTCACAAAAGTATTGAATACATTATTTGAAGTCGTAAATAAAAATAATTCAGAAAAATACTTTAACACGTCGATTTTTATTTTTAAATTACTTTCCTGACATGTACTTTTCAGCCCCCACCCCTTCGTCCCTAATGGATGGTAACCCCAACTTTAAAAAATCAAATAGCAAAGTACCCCTCGCGATACCTAAATTGATAGATTTTTTCATTCTGATACTACGAAAAAAAAATGATGGTACTTTCCCCGGCGAATTCGGTCAAATACGTTTTTGAATGAACATTTAATAGCAAATGAAAAATTATTAATTGAAAAATGGATTGTTGTGTTCGTTATTTCTTACTGTTTACGCTCGATGTTGTGGAGTGTGGAATAAACGGCGAGATGGACCAATTAACAAAAAACTGGAGTCGTTTCAACTTTGTATTTTAAAACTTAAAAACTTTACAATTACAAACGTCTTTACATTTTGGCGTCTCAGAGAGTTCTGTCTAATCACAAACACCCCGCTTGCGGCCTCAACAACCCCCTCCTATTCCCCTCCTATTTTTAAACAGGGGTTAGGCCGAGCGCAGGTACCCAGGGCCTTAACATACCGCCCCCCTTGAAACGACCGACATTAAAATAATATAAAAACAACAATATTAAAATTATACAAAATAATTATAAACATGCAAATTAAATATATATATATATATATATATATATATACATATACATACACATATATATATATATATATATACAGGGTGGCGCAAGATTCCGATGAAGTCCAATATCTCATTTATTTAGAAATTTACAAAAAGATATTACTGACATAATTTGTAGCTACTGTAAAACTTCACATTTTAAAATTGGTTTCATATATACAGGGTGTCCAATAATCACGTGACGTATCAAACATATGATTTTTTAAATGGAAAGCTTTATTTTTAATGTCGATTTTAGATTCTACGCTTAAAATTAATCATTTATTACATAAGGTTTATTAGGTCAGTTTTTAATATTTTAAAAGTTATAAACAATTTAAGGTTGAAATCAATGGAAGATTGGGGCCTTATTTTTCAAAAATGAAAAACGATGTAAACTTTCTGTTAACGCAATTTAATTGAAAAAATGCTTAATAATATAAGGAATAATCGTTTGTTACCATAAAGCAAATGTTGTGTACAGGGTGAAACAATACGCAAGATGATTTTTTTTTCTTTTTTCACTTAAATGGAACACCCTATATTTTTTACACAATTTCGATAGAAAATTGATTGATCTTTAATTTTTGTATAATAAACTATACCCCTATCTGTTACCATTTTTTCACAATTTCAATTCAAAGTACAAAATTATAAGTTTCGCTTATAATCTATAATTTAAGTAGGCTATAATTAAAACAAATGCAATTCATAATCGTTTTCTGGTATTTAATAAAATAACATACTTACTCCCTTACCTAAAAGGATATTCAAATGACAATCGATATTTAAAGGCGCATGCAAAATATAAAGAAAATAGTTGCTCAACGATTATTTAGCGAGTTATAATGGTTATTGGGACATATTTTTTAAGAAAAAAATTGTAAAATGTTTGAATGCTATTGAATTAAAAAAATGTGAATGTGTGAAATAAATACATAAAAATGTTAACAAAATATAATGATATAAATATTTTATTATTTCACTTAGTATCTATTTTCGGTTTTTCAGTCAACATGAATTGTTTAAATAAATCAATTTAAGAAGCATATAGGAGTATTTTAAATATTTTTCGAATAATAACCAAAAAATATAGTTGTTGTTAGTTTTTAACAATTAAATTAATCATTTATCGAAGAAGTATGTTTAACTGCACCAGTGTTACAAAATATAACGTAATTACAAAAAAAAATGTTTTCTTTGTTGCAAAATTAATTTATTGTTAAACATAATTTTTGCGATGTGGACGATTTAAAAGAATAGGAATTGCAAAACAAACTAGCAAATCTTCATTAATGAATTTAGAACTAATGTATACCTACTTTAGTCTTGCGAAAATCGCATTTGTTTATTGCGAAAGTAATTTATTGATAAATGCAAGGAATCGTAAAATCTGTTTAAAAATAAATTATTAACATTAACATACCTTAATAGAAAAAATAACTTCCAATCCATTCCTGGTGAATCGAAAACCATCTCACCTTCACCACTCACTAATCACCACTTGTTCATAAACAAAAATAAATCGCGTTTTTAATTATTAATAATTTCTAACGTTAAAAATTAAACCGGAATAGTGAACACTGCGCGTTTTCGGACGACTGAATCGAAATACAAGAGCGCAATTATCGCAAATCAAGAAGAAAAAAACGATCGACGACTCACTCCGAGAACGCATTCCTGAGATAAGAAGATTCGTTGTACCTGGATCCTGGCACACAGCCAAAAACATACCTATTTAAATTGTTGTATTTTCAATATTATCGCGTATTAAAATAATTACAGCTTAATATTTATTTACTTTTTTTTATTAAATTCTCATTTATCCCGTGGTAAAAAAATATGTATGAATTATGATGTATTTTAATTAATATACTTGATTATTCGTTTCACTAAATTATTTTATATTTGTGTTCGCGTAACTTTCACAACTAAATAAATTAGTTGTTCTGGCACGGCCTACTTTAATTAAAAATTCTATACCAAATTTGTATTTGAGATTAAATATCTCAAAAACGGTAGACGGTAGCTATTTAATATGTTATATAAAAAATGAAGAGTGATTAATTTTCTATTAAAATAGCATAAAAAATATAGGATGTCCCATTTAAGTAAAAAGAGAAAAAAATCATTTTGCGTATTGCTTCACCTTGTATATAAAAATTTGTTTTAAGAGAAAAAAAGAGTATTTCTTTTATTATTAAGTATTTTTGCATTTGTATGGCGTTGACAGAATGTTTATTTCATTTTTCATTATTGAAATATTAGGCTCTAAACATCTATCGATTTCAACATTCATTTGTTTATAACTTTTAAAAAATGATTATTTTTAAACGTAGAATCGAAAATCTTCATAAAAAATATATTATTCCATTTAAAAAAACATATGTTTGATACGTTACGTGATTATTGGACACATTGTATATATGAAACTAATTTTAAAATGTGAATTTTGACAGTAGCTACTAATAATGTAAATAACATTTTTTTGTATATTTCTTTATAGCTGAGATATTGGACTTCATCGTAATCTTGCGCCACCCTGTATATATATATATATATATATATATATATACATATACATATACATATACATATACACTACACTAATGTAAATTTCAATACACAAAATGCATAAAAATATTAAACAATAAAATTATTGTAATAATAAAATTGTTCATTGCTGATTTATGCTATATCGCGGTTTTTGCCATTTCCTTCAAAGGGAAGAATGCACACACGATTTACGGCGCGTTTAAAATCGCCTGAGATCGTACGCACTGTCACTGCACGCACTAGCCCGTCCGCTCCCGGATGCAACTCCTTGATTCGTCCTGCAACCCATCGCATCGGTGGCAAATTCTCGTCCCTTAAAATTACAAAAAATCCTTCTTGAACGATACCCTCATCTGGATACCTCCACTTGTTCCGGCTCTGCAATTGACTTAAATATTCAAGCGACCATCTTTTCCAAAAGTGTTGCTGCACATATTGCAAATGCTCCCATCGTGTTAGCCTGTTGATTCTAACGTCCAAGTAATTCTCCGTTGGAAGTGCGGTCATCGCTTCTCCAATTAAAAAGTGGCCAGGAGTCAAAAAGGATGCATCATTGGGATCGGGTGAAATTGGGGTCAAAGGACGGGAATTTAATATTGCTTCAATTTGCGAAAAAATGGTGTACAATTCTTCAAAAGTTAATTTTAATTGACCTATTACTCTATTTAGGTGGTGTTTAATACTTTTAATTGAAGCCTCCCACAACCCTTCAAAGTGTGGCGATCTCGCTGGATTGAAATGCCATGTGATGCCATCATTACTAAATTCTCGCATTATTTTATTTTGATTATACTCGTTATTAAAAAAAGTCATAAAGCATCCGTAATTCATTATTAGCACCCACAAAGTTAGTAGCATTGTCTGAATGAATATTTAAACATTTACCGCGTCTTGATATAAAACGATGCATAGCAGCCGAAAAAGATTTTGTCGACAAATCTGAAACAACTTTTATATGCACGGCCTTGGTAGAGAAACAAACAAAAACTGCACCATATGCTTTACATATTTTTATTTTGCGTACACCTTCCTTTATCATGAAATATCTACCCCACAATTTAAAAATGGTCTAGACACCTTTACTCTCAACGCAGGCAAATCACCCATTAATTGACTTTTAATTTTGGGTTTATTTTTAAAGCAATTTACACATTTGTGCAGAATTTTCTTTACATTATTTTTTAATGATAACGGCAAATAATTTTGTCTAATAATCGCTATAGTTGTTTGTATTCCCGAATGCAGATTTTTTAAGTGAGTTTCCCTTATTATTAAGTTAGTGATGGGGGTAAAACAATTGGATGTTTATTATTGAAATCTACGTTTGCATTATTAATACGACCACCTACTGTGATTAGCCCATCTTCTATAAAAGGATTTAAGTTTTTTAATTTAGATTTTTTATAGTTTTTGTTCTCTTTTAAATATTTGTAATCTAGGGCAAACGCGTCGCAGTCTTAATAATAAATTAGTGGCAATTTTAATTTCCCTAACACTAAGTTCGCCTTTGACTCTACTATCTTTATCTTTACAATATTTACAAAATCTACAACAATAAGCAATAACCCTAACTAATTTATTCCAAGATGAATATCTATTGAAAATACTAAAATCTCGACCGTCTGTAACAATAGTGCACAAGGCGGCCATTGACCTTTTTTCAGGTAGTTGGTCATAATTTATTACCTGATCACTCGTATCTTGTCCCTTTACGAGCCAATAAGGGCCAAACCACCATAATTTTGAATTGATTAACGTATCACCCGTTACTCCGCGAGATACGAGATCAGCTGGGTTTTCGGAAGTTCTTACATGTCTCCAAGAATCGATTTGTGTGAATTCACAAATTTCTGCAACCCGGTTAGCCACAAACGTTTTCAATGTTACTGTCGATGAGTGAATCCAACACAAGACAATCGTTGAGTCAGTATAAAAAAACGTTTCGTTAATATTAATTGTTAAGCTACTTCGAACTTTATTATATAATCTAGCCAACAATAACGCACCACATAACTCTAACCTTGGTAAACTAACAAACTTAATGGGTGCAACACTTGACTTAGCACATAGAAGCTGAGACATATATTTTCTTGTCGAATTATTTTTTACTTTTAAATATATACACGCACCATATGCGCTTTCGCTAGCGTCTGAGAACCCGTGTATTTCAATTTGAGATATTAAGTCATTAGTTATGATTGTACGATTAATTCTTAAGGATTTAATCAATTTAATCGTACTCTCAAACGCTAACCATTTTTCACTTATTGCAGAAGATATTTCATCATCCCATCCTAATTTCTTTTTCCACAACTCTTGCATAATTATTTTTCCAAAGGGTCAAATATTTGTGCAATAAGTGAAATTATCAGGCGTTTAGTCACTTTGTAATTAGATCGTTCTATTGTTGCAGAAAAAATGTAGAAAATCGTTAACAGAATCCCATAATAATCCCAAAGTTTTATTGCTTTCACATTTATTTAAAAATACTGTTGTTGTATCATCTCTATTAATATTTAATAAAAGTTTAGGATTGTTGGAATTCCATTTATTTAAATGAAAACCACTTTCACCTAACAATTTGATTATATCATCCCTTATGATAATAGCCTCAGATTCATTATCAAAACCAGTTAGTAAATCATCAACATAGAAATCCCGTTTAATTCTGCTTGCTGCGTTTGGAAAAAAACTCATTTGCTCGTTAGCTATTTCTAATAAACATCGTGTTGCTAAAAATGCAGCCGGAGCTGTGTTTTTAACCCATATGTTTTAAGAGACATTGTATGTTGATCGCGCCGAATAATTGAATATTTTTTTTAAATTCCGTATCCTCATCTCTAACTCTTATTTGTCTATACATTTTAGTTACATCCGCTGCTAAAATGTATCGACTAATCCTAAACCATTTCTTTACCATTTTTCTTCGTTGGCGCGACATATTCAGTGTTGTTGAAATGTGAAATCATTTCGACGTTTTATTTGCCATTAAAATAATTAAAGTTTCCATAGACAACATAAAGAAGATTATAAAAATAATTGTTTATCCCTAAGGGAATCTATCAGGTAGATGTAATTCTTCCGATTATAAAATGAAAACAGAAGGTTCTGCAATAAAAGTTTTGTAACAAAAATTATTTATTTTTTCAAGATATTTTATTTGAAAGATTTTTCTATCCGAATTAAAAAATGAAAAATCGCTAAGAGTAATGTAGCACTTAATGAGTTTTGATTGTGACCAAAAGCTATTCAGATCTTTCAACTGTTATAAAAAGCTTAGATATAAAGTTTGGGTTTAACCATTTAGCTGTTTATGCGCTATCGTGGAAACACACAAACATTTTTCAAAACTCGATGGAAGGACTCAGGGGACCTCTAAACGAGCATATTTGTTGAAATTGGCGATTCGAAAATTTTTACGATCACAATACTTTCTCTTGGACAGGGGTCCGGGGAAAATAATTATCAAAATCGCTTGATAAATAACGACAATATTAATTAAAATGCATTTTATATACAAAATTGTGAAAATTAAATTGCTGTGAACGACGAGACAATGTCCTAATCTATCCACAGAAGCTCGTTGAACATTGTCTAACATTTGTGGAATGATTAAGAAATCTTTCCTTAAATGCCTCAATATATGCAGGTCTATTCAAATAAACTTTAGTTTTTAAATAGCCCCAAAGAAAATAACCCACTGGGGTTAAATCTAGCGATCTTGCCGGTCATTTAATATGTTTTAATCTACCAATCCACCAATTAGGAAATACTTGAACGAGATATTCTCGAACTAGTCGCGCGTAATGTGGAGGCGCTGTCTTGCTGTAACTAAATTCTGTCATCGGATCCGCTAAAGTGTGTAGTAGTTCATTTTCGGTGAAATCTTTTGAGGATATTGTGTATCAACTGCCATCATCCAATGCGGATTTTGAAGGGCGGTTAGGTTATAGGTTATACGGGGCTAGTGAGACGTAAGTTAGCCTCATGTGAACTGCGACCTGTAAGATCTATTGTTCTGCCCTTTCCTAATCACTTCCCAAGCAGTCCCACGTCCTCTATAAACCTGATGACTTTCTTGGGGGTGACATTGCTCACCTCTTCGTGGGATAATCGGTCCCTGCCGAAGTGTGAAAGACGCTTGTGGACAATAGTGTCACAGGCGCAGAGTATATGCTCGGTTGTTTCATTTGCCGAATCGCATAGCCTGCATTTTCCACTTTCCTCCTTTCCCATTTTCCACAAATGGTACCTGAGGGCACAATGCCCTGTCATGAGTCCAGTGAAAATTCTTAGCTCGTTCCTTGTGAGATCGAGCGCCTTGTGGCTGTTATCAAGTTTGATGAGCCGTTTTGACTGACGTAGGCCTGGCACGTTGTTCCAGTGTCTATGTCTTCTGTTCTCTTCCCATTTTTGCACCACTTCTTTTTGGTACGCCATGGGGAGTCCACAAAACGGCTCTGGTCCTATAGGAGTAGCGTCTGCACCTCTTTTGGCGAGTTCATCTGCCACTTCATTGCCTGCGATACCCTCGTGCCCTGGCACCCACATGAGGGTGAGCGAGTTGTTCTTTGCCAGTTGTAGAAGGGATCGTCGACATTTCCAGACAGTCTGTGAACCGTGGCTGTAGGCCCGGATGGCCTTTAGCGCGGCCTGGCTGATATATATATGCGCACCGTTTAAGTGTCTACCTAAACATTCCCTGGCACACATATCAATTGCAATTGCTTCCGCTTGCAGTATTGTGGGTGTTTTACCCAGAGCCATAGAGCTCCTGTGGTTATGGTTAGGACTGTAAATGCCTATTCCAGTGCCCTTGTTATTCTTGACACCATCCGTGTACCAAGTTGATATGCCTCGTCCAAACTTGTTGGCCTTTTTCGAAGCCGTTTTGGGGTCTTCAATCAACACCTTAAACGGTCTATCAAAATCTAGCCTCCTGGGCATAGTGTCCATTGGTTTGGAAAGAAGGGCCGGATCGATTAGTTTCAGTACCTCTAGGTGTCCTGTCCAGTCTCCCGGCAGAGTTTTATTTCTATGGTGTAGCCTAAGGGCCGCAACAAGCCCCTCCTTTTGCACCACCAGATGAAGCGGAGGAAGGCCTATGATTGCCTCCATTCCCGCAGTGGGGGTCGTTAGCATGGCCCCTGTAATACTTAGACAGGCTAAACGTTGAAGCGTGCCTAGCTTCTTTTGCGTGTCCAATTGTTGGCTCTTTGGCCACCATACAAGGGCGGCATAGGTGACAATGGGTACCACTGCCGTTCTATACAGCCAGTATGTGATTTTGGGCTTTAGTCCCCAGGTTTTCCCCATTAGTCGTCGACAGGCCCAGAACGATGTCGTTGCTTTGGTCATGATTCTGTCGACGTGCTGATTCCACGTCAGTTTGGTATCCAAGATTACACCTAGATACTTCACTTCGTTGGAGAGATTTATCTGTACGCCATTCAGCGAGGGAGCCTTTATGTGCAGCGTGAATGGGACTATAATCGTCTTGTTAGGGTTGATACTTAGTTCTTCCCGAACACACCAGTTATTGATGATATTCAGGGCTTGCTGCATTAGGTCTGTGAGAGTGCCTTCATGCTTGCCTCTGATAATAATTGCTATGTAATCTGCGTATCCTTGGACTGTGAAGCCCTTACTGCGCAGTTTAACAAGGAGATCGTCCACTACTATTGACCATAATGTGGGGGACACAACTCCACCCTGAGGACACCCCTTTGATACAGCCATCGATACTGTGGATCCTGCCAGTGTGGCCGATACCAGTCGGCCTCGGAGCATGGATTCCACCCACCTTATCGTGGAAGGATATATTCCTTTATTAATAGCAGCTCGTTTTATTGCAGAGGATGAGGTGTTGTCAAAGGCCCCCTCTATGTCTACAAATATTCCGAGTGCTATTTCCTTTTGTAGAATGGCTTGCTCTGCCTCTTTGACGAGGTGATGTAGAGCGTCGACGGTAGATTTGCCAGCTTGATAAGCGAATTGCTTGGCATATAAAGGTGCTCTGATAAGTGAGTCACTCTTTATGTGTTCGTCGATTATTTTCTCCATAGTCTTTAGAAGAAAGGATGTGAGGCTAATGGGTCGATATGATTTAGGCTCTTCTAAAGGCCTATTGCCCATTTTGGGAATAAATACCACTTTTGCCTTTCTCCACGACCGGGGTATGTACCCTAGTGCATAGCTTTCTTTATATATCTCCCTAAGTCCTGGAGCGATAAACTCCAAACCACGTTGGAGTAACGCGGGGAAGATACCGTCCATTCCTGGGGATTTATATGGCTTGAAGCTGTGAATGGCCCAAGTCATTTTGCTAAGCGTGAATATTTTCCCCGCCAAGCAACGGCTGTCCCGACTGGAACGATAATCTGCTGGGTCGGCGACAGTCGCATCTATGCCTTTAGTCACTACCTTTGATCCCGGAAAGTGAGTACCTAACAGTAGCTCTAAACTTTCCTGTTGATCATTGGTATGACTGCCGTCAGTTCTTTTTAGGATGCCGACCGCATTGGTATGATCCTTCGATAGGACCTTCCGATGTCTATTAGCTGGGGTCATATTATGAATACCCTCGCAGTAGGCCTTCCAAGCCTCTCGTTTAGACTTCCTGAGCCGTTTATTATATTCAGTCAAGGCCTGTCTATATGCTGTCCAGTCGCCTGTCCTTTTGGCTCTATTAAAGGATTTCCGAGTGGAAGTCCTAAGTCGATCCAGTTCCTTGTTCCACCAAGGAACGTTTCTCGAGAAGGTTACCTTCTTTACCGGGCAGCTATCTTCATAGGCTGCTACGATGGTATCTCTTAAATGTAGTGAGGCTTGTTCTAATTCCTCTATGGTCGCAATGTTGTGTTGGAGGCCCTGAAGTTCAGACTGCAGATAGGCACTATACAGTGCCCAATCCGTCTTTCGTGGCACTCTGCATTTTGCGATTTCCGTGCTCCCAGCCTCTATGTCGAATGCAATCGTTTGATGGTCCGACATAGATGGTTCTGCCAGTACACGCCAATTTTTTATTAGATGCGCGCCGTACGCTGTGGCCAAAGTCAAATCAAGTACCTCTTGCCTTATCGCGTTTATAAAAGTGGGTTTGTTCCCCCTGTTTAAAATGTCTAGATCCCTAGAACATATATAATCAAAAAGGTACTTACCCCTGTTGTTTGTATCTGTGCTGCTCCATACTGTGTGGTGCGCGTTGGCATCGCAGCCCATGATTACCTGATTCCCATTCCTGCGGCACCAGTCCATGAAGCCCTTGACGGCCTCCGGTGGCGGATTATCCTCGTCGCCCGGAAAGTGGGCTGAGGCAATTATAATTTGCCTCTTGCCACCCTTCGTCGTCGGCACTTGCACAACCGCCGCTGCAAGGTCCTGTGTGACGAACTCTGGAATAGGAGCATAGTTAATATCTTTCCTGAAAATCAGGGCGGCCCTTGGCTTGCCGCACATTCGATTGTATACCTGGTGGTATGAAGGATTCTGCAGTCCCTTAATTGTTCCTCCATGAATCCAGGGCTCTTGGATTAGCCCCACTTGGATTTGCCCCCTGGCCAGCCTGCTGCTTAAGGCACTTGATGCGGCCTTTGAGTGCTGCAGGTTGATCTGGAGGCACTTCCAATGACCCGTCATTTTTGGGTCTTTGTTTGACCGCCACCTTTGGCATCCTTTCGCTTGCCCTGGGGTATCTGCTTGCCCCTAGAGCGCGCATCGGCCTGCTTCACGGGTGGTCCTGTGGTCAGTTTCCTACTAAGAGCCTTACTCGTTCCAGGAGGTTTGTTGGCTTCTATGAAACCAGTTCTGATGTTAGATTGCGCCGGGCCACTCTCCGAAGTTACGGTTGTTTCCGGAGTGTCGAACGGATGCTGGGACTCTTTGAAGGTTGAGGCTCCTGCCCCTTCATCAGGCTTATCCTGCTTCGCCTTTGTGCGGAGCTGAACCTCGCCATACCTGTATCTAACGAGGAACCTCCGGGCCTTTAGTTTCTCCATGGACGTTGCATCCACTGAGAAAGTCATCTCTTGGGTGGGCCCGGCGGTCGTTCTCCTAATTATCCTCCAGTTTGAGGCATCACACCCTATCTTTGAAATATGCCTCTTTAACTAAAACGTTTAACCACCATTCATCTAGCAAAATTGGGCAAAAGATGGCGCTTGCGTCATCATCCATTTATAAAAAATGTCTACTTGAAAATATTGAATTTCTCTCTCTTGAAACTTGAAGACAGAGGGCTGGTATTTCTTTTCTACAAGGTGGTCAAAAAGGTGTAATAATCTTTAGAGAAGTGCCGACATTACCCGGCGAATACTAATATTGTATTTGTGCGCCATGTTACGAAACTTGTGGCGCACGTATGTTTGCGAAACCATGTCAGCATGACGTGCGGTCCCAAGTTCGGCATGATGTTGATCTCGCATGCACCACTACACATTAAATCTTTCTTTTCTCTTTCTTATGCGCTATTCAACACATCACACCATCTCTGCCCATTGGCGCACTTTGGAAATAATTAAATATGAGAAATATGCTTGTTTTAAAGTTTTACAATCGGCAATAATTAATTTTATTAGTAAAGCAATAAATGGGTTCAGATATTAAAGAGGAAAGTCATGTAAGTAAATTCAAAATATATTTGCAACAGAGGGGCTTGAACTATTTCAACGGTGATTGTTTAAAGATATTGTTGTGTTCCCTGGTCGGACGCATCTTGAATACGCCTCGCCAATTTGGACACCTTATTCACAAGCAGATATTAATTCTATCGAGAGGATTCAAAATAGATTTTTTCGAAATATAGAATGGAGGAAGGGCAGACAGTATGTAATCGGATCTTATATATTAGCGAAGATCTCAGTATGAATACCTTGGAAGACAGACGAATGTTTGCGGATTTGTGTCTGTTATATAAGCTGCTAAATAACTAAATTGACTGTCCGGAGCTACTATTTAAAATCGATTTTTCCATATCACCTTCAAGTCATTCACGTAGTCATCCGGTATACCGGGGATTCGCAAGCATCTTACCAACTTTGCCCGCAACAACGGCTTATCAAGAAACATGAAAACTGCGAATAATTTCATCAAATACAGTTGGTTCCAGTTATTCTCTGGCTCCTTGCAATCCTTCAAAAGTAATTTAGAAATTCTACTACTTAATTCTTTTTTGTTGTTTCTTACCTTTTTATTATATTTATTAATTCATATAAATAATGTTATTTATAGTTTATTTTTGTGATTATATTATACATTGTATCATCTTTATGCAAAATGGGGTCAAGTATATGTATAGAAGATAGACCTATCGGCGAAAACAGTCAGAAGATATTGTTTACTTATTTTCCTGTTGTTTAATACTGCAACATTTCGCTATCGTATATTATATTTTTAATATTGCTCATTCAAATAATGAAAAATTCAAAATATTAAAGTGTTATACAGAGTGGTGAATTTTTCAGTGCTAACCATTGGTATCTCGGAAACGACAAGCTCGTGTATCTTATCGTCGCTCAACGGCTATTGAGAATCTGAAAAAGAAAAATATCATTAGTTTGCTAGATTCTTGATTTATAGCGAGAAAATTGAAAATTGTGATTAAAAAAATATCTATAGAAAAGAGTATTCATTCTGTTGGTCACAGTTATTTAAATAAATTAAATAAAAATGATTTGAAAATAATTAATAAATTATTTCCACATTTAGCTCTGTCACTTTTGACTTACGTTACGTAAGTACGTTAAGCAAATGCACATTAAAACAACTACTTCCCGAGCAAATACTCACGCCGGATAATGAATTACATAATTACACCTGCTGTTGCATATCAATAAAATATTGCATAATGCAACAACTTTTGATCCGAGAAAAATTTAATACAAAAACAAACAAAAGGAACGTTACTTAATATAAGGCCATTTGCAGACACGTGTTTCGGGATCTATCCCTCATCAGTACAGCTATGGCTTACATAATTTAAAGATGTTAAAATAAATCAATTTAGGTTTTCTGTGGAGTCAGTCTATCACGAACGTCCGAGTGCTCAACATTGCGTTGTAAATAAATAGTGACAGTATGGTGTAGATAAATATGCTAAGTGTATTCTAAATAAATAAATAAATATTGTGTTACTTATTTCCGACTCTGATTAAATCCGATTTCGTAACAATACATTATTCTGATAAGAATAATAATATATATTGCAGCCATTAATTTATTTATTTAAATAAAGTGAAAGGGATTGATTAAAGTGTGCACGAAATGCAGTGCTACACTCCCCTCAAACATATGGTATTTTAGATAACGCTATTTTTCGTCCGTTTTTCATCGATGGATGGATTTAAATGGTGCTGCATTTTTTTTTTTTCTCAGAGAAATTTAGAAGATTTGTTAGACGAATTACCACTACTCACAATTCAAAATCTTGAGTGGTATCAGCAAAACGGAGCTGAGCCTTACAACGTCCTCATTGTTGGCGATTATTTAAATGCTCGGTTAACTTACTCACAACTCCGCACAGTTTGTCCTTTGTCATTGGCTGCCACGATCGCCCTGCTTAAATCCTTTAGATTATTTTCTGGGGCACTGTAAAGGATCTTATTTATTCAACTGAAACAGAAGGTAATGAACATTTCTGACTGAAAGTTATAAATGCATTCAACTCCATACAGAACTATCCAAAAAGCAGTAGATGAAATAAATCTTAGTAATAATCTTTGCATTAAGCAAATAGAGCACAATTTAAATAATATTAAATAAAAAATGATTTGAAAATAATTAATAAATTATTTCCACATTTAGCTTTGTGACTATTGACTTACTTACGTAAGTACGTTAAACAAATGCACATTAAAACAACTACTTCCCGGGCAAATACCCACGCCGGACATTGAATTACATAATGTACTATCACAGCGCGCGGCAGGTGAGGGTCGCTCTTTTTAATTAAATTGATTTAATTCTTTTCGTTTAATTTTGTTCGGTTTTGATTTAAATTGAATTAATTTGGTTTAATATAATTTAAATTGATTTAGTTTAATTTGATTTAATATAACTGATTTAATTTTGCTGATTGTATTTGAATTAATTTAATTGATTTTTTTTAACATCTTTAAATTATGTAAGGCATAGCTGTACTGACGAGGGATAGATCCCGAAACACGTGTCTGCAGATGGCCTTATATTAAGTAACGTTAATTTTGTTGTTTTTACATAAAATTTTTCTCGGATCAAAATTTTGTTGCATTATGCAATATTTTATTGATATGCAGCAGCAGGTGTACATTATGTAATTCAATGTCCGGCGTGGGTATTTGCCCGGGAAGTAGTTGTTTTAATGTGCATTTGTTTAACGTACTTACGTAAGTAAGTCAATAGTCACAAAGCTAAATGTGGAAATAATTTATTTATTTATTTATTTAACGGAAATCTCCTTTGTACATAATACATTATAAACAATAGTAACATAAGATAAACTTAATAAAACATATAAATAGTGAGGGCAATATAACCGAAGCAAAAATATACTAATTAACAATATCCAGATTAATAATACATAAACGGTGTTTAAATAAACTATAAGAATTACTAAAAATATAAAAATTAGGATTCAACATAAGGACATTACAATACCGCATTATACGTGACACAGGATTTTGAGAACCATACAATGTTCGATGGAAGTTTAAGCGGAATAAGGGCCTACATCGAACTGGAGTTGTTAAAAAGAAATTAAAATTCAGCAATGATAATAAAAAACTGCAGTTGACATGCCCATTAATCAATTTGAACCCATAGCATAAATCAAGTGATCTTCTTCTATATTGTAAAGATTTTAAATTAAGACAATCCAATATGTATGATCGACTATAGTCAATTCGTGCGATCCCCATTTTGAATGAAACAAGTAGCAAAAACCTATTCTGAACTTTTTCAATGATTTCAATATTACAATTGTTGTAAGGAGACCAGATTAATGAACAATATTCCAAATGTGGCCTCACCAAACTAATGTAAAGGGTTTTGAACGTATCCAAGCCAAAGTGTTTCGAAAATCTATTAATGAAACCAAGCATAGAAAGAGCCTTGCTAGAAATTTTATTCAAATGGGTAACAAAATTTAACCGAGAATCAAATATTATACCCAAATCCTTCACCGTCTCAACCAGGGGCAATTTAATATCATTAATTGAATACTCGAACTTGCTATTATTGCTATGGCGAGAAAAAGAAATAGACATACATTTTTTTAGGTTAAGATGAAGATGATTACACGCACACCAATTAATTAAATTATTTAAATCAGATTGTAATAGCGTATGATCTGAACTACTCTCAATTACTTTAAATATTTTGACATCATCGGCGAACATCAGAAATTTACTATCTTTGATATAACTCCCAATGTCATTTATGAAGATCAAGAACAGGATTGGCCCACAATGAGAACCCTGTGGCACACCAGATGTAACGTTGATTGCTCTGGAGATAAAGTTATCAACCTTATCGAACTGTTTACGATCACGTAAATAGCTTGCAAACCATTTCAACACAAGATCACTGAATCCTAAGCCTTCAAGTTTATTTAAAAGAATAGAGTGACTAACACGATCGAATGCTTTGGAAAAATCAGTGTAAACAGAATCGACCTGACGGCCCTTTTCCAAAGCACTCAACAGATACATCTGGTAGGAAAGCAAATTAGACGTCGTAGACCTGCCCTTTAAAAACCCATGTTGTTCATCACAAATAATATTCTTGCAGCACCAAATGAGTTGATCAGAAATTAATTTATCTAGCATTTTAGGAATTGTAGATTGGATGGAAACACCCCTATAATTTTGTATGACTTCTAACAAGCCCTCCTTGAAAATAGGGTTAATGTAAGAATGTTTCCAAAATGTTGGAAACACTCCGGTATGTATAGATTTATTGAATAATAATTCAATCGGGGTAGTAAGTGAATAAATACATTGTTTTAAAAAATAAGGCGGTAAACCATCCGGTCCAGAGTTAAGTGAGTCACTTAAATCATTTATTGAATTGAATATACCAGATGTTTTTAGACTGAACGTTGAACAAGAGATTTTATGATCATAATTAAATAATGGGGCATCAATTATGTCCTCACTGTAAACAGTGCAGAAATAGTCAGCAAATAAGTCAACACATGAATTCCCGGCATTGCATTGTTTATCATTAAAATACATTTTATTTGGAAATCCTTTTATGTTTTTACACTCATTAGCAAAAGACCAGAATAATTTAGAATTAACTTTTATGTTATCTTCAGTTTTCCGAATATAGGATTCATACAGTGTTTCACTTAAATTGCAACACAAAGATCTAAGATTTTTGAAGGTTTCATAATCAGTAACACTACCACTTTTTTTAAAAACAATATGGGCTTTTTTCTTGGATATAACTAAATCTATGAGTTCATGATTAAACCATTTTGGATAATTTGATAATTTATAAAATTTAGAAGGCACATACAGTGAGAGGGCAGCGTTAATGATGTTATAGAAATTATCTAAATTTAAATCAATATTAGGATCCTGAAATATTAAATTCCAATCAACATTACAAAGATAATTATTAATGGCGTTGTAATTAGCAGATTTGAAATCATAATAAATATATTCAGTGTGTAACGGACGAAATGACTTTGATAAATTCACGATAATATCATAGGATATATGATGATAGCTATTACTTAACAATGGATCACTGGATGTTTTAATATTAATGTTAAGTATATTAGAAAATATTAAATCAAGAAATATGCCACGTTCATTTGGAATGTGATTTTTTTGACGCAAATCATTAAAATTGAAAGAATCACTAAATGCACGAGCACACTGGGATGTATTTAAATGAGACCATAGATTATAACCAGAAAAGTCCCAAACTGCGGTCGGTAAGTTATAATCCCCGCAGAAAATAAAATCAGAATTAGGATTATCTAAACATATTTGATCAATGGCCATTGCATGTTGTTCATAAATACTACAGGGGGGACAAAGGTGGAATATAAGAAGCACCAAGGATTAATTTATCATTAATTTTAACAAATAAATGTTCAACAATATTCACCGATGAGTCCAATTTAATGCTATTTAGATCAGACTTAACAGCAATAAGGACGCCCTTACCTCTACTTTTAGCACTAGTTAAAAATTGATCTATCCTGTCTATGAATACTGTAATTCGGTAAGTTTAATTCAGAATTCAACACGGAATCATCGAACCACGTTTCAATAAGAATTATGACGTCATAAATACTACAGCTAGCCTTAAGATGTAAATCACGAATTTTTGATTTAAGCCCTCCGATGTTCTGAAAATATACGACTAGTTTTTTGGCATGCTGATTGCAACTCCTGTAGACCGGGTACTAACTACACACGGGACTCCATATCTATATTTAATTGCCAAGTCAGTTTCACCCGAATTTTTACGGAAAGTAAGCTCGTCATTTAAAGTCTTTAACTGATTTCGTTGAATGATCGTACGATCCGCATAAAATTTCACCGTGCCAGTATTTAAAGTACGCACCGCTTTAAGTACTTGAATTGCAGAGTGACGATCCGATAAAGACACTTTCAGAGGCCTAGGTTTGCCGGACTCTTTTCCTAGACGAATTGCTAACCTAGGTTCAAATGAGATTAAGGGTTCTAAGATATTTTTAAGAGCTTCGAAGTCCTTTCTCTTCTTCTCATCTGTATTGCCTTTGTGCTCAGGAAGATTAAAAACCATGACGTTCGCAGCTCTACGTTGTCGTTCTTCAATTTCATCCACAATCGAGGCCTGATTAGTCAAAATAGGAGATGAATCGGTTTTGGAAGCCTCTATTATCGAAAGGCGATTTTTTATTTCACTAATTTCATTTTTAATTTCCAACATAGCATTTGCAAATTCAGCTTTTATTAAAGTGGGCAATTCCTGTTTCAATTCAAATTTATTAATTATTTTCAAATCATTTTTTATTTAATATATTTAAATAATTGTGACCAAGTGGAATAAATACTGTTTTCTATTTAATTTAAATAATTATTATTATCTACTAATGTTTTTTACTTATCTCGTTAAAGTTGCATTAATAAAATATTTGCAGATTTAAAAATATCAAGTCGTTACTATTTAAAAAAATATTCTGTTCTCTGTTTAAGGATATTAATATCCAAAATGGCAGCCATAAGAAACACACAGGCACTAACAACTGTCACTTTAATTATTCTTCCAATTGTTTTTCAAAGCATTCGCGATTTAAGCAAATATTTACATTCATTTTTAAATTTCTACAAGTTTTTTGAAAATCAGAGGTTACGAGTGTTACAATTTTAAAAAGCTATTTTTTTGGTGTACCTTAAAGTACATAAATCCGACATGGCTGCCATAAGAAATAAAAAGAAAATGAATATCGTAAGTCAAAATCTACAGTACCTAAAATATTTCTGTCGACGTCATTCAATGCAGAAGGTTCAAAAAGTATAGTTGTCAAGTGTGATGAAAATGCCGCTGGCTCTAGAATAGGTAGGGAAGATATTTTTTTAATAATAATAATAATCTTTATTAACATATATAAACAGCAAAAAAAATGCTAAATAAATATTAAAATATTACAAAATGAAATGTATATTTTATATCTGTTAATTGGCTATCGAAAAATGGTCTTTCCGCCTTATTTTTTTTTTTTATAAAATCACAATTTCAGTTTTTTCGGGATAAAACAGAAACCTATCAAAATAATCATATTTTTTGTCAGATCTCAATCGCCATTAAAATGCGCCACTTTCTCTAATTTAAACGACGTTATCGTTTCCAAGATATCAATGGTAAGCATCGAAAAATTCACCCTGTTATTGTGTATCGAAAACGCGAAGGTATCAGAAAAGCGTTATGAACACTTATACCCAGAAGAAGGCGGCCATGCAGATAATTATTTCCCAAATTAAAAATAATTTAATTACTATTGAAATATTTTACAGAGATGTAGCGAATAACAATAAAAAAAACAAATTTTAGCCAGTGTGGAAATGAATCCAGCGGAATCGTCCAGGCAAATTGAAAGAGCAACTGGAATCGAAAAATAAAAATTATTATGCATTAAAAATAACAGAAATATATTCCTTACAAATCAAGAAATTGCCAGGAAATCAATTTCAAAATATAATGATCTCAATTACACCATTATGAATTGAAAAATGTATTAGTTCAATTAAAAATGTTTCACTTAGTCGTTAGTCGTTCACTTAGTCGATAGAAACTATATGTACTGATGTATTATGCCAAAAAATATTTTTTCTATATAAAAAGAGTAATATATTCTCCCATTCTTAAATAACGACCTCTATGAGTTGGTTGTGATTAGCAACAGGGGTCTACGACTTTTAATCTTCCTTTTGAGATAGTCCCATAGATGCTCTAAAGGATTCATGTCCGGACTGTTAGCTGGCCACTCTAATAAAGAGATATTAACATCATTTATGTAGCCAATAATCTGTCTAGCCACGTAGGGACGGGTGTTGTCCTGCATGAAAAAAAAAAAACAGAGCAAAAGGCATTACATGTTCAACAATAATGTTATCTAAATAATATCCTTCATCCAGGAGAGTCGATGCTCGCACTGTTTCCTCCCATTGACAAATTTCTTTGACGGTTCATTTTTCTTACTTGATTTACTCGCATATGAACTTCCAAACATGCATGTGATTGCTTCTAAGAGAAATGTTGCTTTAATCAGCACTTTTTAAGAAAACTTTTACACAGTTTCAATCTAAAACGAGGTTTAATACGAATTTCTGTCAAAACAAGTTATTATGTGATACTAGCCAGCTTAGATGACAACTCTCACTATCAAGCAAGGTCCATGGCATACTTGTTGTACAGTAAGTTATCAATAAACAAAGATTATTGATAAAAATATGAGTGATGCGTTAATTTTGTCCAGAAGTTTATATAAGATATTCCATTTAAGTAAATATTTATTTTGTTAATACCTTATAAACACGATGCTCTTTTGTTTTTGTTTTCTTAATTACACCTTTGTAATCCTTACTACTACTTTGCTAATTTAATCTCAATTAATAATAAAATTAGCAATGGTGTGCAATTAATTTAGAGAGTGACTGAAGTGTTACAACTAAAATTCATTTTTTCATGTCAATATCAAGCATGAAACGATCAAGTTTTCAAGAAATTTTAATAGCGTATAACAAAAACAAATAATAATTATGTGTTTGGTCACACCTTTGCTGAGTGCACTTCTGCAGTCTAGGCATTCATTAAATGAGATATCTTGAAGCACTTCGTTCCAAGCCACTTAGAAACGTATGGTGATGCTGGTCCGTCATATCCCAATTAGTTATGGTTTCAACGATTTGAAAATTTTTAATGACAAAAAATAAACTAGAGGATCAAAAATGTTCGAAGACAATGATTTGCAAGACTTATTGAACAAAAACCCAGCTTAAACTCTCAAAGAACTTCTAAACAGCTTAGCAGTTAATGAATCAACTGCTTCCAGATGTTTGCATGCAGTGGGAAAATTAATAAAAGGAAAATGGCTACCACATGAATTGACTGGAAATGCATTTTTGAACCGTTTTGAACATTGTGGTTTCATTGGTTTCAAGCAAAAAAAGTCCATACAGTCTCGCTATGCAAATTGTGGGATCATTACGGTATAATGTATTGCTAGCTGCTAAAACATAATATAACTGTTCCAGCTGATGTCTACCAATGTTAATTGAACAAACTGAACGACTAATTGTTGCAAAAAAGACCAGTGAATGATACATTGTACAGCGTACTCACCATACAGAGCGCCTTCTGATTTGCCACTTGTACAGATCGATTCAACAGGATATCGGCAAAAAGATGGGTATTTTTAGAGAATAAATAATTTTGATCAATATATTGTACCAAATTAAATAAAAATGATTTGAAAATAATTAATAAATTATTTCCACATTTATTTTCTATTTATATATATTTTTTTCTGAATAAATGCTTTTTTAAAGTGAAAAAGTTAACAAAACAAGTAGTTGTAAAAACAACCGAATTTGTTTTTAGGCAACACCATATAGAAGTTGCTGACAGAAAAGAATATCAAATAAGCTTATGCAGTTATTGATCACAATGTGAAATAGTTAAAACCTGAAAACAGCAAATGCATCCAGAACCACATATGTTCAACGATTGATCTTTCCTGGAGGCTCTTAAACACATACTAATTAAATAACGTTAAGCATGAACCTACACAAGGAAGGATAAAATATAAATAGTGTATATATCATCAGTAACTTTAAATGAAAACAAAACAAAAAATTCAGAGAAATTTATTGAATTATCCATAATACTTTCCAGGTTGGCGTGCATACCTGAAAGCACTCAGTCCATGAATCTGATAAATCACAGGGAATTCGAGGACGGGCGGAAATTCCTCGTGCCGTGCAACGACACTTAAGTGCGATTTTCCCCTCTTCCTTTTTTGTGCGCTGCTGAAAAAAGCGTAATGGGCCGTAGTTTGCCGGCGCACTCGGAAACTTCATTTCAACCCGTGCGGGCGGGCGGCATTTATTGAAGTTTGCAAGAACTCGGCTCCTGTGAAATTTCACTTCACCACTTGAGAAACTTGGAATTGAATGAAAATTGTATATTACAAACGCGTGGCCGATTTTATAAATTCGAAATAAATTGAAAAGTAGACTTGGGATATTTTAATAATGTATGATTCCATTTGACTATAACCCGTTTTTTCTATTGTGGCTAAAGTTTAGTTTAATTATATTCCCTTAATTAAAGTAAATTATGATAAGGGCTAATAGCAACCATTATTTGATTTTATAACTCTAGTAGAAATGCAATATTGTCTATTGATATCTTGATTATACATTGAAACTGTTATTCAACGTGCATTCAATATAGAAACAATATTGTCGATATCTAAAATATATTTATTAAAATTCAATGTGCATACAATATTGAAACAATATATATTGTATATATTGTTTCCATATTAGTATTTAATATGGAAACAATATTATTTATATCCCGAATTATAAGATTAACAACCTCGGCCACGTGTGCGCAAAGTGCAGTTGTGAACTTTCTTTTCAGCTAAAACGTCTGATTATCGATCGTAACTGTGATAATACAGGGAGAGTATAGAAATAATGTTAAAATATTGTAACTCGCGCGGTATTCGTAACGATTCCGTGAATAAACGTGGCGGCGCTAACGCATTGGTTCGTCATCTCGGAAGTATGACGGAATTTTTGGTGGTGTGTGTTAAAAAGAGTGTCCGCGGAAAAATTATGGTCGATTTAATTCGGTGGAAGTGACTGATCATTGTGTGAGAACGTATTGAACAGTAGTAGAGCGGAGGATGAGTTCCAGGGAACCAAGGAGGGAGTATAAGTGAACAATGTTTGAACTGAATGGTGTTAATCTGTTGGAGACTATTTAAGTGTAGCTGTATTTCAATAATGTTTTTATTATTGTTAATAATAAAGCCCTTAATGTACGTGAAAATACAATTATTTTTTAGGATTCCAGTTTTCTTTCACAGGCAAACTGTAATGTAACATTATTTTCATAAAAATCCCTAGCAGAAATATACAGGGTCGCTACAAAGTATGGAAACACGGCTCTCACGTGAAAACGGCTAAAAGCATAACCACCAAAATTGGGATTTCTAAATGGGATATTTTCTTGAACAATTTGGCGTGAAAAAATCAAAAATGATTCTCAGAATTTTCACATACGGACGCCATCTTGAATTTTTTTAAATGGAATTCGATTTTTTTTATTTTACAACTTTTATAGACCTTATAATTCTGATTACAACCATATACCTTTTTTTTAAAAATACTTGTCGTTTCATCGATAAACCGGACTTATCTCTTATAGTTTCCGAGATCCCCATAGAGAACATCGAAAAAAACTCACCCTGTATAATTTTTACTCGGTACCCAAGGTTTCAACCAAGGTAGATCGAGTAAAGGTATGCTGAACTAGCGCCTCACACAGTTTCAACGCCCCCCTTGTTTCTCACCTCCCTTTCGGTCATTCAGACTTCGTGACGTAGACGAATTCGAATATTTTCGCGCGTACACCGACGAAAACAAGCATAACCTATTTTCACATTACGTGCTTTCTACTTCATTGTTTCATTATTTAGTTATACTTTGGTCTTTCAGCGACCATGCGAAAAGTAAATTTGAAAATTGTTATCACCGGTCGTAATACATTAATTTGTTTGTCTGCGGGACATTACATATATTTGTATTATTTTATCTTTTGAAATGTTGCACTCTTTAGGTTTTTACACAAACAAATGCACTTGTTCGAAGAGGTAATCCATACTATTGTAACTGAGTAAAAATGGTAATAACTAAATTCATTACTACACTGTATTATTATAAAAAAAATAATACATTTTTTTTAAGCATTCGAATGGTCACATCGTGACTGACATATACATTTGCAATCAATAAATTTTATGAAGGAAGAAGACTCAATCTTTAATTTACTAGTACACTTTTATTTGTACGTAATAAATACAACTTAAATATCGAGTTTTGAGGTTATTGTTTATTATAATTTTATTACGATACAAATATTAAACAATTTAATTAATATTAGTATTTTTATTTTAGTAATAAATTTAATAAAATAAAACGAAAATTAATTATATTAATATAACCTAAGGCCGTATTTTGGTCTAGTCGATAGCAACTTAAAACGAAGATGGAGCGATTCCAAACAACGGTTGATAGAGAAAACTCCGTTTCGATATCGTTTAATTTATAATTCGATTGCTATTTTAATCATATTTAACGCGTGCGCAGTAAATTACTGTGACGTCATGAGATCCCTCATTAAATTCCCCCCACTCTCAAATTTTCTATTCCATCTATCCTTTATACATATACTCAAGCGTCCTTGATTCAAATGACAATCGATATTTAAAGGCGCATGCAAAATATAACGAAAATAGTTGCTCGACGATTATTTAGCGAGTTATAATGGTTATTTGGACACATTTTTTTTAAAGAAAAAAAATGCAAAATGTTTGAATTCTATTGAATTAAAAAATAAATGATGTGAATGCGTGAAACAAATACATAAAAATGTTAATACTAACAAAATATAGTGATATAAGTATTTTATTATTTTATTTAGTATCTATTTTCGGTTTTTAAGTCAAAATAAATTGTTTAAATAAATCAATTTAACAAGAATATAGGAATTTTTTTAAATATTTTTCGAATAATAACCAAAAATATAGTTGTTATTAGTTTTTAACAATTAAATTGATCATTTATTGAAGAAGTATGTTTAACTGCACCAGTGTTACAAAATGTAACGTAAAATGTACTTTACTTACTAAATATGATATTAAGCGTAACTTTCACAACTAAATAAATTAGTTGTTCTGGCACAGCCTACTTGATTAAAAATTCTATACCAAATTTGTATTTGAGATTAAATATCTCAAAAACGTTAAATGGTAGCTATTTAATATGTTATATAAAAATGAAGAGTGATCAATTTTCTATTAAAATAGCATAAAAAATATAGGGTGTCCCATTTAAGTAAAATGAGAAAAAAATCATTTTGCGTATTGCTTCACATTATATATAAAAATTTGTTTTGAGAGAAAAAAAGGCTATTTATTTTATTATTAAGTATTTTTGCATTTGTATAGCGTTAACAGAATGTTTATTTCATTTTTTATTATTGAAATATTAGGCTGTAAACATCTATCGATTTCAACATTCATTTGTTTATAACTTTTAAACTACGAAAAATTGACCTATTAAATCTTATATAAAAAATGATTATTTTTAAACGTAGAATCGAAAATCTTCATAAAAAATATATCATTCCATTTAAAAAAACATATGTTTGATACGTCACGTGATTATTGAACACCTTGTACATATGAAACTAATTTTAAAATGTGAATTTTGACAGTAGCTACTAATAATGTAAGTAACATTTTTTTGTATATTTCTTTATAACTGAGATATTGGACTTCATCGGAATCTTGCGCCACCTGTATGTGTCACTCGATCTACCTTGCACTCGCTCCTCAATTTTATGCACATTCTATGGATTCCTAAAGGAGTGAAGTATAAAAATGTTCTTTTTTGATAGTTTAAATTCAATTTTACAAGAGAATAAGCCAAAAATACAATAATATTTATTAATACCGCTAAGAAACAATTTAAATTGAAAATAACCTCAAAAGGTGGCTAAACACTATGATAACTTGACCTATTTCGGTGCCTCCTATTTTCTGCTATTTTTTCAACGATTTTAGCGGTTGTCATGGCCCTGAGCGTTGACTGAAATAACGGTTTAGCGAGATGCGAAATACGAAACAGCCATATAACGTAACCTTGAAGAATAGCTTCATGTCAAACATAGCGTTTTCGATAAGGAATAGGGCCAATCTAGTGCAATTCTGTCTTATATTTTTTCAAAGAATTGAAGCGCTTAAGGTCGCGGTCCTGGACTGCATTTTGTGTGTAATTTTTCGTACTGTATGCGCATTTCATACGCTTGTGCGCGTATGTTGCATATGTTATAATGTGAATTGAAAGTTTTAATTTGTATTACCGAAGACACGAACCGTCCATACTCACAATCAGTAAACCAAAATCATCGATGTATATAAAAGACGAGCGGGAGGCCGAGCGCGCCTAGTGTTCACGTCCTCTAACGAAGTCGTTTTCTCCACTAAAATCATGCCCTAGCATTCGGAACGAAATTATGATCCGACGGCGAAGCAAATTTATGTTAGGAATTGTTTCGCAAATGTTCTTAAATTTGTATTAATATAGTTTACCAATGAAATCGGCCAAAATAAATAAATATAAATATATAAATAAAAATAAATAAAACGTATTATTATTATTTATAATATTGGACAGAAATAAACATTTCTTAATCAATTTTAATATTATAAAGCGGTAATTATTTATTTACTAATGGATAGCAAATAATATTAAGCAAACTTACTTAATAAGTAGGTACTGAATTTTCGCAGATTTATAAATAACTTTATAAATCAACTTTTAAAATTATAGAAACATTTTAAGAATATACATTGGTGCGATTGTACTTTATGCTATGCAGAAATTGTAATTTTGAACATTGTAGGGTTCAAACTAAAGCGTATTTAATATTCAATTCATTGCAACATTAACAAGAAGAAACAATGGGGAAATCATACATGCTTTGGCAATATAAAATTGTATGTTCATGATGGAATCAATTAAGAATTGTATAAACAAAAAAATATATTTTTAAAATACAAAGAAAAAACAAGAAACCCTGACATAAAACGTTAAATTGCAATAATTACCTATAACGTGTATTTTAAAGATTATTCGATATACAGCCTACATCAAATATTTTCACAACAATTTTTCAGTCATTTAAATTACGAGTTATTGCTATTTGTTCAATACTGACTTAAGCTGAGTTTAAGCTCAACACGACTATTTAATAACTGACTTTTAGTATTTATTTTATGATTTTTTTAATACCACTACTCTATATAGTATTCAAGAAAATCCAATTATATAAAATGTAATAATACGATTATAGTAATAGGTAATTTTATCCGTCCATTTGATAAACAGTATAGATTTTCCATTTTTTGATGATTGAAGATTTCGTTTAGGTAATATCAAATTTTTCAAGTTCTAATGTAGAAAATATTGGTAACGCCGTTCTTCTATGTATTCATCAATTTCCACAATTACCATTAATTTTCAATGTTTTTCAATATTATGTTTTGTTTTGTATATCAATTTCTAAGTTTTTAATTAATTAATTTTTCATCAATAAAATGATAATAATTTGTCAATAATAAGTGTTATCTTCATCATTTATTTGAAACTTTGAACCATTTTTATATTAAAAAAAACTTAAGGATCATTTTTCTGATTGTGATAAAATGCTTATTTTTTTAAATTTTAATTAATAGAAATTCAGTATTGACAAAATATATTGTTTTCTGGTGGTGGAATATTCCTGAAATTTATATTATGTTAATAAAAACAAAATTCAAAGTTTGATTTAAGATATTAAAATCTTGTAAATAAACTGAAATATATAATAAAAAATTAATATTTATAAACCGAAAACATATCTTGAGAATGTGGGAAATAAATCATATTTATTAATAATTAATTATTGCTCGATTGGTTCATAATTTTAAGTTATGTATATTCTTTCAAAAATATACAATTCATAGAAATTAATAAGCAAACGTATTTTAAACTACAAATAATTACTTACCAGTTGTAGTTTTATAAGAAAAAGTGAAGAAACTTCTGACAAATACAATAAAAAACTGTCAAAAACAATTCATGTGATTTACATCAATCAAATTGAAATATGGCAAACTGATCCTTATTTAGAACACCTTTAATGTTTAATTAAAAGTATAAATGTTTAAGAAATATACCTTATAGGTCGACAAAAGTCACCAATAATAAATAAACTTCAGCGCCTCCAGTGCTCAATTGTCGTGTTTCCCAATTTCATATATTATCCGACCCCCCCTAATTTGAATCTACCATTCAACCCATGCTGTATATTGTTTTGCCTATGTATTGAACGGAAACGAATCGTATACAGAAAGGTCGTAAGGCCCATTCCATAGAAACCCATTCAATGACGATTACGGTGGGCACACACAAATTCAATGATTCGTCTTTCCCGTCTCCGTTCCCGGGTGATACTGAATCGACCCTTAAATCACATATTTATCTATGATCCTATCCTAACTGTAATTTTTTTGCATATGTTAAGAGAGACATACGAAACGTCAAAACCGCCTACAATTTGTTGATAAACGTCAAACCGGTGTGATTATACGATAATATTTTAAAACTTCCAAATATAAAAGCTAATGAACACGGATGTCGAAACACTCAAAAACCCCCTCTAAATATAAACTTTAAATTTAGTTATTAGCATTTCGAATGTGGATAATTTTAATTCGTGCGTTCATTTCTTAAAAAATAGTGGAAATATAATCGTTTCATCTCATTTTCACTTCTTCAAAATGATTGAGAATGACGCTTTAAGCATATTGAAGAGGAGCGATTTGCAATTCGGAGCAACCACTTTCTTCGCGAAACTCCACAAAGGGGATACATGTGGAAGTAACGGCCTACCACTAACACCGAATTCAATAATAATCTACGGAAAGGCCCAAGTGCTGCGGACAATAGAGCATCCCTATTTGTGCCAGTATTTAGATGTTATAAGAGGGAAACACGGTATGCTTTTCATTTACCTATAAACATTGCTATACACCTTGTGTTTGAAAATAAAAATATTAGTTGAATATAAAATTGCAACTTGGTTTTCAACTTTGTCTAAATAGGAACGGTAATATAAGTAACATTACCGTTCCTATTTAGATTTTCTGGAGTTTTCAATAAATATGTGACTTGGTTAACTTGGTTGTAATCAAATAAACTTCACAATGGATTTCAACTTGATTTGTAATTTAATTGAAATACAATAAACTGATTTACAATATATAAGTTGTAAAATGTTTGATTAGAAAGTAGTTGCTATATCCAATGTTATCTGTACAATAATCATACTGCTTACTGACATTCATATATAATGTAATTTGGAATACCAGTTGATAAATTAAAAAAAAACTTTTAAATTAACTTCTCTTTTAACTTTTCGTGCAACATTTTTAAAATAATTACCTAATTACGAAATTATATATACATAGTTGAGCTTTTATTTTGAAACAGAAGTTTTATTTTATAAATAAAACAATTTTAAATAATTATTTCACTAAACCATTCACATAAAAAAATTAATATATGTAAATTATTTTTTCTTTAATTAAATCAGAAATAATTTTCATTATTACATGATAGAAAGGACTGTAGTTGTTTCTCAATACTGCGGTAGACCCCTATTCGAATGCATCGGAAAGGATAATGTAGACGTGAGAAAGGTGGCCTTTCAAATTTCCATTGGACTGAATGAACTGCATGGAAGAAAAATCGTACATAGGATTCTCAGTGCAGAAAACGTGTTATTGCAAGAAAATGGGGACGTAAAATTGTTCAATTATGGCCTCTACGAGATGACTGGACGTGGAAAATTAGTATCATTTCCGTTAGTGTAAGTTTTCTTTTAAGTAAAATAACAATTTATCCACATTCTGTTTTTTTTTTAATATTACTAAATTTAGGATGTGCGAAAAGTTAAAGTCCTGCTTTAACGTATTGTAATCACTAAAATATTGTGATATTGGTAATTGATTGTCAATGTGACATAAATATTAAAAGTCGTCAAGTAAATTTATTAACTATTTGTTTTGAGTTATGTGAAGTAATAAATCATTAATGAAACATACTTTGATTTCCTTTCTTCACTTATTTATTTTTATTTCGATACACACGAATACTTTATTTATATATATAATTTCAGTTGTAATTAGTTTTATAGTATTCAGTTATTGAAATTGAGCACATGGTGCTCGAAATGTACCGGGTGTCCAGATAAGAAAGGTCACCGGCTATATCTCAGGAACTAAGACTCCTAAAGCTTTTAAATAAAAAATATGTTAATAAAAGTGACCATGAGAAAATGTTGGAAATATATTTCAAGTTCGTATCTCTTCCAGTAGAGGGCGCAATGAACAGTCGAAAAATAATTATGCGATTATCTCAAAAAAAGTTCAAATAAAGGCATTATAAAACTACACTTTTTGAAATCATGATGAGTTTATAAAACAAAAATGTTACAGAAATGTTTCCCTTACTCTTGAAATAAAGGGTGGGGGAAGGCCAGAATTTATAAAGAGCAAATGTCAAATAACTCTTTTGTTTTTTAACCGATCTTAATGATTTTAATTTCATTAGAAAGAATTTATCATCCTGACTAAAACAATTGACAACAATTATAAAAATAAGTAATTCAGTTGCCGCTAGGTGGCGCCAAGTTAAAAAAATATATTTTTTCCATTTTACTTACAAATTTCAAATAGAATGATATATTTTTCTTAGTATCAATAGAAAGTGCGTGAAATTGTAAGAAATTTGGTGAAAACCGCATCTCAATACTTTTATTCTATCACAAGTTATATATAAAAGAAAATTTCAAATTAAAAATTTCAAATGTCATTGGAAAACTTTTTGAGGTTAATATAATTTATAACAAAAACAACAAAATTGAATTAGTTTATCACCACCAGGGGGCATTTTCTAAAGCGTGCTAAATTATTTGAATATACTCTTTCTTGAGAGGTTAATAGATGGGGATGCTTATTTTTTTGGTCACCACGATTTGCCGAATGTTCAGATTTTTATTTTTGGGGCAAATTAAAAAATATTTTTTATCAATTCAGACCCAGAACGAGGAAAGACATATTTTTTTGGATCTGAAATACAAAAACTTCAGAAATAGATATACTGCTATTGCTAGAGTAGATGTCGCTTCTTATTTAATTGTATAAAATTATGTGATTGTATTATATATGTGTGTGGAGTCATTTGACAATTTGAAAGGCAAAATTTTGATATAAATTTGGCATTACAAATGTTTTTCCATTTGGTTTTGATACTCTTTTCACCTGCAACATAAGAAATATTTATTTATTTAAAAAAATTAGAAAATTATTATTAAAATTAAAAAGCGCCCTCTACCGGTGACAAAATAATGTAATTTTGTTATTTTAGTTCTAATTTCATTTATTTTAAATTAACACATAAAATTTTTAAAATTTACATTAATAATTTTTAATTATAAAAATTCTTTTGATTATAACTTCTCATAGGATTTAGATATAGACTTCCGGTTTTTACTAAATTTCTTACTTTTTAATCCTCTTTCTACCAACATTAAGAAAAATATGTCATCCCATTTGAAATTTCTGAGAAAAATAGGAAAATAATCTAAATTTTAAGTTGGCGCCACCTAGCGGCGATAAAGTTAGTTATTTTTCTGATTGTTGCCAATAAATTTAATCAGCATGATAAGTTCTTTCGTATGACATTAAAACCATTAAAATCGGTTAAAAAACAAAAGAGTTATTTGACATTTGCTCTTTATAAATTCTGACCTTCCCCCACCCTTTATTTCAAGAGTAAGAACAACATTTCTGTAACATTTTTGTTTCACGAACTTATCATGATTTCAAAAAGTATAGTTTTATGATGTCATTATTATACATTTTTTTGAGGTAATCGCAATATTACTTTTCGACTGTTTATTGCGCCCCCTACCGGAAGAGTTACGTACTTGAAATTTATTTCCAGCATTTTCTCATGATCACTTTTATTAACATATTTTTTATTTAAAAGCTCTAGCACTCATAGTTTCTGAGATATAGCCGGTGACCTTTCTTATCTGGACACCCGGTACACATAACAATGATAATAAATCAAATCATATTTTATTAAAGGAAATTTATGACTTTTTATAACTGACTTGTTACCTGAACATGGTTCATTGACTAATTTCAAGCAGAAAATGTAAGTAAAAAAATATTGCATTATGGCTTATAACTCCTCAGGAGACAATTTAAAGTAATGTAATTTGGGCAACAGTGGATTAAACAAGTGTTTAATTTAATAATAATCATAAATTTAACGAATCTAGAAAAACAATCATATTTGTGTAATTGATTGTAAGTTCTATTGATTTTTTTCCAAAATATTTAGAAAATAATACTAATTTCCGAAGACACATTTAATATTTTAACAGTCTCGTGAGATGTTACAAGGAAGAATACAATATCTTTTTATTTAAATTTTATATCCAAAATTAATCAACAAATCACACTACCTAAAGATTATCTCACCATTTCTTGCCACCTTGTATATCAATTTATAAAAAGTCATTAATTTACTTTAATAAAACATGATTTGTTTGGATTGTGTGAGTTACGATCTTGATTAAAAACACTTTTCACTTTTCTTCACTACTTTATTTGTTACCAGATGTATATTTCGGACACAAAGTGACAATTATCAATGGTTGATACTCAAATCTAGAAAAAGGTTGAGTATTAATCAGTAAAGGGAAAATGATCTTTTTCTACCTAAAACAATAATCACCATGTTTCCTGAACCCCTAAAAATTACGTCTTTAATCTAAAAAAATCCCTGTTATGAATTATGGGAAGATTTATAAAAAGGCATACTCGCTATGCAATTTTATTCACATTCTATAGATAACCTGAAGGAGTGATATATAAAAATCACCTTTTTTGATAGCTTAAATTCAATTTTACAAGAGAATAAGTTGAAAAACAACAATATTTATTAACGGGTGTGAAGTTACCCATAGATTCCAGCCATAGATCATAAAATGGTTAAAAATCATTATTTTTGAAATTTTCTTTCACTGGTATATTCGTTTTAGATTATACTATAGATTGAAATAAGCAAACGCCGACAGCCACCCCCATCAACCCTTCCCCACCCCTAAATAACTTTCATTTTCGATTTTCGGGGTTGGTTTTTTGAGATAGTAGAATTATTTTTATTTCAACGTGTTCCCCATACATTTATTAGTAATACCAAGAAAAAACATTTTTCAAACCGGACCTCCCTCACCCCCAAAAAAATTAAAATCTATTAGACACCACAAATTGCCTAAAAAGCATTTATTTCGAATTATTTCTTCACTGGCTTACTCTAAGCAATTTATTTTATTTAATAAAACATGCAAACGCCTTAAGACACCCTGGTCAACCCCCTACCACCCCTTCCAAAATTTAAGTACTCATTTTCAAAATTGGTTTGTTCAGATTTTAGAATTATATTTATACGTACTTTAATAAGCATAATTCGGAAAATCTTTCACACCGCATATCCCTACCCCTAAATAATTTTTCACAAAAGTGGTTAATTTTCGGGGTTGGTTTTAGCAGCCATAGATTTAAAAATGTTACAGGCGTATTCAGCATCCCTTGCTCTTTCATTAACGTTCAAAACATTTTTCAAACCGCCCTTCGATCAGCCCCCCAGAGGGGTTCAAACACAACTTATACGAGAATTCCGATGTTTTCACATAAATGTTTAATTTTCGGGGTTGGTTTTAACTCCCATAGATTTAAAAATGTTACAGGCGTATTCAGCATCCCTTGCTCTTTCATAAACGTTTAAAACATTTTTCAAACCGCCCTTCTATCAGCCCCCAAGAGGGTTTAAACATGACTTATACGAGAATTTCAATATTTTCACATAAATGATAATTTTCGGGGTTGGTTTTAGCAACCATTGAATTAGAAATGTTAGAGGGTAAGACTAAATTAAAGTATATATTCAATTGAATTTCAGGGATTTTATAAATATTTCTCCTTCATAGATTAAAATTAGTTTTTATATTAATTTTGTATAATTTAACATAATATTTAACATTGTGGTCACAATATATATATAATTTTTGTGTTATACAAACAAAGTTTAAAGTGTTTTATTCATATAATTTAACATTAAAATGAAATTAATTAATTGTTAAAAACTAATTTGAAATAAAAAATCTGTTATTTTGACTTGGCCTGAATGTCGTATTAAAATGTAAGATTGTAAATTAAAAATTCTGGGATAAAATCATAAGTGTTATACTTATCATCCAACAATTAAAAAAAATAGTTTTAAAATTTGCAAACAAAAACTGACCTGACTCTACATTCAATTAAAAAAGTTCCCAAGGAAAGCAGAAATTGAATGACATTTTATTATACGGAATTTATGCTTAGCTTTTCAAGCGCATTTAATAACATATATTGTTTTTGCAGTGATAATCTTATTACGATGCTAATTTTGTATAATCAAACCTTTTATGTGTGGTATGCATTTTAAATTTTGATGCCGAAAATGAAGGCAATTAACTCATTCTAAAATAACAATTTGTTGTTTTTTTTATATTTAATAATTGCAAGCTATGATGATTTTTAATAAACGCAATTATACCGGGTTATTCCCTCTATTTGAAACGGAGTATTTTAGCCAAAGAACAGCACTCTTTCATTTTTTTTATTTCCATGGGGTCTAGGGGTCTAAGCTACATTCAAAAAATATTTTCATAATACCATAAAAATTTCAAAGTTGTATTTTTTAAATGGAACACTCTATAAAAATTGATAGGGTGTTTCCATCTACGTTCAAAATAAACACATTTTCATTAAGGTTCGTTAGGACCTAAAACTAATTTTCAAATGTCAACAATTTGAGAAGTATTAGGTGTGCAAGTTAATTTCCGCGTTTTTTTACGCATTTTCAACTGCTTGAAACTGTATAAATTTATTAACAGCATTTATTAAAAATAATTTCCATCATTATTGACAACAGTTTCCCAAAGTTTGGGCAATTTATGGATTCCATCGTGAAAAAATTTGGTCGGTTTTGAAGCGATCCATTCATTGAGCCATTCTTGGACTTCTTGGCGATTTTGGAAGTGCTACTCCGCCAGACCGTGAGCCATTGATCGGAAAAGGTGATAATCCGACAGGGCGATGTCTGGAGAGTACGGCGGGTGCGGTAAGACTTCCCATTTGAAATTCTTTAGGGCGTCTTTAATCGATTTTGCGACGTGAGGCCTTGCGTTGTCATGAAGCAATATGACTTTGTCGTGTCGATCCGCCCATTCTGGTCTCTTTTCTCCGATTTGATCGCGTAGCTGGACAAGCTGTTGTTCGTAGCGATTGGCAGTGACTGTCTCGCCGGGTTGGAGAAGCTCGTAGTACAGTATGCCGTGCTGGTCCCACCAAATGCAGAGCAAGACCTTCTTCCCGTGGATGTTCGGCTTTGAGGTCGATTTCACTGGCTCACCTGGGCTCACCCATGATCTTTTCCTCTTTGGATTGTCGAAGTAGATCCACTTCTCATCACCGGTCACAATATGATGAAGAAAAGATTTTTTTTGAAAACGTTCAAGCAGGATCTCACACGTCGTTTTTCGCTGCTCCTTGTTCCTTTCCGTCAGTTCATAAGGCACCCATTTTTCTTCCTTCTGGATCTTGCCGAGGGCGTGCAAACGAAGAGAAACAGCCTGTCGTGTGACGCCAAGTGATTCCACGAGCTGTTCTTGCGTTTGAGCCGAGTCTTCGTCCAAAAGAGCTTCAAGTTCTTCGTCTTCAAACTTTTTTGGTTGTCCTGACCGGTCCTTGTCCTTGACGTCAAAATCACCCGATTTGAAACGCTGAAACCATTCTTGGCAGGTTCTTATGGATGGAGCAGCATCACCGTAGGCTTGGGCGAGCATTTGGTGGGCGTCAGTAGCTTTCTTCTTGAGATGGAATAGGAAAAGAAGTGCTTCCCGCAAATGGCGTTTTTCCGGAACAAAAGTTGACATGTTAAAAGCTAAAATTAAATCGTTATATGGGATTATATGGGGACTATAATATATGTATAGAAAGCTAATAATACGGCGAAAATAATAGAATAATAATAATATACAAAAATTTTATTTATTAAAACAAGGTAAAGCGCTAAACAAAAACGCGGAAATTAACTTGCACACCTAATATTTAGCCTATATATGCGAAATTCATATTTTATTTTGCAATTACACCTTTCAATTAGTACAGAGTGGATCAAAAATAATACTTACTAAATAAGAATTTTTCGTTGGTCATACTTTATTTTTCAAATGAAATGCTATAATTTGTATACTATTAAATTAACTATATAATTAGCCATCAAAAAATCCCTATACCTCTAGGCTTCTAAGTCGAGGCGTTTTGGCAGTAAATTAAAAAATAAATCGAATCATTTGGAATTTACTTTCCGTGAAATAATATATAGCATTTAACATTTCTAGCAGGCTGTGGCTGGCAAGAATATAGGTAATTAGTAATCAAAATGTTTTATTGGATGTTACGGAATACAAGGTCCATATTTTATTCGATTTATATTTCCACAAAGTCATAAAATGACATGGAGTGACTTAGTAATGTAATGTGACAGATCAACCAAAACATTTTTGACATTTCTAAATTCCATAGTAAACTAAAATTATTAAAATATTAATCGAAAATATTTAAAAAATATCGCATTCCAATTAAAAAAAAACTAAGGTTTGACTGACTTAAAGTCCTTGTTTAATTATTTATATTTTTTTGGAACATCCTGTAAATATTTTACGATTTTAATAATTTAAAAAAAAATTCATTTCTAAACTTCAAGCATGTAACCTGAACACAAATGGTTGAAATTTGAATTTTAAGTTAAATTTTAACAAAAATCCAATTATTTCAAAAATTGTTACGTTTAACCTGTCAATTATATAGAAATAAAACCATTTAAAACTATTAGAAAACGACTTGGAATCAAACCATACTATTAATAATTTATTCAAGAAAATTTACGAAATTTTTGAAATAGACGTACCAATTGAATTTATTAATAATTTATTAATCAACATTTTCGTATAAGAATCTTCCCACCAGAGACGATTAAATCAAAGAGATGACATATTTATTTTTTATAAATGGAGAATACCTAATAAGCATATAAGGATTTAAGATATATAGCTACTAAAACTAACCTGAAAAAAGTTTTTCGGCAAAAATTGAAGTTACCGTGTAAGCAGCCATGCTTGAATCTGTGTCACACAGTTAATACAGCAAAGAACACTGAATAAGCCTGTGGCATTTTTAAATCTATGGCTGCTAAAACCAACCCCAAAAATTAAACATTTTTGTGAAGATATCTAAATTCTCGTGTAATACGTGTTTGAACCCCTCTGGGGGCTGATCGAAGGGCGGTTTGAAAAATGTTTTAAACGTTAATGAAAGAGCAAGGGATGCTGAATATGCCTGTAACATTTTTAAATCTATGGGAGTTAAAACCAACCCCGAAAATTAAACATTTATGTGAAAACATCGGAATTCTAGTATAAGTTGTGTTTGAACCCCTCTGGGGGGCTGATCGAAGGGTGGTTTGAAAAATGTTTTGAACGTTAATGAAAGAGCAAGGGATGCTGAATACGCCTGTAACATTTTTAAATCTATGGCTGCTAAAACCAACCCCGAAAATTAACCACTTTTGTGAAAAATTATTTAGGGGTAGGGATATGCGGTGTGAAAGATTTTCCGAATTATGCTTATTAAAGTACGTATAAATATAATTCTAAAATCTGAACAAACCAATTTTGAAAATGAGTACTTAAATTTTGGAAGGGGTGGTAGGGGGTTGACCAGGGTGTCTTAAGGCGTTTGCATGTTTTATTAAATAAAATAAATTGCTTAGAGTAAGCCAGTGAAGAAATAATTCGAAATAAATGCTTTTTAGGCAATTTATGGTGTCTAATAGATTTTAATTTTTTTGGGGGTGAGGGAGGTCCGGTTTGAAATATGTTTTTTCTTGGTATTACTAATAAATGTATGGGGAACACGTTGAAATAAAAATAATTCTACTATCTCAAAAAACCAACCCCGAAAATCGAAAATGAAAGTTATTTAGGGGTGGGGAAGGGTTGATGGGGGTGGCTATCGGCGTTTGCTTATTTCAATCTATAGTATAATCTAAAACGAATATACCAGTGAAAGAAAATTTAAAAAATAATGATTTTTAACCATTTTATGATCTATGGCTGGAATCTATGGGTAACTTCACACCCGTTATTTATTAAACCACTGCTAAAAAACAATTTCACTTGAAAATAACCTCAAATGGCGGTTAAACGCTATGATAACTTGTACTATTTCAGTGCCTGCTATTTCCATCGATTTTAGCGGCTGTCATGGCGGTGAACGTTGACTGGGATAAAGATTTAGCGCGATACGGAATACGAAACCACCATATAACGTACTTTGAAGAATAGCATCCTGTCAAACATATCATTTTCAATAGGGAATAGGGCCGATTGAGGTTGAAGTGATGCTACTTTTGTGAATTTGTAAATGATGAATCAAAACGAGTTTTACGTGTCTTAATAAAACATTGCTTTTTTACCCATTAATAAAAATGCTATACAAGCCTAGGAATGGCTTGAAAAATGTTAGAGGGAAAATTCTCTGTTGAAAACAACCATTTTCCAATGGTATGCTTCAAATGTGGTTGTACGACTACCGAAGAACTCTTTGGAAGGCCGAAAGTGGTGTCTACACCAAAAAACACTAAAAAAGTGTTGAAAATTGTTATGGGTGATCGCAAAAATATCAAAAGACATTGTGCTCAACATTTTACACAAAAAATTTGGGCATGAAAAATCATTTTTCAAAATGGGTGTCACGTTCGCTCACAGTGGAACAAAAACAAGAATGTAATGATGAATCTGAGCATTCTTTGGTGCTTTTAAAGGGCGATGAAAAGGATTTTTTTGCATCAATATCAATATGGATAAAACATGCATTCACCACTACTCGCCAGAGTCGTAAAGAGCATCTGCTGAGTGGAAAGCAGAGGATCAAAACATCCAAAAACCCAAAAATCGGCTGGTAAGATTATGGCCAGAAAATCAACAGTGACTATTATATAGCCTTACTCAACCGATTTGGTGATGAGATCAAGTGCAAACAACTTCATATGGCAAAGAAAAAAAATATTGTTTCATCAAGACTACGCACCAATCCACAAGTCGGTAAAAACCATGGCAAAAAAACGATTTATGCTTGGAATTGTTGCCGCACCTACCGTATTCTCCAGATCTGACACCTAAATTTTAGAGAAGCGTTTGAATGATTGTATCACTGTAGAATAAATTAGAATTTTGAGAAATGTATTTCCATTGGGCACCTCACACTGATAAGTAGAGAGGAATATATAACGATGTTATATAAGACTAAATGAATTAATAAAATTTCTATTGGTTAGTCCTTTGACCCATGTGCTATATATTGCGGAGAATGTTCTCAATTTTAATAAAACAGCTTTAATTTCTCCTACATTTTTAAATTTTTTTTAACTAAATGTTTTTAAGCAAACCATCTTCAGTAGTATTGAAGTATAATAAATAAAAAGTCGAAGAAAGGAAAGCATTGTTATTAAAATGAATGTGTACTTTTAGTGATAATATTTTTATTAAATATTTCAGTCAGTTAATTTACACATCCCCGGAAGTTTATCTGGCAGGCCCCGATGGACCTTCAAGCACCAATAAATGTGACGTTTGGTCGTTGGGGATTATTCTAGCTGAACTGGTTTTGAATCAACCCCTGTGGGCCAATCTTAAATTAGGTCAAAAAATTAGGAAAATTTTAAGTTTGGTCCAGTGCAACACATCGATTTTTGAGAGGATTGCAAGGGAACACAATTGTTACGAACTATACGAGGTTTGTTTCACATAATATTACTTTTGAAAAAATTTAGTTTCACGGGACTTGATACTTGTGCCACTAAAAAAATGATTGTTTTAATTAAAATTGACTTACAAATTGGTTGAGTTACTTGAAGATGCAATTTACATAATAATAATAATTCACTTTACAACCTTTCTTCAAATAATTTATTTTATGTACCATTGTATTATTATTATGTATATGAATGTACAGGATGGCCCAAATTGCGTGTTATCCTTGGGCTCTTTTTTTCGAGACAAACTCAGTGGCGAAAACAGAAATTATCTATCATCTTTTGTTTTTAAGGCTGGTGTTTACTAGAAAAGGAATGATGCGATGACAGAGATAGTTGTCAATCGTCAAGGAGGTGATGCCTCTCGATTTTAATAGCGAACTAATTGAAAAATATGTAGAACACTGTAGTTTGCTTTTCTTATTTGATTTACATATGCGTATGTATGTGTATTCGATAACCGACGCTGACGCGTTCTATTTTGTTTTTATTGAAATGAATGAATATACTGTTTGTTATTTTTTAGTGTATAATGAGACAGTGCATAAATATATTTGATGAATTTTGTCGTATCATCGAAAGAATTACTCAATGGATGTTATGTTTTTATTCTCATTTTTAGAGGCAAATTTAGAAATCACAGAAATAATGCAAAACACACAATATACATATGTACATAGATTATTACATGTGGACAGTTCATTAAATTTTTATGTCCTTTAAACCTACTCGAACTTTGACTGTATATGTAATGGAGCTTGATTTTTCAAACTAAAATATTTTTATTTTTACATTTATTCTGATTTTACCTAAAGTTGTTATTAACTTGCTAATTTTAAATTTTGATTTCTGGGCTGAGTACGGGTAGTAAGAGCTATTTTCTAAAATTATTTTCATATTATCCAAATACCATAAAAATATCAAAGTTGTATTTTTGAAAATGGAAAACCCTATATATTATTATATTTTTAGATTCTACATTCAAAATAACTATCGTTTTTATTAAGTTTATTAGTACCTAAACCTAACAGTTTTTGAAATAATTGGAATTTTGTTACAATCTAACCTAATTTTCAAATATCAAGCATTTGAAAAATATTTAGGTTATGTATACTAAATTTTCAGGAATATTTAGCAATAGATCATATTTTATTTTTTAATTACAAAAACCTTTAAATTTGTACAGAGTGGCCCAAAAAATAAAACTTATTCAATAAGAACATTAAGTTGGTCAAACTTTTTTTTAAAATGGAATGCTATATTTTTTAACATTATATTAAATGAACATTATAATTATCTATTAAAGGTTTCCTATACCTCTAACCTCTAAGTCGAGGTGATTTACAAAATGTCAAATAGTTTATCTAAACTTTCTCTTCAATTTTCAAAAACTTGTTTTTTGCTGTCATAGAATTATTTTGAATTTTTATGAATATTTGTATCATTATTATTTGTACGTACTGTAATACTTACTCAAAATATTTTTCAAAATAGTAGGGTTTTGATATATTTGTAATGTTTGGACAATGTTATCAAGAGACCTTATTAACCAACTGAAACAATACATATACTTTTTACTAAAGAAGTAATTCTAAATCGACAATTTTAAAAAGACTATTAATCCGATTTATAAAAAAATGGATGTGAGTTATAAAAACTCAATTATTAGAAAATCTGTCACTTTATAAGAATAGTATTGTGAATATACAGAATATTTAACATCATTCTGATTGGAATGGTAATTAGTAATCAAAATAAATTATTGGGTGATGTGGAATGAGGATCCACATTTTATTCGATTTATATTTCCACAAAGGCACAAAATGGCGTGGAGTGAATTTGTAAGCTAAAGTGACGGATGAACTAAAACATTTGACATTTCTAAATTCCATAGCCAACTAAAATTATTAAAATATTAATCAAAAATACACCCCAAATTATGTAAAAAAATCGATTCTATGAAATTTCACAAAAACTAAATGTCTAAGAGCTTCGAGTTATAGGAAACTTTTGATAAATAATTAAAACGTGCATTCAATGACATGTTAAAAAATTTGGCATTCCATTTGGGCTACTTAAAATCCTTGTTCATTAATTTAATTTTTTGGGCTACCCTGTAAATATTTTATAGTTTTAATAATTGGAAAATAAAATATGATCCATTAACTTCACTGGAAATTTCCCGCACATAACCTAAATACTTCTCAAATTAGATTTAGATACTAATAAACTCAATAAAAACGATAGTTATTTTGGAAGTAGAATCAAAAAATATAATAATTTGTAGTGTGTTTCATTTAAAAAAACATAACTTTGATGCTCTAATGGTAAATGAGACACCCTGTATATGAAAATAATTTTAGAAAGTAGTAGTTTGGGGAGATATTTCTTGGTCTGACAACATGTCGTTATTTTTCGCCATCTTTTTTCCTGTTCCTTGAAGGTGAATGTTTTAATTAATCTGTTTAGGGCTCCTGGTGTCAGCTCTATTTTAGTCTTGTTGATGTTTTTGCAGCTGCCTTTGCTAAACCATGGGCAGTGTCATTGCCTATGTTACCTGCGCCGTGACTTTTGGTCCATGCTATGGTTATCAGGTTGCCTTCTGCAGCCTAGTTTAATTTCTTTATACATCTGTGTGTTAGAGATGAGGTCACCTTGGCTTTGCTTAGTGCTGCTTTGCTATCAGTCATGATAGTAATATGTTGTCCAGTTATGTTTCCTTCTAGAATGCTGTTGGCGCTCATCATGATCGCGTATATTTCTGTCTGGGTTACCGTGGCATGTCCTTCCAGGGATGTAGAACACTTCAAGTTCAAAATCCTGGAGAACACCCCGGCCCCACAGCCCATATGTGATTTGGATCCAACAGTAAATATGGTGCAATCTTTACCTACTGATGAATTGTGTTTGTTTATCATAAATTTGTTGTTGAAGTTAAATGAAGGTATTTTCAAATCTAATTCGCTGGTCACCCTTGGGCCCCAGTTTAAGATTTTCATGTGTCCTTCTGACAAATTTAGTCTAGACCATGTGCCCATGGCTTTAAGTCATGAGTAATGCTTCCATTGCAGCTGTGGGTGTTGTCTTGAATGCACCTGTGGCGCATATGCAGGCAAGTCTTTGTATGTGATTAAGTTTTGCCAATGCTGTCCTTTTGTTTGTCCTGGGCCACCAAACCACGGCCCCATAGGTCAGCATCGGCCTTATTATTCCTGTGTATATCCATAGTGCTATTTTGGGGGAAAGTCCCCATGTAGTGCCGATGGCTCTTTTGCACTGCCAAAAGGCTTGACTTGCTTTGCCTGTTTTGTGTTCTATGTGTCTGGCCCAGCTTAATTTAGAGTCTAGTAAGATTCCAAGGTATTTTTCCTCTTTTGCTAGGGTTAGTCTGGTGCCAAGCAGTTGAGGTAGTATCATTCCTTCAGTTTTGTGCTTCTTTGTGAATAGTACTACCTCTGTTTTCGTTGGATTGACTGTTAGTGCATTGTGTTTACACCAGTCCTCCACTATGTTAAGTGCTTCTTGCATTCTATTGCACAAGAAGTTTTCATATTTACCATTGAGTAGTATGGCTAAATCGTCTGCGTAGCCTATAGTGTAATAGCCTCGATTGTTTAGTTTCCTTAGTAGCTCGTTACTAGTAGTGTCCATAGGAGGGGTGACAGTACTCCTCCTTGGGGGCATCCCCTAGTGGTTTGTGCTTGTACTTCTTTATCAGCTAGCGACAGTATTACCTGTCTGCTGTTTAGTAGATTGTTTATCCAGCTGCCTTAAGTGACTGATGTATGCTCTCAAAGGAGGCCTTATCAAAGGTGTCTATAAATGTTCCTAGAGTTGACATCTTGTTGCTCAATGCTCGTTCAATTTTGGATACCGCAGCATGCAAAGCTGATTCCGTCCCTTTGCCGGAAGTGTATGCGTGTTGTTGTTTGTGCAACGGTCGGCATTTAAGCGAGTAGTCCCTAATATGCCTATCTCGAGCGTCTTTAGTAAGAACGATGAGAGGCTGATTGGTCTGAAGGCTTTTGCAGCCATGTAGTCATTTTTGCAGGGTTTAGGTATAAAAATGACCTTCATTTTCCTTCATGATATTGGGGTGTAGCCGTGTATCAAACATCCCTTGTATATATTATGTAGGATTAGTGTCAACTCCCTGGGCGCCCATTGTAGGAGTGCAGGAAATATACCATCAGGTACGAGGGACTTATATTGACTGAATGAGTGTATTGCCCATTCTATTATTTTTGCGGATGTAATTCCTGTTATTAGGTTCACATTGGCTGCTGTGTTCCTGCTTGCAGTGATGAGTTCCGGCGTTTCATCCTTGCGTGAGATAATAGCTTTGCTACCAGGGAAATGTGTCTCCAACATTACTTGGAGTCTCATTTGAGATGAATGCACCATCCTCTTTTCTTATCTTGCCAAGGTAGTGTGGGTCCTTGGATAATACGTTCTTCAGCCTGGCTGCAACGCTGGTGGATTCTATATCTTCACAGTACTGCCTCCAGGCTTTTTCCTTACTTCCACTTTATAGCTCCGTAGGTGTGCTTTGTAGGCATCCACTCCACTTTTCTCCTACTGTTCTTTGTCTTATTAAATAATTTATTGGCTATTTTTTTCATTTTCTCTAGGTTTTTGCTCCACCACGTTGTCTGACCATCTCTTTTAGGAGTGCTGGTTGGACAGGATTCGTGACAGGCCTTGAGAATTGTTCCAGTGAGCTCCACTGTGGCCTCTTCAATTTCGACTATATCTTTGTAGGTTTATTTGCTAAGTATCCGTTCGCAGGAGACTCCCAGAAGTTCTCTATTTTGTGGTTTTTGTTGATTCTTCTGGGGTTTCTGTGTTTGGTAGGGGTTGAGTTTATCCCCAATGTCATTCCGAACGTTATCCACTTCTGATCTGACATTGTTGTTTCTTTGTGGACTCTCTAGTCTTTGAGAGTGTGCACTATGTTGTTGGAGGCTAGTGTTATATCTATCACCTCTTGCCTTATTGCATTTATGAATGTTGGCTCATTACCTGTGTTTAGTATATTAAGAGAGGTCCCTACCAGATATTTTAACAGTGCCTCTCCTCTTTTATTTGTGTCGGTGCTGCCCCATGCCGTGTTATGGCCATTGGCATCGCATCCTATAATCAATTTTTTCCCATGCAACTCGCAATACGTCACCAGTCTTGCCAACTCAGTCGTTGGTGGTGGGTATTGCGAGTCGTAAGGCATATAAGCTGAAGCTATATAAATATCATCCTCCTAAAGTCCCCACTGGTCAGGTCCACTACCGGATGTCCTTTGATATGGGGAGGCAAGTATATGCTGGGTCTCGGCCTATCCGAGTAAATATCATAGAATATACTCCCAGGAAACTGTCCGAACCCAGCAACTTTTGTTGATACCACCCATAGCTCCTGTAGCAGAGCAATAGTGTTCTTGTTTACCTTTAGGTGCCTGCAGATTGTAGTTACTGCCAGTCTGCAGTGCTGAAGGTTTGCTTGCAGTATAACAGGATTTTGTCGGGCCATCTTGTTAGTATGCGAATGGTTGTTAGTAGGTACTAGCGTATATGTAATATATATGTATGTATATATACATATTAAAGTGTATATGTTTACCTTATTTTGTGTTTCCCCTGGCTTGTGTTGTGTCTGAGGGGGGAAACATTGGTGTTTGAGGTGGAGGGAGTCTGCTTGACCTCCATCTCCTCCACCACCGTAATAGCATCTTTAACCAACCAACATAAAGAAGAAAAAAAAATTGTATATTTCCAAGGGAATTTATCAATGAGATGAAATTCTTCCGTTTATAAACTGAAAACTGATTTATTTTTTCTAGATCTACAACTTTTATTTGAAACATTTTTCTATCCGAATTAAAAAATAAAAAATCGCTTAAAGTTGCACTTAATAAGTTTTTGATTCTAACCAAAAGATCATTCCACTGTAACAAAAAGCTTAGATGTAAAGTTTGAGTTTAATCCATTCCGCCCTTTATGCGCTATCGCAGAAACACAAGGACACATTTTTTTCAAAACTTGATGGAATGGACTCAGGGGACCTCAAAACGCGCATATTCATTGAAATTGGCGATTCGAAAATTTTTACAATTACAATACTTTCCCTTGGACTGGGGTCCGGGGAAAACAAAAATAACATTTAATTTTACTGATATACAATTATTTGTCCTCTTGATAGATGTAAAGACGCTGTTGATTGCTTCCCATAACTGAAGATTTTCACATATTAATCTTGTCATGGCCACCAATTATACAGGAACCTCCCTAGTGTTAAAAACACTAAATTGTAAAATACAACATAACTTTGATAGAATGTTAGACACATTCACCAAAACAACTGATATAAAAGCAGATGTCCAATCTTTGCGTCATCGGTTGAAACTAACAAAACCTGGGCCACGGAAACGATGATAGAGACAGATTTCCTATGGAGCTGGTCCAGCCTGGCACTGTGGTTATGTTTTACGAATGTCTTCACAATTGAAAACATTCGCTGGTTTCATTAACTATTTTCAAAGCAAAATTTAATTGTTGTTTAGTATGGTATTTTTTTAACACTAATTCAGTTTTGTACTTTGGTATGAAATGGGGCCATTTTCTAAATTCATGTAAAGTTCAAGCCAAGCTTACCAAAAAGAAAATCTGTTAATTTTCTCACGATGGAAAATAACATGATGGATCACATTTTATTATTTCACATAAATTGTTTCAAAAATATTGTTCTGTTGAAATATGCCGAAATTATTTAATTCATTTATTCAATATACAAGGTGGGCCACGAATAATGGCCTACTAACTTTGTTATTTTAAATGGAACACCCTATTATTAATAATAATATTTAATATATATATACAAACATCTTTATTCAGACAATATGACAACAAAATTTTAGAAAATTTATTATAACAATATGTACCGGGTGTCCAGATAACAAAGGTCACCGGTTATATCTCAGGAACTATGAGTACTAGAGCTTTCAAATTAAAAAAATGTTGATAAAAGTGATCATGAGAAAATGCTGGAAATAAATTTCAAGTACGTAACTCTTCCGGTAGGGGGCGCAATGAACAGTCGAAAAGTAATATTGCGATTACCTCAAAAAAATGTTTAATAATGACATCATAAAACTATACTTTTTGAAATCATGATAAGTTCGTGAAACAAAAATGTTACAGATTTTTTTTTTCTTACTCTTGAAATAAAGGGTGAGGGAAGGTCAGAATTTATAAAGAGCAAATGTCAAATAACTCTTTTGTTTTTTAACCGATTTTAATGGTTTTAATGTCATGCGAAAGAACTTATCATGCTGATTAAATTTACTGGCAACAATCAGAAAAATAACTAACTTTATCGCCGCTAGGTGGCGCCAACTTAAAATTTAGATTATTTTCCTATTTTTCTCACAAATTTCAAATGGGATGACATATCTTTCTTAATGTAAGTAGAAAGAGGATTAAAAGTAAGAAATTTAGTGAAAACCGGAAGTCTATATCTAAATCCTATCAGAAGTTATAATTAAAAGAATTTTTAGAATTAAAAATTATTAATGTAAATTTTAAAAATGTTATGTGTTAATTTAAAATAAATGAAATTATAACTAAAATAACAAAATTACATTATTTTGTCACCAGTAGGGGGCGCTTTTTAATTTTAATAATAATTTTCTCATTTTTTTAAATAAAAAAATATTTCTTATAATACACGTGAAAAGAGTATTAAAACCAAGTTGAAAAACATTTTTAATGCCAAATTTACAAAATTTTGTCTTTCAAATTGTCAAATGACTCCACCGTCATATATAATACATTCACATAATTTTATACAATTAAATAAGCAGCGACATCCACTCTAGCAATAGCAGTATATCTATTGCTGAAGTTTTTGCATTTCAGATCTATAAAAATATGCCTTTCCTCGTTCTGGATCTGAATTAATAAAAAATATTTTTTAATTTGCCCCAAAAATAAAAATCTGAACATTCGGCAAATCGTGGTGACCAAAAAAATAAGCATCCCCATCTATTAACTTCTCAAGAAAGAGTATATTCAAATATTTTAGCACGCTTTAGAAAATTCCCTCTGGTGTTGATAAACTAATTCAGTTTTGTTGTTTTTGTTATAAATTTTATTAACCTCAAAAAGTTTTCCAATGACATTTGAAATTTTTAATTTGAAATTTTCTTTTATATATAACTTGTGATAGAATAAAGGTATTGAGATGCGGTTTTCACCAAATTTCTTACAATTTCACGCACTTTCTATTGATACTAAGAAAAATATATCATTCCATTTGAAATTTGTAAGAAAAATGGAAAAATTATATTTTTTTTAACTTGGCGCCACCTAGCGGCGACTGAATTACTTGTTTTTATAATTGTTGTCAATTGTTTTAATCACGATGATAAATTCTTTCGTATGAAATTAAAATCATTAAGATCGGTTTAAAAACAAAAGAGTTATTTGACATTTGCTCTTTATAAATTTTGGCCTTCCCCCACCCTTTATTTCAAGAGTAAGGGAAAAATTTCTGTAACATTTTAGTTTTATAAACTCATCATGATTTCAAAAAGTGTAGTTTTATAATACCTTTATTTGAACTTTTTTTGAGATAATCGCATAATTATTTTCCGACTGTCCATTGCGCCCTCTACTGGAAGAGATACGAACTTGAAATATATTTCCAACATTTTCTCATGGTCACTTTTGTTAACATATTTTTTATTTGAAAGCTCTAGGAGTCTTAGTTCCTAAGATATAGCCGGTGACCTTTCTTATCTGGACACCCGGTACAATTGTGTTAGTAGTCTGTCATAGGCTTTCGACCATAGGTCTTTCTGCCCTGTATGAATTTATGGTGATTTGCAAATTAAAACTATGTTAGCTAGCTGAACTGTCATGTATGAATGAGTTAATGAATTGGTGGATATTGACCGAAGGGTTGTTATGTTTTGGGGGAATATTAGGGTTGCGAGTAATGCAATATTTTGTAAGGAGGGATAAATTGTGAGGATTTTGAGCAAATTTTGTGGAGAGGGTAATTATACGCTGGGATATGGGAGTTATTTGGGTGAATTCGTAAAGGAATTTGTTGGAGGGATTATGGAGTGGGTTATTGGTATGCCGGAGTTTAGTGAGGGTTTTTAGGGAGGATCGTTCAGATACTTGAAGGTGGTATAAGGTTGAAGGTTTTATATTGGTGAAAAGAATGGCTCTGTAATCTATCAGAGGTCGACATATCGATTTATAAATGTGAGTTGCAGTGTTAATTGATATCCCTTCCTGCATATATGTAAGGGATCTGAAATGTTTGGCTCTGTTTAGGATTCCTTGTGTAATTACCTACACCGATATATGGATTTATGTCCACAGAACTCTTAAAATTTTTGAGTTAAAAAATTATTTCGCAAATATTAACTCTTTGTGGTTAATAATATTTTTTTTAAAAAATGCCTATAACTACTAGTAGGAACAAGATAGAAGATGTGCAGCATCTGTTAATTTTGACAATATTCAGTATTTCAAGTGTCCACATTTCAGTGCTTACTTAAAAAACATCAAAACTATTTTTTTTTTCAAATAGAATGACTAATATTTTATCTTATAGGGCAATTGACAAGATAATTTGCAACATAAAAGTATTATGCATCCAGTGCCTACTTAAGACACAGGCCGGAATGTCGGAGCGGGGAAATTCAAAATCTCGAAGTCTGTCAGTCACCCTCAGACTGCCGTGACGAAAACATCAATCACTCGAATTCAATTAAATGCCTTATTAGGAATTATACATTGATTTTCATTTTAAAAATGAAAATCAATCTATATTAATTATTCATTTTTAAAAAATAAAATTGAATTAGAATATTTTTGCATAAAATAAATATTCATCATTGTTGTAATGATAAATATTCTGAAAATATTATTGTATTGCCTAGAGGCATGCGCTCCAACACCAGGAATACATATGCATTTGGGAGTCCTCCCCACTCCAACATTCCGGCCTGTGTCTTTAATAGGCACTGATGCATCGCAATATCTAAAGCAAGTAGTTTTTGAATTATTTCAAAATTTCTTTTCGCCTAAAATTTTTGCAGAATTGAGGACAATTTACAATTTAGCTTAAATTTTGTGTATGTTCTTCTGTTAAAAATTTTCATAACCATTTTTTGATTTCTTGAAAAATGTGATATAGCATTTATAACATTACTTCATTGTTTAGTGATTGACAACTGTTATAAAAATAGTAATTCCAAATTACATTCTTTTTTTTTATAATTCACAGAATTTGGAAGTTGATTTAAAAGAATTGATCGAAGACTGCCTGCAGATCCAGCCAAAAGACAGGCCTGACTGCAATGAGCTGCTGAAACGGGAAATCTTCAAGGATTTCAAGGTTGAATGCAAACGAAACAATTCCAAAGTTTGCCCACCATTTCAGATTTTCACCATCAAGGAATTGTATCACTGGTGGCAGTTGGCAGGGGGTGATGTTCTGCAAGAGCTTAAGAAACAGGGTCTTATAAGGTCTACTCCGCCAATTTTATCATTGCCTAGGTAGGTTATCGGAACCACCCACCTAACATTTAATTATGATTAATTATTGGAATAGTAATTTGTTAAAGAAAACTTAATTATTTAATTCAATACTGTTATCAATAGTCGTATTGTATATAGATATTTATGTTATTTGTAATTTCAGTTTTTTCACGATAGTTTTCGCCTTATATTTCGTATAGAGTAAATAAAAAAAATCAACCTAATACATCATAATTGGAAGCACTATGAAGGATACATCACTATTTTTTAATAATTAATTACTTTCATTTCAGTTTGGTATTAATTGAAGGTACAATTTTGGGTCAGGAGAGAAACCCGACGACACTGTACGATCCGAGAATAGTCAAGATGCCACTAGAGGCCCTATACGAGCGTTTGAAACACGTCAATGTTGCCAGCTTTTATCCGATCATCCACAGCACTTCGAACATAATAAAGAAATCAGAATCTCCCGCCTATGATGCCAAAAACTTGCCTTTAATCATCAGAGAGAAGGACCCCGAGTATCAGTTTCACAGGATTATTTTATTAAGACGTTTATTACATGTAAGAAATATTACAAAAATTAATTTAAACATCTAATTTTTGAATCAGTATTGTTGAAAATTAAACTGAAATTGCAAGCGAGTTTGATAGATGGGAAAGCGTTAAACACATTTCTTCAGTCAACTATTTTTTGCAATTAAAAAAATGAAGAAAAGTTTATGCGTTCTTCATCACACTTTTAGTAATGAAGAAATTGTATCATCTTCTGCTGATATAATATTATTAAGAGAGCTAACACTCTTAAAAAAGTGTTATAGTTCAAAATTTCAAGATGTATTCATTGAAAAAAAAACCACCAATCCACCACTGTTTCACGAATATTATTAATTAAATCAATTAATATGAATATCTAATTATTGATTAAATATTAATTATGTAATCTGTTTGAATTGCACCAATAATTTTTTATTAAGAATATAATAATAGACCTTTATTCCACAAGATAATTATAAATTTCATAACAAGATTGTATGGTATACAATAGATAAATAAGAGCTTCCTCCTCTTTGCTCACCTGGACATATCCTTGGCCTTGCTTTAATTATCTTTTTCACCATCTCTAACTCTCTTCACGGTTCAATCCTGCAATACAATATAATTAGGCATCGTCCTCTCAAACCCTAAAATTCTCTTTGAGTATTGTAGTACTGCCGTATTTATCTTTCCACTTAAGCATCCCACCATCTCATTTTCATACATACTCTCCAAATATACTTTCCCATACTTCTCGCATATATGCCACAGCCTCTCTCTCTCTCTCTGCTGCCATTATCAGCAAACACATAACCCTAATACTTAAACTCTCTCATCCACTTCACTTCAGTTCTTCTACTTTCCTTAGAGCATCCCCATTCATACATCCACTTTCAACCCTATTCTACATAATTCTAAATCTAGTCACATGTTAGTCTTCCAGTGATAAAAAAGAATATAGTTTTAATATGTTGGTAGGAAGAGAGTTTATTGCATGTCCAATTAGTAAGACAAAGGCCAATAATTTCAACATAATGTTTATTGAAAGGCTGTTGAATTCTAACCTAGCAAAATGTGTGTATGTAAATCGAAAAAATGGTACTTTCTCCTGTGAATTCGATCAAGTTTTTGAATGAACATTTAATAGTAAATGAAAAGTTACTAAATGAAAATTTGAATGGTTGTGTTTTAAAGTTGAAGCCAATTATTTAGAAGTTATTTTGTTATTCCTTACCTTACAATTACTACAAATTTTCCCACACAGTATAAAATTTTTAGAACAATTTTTTAAAATATGATGGCATTTTGATATTGTATTTGACATAAAAGAAAATTATTATTTCAATAATTAAAGTCTCCACAGCCAACATAAAGAAAAAGAAGATAAATAAATTTATCAGGTAGAAGAAATTCTTCAGGTTATAAAATTAAAACTGAAGGTCCTGCAATAAAAGTTTTGTAACAAAAATTATTTATTTTAAGGCTGGCGTTTATCGTATGTAAAATGAAGCAATTTTGTACCAATTGAATTCCTACAACAAACAAACCCTGAATAATGAATTTCATCATATTATATATCAAAATAATCCTAAAACTCCACAGATTTCGAGTTATTTAAAAATGAATCTGATTAATAGTTTAGAAGAAAATTACGTCCAAAGTTAGCACATTTTATGCAAAGAATGTGCTATATTTTTACTTATTAATATAATTATTGAAAGAAAATTAAATATGTCTTAATAATCTACATTTAATGTAGTTATGGCTGAATACATTTTTTCGTCAGAAAACAATGCTGTTTAGTTAGGAAGGTCGTTCCGAAAATATCATCAATTCCCGTGAAATTCGGTCATATTGAATAAAACCGGCAAGTTACATATAGTTTTCTGCATTTGACTAGACAAATATTAGTTCATTAAGTCTCATATAGATAGCGGTAAATAGTGTACTATATTTTAATAAATGTTATTTGCGTTTATCACCTTTAAATTATTTATAAAATTAACGTTATGAGTAATCATTTAAATAATTAATACTGTGGAAAAATACAAACAAAGATTTTTAATTAATTTTCAAGAGATACTCAATAGATTTTTATCGCCTATTCTTGATAATATTTGTGTATGTGTGCATGTGTATATGTGTGTGTGTGTAGAACCGCTTAGTGTTGTTTCACATTCAATGAATATGAGAAAGACAGAAATATCCAGTTATCTCTGTGCGCCGCGATTTTATAACACAGATAAATATATATATATATATATATATATATATATATATATATTATATATATATAAATATTGGATTTTTGTCGCCTGTATATACAATAAAATGGCAAACTTTACTGTTGGTAATTGACAGCTGTCCCTGAACCTATAAATAAATTCAATTAATACAAAAGTATTTTAGTTAAAAAGTATTACCTGATAATAATAGTCATGATTTCGCTTTAGTCGAATTTCACCATCATGTAATTTTAAAAATGGAATTTTCTTTTTTAACACAGCCTCATTCAATGTTAAATTTGAGTCAGCTACTTTCTTTGAACATTTGACTTCAACGATTTCGTCGTTATTTATTATACCTACAAAATTAAAAATTAAAATATACAGGATACAACGCTATGAACTACGACTAATGGTGAAAAACTTTCTGGAGGGTTATAAGTGTTTTCTAAAACATTCGGGATTTTCATTTATTGTCGAATGTGAAGACATATTCGTCATTACTTTAGACATGTCCGCCATATATTCATTACTGAGACATCACAATCGAATTAGAATAACATTTTTTACTTTGATGTTTGTAGTGTGTGTGTGTCTTTTAAGAAATTTAAAATAGAAATAGGACGATAATTTCATATAACAAAAATATTTAGTTATTCAAGTTCTACAACTTTTATTTCAAACATTTTTCTATCGGAAAAATTGTATAACTCAAGAACTGAAGATGATAAAACAAAAAGTAAATAAAGATAAACACACAGACAAAAACATACACAGACATTTTTCAAAAACGATGGAGTGGACTCAAAACGGACACATCCGTTAAAATTAACGATTTAAAAATGCTTACAATTACAATTATTTTCTCTTGAAAGGTAAAAATAAATAAATATATAGGTATAGGACATTGAACATGAAATAAACAATTTGACGTAGATGAAAATACACATTTAAAATAAGCAAGTTAACATCTATTTGTGTTAGAATCGAAAGTACCATAATTTTGAAAATGTTTTATCTGGATTGGTACGAAATGATCATTGTTAGCTATTTATTTTACAATGTCTACTGTTCGTTGACCCTCTATATACGTAATTTATTATTTTACACTAACCATCCGGAGAAGCTCCCAAAAAAACATTTTTTAAATCCACGTATAGTCCGCTTTCCTCAACAATGAGTTCTGTCATTTCACTAAATTTGCTGATTGCTACCGCTTCATTAATTTTGCCATATTCCATGGCAGGAGTATTAAATCATTTACAGCCTAATTTTTTTTTAACCAAGGAATCACATGAAGTTTATTTTCTTTTTTTTTACAACAGCTCCAAAATTAGAAGCTGTTTAACGGTGCATCCTATCTGTTAGGTACCTGGGATTTTGGAATTGTCCTTTAGTTTCAATAGCAATGTTATGTTGCTCTTCCTCAGATACCTACAATAAATGCTTCAAATAAACAAACATCTAGTATATTTTAACAAATTAATTTATGGGAATATCTAATGTCATTTCTGTTACACAAATATAAAAGTTCCTTCAAAACTAAAAAAAAAAAAAAACGATGCATGTAAAAAAATTAAAACTATAGGGTGCCATTAAAAAAAAAACGTTTTAAGTCACATATATAAAATTATTGTTCGGGCACCAAGTATATAAATATTTCATACTTAAAATAACCATTGCATAGAATAGTATTATCTTAGTATGCATATAAAATAATGATTTTAGATTTTTAGAAACAGCAACAACAGTAACAGCTAATCAAAACTACTAACTGTATTATATTGTTGTAAAGATAATGTGAAGAGGAATCTAATAAAAAATAATATATAGGGTGTTCAATTTAAAATAATAAAGTTGGTATCAATTCTTAGAAAAGGAGACGGCTTGCATATATGAAAACAATTTTATATTATGCACCTTTAGTAAAAAATAAAAAAATAATAAATAAATATTTGAGGATCATTTCTGTAAAAAGGTAAATTTTATGAATATTCAAATATCTATAAAAACTGTTACAAACTTATAGTAAAAATTATTACGTTTAATTTAAAATTTGGAAGTTAATAACGACTTTAGGTATCAGAAAAAATGTAAGTATGAAAATATTTTAGTTTGAAAATACAGTCAAAGTTCAGTCAAATAAGTTCGAGTAGGTATAAAGCGCATACATATTTAATGAATCGTTTGCCACTCTGTGCTTTGCAATAATTCTGTGATTTATATTTTTTTCTTTAAAAATGAGAATAAAAACATTATAACATCTATTGAGTAATTCGATGATACAACAAAAATCATCAAATATATTTATGCACTGTCTCTTTATACATTAAAAAATAACAAACAGCATATTCATTAATTTCAATAAAAAAATAGAACGCGTGTGTCGGATACACACACATACATATATGTAAATTAAATAAAAAAACAAACTACAGTGTTCTACATATTTCTCAATTAGTTCGCTATTAAAATCGAGAGGCATCACCTCCTTGACGATTCGTAACTATCTCTGTCATCGCATCATTCTTTTTCTAGTAAACGCCAGCCTTAACAAGATCTGCAACTTTTATTTGAAACATTTTTTTATTCGAATTAATGTAAGAGTAAAGTTGCACTTAATGAGTTTTGATTCTAACCAAAAGTTTTTCAGATCCTTCCACTGTAATAAGAAGCTTAAATATAAAGTTTGGGTTTAATCCATTTAGCCGTTTATGCGCTATCGCGGAAATACACCACAGACTCGATGGAATGGACTTGGAAGACGTCAAAACGTGCATATTTTCTTTATTCAAAATGCACTCAAAGCATCTGTAAAATGCATATTGTATTTCTGTGTAGAGTTTAAATGTCCATAAGGCGATCATAAAAAAATCAATTTTGTGTTTTGGTTTTCTTGGATTTAACGTTTGTAAATTGTTATATTATTTTATTAAATTTTAGTAGTGTTTTATTACATTGTTGAGCTGTTTTTATATGTAAATTTCGCAATTCACATCATTAGTGAAACGGCACACTTGCTCCTCAATTTTTTACACATTCTATGGATACCTGAAGGAGTGATGTATAAGAATGACCCTTATTAAATTCAATTTTACAAGATATAAAAAAACAACAATATTTATTAAACCACCACTAAAAAGACTGTTTGACTTGAAAACAACCTCAATATGAGGTTAAACGTTATGATAACTTATACAACTTTAGTGCCTGCTATTTTAACAGATGTCATGGCGCTGAACGTTAACTGATATAATGGTGTAGAGTGATTTGGAATACCAAACCTTGATGAATGAGGTGCTGTTAAATATAACGTTTTCAATAGGGAATAGGGCCGTTTGTCTTGACATTAACAGTCAATGGCGTTTTTGCAAAATACCATGCAAGTCGTTCTTTCATTTCCTTCAATTCACTCATACTCTTATAGTGTTTTCTGCTTACACAGAACCAGGGCGCACTAGTACGCACTGAATGAGAGCTATGACGTATTGCACTGCGCCGGTTTTCAAACACTGGGTGCAATTCAGCACTGGCAGTGAGAAGTAAAATGCGCAAAATATGAATTGGCAGCCGAGTTTAAAACATAACCCGCATAGAAAATTAATAGATAATGATTACCCCTCTAAAATTGTGCTGAGTCACACGAGATAAATATATTTCATTATAAATATGACAAAAAGATTACTAAAACAATGGACGAGAATTCATATTCCTTCATAATATATACCGCGTACGCCCAATGTTCGCGATTTGGAATCCTTTCTTGAACACATTTGTATTTTATGTAATCACGCTGATAATATTTTAATAATGGGCGACTTTAACATCCCTTACTACGTTAAGTATCAAGACAGCGCTGATAATAATTTATGTAATGTAATAAAACATTTTTGTTCTTTTCTTAATCTCAAACAAGTCAACTCTGTTGTGAATAAGTTCGATAAATTATTAGATCTTATTTTCACTAACCTAAATTGTACATTACCGGCAGACAATAATACATTTATTAAACAAGATCAATACACTCGCCACTAGGCTATTTTCAAATTAACCAATCTAATAATAGGAATTATAACTTTAGAAAATGTGATTTAGGCAATCTTTATTCTGAATTTAGTTGTTGTGATTGGCCAGAATATAACTCTGAGGGAAGCTTAGATGATATAGTTAAATCCTTTTATGACTCTTTGTATTCTTGTATCGATAAACATGTACTGACGTATAAGCAATCCAAATTCCAGAGTCCATGTTGGTTTACGCCTGACGTTATTCATATTTTATATTTAAAACATATTAAACGTAAAGCATACGTTCGTACTAAAAGCAAGAATCACTTGAACAGTTTCGGAGTGTTAGATCTCAAAGTAAAAAACTCATTCGTAGCGCATATAGGGAGTATATTGAAAAAGTTTCTGCTAATATTTCTGCAAATCCTAAACAATTTTGGTCTTTTATCAATTCTAAAAAATACACATCACGCATACCTAAAGTTATGTAATTTAATGACACGTTATTAGACTCACACGAATGTATCGTTAACGCATTTGCTGAATTTTTCAGCAGCGTATATACTGACCCTACGCCCATTGCTACAACATTTGATTCGCACAATAACTTTCCATTAATTAATATCTCATATATTACATCTGATGACATCTGCAATGCCATATCACACTTGGGCAATACAATGACTTGCGGCGCAGATGGAATTCCTAATTTTTTAATTAAAGATATTTCTCTCATTTTAATAAAACCATTGCAGGTTATATTCAATATTATATTAAAGACTTCTGAGTTTCCGACAGTCTGGAAAGAATCCAGTGCTTAAAAGCGGTGATTCTAAGGTAATCGGCAACTATAGACCAATTACTTTGTTGTCTAACTTTTCTAAAATATTTGAAATAGTTGTTTATCGTCATATTTTTCCCATATATCATATTTTTATGACAGGAAAATCCACAATGACCAATTTGTGCTGCTTTAGTGAGTGTGTATGCAGTGAACTTGACAGAAAGGGTCAGGTTGATTGCATATACATGGACCTTGCCAAAGCCTTTGATCGTGTTGATCATACTATTTTACTCAACAAACTCAATACTTATGGCTTTCATGTTCACTTAATTAAATTATTTAAATCATATCTATCGAATCGTAATCTGTATGTTTCGATCAATGGATTTTCATCTGTTAGGTTTATGGCCCGCTCAGGGGTTCCTCAGGGTTCCAACCTAGGGCCATTATTGTTCATTATTTTTATAAATGACCTTAGTTCACTATTAGATTGTAATCACTTACTATTTGCAGACGATCTTAAATTTTTTTCTACTATTGATTCACTTATTGACTGTTTACTTTTGCAAAGTGTACTTGATAGAATCTCCACATGGTGCTCCGTTAACAATCTATCTCTAAATGTAGCTAAATGTAAAGTAGTTACTTATTCACGCAAAAAGCTTCCGATTCCGTTCACGTATACTATCGGTAATAAATCATTAGAAAAACTGTCAACATTTAAGGATCTTGGTATCATTTTCAATTCCAAATTTACTTTTAGAGAACATTATAATTCAATTATTTGCAAACCCAATAAATCTCTTGGATTCATTATGCGAAATACCAAGGAATTCAAAAATATTTATTCATTAATCTCCTTATTCAATTCATATATACGTTCGATACTTGAATACGGTTCCTTGATATGGAATCCTTTATATCACATACATCAGCGGTCTATTGAGAATATTCAACGTAGATTCTACAAATATCTATGGTCTGTTTTTATTACACTGAATGTAACAAACAAGCATATCACGCTTGGAAAAATTCATTTTCACTTTAAAAAACTTACAACACCAAAAAAATACAAAACAAACTTATCGAAACAAACCAAATATGGAAATGAATTAATGTGTGTTTAGAATAAACAACTGCAATTGTTTTACCTTTGTCTTTTTCATGGCTAACTATTTTTTGGTGTATGGTAAAATTAAAAACGACTGTAACTTATTTTATTTTAAAAATAACTATGGCATATGTTATATCGGATTAAAGGGAAGAAAATATCCCTTTTAATAAAGTCATAGCCAACTATTGTTTCCATTTAAAAAATGGTAAGTTTGTGTCATATCTCCCAAAATATGGGCGAAAATTTTTTTTTGATTTTTTGTTATTAATGTGTGTAAAATTTTGTATAACTTTGTCCTTTACAGTTTTTTTCTATCTATGATAATAATAGAGATATATTGATTTCAAAAAATTGACACATTTTACTTTTTTCAAAATATCTAGTTACCCTTGACTTTTTCAAATACTTTGAAAGTGTCATTTTATTCGTCTTATAAAACTACACTTCTTTCCCCATTTAACCGTTTTTCTATCTCTTATAGTTTCCGAGATCCCCATAGAGAACATCGAAAAAAACTCACCCTGTATATACATAGACCTTGCCAAAGCCATTATATTTTGTTAATTACTCTGTAATTGGACTCTTTGTCTGTTGGGTAATAAAGTTTATTATTATTATATACATATGTTATATATATATTCCAACAATTCATCACAAACTATCACATAACTCTTTGTTTTGTCGGCCATATTGTACTAGAACTCATGCACTCACTCCCCGAGTCAGTGTCGCTTTTTTTGCACTTGGTCGGGGCAAGTGCACATTTTTATGTAAGCAGAAAACGATGTAGACAGCGCGCACTGAAAAAGTGCACAAGCAGAAAACACAAAAATCCGAGCGAGTGCGCACTGGTGCATTAAGTAGAAAACACTATTAGAAATAACCACATACTCCACATCCGATTTTTTGCTACCCACTACTATTCCCCCAGTCCGCCCCATCTCTAACACTTTCTCCCCGTTGGCTGTATGTAATGAATAGTAGTGTGTAGTAGTGTAGTAATTAGTGGGCATCCCTGTCTCACTTCTCTCTCTACTATGTTTCTATATACTTCATTCGCCCAGTTTACTACATTCTCTGTCACACCCATTCCTTTCAAATAGTCCACTGAATCATAAGCCACTTTCAGATCCACAAAAAACAGATATATATTGTTCGTCGTTTCACGAGCTCTCTCTCTATCATCAAAATAATTCGAAAAATACTCATCGTACGAAAAAATTTTATGAGACCAAAAATTAATGTTTCCTAAGGGGACATCATCCTGTTCTAAATTCAGACCCCTACTGCCCCCTCTGTAGGCGGGGCGGGTACCAACTTTGACAGTTCAAATTAGAACCCCCATTTTTTATTCAAGAATCGGATTCTAGGCATAAAAATACAGAAGATTTTATTGAAAAATTATTTTTATTCATTGCAGATGGCGCTGTAATCGCAAAAATTAAATTTAAGGCCGCTAATCTTTTAAGGTAAAAGGTTAGTGGCTTTTTACGAATTATTTACTTTGGTTGTACACTTCCGTCAGTAGAATGTTGATTAACAACTCTAACGAATGAAGAATATGATGTTACTTTTTCAAGAAAATGCTCAGCATACAAATTGACAGCATCGTCGAAATTTCTCCTACATTCACCATAAATAAAAATCAATTCATTTTTTTTCTTGCAGTATATCTCTGTGCAATCTATGATGAAAAGTTAGAAGAGAATGACAGTGACAAATAATTGTACTAAGCTACCCACAAATTAATTATTTTCTTTTTAATTTCAATTTGTAAATTTATCATAATTGTTGTTAACATGCTAACTTAGTATAATTATTCTATGTCACATATTGTTAATATTATTCTCTTCTAAATTTTCATCATAAATTATGTATCCCTGCAAGAAAAAAATGAAATAATTTTTACTTATGGTGAATGTAGAAGAAATTTCGACAATGCTTGAAAAAAGATCGTATTTTTCATTCATTAGAGTTTTTTATCAATTTTCTACTGACGGAAGTGTATAACCGAAGAAAATAATGTGTAAAAAGCCACTAACCTTTTATTTAATTTAAATTTAATTTTTGCGATTACAGCGCCATCTGTAATGAATAAAAATAATATTTTAATAAAATCTTATGTATTTTATTCCCAGATTCCGATTCTTGAATAAAAAATGGGGGTTCTAATTTGAAAAGTCAAAGTTGTTACTCGCCCCGCCCACAGAGGGGGCAGCAGGGGTCTTAATTTAAAACAGGATGATGTCCGCTTAGAAAGCATTCACTTTTAGTCTCATAACATTTTCGTACGATGCGTATTTTTCGAGATATTTTGATTTGTCAGGTTAAATGGTACAACAACTCTTTCTCTTTCTATAATCATTCCAACTAGTTCTAACTAATCTTTCATCCACCTTTTTTTACACACTTGATTAAAATTGGATTTTTCCGCCTGCATCTCTTCTTCTCTTTTATTATTTAAATTAGCTAATTTAATGTTCTTAGCAGAGGTTGCATCAGCATTAATTTACTCTGTTTAAAGCCTAGGAAGTTTTTCAATTATTCAGTGTGCTTTTCTAAAGGCTTGTTTATAATTCAGGAAACTACTTACAAAATCTTTGAAAACAAACTGAAACTAATGAAATTTTGTATTTAATAAAAAATAATTTATTTACTACTGTTATTTATAAAAGGATATGTTACACTTTTCATAAATTTATTTTTAAAGGGATATCCGTTTACAAGGGATTTAATTTTAAAAGAAGCTGAGAAAGACATTCCACCTTTACTGCGTGGGGATATTTGGGCGGCACTGTTGAACCTAAAAGGAGATTATGAACACGAGTACAAGGTTATTGATAAAGAAACTCCAACCATCACAGATAGACAGGTGAGATAATTATTAGGTAATAAAAATATGATCGGAAATGGTTCTTCTTTTTTCTTCCTGCATTTTTTATTTTATTTTAAATTATGCCACAAACACTAACAGAAATAATATATCCGTTTTTATTTTTAAATGAATTACATTTTTATTAGAATTAAAAAAAGGAGTATAATATGAATATTAACAGTCATTATACTCGAAACACAATTTTTATTCAATATATTAAGTATAAATAGATTTTAATATACAAGATACAGTATTACAAATTCGAGGTTAGATAATTAATTTTGAGAATTAATTAAATTATTTATTAAAAATGCTAACTGATAATTAAACACTAAAGTTATTTATTTACATTTCATGAGTGGTCCCTATGCATTTATTTATTTATCACTCGCTTCCAAATTCTAACTCAAAAGATTCACTGTGGTTTTTAAATAGACTGAGCTCATACTCCCATACATATTCTCACTGGGGCTGGAATTTAAAAAAAAACTTCCAGTAGCTTCTCGACTAATTTTTTATTTTTCTTTATCACAATAGATTGAAGTCGATATTCCGCGTTGTCATCAATATAATGAATTGCTGTCATCCGGAGAAGGCCATAGGAAATTGAAGAGAATTTTAAAAGCTTGGGTATATAAAAATTCACATTACGTCTATTGGCAAGGTTTGGATTCTTTAACAGCACCCTTCTTGTATTTGAACTTCAATAATGAAGGTGAGTTTAGTCAAAGTTCTCTTCTCTTCTTGAAGTTAGTTTACAAATTTTAATAGAAACATTCGTTTTTAAATCCCAAGGTTGAACTGAATCAAAGTTTTAATATTTGGATTCCCCCTTAGAAATACTGTATACGTTACATTATATTTTGTATTGATTTCTTTTAATTTCATGGCATACGTGATTTCTTAGTATTAAAAATATATTTTGTTAAGACTATGTTTATTTATCAGAATAAATATATCATTGTAATCAGAAAAAATAGAGGATTTTAATATGATAAAAAACAATATGGCGTCCATAAGAAATAAGAAAGTTGATGATGGTCCAGAAGAAACGAAACATGCTATTAGTAAAATGAGTATATCATCGATTAGATCATAAAAAAGTGCTTTAAGAATGGCTTCATTGTATTGAAATATTGCTTCAAATAAAAACATATAAATGAAAAAGAAAATCGCATTTTTTAATTTTTTTTCATTTTTCTTGAAAACAAAGAAACTTAGCCCCGCTTTTCTCAGCGGGATATTAATCAAATTAGTAAAATTCTGCAAAAGTGCCAAATTTAAATCTACCCTCTATCTCTTATAATAAGCAAGATCCCCATGTTGCGATTCAAATTTGAAACACCCTTACGGGTCTACTATCGTCAATGATATTATATGATTTTTACGATATCACAGGTATCAATTTAACTCAATATTGCCAGATCTACTATTTCAAAAAAAGAATAACTGTTTCAGTTGCTATGTGGCATAAACAATATATTTTATCTAATTTAGGCATAATTTAGATAAATTCACAGATTAACCAGTCGCCAAGCTCAATGTTTACATATTTGGCATATACAGGGTTTTCCAATAAAGGAGGGTCGATGTTGACAGACTATGGTAGCCATGTTGTTTTGGCAGCGTCTGTCAAATCTATTGTTTATAATTCAGTCACTGATGCCAAGTCGCCATGGTAAGTTACACAACTAAGCAGCACGTCCAAATGATACAACTCTATTATCAAAAAAGGTTGTTCATTTGTGCAAACATTCGTGTGATGCACCCATTTTGCAAATTTTGTATGGGTGCATCACACTTCAATCAGCCAAAAGAACGCCAGATCGACCGAGAACGTCGCTGCTGTTCATGGAAGTGTGCAGGAGAACCCGAATCAGTCAATTCCTCGGTGTGCACAATAACTCGGCCTTTCATAATTTTGCATTGGTACTTGGGCTTGCACCTGTACAAGATCCAACGTACCTAGGAGCTAAAAGTTAATGACACCATTTGTTCGATAACTGGGTTTTGAAGCGTTTGCTAGAGGATCCCAATTTTGGGCGAAAAATCATCTTTAGCAACGAGACGCATTTTTGGATGAATGGCTATGTTAATAAATAAAATTTCCCCATATGAGGCAACATCAATCTACACGAGCTTCACCAAATGGTAATGCATCCACAAAAAGTGACGGTTTGGTGCAGATTTGGGGCTGGCGGCATCATTGATCCGTACCTTTTCGAAAACGAAGTTGTTGAGGCCATCACAATTAATGGAAAGCGCTACAGATTGATCATAATCAATTTCCCTTGGCTCGAATTGAACAATATGAACGTTTACGACATGTGGTGTCAGCAGGACGGTGCTACGTGCCACACAGCGAACGCCACGACAGACATTTTGCATGAACGATTTAAAAATATGGTTATCTCTCACATAGGTGACATAAATTGGCTACCAAGATCATGCGATTTGACCGCACTAGACTTTTTCTTGTGGTATTTTCCGAAGTCGCAGGTCTATGCCAATGAGCCGCAATATACCGATGCTCTCAATAATCTCATAACCTAGGTCGTTGCTCAAATCCAGCCGGATCTATGCGGCACAATCATTGAAAATTGGACCTTTTGGATCCGTGCCACCATGAGAAGCCGACATTTGAACGATTTAATATTCCACACAAAATGGCATACATGGGCCTTTGCAATAAAAATAAAATTTCGATAATACCTCACACACAGCTTATTTTATTCCAGTTCAACATCGACCCGTCCTTATTGAAAAACCCTTTATGTGTAAGACAAAAATGCAGTATGTATTATTTTAATATAAGAGCCTCTCTCTTGCCATGCCCAAAGTAGAGGGCGCTGCATCCATAAAAGTGAAAAATATAGAAATATTTAGCCCTATTGTAACTTGTACTATCAAGTTGGCAGCTTTTTGACATGTGACACCTAATAATCCAAAGCTTGCTTCAGGTCGTGGTTAAGAATCTGTTGCTAACATCACCCCGTGACTAAAACGCACGAAACCCCCACGGTTAATAGAGTATACGGTCATCGCATCTTGCTATTTAGGGGCAGTCCTCTCTTGCAGGTTCCACTTAGTTTTTTATTTTTGATTACTTTAAAAAAGTGTAAATAATGCGCAAAACTTGTTTATATTCACACGATTTGTAGACCTATTTGTTCGTCTATGTTTATAAGGTTTTGTAAATTTATTTCTATAGTATCATAATTTTAAATTAAAATTAAAGGTTAGACATGGCTAGAACATGATCTGCTGTTACTGTATGCGACAACAGTCTAATTAATTTCCATTACTGATTTTCCAAAAATAATAAAGGCTATGCGTAAATGAGTTTATGCTAGCCGAAGAAAAAAAAAATATGATTTAACATTGTTATCCCTCCAAGCAGTATTAACTTGACGGAAGCATCATAGGAAATCACATATAAATTTCGAAGTGTTTTAATTTTAATATTGGCTTGAAAATGTACATAAGGGAAATAGTAATTTCTTTGTGCAACCACCCCGTGAAAGAATCATCCCTCCAAACCTCTCCCGAGACAAAATAATAATTTGAACATGGTCATTTTCTCACCTTTTTTTTCATCACTCGAATTATATCAACTTAAAGAAACACTAAATGATAGGCGAAACATTAATAAACCCAGAATGCTTCCCTCAACAAAAAAGATATATACATTTTGTCTCTCAAATAAATAGCAGCCAATGTTTGAACACTTTACATGTGATTTCCTATGTTAAGTTTGATGTGTTGGTTCGAATGTTACCACCATATAACAATTCATTTAGCAATTTGCATACACATCATTTGTGCAAGTATAGCACGGCTTGGGCTGCAGTGACGTCACACCTTTTATTAAATACCCACAGCTTGTTGAATGTGTATTTAAGAGATCACTTAGTGTCATGGAAACATATGATAATTGGTGTTTTAAAGATGGGAGCAGAAAAAAAATTAAAATATTTTAAACACCTTTCTTCACTTATTTACATCTTATATTCATTATTTTTATCCTGGCTGAAAATAAATACATATTTTCAGAATACCTGCAAAAATTGATTTCAAGAAATCTGTGTGAAATTGATATGTAAAGACAAATGTTAAGAAATAAACATAACAACTTGTAGGTCTGATAGACCTACAAGTTTTATAATACAAGCTATAAAAATTTAAATAAATCATATTATATACTTACCTCCACTTTGCAAATCCTGTAGTTTTCACCATTTTAATTCTAATGTTTAAAAGAAACACAATTAATTAGTTATTTTGTAAACTGTCAAATGCCGAAGTAATTTTTTAATAGATAAAACGTACCACCAATAAGAGGGCCAGATCCATGTATTTAGCGGGAAACGCGCGCAACGCCATCCAGTGCTCAAGTGGACAACTATTTCCCAAGTTTCAAACCTTTATAAGGATTTTGAGGTTAGGTTCATATACACACTATAATATAACTAATGGCGGGACTTTTGAACATTTTTCTATTTATAATTTTTTGTTGACTATTTCACTTCAAATTATTAATATAAAAGTTTTTTTATAAATGTACTATTTTAAAAAAAAATACCAGTAGATCATGCAAATAAGAAATTGCAATTAATAAAATTATCTGAAAAAATTCATAAAAAATAACATATAAAAACAACAATATTTTTAAGTAAAATATATTAAACTTATAAAAGTATCATTTAACCTGTTATTACATTCATATATTAATTAAAACATATTAATAACAGTTATAATTTGAATTAATTGACATCTCTCAGCTGGATAATTTTATGAACTCCTTTCCTTAAAGAATCTAGAAAAATATGGATGTAAATATTACTTCAAAAACGTCTATGTTAAACACATTTTTTTCTGATAGAAAATATTGTAGAAAGCATAAACTATATAATAAAAAATAAAGATTTATAAACCGAAAACATATTTAGAGAATATGGGAAATAAATTATATTTATTAATAATTAATTATTGCTCGATTGGTTCATAATTTTAAGTTATGTATATTCTTTCAAAAATATACAATTCATAGAAATTAATAAGCAAACCTATTTTAAACTACAAGTAATAACTTACCAGTTGTAGTTTTATAAGAAAAAATGAAGAAACTTCTAACGAAAATAAAAAACTGTCAAAAACAATTCATGTGATTTACATCAATCAAATTGAAATATGGTAAACTGATCCTTATTTAGAACACCTTTAATGTTTAATTAAAAGTATAAATGTTTAAGAAATATACCTTATAGGACAACAAAAGCCACCAATAATAAATAAATCATTGTAAAAGCTCAAAAATAAAGTATTTTAAAATTTCCACTTGAGACTTCAGCGCCTCCAGTGCTCAAGTGGACAACTAAAGCCGTGTTTCCCAATTTCATATATTATCTGACTCCCCCTGATACATACATATATAATGATACTAATTTGCATTTTAATCATTTTTCATTGATAAAATATAAAATACATGTAAATAAATTGGAAAAATTCAGTACAGCACCAACTAGCAAAAGTTAGCAAAAGTTCATTTGACATCTGTCGTCTGGTTAGTCTGTGAATAGAATAAAAAATGTTTTTTTTTTCAATGAACATGCTTTGAAGCTCTTATAACTTGTTATTGAATTTAAGATTTAATGGACAAAAAGTATTTTTTTAAAATTAATATAACTTAACAGTGAATTAAAGCAAAAATGAAATGAAAATCACAATGAAGTAACACAATCACAACAACGCGAAACTTAAAAAATCAAGCATATGTAATATGTCGAATATCTAAGTGGGATAAAGAGGATGATGACATCACAGGTTTCAATTCTGTTTTCCTTGTCCCACATTTTAAGTAACATTACCATAGGCAGACCTACCTGTTATAAATATATCTACCAATCTTGGTTCTCCAGATATTTAACTTTTTCATATTTCAATTGAATTGATCTTGATTTTTATTTCAGCTAAAGCTTTCGCGTGTTTATCGGCGTTCGTGCCGAAATATCTGCATAAATTCTTCCTCAAGGACAACTCGGCGATTATCCAGGAATATTTGGCAAAGTTCTCTCAGCTGATTGCATATCATGATCCAGTACTGGCAAATCACTTGCACAACATTAACTTCATTCCCGAACTTTTCGCAATTCCATGGTTTTTAACTATGTTTTCGCGTACGTACGGTTTTTTTTTAATATGACCTTTCAAATTTGATATTACAAGAACTTAATGTGTGTAATTTCAAACTGTGTCTTTTAGGTTAGGGCCAGATTGTTCTTATTTCATCTTGTAATTCGTGATTTTAAATTGTTGGTTATATAAAGGGAAATGTTATAGCAACATAAGAATTCAATAAATCATATCTTGTCGATATAATTTGATAAGTTATGATTTATATGTCAAGTTGACCATTTATTGCCAACATTTTAAATATTTTGTGATAAAATTCCCTGGTGTTGAAACAGGCCAACTACTGTTCATAGCAAACATCCTATATTTGGTCATATTAAAAAACAGACTAATTATTTTTATTATTATTATATAATACATTATACAACGTTAGCGATCAATTCATTCATATTATGACCTGGCTTTTTTTTAAAATGCAACATATTGTATTGTTCTATATTCACATCAAACATTATAGGCCACACTAATGAGAATCTATTTTTTGTTATTAAATGCTGTATATTTAGGAGAGCATTTAACGAAAAACGTTGAAAGTAACTTATCTAACATATATCTAACATATTCTAAAATTCAGCAATGAAAATAGAAGGACCACTTCTCATCTCCTTGTTAACAATTTTTGAAACTCTTAAATTTTTTTGTGTTTTTCATTGCTAAATTTTAGTATCATGTTGCCATCCTCCCTCCCTAAAATGAATCGCTAGATATACTACTGTTTACATTCTTCACAAAATTCTCTTCTTAATAGACTTAATTTTCTAGCACTTTATACTAAGTATAAATCCTCATTAGTTTGGCCTAGGCTATCTAAAATATTTGATGTATTCGAATTGTATTTGCAGATTGTGAAACATTATTTTCAGAATATAGAACAAAATTTGATAACTCAAAAAACTTCTGAAATAAAAGTTCATGAAGTTGTCTTTGAATAATTTATAATGAGCCTAGTTAAATGGAATTTGACTATATCTTTTTATTATATATACAGAGAGTTTTATGTAACACCGAACATGCTAGAATGTACTCAATGTAAATTTCCCTATGTTCGATGTGTACTGGAACACATCAAAGCATTGGGTGCGATGTGATTGGCTACGATTTCTAATGGTAATATAGTCAACCCAATTTACACTCTTTCCGTCAAAAATAAATTATATTTGTCACCTATTATGTCAAGTGCAACATGTATAATTATGGATATTGTACTTAACCGCAATGTATACCATAGAAATCTTCTCCTTTATATACATTATTGATACGTAAAGATGTCCAACTCTTCGTATACGTCTGCTTTAAGCACCAGAACAGTAAATGTCACTTGCTTACGATAACTGACAAGTGTACTTCATTTTTGACATGGAAGGGTGTAGTTTGGGTTGACTTTATTATTTTTAGAAATAGTAGCCAATCACATCGCACTCAATGCTTTGATGCGTTTCTGAACAAATCGAACATAGGGAAATTTACATTGAATACATTCTAGCATGTTCGGTGTTACATGAAACTCTCTGTATATATATAATCTAAAATCCCCATCTACCATAATGGTGGTGTAGGGGTGATCTTTTTATTATAAACCTCTTGAATTATCTTAAAGTGGAAATTTTTGTATATAGATGTTTTTCCTCTACATAAAATCTTGCACCTTTGGGATAAGCTTCTTCTGGGCGATTCATCCTTTCCCCTGCACATTGGTCTGTCCGTCCTCACGCAATTGAGGCCTCGGCTGTTAGCTTCTGGATTCAACGAATGCATATTATTGTTTTCCGATCTTCCTGAAGTGGACATTGAGAGAAGCGTCAAACTGTCCTCGAATACTTATTCCAGCACGCCGAAGAGCATAACGACGCGAATGCACCAGAATAGAGAGTTTTATCCAAATCCCAAAACGGAATTTGTAAGTAGAATACCAATAAACAATTTCATTAACATTTAACAATATTATATCACTCTTCAAGATTGGACGCACATTCGCTGCTATGATCCTTTTTCCACTCCTCATACTTCTCAGTCCCGATTTTCCTTGACCAAACTTCGCATTCCTTGCAGTACGCAGATTTTATGTCGATATCGACGACTTTTTTAGTTAGCGCGCAGATTAAACCAGCTCTCTCTCTCTCTATGGTGTGGATAGAGAGAGCTGAATCCGCGTTTGCCAAGTCCCATCTCCGGAAACAACTCCGTACAATTATCGACGTCTTGTTCCTTACTCATTCGTAACTGTTCTTCACGAACAGCATTCTTCAAAGGCACTTCCGCGACATTCCTGCTATATGCGTTTTTGACTTATCGGAGGATGTAAATCCATCAAACCACAAACCTTTTGTTCTCCTGATGCTCCTTGGTCTAAACATCACAGGTCGAAACTGAATCGGCTATTAATTTCATACGACGAACCGATTTTCGGACACGAACCGAGATACAAGAACTGCATTACATCCACTATCTTGAAACCTAGAGTGGCTTCAGTTTAAAATCGAACCATCACAAGTTTTGTATTTTACGAGTTCGGAAATCGAGTTAAACACTTCCGAGATGTTCAAAATGCAGTAGTCAAAATTTGGGTCTTCGCGCACATCCAAATTGTTCAATGAATGCAATCTTTCAGCATTTTTCGCAGTTGCATCGGATTGCAGCGTCCATCTATTTGGCGGTTTTGGTAGTTTACTTGAACAATCATTCCGATAAACACCAACAACACAACGAAGTCTGCCAACTTGTGACTTTGACGGACTATAAACTCTAACCCTGCAAGAGACATCTAGTGAACTATTTATACTCTCACAACACAAAGATAAAGTTTCTGTAGATAACTTGAATGAAATCTATTATTCGAGAGCCTGACGCGTCTACCTGCGCTCGAGAGCCCAAGCGTTTTTATGTTTCTTGACAAAAAGTGATGTAACTCGTAGTTTTTATAATTTTGACATTCGGTTTCGTGAAAAAGATTCTTTAGACTCTTTACTAATATTACTCATTAATAATATTGATTAAAAAAAAACTATTATTTCTTAAGAAAAATCAAGTGGGCTTATTTTTGCTGAAAAAAATCACTCTAAAATCATTCACAACATTTTTTGAAGAAAATTGTGATACTGTGACACTAACAAAAATAAAAACTAATTTTCTTCTTTCAGGATATAGGCGATATTTCCCTAAAGGAATTAAATAAGGAAAGAAGTGCGAGGATAAGTGCAAGTGATGTTGTGCAACTAGTGAGAGAGCGTCCTGAAGACATTATCATTGTCGACATTCGTAACCCAACACAGTAAGTTTATACAAAAAAGGCTTTTTTATTATACTTATCTGAAAACACGTTGATTCCATATGCCTCTAGAATGATGGAATCGTCACTTTTTCAGGCGACCGCACAGAAAAAGTTTGTTTGTGCGATCATTCCGTGCACTAACCGATTTCCATAGCAACGATGTATTTTTCACTTCTGTGTTTCACTGACGTTTTATTTTCCGTCTGTGAAATTCGTAAATTTGTTCAAATGCACACAGACTTAGAATATACTGATATTGTATTTTGAAATAAAGTGCTTACCAGATCAAATTCCGAAAAACAGGTATTGCATTTAAATTTCTTTAGAATTAGTGTAATTATCTAATAATTTAAATAATTAGTTTTATATTGTTGTTATCAGATAAGTATAATAAAAAATAGCGTTCATTACACGTCCAGAAATGGATTTTTCCGTGCTTGCATGACTTACCGTGTTCGGCTACGCCTCACACAGCGCGCATGTAAAAATCCTTTTTTCTGAACTCCTAATGAAATATACTATTTTGTAAAAAAATAAAAGTGTGGTTTTCTTAATGTTTATTGCTATGCAGTAAAATAAAGCACCCAAAATATGTTACGGTTTCGAACTGATATAAGTTAAGTTTGGACGAGCTGCTTCAGCATCTAAATGTCAACGTTTTGAATACATTAAAAATCTTAGTGTCTGATTTTTAATGTTTTAAAAACTTTGACATTGAAATGCTTGTATTTCAACCACACTAGCCCTTCGCACCCCTCCATAAACTCTCCTTTGCCTCCTTTCCTGCCTTCCAAGGCGGGGCGCTGACCCAAGAAGGGAAGAATGTCTCTTCTTCCTCCTTGTCTTTGCAACACCTGCAAAAGTGTTTCGCTAGGTGACAGTGGTCAATAATAATCCCACCCATCATCCTCATATAGACTCGGCTTAGCGCTATCAATCTTTCGCTATTAGCTATATCGAGAAGATCCACACTGAATTTTTGTTTGCCACCTTGCCCTGAACCCAGTAGGGATGTGTGTTGAGAAGACATTTTCCGAAGTGTACTGCAGGTACATATCTGTCTGTCTTAGTCGGACTATTGCCTAGCTTCCAGAGGGATCCTTGAGTGATCCTGCTTGCTGGTGTACAGCAGTCCTATCGAGTTTATTCTTACTGCCATACTGGCTGCAGATTGTCTGCATAGGGGCCAGTATTTCTAGTGCTTTCATAGAGGTTGTTTTCAGGGCTCTTGTAATTAACACGCCGCCCTTTGTATCCTTTCCTATATAACCTTTTTTTTGTTTCTCCATAGCTGTTCACCATACCAGAGCGAGGTAGAGCATAAGAATTGTTGACATTATTGACTCAAAGGATTTATCTTTGATATTTATGTCTATTTCATTCAAAGGCAAGCAAACTGAACACTCCCATAAATCTCCATTTTGTTTTTTTTTATTGTATTCTTCCATGTAGTAACTAAATCTAATTGTATCTAGATCAGTACAAGAAACATGAAACCAATCTTTACAAGATCCACATTTAATCATCGAAACTCTTGGATTCAAGTTTTTTGCACCATTGTGATTATATTATATAATTATGGACACTGCACCCAGGGGGCGATTAGGGTGGCTTACTACACAGTCATAGGTAGCCCACGGAAGGTAAATTTTAAATAAATTTAAAATAATGAATTCAAACAAATAAATTGTACCACAAAAAATTATGGCATAAAAACACTGAATGATGAATAGAACTGCAGTCGAGAGTATAAGACGGTACAATTAAGAGCAGTATGAATATGGAATTGATACTTGTACTGCTATTTACTACTTACGAGAGTACATAAATACTTATCTGGGGTTGCCAGTCCGTCACACGTACAATATAGCATCGAAGGATTTAAAAAATCGATAAAACTACCACTTGAAATCGATATTTCGTACGGAGCACAATTAAACACAACCTGCGTCTTTCACTGTTAGAATAATAATAATAATATATGTTGATGAAACATTACTAAAATCTGTGGGTTGTTTATTTGTTTCATTTTTAAATTTATTTCATTTGCATCACATTATTAACAGTAAGAACATTCCATCAACCCCTCTAAAATTATTTCTATCTACAAGCCTGATCATATAAAATGTATTATTTCTTTATAATTATGTGTAAAATTGCAAATGAATTATTTTCGTTTATATACAAGGTGTACAGAAAATGAGTGAAAACCTTCAGGTAACCCAATTCATTAATTAATTTTTAATAGAAATCCCAAATAAAAAAATGTTGTATGGTTCTTTATTGAGGCTCACGAGGTCTTCGGAATTTTAAATATGTGACTATAAATTAGTATTATTTTTTAAATATTTTGTAAGAGATCAATAGCATTAACAATCAATTAGACACGTGTATAATTCCATTGATGTAAATGATTAATAAATCGGATATTTTTACAATTTTATAACTTCATCAGAAGCATTCTTTTAATGAAAATAGATCTGGTAACGATGCACGCTCGTTTGTAAAAGAAAAGGTGTATGCAACACCTCCAGCGGATGATGTAGCAGTTATAAACAGGATAAATGCACACTTGTTTGATCCAGCGTTGCCAAATGTATAGTTCTTTAAAGTGGCCCGTGAGGCTTAAGGACGGACCGTGTGACTTATTTTCGTTAATATTTTTATCTAAAAATGAGTCAGAGTCACGCTACCTAAAGCTTTTCACTCATTTTCTGTACACCTTGTATATCCTTCCCCCTGCAAAAAAAATGTTTTGGTTGATTTCAGCTACGCCCATTTATAAACACAAAAACCCTTAAATTAAAATCATAATTAACATAAAATCAACCTTGACGATTTGCTCCCCCGTTTTTTTACATATTATTAATTCCCTCCATTTGTATGTCTCTGTTTCTTGTACATAGCCATGACCGGCATTCCGTGGGAGTGCGGACTTGAAAATAATCCAAGGGAATGTTATTAAAAATGTTGTTCGGTGAACTGGAAACGCAAACTCCTCAACCGACAAACATTTTCTTTTTATGTATTTTTTGCTAACAAAAAAAGCCCCGGGCGTCCAAACATTTATAAGGGAAACTGCATGTTGTACGTGAAATACGCGTGGGTTTTTTAATGTTTTCCTTTTTATGATCTGTATTTACACAAGGATGGAAATAATGTTGTTTCTTGTTTGTTGTATATATAATTTTTGATAATAATTTTTTAATGTTTTTTTTTTTCAGCGGGGTTTATATTTAAAGTCTTATAGCATTATCGTGCCGTTCAATCCACAAAGATTTATGCGGATTTTAAAATCAGATTTGTTGTTTATTCTGATATTAATCAGAATAAACAACAATAAATATTTTGTCCTTTTACAGCTCTTAATATCCCAAGTTAAGTTTTAGATGTATTTGTACAACCTCGGTGTCGTCTGTCGGCGATAGTATGTTATGTTTTATATTCTTTTATATTTAGATTAGGTTAGTTTTAGGTTTTATAATTTATTTATAATACATAAATAAATTATAAAACTATATTATTTTATTATATTTTATAAAATTATTAGAATAGTCTATGTTTTAAGTTTTGTTTGTTTTGTAATGTCTAGGGCTCCGGTAAGAAGGCTTTTACACCATGGTTCTGTCCCCACTGTGCTATTAGGCTTTGGTCTTCTGTGATATTAAGATTACTAGCGGTAATGCCTGTAAAGATCAGGATCTATTATTTCGATATGCTAGTCAGTTTATTTAAAGGCCAATAGCCTCGGCAGTTGACGCCGGTAAAATGGGAGGGGTTTTAGTCGGTAGTTTCCCGAACAAAATCTGGGATGATTCCGACACAACATCAGTAAATGGATTTTCACCTTCCACAGACATAAAATCGAAAAACACATTATTCAAATTACACACAATAATAATGTAAGAACATTTAATTTTTCCATTCACATTAATTATACAATCCACTGACGAAATATTATTGTCCATTTTTTCTTCGTAACAAATTAAATCCATCTCCGCGCATTTACATTTCGAGGGTCCCTAATTAAAGCAACCATCCCCTACTGATGTGTAGATCCATGGCCTTCTTGCAAGAGTAGAGTGCAACCATTGCTTTTTTTGCTTTTTCCTGAATATTGGGTTTCCAGTTTAGTTTCCTGTCAACTATAGTACCCAGAAACTTTGCTTGCTCCTTTAACTACAAGTTTATACTTCCCAATATGTGTGTCTTTTACGCATTCTTGTGAAGAGCACCAGCTTCCTTTTACGGGGGTTTATCACTAAACCACATCTATCACATTTCTCAGGGCCTTATGCATGAATTATGTGAGTAGGAGACTTATTATCACGTCAACTGCATATGCAATCATTTTGTATTCAGTGTACTCCAACTCCTTTAAAAAGTCTTTTAGTACTAGATCCCATAATAGTGGTGAGAGGACCCCTCCTTGTGCTGTTCCTCTATTCACTTGCCTTCTTAGGCTCAAGACGCCCATCAACGAATTGATGTATCATTCGGTGAGCAACTAGCCTATGAAGTTACATATTGGGTCGTCATTAGTTATCCTCTTTAGGGATGATACTATTTCTTTCAGTTTTATGTTGTTGAAGGCACCTTCTTCTATGTCTAGGAATACTGCCAACATGTAACATTTCTTGCTAGAGCTTTGCTCTATTTGGTTTATCAGGATGTGCAGTGCCGTGTCTACTGATCTACCCTTTGTGTACACATGTTGTTCGACTAATTGAAGGCTGGGATTGATAGTCTCCCTTAGGTATGTTTCTATCAGTCTTTCTAGCGTTTTGAATAAGAAGGCTGATTGGTATAATCCTTCAGTTCAGAGTATGTTATTTTCCCTGCTTTGGGAATACCACATTTATCTCCCTCCATTGTCTTGGGACATAGGGAATATTTATGCAGGCTTTGAACATGATTTCCAACCAAGGAATAAGTATGTCTTCTGCCTTCTGCAGCTTGGCTAAAATGATACCATCTGGTCCTGCCAATTTAAAGGGTTTGAAGCTTCTCAAACTTTATGCAGTTCTGCCCGAGCCTATGATTTTTCCTATACATTGGCTATTTTGGTTTAGATTGGTGTCGAGGGTTTCCTCATCATTTCTTGGGAAGTAGGTTTCCATCAGTACCTCTAGGGTTTCTTTGCATGATGAGGTCCAACTTCCATCTTGCCTTATGAGGAAGCCCAGAATTGTTGCATTCTCCGTTAGCACCTTCCTGAGTCTGTTTGCCTCTGATGTGGTTTCTATTTCACTGCAGAATTTCCTCCAGGAGGCTCTTTTCGCTTTCCTAAACACTTTCTTGAAACTACGGAGGCCGTCCTTGTATAGCTTCCAGTCACCTGTGGCCTTTGCCTATTTGCCTCCTTTCTCAGTGAGGCGATTTCTTTCTTCCACCAAGGTGGTTTCTTTTTGTCTTGGAGGCTTTATTGCATGCATTTGTGAAGATGTCTACCGAGCTTTCTAGCCCCTCCCTTGAGTGCTTTGGTAAGTCTTCTGCCAAGATTTCCCTATATAGATCCCAATTAATGTTTCTTTTATTTAGCAGTATAGGAATTGCTGTAGCTATTGTATCCATGTCAAATTCCAAATACCTATAGTCTAAGAAAAAGTGATTATTGCTGACTGTCCTAGTTCTTAATATTGCATGTTTCAGGTTTCGAGACTAGGGTAATGTCTAGAACCTCGCGTCTATTTGCGGTGATTCATTCATGAAATTTTAAATGTTTTTTCATAAGTTGATATTGAAATCAAATTATAATAAAGCACTTTTGATTCCTACTTGTTATGTTACTCGTTTTTTTCTGAAATCTATTTGGTACAGACCATAAACAAATTTGGTTATTTTTAGAACTACTTATCTACTGTTCTAAGTATTTTTTAGTAATTGCCCCTGATAGCAAAGTTGTCTATTATGCAATTTAAAATTTATTCTTTTCATTTGTGGATCATTTTCAAATGAAACTATAACCAATAGTTTTACCTATTAAAATAGAAGGAAAATAAAAATAATGCCTTGTGTTTATTTAGTAATATTAAGGTATCTAAAACTTAAATTAAAAGCAGAATTGAAACACTGGGCATATATAATATAATAAGCCGCTGAACAAACGGTACTTAAACATTGTTGCATATATGTTAGTTACATTAACGTTTAATGTCATTTTTAATCTTCCTTATTTATAGATTAAATAAAATGAAACAAAGATGATTCACACATTTGCAGTTATTTAAATTACAATGAAATTAAACGAGGAAAATTTCTGGCAATGATCAATAAAATTCGATTAATCCCTTTTATCCAACTGAAAAAAATTACTTACACTGTTAGTTTTACAAACGTCTATTGAAACAGCTACTTCCCGAGCATTTACCGATAAATCCGCTCAATGCGCGCGTCCTTCACCGCGATCTCGTTGAAGACGGTACGTAAAAATTAATTAAAAATTGTTTAACAACCAAGGGCTTACAGGGCGGAGCTGTACTGATGAGGGATGAAATCCCGAAATACGTGTCTACAGATAGCCTTGTAACTATCATTTGTTGTTTCCTTTCATTAAATAATTTAGACTCAAACCGTTGCAATTCGCAGTAGTACTGCTATGCAACAACAAATATTTATTGTGTAATCCAATGTCCTGCGGGGTAAATGCTTAAGAAGTATTTGTTTTAACAGATGTTTGTAAAACTTACAGTGTAAGTAATTTTTTGCAGTTGGAAAAAGGGATTGATCGAATTTTATTGATCATTGCCAGAAATTTATTATTATTAATTTTCCTTGTTTAATTTCATTGTAATTATTTATAAATGTTTTGTACAATGGAAATGTTCAACAAAAGAATAACCATAAATGGCACCAATATTATTGTAAATCTCATTTCAGATATCACAGATGTTCAGTCATTGGAAGCATAAACATACCATCTTCCAGTGTTAAATTTGGAGAAGCTGATGTTGAAAGTTTGGGTGTACATGGAAATATGCTGTGTGGGAATGATGAGAAAAATGTTGTTATTGTTGGTTCAGAGGATACTGATTTGGAAAGGGTAAGTCTTTATTGAAAATGTTAATTCTAAAAACACAAATTAAATAAAAAGAATTAATTATTCAATAATTTGCTCTTTTGCTAGTATGACTTTTTGACTTATGTTACATAAATACTTTAGAAGGAAAGTATATTAAAACAACTACTTCACAGGCCTATACCCCGCCAGACATTGAATTACATACACTTGCTGTTACATAGCAATAACATATTGTATAATACATTTTTTTATCCGAGAATATTTAATGCATGGAAAAAAAACGTAATATAAGGCTATCTGCAGACATGTGTTTCGGGATTCATCCCTCGTACGTACCGTACTGGCTGGGATATAATGCAACAAAAGAACACCGCTTTTGTTGCATTATAGAATATCTTATTGCTATGCAACAGCAAGTGCCTATACTGTAATTCAATGTCTGATGGGGTATAGTCCCGAGAAGTAGTTGTTTTAAAGTACTAACATAACGTAAATAAAAAAATCGCAGTAACAAAAGAGCAAATTATTGTTTAATTAATTATTTTTATTTAATTTGTTTTAAATACTTAGGACCAAGTGAATAAATTCTTTTTTATATTATTAATAAAACAACCTTTATAAAATACAAATATTCAATTTTACTTCTAAACAAAAACTTTCCGTTAAATTATACCTTTTATAGTGTTTTATTCAAAAAAATATTTTTTATATTTATTTCGCCCACTTGCACCGCGAGCATGATTAAGATAATCTGAAAACGTCGAATATATAATCAGCTAATTTTGGCTGATTAACAATTTCACGTCGATTGAGAATAATCATTGAAGTTGTTGTTGCTAACTTAGGGGTGTGAAAATTACTAAAAATCCCCCAAAACGGAAACTACTAAAAAAATGCGAACAATCTATTTACTACTTAGTGGACTCCCAGTCGATTAATACACATGGTGCAACCAAAATTCCTCCATTAAAAGTAATCATGATTAACTAATCAGACAATTTATTCAGAGTCGGTGGAAGTGGGTATTAATCACATTTTACCAAGTGATTAATGAGAATACAATGTAATTTATTGACATTAAATTTGAAAATGATCTAAAGTCAAGTAAGCAAAAATTTTTTTATTTTACTTGACTCTAGTTTTAATCATCAAGTTATCATTTTCAAAATGAATCTTAAATGATTAGATTTTATATCACAAAGCATATCAATGAAAACATATATTTTAGATATTTTTTAAATACTCCACAAAGTATATGCAACAACCATCAATGAATTAACACAGGTTTTTATTGAAATGCTCTAAATTTTATGTTACTATTATTTTATTATTACCAGATGTACATTTCGATCACGAAATGAGATACATCAATGGTTATTATAGATATCTGTATGAAATGTACAGGGTATCATATTTTCGATGGTTTTTTCAAGTAAAGTACTATTAAAATTAGATATAGAGAAAAACCAATATAGGCTCATGTCAGTAAAGTACAAAATGTGTCTATCTTCTATTGTTTTCGAGTTATACTTCAAAAGTCAAATCTTGCCAATTTAGAAATATTAAGATAACGTCTTTATTTGAAAAGATATCTACTTGCAGTAAAAACATTCTTGAGGCCTTTTTTTTAGTAGAATACTTTGATGTTTGTAGTCGTGGGGTTAGAAATTATACGAATTGCATTTGTTTAAAACTTTAATAATCGTTAACAACAATTTCACATAACGTAACCTTGATCTTCTAATCATTTCTCCATGATTATTCAACCCGAACATAGCTAACCTAAAATCTCATAAGTCTAGCCAACATAAAATACATTTCCTTTACACAGCGGGTAATTAAAAAATAGCGCCAACGTGTTATTATATTTTGTCTTAAGTTTAAAATTTTCGAGACATAAGATAAAGTTGTATTTTAAAGCTTTTTAAATATATATAATTTATAATAATTCTATTTAACCGTACTTATTGATTTTAAGTTTTTTTTTAATTTTGAACATGATATATAATGTCCGTCAATGTCATTCTCTCGTGTCTCACGGCATGTCAAGGCATAACAGATACTCATCAGTGTTGTGCTCTCATATCAGAGCATTTGTCCGCGTGCTTTGACACTCTAGGAAATGACACCAAATACTTTTTTCTTACATAACTAATTTAATCCTAATTTTCTATGCATGTTGTGTCAAGTACATTATAATTTGAAGTGATTATAATTAATATTCAAAAATGACTAAACATTATTAAAAATAGACAGGGACATTCGTATTTATTATTGGTATAAATATAATTAGATAAAATAACAATGGTGATTGATTTAGTAAAGGAAATAATATTACTTCCACTGATAATCGTAGTAATAAAAACATTTGACAAGAGACACACCATAGAAAAATTACAAATAAATTGATAGTGTATTTTAAACTAACTTACCATAATAATTTTATGATTAATCATTAATGTAAACGAAATTCTAATTACACACACACAACTTAAGGGGACTCTACCGCCTTCATTTCAATAACTGTTATATTTATGAACGTAAAATTTTGAAATTTTAAGATTTAATTTTGAAGCGTTTGCTGGTTGGATTTATTTTTATTATTTATAGTTTTTGTAGTATAGAAATTTTCTTTTTTAATTCTTAATATTAAAAAAAAAACGATCCAGTAATTTTTCTAGATCAATGTTAGAATAAATTGGGTCACCATACATCAGTTTTCTGAAATGTACCAAACGTTCTTTTTCCGTTTTTGTGGGATTTATATTCGTAATTACTTTACGAATTCATTTCTATCACTGGTTATTTACCTAAACATGACAAATATTATCCAAATAATGATATACAGGGTGATTCATGGAAGTACCTGTCTTCAATATCTCTCTTATTGTTAGAAATTCAGCATTAATTTATTAATAAAACTTGCTTAACTTTTGAAGACACATAATGTAAAATTATTTTCATATGTACAGGGTGACCTATTATCCTGGAATTTATATAAACTTTGTTATTTTAATTGGAACACGCTATATTATATTTTTATTTGATTCCTCTTATAATTGTCTTTACATCAATATAACATAGTTAGTAGTTTTAACTAACCTTTACTGCAGAAAAAATGATTTTATAAAAAATTTGACAGTAGCAGAGGTGTACTAAAAAAATCATTAAAATCATAATTTTAAATGTGAAATATTTTTATAAAGGGTGTTTGAAAAATAATGTTAAATATGTGACATTTCAAACCGATGTAATTTTATCTTTTAAATGGCACCGCCATACTTTTAATTTTTTTTTAACTCGTCATAAAAAGAGGATCATTTTTTATATAGCATACTATGTGTTTATGTTTAATAGAAAAATAATTGTAAATTCTTACAAATAGATCTAAATTTACTAAAGTAGAGGTAGATGGGCTATACGGGAGACATGGAAATTTCCTGGTGGGCTGGTGGCTAGTTCGTCCTCTGGGTGAGTAGGTAGACAACTTTTTCTTGGTAAGACACTATATACATATAAAATTCCCCAGGCAGCTACTGCCCATCCGCCCCTGATGGGAAGGTATTTTTTCTAGGCAGATCTCATAACAACATTGCAGTTATCCGATTTTCTCTTGATTTGTTAGACTACTCCTGTTTTTCAGTGAAACACTAGGTTTTGTATCACCAATATATTTTTAAATTATTATATAACAAATACATTTCACTTTATCAACAATTTACATCTACATGCAACCACCATTTTTGCCATATTTTCATAATTTCTATATTTACATCTAACCAGCATTTTGTGCATCTTCTCTTGGTTGGCCATGGAAACAGAGAAATAAATATATATAAACTTTTATGAAATGTGTAATATTTTTAATAGAATGGTATCATCAATATGTATCATTTCTGAATCTCAAAAGCATAAAAATGGTGATGTGTCCATCATGGTACTTTCCCCGGTGAATACGGTCAAATAAGTTTCTGATTGAAAATTTAATAGGAAAGCAAAATGATTAATAGAAAAAATTGATTGTTGTCTTTCAGAGTTAAAACCGAGTATTTAGAAGAATATTATAATTAAGTGTGTTATTTCTTACCTTATAATGTGTTGAAATCACTTCTATACACTCTTCTTCATTTTTTCAAACTTTGCGAATGTGTTGAATATGACGGCATTTTGACGTTTTATTTGTCATTAAAATAATTATTTCAAAAATTTATAAAAAGAAAACCGGAGGTCCTGCAATAAAAGTTTTATAACAGAAATTATTTATTTTCCAAGATCTAAAACTTTTATTTGAAACATTTTTCTATCCGAATTAAAAAATGAAAAATTGCTAAGAGTAAAGTTGCACTTAATGAGTTTTGATTCTAACCAAACGCTTTTCAGATCACACACACACACACACATACACACAAACACACACACACACAGACATTTTTCAAAAGTTGATGGAATGGACTCGGGGGACCTCAAAACGTGCATATTTGTTGAAATTGGCGGTTCGAAAATTTTCACCATCATAATACTTTCACTTGGACAGAGGTCCAGAGAAAGTAAAAAAGTAATGAAACATTTTTAGAAAATATTTTTTTCTGCAGTAACGGCTTGTCAAAATTACTAACTATGTTATATTGATGTAGAGATAATTTAATGGGGAATCAAATAAAAATATAATATATATCCCATAATTCTGGGAAAATAGGCCACCCTGTATATATGAAACTAATTTTGCATTATGCGTCTTCAGTGGTCAAGAAAGTTTTATTAATAAATTAATACTGAATTTCTAACAAAGAAGATATGAAATTTATGATTTATAACGTAAAAAATATCGAAATACTAAATGCTCGTTCTGCATTACGGATAAAATACTAGTGATATGATTCAAATAAATTAAATAATATATTAATTTCATAGGATTTCATTATGCCGCTGGTCAAAATCAAATCCTGACATATGCCAAGAACAACCACAGCCAGTAATTGCGGGAAATGAAAACATTAGAGGTAGAAGAATTGTTGACATTTTATATTTCAACAATTAAATGAAAAATATAAACACTCGCAGTCCTTTTTCTTGCAATTTTACAAGTTTAGAACTGGTAAAAGAAGTTATAATTGGGCTCAAGAGCTGTTACACAATGTGCAACATATTTAAAGAATCGAAGAAGATAATGTATATTAAATAAAAATAAGTCAAAAGTCACAGAGCTAAATGTAGAAATAATTTATTAATTATTTTCAAATCATTTTTATTTAATATATTTAAATAACTGTGACCAAATGAATGAATACTCTTTTCTATTTAAGATAATATAGATGATAATATTAATTCTTAAGTGGTATTTGCAGCATTAAGTACTGGCATTGGACACTCTGCAATTATGGAAAAACATTCCTTTATTAATGCCCCTCTTTATCATACCATCAATCAACTTTATGAAATTGATGAAGATAGTTACAATTTTCAAACTAAAATATTTTGAAAACTATCTCTTCTATAACAAAAAAGGAAATTATTGAGATAGAAAGAAATACTATTGGTCAAAGTAATAAACCGTTGTGGAAAAAATACAGACATTTGCAGCTTACGGCATCCAATTTTGGTCTCAACAGACCCGAATAAAATAGCCAAACGAATAATAATGAATAGTAATATTAAAAGTGTTGCACTTCAATAGGGACATGAAAATGAAGTTTCAAATATTTATAAATTGGAAATAGAAGACTGTGACTTATTTACATATGCGGACATTTCTAAATTAGCAGCGATAATGATGCGATTATTGAAATTAAATGTCCGTATAGTATTCCCCATAACTTACCGGAAGAAGCTGTTATCAATGAGAAATTAAATTAATTAGTAAATGTCAATGGTAAGATTAAATTAAAAAAAAAACACATGTAATCATTACCAAGTACAAAGAGAGCTAGCATTAACAAATAGAGACTACTGCTATTTTATTGTGCAGACTCCAAAAGGGATGTGTGTTGATCTTATTCAACGAGATGAAGATTTTTAGAAAAATATGTTACCTAAATTAGAAACATTTTATAATTATACTCTAATAAAACAGTTTATAATTTCTACTTAACATTTGAGACCATTATTTATTCCTATTCACTCTATGTTATTGGCAACAAACAATTAAAATCTATTATAATTCATAATAGTTAAAAATATTAATTAAGAAATACATATATTTTATAATTAATACTTGTGGCGCTACATTCTTGATGGAACCGTAATTTAATATTAGATAAATTAACACACTTGTTATGTTCCATATTTTTATTTTCAGTTTCCTGGCACGTATTTCGATCTTCGCAGATCATTTTCAGTTTAACTTTGAAACCAATCTTAATGATTTTAATGTCATGTGAAAGAACTTATCATAACTAAGTTTATCGCCGCTAGGTGGCGCCAACTTAAAGTATAGATTATTTTCCTATTTTTCTTAAGAATTTCAAATGGAATGATATATTTTTCTTAATGTTAGTAGAAAGAGGATTATAAAGTAAGAAATTTAGTAAAAACCAGAAGTCTATATCTAAATCTTATCACAAGTTATAATTAAAAATTATTAATGTAAATTTTAAGAATTTTATGTGTTAATTTAAAATAAATGAAATTATAACTAAAATAACAAAATTATTTTGTCACCGGTAGGGGGCGCTTTTTAATTTTAATCATAGAGATAAAGTATAAGAGGGCCAGATCCATGTATTTAGCGGGAATCACGCGCAACGCCATCCAGTGCTCAAGTGGACAACTATTTCCCAAGTTTCAAACCTTTATAAGGTTTTTGAGAATAGGTTCATATACACCCTATAATATAACTAATGGCGGGACTTTTGAACATTTTTCTATTTATAATTTTTTGTTCACTATTTTACTTCAAATTATTTATATAAAAGTTTTTTTTTATAAATGTGCTATTTTACAGAAAAAAATATCAGTAGGTCATGCAAATAAGAAATTGCAATTAATAAAATTATCTGAAAAAATACATAAAAAATAAAATATAAAAACAACAATATTTTTAAGTAAAATATATTAAACTTATATAATTTGAATTAATTAATATCTCCCAGCCGGATAATTTTATGAACTCCTTTCCTTAAAGAATCTAGAAAAATATGGATATAAATATTACTTCAAAAACGTCTACGTTAAATACATTTTTTCTAATGGAAAATATTGTAAAAACCATAAACTATATAATAAAAAATGAATATTTATAAACCGAAAACATATCTTGAGAATGTGGGAAATAAATCATATTTATTAATAATTAATTATTGCTCGATTGGTTCATAATTTTAAGTTATGTATATTCTTTCAAAAATATACAATTCATAGAAATTAATAAGCAAACGTATTTTAAACTACAAATAATTACTTACCAGTTGTAGTTTTATAAGAAAAAGTGAAGAAACTTCTGACGAATACAAAAAAACTGTCAAAAACAATTCATATGATTTACATCAATCAAATTGAAATATGGCAAACTGATCCTTATTTAGAACACCTTTAATGTTTAATTAAAAGTATAAATGTTTAAGAAATATACCTTATAGGGCGACAAAAGTCACCAATAATAAATAAATCATTGTAAAAACCCAAAAATAAAGAATTTTAAATTTTCCACTTGAGACTTCAGCGCCTCCAGTGCTCAAGTGGACAACTAAAGCCGTGTTTCCCGATTTCATATATTATCCGACCCCCCCTGATTTTAATACTAATTTTCTCATTTTTTTAAATAAAGAAATATTTCTTATAATAAGGTGAAAAGAGTATTAAAACCAAATAGAAAAACATTTTCAATGCCAAATTTATATCAAAATTTTGTCTTTCAAATTGTCCAATGACAATTAAATAAGCAGCGACATCCACTCTAGCAATAGCAGTATATCTATTGCTGAAGTTGTTGCATTTCAGATCCAAAAAAATATGTCTTTCCTCGTTCTGGGCCTGGATTGATAGAAAATAAAAATTTGAACATTTGGCAAATCATGGTGACCAAAAAATAATATCCAAATAATTTAGAACGCTTTAGAAAATGCCCCCTGGTGTTGATAAACTAATTCAGTTTTTTTGTTTTTGTTATAAATTTTATTAACCTCAAAAAGTTTTCCAATGTTATTTGAAATTTTCTTTTATAGATTACTTGTGATCGAATAAAGGTATTGAGATGCGGTTTTCACCAAATTTCTTATAATTTCACACAATTTCTATTGATACTAAGAAAAATATATCATTCCATTTGAAATTTGTAAGAAAAATGGAAAAATTATTATCTTTTTAACTTGGCGCCACCTAGCGGCGACTGAATTATTTATTTTTATGATTGTTATCAATTGTTTTAATCAATATGATAAGCTCTTTCGTATGAAATTAAAATCATTAAGATCGGTTAAAAAACAAAAGAGTTATTTGACATTTGATCTTTATAAATTCTGACCTCCCCCCACCATTTATTTCAAGAGTGAGAGAAAAATTTCTGTAACATTTTTCATTTATAATCTCATCATGGTTTCAAAAAGTGTAGTTTTATGATGCCTTTATTTGAACTTTTTTTGAGATAATAGAATTATTTTTCGACTGTTCATTGCGCCCCCTACTGGAAGAGATACGAACTTGAAGTATATTTCCAACATTTTCTCATGGTCACTTTTATTAACATATTTTTTATTTGAAAGCTCTAGGAGTCTTAGTTCCTGAGATATAGCCGGTGACCTTTCTTATCTGGACACTCGGTACAACTTTAGTGCCTGCTATTTCCTTGAATTTTAACAGATGTTGACTAAGATAACTGAGATAACGGTTTAAAGCGATAAAGAATACCAAACCGCCATATAACATAACCTTCAAGAATAACGTGTTGTTAAACATAACGTTTTCGATAGGGAATAGGTCCGATTAGCACTAAAATTGATCCTTGGGAGCATATATTAGTTTTTTCTCCATCTGTAATATTAGTGGTACTTTACTTGAAGAAACCATTGAAAATAGGACACCCTGTACATCTGCTATTAATAAAATAACATTTAAGAAAGTGTACAGGGAGGGTTTATTTATTGTTTTTTTAACTAAATTTTAATTGTCATAGTGCTAACAATTTAAATTTAACGGTGGTTTTGTTATTTAGAAAAAAAAAATAGTTTTATAAAATTTGTGAAATGATTATAATTCACAATTATTTTGTTTTATTTCAGTTTCCAACTTTCTTGTTAGAATGCAATGTCCACCGGGTAAGTGTACTACATGGTGGCTTCAACGTGTTGCTCCCAGTAACTCCAACAATATTAACTACACAAAATACTTGATATCTACAATATGCACATGATTCTATATAGATGTAAGAAGGTAATACTATAAATACTCTATTATTTTGTTAATATTTTTTTTTATTAAATTTCCAACATTATAAATAAAACAAAATATTTACATTGAAATTTGTTAATTAACTCACATTTTCAACTGGAGTTAAATTAATAAGCTCATTGCTGCTCTCCGCCAACTCCTGAATCGAAACCCTACCTCTTTGTCGGATAAACTTTGCCACCGCTTCCATTTCATCCTGGGATACGTAAATGAATTTACCCCTGTCGTCAATAACACCCGTCAAAATGTTGTCATTTTGTAAATCTTTAATCCTGTCGATCGTCGCTTGGGTCTTCAATTTGAACTTAGCAGCCAAGTCCTCAATCAGAACCACCTTCTGGTTCTTAACATAGGTGACAAATTCCTGCAAGACATTCTGCTCATCTCCAACCTCACCTTCCTCGTATCCCTCCTCTTCAACACTGAATGCTTCCTTCATCTTTAGATACTCCTCATATTCTTGGCGTTCTTTCTCCTCGCGAGCCTTGCGTTCCTCCTCCTCCCTCCTCTTCTCTTCAGCTCGCTCCTTCTCCTCGATCTTCTTGCGCTCCTCCTCAGCCTGCTGCTCCCGTTTCTTGCGGTCCTGCCTGGAGTGCTCCTCGGCTTCTCTCTGCGCCTTTTTCTCGGCCTTCGCTTCTAATTTGGCACGCTTCTTTGCACCGATTTTAGCATCGAACATTTCCGTGTCAGGTTCCTCGTCAGCGGCTACACCGTTATCGTCGTCGGATTCTTGAGCTTGGGCAACAGCTAAAATTAAAATATTTTAAAAATAAACATTTAGTCATTTTTAAACTGGAAGTAACAGACTTTTTAAGCAAATTTACAGTTTACTAATGATTTGTCACTTATATTAAATTATTTGTTATTCACCTGTAATTGCTGGACAAAAATCCATTTCAAAACAGTTTCCTTTAAGTTTATAATTGAAAATATATTCTTTCATCGCATTTAGGAGTGGATATTGAGTAACTTTTATTTAAATAAAAAAAATAAATAAAGAGTTTTCAATTACCTAACAACCATTGGATATTTGTATTTAATTGGTTGATGCAGTCTGATTATTCTTGTTGCATTTGGTAAATCATTCCGTGATATTTTTCAAAATTTTAATATTTTCCCATATTTTTCTTAGTTTAAAGCCTTTACATCTTCGGGATTTATTAAGAAGCTAAATTATTTTGTTCCTTACGATCAAAATATATATATACATTTTTGCTATAAAGCCGACTCATACACATTCTGCTTTCCTTTCATATTACATATTGGAAAAGTAAAATATCATAACTTTTAAGGTTACAATTGATATAAATAGCTACATGTTCACATACAAACCGCATTCTTTCATTCGCTTTCCGTTGCACAAATAATTTATTTCAATAGATTTTTTGTGCTATCCAAATATATGTGTAACTAAATTATCTTTATATTTTTATATCAATAAATGCCTGGGTTTTGGAAGGACTGGGCAACTCGTTGAGAAACTTTTTGTTCTATTAATTATATATTTCATGATTTACTATACAAAATTCTAAATAGGTGATTTTTACATTCTACTTTAAAAAGTAAAGTTTGTTCATACGGCATATTTCTTTTATTAATTAATTAAATTATTATACATTTTCTTAATATTTTTTGAAGATATGGTTCTCGCAGGAATAAAGCAATATTTATTAATTACTGTTTGTATTTCAATTTAATAGTTGATATCTTGACAGAAAATCTGCCAATTTTAACATTAGCAATTCCAGCAGTACTGAGGCTACTATTTATAAATATTCTTTTAATTATCCATTTTTAAACTATAACTTAAAATATTTGTAACTAACAAGTACGCCCAAAAATATTAAATATGTTACGACTTAATTTTGTATTGAATCATATCAAATTTTGTCCAAATTATTAAGAGGAGGCGATACCACTAGTAAATTTTTGTTTCGCGTTATCTCTCCAAGTATTTTTTTTTGTAAATTGTTAGCGGTAAGATCTCTAGATTTAAACTATCTACTTCTTACCGGGATGATTTTTGATAAGTTGATAATAACAACAAATATAATTTATCAAACATATTAATATTAAAAAAATCTAGATGGTAAGTAGTGGATTTAATTATTTCAAAACAATTATATAAGTAACATTTTACTTAGTTTTGGATAATTATCAATATATTGTAAAACAAAGTAACTTACTAATTATTATTATGTGCCACCGCGCAGCTTAGCTGAAACCGTGTTTGGGCGGAATCTGTTTTATATTAAAAATTAAATAAAAATTTTAAAATAATAAATTATTTCCACATTTTATGTTTGAGGGTGTTCCTTTCTAAGGCATCTGTTGGAATTGTGTGTTGTGAATCCTTTAATGCTTTTTTTTCTTGATATGTATATTTGCGGGACAAGAAAATTTGTCAAAAATAATATTCTAATGCATGTCGGTTAATCAATGCATTCAAATTGATATTTATTTTTTTACAACCTGTTTAAGATTTAAGTTGTTACACAGATTTCTAGGATTTCTAAATTATTGCGAGCAATAAGCACTAAGATTAAGTCATAAATGTCCCTTCCTGAAACCTAAACACTTGCCTTGTCGCATGAAAACCCTGTCCTGTGCCTATTGACCAATCAGAAGTCTAGAAATATTTAACTTTGAATTTTTCATAGTGTTGTCATTTTACATATTTAGGTCTTAACACATCATTTTATTTGTTTTAAGTGTATTTTACATTTCTTATTTTTTATTTTTATGTCACAAGTGGATACGTACATGTTGGGAAATGGCTTAACCGCAAGTCTTTGGGACCAAAAGTATGACAATTCAACCGAACTTATCTATATACAAATATTAACCTTAAGCCGGAAATCATCTTCAAACTTGAATAAAATATTATTTGTTTTATTAATAACAATTGAATGCTTCGTTCGATTTTTATGAAATTAACCATGGTTTAACCAGCATCGTCAATCAATATTAAGTATAGAATACCACGACATAAACATTTAGATATATTTTTATTCGGACACACTATTAGATTATAAAATATATTACTTGAAAGATTAGTTAATTTGAAACATTTTTTGTCTCTTTATAATTTTTGATAATTTTTACAGTATTCGCACAAAAAAAAATTAAATCAATTACATTAATTATAATATATATGTTAACATGTTAATAAATAAGTAATAATTCAATAACTAAATTTATAGCAAATATTTAATGTAATAAGTACATTAATAACTAATAAGTCACATTTATTTACGTTCTCCAGCTATTTTTACCAAATAAATAGAAAGATTTGTTTTGCATTTTACTTTTTTCCGACTAAACTTTACAAATTATATACATTTATAAAGAAACAAAAAATACTTCAAATTGAACATACAAATAAGTAATATTATTAAAAATGCATACATAATCTTTAATAGGATGTTCCATTTAAAAAAATACAACTTTGATATCTGTAAACATAATATTTTTTTAGAAAGTAGCCCCTACACACCCCTGAAATCAAAATTTTAAAAAGTGCTGTAGTTTGGCCTCAATACTCTGTTTTATATACCGTGAATAACCCGGTATGTATTTATAAACAAATAAAATATTTTACCTTATTTAACCTATAAATTATATCTATATATGTATAATAACTCTATAATGTTTAATATCTAACAATTACATTAATAAAATCAGTCATAATAGAAAAACATATATTCATAATATTGATTTAATGAATTTTAAATGTTTATCGTATATAAATAAAAATTAATTTCAAAGTAATGAATAATTTATCGTGAAAGAACTAATAGCAAAAACATTTTTCATCTAGTTGTAAAGAAATACATGTTTAGATTTTTGTTATTTCAGTGACCTGTTATAATTAGCATTAGTTAATTATAATTTGTCAAACATATATCCGGCAAGATATATATCATTAATTTCTGTAGATCTTACGGCAAACAGTTTTACAAAATATAATATAGTTTAGGAGATATCATGAATCAATAATTTAATAGTTGCAGTGTTGTGTTACTTTCTTTAGAACTAATTTCCTAATCAAAAGTTTTGATGAGTAGTTAAAAGAAAACTGTGAAGCAAAAAAACATTACATGACTCATTTCAGTGAGCTTGTGAGAATCGGCTCAGTGAGCTAGTTCAAAAGAGTTATATAGCTCAGTTGTGAGCGAGTGTTTTGACTCTGTGATAATTTAGCAACGCATAGAGTTTAGTGAAACAGTGATTGATGATAGTGATTATACAATGATTGCAATCAATTAATAAACTTGGTTTAAGGTCGGAAATTTACATGTTATTTGGCCATAAGAACCAACAACGATTAATCTTCCACAATAATGAAAATAGAGCATTGAAACTTTTACATATTGTACATTGAAGCTTTGCAAATAAATTGACACTTTTCATTTCAAAAATAAAATTATTCTTAAATTAAATAAAAATTAAATAGTGGAACACTATCAAATGATCACAAGGGCAGAAAGACCTCGGGTCGATAGCCTATAAAAGGACAACCTCAAATTATATACCGTATTATACTATGCCTCCTTACACCTAACGGTAGAAAGGAAAAAGATTAAAAAAAAATTATACTATGCAATACTGTACTTAATATAATGTAAAAGTCCCTTGAATAAAGATATTTGTATGATCACATAAATTCGTGAAATATTTCCACAAAAAACATTATTTCTTCTTCACATTGCTTCAATTTATTGAAATGATTATTATAAACATGTTGTATTAAGAGGATTGATCTAAAATAAATTATAATTAAAATTAATCGTTGCTTAAAAATCTCGATAAGAGCAATGTAATTTTTGAGTACGCCTTTAATTATTAGGTGGCAGCATCGTGCCATTTTAGTAATATCTTGAAAATATACTATGATTTCTGAAAACATGTGAAAAGAAATTAGGTTTTATACGTTGAATTCGTGTACAGCAATTGCGATACGGCGCCCCGGCCTTGAGTTGGTAATGTGTTTTTCTGCTGCGGACCATTCATTCATTATGTTATGATAGACAACAAAGAAAGACATTATTGAAATATTTCCATATACATTTTGTAAATATAAAAGTATTTCTAGATTCATGTTTTGAATAGGAATGTGGAATGTCGGTAAATGATGATTCAAGTCTTACTGAGTTGGAAAAATTTCTTTTACATTTATAAATTACCAAACTGAATGTGCGACACATGGAGATTTGATCACCAGCGCTAAGCGTTTTTAGGTCCAGTGTTCGAATTATATTATCATTCACCTATTAGACCTAAAAATATGATTTTTATATTAATGTTATATACATGCTTTATTAAATATATACCATCAGTATCCAGAAAAAGATTGTCTACGGAAATTTATGTTTAAAAAACACATATGTATTATCAATAATAAATAAATTGGGTGAGCTTTTTTAATATAATTAAAGATGAGCATTTTTAATCTAGAACGTAACTATGCATTTTAATGAATAAAAATTATAAGAGGTATCAGTAACATTGTCTTTAATTATTTATTTATTGAAAGATAACAAAAAATATCTTTTTTTATTAAATCTAATACCTATACGGTGTATATCATATATTTGAGAAAAATAAAGACAACTTTATTGAAATCTATTATTATGTATATTGCGCGCCCCATAATATACAAATTTTCAGGCTTTTCTAAACTTGAAATTAAACGTAATGCTTAATTAAGGAGTGGAAACATTCGTTTACTATAGAAACTCTTTCATTAATGGTATAATTTAAATTCATTTTGCAAACGAAGTTTGACAACTTATAGCACTAGACAAATTTAAAGTCAAGGCAAGTTATATTTAAAAATAAAATAGTTATAATACATATTCCGGATTGATAATGACTCACCCGGTATATACAGTGAACAGTTTTACCGTTTACGCAACGTAATTTGTTAGTTCATTTATACATATTATATAATTTCTTTTATTCTTGGTGCAAGGGCAGCTGAATATTTCAAAAAGAAATATTTGTTATTTTATTATATATGTTGATAAAGATAGATATATCTTCATTGAAAAAAATTTAAAAAGATACCTTTGGAAAAATCATATGCTGTCTTGCCTAAGTGCATTTTATAAAGAATGCGTCTTGCCAGAAATTATTCTTAAAAGGATACCAAGAGGCAAGAAATGTAAAGAGTCGGATAGTATAATCAATGCAATGAAAAATTGTTTAAAAATAAGACAAATAAAAAATTAATAAAGCATTATAATGTTTAGCATTATGTCATTTCTTTTTATTAAAAAAAAAAACACAAACAAATTTAGAAATCTTTATACAAAAATTCGTTGTGATTTTGTACAAATAACGGATTCTTTCCATCAAGATCCACAGAATCGAATCTATTTATTTATTCAATCTTTATATTGGATATCGAAGAAAGGCAACTAGGATGGTGGGGATGAAGAAAATAATTCCTGTAAAGCAAATATGGGAAGCAAGGACAACTACAAACAGAGGAAGAGGAAGACCAATAGAAAACTGGGAGAACAGCGTAACAAAGGCACTACAAGAAAGAGGAATAAACATAAGAGAAGCAGAAAAAATGGCTAAGGACAGAAACAACTGGAGGAGAGTCATTAAGAAATAGACAATGAAGAAAAACCCCGACACCAATTGGTAAAAGGGGACATCGATTATATATATATATATATATCTTTATATTGGATGCTTTGGAAGAAGGCTCCGTTGTTGATTCTATTTACACCGACTTCTCCAAAGCCTTTGACAAGGTTAATCATACTTGTATAAACTTTGGCGTTTCGGGACTCATGCTTGAATGGCTATGGTCTTTTATTTGTAATAGGAAATTGTTGGTCAGAGTAAATAACATCACATCTGATATCACAATTGATGCAACCTCAGGGGTACCACAGGGCTCTCACTTAGGATCGTTACTTTTTCTTATTAATTTAAAATTGTTATTGGTGCTGAAATTAATAATTACGGATTTTAAGTTAATGAAAATTTCCTGTACTATATTTAAATAATGGAAATTAAATGTGCACATTTAACGTCAGTAGAAGCAATAACATCCAAGCAAGTAAAGTTCGGAACAATAAATTAATTTTAATGAAATAATCAAATTTATATTTTAAAACTGTCTTATAGTTTGCGGAAAATAATGTGTAATTGTTCGGATCGACTACAATTCAAATTTGGCACGCATACTTGAGAGGAAAACGACAGGACACATTGTGATATAAAATAGTCTAGTATATAGGCACACTACACTTTAGCAGGGTGAGACGAGACGCGTAGTTATATGACGGACGATGAACGACGGTCGCCTGGGATACAGTGCGCATGAGTTTCCTGATATACCAAGACGATTCTACTCCAATGGACGAGAGTAAGAGACAAAGTCAAATATTGGTTCGTGTTAGACGAAGATACACTTTTATACATGTTAGTATTTCGCCTTTCCACCCCGTAACTGATGAATATGTGACGAACCTCTCACAATTCATTTCAATCCAATACACACAGCACTCTTAATACAGCTTTTAATACTCTAAAAAATATTCCTTTACAATTTTTCTCTAAAATTAATAGGAGAGCTATTTTTTACATATATTTAATTTTAGATATTAAATTCCTATGTTTCGCCCCTTATCCCAGACACTCGGTATATTTTTATTCAGTTTAATATAGGTGATAAAAAAATTAGTAATTTTTTTTTGATTGTCCAGAATTTGATTGTATCCTACTCTATCGAGAAACAATTGATGGTGAATTTTAAATTTTCACAGTTGGCTTAGTATCAGAGCCACTGGAAAATTGTCATTTTGGGACATCCCACATGATTTTCCAGATTTCTTGACAATTGAAATTAATCACTCGGTACTATACTAAAGATACTTACCATTAGCCCGTAGTCTAGCTCCACGATTGCGCAACATCTGTGCACGTCTTGGAGCATTATCGCGCACCCTCGGAGGCGCTTGCCTTGGCTGCCTTTGTTCTTCATCTATTTAATAAATGAAACCAAAAACATTTACAAAATTATTTAAATGGAGAATATAAAATAATTTATATATACATAGTGTTTCAAAAGTAACAGATAAATTCTATAAAATCGTAAATAAACATATTTTAGAAAAATGCTCTGACACATCGATTTTTATTTTTAAAATGCTATCCTGATATACATTTTTCAGCCCTTCACCCCTAAGGGGTGGCAACCCCAACTTTAAAAGTTCAAATAGTAAAGCACACCTTGCGATACCTCAAATGATAGATTATAAAAAAATCTATCATTCAACGAAACGAAACAAAAATTATCAAAATCGGTTAATTAATTGAAAGAGTAAAAAATCATTAATAATAATAGAAATGATTTTTATTTACTTTGTCACAGTTATTTAATATACTTTAATAGGAAAATAATTTTGAAAATAATAAAAAATAATTAGTTACTGTAAGATACCCTACACCCATGTGGGTAGAAAGGGGTCATTGAATATATATATATATATAGTTACTGTAAGAAATTTGTCAGAGAGTACATGAAGTTTCTTGATATAAAATTTTATTCTTTTCTTCACTTCTAAAGAGAAGAATAAAATATAAATATTATAGTTACTGTAAGACTGACTTATACAATGTAATTACTTAAAAAATGAATAACCATTGAAACAACTAATCATTTGTTATGCAAAGGCAAATATCCATTGTGTAACCCCATATCCAGCAGAATATTTGGCTGCGAAATAGTTGTTTGAATGGATATTTGTTTTTAAGTACTTGCTTTATATAAGTTAGTGTTAGAGGAGCTAAAAATAAAATAATTAACTATTTATTTTCAACATTTGTTTTATGTAATTATAGTAAATATTTTTCTGGCAAACAAAATTTATTTTTCATTTATCAAAGTTAAATTTATTTCAATACATCTAAACGATTAGCACCTCAAAATACTATATTCCATTAATAATACAATAAATTAAATTAAACTGAATTGCATTTACTTTCTTCGGTGAATGTGACATCGTTTGGAGAGGAAAAAAACATATGTCATGCACTTACTTTTCTGATCCTTCGATTTTAGAAGAAAAACTAAACTCAATATTACGATTAGAATAAATGAGGCCACTGCCCCCAGGAGCAATACGTCCATCCCAATTTAACAATTCGCAGGTATTATTATAAGCTTTTCTCTTCCTAACCTAAATTGTTGTTGACATCGTGGAATTGAAAAGAAAATTGAAAATTGTTGACGTTTCCGCATGGGTGAACATACAGAATGAAGTTGGGTCTTACATAAAAAAATATTACAATTTATTAAATCTTAATATATCTTCGAATATATAAAATAAATTAACGTGTTTTAATTAATATTTATGACTAATTGTTTTTTTTTTAATTTTATATGAAGCCATTGAATTACAACAGGTGCAGTTTAATCTGTCTATGATATATTTATAGATAATTAAGTTGCCTATAATTTATAAATCCAAACATAGATGTAGTCGCTGAAGATACTTCATCTATGAATCAAAAAATGTATTTCTATTTGTAAAAAGAATAAACTATATAATAAAAAATGAATATTTATAAACCGAAAACATATTGTGAGAATGTGGGAAATAAATCATATTTATTAATAATTAATTATTGCTCGATTGGTTCATAATTTTAAGTTATGTATATTCTTTCAAAAATATTGAATTCATAGAAATTAATAAGCAAACGTATTTTAAACTACAAATAATTACTTACCAGTTGTAGTTTTATAAGAAAAAGTGAAGAAACTTCTGACGAATACAAAAAAACAATTCATGTGATTTACATCAATCAAATTGAAATATGGCAAACTGATCCTTATTTAGAACACCTTTAATGTTGAGACTGACTGAGATATTATAGCATAGAGTTAGAATATATATTCTACGTCTATGTATTATAGAATGCATTATAGGCAATCAAACATGCACAAATAAAACTCCATAAAATAATGTAATAACAAACTAATTATAAATGGATTACACGATTTGTGAAATAAAAGTACGTAACTCGTATCACAAGAAATGGTCTTTACTCGAAAATAGTGAAGTAATTATAAAATGCAGACATTTAAATTTAAAAATGAATTTATTATTTATATTAAATGTGTTTATTTCAAGATAATTTTAAAGTAATGATGCAAATAATGTGGGCAATGCATGCAATTATGTAAAACTTATTGTTTTAAAATTTCCATAGTAACTTTAATTCTATTTTTGACCAACTTCAGGCCAATCATAACAGGAGTGAATGCAGCGACAGTTTCCATTCACCCGCAGTATTTACATTATTGACATTCGCGTTAAAAAAGGAGCGCAAAGCATGTTTTGAAGAATTGTAATCATGTGAGTGGAAAACACGGCCAGGATGAACGCGGAAATCGAGGAAAACATCAGGAGGAACGTCCAGTGGACGCAGCTGCCCACCCATGTCAAACAGGCGAGTCACGAAACGACGGACACTTATCTTAAACAAACACTGCGCCTACATTTTCCAACGAGCGCAGCGATAAATGGAAACATATTTCACTGGCATTTCTTTCTTTTGCAGATGTTGGCGAACGCGCCGAAGAACTACGACAAGCTGGTGATTTCGTTCAGTATTAAGAATCAACTGAGATACAGGGGGAATTTAGGTACAAAACCATATTTTGGTCAAGGTTTGCTAGAATAAAAAAAGAAAGTGTCTGTTGTGTTTGTGGGTATGGTTGATTGGAATTTTTCATAAATATGTGGTTTTATTTCGTTCACATATGACGTGAACGTTATCTCCTATTTACTTTGTTAATATAAAAACGATGAAGTGTGCATAATGTGTGTTATCAGTGGGTTAGTATTTGCATGTTTCCTCGTTTAAATTGGCTACGATGAAGTGAAACCATTGTTGTCATTCTTTTTACATGATGTTTTAATGTTGAAAATGTGATAGCGGAGTGTTGACACTAGATGAAACATTATTTGGATTAAATCTTTTAATTTTATAATGGCAAGTGTAAATTTCCTTTTCTACTATTTTATTGCGTAGCCAGATATATATCACATACTATGTATGCCAGTTATTTAATTTTATGATATACAACTCTACATATTTCATTTCAAGAAGATTTCTTAGTAGCCATAGTTAAAAAAATAGTTATAGACATTTAATTCAATGTTAATATATTGATATATTTAAGTACATCTTGTACTGGGTGTCCAGATAAGAAAGGTCACCGGCTATATCTCAGGAACTATGAGTGCTAGAGCTTTCAAATTAAAAAGATGTTAATAAAAGTGATCATGAGAAAATACTGGAAATACATTTCAAGTACGTAACTCTTCCGGTAGGGGGCGCAATGAACAGTCGAAAAGTAATATTGCGATTACCTCAAAAAAAAAAATTAATAATGACATCATAAAACTATACTTTTTGAAATCATGATAAGTTCGTGAAACAAAAATGTTAGAGAAATTTTTTTCTTACTCTTGAAATAAAGGGTGGGGGAAGGTCAGAATTTATAAAGAGCAAATGTCAAATAACTCTTTTGTTTTTTAACCGATTTTAATGGTTTTAATGTCATGCGAAAGAACTTATTATGCTGATTAAATTTATTGGCAACAATCAGAAAAATAACTAACTTTATCGCCGCTAGGTAGCGCCAACTTAAAATTTAGATTATTTTCCTGTTTTTCTCAGAAATTTCAAATGGGATGACATATTTTTCTTAATGTTAGTAGAAAGGATTAAAAAGTAAGAAATTTAGTGAAAACCGGAAGTCTATATCTAAATCCTATCAGAAGTTATAATTAAAAGAATTTTTATTATTAAAAATTATTAATGTAACTTTAAAAAATTTTATGTGTTAATTTAAAATAAATGAAATTATAACTAATATAACAAAATTACATTATTTTGTCACCGGTAGGGGGCGCTTATTAATTTTAATAATAATTTTCTAATTTTTTTAAATAAATAAATATTTCTTATAATGCAGGTGAAAAGAGTATCAAAACCAAATGGAAAAACATTTTTAATGCCAAATTTATATCAAAATTTTGTCTTTCAAATTTTCAAACGACTCCACCGTCATATATAATACAATCACATAATTTTATACAATTAAATAAGCAGCGACATCCACTCTAGCAATAGCAGTATATCTATTGCTGAAGTTTTTGCATTTCAGATCTATAAAAATTTGCCTTTCCTCGTTCTGGATCTGAATTAATAAAAAATATTTTTTAATTTGCCCCAAAAATAAAAATATGAACATTCGGCAAATCGTGGTGACCAAAAAAATAAGCATCCCCATCTATTCACCTCTCAAGAAAGAGTATATTCAAATAATTTAGCACGCTTTAGAAAATGCCCCCTGGTGTTGATAAACTAATTCAGTTTTGTTGTTTTTGTTATCAATTTTATTAACCTCAAAAAGTTTTCCAATGACATTTGAAATTTTTAATTTGAAATTTTCTTTTATATATAACTTGTGATAGAATAAAGGTATTGAGATGCGGTTTTCACCAAATTTCTTACAATTTCACGCACTTTCTATTGATACTAAGAAAAATATATCATTCCATTTGAAATTTGCAAGAAAAATGGAAAAATTATATTTTTTTTAACTTGGCGCCACCTAGCGGCGACTGAATTACTTGTTTTTATAATTGTTGTCAATTGTTTTAATCAGGATGATAAATTCTTTCGTATGAAATTAAAATCATTAAGATCGGTTAAAAAACAAGTTATTTGACATTTGTTCTTTATAAATTCTGGCCTTCCCCCACCCTTTATTTCAAGAGTAAGGGAAACATTTCTGTAACATTTTAGTTTTATAAACTCATCATGATTTCAAAAAGTGTAGTTTTATAATGCCTTTATTTGAACTTTTGTTGAGATAATCGCATAATTATTTATCGACTGTTCAATGCGCCCTCTACTGGAAGAGATACGAACTTGAAATATATTTCCAACATTTTCTCATTGTTACTTTTATTAACATATTATTTATTTGAAAGCTCTATAAGTGTTAGTTCCTGAGATATAGCAGGAGACCCTTCTTATCTGGACACCCGGTACATTTTATCTTATTCTCATTCATTTTCAATTTGTTTTTTTTTTTTTGGTTACATAAAATTTTAATAAAAAAATACATTTACCAACAAAACGAGTTATCATAATTCAGAATAATATTGTATTTCACTTGAGTAGTCATAAAGTGATCTGTGACTCAAATCAATAAAAACAGTAATTGCAAAAAATCAAAAAGCAACTGTTTTCTGTCAATTTATATATTGATCTGTTAACCAACAGAGTTGGTTAACAGTTTGGTTGACTTCAATAGAAGTTGGTGAATCAGTCAAATAGAAAAAACTAAAGTAATTTTTTTTAATATGACCTTTTAATTGTGACATTTCAAGAATTTAGTGTGTGTAATTGAATTTATGTGTTTTAAGTTAGTTTTCCATCAAGCTTAACCATTATAGCACAACTAAATAAAAATATAGCTTTTTAAAATATTTTTTAATAAATGAATTTTTAACGGGTGTGAAGTTAGCAATAGATCCAGCAATAGATTTCAAAAATTAATATCTCGGAGGAAAGAAAAGCAAATCGAAAAATATTTCAAACATACAATTAAGAAAGGTCTAAATTAACACCACAGAAAATATCAACCCCTAATTTTCACCCCTTATATTTTTTCATCCCCATCAAAAAAAGATTATGTTTTTTCTCCAAGTTCGCAATTTTCCATAAAGTTCTTTTTTATCTCAAAATTATCTTCATCCAACACTCTTTCAATATCAGAAATAAAAAAAAAAATGTTTCGCCAACTCGTTCACCCCTAAAACATTTTTTTACCCCGAGGCCTCAGTTATCAGCATATTGTTAAAAACTGTTTGCTAACATCATTATTTAGTCACACTAGCTTTATAATATATAATAAAATAAGTATCCGGTTAAAAACTAGTAACTACCCCTATAAACCATAAATTATCGAATTAAATGCAGCCGTATTTATTAATGTTTCTGCAATTTACCATAACTGAATAAAAATTCCCATTATTATCATTAATAAGCATACTTTCATAATCAAAAATCAAAAAAACGTTTTGAACCCCACTTCATCCCCTAAAAAAATAATTTCTCTCGCGCCTCGCAGACACCATTCATTAATTACGCTCCAGACACATTTTATTGAATTGTCTGAGCTCTCGATTTTTGATTTGTAGTAGTCGGATCGTTGCTTATTTAATAATTTATTATATTGTTTTTTAGTTACATTGTATTGGTTTAGAAGTGAATGATCATGGCGAGATATTATGAAAAGTAGATCTAATTCATGTTTACATTTTAATATTTCTTCTGTGGAGGTGAATTTAATACAATGCATTTTTTTGTTAAATGATTTTTCAGGAAAACAGTTATTAAAAGCAATACCAAAAGTATCGCTAAAACAATTCCATTGTTCATTTACATTTGAATTAGATATGTCATAAAGGCATTTCCAGTCAATGTGCTGCATAGTACATCTAAATGTTTGTAAATGTTCATTATTAAATATTCTTTTGTATATTTTTTGGTTTTGGACTTCTCTTTCGAAAGATATATCTACTTTTTGACCTAGATGATCTGATATATGCATATTTATAAGTTTGCCAGTGCATAAGTCTATCCTGTTAACAAATACATTATCAATGCAGGTTTGTGATGAATCAGTGATTCTAGTCAGTTTGTTGAATATTGGGCTAAATCCATAACTTTTAAATAATGGTATAAGTCTCTGTGTTTGAGGTGTATTAGTTAATAAATTTATGTTTAAGTCGCCAGCAATGACTGTGAATTTATTTTTATTTTCTACTAGAATTAAGAGTTGTTCGAGTTTTGCGAAAAAGTCTTCTATACAAGCATTCGGGGGTTTGTAAATTACAACAACAAAGCTATTCAAACTATTTTGAATATTAATGGCAGTACATTCGAAGATATAGGGTTTACTAATATTAGTTACTTGGTATAATTCTTCAGTATCCAGTTCTTTGCTAGTATAGATCGCAACGCCACCATGTTGATTATATTTTCGGCAGTAATTTGCTGACAGCACAAAATAGTCCATTGTTACAGACTGCAACTGTTCCTTGTTTTTCCAGTGTTCCGTTAGGCATACGATATTGCAATTGATTTTGTTAAGTGAATCGCTCAGAGTATCCTTACAGTTTCCAATTGATTGTACATTTTGATGAACGAGTATTAACTTTGCATTTTTGTTTGATTTCTTAAACTGTCTAGGTTTTGTCTGGTCTTTAGACGGAATAAAAAATTATCGATGTATACATTTTTCGGCCATAAGTTTGGGTTCAATAATTCGTTGGATTTCTCCGCTGGGATTGTTATTTTAAACGATGAATATTCTTCTGGTCGTCTGGAATTCATCTTTTCACATTTTATACTCTCGAAATTGTTACTCTTCAAATATGTAATTAGTGCCTCTTCGTTTAGTTTAGGATCCAATTTACATACGTGAAAATGTGCGTATTTGATTACCCCTTTTATTTCATCTATACTTTCGTTTGTTCCTTGCACTCTATTCATTTGTTTGCCATCCTTCATCATTAGGTTTCTCTCCGGTGGGTTTTGAGGTGGTGTTCTGAATGTTTTCTTCAATTTTGGATTTTTCTTCATTGCTATCTTCAGAGGTGGTCTGAATATTTCTTTCGGAGGTGGTATCATTCCTTTTTGTATTATTTTCCGCAATCAATTGTTTTTTGTTGCTGGTTTTTTCTTCCTTTGTTTTACCAGAGTTTGAGTTTTTGATGTAATTTTTCTATTCACTTATTTCACTTTTTAGTTTAACAATTTCACTGCACATTTCTTTTGTACATTTTTCAACCGACTTTTTTAAAATTGTTTCAAAGTCTGCACTTTTTAAGAAAGAAATCACGTCGTCACTTTTCGACCGCAGGTCAGGGGCCATTTTTACGGTTCGAGTTTTATTGCGTTTTTTTTTCAGTCCGCTTCAGGTACATCCGTTCAGGTCAACGGCTACACTAACACTATAATCATGGTGATTAATTAGTTAAAAAAAAGTCTATATTATTTGCTTTTGGTTGTGCAACAATTGTTATCCAGCTTGATGGAGTTTTTTTATTAGGGAAAGACTATAGTGTATTCATATTCAAGAGGCTCTGTGAGAATACACAGGGTCGGATGCGCCGTACTCTCGCACCCACAAACATGTTTTAAAAAAGTGTTTCTCATCTAAAACATAAATGTCCCCTTTTTCCACTTTTTTGGAGGGATCGAACATTTGCCAGCACTTCATCGCCTGACTCAGTGGAAGACATTTTAAAACTCTTTCCAATTACACTTTTTAAACACATGGCAGTCGATGACGGGTCCAAAATTCAAACCGAACTTGTCAGGACTACGCACCATCAATCGACCAATCGCAAGCGTGTATTGATGTGCGCATGTGGCTGTTACGCAGCCAGGTATATTTATCTTCACTGCCTCTTGAAAATGAATACACTATTAGTGGTATCTTGTAATTCAAGCTTTTTAATTTATTCATTATGTGAAGGAATTGTAATGATAATATAACAATTCAATTCACTCATTTTTATGTGATATTGACTGAATAAATAATAAATACTTGTGTTCTTAAAAAATCTTCACAATTCTTTAGATTTGTGTATTTACATTTTCAAATTGTTTTAAATGCATTTGACAAGATGTGTTTACATATCACACTGACAAATGATTGCCAACATTTTAAAAATTCTGTTTGCCTAAAATTGTTTGCCAAATGGTCGTGTTACAAAAGTGCATATTATACATGTAGTTCAAATGATTAAGGTTTGACAATTTTAATGACCTTCGGGGCTGATATGTAAAATATCAAGTACTTTTATGTTTTTTATGATTATAATGAATTATTTCTTAGAATAAAGTTTGAAAGAGGAATAATAAAAATTAGAAATAGTAATTACAATGTGAATACCAAATATAAGCTGGACAGAAATGGTGTGATAATCTTCAGGTAAAGTGGTTGATTTCAAGCAGAAAAATTAAGTAAAAAAATATTGTATTGTGGCTTATAACTCCTCACGAGCCAATTTAAAGAAATTTACATTGGCAACAGTGGATCAAACAAGTGTTTAATTTAATATTAATCATAAATTTAACAAATCTGGAAAAATGTCAAATTTGAAGTATACATCAAAAATGAAATGTTAAAGTAAATGTTTGAATTGATGACCATCCATTTCAAAGCAGGCTATAGTATGGGTCTATGCGCCCAATCCATCTATTTGGAAAATGTTCTTCCAACCATTCTCTTGAAATTCTTGCTGTGTGAGGTGGTGCATTATCATGTATGTACAGCATATTGTTAACATTTTTGATGAAGGAAAAAGGGCCAAATTACACGTAAATTTAGAATACCAAGCGAGATGTTAACTGAAAATGTCCTTTGATGTCCCATTTCTCCAATCACTCAAGGATTTTCTTTCACTCCGCAGAATTTTAAATAAAAAAATTGGTTCTTCCCGTATTTGATCTAAAATCCTGTTACAAAATATACTTCTACGCATGTTATCATTTTCATACAGTGGCTGAACTTTTCTTGTATGGAATGGAAGTAAAAGATTTTCTTTCAATACTGCATGGATTGTTGTTTCACTGGGAACATTTAACTGCTGGGCTATTTGTCTCGTATTACTATTAGGATCTTCTTGAACTGTATTCAACATCTGTTCTTCTAGGTTTACAGTGCGATGTTCCCTAGGTTTCATTCCATATACGTTATTCATTATTATAAATGAACAACCCAAAAGTATGTAGTCTTTCTTTTTTTTAAAAAAAGGAAGGAAATTCTTGAAAGGATATTAAGGTTAAGGAATGATGAAATGAGGGACATTTTTGGCATAGGTAATTCCATTCAGCCACTGACAAAATTGTATACAGAGAGTTTTATGTAACACCGAACATGCTAGAATGTACTCAATGTAAATTTTTCTATGTTCGATTTGTACTGGAACGCATCAAAGCATTGGGTGCGATGTGATTGGCTACGATTTCTAATGGTAATATAGTCAACCCAATTTACAATCTTTCCATCAAAAATAAATTATATCTGTCTACTATTATATCAAGTGCAACATGTATAATTATGGATATTTTACTTAACCGCAATGTATACCATAAAAATCTTCTCCTTTGTATACATTATCGATACGTAAAGATGTCCAACTCTTCGTATATGTCTGCTTTAAGCACCAGAACAGTAAATGTCACTTGCTTACGATAACTGACAAGTGTACTTCATTTTTGACATGGAAGGGTGTAGTTTGGGTTGACTATATTATTTTTAGAAATAGTAGCCAATCACATCGCACTCAATGCTTTGATGCGGTCCTGAACAAATCGAACATAGGGAAATTTACATTGAATACATTCTAGCATGTTCGGTGTTACATAAAACTCTCTGTATATATATATTGTCATTAACCTAAGATGAGGACAAACACAACATCCATGGACCCGGGACAAGTATATTTCGTTAGAAGTATCTCTTGCCCCGGTGGGATTCGAACCAAGCTCTGCGACAAGTGAATTTCCAAGACCAGCGCCTTGACCGCTCACCCACCGCGGCGCCCACGTAGCCTTTCGTCTAATTTTTTTAAACGTACTTACGCAGGGTTGTTGGCGATTTGGATATTTTCATTGGTACTCATCTTTGGCGCTAGTTACATTACCATTGCAGAATCCAAATATCACGAGCATACTCGTTGAATGTATACATCTTCAGAAAGAATGTTGAAATTACACAAAAAATTATGACAAGTATATGTCAAAGTGAAGTGAAATTTAATAAGGTTACATATAAAAATTCATAGATAGATTTATTTTCATTAAAAAATTGCTTCTGAAGAAGTTATTTATTTGTTAAAGTTTCTAATTAATCTATCACCTATGTCATTTAAATTTTACAAATGTGTAATTGATTGTAAGTTCTATTGATTTTTTCCAAAATATTTAGAAAATGATTCTAATCTCCAGAGGCACCTTTTAACGGCCTCGTGAGATGTTACATTGAAGAATACAAAGTTTTTTTTGTTTAGATTTTTTATCCAAAGTTAATCAAAGAATCACACCTGAAGATAATCACACCTTTTCTGGCCACCTTATATACATGCAATTTGGTGATGCCACATTTGGAAAACTTTTTTATTTCAAGAGATATTGTAAAATCCTTTTCAAAATCCTGGGTCAATTTTTAATGATAAAAACAATGGTGAAGAAAAGAATGATCTAACTTTAACCGTTTCCAGGTTGTAAACAGAAGTTAGCGACAAGTCATTTTTTAGGATGCCTGTAGCTCTGTTAATTAAAAAATAGAAAACTATAATAAACATTTTATGATGAATTCGAATATGTTATCACATTTTACTTATCATTTTTAGTGGAAACAAAATGATAAATAAAATTATTTACTTATATTACAGTAATATTTTTTATTGTATCTTAAATTTTTAATATGGCTTATTCAAATAGTGAAAAATATGTTAAAGTGTTATAAATTGTGTAACGAAAATTCAATAGTATCAGAAAAGCACTAAAACACAGAATAAAGGCAATCACGCAGAAAATTATTTCCAAAATTAAAGAATAATTTAATTACTTAAGGAATATATAGCAGGTGACTATAAAATAAACAAATTATGAAAATGAAGAAGTATGTGTATTATCCAGTGTGGAAATGAATCCAATGGTATCGTTCAGGCAAATAGAAAGAGCAACTGGAATCGATAAGTATTAAATTAAAAATTATAAATAAAATGTGGTCACATATTTGAAGTCAGCATAAAATGTTGCTTTGAGAAAGTGTTTATTATATTTTTCTTCTTTTAGTAATAACGAAGTTACAGGCGCCATCAAAAAATGACTCGTCGTCTACTTCCAGTTATAACCCAGAAACGGTTAAATGTTTCCTCCACAATTGTTTTTATTAAAATAAAAAAGTTTTCCATATGTGGCACCACCCTGTACATTATTGAAGCAACTAGATTTCAATTAATTCACTGACTATAGTGGCTTCTATTTTGTTATACATTGTTGAATATACACCAATACAAACTCGTATTTTAATAAAGCACTAATGAGTTTGTCTATTGGATTAGGAGCTAGAAGTTTCAATTAATTCAATGACTATAGTGGTTTCTATTTTGTTATACATTATAAATGAAAACACTGTCTATTACTTTGTTTGTATAACAATTAATTTATTTGGTGACTACAGTTTCGATACATTCACACATTATTATCGAACCATAAGACCATGTCTTATGGTTTCATAATAAGATATGATTTGATAATGATACGTGAATGTATTAAAACTATAGTCACCAAATAAATTAATTATTACACAAAGTAATAGACAGTGTTTTCATTTATTTTCATTTAATTTTTCCTGCCAACTCAATTTCTTAAAATTATACAAACATTTAAAATATGTCCCTTACTTTATGATAACCCCGTACTTTCAATTTATTTGCATTTACATTGAAAAACATCACCACATTGTTAAGATAAATAATAACATAATGATGTTTATCTGGAGACACTTTTTGTTATTTATTATTATTAAAACTTAAATAATGTTAATTTTATAATGAAAAGTATAATATTCTAACCATTTATTTCAAACGAGAACGAAAAAAAGTCGTCTATACATTGCCTTATTTATTAATACACTCTCCATTTAAATTAAAATAAACATATTGCAATATTTAAAATATGGAAAAATTCTCAAGATTTTACATAGCGCCCTCTAGCGGCGATGAAAATATTTTAAATTGATCATAAATTTTATTAAATAAAAACTTCATTTAAATAAAATTAACAATTTTTAATTAAAAATATTCTTTTGTTTATAACTTGTGCTAAGATTAAAATCTATAGTTGCAGTCTTTGATCCATTTTTAACTTGTAATATTCTTTCTATCTAAGTTTAGGATTTTTTTTTCTTAGCACCATTTGTGATGAATTTTATTGAGCAGGAGAAGTTCTCTCATATAACATCAAAATAATTTGTTTATATTAAATTCAAACCTTCTCTCACCTTTTATTCCAAGAGTAAGAAGTTTCTAAGCTTTTCATTCCATAAATCATACATCCTATAAATTTTGGTAAAATTATTTTCATATTATACATGATGTGCCAAATACTATAAAATTATTAAAGTTGTGTTTTTTTTTTTTTTTTAATGGAAACCCAGTGTATTATAATAATAACAAAATAAAAGAGTATTTATTCACATGGTTGGTTGCAAAATAAATTAAAAAAAATAATTTTAAAATAATATTAAGTGCGTAACTAAGTTCCCTCTGTTTTTCAAGAGATGGCTCCAGTAGTAAGTGCTGGTCGATTGTGACATAACCAAAACATCATTAACCAAGTTAATATGGTAAACAAACCGCTTTGACACATTAGTGATTTTGTTGTTGCCCCATATACTTTTGGTTATGTGAAAATGTCTGATTTTGTGCAAAATAATCGTCATTTAAGAGAAGTGTTGCTTTCTTCTTTCATTCGCAAAAAACGGCGGCTGAAGCGCATTAAGAACTTCAAAAAGTTTACAGAGATGTTGCTTAAGTGAAACAATGTGCCATGATTGGTTCCATCGCTTGAAAGACGGTGTGCAAAGCGTCCACAATACACGAAAAAGTTATTCTATAACATGACAACGCTCGGCCTCACGTTGCCAAACCTTTTAAAACCTACTTAGAAAGTTCTACCCCATCCGCCATATTCTATTATTATTACTTGTTCCGTTTGATGGCACATGGTCTGGTTAATCAGCAGTTCTGCTTATATGAAGACATATCAAATGGCATCATTCATGGATAACCTCAAAAGACGTACACTTCTACCGTGACCGTATTCGAGCTCTACCAGAAAGATGGGAAAAAGTTGTCCCTAGCAATGGGCAATATTTTAAATGATTCATTTGCAACTGTTTTCATAATAAAGTTGCAGTTTCATCCAAAAACAGCAAGAACTAAGTTTTGTACCTAATACATTATTTCCTCTTTAACTACTGTGACATTTTGACTTACGTTATGTAAATACTTTAAAACAAATATCCATTAAAACAACTACTTCTTGGGCTTATACCCCTCCAGACATTGAATTACATAGTGAACACTTGCTGTTGCATATCAATAACATATTGCATAATTTATTCAGGCCGCCGATATTACTTGAAAAGTTATCTTTTCATGGTGTAAAATAGTTTAAAATTACATGCAAAATGAATAGTATGCAAATTTTTACAAAATGTTCTAGCATCTATATACGGCATAATTTATACAATTTCAAAATACAAGTAGAATTTTTTGTTAACTTTATTAAATCATGCAAATTCATTTAAGTGTTTATTTACAGTGAGGCATATATTAAAAGATGAGAAACGGTACTATGAGAGGATTGTGGCATTCAGCAGAGAACGGCTGATGCTGTTCCCCTATCACCTAGCCGACATGATTGTGAAAGGATTGCGCATTACTCCATTCAATTACTACGTGTCTGTAGTCGAGAGGCTAATGCAGGCAGAGAAGAGTTATGACACTTTGCCAAACTTTACAGCCGCTGATTGTAAGTCACATATATTTTTTTTAACTTAATAAAAACAAAACAATTATATCATTTATTTTCTAAATAATCATTCGATAAAACTTATTTAAAATAGGTGGATTATTTGTAAATAAAATAATTATCCTTACACCTGAAATACCAACAATGATTATAACATTGTTTAATTTGTTTTGTTTGAGAATAAAAAAACTCAGAGTGTAAATCAAACCAAATTATTTTATTTATAAATAATACATATGTTAAAAATATATTGGTCTTATTTTTAATTTAATAATGTCATTGCTAAATTTTTAAACACAACTTTTAATCATTTTTATCTCTTTAAAGTTTATTACATTATTTGGTTAAATAAATGTCATCATAAGAAAAATCATAAGACTTGTGTGAGCTAATTTCATGATTAGTTAATAATGCTAGTCATGGGTAGAGAATATGGCGAATATAATCTCATCAATTAATAGATTTACTTATACAAGAGCTTTGTTAGATAAAATCCTATTTAGAAGAAGAAAGCAAAACTCAATTTTGTTGTCAGAGGACATTTGTATTTTTTTGTATTTCAACTTTCACCCTTCAGCAACTTTCATTTTATAATTTTAAATAGCAATCCTCATCATATACAAATTAGTATGCAAATAACAAAGAATAACTGGATTGTTTAATAATTTTGAATAAATGTGTTTTTTTTCTTTAAATATTATCTATTTGAATCCAAAATATTCAGAGTAACTCCTTTTGAAATGAAGAAGAATTTTCAATTATAGAAAATAATTTTATTTGCACTATTTGTTATGTCATTTTTATTGCTAATATCTATATAATGGATCCCATTAAAGTTTTTTTTAAGGAGAAATGTGATGCATGTTTCTAGATGTATGATTTTAATAAAGATTTGGAAAATGCATTGGTTAGTATTAAACCAAAACCTACACACACAGTTTCAAAAGGTTGACTGCATCATATAGAAGCAAAATATTAGGGATTTTCCTCTTATTTTTCCTTTCGCGTTAAATTTATGTTTGTCATATAGGGGAGAGTTGCCATAATCGTACTACTTAAGGAAATCGCTTAAAATTGCCAAACTGGAAACGTTATATATAAAAGTAACTAACGCAAATGTTAGAATGGTACTTTATTTAATTATTTTAAAACATATCAAATAGATAAAAAAGTTTATTATTTGTGAAAAATATACTTATTAAAGACACTGAAAAAGTACGATTTTGGAAACCGGTATCCCAAATCGTACTCCATAGTCCCCTAAATCGTACCTTCATAATAATATCATGCATCTATAATAAAACAATATGGTTTGGCTCCCTAGGGTATACTTATTAAGTAACAAACATATTAAAAAACAAATATATTCTAAAAAACATAAAGAACTAATTTAAAATACAAAAATGTCAATTACATTAACAACATAAATAAATTCTTTTTTCTTTTGACACTCCTGCACAAGCCTCATGTACCCACGTTTTACATCCAATGCACTGTATAATGTTTTCTAATCTTATTGCATCACATAAAATGCAATACCAATCTTCTTCATTTATGTTTACTAGAATATCGGAGGAAGAACTGGTTGTTGCATTATTCATGCTAACTTTTTTACTTTTTTTGTTTTTTCTTCTTTATTCTTATTCTTTACTTGGGAAGTGGATTTCTTCTCTCTCAGACTGTTTATATAGCTTGTACTTGTCAGCTCAGTGGCTGTTTGAGCACTTCTTTTCTTAATGGTTGCTTTAGGAATGGGAGATAGCTCTGATATTGGAAATATCAGAGAATTAGCCATATTATCGGTTTTGCTATTATCTTCCAGAGTTACAACTTCGTTGTCTAAAACTTCTATTTCGGTGTTTCCTTCTGGTGTTTGGAATTCAGCTGGAATATCATTGGCCACATTATTTAACAAATCGCTAGACACAAAATCGGCTTCGCTAAATACAAAGCGATTAACTGGCCAACAACCAGTGGCTTCAAATGATTTGGCTGCATTACAAACAGAGGCAGCTTTACAATAAGCTGTAGTTATTAAAGCTGCAACATCATATTGCGTAATACATTGACCAGCGTGGTTTGTCATCCACTGCTCTAAAGCTTGGTTATAATAACTTTGCATTGGTCCAAAAACTACAATGTCCAATGGTTGTAGCCTGTGTGTTGTATGGCCTGGCAATTGCAATAAAATAATGCCATTAGCTTGTGCTAGTTCCAGAGCTTACAAGTTTTTAGTGTGAGATGTGTGCCCGTCAAGTAATAAAATGACCTTTTTTCTAGTGTTGGTTTCACATTATAAATAAAATGTTGCAACCACTTGACAAAAAGATGGGTTGTTATAAATCCATGATCAGCAACTTCTATTAAACTTTCAGGAGGAGTTCCTTTACCTAATGCTGGATTTAATCGTTTTCTTTTAAAAATAAACATTGGTGGAATAAAAAAGCCTAACGGGTTTGTGCAAACCACAATTGTAGTAATGCCTCCTCTTTCTCCGCTAACCACCCTACCAATACTCTTTTTTTCTTTCTCAGCAATTATTTTCGCACATTTTTTTTTGAACTGTAGAGAATCCAGACTCATCCATATTAAAGATTCTAGAAGCATCAATACCATTACAATTGACAGTAGTTTCTAATAAATTAAAAAAATGATTCACAGCATCTCTATTAAAACCCCTAGCCCGACACATGGAAGTATTTTCAGCTTGTCTTACTGAAATATTTGGATGTCTTTTTAAAAAAAAATAAAACTATTTTTTCCAGCAAGCTGGACTGTTCGGTTAAATTTGTGTGACAAATTATTTTTTTCCGCTATTTGATATGCCAAACTCCTGATATCTCTAATGCTTAAACCAAAAAATGATGATTCTAAACGAATAATATGTTCAACAAGTTGATTTTCCACATCTTTTGGTAATGTTGTGATATTTCCATTCCTTTTCTTTGATGATGACGATCTTTTTACTGCACCCTTAAGATGTCGTTTGAAAGTAGGTTTTGGTATACTAAAACGCCTGCAGCACTCATTGAATCCATATTTTTTTGAACGATATGCCTCTATTGCATTTTTCACATTCTCTTCCGTCCATTGACCATAAATTCTTTTTGGCATGATTTCTAAAGCGTACAAAATATTTGAAAATATTGGGAAGTTGCAGTGGTTGCATATGATATAATGCCAGTTGCGTAAATGGTACCAGTACGATTTTAGAAACTGCACAGGAGTACGATTTAGGCAACTATACATTATTTTTTAAATAGGCGGTTATTGCAAAAATAAGATATTTCACCTGCAATGTGAAGTAGTAAATATGTAATTTAGATATAAAAGCTGGCACTAAACATAAAAGTTAGAAGTATTGATGTTAGTTTCATAAGCATAATGCTTAGCAAAAGTACTCAAAATATTACATCAACTTTACCTGATTTTTAAACTCGTCTTTTATTCACACACCCGGCACTAAACCTATAACTTTTAGGTTATGTAGTACATACGTCAAACTTGGTATTAAAACACACCGTTAGATAGCATTATTTGTAATATATTTAAGGAATTATGCATGAGGTACGATTTTGGTGACCAGTACGATATATGCAACTCTCCCCTACTATTTATAATGTAATGACGGATTCCATCTCAGATCCATTACTGAAGCATAACAATCATTGATGTTTATAGTATGCTTTGTGAATTGTTTGTAAAAAAACTTATGAGAGAAATTGTACTTTTTCACTGTCATATAACAAAGAGAGTTTAGTTTTTCAAAATCTACAACACTTTATATTGAACGACATTCAAGGGAAACAATGTTGGGATGAAATAAAAAATTATGTAAATACAGAAAAACCGACTACCTGAATATAATTTTAGACCTGACGATACAACAGACAGATACTGATAATCAACATAGAGCTTATACTGTAACACTGTAAAGAGACATATACGATGATAGACAATAAGGATTATGACAATAACTTCCTTAACTAGAAAAATGAGTGATTTAATTCATTAATACAAAATCACTCCACAGCTCCTGACAAGATAAAGATGAATATTATGAAACAGTCCATAATAGTGTTACGAAATCGGGTTTAATCAAACTAGGAAATAAGGAAAACAATGTCTATTTATTTATTTAGAATACACTTTTATTTACAACACACTATCACACATGATGTTGAGCACTCGGACATTCGTGATAGACTGACTCGAACTTTCTGGAACTTTCGTTGACGCCGCGTTTACCGTTGCGTGCTCTGTACAACGTTTTAGAGTGATTTTTCCAGTTTCTTCTTTCACTTTCGTTACAATAGAAAAAAAAAAACAGATCTCCTGGGTATGATAATATACCGAGGCTTATCCCAATATTCTTCTCGATTCTATAAATACATTATCTACATCTTCAATTTCTTCTACAAATCCCAAAATTGACAGGAGTGGAAGTGTGGTGACATCACATTTGTAAGTCTGGAATTGATCCAGAACTCGTATCGAGTTACAGACCTATCACACTACTCCAAAAATTATTTGAATCCATTATCCAAAATAAAATTGCATCATATAGGAGTGGATTTGAAATTTATCTAAAGGATTCTGGAGACGTCCGATAACATCTTTATTTCTGCAGACAATTCTATATGCAGTAAATTAACAATATAATTATTATACAATATTAAATGTTGTCTTTAGAAAATGGCTGTCAACTGTCGGTCTTTGTGCCTGAGTATTTTTTATTTTCTCATGTTTCAAATTGTAGTCAGACTTAAAAGTAAGTGTTTGCATAATATATTTTTTTAAATAACAATTTTTTAGCTTTAATATTCCAATAAAATTATGAAAAATATTGTGAAGTATACAACAAATAACTCTAATCACAGAAAAACAAGTATTTGTCAAATATTTTGTGATAGAAGATATTTCCCATTCCTTCTTAAACATTTAGCCATTTCTATTTATACTAAATTTAATATTTAAAAGCTTTGAATTGAAAATAAGAAAAATTGTTATTTAACATTGATGGTTCATTTACAGGCTTGAGGTTATTAGGAATTGGTAGAAATGAATACATAGAATTGATGAATAGATCTAGATCGAATCGAACTAAGCTTTTTGGGAAGAGGAATGTAAGGGGTCTATTGCCAGCAGTCCCCTGCGACATTTACATTGATCCCTGGTGGCGGGTGGAGGTAGGGATGGTTTTGGAGGAGGATATTCGCGTAAGTATCCATTTAAAAATCAAATATATATATTTTTTTTTTGGAACACTGAGCTTTATGTTTATTTAATGTATTAATTTTAATAAAACAATCAAATTTGAAAGTTTGCATTCTACATCTTCAATTTGTATGTAAAAATTGTGTTATAGTGTTTTCTGTTTACTGTTATAGTGCGTTTTCTGCTTGTGCACTTTTTCAGTGCGCCCAACATCGTTTTCTGCTTACATAAAACTTTCTCCGACCGAGTGCAAAAAACGACACTGACTCAGGGAGTGGGTGCAATGGGATAGTTTGTGATGAATTGTTGGAATATTTATTACATCTATGTATTTATTATGAAAGAATATGAATTCTCGTCCATTTTTTATTAATTATGTATCTATAAAGAAATATATTTTTCTCATTACACCCGGCATAATTGTAGACTAGTAATCATTATCTGTTAATTTTCTATATGGGTTATGATTTAAAATCAGCTGCCAATTCATATTTTGCATATTTGAAGACTTGTAATGAAAACCATGCTAAGTGCCCAACCAATAACTAAAATCATTTATCTCAAAATGATTTTTTCGCAAGTGATGTGCATTTGTGGATCAAATAGTCTGCAAAATGTTGTATAATTAGTGACGCAATGTATTATTTCTGCTTGTGGCAACACATTTTTGGTTAATGTACTTCAAAATGTATAAAAAAATATTATGTTGACATTTGGAAAATCGTGTTAATAGCCAATAATGTTTCATCAAAAGTGAGTTATGTTCCAAAATAGTTTCAGAGGCGCTACGAGTATACTATTTTTATTAAAAAATACATTAAGTATATATACAGGGTCGCTACAAAGTATGGAAACACGGTTTTCACGTGAAAACAGCTAAAAACATAACCACCAAAATTGGGATTTCTAAATGGGATATTTTCTTGAACAATTTGGCGTGAAAAAATCAAAAATGATTCTCAGAGTTTTCACATACGGACGCCATCTTGAATTTTTTTAAATGGAATTCGATTTTTTTTATTTTACAACTTTTATAGACCTTATAATTCTGATTACAACCATATACCTTTTTTTAAAAATACCTGTCTTTTCATCGATAAACCGGACTTTGAAAAGTATGGAAACAGTGAAATATTTTGAGAATGGTTTATTGGAATGTCCTGAAATTTTGCAAAGGTTTAGAGTACGTTAAGGCCTTCAACTTGCATTTTTTATTGTTTCATATTCGTTTGTTTTGTAAATATTCTATTTTTGGTCGAAACTTAAACATAAAAATTAACAAGGTCAACTTAAAAAAATAGTTGCCTTTGAAAACAGTTTTCATTAGCCTGTCAAACTTGTAAAAAACATTAGTAAGTAACTGGTTGTTGCAAAAATGCCACATTTGAGTGAAACGGATCGCATAGAGATTCTCATGATGATTGGGTGTGGGGATAGAAAACGAAGCTTTGCCGAAGCTGCTAATCTTTTCAACGTAAATCATCCAGATCGAGCACCTATTTCCAGGTCAGTTGCATTTAAAACATGGAATAGGTTTAATGAAACTGGAACTGTTGAAAATCGTCCAAAAGTTGGACGACCAAAAAATATTACAAATGAAGAAAATTCATTTAATCTTATGATAGATGTAGTTGAAAATCCAAAAACTTCGGTGCAGCAATTGGCTTTCAATAACAACATGAGCAGGAGATCAGTTCAAAAAATAATGAAAATTGAAAAGTATTATCCCTACAAAATCCAGCTGCTACAAGAATTGAATGAAGAAGACTTTGATCGCAGAATTGAATTTTGCGAAACAATGATGAATAGGATAAACCAGGACGCCAATTTTATTAACCGTGTGCTCTTTTCCTAATTCATCGGAAAAGAGCACACGGTTAATAAAATTTCTGCTTAAATGGACAAGTTAACCGCCATAACTGTAGATACTGGTCAAACAAAAATCCACATTGGATGAGGCAAATTCATACGCAGCGTCCACAAAAAATTAATGTTTGGTGTGGTGTAATTGGGCAGCATATTATCGGCCCTTTTGTTATTAATGGCAATTTGACATCTGAAACATATTTACAGCTTTTGCAAGAACAGGTTGTTTCTAGACTTAGACAAATATTCCCAAATTATGAAACTCAGGCTAATCCAGCTGAAAACATATGGTTTCAGCAAGACGGAGCACCAGCTCATTTCGGACTAATAGTACGTGAATATTTAGACGTAGCTTTTCCCGGCAAATGGATAGGCAGGAGAGGAACAATTGAATGGCCTGCTAGGTCGCCCGATTTAACTCCACTTGATTTTTTCCTGTGGGGACATTTGAAAAATCGAGTTTATAACAACAGGCAACACAATATAAGAATTAGAAGAACGGATAAGAACAGAAATTGCAAATATTCGTCCTAATATTTTAACTAGTTCATTACAACACTTTGTCCAGCGTATTCATTACTGCCAAGAAGTTAATGGAGAACACTTTGAACATATATTGTAAAATAAAAAATCATTTATTGTTTAATATTTTATTTTTTCATTTGACTGTTTAATATTTTTTTAAGTTTTGATCAACAATAGAACATGCATTTGTGGTATTGCAGCATTTAAAAAAAAGTACTTGTTAGCCTGTTTCCATACTTTTCAAAGTCCAGTTTATCGATGAAAAGACAAGTATTTTTAAAAAAAGGTATATGGTTGTAATCAGAATTATAAGGTCTATAAAAGTTGTAAAATAAAAAAAATCGAATTCCATTTAAAAAAATTCAAGATGGCGTCCGTATGTGAAAATCCTGAGAATCATTTTTGATTTTTTCACGCCAAATTGTTCAAGAAAATATCCCATTTAGAAATCCCAATTTTGATGGTTATGTTTTTAGCCATTTTCACGTGAGAGCCGTATTTCCATAATTTGTAGCGACCCTGTATATATACATTTTATAACATAATAGGATAATAACTAATAACATAATACTAGCAAATACCAGAATTTAGCAGCCGAGGCTAATATTTTTCTATAGAATTCTCTAATCTCCTCCTTCATGAATGGGATTATTGCTTGAATGTTTCCTTTCTTATTGGCCTTGATACGAGTTACACAGTCAACCCATTGTAAATTCATTTTATTAACCTTTTTTGAATTGATGTTTTTCTTGAACACATTAACAAATTTCCATGGAGCCTTGGAAAAAAAAACAAGTTAAAAATTGTTTGATTTTTACTAATCCAGGATGTGCTGCGGAAATCATTGTTGAATCAGCAGCAGCTTTAAAATCTTTGAAATCCTCAAGCTGCATTAAAGTTACAATAAATGGATTCTTTCGGGTTGCAGATGTCATTAGGTGGACTAAATCAAGAGGCACTTCGCATTTTTCTAATCGTTTTCATTTTTCAATTTGGGAGAATCTCGATCGCAACTTAACAACGAATGACGAGAGACCAAGAACTGATTAACTTCTTGAACATATCCTTTTGTTACCATGAATATACATAAAAATAGTATCATTTTATTTTTGTTCTGTCCAGCACAGTTATGACTCGATATGTTTAATTTTTCTCTTCTTGTTATTCCACTTGTAACTGTTAAAAAGGCTCTTGGGCAAAAAGGAAAGTTAGTAATTGTCAGTTCGCCCTAGCCTAAATAACTTCCCGGTCAGCTTATGTAGAGCAACAGAAACCAAGGAAATGAGAAAATAAGTTTACCAACCTGGGGTTTGTGTGCGTTGGTCGGCGGGAGCGGTTCCTGCTCTTGGTGACTCTACAGTAATGTCCTCAGCACGGTCAGTAATCGGAAGGTACACGACACTTACTGGTTTACTTTGTTGTTCTTTTTCGTAGGTAATTGTGTTTGTTAAATTAAACTCGAGGTTTTTGAATTTTGTATATCCACCGTGGTGAATTTATATTAATGAAAAATCAATACAGAACTAAATATATATATACAGAAAAACATTAATAGAAATAACAAAAAAAAATTGACAAATAATTACCAAAAAGAAAACAAAGCAAGGCAGGTAAAATAAAAAAAAAAAAACTTACAAAAAAATATCACGAACGCGGACTACAAGTGTCGTAGTGACAGAAAAAGTGATGTTGAACACCGCCTTCTTATTCGGATGCGACCCATATTTATATGGCGGGTGTCAACCCTCTTCCATTTTTACCCCCCAATGGACCACCAAACTTAAATGACCACGGACGTAGATCAGAAAAATTCAAAATAAATGATAAAAGCATTTGAATTAGAATCTTAAGTACTTAGTGGGAAGCGCTGAATTTTTCTACATCCGTGCATGTGCGATCCAGGTTGATTGGAGGTAAGGTAGACGAGTTATTCATATTTAATTGAATAGCGAGGAGAGGGTTGACACAATCGTTATGAAATTTGGATCGGACATACATCCTGGAATTGCGCATCGTTTGCCCTACTGACCAACAATATGTATAAACAATTAGTATTAAAACTTAACGAAAAACATATATACAAAGGGAGGTCATAAATCATTATGCCTGGTCGCGTAAAATATCAGCATTTCGCTGTTTAAATATATTATAATGTAAAAACCTAAATTTGTTAATAAAAATTATAATGACAGCTCAAATTCAAAAGGTTAATCCTTAAAATCGATCTCCGTCGTGTTTGGATTCATTTTGACGGCCATTCTCTCAGCTATCCGATGACATGTGTGGCATGAATGTGTGTCACCTGTGATCTCTTATTTCCGCGACAAACCGCGGGCAGAGAAGGGCCCTTTTGTCTTCCGTTTTTTATGGCCCTGAGCTTGTTCGCCGGTTTCCAAAATTTTGGCGTACACCACTCTTTTGTTTCGGTAGCAAGTATAGACGGGTACGCGCCAGATGTGGAGAGCTGCGGAAATCCCCGGAAAAATATCCGTTTCCACTGTCGCTTGTTGGAACAACGGGGAGCATGTCCTTCCTTTTGATAGCTGCGAGATGGTAAGGTTGAGCTGTCTGATTCTGGAGGGCGCTAAATCTAGGTGACAAGATTTCACTGTTTAAACTAAAATTAAAATACGATCACTATTCTATTCAATGTATGGTACGAACTTTACTCCTTTGGAAAAGGAATGACAATGAGGTAACATAAAGCAAAATAATTAGGAGTTGAGCGGGACCGTTGTTCCGGATATTAATAACAAAATAATGCCCGAGTTATGATGCAGCTAAAATGTTGCTGAATTGTCAAGTTGACGACGCTTCCGGAAAAGCGCCGGTAACATAACTGTTCTCAAAATGCATGATGCAATTTTGTTATTTTCATGGCCTTCTTAGCTTTCTTATGATGAAGTTCAAGTTTCTTCTTTGCATCCTTGTCATTGGGATTGGATTTGTGTTGCATGTTCAATAGATCACACGTTTGCCACGTGAGAGTGGGCGGATGGTGAAATTTTAACTTTTGGAATTTGTTTATTAAAATAGTAGAAACAGTAAGTTATATCAGAATTTCGATAGGTGTCTTTGAAAGCGCGATATAATCGATTAATGTTTAAATCTTGGTTCAATTATTCTTTGCTACATCCTTCCATTATGACTTTCCTCTCTGGGAAACCAGGAAATTTGTGCTACCACTAAATTTTCATCTTGGATTGAGTATTTCCTTGTTGAGTTTTGTTGCCTCTTCTTTTGACATAAATAACTTGGCTCGCTTTTTTGCTTTCACGAGAGTTTCTACACGTCTTCGGCTGATTCCAAAAATTTGTAAAAAAAAGTGTGTTTACAGACTTGCACAACTTTCCCAGTTCCATCAGGTACAGAGAAATAAGCAGTAGCTTGCCTTCTGCTCGCATCTGGATTCTCATAACTACCATAGCATCATCTTTTTACCGAGCTAAAAGTCCCATTAAATATAAATTCTGTTTTACATTGTCTTGCAACTTACAAAATTGGTAAAAGAGCTGCAGTTGTGTAATGTTTTTGCATTGATATTTACACTTGCAATTCGACTAAAAAAAATAGTTATAATTTATTTTATGAATTATTAACTTTCATTACTTTTGTTTAACAATCAATATAAGTTTACTTACTGTTACTGCAGATTCTTCTTTAAGGGGCATTACTTTGTTTTTGATTCCTGCATATTATTTTCCTTAGCTTCTACTCAGTTGAGAATTTTATTGCTTCCTTCTCTATCTTTTCTTTTCCTCTTAGAGGATGAACTAGATGGTTCAGCGTTGTCAACCTTCATGTATTCAGCAATTTAATTGAAACACCCAACGCACGTTAAACGGAAAATAGTAATGAGGTTATAATACGTCTAGCACTTAGCATGGTTTTCTTTACTCAAACCACTCAAGTTGACACATCCGTTATCTATTAAAATACTTTTAAACCATTTGCAACGATCGTGGTGCTTAACGCTTTTTACAGGTTGTTAACCTTGGCGCATAACACACTTTTTTGGTATAAAACTAATTTTAATTTTATTGGCACTTAGCAAGGTTTTCATTACAAGTCTTCATTTTACTTCTAACTGTCAGTGCTTAATTGCACGCAGTGTTTGAAAACCAGGGCAGTGCAATACATCACAGCTCTCAATGAGTGCACCCTGATTCTGTGTAGGCAGAAATCACTATTACATAACTAGGTTGAAAGATGAAACTGAGTGCTGTATTACAGTTCATACAGTGACTTTTGAAAATAGTTTCAAGTTTTCATATTTTCTTAAATATGCGGGAAAATTAGTCAGTATTAGGGCAAATCCTTTATCTACTCAAAACTAACACTAAACTATTTTAAAGAATCCTACATTTTTTGTATTAATTTCAGATGGTTAATGAAGAGGAATTGAAAGTAATCGATAATCTGATTGATTACGGTTCTCAAACTGCCGGGGAATTGGATTATCACATTGTACTTAGTTTATACAAGTATGTTTTAATATTATAGTTAAGTTTGAGAAGTTATGAGAATATGTACTTTTCAATTTCAGAAAAGGACTCATATACATCGACATTCCGATAACAGCTGAGGACAGGGTCCAAGTGCCCCCATTGCAGGGTTTCGTCATGAACCGAATACTCGGTGATTATTTTGAAACTCTATTATACAAAATATTTGTTTCTATCGATGAGCACACAACAGTTGGAGAGGTAAAGTAATTAAACTCTATTCATCAAATTAGTGAAAGTAGTTTCAAAGAGCAACTAATAGTCCACAATTAAGTGATCCAGCAGTGCCTACTAAAGAGACAGGCCAGAATATCGGAGCAGGGAAATTTGAAATCTCAGAGCCTAAGGACTGAATTCATGTGAATTCTGTCACTTGCAGACCGTCGTGACGGAAACATCTCTTGCTCGAAATCAATTATATGCCTTATATTGAATAATTTTATTTTTTAATACATTGATTTTTAGTTATTGATGTTTCTAATGTATTCTTGTATAAAATAAATATTTATCATTGCAACTGCATCTGAAACTAATTGTTAGAATTTAGCCCACCTGCATTAGAGCAGTGCGAGAGACTAGCAGGCGCTTCAAAGACAGGCATACATATGCATCTGCGAGTCCTCCCCACTCTGACATTCCGGTCTGTATCTTTTAGTAGGTGCTGGATCAAGCAATGACATGCTGTGAAGACAATACTATATCAATTTATTGAGCTAATTTTAGTATAACAGTCAATGATTTAATAATAATTTTTGTACAATCTTACTATTGTTTCAGTTATCCAAATACTAGATAATGCTTATTGATAGAAAAAAAAACGTAAAAGAATGTCCAATCTTTTCTGGACTGAGTCTGTTTTTGAGATAGTATTCAAGAAAATAGTTCATATTATCTAAGTTTTCTGTATAGCAATAAAATAATTATTAAAGGTCTTTGAACATAGTTTTATTGGAAAAAAAAAAACACTGTCATTAAAGATATACAGACCAATTTCAATTGGCTTAGTGGAATATCTCACAAATATGCATCATAGAAAAAAATGTTTTGGACAAAAGTTTAATTTTTTTCGAGGGAGACATACGATGCTGTAAAACAATGTTCACTGCTACTCCGAAGGGGAGACAGTGGTGGTTAACTTTGAAATCTTGAAAAGGAAACCATATTTTTTATTGCATATTCAGATTCTAAATCAAAAGTGATAAAAGTTTTATGTGAGGAATATTTTTGAAATCTTGGTAGATGGTTCGGTATTTGTAAAGATAAATTCAAATAATTGGTGTTCGTAAGGTGTAAAATATGCATCGTACAAAATAATGTTTCGGATAAAAGTTTAATGGTTCTGAGGGGCACATCCGATCCTGTAAAATAAATTTTCTGCCACCCCGGAGGTCGAGGGAGGTGGTCCACTTTGTAATCTGTAATAAAAAATTTGGGTTACTATATACTTTTTTTTTATTACATATTACTACACCAAAAATTATGTAGGTTTTATTCAAAGATTTTTTTTTAAATCGTGATAGATGATTGCAAAATAGTCGCAAAATTAAAAAAAGTTATAATAAAAAAAGTTAAAAGCATATACTACTTACTTAAAGATTATTTTTTGAGAGAAGACATAGATGATTATATTTGTTTTTTTTTATCACAAAAACGGAGCATTTGGTTATTATAAATTTGTATAAAAAAAGGTATGATTTAAAAGTTAAGGTTTTGTTTGTTTAATTAATTGCTGCTAGCAAAGGAGAATTCGCTGTTTAAATTTTTGAATTGTCTGCAAAAGAATGTTGCACAAAAGATTTTCACAAGCTTCTTTGATTCTTTGAACCATGTCGGCTCTGGTGGTTGGTCTCTCACGGTAAATCGTATTTTTAAGGAAACCTCATAACTAAAAATTCGCTGGTGACAAATCGGTGACCTTGCTGGCCACTTAATTGGACCCCTTCTTCCTATCCACCTGCCAGGATATATTTCAATCAAATAAGTTCTTACTATATTTGCAAAATGTGGTGGAGCACCACAGTCTAAACCTGGTTTCAACTCAGTTGACTATTTCCTCTCCTACATCTTAAATCAATATGACGAATCGTTGTTTGATTCGGATGATGTTATCAATGAGGCTATCTTCTTCGATGTATAATATAGCAACTCTTCGGTATGAAGAGCAATATTCTCCTACGACAAGGAGAAAATCTACCATTTAATTGGGTGAATATTTGAATAAATTTCAGTGTATTCATTTTTAGTTCTCACATCGATGCTTTTTGTATAGACACTGTTCTTTATTTTGTTTTTGTTTGTCAATCGAAATTTATCACAAGTGAATGCTTATCTCGAAAAGATTTAACGATCATTTGCACCATTTTTGTAAAACAAAAATTAATATCGACAAGTTCATATGAACTACAAATATTTAAATATTAAAACTATTAATTACACTAATATCGACAATTTCAGTGCCTTCTCTCAGAAATAAAAAAACAATCTCTAACTAAACTGTTTTTAATTTTATTGGGAGCCACTGTATTCTTTGGGTGCCTTTATATAAAACCTACATAACTTTTGGTGCAGTATATGAATCTGCAATAAAAAATATGGGTTATTATTTAAGATTTCAAATTTGATCACCTCCCCTGCACCCTGGAAGTTGTTAACAAAGTTTTTTTACAGGATTATTGGATATCCTCCTCAGAACCATTAAACTTTTGTCCAAAATATTTTTTTGTACGATGCATATTTTACACCCTTAGAACACCATTTGTTTGGATTTAACTTTGCAAATATCAAGATGCAAAAAAAAAATGATAAAACTTTTATCATTTTCGGCATAGAAACTGAATCTACAATAAAAAATATGGGTTCCCATTCAAGATTTCAAAGTTAATCTTTTTTTTTTCAGCATTGGATTAAGCATTTTTTTACAACATTGGATGCTCACTTCGAAACCATTATACTATTGTTTGAAATAATTTTGTATGATGCATATTTGTCGAGATAATCCACTGAATGACTTAAAATGGGTCACCCTGTATAATATCAAATTATAAAATAAAATATTTCAATCTTGTTGATGTATAAAGTGAATTCCAAATTATAATTAATAATAAATGTAAATTGCTTTAATATTCAGTGACTAGAGTTTCTACAATTTTGTTTAATTTACTGTGTTGTGTTACATATTTCTGAAATAAGTCGTATTATTTTTTTAGTTAGCTGGTGTACTTCAAGTTGAAACGGAATTAGTCAAACAGGCCGTGTCGCTGTATTGTAGGTTACGATTTGCAAGAAAGTTAAACACCGAAATGGGACAAAGCCAAAAATCGAAAATGCATCCGTCTTGGAACAATCCGCCTACCCCTAATGTAAAGTAAGGACACACATAAATAAAAATATCTCTATGCAATGTTACATAGTAGTAGTATATATATCAATAATTTCAGGGTTTATATTACATAACTGAAATTCATGATCAAAGTATTCCTTGTCAATAGCTATTATACGGGGTTTTGTCTATAAAGAGTTATAATTGAATAACTCAAGATGAACTCATTGTAGGGGGCAATCAACCCTATTGACATAATGTTCCTCAAATAATTCTTTTTGATGGAATGAGGAGAAATTTTAAATATGGATCTATTTTTTTTATTACACTATTTGTAAATAAACTACCAAAAGTTATTGAAGAAACACAGCTACAACACAGTGGTATCATCAGGCAGATGATTAATTTGATTATTAATTACCTGCCTGATGATGCCACATTGGCAAAAACAATTGTTACAGTGTTTCTGCAATAAATTATGTGAAACTTAAAAAACAAATGGTGTATCATGGAATTTCATTAAGTAAAAACCTCAACCATCGACCATTTTTATTACTGGGATTCTACATTAAAAAAAAACCAACAATTACAATTTTATTGTAAACATATTTTATAATGATTTTGTTGTGAAATGTCAAAGGTTAATTATTTCCTTTTTTTAATAACAAAATTCAGTAAAATGGAGTGCAAACTTTAAATAACAACATTGTAATTGATTGCTTGATGTGGTATTCAGTTGTTGAAAATCCTTATTCATTTTTGTATAAGTTAATTTTAAAGAAAATTATTTGATTTTCAAAATTGTGTTTAATACTATAATTGAATCAAGTGCTTGGGATTGTTGTAGATGCTAAGTATTAACTGCGCACGCTCTATAATTGATCAAAACCATTGAACTCTTCCAGAGCCTACTAAATATACGAGCTATTGGAGTGGGGAGGAAACTCATTAATATTATATAGTTCCACATTTAACAATAAATTATATACAGCATTTTTGTATTGTTTTAAGTTCTTTATTCATTGTAATGCCTAAGGCATTATGAAAACTTAATACATCGGAACATTACGTTTCTTTCCGTTAGAGTTAATCAATGTGCTGGATACTTTATGTCTAGTTTTCGCACATTATATTTCCGCACCTAGTCTTCATTCAAGAAGAGATATTTATTTTTGAACACAAATATTAGGCACTCATATATGGAAATTGAATACACTGTTTTGACTTAATTATTTCTTGGCAAGAGTCTCCTAATTTTAGTTTCAATATGGATTGTATGTATCTTTTTTGAATTTTAAATTGATGTGATATTACCCCAGAAAATTATACCAAACCTTAGGACAGAATCAAAAGTTCCAAAATATATAATTTTAATTGCTTTCATGGTCACATATGACAATGTTATTAGCAATATAGCATATTCTTAATGTTTTCATTACTAGATAGTCTACATGTGAGCTCCAATCCAAGAATTTTACAGTAGGCTTTATGTTGAGGGCATTGTTTTGTAGCTGCAATTGTTCAGGTGTTATTGATTTGTTTCGTTTCATTTTAAATAGTATCACTTGTGTTTTGTGTTTATTTCATTTCAATTTGTTGGCTGAAAACCATAAGTTCAATTTTCCATATACCTGAAATAAACATTTCTATTGTGTATTGTCAGCTTAATTTGTTATACAATATTTGTCATTTATATTTCATTTATATAGATAATGAAAATAATTGGCCATATAATACTACCTTGGGGTATTACTACACCTCTGCAGCATCCAATTTCAAATTTATAAGGTTTCCCATCCCTCTCTATACTAACTCTCTGAGTTATGTTGGACAGGTATGATTTTATCCACAACAATGCTTTTCCTTGTACTCAGTAGTGTTCTAATTTGCTTAATAAGAGAAAATTATGCATTGTATAGTATTCCTTTGAAAGGTCCAAGAATACCCCAACTACCATTTCTTTATTTTCTAATACCTTATTTTTATAATTAGTGAATTGAAATATAGTTGTATTGATAGGTTTCCCCTTGACATATGCATGTTGGGATTTTCATAATATATTACAACACTAAAAAAATTTAATCAGTTGATCAGACATTAAAACTTGTATATCTTTGAAAAAGTTGGTAAAAGACTGTGAGTTTTATGTTGTCCAGAAAAACTCCAAACTTCAATAATTTATTGAGTATATTTAATAATGCTAGTTGTAATTTCATCACCCCCACTACTTTCCTCACTTGTTACTGGAGGAAAAAAAACAATGACTTTTGGTTATACAGGGTGAGTTTTTTTCGATGTTCTCTATGGGGATCTCGGAAACTATAAGAGATAGAAAAACGGTTAAATGGGGAAAGAAGTGTAGTTTTATAAGACGAATAAAATGACACTTTCAAAATATTTGAAAAAGTCAAGGGTAACTAGATATTTTGAAAAAAGTAAAATGTGTCAATTTTTTGAAATCAATATATCTCTATTATTATCATAGATAGAAAAAAACTGTAAAGGACAAAGTTGTAGAAAATTTTACACAGATTAATAACAAAAAATCAAAAAAAATGTTCGCCCTAATTTTGGGAGATATGACACAAACTTACCTTTTTTAAAATGGAAACAATAGCTGGCTATGACTTTATTAAAAGGGCTATTTTTTTCTCTTTAATCTGATATAACATATGTCATAGTTATTTTTAAAATAAAATGAGTTACAGTCATTTTTAATTTTACAATACACCAAAAAATAGTTAGTCATGAAAAAGACAAAAGTAAAACAATTGCACTTGTTTATTCTAAACACACATTAATTCATTTCCATATTTGTTTTGTTTCGATAAGTTTGTTTTGTATTTTTTTGGTGTTGTAAGTTTTTTAAAGTGATAATGAATTTTTCCAACGAAGAAAAGCGTGATATGCTTGTTTGTTACATTCAGTGTAATAAAAACGCTGCGGATGCTGCAGAACAATATTATAATCAATATATCGATCGTCGGCAGCCATCTTTACCAACATTCAGAAGAATTTACCACAATTTGGGTGAGTACGGATTCTTTACAAAGCCGAAACTTGAAAAAAACTAAATTAATGATGTTTCGGAAACAAACGTATTAGCATTGGCGATGATAGATCCATCCACATCGACCAGACAAATTGCAACAGAAGCAAGCATATCTCAACGGACTGTAGTACGAGTTTTGAAAAAACATAAATATCACCCATATAAGGTATCAATTTCACAAAATTTACATGACGGTGATACCAATAAGAGAATGGTCTTCTGTATGTGGTACAAAAATATGTGCCAAGAGGATAATACGTTCCCTTCAAAAATAATTTGGACAGATGAAACGCGATTTACTAATTGTGGGATTTTTAACCGGCACAATGAACATGTTTGGAGAATCCACGAGAAGTTGCACAACGTAGACCACAAATTAAATTTGAATTTAATGTATGGTGCGGTGTGTTCGGATCGAGAATTCTCGGCCCATATATTTTTGATAACACATTGAATGGAAATGATTACCTTCGTTTTCTTCAAGAAACATTTGAAGATATGCTCGATGATTTAAATTTATCAGTACGGGCAAGATTGAAGTGGTTTCAACACGACGGAGCTCCACCTCATAGCACGTTGGCTGTGCGAAACTATTTAAATGATGCTTTTCCTAATTCATGGGTGGGTGGGAAGAAATGGACCAATCCTATGGCCACCTAAATCACCCGACCTATCCGTTTTAGACTTTTTTTCTGTGGGGATATGTGAAGAACAAAGCGTATCAACAATCATATCAATCCGTGGAGGATCTTAGACTAGCTGTACTTGAAACATTTTATTCTATTGACAGAAGAAAAGTCAAAAAAGCCACAAATTCGATTTTAAAAAGATGTACTTTATGCCATAATAATAATGGTGGACTTTTTGAACATCTTATGTAATATTTAAAATTTTCTTCTATTATTATTTTGATAATTACGGAATTATTTTACTTTATGTTGCTTTTGACAAATCTAAAGAAAGATAATAAATTAAATATTGATTTCGTTGCTATAAAGAACCGCAATTGTTTTACTTTTGTCTTTTTCATGGCTAACTATTTTTTGGTGTATGGTAAAATTAAAAACGACTGTAACTTATTTTATTTTAAAAATAACTATGGCATATGTTATATCGGATTAAAGGGAAACAAATAGCCCTTTTAATAAAGTCATAGCCAGCTATTGTTTCCATTTAAAAAAAGGTAAGTTTGTGTTATATCTCCCAAAATTAGGGCGAAAATTTTTTTTGATTTTTTGTTATTAATCTGTGTAAAATTTTCTACAACTTTGTCCTTTACAGTTTTTTTTCTATCTATGATAATAATAGAGATATATTGATTTCAAAAAATTGACACATTTTACTTTTTTCAAAATATCTAGTTACCCTTGATTTTTTCAAAAATTTTGAAAGTGTCATTTTATTCGTCTTATAAAACTACACTTCTTTCCCCATTTAACCGTTTTTCTATCTCTTATAGTTTCCGAGATCCCCATAGAGAACATCGAAAAAACTCTCCCTGTATAATATCACCAAGTTATTAATTCTGTTTTAGACCTGCAATTGTATTTTTTCCATGTTATTTAATATTTTCTAACCATAATATTTGCATTCCTGGAATGGATTACCCTACATACATTTTGATTTATCAAGAGTTTTGATTTTGTGTTCATAATGTATATTGTATATGTATATTGTTTTTTTCTTGATTTTATATAAATTGCTACAGTGTTAGCTTTTACAGCATACAGTGCAACACTTACTTGTTTCTTTCTTTTTGTTGTTAGTATTGGAAAACTATTGTTAAACATAATTTTAAATTGTTCATTAACATAATGTGCATTAACACTATACAGACTCCCATTTGCATGAAACAAATTTATTTTTGAAATTTAGTTTAATGTTTTCACTGAAGCATCTCTGGAGATGGATCTCACGCAGAGGACTTCGATAAGATCATTTGTTTATTTTTTCCCTAAGTGGTCAGAAATATACACGTAAATCGATTATCAGATGCATACTCATTCACATAATTAATTATAATGTTGTCTAAACAGCTTTTGCAATTATTAATTTAATATATCTCTTCTTCGATCTCCCCACTCCAATATTTCAACATGTATATTTAGTAGGCTCTAACCCTAGAGTTCAGTGGTCAAAACATAACCAATGAAGATAGATCACTCCTGTAGTATATGGACATTGTGTTATTTCTACATCTGTTTAGATCTACATATGATTATTGATATGAAATTACCCATGGACTTTCTTAAGATTAAAAAAAAAACATTGGAATCTGATGGCTCTGTAATTTAAAATGTAATTGAAAATAATTATTGATATAATATATTAACAGATATTATTAAATGTAAATTTTGCACCTTTTGTCAAATTTCATCTTTAATTGTTAATATAAAAATGATTTTTTTATTTGCATCCTTCATGGTGGAGGTGCCTGGAAAATTCCTGGGTAACTTCAGATTTAGGTTCCCTATAGAAATATCTTTGAAGCTGAGTAATTGTTGTCTACTAATTGGATTTTATTTATTTTAATTGAATTGGTTATTTTGAAAAGGGGTTGTCTACCAATTTTAGTGACATGGTGAATTTGTCCACAAAAAAAAAAACATTTGTATTTATAATGACAGTAGTTTTTTTAACTTTGCATAACAGAATTTTATATTTAGTAACTATACAGAGTGATTCTTGACTTATACACATAATTGCAAGTAATTATATAGTCTATTTTTTTAAGATTACAAGCAGGGAAGGATAGGGCAAATGTGACATTGTTCAGTGATTGGTTGAAATTGTGGAAAAACTCACATTGAAGACATTCCATTCTCCGTCTTTGTCTAGTGGTCTCTGTCATTTTGCTCGTCGGCATAAGCGTAGCATTATTAAGTTTAATATTGGATTACTATGTTTGAATAACATGTTTGATAATAAATTAAACTGTATCACCTAACTGTAATGTAATGTGTTAAATTCCTAGAAAATATGACTTTACATAGTATTGCTGTGTGGACGCTTATGATCATGCATCAGAAAGTCAGCTGTGTAACTCTAACAACAGACGCTAGGTCTGTCATTAGAGTTACACTGTTCAAAAGTTGCAGTTTCATTCTGTCTTAATGTTTCTTTAATTTTATAATTATACAATGAGTAAAAACGCAGGTCCATCGAGTAAAGTTATTAAAAATCCTCATGGAAAAATTATTGGAATTTATTCTATTCTGTTCCTGCACGGTGTGTTATATTCCACTAGAATTGAATTTCACGCCAATATTTGTCACTAGATTCACCTATTTTAATGGTGTAAATCAGTGTTCAGGTTATTGTAATCCTAGGAAAAACAGAGTATACTTGACAGATTACCTTACTTACATAGATTGATAACTCCAATAGAAAGATTCGTTCAAAGTTTCATTTAGTATGCCCCGGAAACCACAAGCGTCGCTAGTGTAGACTCGAGCAGCGGCGTGTGGGGGAAGAGGGAAATCTCGCGTTAATTTAAATTATTTTAATGTTTCATATAATATTTCATACTTTGCCAATATTGTTTCACAATTTTTTAATATCAAATTATAAAATATAATCTGATATTATAATAGTGAAACATTGGCAAAAATATTTTCGTTTTGTAAAACAGGATAATCTTAAAAACTTAAAACAAATGTCCTGCATTATTGTAATTTCAAAGGAACATGCAAACAGATAAGTAATAATAATCATATAATTTCATAACAAATAATATTTCCTGCAATAAATTGTGGTAAAATGTCTTAAACATATGCTTCTGATAATTAAACATTTTTCTCAAAGACTGTTCTTCCTTTTGTTCATAAGAATATGTCAATAGTAACAATTTTTTTGCAATGAATTTTTTCGTACAAACACATGTACTAAATATACTGAAGACAAATTTTTATAAACAAGTACAGCAAAACTTGACATTACTTTTGTAATTAGTGAAAATCCAAAATCAAATGACACTTTGTTATATTTGCAAAAAATATTGTTTGTTATTGAATCAAATGATTATTGCTTACCTGTTTGTATAATCCTTCAAATTTCAACAACGCGTGGCATTTATTTGGACATTTTATAACATTATTTTTTGCACATATTATGAATAAATTCCAAGATAAATCATGGCATAAATTAAGGATTACCAAATGCCATGTTTCCGAGTGCGTGCTTCAGCGTGCTTTTTGTTTTTGGGTATAGTTGAAGTAAGAACAAGAAGAACGGAAATAATTTAGAGACATTTCTGCGTTCAGCGCTCCAAGTGGTTGCCGGGGCACATTACCAAACGTTGAACAGAAAATTAAAATGAAGTTAACAGGGCCGGTATAGTTCATGATGTGTAGTGATGGGAAATTAAAAAAAAAAAAACTAGTAAACGTTTTCTTTATAAAGATAACGAATTAAATATGTACCTTAAACATAAGTATTACAATAAGTGTTCAAAGTGATGTCCATTTGAATGCATAACTGAGTGTGTCTAATCCATCCTCCACCACATGCATGGTGCAAACCAGCATTTTGCTGAATTAACTCACCAGAAGCAAGTATATGAGTGCGCAACCCTTCCTCAATATTCACTTCGGGTGAGTATACGAAACTTTTCAAGTGTCTCCAAGAAAAAAAGTCAAGGAGATTTAGGTTAGGCAATCTAGAAGACCAAGCAGTAGTACCTCTATGACCTATCTACCTTCACAGAAACAAGTTATTAAGATTATTTCGCATCTCGAGAGCAAAATGTGGTGGTGCACCATCGTGAAGTAACCAAATTCGTACCCGATATCAAGATAAGCTTCCTCCAGCAATTCTGACAAATTTTCTTGCAAAATTTCTAAATATGCATCACCAGTTAAATGATTTGGCACTATAAAAGGCCCTATTAGTAACCATTCACAATTTCAGCAATTCATTTCTGAAAGTTGATTCATTGTAGTTTTCCATTGCTCAAAAATGCGTATTGTGAAAATTGCCTCATCTTATCACCGGGGTGTATTAAGGGCTTTGCTCTTTTGAAGCAAAGTCCCCGATTTCAATTAAAAAAAGAAATAAATTAATAAAAATCGGTGCCCGGGATTACCTTGCTAGCTCGTACAAGTTCGAATGTGGTATAACCAAGAGCAAACAAAAATCAAAATTAAATCAATATATTTACAACAACAAAAATAAAAAAAAATAAAAGACAATAACAAAAAAAAAGACACAATAAAACAATAACAACAAAAATTACAACAACACAAGAAAGTAATAATAATAACGATAAAAAAAAAAAAAATGATACAAAGTGTTACCGTAGTAGCAGCGTGGTGAGGACGTAGAAAACAACTTCTTAACTGATACCGTGGTACGGGGTGGTTCGGTATTTATACAAAATGCCGAATCCTTACCCCTACCACAAATTTCGGGGGTGCGGTAACCATTCTTCGCCCGGCCACCATCGGTGCCGTTTCGGAAATACTTATCTATCCGATAATTTCAAGCGAAGGATGGTTACTGATTTATAAACAAAACAATTTATAAACGAAATTTAGAAAAAAACAAAACAAAACAAAAGAAAAAAAAACATTCACAACATTTGAATGTTGTTTTTTTTTTCTATGTAAATAATTAATTTTGCTGTTAATGAACATGCATGTGCTTACACACACACACACCCGCACACGACACACACACGTATGTATATATACATATTTATACACAACTCCGCGAAGATCCATCGCGGAAAACCATTATCACATTTTGACAACACGAAGTTTATTTCTAAAACAACGCGCTTCCCCTGCGCATACTTGACTTATGACTTATGTCATTTTAACGGACGTTCTCTCAGCTATCCAATGGTGTAAGTTACATTCGCGTAATTCGTCACATACGCGAAAAACTCCGTGGTTTTCCCATCTTACGATGTCCCTTTGTTCGTCGCTAATCTCTTGTCGTTTATTGCGCGGCGCGCAAATATTTGGGATAATCCCTTTTAAAAATGCACGTTCCCAAAACAATTAGCGAGCGAACGGAATGTGCCGTTTATGACGATTTTATTACCCATTGGAAGAATGTTTATCCCTTTTACCCGATTTCAGGTAGCTGAGAGAAAGTACACGTTTTTCAAAAGTAATTACGGGGAAAAAATCTAATACCTTCGTGTTGCCAGATGTGGTGACCCGGCGGGGGATCTTCTTGGAGCTGCATACAACAAACAATGTATTATATTAATTTGCATAACAGTGGTGCAGATTTTACTCATTTGAATAATCGCGGAATGAGGAAAATAAATTGCAATAAAATATTTTTGCGATATGTGTTAACGACGCTTTGAATGAAGCGCCTGTAACAATCTATAACGAAAATATTTTGAGTACAGTTCGGATGTACCTGAACCTGGCGTAAAAGCCACTCGCAAAATCCAATTCGAATAGGAAGATCCCTTTGAAGTAAAGCTTGTACACTTTGCACTTGAAAAAGGTGTAGTAATGCAAGCCTTAGTAAAAGCCGAACTGTTGATTGTAATGTGCCAAATTTTGCTGCAATCATCTGAGTACTAAGGTTGCTCCTCAACCTGATGGCTCCCCAATAATAGTCGCAGTTCCGTTGTAAATTGCCAGTTTCTCTGCCACATTATACAGTAAGCAGAAAAGTTTCTCGACCTGGATGATATTGTTCAAGAAACCTCTGTGCATAAAGCCGAGTTACAGCTACTGAATTCTGGCATATTTTCCCATACGTTAATACCATGTCCATAAGTTCTGAGTTGGTGAAGCCATAATTTTTCTTTTACAAATAAGTGAAATTCTAATTTGACAACTACTGATAGATATAATTCAGGCAAATGCTATAATTTTATCAGTTCACAAATCTCAACATAATTAATTCGATATCTCCGTTAATAAAAAAACTTCACGTGCGCATCGTAGCGAGCGTTTCCCGAATTATAGATACATATATATATATATATATATATATATTTATATATATTTCAAATCGCGTAAAAATAATTAAGTGATATCTGGTTGTATCACGTATAATAGTGGGTGATTAAGCGATGAGTGACCATTCGGGGGGCTCTAAAGAGCCCCCGGATCCAGATAACCCGCCAACAGCTCAAATGCAAGAAGTTGAAATGTTGGATGTCCCGCCGCCGGCGAACGATAAGTACTATAGATTAAGTGCACCCCGTGATACATTTGATCAGTTTGAAGTGGAGTATAATATGTCCCAAAATAACTTGCAATTAAATTCTCAAAACAGTAATATTACAAATATCAATACGATAATTTCCCAAAACACGTGTGCCGTGGAGGATGACCTTCAAGACCGCGCGAATATAAACAAAAAATGTGCGGACGACCGCATCAAAACTAACGAGTCAATAGCTAGTAAAAAAAGTCAAAGTCCTTGATAACACAATTATTCGCTCTGAATATAAGAAAGAAATTAAATTTAAAGCAACAGACAAAGGTTCATATTTTATTTATGTTGAAGGAAACGATGATCAAAATGTAGGAAATATGCATCCAATACAAATTGGTAAAATGCTTTTCTCTTCTCATAATTACATAAATAAACACATTATTAATATCTCAAGAGCTGGTAGAAACAGAATTAAAATAGAAGCTTCATCGGGCAAAGCAGCAAATACGATAGTGAACCTTGACGTATTTAAAACAAATAACATGAAAACATACATTCCAATCTCCTTGGTTAATAAAAAGGGTGTAATCCGGAATATTTATAGAGGTTTTAGTGAGGAAGAAATATTGTCTGAAATAAAAAGTTCAGTCAAAATTTATGCAGTTAAGTGTATTCAAAGAAAAAATAAAGAAGGCATCCTTTGTAATATAGGTACTTGTATTGTTACTTTTGAAAGTCAATTTTTGCCGGAGTATGTTTATATTCATGGAACGCGATGTTTGGTCGATCCATACATTGCGCCTGTCCTACAATGCTATAATTGTTTACGATTCAATCATGGAAGCAAACAATGTCGAAGCTCCCCTAGATGCGGATATTGTGGTCGAAACCACAATAGTAAGGAATGTACGGATACATCTCTACTATTGTGTGTTCACTGCCAAGCAAGAGATCATTCATCCCTAAATAAAAATTGTCCTGAATACACTAAAAGATCCAACATTAAGAAGAATAATGCCTTAATGGGCAATGCTTATCAAAATACAAATTTTAAAAGTTTTAATCCTTATTATGCTTTATTGGATTACGATAATGATTTCCCTCGACTAGAAAACCCTGAGATAGAACTTAATAAGTAATTAAAAGACCAAGATTTAATAATGGTAAGTTAAATGTTAGTAAGATTTATCCCACATCTACTAAGGAGGCAAACATTATTCCCATATCTCCAGAGGTTTGCGAGCCTCAGCCAAAGAAATTTATTAGCAATCCCTACAGGAGTAGTCCTTTCTCTAAAGAAACTATATCGACACTAAATGAAAATTTCTCAGATTTCATCAAAATAATAAATGAAGCAACAGATAACTCTGCACCAAAGTTGAATGAATTAAAAAATAATATAATGCAATTATTTGATAAACTAATAGTTAGGTTAAACTCAGGAAAGGTTGGGTCTGATGACCAATCAGATCACTTTTCAGAATATTAAATATTTCATAAATGACTAATTTAAATTTTTCTCAATTTTTACCTCTAAATATCATACAACTAAATGCAAGATCACTAATGAAAAATAAATTTTCTGTTATTCAATATTTTTTAGAAAATAACATTAATATTGGGTTAATGTCTGAAACTTGGTTTAGGTCTGACTTTGATATTCAATTTAAAGGTTACAAAATAGAAAGACATGATAGAGCTGATGGTAGAGGAGGAGCTGCGATCTTAATAAAAAACTCTATTATATATGAAAGAATACAATTACATAATATACCATTAAATGTACAAATTGTAGGAATCAAAATTAGAAATAAAAATGAGCCAGATATTATTCTTATATCAATTTATGTACCCCCATGGGTTAAAATTAAAACACTAGAATGGAAAACAATGTTCATGTCAATACCTCAACCCTTTATATTGGGAGGAGATTTTAATGCTTATCACCCTGTTTGGGGATGCAAGCGTACTGATCCACAAGGTATAGAACTACTCCAAGCTTTAGATGACTGTAACCTAATCTTTCTTAATGATGGCACTAGTACCATCATTAAAGAAGAGAACGCCGTCGATATTACAATAACTTCTCCTCAAATAGGTAGCGTGCTTAATTGGCAAGTAGTGTTTGAATCCTTAGGGTCAAATCATTATCCTATATCCATTCTTAATCAAACAGCACAAGTTGAGAATTTCTTAATTATAAATAGCAAAAAATATAAAATTAACTTGGCTAATTGGGAACTGTATTCTAATACTCTGGATAAACTCATAGAAAACTTAGAGGATAATACGGCATACTCAACATTTATTGAATGTGTTGAAAAAGCAGCTAATATTTCTATACCAAAGTACGTTCAGTCTACTATTAGCACTCGGAAACAGTTTTGTTGGTGGAACAATGAATGCAATATAGCACTTCAGAACAGAAAACAGACATTACGAATTTATAGAGAAAATATTAATTACGATAACAACAATAGGTTCAGTAGATCAGATGCAATATTTAAAAAAACTATCAATGACGTTCGTAGGAAGAGTTGGAAGGAGTTTTGTTCTTCTCTAAATAAAAGTACGCCAATCAAGTCTATATGGCATAGAGCTAGAGTAATTAAGTCCTCCGCAGTTCCAAGGAGCGTTACACCAATCACTGAATGGACAACTGAATTTCTTAAGAAGATCTGTCCTGATTACATAAACCCAAATACACAAATATTCCACGAGAATATAAACAGCCATGATTCTTTCCTTGTTGATTTATTCTCAATTCAAGAGTTAAATTATGCATTAAAAGCGACATCAAATTCCTCTTCGGGTTTAGATAACATACACTACTCTATGTTGTACAACATGTCAGCAAAATCTAAAGAACATATGCTAAAAGTATTCAATCAAATCAGGGAATCTGGGGTGTTCCCTGACGATTGGAAAAAGTACATTATTTCACCAATCCTGAAACCTGCGACTCTTATCGACCGATTGCCTTAGCTAGTTGTGTAATGAAAACCTTTGAACGAATAATAAAGAACAGATTAGAATGGTGGATGGAATCAAATATTAAAATTTCAGAAACACAGTATGGATTCCGAAAAGGAAACTCTACAATGGATAGCATCGGAAACTTAATAGTAAATATATACTCAGCACTTTCAGGGAATAAACACTTGCTAGCATCATTTCTAGATGTAAGAGGAGCATATGACAATGTTCAACTTAATATTTTAGGCAAACAAATGGAATTAATTGGTCTTAATGCAAAATTTATTAATAATATTATATCTTTATATTCAAATAGAGAGATACATCTAAGAGTCAACGGTTATATGTTAGAAAAAAGATATACTTCTATAGGAGTACCACAAGGAGGAATTTTATCCCCATTGTTATATATCATTTATACACATAACCTAGATAAATTGCTCAATAAGAATGTTCAAATCCTCCAATATGCGGATGACTTGTGTTTATTCAGTATACACCAGGATATTGATAATGGGATCCAGATATTAGTAAATGAGACAAATAACATCAGAAATAAGTTGCTAGAAATTGGATTAGATATTTCTGGAGATAAATCCTCTTTCTGCATCTTTACTCGGAAAAGATATAAGCCTCCACCAACTGTGAAAATAAATAATATGGAAATTAAATGTAAAACCAGTATAAATTTTCTTGGTATTAATATAGACACTAATATGAGGTGGGACTCTCATATTAAATATGTCTTAAATAGGGCTAAAAAGGGAAATAATTTTATTAAATCTATAACTAATTCAAAATGGGGAGCAGACCCGAACATATTATTACTATTCTATAAGGCATATATTAGATCCATTATTGATTATGGAAGTATTTTCTATGGCGCAGCTGCGAAAAGTAAATTACACAAAATTGACGTATTTCAACATAAGTGCCTTAGAAAATGCCTATCCTTAATGAACTCTACCCCAATAGATGTATTAATGTCTGAGGCAGGTGAAATTCCCCTAATTTTTCGAAGGAATGCATTAATTTCTAAATACTTATTAAAAATAAAATCATATCGTCCCAGTCTTTTTAATGAAATAAGCAGGATTAGTACAGAATATTTAACAAGTAAATATTGGATGAAAAAACCGTCCTGTCCATTATTTGAAAAAATAAATCAAGATTACACAACAGAAAATATTTTAGTAGACACAGTTCTACCGATTTTTAAAGTTCCATATTATGAATGCTTAGATATCCCTAATGTAATACTTAATGCACCATTTGTATCAACCGGAACATCAGTAGTTAACCAAGAATTTGAACACTATATTAAAAGTAACTTTGTGGATCCCAAGGGTCACTCGGGATTATATGGTAATGAACATGCTGACTCTCTAGCCAAAAAAGCCTGTGAGCTGGATGAGAAATTTATAACTTTTAATTACAAATGTCCAATCAGTGACATCTATAAACAAGTTAGAGAAAAGACCTTTAATAGTTGGACTATAGAATATAAAATTAATCCAAAAGCAGGGTATTATAAAATGTTTCATAGAACACCATTACGAGTTCCTTGGTTTAAAAATGATTATAATAAAGACTATATTAAAACAGTAAGTAGACTTAAATGTAACCACGCAAAGTACATGAAACACTTATATCGCCTTAACTTAGTTGAATCACCTAATTGTGTCTGCGGAGATATCGAGGATATTGATCATATCCTTTTCAAATATCCTTTATATATACGAGAACGTAAACAATTATTGATGGATCTGAATAGAGATCACATAGCCCCATATACTATCGCTTACCTTATGTCAAGTAACAATACTAGTACCTATAAAAGTATTTATTGTTTTTTGAAAAAAATTGAATTTGAGATCTAGAAATAGCGTTCATCATAAAACGTTGGATAATCTATTTTGTTGAAATTTCCTAATGTCTTAACCTTTGTGGATAATTCCCTTATTTCCGTTACCTAGTGAAAATTGTTTGTCTTAAAGAAAGTCGTCTTGACGGGTACCTAGACGTGAAGAGTGTATCCCAGTATTTCCTAATAAAGTAGTTAAGTTAATTTAGTAAGGTTTATAAAAGGTTACTGACCCAAAAAAAAAAAAAAAAAAATTCCCAACACTACACATCATGAACTACAATTTCCCGCAATTATATTAAGGATTAAGGTTGTTAGTGTAAATCCCGGATCTGAAAATTTTCAATTCTTGTTTTTGGGTTGTAAATGCAATATTTCATCTTAGTCAAGGATTTGTTTATGTGATGTTTTCATACCAGTTATTTTTTTCATTTTGAAAGATGTCACCAAGGTAGGCAAGGAAAGGATATTTTGTGTTTTATCAATGGAATGGTATTATTATATGGATAGCATATACTTACTGAGCTTTTAGTTTGTTTAGTTTACTAAGTTTAATATTAATCTAGGTGTCTAAACTTATCTAACTGTGATCTGTTTTATTGTTTTAATTTCTTTCTGTAGGTTAGAGCATTTATTAAAAAAAGAGTTGTTATTGTAATTTTACACAATGTAAAACGAAATAGAAGTTTCAGTTATCAATAACATTAGTATTCTCGGGGAACCTTGTAATTTATCAAAGCTATATCACCGTTTTTGGAGATTTTTTTATTTACACTATTTCCAGTAATGTTGAAAGATTTATTGTATTGACCTCTTTTAAAAAAAAGACCTATTGAATTAAAAATATCATTAATCAGATATGCTAAACGTAGATCTTAATTATTATGTTTAATGAAACGTTCAGTCACCATTCATCTAGCGTATGGATAACTAGTGATGGCCATTTCGGTTTTTTGAACCTCATCAGACTAGTGTGTTCCATGTGCAATGCCTTGATGAAGGCGACTGAACGTTTCATTAAATGTGAATTTCGTTTTCCTTGTTTGCTTAAACGAAACAATGATTCTCGGTCGTCTACGTATATGCTACTTGAAATTAGGCAAAAGGTGGCGCTTGCGTCGTCTTTAATTTATTAATTATTGTGTTTGAGTTTTTTAATTAATAAGAGTAATTAATAATTTCCATGAGACCTACAATCATGTTTATATGATTTTTATTTTGATTTTATTAGTCACATTTAATTAGGAGAAACACTTTTTTGGTTGTTGTAGAAATGTAGATATAACCCCCTTAACGTTACACTTAAAAGATAGCAATACGATTGACGTGAGCAGCGACTTGCAATCCCCGCAATCGGAAACTCCCGAAAGTCCAGCGGCCAACAGTACTTCACGCAGAGGGCAGCGAATTGCGTTTTTATTCGATTCGACGCTAACAGCATTCCTCATGATGGGAAATTTGTCGCCTGTACGTATATTATCAGTTTGTGTTTTTTTTTTAAATACTCAATGTTATACTAATCTATAATATGGCGAGCGAAGTAGAAGCCTCAACCACCAATAATTCAATGACTAATTAGGAAGTTCGAAAAGCTGGAAAGCAAATGACCAATATTGTCGTTGGAGAACTGAATTTTTGTAATATGGATTTTTATCATATATTCGAGGATTTTGATGCATTATCACTTGAGTATGGATTCCTTAATTTCAATGTTTTAAAGAATATGTGTGCAAATTTTTGTACAATTTAACGCGGACCCCTTTTATTTGCACTTTGTGTGGGATTTATTGCTTGATTTATATTTTTGCATAAATCTAGGGCCTCAAAAAACATGCCGTCACCATGTTCGAGGTGGGAAAGTTGTGTGACGAGAGCATGGAAAGTTTCTTGATGGAACTGGAGAAGGTGTCGGTGTTGGACGCAGAGGGTGAAGGCGAGGCGCGGCGGTACTTTGAGCATGCAGTGCTGTTACGATCGACGATAATGGCCTTGAAGAAGTTGCCAGCACCTGGATTGGATTTGGTCCGGCTCGAGAGTTTGCACTCACTAGACGAGGCCACTTGTACTAGGTTGTTGCAGAAGAAATATAAGTATGTGAGGGTTTGAATATTTTAAAATATGTTAAATATGCAAAACTGTTTCAGCATTTATAGTGATAGTTTAAAAACTAAAAGTTTATATTAAGTTTTCATTATAAACTTATTATGATATTTTTTATTTAAAAATAAGCTCTAATGCTCTTATTATACAATTTTATATTGGAAAACTTATTACAAAATCCTCTCGAATCTTTTAAATTTTTAAAATGGGATATTTTTTACTTGAATTATACGCCAGCTAAATCCTGACAAATTTTAATTAAAATTCTGCACTACATCTAATTTAAGAATTAGGTTAACATTGGTATTCGGCTAGGCTAGAATATTAATTTGATCTAATTTAAGCTGAGAATGGCAAAGCTGCCATGAAAAAGCAGTCATTCAACTACTAAATGAACATTCACCAACCGAGATAATATTGTTATTCAAATATGGACGTTCAATAGTTTTTGATATTCTGCCTATATCAATCATCAAAGGAGTCTGAGGAAGGTTCTGCAACCCTTTTAAAAAAGAGTCATTCTAGGTAATGGTCGGTAAGAAGCCTGGAAGTTATTTAAAGAGTTCAATAACTCATTTTCAAAAACCTGGATTAGTCTCTAGGAATATTGGTAACAACTGTGTTGTTTGAGACCAATGACTATATACTCTACATTACTGATACATTCGACACGACCAATCAGATGCGATTTTCCATGTGATGTTGTACGAAGGAAACAGTGGTTAATTTAAACTATTACATGAAGATAGTAATGTTTGATTGGATAAATAATTGACTTTTTAAGCGAAATAAGTAAAAAAATATATTTATGTGCTTCTAATTACAAAACAAGCAAGAGGAGAGTTTATGAAGTTTCTTTAGAAAATCGTCTTATTATTTGTAACTATATTAAGATAATATATTTTTTTGTTATTGTACAATTGGTTTTCAAATGATTTATATACTCTTTATAATTGATAGAACAGTTTAATTCGTTATTTATATAAAATTGAATTATTACATGTTTCATTCTAATATGTTACTATATCATTACTAATATAATACACAACTTCCTCGTGTATTAGTGTGAATTAGTAATGCCGATATATAAATAATTCATTCAATGAAATTATTATTATTTATTAAACATATTTACAGTAAATGCAAGATAATAATTGTTACATAATACCACTGCACAATTACGGGGCATCTTGAGTAAAATGTATCTCAATTATTTAAAACACAAAAACACGAAGAACACAACACTTCAGACTAGAAGCTCAATTCACAACAACAATAACAATGCCAGTCACACGACGAATACATTTTCTATGATGAATATGATTATGACGTCGTCTATTTTCCGCCAAGCTATGTCACAAAACTCTACGCATGCACACCACTATATGAAAAGCTAATTATAGAAATGAAGCAGTCTTCTATAGTATATAGTCATTGGTTTGAGACTACCACACGCTGAATTACAGAAGAGAACAGAAGATTTCTTTTTGTGGTCGTCGCACGACGTTAAAACTCGTACCACATGTAAGGGGGTGAAAAGTAAATCTGGTGGTAAAATTTCAACTCCCTGACTCAATTCCTCCATTCTACGAGTTATGGAAATTATTAATTTTTATATAAAATCACATTGCTTTTTTTCTTAATTACATTAACTTAGAGAATCACCAAGTATTAGGTGAAAAAATAAAAAAAAATCATTTTTTTCCCTCTAGAAAAAAGATATTTGGACACTTCAAAATTTACATGTTATTTCTTATGTTGTGTCTGCTGAGTCAACACCCGGTATACAAAAGTATTATTTAAAAAGAAACATTCAGTTTTCAATGTTGTGAGCAGCATTGTGAATGTGAGTTGTGGTACATTTAGCTGAGTAGTTATTGAGCCCAATTCTAGCTTTTTAACAGTTCAGAAAGGAATATTACTTACCAAATGTTATTGAAAAGCTTACTAAGTGTAGAAACATTCAGGGCTATTTACAGTCTAAGCAACTTTTGTAATAGATATGTATTCATAGAATGTTAATTTAATTAATAATGTACACATTAAACGTAGCATTTCACAGTGGAAATAGCCCTGATTCTAATGTTGCATCTCTCAATCTATACAAATTTTTTTTAATATGGATATACAGCCATTAAAACGATAATGCAAATACTTGTGGCAAAAGATGGCTACATTAAATATTATCATGGTTTATAATTTTACTACAAATAAGAAGTTTTTGCAATGTAATTTTGTTTGAATAAATTATTAATTTTGCCTGGATTCTGCTGGCGGGCTCTGTATTTTGTCAATTATTGAAGGATATAATTTGAATTTGAACAGCCTGTATATTACCAAAATACATAAAAATTCTATACGATCCTAGTTTTGATGTTTTTTTTATTTTGTTTTTAATACTGGCATTTTTCTTGAGGTCTTTGAAAAATTCATTTAAGGGTTTGACAGGTTATTGGTTTCAATGGCTCCATTGAGTAAAGAAGTGAGGTCGATTTGCAGTCTATCTCCATCACATTTAGGACCAGCAGTTCCGGAAGTAAACTCACTCTGGTTTAAAATGTTTATTTACCACATGACTGGGTATGGACCACCTTCACTGTTACTCATGAAAGGTATGTTTATGTTTAAATAGTAGAACTCCGTAATTTCAATGGTATTTACGAAAATTCACCAAAAGACTGAATTCATTCGAGTGTGCCAACCTACAATAACTAAAATTATCAATTTTTATTAATTACAACTTAAAAATTATATCTTGAAAGTGGCCTCCATTCACCCCAATACTTTGAAAGAGTCCTAAATCCTACTTATTGTTTTCTGTGTTTTTTTTTTATTTTCATCCAAGAAATGGATGTAAGGTTTCCATTAAGATGGTGCACTTCCCTGAATGTTTCATCTCTTTGAGGGATGATCTGTAGTGGCCACCTCGCACTCTGGATTTAGCACTCTGCGATTAATTTTATGGGAATATCTTAAATCTTTGGGTAGTATATCCCAAATCATCTAAAGAACCTATATGAGTTCAAGAATAATATTCATGCTGAACAAAATGATCCGAAACTTCTGATTTTTATTCTCTCAATGTATTGGACATAATGGAGGCCACCTCCAAGATATAATTTTGAAGACATAATTAACAAAAGCATTATGGAGATATGAAAAAAAAAAGGAATTAAAATGATATCCTCAATAGTTTTATAAAGTATTAAATATAATTATATATTATTTATAATAATATTATAAATAATATATAATTAGGTTTATCTGTTGTTACGTTTTAATTTCTACAGGAACAGTTTTGAAACAATTGCCTAGGATGTTTTTGGGCTTCTCGAGGCTACTGGTGACAGCCTGGCTGCACGAACCGGCAATTATTCCCGTGGCGAACGTGCTCCACGTAAATGCGGCGTTGCAATATTCGCCTGTTCTAATTCAGGCTTATGGCGTTCACCAGCCTGCAAAAACTCACATCATTCCGTTCCCATTTAAATTCGACGAAGGTTTGTTGCATTTATAAAATATTTTTTTATGCATTACTTCAGGAAATGTATAAAGCGTGTTTTTTTTTTGGCGGAGAACTTTATCCAAAATTCTGTTTTTAAAAAGAAAAACTATGTACACTCAGAATGTGAGAATTATTGCGCTATATTGAATGAGACAATTTTGATTTAAAAGTTCTGAACGATTTACTTCTATAAATTTCTCAGTTTATTTTTTTTCCGTTTTTATTTTTTATTCTCTGTTTTATTTTGTTTAGGAGATCGAAATGTTGTGATACGAAAAAACCATCCATCCCTGAAGAAGATACGTAATCTGCTGGATACTAATCACAATTGTGGTTACATAACATTTGCTGATATCGGCGTACCAGATTTCGGTTGTCCCGATCACGATCCGACGGTGGTGCGCCTGGGCAAAACCACCAAGAGTCCGACGGTTAAACCCGACGTGGTCAACAACAACAATATAATTCCTAGCATGCAGGAGAAAAACCAAACCACGATTTCCAACGAGAACTTCAGTTTCACTAATGAGAAATCGAAAAAGGAGGAAGACAGAAAACTCCAGAGTCCCGATGAATCGCATTTCGCTTTAACCCCACAGGCTTCCTCTCCAGCTAACGGGTTTACAAGTAAGGACTGTACGGAGATACTTAAGGAGGAGTTAGATCAACTGGACGAGGAAGAGGTCCTGCGGGCGAAGAAGGATGGGGAAAATAAATTGGAACTGAAATTGGAGAGTACTTATTCGTTTGACACGCTTCTGAGTCCGCTGGACGAGACGATCAGTATGTTTTCGAGGGATGGGGAAAGTTCTGTTAATGATAGTGTTGATGGGGACGAGAAAGAGGAAGAGGAGAGTACGAATGAAGGGGAGGTATGTTTCATAAAGGAATTAAATGACGCTTTTACTTTAAACACAGGGTGTCTAGAATTTGATGATTTTCGATTGTTTCTAGAAATTGGCTAATCGTAGAAGGTTGTGGTTTTCATGAAACTTGTTTTTTTTTTTCAGTAACAATTTATGGTGCTTTTCAAATATTCATAGCTGGGTTGGTTTCTGAACTACAGGGTGATTTTAAAATATTGTCATTTTGGGACATAGGGGTGAAAGAAAGGGTTCCTTTTAAAATTATGAAAACAGGAAAATATTTACTAGTTTTTTTTTTTTACAAATTATACAGTTTTTAAGTTATTGACTAAATTATTTAGTCTTATATAACATCGTTATATGTTCCTCTCTACTTCTCAGTGTGAGGAGTATTGACTAAAAATGACTAAAATGAATTTTATAGGATCCAAAATTATACAAGAAAATTTATTTTACTCATTTAATATTGTATTATATAATTTGAAATGCATATAATTTAGAGGAGGGTTAGGTGCTTGAATGTCAATTTTATGTTGCACTTCTTAATTACTTGCATATTGAAATACATAATGTAAATTTGATATTGAATTTATATTTTCTGAATTTCAATAAGTGTAGTTTTGGGATACCTTTATTATAATTTTTTTGAGATATATTACTGCGAAATTTATTTTCAAATGTTCATTACATCTCCTACCAGAAGAGTTACGAACTTGAAAATTATTTCCAGCATTTTCTCATGGCCAATATCATTAATATATATTTTTTTAATTTAAAGTTCTAGGGCTCTCTTTAATTTGGATACATGTATTTAATTAGTGACTGTTAGTCAATTTAGTATTATTAACGAACAAAAATATGTTAATTAAATTTTAATCAATAATTAATATGTTATTAATTTCAGACGTGGACATTACTCGACTGTCATTTTGGGATTCCACTGTTCGACGTCGATGCGAATACGAAAATCTGTGATACAATTGTTAATGCAGGATTAACTGCTGCTGAAAGGTAAGTCAAAAAACAACAACAGAGGGATTAAATGTCATAAACTTATATTTTGCCCACCAATTTCATTTAATATTCACATATAACACTTTAATTAAATGTAACTATGGCAAATATAATATATATTGTTATTATTCGAGCCAGAAAATAGTACTGCACATTTAAGCTCCACATCATCTTTATTTTTATTCAAAACATTTCATTAAACATAGTTCTATATAAAATAAACATAATGAACTGTGATCATATATTAAAACCATTGATATAGTCATCAGAAAAGTACGTGATTTGTCTGAGATAGCTTAGCTTGAATAAATGTTTGCAATACATTAACATTGATTTTATAAATCTTGAAGGGCTAATGAAATAATATTTTCTCTTTATGTTTTATCATGATATAGCGCTGTGCATGTATAATAAAATAATTTAGTTGATTAGTTATATTTATTATAAATTCAGATATATAAGATTTTATTTTATTTTCTGTGACAATTGGCAATCATTGATTTAAATTCAAGTTCTGGATACTTCATAAATTGTTGGAAAATTGTTTACATTGAATTTGTTTAATTTGAGTAATTTTTTCCTATTTCAGTCTAGAGAAGCTAACAGAATCTAGTAGAAAGTTGGGATCATCGCTATTGGACTTCATATCACAATGCCAGGTAATTTTTTAAATCAAATACTTTATTGTAAATGTTTGCTGGTGAATAAGTAAAGTTTTATTGATTAATAACTTATTTTTATTCCTTATATATCTAATACTAAGAATTTAGAGTATGTAATTTAAGCTTTGTGTTTTAGGTTAGAGCAAGATTATCCTTGTGTTATCTTGTAATTTTTGTTCTTAATTAATTGGATATGTGAAAAGAAATGTTATCACATATTGCACTTCAATTAATTGATTTTTCTATAATAATCACTGATTAAATAAGAAATACTTCCATTATTACAAAATTAATTTGACTTTATATGTCACATTTGCAATCGATTGCGAACATCTCAAAAATTCTATGATAAAAATCATTTGCTGAAACATATTAAAAACAGGTTTTACATTTAGACATTTTTTGTTATAACATTTTCTTTTTTGTTGAAAAAGAGTACATAGTACTCAAAATGTAAATAAAGTTTAACAAAAAAATGTGTTGTCAGAAATAAAAATAAGTTATTAATTGAAATCTATAACCTAACTGTAATATCAATTTATTTGATTCCAGTATTATCCTGGTGAAAATATGGGTATTTTAAAAAGGGGCCGACTGACACCATTGCCCAGGCACAACCTCACTTTCGACAATGGAAAAGTGACCGAATGGTCTGGAAAATAAATAATGAGAATAATTCGTGTCCAATATTTTTGAATCGTTAAGTTTTCACAATTTTATCCCATCTAATGATATTTAATTTATTTACACACACACAATTATAAGTAATCAAAAAAATACTGATTTTAACAGGTGTAAATAAGCCAAATTCGGACCAATTATTTTTTGTAAGTCCTAACCCAGTTTTAATTAACAAAGTCATTCCATGCAAAATGTATTAATTTTAATGATAAGTAGAGTAAATTAATTAATAAATAATAAGTTGTTATTTTTTATTTCATTTTCGATCTTTAAAAGTATGTATAGTGTTTACAAATATTAGTATTTTTTGCCTAGTTGCAATTGATTGGGAGATATGCATTTTTTATTGTATACATTTTTGTATTTTGTTAAGTGAAAAATTCAGGCATATAAGCAAATATCATTTCTATTGGTTATAAAAAATAATCTATTATTTCTTGTTTCCTTAAGTTTTTCTAATAAGAACATTTAAATAATTTTATGTTCAATTTCATATTTCTAATTGTTTTCATGTTGAAATTCCGTCCATCAATTAATTATTGATATGTTAAGTATATCATGTGTTTTTAAGTCATTAATGAAAACCAAATGAATATGAGTAATTCAATAAAATTAATAACACTTTTTTAAAGTGGTATTTTTATACCTCTATTAATAATTGACAATATCCCGTTAATGTGGGGAAACGGCTTAACCTCAGGTTCCTGGGACTAAAGTATGACGATTCAACTGAACTTATCCATATACAAAAGTTAACCGTTAAACCGAAATTCATCTTCAAACTTAAACAAAATAGTATTTATTTTATCGATAACAATTGACTGCTTCATTCGATTTGAATAAAAGTCACTTGATGGTAAGTGTAAAATATAACATAACCTATAAATAAATACCTAAATATCTTTTTAATTGGACATGCAACAATATTTAAAAAAATATATTACTTGACAGACTGTTCAATGGAGTACTTTTTGTCTCTTAATAAATTTCGATAATTTGTGCGGTTTGGACAGAAAAAATTAAAATGCAAAACAATTTCTTCTATTTATTTAGTAAAATGTTAATCTAGTTACCCGGAAAACGTAAATACATGTGACTTAATGTAATTATTCCGTTAAGTATTTGCTATAAATTTACTTATTGAATCATTAGTTATTTATTAAAATCTTAATTTTAAATTTTGTTCCCTTAGAAAATCATTGTATTTATAATACATTGGTTAACTAGGTTTTTTCATCAAATATATAATGTAATTGATTTGAAATTTATTTTTTTATGCGAATATTGTAAAATTTATCGAAAATTATAAAGGTACAAAAAATATTTCAAATTAACTAATGTTTCCAGTAATATTTTTTATAATTCTTTTGTATGTCGGGATAAAAATATATATTTTTATGTAGTGGTACTACTGTATTCTATACTTAATATTAATTGACAAATGATGTACTATACTATTACATTAAATCATGGTAAATTTTATAAAAATCGATTGAAGCATTCAATTCTTATTAACAAAGCAAATAATATTTTGTATAAGTTTGAAGATTAACTTTTGTATATAGATAAGTTCAGTTAAATCATCATATTTCGGACCCAGGAACCTGAGGTTAAGCCATTTCCCAACATTAACGCGACACCCTGTATAATTAATATAGTCTAAAAATGAATTTAAATTTTCATTGGATCTATCAAAACATGCAATTATGTCAACATATGTATACCAAAATTTAATGTTGTTTTTTGTTAATACATTAAAAAATATATCTTCTAACCTATTTACATAAACATTGGCTAATAATGAACTTAAAGGGGTGCCCATTGCTAGTCCAGAATTTTGTTAATAATAAGAATTATTAAATTAATAATAATTTTGATCAATAAATAATTTGAGTGAAGAAAGTGATTTTGTCTTTATTGATTGTTTTAACATTATTTTTATTAAAATATTTTTGATAATTTTAATACATTTATCTGAAGGAATATTTGAAAACATATAGTTACATCAAGTGGAATATTTTTTTAATTTATAGATTTAAAAAGTCTTAAAATCGTATTAAATTTAATGAAAATAAAGTAATAAAAGCAAATATTTTAGTTATTTTTGAGAGAGATATATATTAAGTTATTCCATACATCTTAATCACACGGCTTGTGCAAATATTATTCAAAACATAAAATAATTTTAAATTTCTATAAGTTAATTTAATCAAGTAACAATTGATCAGTGCCACTATTTAAGTCATTCATATTACTCCCAGCACTGTTCCTCGTCTTATTGCTGCTACCACCATTATTAGCTCTGTACAAATGTGAAGTCTTAACAGCCGCATATAAACTAAATAATAAATGTAATGATTGTATCTTATTTTTGTAGACTGGTATGTCGAACAAGCAGCACACGATATCGATGTATCTTGATAGAGGGCCACCTAAATTGTAGCTTGGGAAACCGTGGATTTTTAATAAGTTTTCCATGTTTTCTGGCCATTCTTCCATTAGGCTGTCCAAATCGGGCATCGGGCTGTAAATATAACAACATTGTAGATAATGCTTTTTTATAATTGAAAAAAGTCTATTCACTTGATCACAATTATTTAAATAATTAAATAAAAAACGATTTTTTTAAATAATTAATAACAGTCAATTATGTTTAATATTTAAAGATTATTAGTTTATCTAATAATAATAAATGTCAATAAAGTATTAAAAATCTACCAATAAAACAAAAACTGAATTAATTAAAATAAAGCAAAGATGATTCACATATTTGCAATTACTTAATTGCAATGAAATTAAACGAGAAACATTTTCTGATAATGATCAATAAGATTCGATGAAGCCCTTTTTTCCAACTGCAAAAATTACTTAAGCTGTAAGTTTTTGACAAACATCTATTGAAACAACTACTTCCCGAGCATATACCCCGCCGAACATTGGATTACACAATAGATATTTGTTTGTTGCATATCAGTACTACTGTGCACTGAAAGGGTTTGAGTCGAAAATATTTAATGAAAGGAAACGATAAATAATAGTAAATACAAGGCTATTTGTAGACATGTGTTGCGGGATTTATCCCTCATCAGTATAGCTCTGTAAGCCCTTTGTTGTTAAAAAATGTTTACGTACCGTCTTCACCGGGATCTCAGATGAAAGTGATCGCGTTCGGTGAAGGACGCGTGCATGTGCCAATTTATCGGTTCCGAACAAAACTGTTACTGATGTGCAACAAACAAATATCTATTGTATAATCCAATGTCCGGTGGGATATATGCTCGGGAAGTAGTTGTTTCAAGAGATGTGTGTCAAAAACTTTGCAGTTAGAAAAAAGTGATAGATGGAATTTTATTGATCATTGGTCGCGTTTAGGGAACTGTAGCGCTTGAGCGCTTTACGAAAGCGGTGTCGCTGAACGCTACAGCATATATTTTCCCGCTTGATCGCTTTTCAAGCCGCGCAGCTGTAAACAAAACCGCCTGATTTTTGTGAGCGTCCTTAACCTCAAAAGCGTGTTCAGGGAACATCAAGCGCTTTGCGCGTTTAATGTCGTATTTATAAAAACTGAATAAATTTAAATTCTCGATTAGTTTCGGGTTATTAGCTCTCAAGACATTTTAAAGTTATTCAATTTAGTGTGTGTTTTTATTTCTTATATTGGTAGTTTTCTAATATTTTTTACATATTTATTATAATAAAAAATATATTATTTTCTCTTAGGCAACTGCTACATGTAAGAATGTCATTTAAGTCTATGCTAAAGAAAAAAAAAAAATTAATAACGTTTTAACGCTTTTAAAGAAAAAAATAATGAATTTCAAAAATCTCTTCATATATATATATATTTTAATAATTTCTATCTAAATGAATCTATAAAATATTTACTCTGTGTATTTTAAGACAGGGGACGATTTGCTCCGATGTAAATCAGTGATGTCTTTTATCCACTTGTCAACAGTTTTAGAGTTTTTCTCCAAGTTATCAACCTTCTTTATAACCTGCAATGTATACAAACAAAATCAATCAATTCACTAATATATCTTTTAAATTTTATTAAAACATAACAACAAATAAACAGTCGATTTGAATTGATGATGATGAGATCTGAAATTAAAAAATAAAAATCTGTGTCACAATTTATTTTTCTTTTGTGATGTCAAATTGTGAAACAAACCCAGTCTATTTTTGAAAGGATATCCTTGATTTATAAAAAATAGACGTTAAATGAGAATGTAATTAGTGTAACAATGTATTTTGGTAACATTAATACATTTTTTGATCTACTGAGTTTTGTAAAATAATAATAAATTAACTAAAATTGTCCCTAATGTCGATTCATTTATTAATCTCTTCTGATTGAGGCTTAATAGAATATTGAATTTCAACTAATACATTTCTTTATGGGCGTTTACGAAATTGAATGAAACTTAGTTATTTACTTGTATTTTTCCAATGTAGATTTACTGAACAAAATATCAACATTAAAGCTAATATAAATTTGATTCAATATTATGATTTCCATTTTTATTTTCCTCGGAAGTTCATCTGACTGATAAATTCTTTTAGAATTATATAGATCTATTTTAATGTCAAATTGATGTTTCATTAACTAATATTTCGCAAGCGACTAAAATAGTTTCAAGAACTTTAAAACATTTTTGGAAATGTTTATAAAATCATTGTAAGGTAAGAAATCGCGAAATAAATTGTAACATCTTTTTTAAAAGACAACATTTTTTTCATTTACTATTTATTATATAATTGGAAGGAGAGCATAATGCGTCATATTTTTCATAATTACAAGTGGCATCATCAAAAATTTGGGTCTACAAGGTTGACGACCGAGAATCGTTGTTTCTTCTACTAAAAGAATATGAACATATCTTGTCAGAAAACGAAATTCATTTAATAAAAAAAATCATTTAATAAAATGTTTGTTCAACCACTATTCATCTAGCGTATGAATAGTGATCATTTCGATCTTTTGGACCCCCTCAGACCAGTGTGTTCCCTGAGCAATGACTTGATGAAGGTAATTGAGCGGATGTTTGTTGTGATTAAATAACCTGATATGAATCTTGTAATTGAAAATATAGCACGAAGTGCCATTTTTGCCAAATTACAAGTGGTATTGTTGTGGCATTTAATATATAAATATTGAGTACGAAAATCAGTTTTGATCGCTTCCCCATTGATTGCATTGATAGTACTGATTTTCTAAACTTTCGATACATGGTTTAAAAATGTGTATATGTATATATGCAGTTATTATATACAGGGTCTTTCTAATTCAAGTCTCACCATGGGGATCTCGCTTATTATAAGAGATAGAAGGTAGATTTAAATTTGGTACTTTTGCAGAATTTCATGCTGATTAATATCACGTTGAGAAAACTGGGCTAAGTTTCTTTGTTTTCAAGAAAAATGAAACAAACTGAAAAATGCGATTTTCTTTTTTTTATTTATATCTTCATTATTTAAAGCTAATATAGCACTTTTTTATGATCTAATCGATGGCGTAATCTTTTTTCTAATAGCATGTTTCGTTTCTACTGGACCAACGTCAACTTTCTTATTGGTTTTTTTTATCACATTAATATTTTTCTGATTACTATGATAACATATATCATACCTTTATAACACTAAAGAATACCCATTTATTGCAACTATGGATGTCATTCTGTCATTGATTGTCAAAATTTAAAATTAAATCTTACTATTTATTTAATATTTAAATCGTTCAATTTTTATTATCAAAAGTGTCTTTTAGAATTCATAAATTTACCCTATTTCATAGGGTTTTGGGTTATTCAAAGACAAGCCAAAGCTTGAATATGAGACCCCAATTTTTCTTTAGAATAAATGTTTAACCAAATGTGTAGTATAGAACATAAATTAGGAGATTATAAAAAAAATAATAATTTCGTCTTGAAATTGAATAAAATTCCTGGAGGGTATTTCTATAGTACAATAAATAATTTTCATTTTCGAAATGGATGCTTATTTTGAGAGCAAAGACAATTATTTAACATAAAGGATATCGAAAAGATATAGGAGCGTTGGAATGAATGTATTAGTCTTGAAGGAGAGTATGTTGATGAATTAAGTGAATTTTCTAAAAAAAATGCTTTTCTTAGTTACACCTGAGACTCATTGAGTGATACCTAGTTAGCTATCGGAGATTTATTCTGAAAATAAAACTGATTTATTTACCATTTCCGTAGAATGACTCATGTTGACAGTAGATGCACGCAGTTGCAAGTGCAGCACCGCTGGATCGCTCTGATTGGCTGCCGGTTCATCGAGTACGACTAATCCGAGCTCCGATTGGTCGATAATCGCCGTTTCCCCGTTCATGTTTACGTCCGGAGGGATTACTTTCAAGAAAGCGTCTATGTCTCCCACAGCGGGTAGATAATCGGGAACGAACGGTTTGAATTTGTAATCCTGGCCCAAATGTTGAGGGACATATCTGAAAGCACGCATTTTTCTTATTTATATACAATGATCAATATACCGGCAAAAAACCGGCCATCAAGAAAAAATCACAAAATAACCAATATAATTCTTAGTTTAATGTAATAATGATTTTAATCGAAATGAATATTCATTATTAAATAGAAATTAACCGAAAAAGAATACAAATTAACGTTCCTCCTGATGTTTCAATCACTTAACATAACCGACGAGGTACTGAATTAATTAAAACTGTTTACAAATCTTGAGGTATTGCATGGAATTCTAGTTGGAGTGCCAATTTTAGCTCTTGAGGGGTCTCCTGCAAGGCTGGGCTATTACGAATACGTCTTTTGAGTTAATCCCAAAAATGCTCAATTAGCTTGAGATTTGGACTGCATACTGGTCAATCTAGCGTTTGAATACCGACCTCATTTAAGTAGCGTGTTACCACATCAAAATCATCTCCAATAAAATGAGAAAAGGGCTCAACAGTTCCTTACAGAATATTTTCCACGTATTCATGTGTATTTAAATCACCATTTACTACAAAAATAAGGTCGGTATGTGCCCTTGAAGAAATACCTGCTCACACCATAACAGAACCTCCCTTGCCGTTTGAAAATGGTACAGTTTACGTATCGTTCATTTTGTCATCTCCATAGTCTCTCACGACTATCAGGCAAACGCTGACAAAAGCGGAACTCATTAGAGAAGAGAAATTGACTCCAATGTCGAAGGGTTCGATTTAAATGCAGAAAGGTTTGAATGAAGAAGACATCTTAAAATACTAATAAAGCATTTTAATAAACTTTGTTTCTCTTATAAACCCATTTATATGCCATTAAGACTCGGTTTTAAAAATATGTTATGGGGGCCGGTTTTTTACGCCGGTCAGTGTATATTGAGCATTGGATAACACTTGAATTGTGCTGATAATGAAAATTGCAACGCAAATATTTGTTATTTAATCAGTGCCAATTATATAAATATGAAATATTGAATTGTTATATTATTACCATAACAAATTTAATGCAAGAATTAAAAGATAGCTCTTGAATATTCCTGCCTTAACCTAAAACACACAACATGAATTATAGAAATCTTCATTTTGAAATGTCATATTAAAAAAAGAAAAATAAACGTTTCGAAAAAAATCATAACTTTCAAATGGGTGTATGAAAACCAATAAAATTTTGTATCAGTATTTTAGACTGATGGATAAATGTTTTAGGCTATTTACAGAAATTTAAAATCTTTAGATGCTTTGATAATTTAACATAGCTCCAGAAACACAATCAGCGTCGAATTTCGTGCTTATTTTAAATGGCACATCCTACATCTAATAATTTGAAGGGAATTTTATTGTCTTTCAAAAAGTATAAAGGTAGTTTATACCTAAATTTAATAGTTTTCATGATAAATCCATTTTTGTTAAATTTTGACATAATATTTATTATTCATAATATGGAATGGTGATACAAAGCGCCATCTATTGCTCAATTTAATATTTATTGTTGGCAGTTATTCCAATAGGCAAGTGTTTAGCTTTTGTTTATAAATAAAGTCAGTTAACCCAACAAATGAGATATTTACTAAATTAATACACTAATCTTATTGATTGTGAATACACTAATTAAATTATTTGATAAAAACTTGTTAGAATTGTAAAACAAATATAACGAAAAACAGCAAATATTTTTTTCAAAATAGTTTTATAATTAATTCATAATAAATTTTCAAAAATACAACCATGGAATGCATAATTCAATTTTATTTTAAACTATATTTTTTACATTTCTGTACATACTGGATGTAATTGATCTAAATGCATTCTTAATTCTACCTTTAATGTCTTCAATTGTTGTGGCAGGAGTGCTGTATATTTGATTTGACAGAAAGAAATCCATAGGGATTACATTAGAGGATGTGGGTGACAAGGCTACGTGATCTTCTCTTCCAATCTATAGCCTATTAAATATTCAATTAAAATAGACAATGAAAAATTAGGTAGCGAATCGAGCTGTAACCACATCTTTTGGTGAATATTCAATGGAATTAAACTGGTAATTATGTCTCCTCATTATTAGTTACTGTATTCAAGTTAGTTTTTTGTTTTCGGATACTTCACACTGTCTATAGTTTTGAATGTATTTAAAACTTCCTCTACAGTCTTCTTATTAGGAAGTCTTCCATTAGAGAACGTTTTGTGTATTAAGAGACAATTTTCATAACGTTTCATTATTATTAGAACCATGTTAAATCTATCAATTAAGGAAAAAATCATTTTTGCAATTTAATTTGTTTATAAATAAAAGCTACTTAATTTAAACACTAGCCTATTAGAATTACTGGCAATAATAATTATTAAATTAGGCGGTAAATGGCGCTTTATGTTACATTCCCATATTAAAATAATAATGATTATATTAAAAATTAATAAAAATGGATGTATCTTGAAAACTATTAGGTTTAGGTGTAAAATACCTTTATACTTTCTGAAAGACAATAACATTTTCTACAAGATAAGCTTATTAGATATAGGGTATGCCATTTAAAATAAGCACGAAATTTGACCCTGAATGTGTTAATGGAGATACGTTGAATTATCGAAACATCTTAAGATTTAAAATTCCTCTTTATAGTCTAAAATATTTGCAGATTAGTCTAATATACTGATACAAAATTTCATTTGCTTTCATTTATCCGTGTTATGATTTTTTTCGAAATGTCAATTTTTCCAATAATGTTTAAATATTTCAAAAATTATTAGGTTTAGACATATGAACATATTATGAAAATTAACTTGATCTAGATAAAATATGGGGTATTCCATGCCACGCTTTTATGGGACATTATGTATGTTTGAAACTAATTTTAAAATATGGTCCTAATAGATCTGCGAAAGCCGATTTAAAAAAAACATTTAGCCGTAAAGCTTGGATTGGGATTACCTGCGGCAACGAAGCCACGGCAACGTGGCTGAAGATGGCCGAAATCACACCTTGGGAGCAGCCCTAAAGGTAGTTGGAGCGGAGGAAATGCCGCACAATGACGTCCTAATCGGATACTTCCCTAACATCCTGCAACTGATTGGGGTCCAGAATGGGTGCGATGCCTCAAACTGGAGGATAATTAGGAGAACGACCGCCGGGCCCACCCAAGAGGTGACTTTCTCAGTGGATGCAACGTCCATGGAGAAACTAAATGCCCGGAGGTTCCTCGTTAGATACAGGTATGGCGAGGTTCAGCTCCGCACAAAGGCGAAGCAGGATAAGCCTGATGAAGGGGCAGGTGCCTCAACCTCCAAAGAGTCCCAGCGCCCGGGCGACACTCCGGAAACATCCATAACTTCGGAGAGTGACCCGGCGCAATCCAACATGAGAACTGGTTTCATAGAGGCCAACAAACCTCCTGGAACCAGTAAGGCTCCTAGTGGGATACTGACCACAGGACCACCAGGGCAAGCGAAAGGATGCCAAAGGTGGCGGTCAAACAAAGACCCAAAAATGGCGTTTCATTGGAAGTGCCTCCAGATCAACCTGCAACACTCAAAGGCCGCATCAAGTGCCTTAAGCAGCAGGCTGACCAGGGGGCAAATCCAAGTGGGGCTAATCCAAGAGCCCTGGATTCATGGAGGAACAATTAAGGGACTGCAGAATCCTTCATACCATCAAGTATACAACCGAATGTGCGGCAAGCCAAGGGCCGCCCTGATTTTCAGGAAAGATATTAACTATGCTCCTATTCCAGAGTTCGTCACACAGGACCTTGCAGCGGCAGTTGTGCAAGTGCCGACGACGAAATTATAATTGCCTCAGCCTACTTTCCGGGCGACGAGGACAATCCGCCGCCGGAGGCAGTCAGGGGCCTCATGGACTGGTGCCGCAGGAATGGGAACCAGGTTATCATGAGCTGCGATGCCAACGCGCACCACACAGATACAAACAACAGGGGTAAGTACCTTTTTGATTATATATGTTCTGGGGATCTAGACATTTTAAACAGGAGGAACAAACCCACTTTTATAAACGCGATAAGGCAAGAGGTACTCGATTTGACCTTGGCCACAGCGTACGGCGCGCAACTAATAAAAAAATTGCGTGTACTGGCAGAACCATCTATGTCGGACCATCAAACGATTGCATTCGACATAGAGGCTGGGAGCACGGCAATCGCAAAATTCAGAGTGCCACGAAAGACGGACTGGGCACTGTATAGTGCCTACCTGCAGTCTGAACTTCAGGGCCTCCAACACAACATTGCGACCATAGAGGAATTAGAATAACCCTCACTACATTTAAGAGATACCATCGTAGCAGCCTATGAAGATAGCTGCCCGGTAAAGAAGGTAACCTTCTCGAGAAACGTTCCTTGGTGGAACAAGGAATTGGATCGACATAGGACTTCCACTCGGAAATCCTTTAATAGAGCCAAAAAGACAGGCGACTGGACAGCATATAGACATGCCTTGACTGAATATAATAAATGGCTCAGAAAGTCTAAACGAGAGGCTTGGAAGGCCTACTGCGAGGGGATTGATAATATGACCCCAGCAAATAGACTTCGGAAGGTCCTATCGAAGGATCATACCAATGCGGTCGGCATCCTCAAAAGAATTGACGGCAGTCATACCAATGATCAACAGGAAAGTTTAGAGCTACTTTTAGGTACTCACTTTCCGGGATCAAAGGTAGTGACTAAAGGCATAGATACGACTGTCGCCGACCCAGGAGATTATCGCTCCAGTCGGGATAGCCGTTGCTTGACGGGGAAAATATTCACGCTCAGCAAAATGACTTGGGCCATTCACAGCTTCAAGCCATATAAATCCCCAGGAATGGACGGTATCTTCCCCGCGTTACTCCAAAGTGGTTTGGAGTTTATCGCTCCAGGACTTAGGGAGATATACAAAGCAAGCTATGCACTAGGGTACATACCCCGGTCGCGGAGAGAGGCAGAAGTGGTATTTATTCCCAAAATGTGCAATAGGCCTTTAGAAGAGCCTAAATCATATCGACCCATTAGCTTCACATCCTTTCTTCTAAAGACTATGGAGAAAATAATCGACGAACATATAAAGAGTGACTCATTTATCAGAGCATCTTTATATGCCAAGCAATTCGCTTATCAAGTTGGCAAATCTACCGTCGACGCTCTACATCACCTCGTCAAAGAGGCAGAGCAAGCCATTCTACAAAAGGAAGTAACACTCGGAATATTTGTAGACATAGAGGGGGCCTTTGACAACACCTCATCCTCTGCAATAAAACGAGCTGCTATTAATAAAGGAATATATCCTTCCACGATAAGCTGGGTGGAGTCCATGCTCCGAGGCCGACTGGTATCGGCCTCACTGGCAGGATCCACAGAGTATCGATGGCTGTATCAAAGGGGTGTCCTCAGTGTGGAGTTATGTCCCCCACATTATGGTCAATATTAGTGGACGACCTCCTTGTTGAACTGCGCAGTAAGGGCTTCACAGTCCAAGGCTACGCAGATGACATAGCAATTATTATCAGAGGCAAGGATGAAGGCACTCTCACAGACCTAATGCAGCAAGCCCTGAATATCATCAATAACTGGTATGTTCGGGAAGAACTAAGTGTCAACCCTAACAAGACGATCATAGTCCCATTCACGCGTAGAAGGAAGCTGCACATAAAGGCTTCCTCGCTGAATGGCGTACAGATAAATCTCTCCAACGAAGTGAAGTATCTAGGTGTAATTCTGGATACCAAACTGACGTGGAATCAGCACGTCGACAGAATCACGACCAAAGCAACGACATCGTTCTGGGCCTGTCGACGACTAATGGGGAAAACCTTGGGACTGAAGCCCAAAATCACATACTGGCTGTATAGAACGGCAGTGGTACCCATTGTCACCTATGCCGCCCTTGTGTGGTGGCCAAAGAGCCAACAATTAGACACGCAAAAGAAGCTAGGCACGCTTCAACGATTAGCCTGTCTTAGTATTACAGGGGCCATGCTAACGACTCCCACTGCAGGAATAGAGGCAATCATAGGACTTCCTCCGTTTCATCTGGTGGTGCAAAAGGAGGGGCTTGTTGCGGGTCTTAGGCTACACCATAGAAATAAAACTCTGCCGGGAGACTGGACAGGACACCTAGAGGTACTGAAACTAATCGATCTGGCCCTCCTTTCCAAACCAATGGACACTATGCCCAGGAGGCTAGAGTTTGATAGACCGTTTAAAGTGTTGATTGAAGACCCCAAAACGGCTTTGGAAAAGGCCAACAAGTTTGGACGAGATATATCAACTTGGTACACGGATGGTGCCAAGAACAACAAGGACACTGGAATAGGCATTTACAGTCCTAACCATAACCACAGGAGCTCTATGGCTATGGGTAAAACACCCACAATACTGCAAGCGGAAGCAATTGCAATTGATATGTGTGCCAGGGAATGTTTAGGTAGACACTTAAGCGGTGCGCATATATATATATATGTTCAGAGAGCCAGGCCGTGCTAAAGGCCATCCGGGCCTACAGCCACGGCTCACAGGCTGTCTGGAAATGTCGAAAATGGGAAGAGGACAGAAGACATAGACACTGGAACAACGTACCAGGCCTATGTCAGTCAAAACGGCTCATCAAACTTGATAACAGCTATAAGGCGCTCGATCTCACAAGGAACGAGCTAAGAATTTTCATGACAGGGCATTGTGCCCTCAGGTACCACTTGTGGAATATGCCTCCTTTCACATTTTCCAGGAAAATGCAGGCTATGCGATTCGGCAAATGAAACAATCGAGCATATACTCTGCGCCTGTGACACTATTGTCCACAAGCGTCTTTCACACTTCGGCAGGGACCGATTATCCCACGAAGAGGTGAGTAATGTCACCCCTAAGAAAGTCATCAGGTTCATAGAGGACGTGGGACTGCTTGGGAAATGATTAGGAAAGGGCAGAACAATAGATCTTACAGGTCGCAGTTCACATGAGGCTAACTTACGTCTCACTAGCCCCGTATAACCTATAACCTATAGCCGTAAAGTTATTCAGCGAGCACGCTGAGACACCCTGTATATCACTACTTACTTTGTTATGTATTGAAAAAGTTCTTTGATGTCCTCATTGACATCTAAATGTTCGTACATTTTTGGATCGTATTCACCAGGAAGGGCACCCTTAATTTTATGTTCCCCGTCGCTGTCTTCCGATTCACTTTCACTTGATATTTGTCCCAACTGCGGGGGTCTTATTTTCGTCACTGTTTGTCTTCCGTTGGACGGTCCCGCATGCAACGCATCGGCCATGTTTTCTAACTAGAAATAAATAAAATAATTTTTATGTAAATAATTATTAAAAACAAAATTTTCCAATCTCATATGGGACATATTGATAATTACCAATAAAATAGAATCAATCCCAAAAATTACTTATACTGTATTGTTTTACAAAACATCCATTAAAACAACTATTTCCTGGCCAAAAAAACCCGCCAGGCATTGTATTATACAATGAATGTTTTTTGTTATATATCAGTACGACTGCGCATTGCCTGAAAAATAGTTATTTCAATGGATGTTTGTGAACAAATACAGTGTAAGTGATTTTTGGGAATGATTGCATTTTTATAGAAAATTTTCAAAATGTCTCCTTGTTTCATTTTAATTTAAAATGCGGTTTAATAGACAGAGATAGCTATGACAATCACTAATTCATATAACAATATATACATTAATATCTTAAAATATGATAACATTTTAATAATTAGATTTTTACAAAAACAATTATGGAAAACAATGAAAATAGGTCACATTTATACTATTTTTTATTCACATTTTTGGCAACAAAACTCTATGTAATGAAAATTTGAGTGATTTCACTAACTTCTACAATCAAATTCATTTCTAACAAGAAACCCTAATACGCAATAATTAGCCATTTAAAAAAATAGATTTGTGTTTTTCTTCTTGACAGATTAAAAGTACATATTCATATTATTAAATTTTAGAGAATAACTCTTTTTTAATCGTTTTTTCTTCTGCATAGTTATCATACTCTAGTAACCGCAACCTTAATTGCAAAAGTGTGAATCATCTCTGTTACAAACCTTTGTGTTTAAAATATCGTAATTTATCTTACATTATTTGTTTCTTTTTATTGCTCTTCTTATTATGGGTAATCATTCTTACAATTTCTATTGGAATAAAGTTAACGTTTTTTAAATTGATCCTTTAAGAAATTATATGTAATTTGATATTAATAGTTTTAGTATTTTATGAGCGACTCTATATTAAGAGAAGCAATTTGAGAAATCGTTTATAAGTTTTTATTTGATTGAAAAAATAAAGTATAATTTTGTCATGTTATCCACTGACTTAATAAATTGAGGGAAATAATAAAATTTTAGTGTAATTGTTTAAATATACATAATTAAAAATTGGCCAATAAAACAAAATAGAATACATTAAATTGAATAATTCTCAGGAAAATGGGTTAATAACTGTTTCGGGTTATTAAACCATTTTCCGAGATTTAAAGTTATTTAATTTAATGTGTGTTTTAATTACCCGCTTTTGTTTGGGCGTGAATGATAAGACGAGAACATACACAGTACGATGTTCCAAGGCATATCTATCGAACAGTTATAGTTATGGTATGGGGAGCTATTGCGTATGGTAGCAGGTCCTCATTAGTGTTTATTAGAGACAGCATGACATCTCTCCGCTACATACAAGAAATTGTGCAACCGTATATTATAACCTACCTTGCAACACTACGACGAAGTCTCTCAAGAAGTTAATGCCCGGCCACATGTTGCTAAAGCTAGATTGGGCTACTTTGAACGACACCAAATCAATCTTTTACCCTGACCACCAAAATCTCCAGATTTTTTTCCTAAAGAATATGTATGGGATATTATCGGTAGGAGACTAACCCGTTTAACTTGTCCAATAGAGACTTTTCCTTCGAATGTTGCCTCGTCTCGAGTACAATCTTTGGCAGTGAATGGGCACTTAACCTCAACTATTGCCTGCAAATTTGTTATTACGCCATCAGTAGTGGCACCTAAATATACGGCTCTTTCAATAGTGTATAATCCACATTTTTCAATTTTAGTATTATACTTTTTCCATTGCTCTTATAGCCTTTTCTTCGTTGTTAATTCAATAAGCAACAGCTTTGGAATATATTTCTTTATTGTGAAGTACAACTTGCTTGGGATGAGATACCACAGGAAGATATCGATCATCAATGTGTAACACATAGTGGAGACCTACACATTATTAACATTTGTGCACGTTCTGGTGAACCGATTACTTAATCAATTTTTAACTTTATAATTACGAACATGTGTACGAAAATTTGTCGTTCTTAATGATTATATTATACTTTCTTTCCTTTTAAAATTGTTTTTACAGCAATATAACATAGTTAATAGTTTTGACTAGTCGTTACTGCAGAAACAAATATGTTCCAAAACTTTTGACAGTTTCAGAGATGTACTAAAAATCATTCCTTTTTTTGTTTTTTTTTTTGATAGAGAAATAAAACTTTTAATGCATACTAAGATATTACCTTTCTATGCAATGATGATTTTAAATGTGTAATATTTTTATATCGGGTGTTTGAAAAATAATGTTAAAAGTGTGACTTTTCAAACCGGTATAATTTTATTTTTTCAAATGGCACCCTACATTTTTAAATGTTTTTCTTAACTTGTCATAAAAAGCAGCATTTTTTTATATATATATATGCTTAAATTTTGTAGTTTGATAGGCAGACGAACGGCATCTGGAATTTTTACTAATGGATCCCTCTAGACAAAAAAATCAACATCTGACAATTTTAACAATGGGTATTTAAAAAAAATGGAATGACCAATATTTTATCTTATAGGGCGATTGGCAAGACAATATCAAGTAGTTATTGAGTTATTTCAATATTTCTCTCCTCCTAAAATATTTGCACAATTGAGTAATTTCTGTACCATTCACACGTGAACCATAGTAAAAAATCATTTCCAACGTGTCAATATTTTTGAACTCTTCGAGTAATATTAAAATGAATAAGTATCCGTACACATATACAGGGTGAGTTTTTTTTGATGTTCTCTATGGGGATCTCGGAAACTATAAGAGATAGAAAAACGGTTAAATGGGGAAAGAAGTGTAGTTTTATAAGACGAATAAAATGACACTTTCAAAATATTTGAAAAAGTCAAGGGTAACTAGATATTTTGAAAAAAGTAAAATGTGTCAATTTTTTGAAATCAATATATCTCTATTATTATCATAGATAGAAAAAAAACTGTAAAGAACAAAGTTGTAGAAAATTTTACACAGATTAATAACAAAAAATCAAAAAACATTTTTCGCCCATATTTTGGGAGATATGACACAAACTTACCTTTTTTTAAATGGAAACAATAGTTGGCTATGACTTTATTAAAAGGGCTATTTTTTTCCCTTTAATCCGATATAACATATGCCATAGTTATTTTTAAAATAAAATAAGTTACAGTCGTTTTTAATTTTACCATCCACCAAAAAATAGTTAGCCATGAAAAAGACAAAAGTAAAACAATTGCAGTTGTTTATTCTAAACACACATTAATTCATTTCCATATTTGGTTTGTTTCGATAAGTTTGTTTTGTATTTTTTTGGTGTTGTAAGTTTTTTAAAGTGATAATGAATTTTTCCAACGAAGAAAAGCGTGATATGCTTGTTTGTTACATTCAATGTAATAAAAACGCTGCGGATGCTGCAGAACAATATTATAATCAATATATCGATCGTCGGCAGCCATCTTTATCAACATTCAGAAGAATTTACCACAATTTGGGTGAGTACGGATCCTTTACAAAGCCGAAACTTGAAAAAAAAAAACGAAATTAATGATGTTTCGGAAACAAACGTATTAGCATTGGCGATGATAGATCCATCCACATCGACCAGACAAATTGCAACAGAAGCATGCATATCTCAACGGACTGTAGTACGAGTTTTGAAAAAACATAAATATCACCCATATAAGGTATCAATTTCACAAAATTTACATGACGGTGATACCAATAAGAGAATGGTCTTCTGTATGTGGTACAAAAACATGTGCCAAGAGGATAATACGTTCCTTTCAAAAATAATTTGGACAGATGAAACGCGATTTACTAATTGTGGGATTTTTAACCGGCACAATGAACATGTTTGGAGTCAGGAGAATCCACGAGAAGTTGCACAACGTAGACCACAAATTAAATTTGGATTTAGTGTATGGTGCGGTGTGTTCGGATCGAGAATTCTCTGCCCATATATTTTTGATAACACATTGAATGGAAATGATTACCTTCGTTTTCTTCAAGAAACATTTGAAGATATGCTCGATGATTTAAATTTATCAGTACGGGCAAGATTGAAGTGGTTTCGACACGACGGAGCTCCACCTCATAGCACATTGGCTGTGCGAAACTATTTAAATGATGCTTTTCCTAATTCATGGGTGGGAAGAAATGGACCAATCCTAGATCACCCGACCTATCCGTTTTAGACTTTTTTCTGCGGGGTTATGTGAAGAATAAAGTGTATCAACAATCATATCAATCCGTGGAGGATCTTAGACTAGCTGTACTTGAAACATTTTATTCTATTGACAGAAGAAAAGTCGAAAAAGCCACAAATTCGATTTTAAAAAGATGTACTTTATGCCATAATAATAATGGTGGACTTTTTGAGCATCTTATGTAATATTTAAAATTTTCTTCTATTATTATTTTGATAATTTCGGAATTATTTTACTTTATGTTGCTTTTGACAAATCTAAAGAAAGATAAATTAAATATTGATTTCGTCGCTATAAACAACCGCAATTGTTTTACTTTTGTCTTTTTCATGGCTAACTATTTTTTGGTGTATGGTAAAATTAAAAACGACTGTAACTTATTTTATGTTAAAAATAACCGTGGCATATGTTATATCGGATTAAAGGGAAAAAAATAATATGGGCGAAATTTTTTTTTGATTTTTTGTTATTAATCTGTGTAAAATTTTCTACAACTTTGTCCTTTACAGTTTTTTTCTATCTATGATAATAATAGAGATATATTGATTTCAAAAAATTGACACATTTTACTTTTTTCAAAATATCTAGTTACCTTTGACTTTTTCAAATATTTTGAAAGTGTCATTTTATTCGTCTTATAAAACTACACTTCTTTCCCCATTTAACCGTTTTTCTATCTCTTATAGTTTCCGAGATCCCCATAGAGAACATCGAAAAAATCTCACCCTGTATAGGGTGTTCCGTTAATGTTGGGAAATGGGTTAACTTTTGTATATAGATAAGTTCGGTAGAATCATCATATTTTGGTCCCAGGAACCTGAGGTTAAACCATTTTCCAACATTAACGGGACACCCTGTATGCCGCTATCCTTTTCCATAGCCACCACCCTTAGAGTGCTGACCAAAATCCGACACCCCCAAACTCACAACTACACAACCCCTCCAACCCTATCCTTTACGAACTAACAAAAGTCACTGCTATCTAAACCCGCCTATCCCACTTAGCTGATAAATTTGCCTCAAACCCTATCCATTACAATCTCCTACATCCTTTGTGCATTCCCCGAAACCAAAATATCACTCCTAAACGTAAACGTTTCACCATCGCCATTCATGATTTCATTTCATCATTTCACAACTTTAGTGATCACGACGAAATGAATTTATTTCGCAAGACAATGGACGACATTAGCGATCAAAACCTTTTTGACAAGAACAGACGCCTACAAAACCAGGCGGATCGATAGCCAATTGGTAGACGAATTTATTTTTCTATTAGTAATTTATTGTTTATTATTATTATTTTGTTAAAAACAAATCTGCTAATAAAGATTTATATATATATATATATATAAATAAGTTGTTATCGGCGCATCATTTTGATTCACCGAAACTAAATTTAAATAAATAATAAGTTAATAAGTTATTATTGAATTCAATTAAATTTTAATATAATTGAGAAATGAGTAAAATTCATTTGAGAATCGGATTTGCGATCTCATTGTTAATCTGGGAATATAAATTCTTCTCCATCGTAAAATCTAAGCGGGTATTTCGATGACTCAGACAAAATCCAGATTTTCCTAGAAACAATTAAATAAATCCGTTCGTTTTCAGCGAAATTGTAGAAGTGACCATTTTTCGAATTACCAAAAAATCCAGCCGTAAAACAGCTAGATTTGTGCCCTTATTAAGTTTTATTAGATTAATCTTAACTTACTCGAAGAAAATAATTAAAAAAAAAAACAATTATAATTTACAATCCAATCAGGGATGAGTCCCGTACTATCGGTGGTGGGGTGAGAGATACCCCTATAAAATATGAGAAAGGGCTCTACATCGCCAGTGAAAGGCGAGTAAACGAAGACTATTATTATTCCGAGTATGTGATTTATATTTTTTTTTTTAAGTATTTTTTTTACTTTTACAATTTCGGTTTAATTTTTTTATTTTGTCATTCTTAAATATTATTATTTTCATTGTTGTTTATTTGATAGATGTACCAATGTATTGTAAATGTATTGTAAATATTTTAATATTTAATAATAATTTTTATTATTTTTTTATTTTCCGAGTTAACCGGATATCAGGCTGGTAAGTAAGGGCTGTTTAAATTTGTTTAAATTAACAAACCTGTCCTGAACCATGATAAAGTACATCAGTCAAGAAATGTCCATGAGGAGATCCATTCAACTGTGCAATGTTGATTTTTTCTAATTTATCCTCGGTCAGGAACCCCGAGAACTTTAAATGGCCGTTATTCGTGGTCCACTCTATATAATGTTACGAAATCGGGTTTTATAGACTCGAAAACAAGTAACACAATGTCTATTTATTTATTTACAACACACTTCACACATCTATTGTTGTTTTTGCATTAAATTTTTCTCGGATAAAAATTTGTTGCATTATGCAATATTTTATTGATAGGCAACAGCAGGTGTACATTATGTAATTCAATGTCCGGCGTGGGTATTTGCCAGGGAAGTAGTTGTTTTAATATGCATTTGTTAACCTACTTACATAACGTAAGTCACAAGTCACAGAGCTAAATGTGGAAATAATTTATTAATTATTTTCAAATAATTTTTATTTAATTAATTTAAATAACTGTGACCAAGTGAATGAATACTTCTTTCTATTTGTATATTTAATTTATTAAATTCATGTGCTCATTGCACCAAAATTTATTTTGCAACTTTGTATTACTGGTTTACAATACCTAAACCTAATATTTTTCCTAGTATTTGTATATTTATTAAAAAACGTTGGATTTTTTTTTTGATGTTTTATTTAAAATCTCAATTAATATTAAATATTAAATGTTAAACGTATTAAGTGATTTTTTAAATGGAAATTTTATACAGCATTTATAACGAAAAAATAGGTTATGCTTTGTTATAAATGATGCAAAGATTTGAGTATAAGTTAATTTCTTTGTAACAATTAGTTGATTGATTAATTAGTTGATGATTATAATCACGTTTAATAAGAGTTGTTTGAGATGTCACATGGAAGCCCCAATGGTAACAATTACCAAATAATGGGTCTATGGAATTTATAATATAAACGACGAGTTCCGAATTATTACTTTAATTAATTTATTAATGAATTGATTATATAGATCTTCTTTTAATAAAGTTAATTAGTACGATAATAAACGACTGAGACATTATTAAAAATAAATACAACTTATAGTTATATTAGTGATAATGTGAAGTTATTACAACAATGCAAGTCTTAGCTGGTGTCCCGTTAATGTTGGGAAATGGCTTAACCTCAGGATCCCGGTACCAAAATATGACGATTCAACCGAACTTATCCATATACATAAGTTAACCGGTAAGCCGGAATCATCATCATCTTCAAACTTAAACAAAATATTATTTGTTTTATTAATAACAATTGAATGCTTTTCAATTTGAATGAAATGTACTATGGTTTAGTATGATAATATAACATATCATTTGAGTTAATATGAGTACCATCACTTGATGGTTAGCGTAAAATATAACATAACCTATAAATAAATACTTACATAAATATTTAATATAATAATTAAATAAATAATTAATAAGACACATATTTACGTTTTCGGGGTAAATAGAAGAGATTAATTTGAATTTTGATCCAAAAAGATCTGCTCGTTTACCATTCTCAATTCAATTTGTCCTAATTGCAGTAATCTTTTTAATTTTTGATGTTGAAATTGCTTTACTAAATTTCTTGCGACTAAACTGTGCAATTTATCGGAATTTCTAAAGAGAAAAAAAAAAAACACTCCAAATTGATCATTCATTCAAATAATATTCTTAAAGATATTCGGCCTTAATCCCTATCGAAAACGCTATGTTTGACAGCATACTATTCTTCAAGGTTACGGTATATGGCTGTTTCGTATTCCGTATTACGCTAAACTGTTATCTCAGTCGACGTTCAGCGCCATGATAGCCGCTAAAATCGTTGAAAATAGCGGGCACCGAAATAGGTCCAGTTATCATAGCATTTAGCCGCTTTTCGAGGTTATTTTCAATTCAAATTGTTTTTTAGCGGTAGTTTAATAAATATTATTGTATTTTTTGCTTATTCTCTTGTAAAATTGAATTTAAGCTATCAAAAAGAACATTTTTATACTTCACTCCTTCAGGAATCCATAGAATGTGCATGAATTGAGGAGCAAGTGTGCAATTTTATATATATATACAATCATCTTTATTGTGGTATTTACATATACATATATTATACACAATATTTGGTATAAACTTATAAATGGCTATCGACCTTAGGTCTTTCAGCCAGTAGTCCTTGTCATATGTCTAGTATGTCGGTTAGTCGTTAATGAAAGATGAGATGAATTGATGAATAGTGGTTTGGGGGTAGTGGAATTTAGGAGGGATATTAGGGTTTCGTTTGAGGCAGAGGATATTTAGTATATCTTGGGTGAGGGATTTTGAAGCAGATTTGTGGGCTAATTGGGTAATTCTTTGCGATATTGGGTCAATGCCGGTTTTTTCATATAGGAGTGTATTGGAAGGGTTATGTAAGGGATTGTTGGGATGTCGGATTTTTGTGAGGATTCGAAGGGCTGATCGTTCCGCCACCTCCATGTTGTTCAATGTTGGAGGTCTAGGATTGTAGAAAAGGATTGCGCCGTAGTCCAGAAGGGGCCGACAAATCATTTTATATATATGCGTCGCTGTTTTTGTGGAAATGCCTCTATTGGCGTATGTTAATGATCTAAAATGTCTTGCCCTATTCTGGACTTTGGTTTTGATTGATTGGGAATGAGGTTTAAAGGAAAGTTTGGGGTCAAAGGTAATTCCGAGATATTTACAGGTGAGAGAAGGGGAGATCAAGGTGTTGTTGATATTAACTTTGTATGGGGAGGTGAGAGGTTTGTGGTAAGGAATAAAAAGTTGTGATTTATTGGGGTTAATAGAGATCCTCCATTTTGCGAACCATAGCGCTAGCGAATCGATCAGCTCCTGTAGGGTGGAGAGGGCTTTCGGGAGAGTGGATTGGTGAGCAATTAGAGCCGTGTCGTCCGCAAACTGTAGAAGATAGGCAGATGGGTTTAGGTATTGTGGATTAGGATGATAGATGTCGTGGACGTAGATGTTGAATAGGAGAGGGGAGAGAGGAGATCCTTGTGGAACACCTTGTTGGGGTGAAAAGGGTTGAGAATACGCATTCAAAATATCCTCTATATTTTGAATGCGTATTCTCAGGGATCTGTTTTTAAGGAAACTATCAATGAGTGCGATTAGGTGATAAGGTATGTTTAGGGAATGACATTTGTAGAGAAGTCCTTTATGCCAAACGGAATCAAATGATTTTTGGATGTCGAGGAAAAGGACTGCGGATTTTTTGTTTTCAAGGTGGGAGGTTTGGCAGTTTGATGTTAGGATTGAAAGTGGGAGCGTTGTGGATCTTTTTTCTAGGAAACCGAATTGGTATGGTGGGATGTGTTGCGAAACAAGGGTCAGGAGTTTGTTTTTCAGGATGGCTTCAAACGTTTTTCCAAGGACTGGAAGCAGAGTAATTGGTCGGTAGCTAGATGCATCAAGTGAGTCGCTGTCATTTTTTAGGATGCAAGTTATTATACCCTGCTTCCACTCTTGGGGGAAGGATTGGGATTATGTATACATGGATTTCGTTGGGTAAGGATTTAAGGATAGATCGGGGAATGTTATCATAACCGGGCGATGAATTTTTTCCCTCAAACAGAACTGAGTAATACTCTTCCTCTTCTATAGCGTCATTAATAGGGTAAGGTTTAGGATGATTTAGGAACGTGGAGTACCAGGAGTTAACAGTGTTGTAAAAGTTATTATTGTACGTCGTCAATGTCTTTTCTGTGAATGTCTCTTTAAAATAGTCTGCTAAAATGTCCGCCATTTCTGTCAAGTCATCTGTTATCGTACGAACACGATAACAGATGACTTAGGGTTTCTTAATTGTCGCAATATGTCATATTTCTTATATTTACTAAGTTCTTTTATTTCTGCCCAGTAGTCTTTTCCTTGTCTTCTGTTAATTTCCTCGCAAGTCCTTATCCATTTATCCGTCTTATATTCCTTTATCAGTTTGTGAATGTCCTTGTTAAGTGCGTTAAATTTTTGTTTAAGGGTAGGTTCGTCCGTTAGTCTAATGTCTCGGTACAATTGTCTTTTATATTTAATAAGTCGGAGAATAAATTTTGGCAAGGAATATTTGTATGAAGGTTTTGTATAAGATGGGGTGTTTTTCGTGACTGAGTCTGTTAGGGATGTAAGGAAAAGTGTAATGGAGAGTTCTGAAATTTCTTGGTGTTGTGCTAGAAAGTTTGTCATATCTTCGGTCAGTTTTTGTATGTTACAGTCTTTGAATTTAAAAAAAGTTTTTGGTGGGTTGGGTTTTGGAGGGTTCAGTTGAAGGGAAAATAGGATTGAGAGATGATCGAAGCCGATATCTGGTGTTACATTCACATCCGTGATTAGGTGCTTAATATTGCTGGTACACATTAAGACATCGGGAGTGGTGGCTTGCGCTTGGGACATAATAAATGTAGGGGGAGTATTAATGCGGGTAAAATTGGAATACGACATAAAAGAGGAGAGCTGTCTAGATTTTGTTCTGTTTAAGTTGAAATCACCGATTATGACAACATGGTCGTAAAGGGATGCTTTGGTGAGTATGGTGTCTTCTATAGTGGAAGTGGAATGTATATAGACAAGGAATAAATGTGGGAGGTCAATTATGCAGTGAAGGCACTCGTTTAAATTATTGTTAATTTTAGGCGGGTTGGCTTTGCCTAGTTTTATTTCTGGTTTAGCTGTCACTATTGATCCGCCACGCTGATTGTGGTTGAAGATTGAGGAGGGTATTTGGATATAGGACCAGTTCTTTAATTGGAAGGGTTTGTTGGTTTTTGTTTCAACCATCATTGAAACATGGATAGGATTGTTGCATAGGAAATGGGAAAGGAGATGGGATTTATGGTGTAATGAATTAATGTTTGTATATATAAAATTTATGCTAGCCATTTCTGACAACTTCAGTGTGACCTATACGTACTCCTGCCGATGGTTCTACAGGAGGAATGATATTCGGATCTTTTAAGTCAAACATGATTATAAACATTCTGTTGCCAGAAAAGCTAAATGAGTGTCTATGTTGAATGTGTCGATGAATCGTGCTTTTAATTTTTTTAAAAGGTTCTGTCTGTCGGTATTGGAGGGTTTGTTAATTTCAGTCGTGTAAGTGTCGATTATATAGTCATGGTGAGTAATTGGTGAGTGAATGCGAGATGATTTTATGAGGTTTGCGTCCATGTCAGTCGATTTTTTATTTACATTTTGTATTTTAATATTTGGTATTCCCTGGATCGGTTGCAGTGGTATTTTGGGGCATTTTGTCGACCAGGCTCCGTGAGACGTATCACCGCAAGCTTTACATTTTGGTGGTTGTTGCGAGCTGCAGGTATTCGTATGGTGTGGTCCCATGCATTTTGCACATGTTATTTGCTCCTTGCATTCATTAGTAATATGATCAAATTTATTGCATTTGTTGCAAGGGATGGGTAGTGGTGCGGGTGGTATACTTTCTGTTACTGGGTGTAGTTTGCATAGAAACTATGCAATAAAACATTACTGCAATTTAATACAATCATATAACAATTTATAAACTTTAAATCAGAGAAAACCAAAGCACAAAATTGATTTTTTATGATCACCTTATGAACATTTCAACTCCACACAGAAACACAAGTAATTTGCATTTTACAGATGCTTTGAGTACGTTTTTTAATAAAGGACAAAATCGCACTGTTTATGGATGTTTGATGCACTTTGGTTTTCTTCGATTGCATAGTTTACACACACACATTTTGCTAGGTTAGAATTCAACCATTCAACGGCCATTCGATGAGCACAACGTTGAAATTTATCGGCCTTGTCTTACTAATTCGACATATATTAACCTCTCTCTTTCTACCGACACATCAAAACTATATTCTTTTTTAACATTGCAGGAACAACATTTCACTCGATACGGAATACAGAATTGTCCAGAAGCGTTGTCGCACACGCTATCATAGACTGCTATCCCAACGTAACTGTCAAACATTATGTTTAGCGTTTTCGATAGGGAATAGGGCCGATTATTACTCGTCTTAATAAAAATATATTGAAGTACTTAACTCAAATGATGTGTTATATTATCATTTTAAACCATAGTAAATTTCATTCATATCGAATAAAGCATTCAATTGTTATTAATAAAATAAATATTATTTTGTTAAAGTTTGAAGATAAATTCCGGTTAACTTTTGTAAGTTCGGTTGAATCATCGTATTTTGGTCCCAGGAACCTGATTTTAAGCCATTTCCCAACGTTAACGGGACACATTGTATATTAAAATCGGTTGATAAATAACGACGATATTTACCAAAATGCATTTTATATACGAAATTGAGAGAATAACAAAAATTAATTAATCTTTAATTAAATGTTCAAAGTTGTAATGGGTCAAAGGGTACCATGTACAGAAATTATTTTTTTCAATTATTTTCTTGAAATTATTAATATTTAATTTAATCTGATGAATCCGAAAGAAAGGAATGCGGAGTGAAGTAGTTTGTTTAGTCTACCTAAAATCAGGAAAAGGGGGAGATAAGCGCGAAGATCGATGGAATGCGGGGCGAAAAGCAAAGCGCGTCGAGTTAGGAAAGGGGGAAGACGGGCGCGGAGAATGAAGGAATGCGTTAAGAAAAACAAAAGCGAGAGGTCAAGAAAAGGGGGAGATAAGCGCGAGGAACGGTGGAATGCGGCAAGAAGAACAAGCGCGGCGGGTTCGGGAAAGGGGGAGATGAACGCGAAGAACGAAGGAATGAGACAAGATAAACGATAATAAAAAAAAGGAAAGCTGCGGCGAAGATATAAAAGGATAAAGTTGATGCGAAAGGGGGATAGTCGGGGAACAGACCGCAAAGAGACCACGTTTGAAAAATAAGAAAGTTTTGTAATCGTGATTTTAAATCGGGGGTGCGTGAAATAATAAGTGACCGGGCGAATTCCGTAAATTAAAATAAATACGCGGTTCGGTATAAAATAAGCAGGGTCCGTCTTCGAAGAGCGCGAGAGCTTACCGGAGATATCGGATTCCTTAAACCAATTACGCGGTGCGGGATAAAATAAACAGGGTCCGTCTTCGAAGAGCGCGAGAGCTTACCGGAGATATCGGATTCTTTAAACAAATTGTCGGTTCGGGATAAAACAAACAAGGTCCGTCTTCGAAGAGCGCGAGAGCTTACCGGAGATATCGGATTCTTTAGACAAATACGCGGTTCGGGATAAAACAAACAAGGTCCGTCTTCGAAGAGCGCGAGAGCTTACCGGAGATATCGGATTCTTTAAACAAATTGTCGGTTCGGTATAAAACAAACAAGGTCCGTCTTCGAAGAGCGCGAGAGCTTACCGGAGATATCGGATTCTTTAAACAAATTGTCGGTTCGGTATAAAACAAACAAGGTCCGTCTTCGAAGAGCGCGAGAGCTTACCGGAGATATCGGATTCTTTAAACAAATTGTCGGTTCGGTATAAAACAAACAAGGTCCGTCTTCGAAGAGCGCGAGAGCTTACCGGAGATATCGGATTCTTTAAACAAATTGTCGGTTCGGGATAAAACAAACAAGGTCCGTCTTCGAAGAGCGCGAGAGCTTACCGGAGATATCGGATTCTTTAAACAAATTGTCGGTTCGGTATAAAACAAACAAGGTCCGTCTTCGAAGAGCGCGAGAGCTTACCGGAGATATCGGATTCCTTAAACAAATTACGCGGTTCGGGATAAAATAAACAGGGTCCGTCTTCGAAGAGCGCGAGAGCTTACCGGAGATATCGGATTCCTTAAACAAATTACGCGGTTCGGAATAAAATAAACAGGATCCGTCTTCGAAAAGCGCGGGAGCTTACCGGAGATATCGGATTCCTTAAACTAATTACGCGCTTCGGGATAAAGTAAAAGTGTCCGTCTTCGAAGGGTGTTAGTTACGCGGAGCGGGAACTAAAATAAAACGGGGTCGTTGATCACAACTTCATAAACAGGTAAAACCTCGATACTATATGCTCTCATTCTCTTTTGTTATTGTTGATTATTTCTCTGATGGGTTTTTTTTGGTGGGTTTTTCCCATACACAATCAGAGCACCAACCCACTTTTTTTTTGTAGTACACAATGCGTGAAAATTGTTTGAATGGTTTAAATTTGTTTAATATGTCAATTTATGTTCTTCTGTCAATATGAAATAAATTCCGCATTGTTTGCTTCATTTGTTCGTTTTATTCAATTGCACACATGATCATTCCTAAGTAATTTGATAATGATAATAAAAAGACACGGTAAGTGGAAATAATGCATATTAACACAAATAACGAACCTGGCCAATTAATTAAAGGGTTACTACGATTTGAACACAACGTATATTTTGTACAAATTATAAATTTGTATAAGGTAGGGGTCTGAACCATTACAAAGTGCTGCCCGTTGACGACGAGATAATGCCCTATATATCCACAAAAGCTTGTCGAACATTGTCTAACATTTTTGGAGTGATTAAGTGAATTTATACAAAAATTCTCAATATTTGCAGGTCTATTCAAATAAACTTTAGTTTTCAAAAAGGCAAAAAAGAAAATAATCTAGTGGGGTTAAATCTGGTGATCTTGCTGGCCATTCAACTTGTCCTGGTCTACCAATCTAGTAATTAGGAGATACTGGTCGCGCATAATGTAGAGGCACAATATCTTGCTGTGACCAAATTCTGTTATCTATAAAGATTTTTTTGCACTGGGAAACAATACCGTTAAAGTAGGTAGTATTTAATTTCAGAGAAAGTTCAGGTAACGTTCACCATTCAGTGTTCCGTCGAAAAAATATGGTGCAATAATTCTAGAACCCACCACACCAGCCCATACATTAAGCTTTTGTGTTAGCTCTCATCATCCAATGCGGATTTTGAAGAGCTCAGTAACGCCAATTTTGTTTATTGACGGTACCATTCAGACAAAATGTTGCGTCATCAGAAAATATGATGTTTCTAATTAAGGATTTGCATTATAGAGTTCATTGTCTCACAAAATTGTACTCGTCGGTCAAATTCATCATTGGAAAATTTTTGTATCAAGTGCCAAGTGAAATTTGTGTTTTCCAAATAAACTGGACGCTGTACTTTTTGGCGCACTAACTTGTGAAGCGAAATCCGCAAGGGTTAAATGTGGATTTTTTTGCACCATTAAAATATCATCCATTTATGCTTACCTTGTACATGTCCGAGATCGAGAAATTTGTTTTCATTTCGACTTATTGTAGATATTGACGGATGGTCTGGGTGCGTTTCATTGAAGAAAACACGAATTTATTCATGCGTCCGGCATCTATCTCCAAAGCCAATTATCGTTAAAACTTCGATTCTTTCGGTTTCAGTAAGTCTCATTTAGCTACTATTTCTTCAATCACAAAAAACTCTGAATTGTGTATAAATAAGTAAAAACAAGTTGCAATTGCTTTAATGATATTGCTATGGCTGCTTCAACAGCGCCTATTCGAATATTGACGCTCTTTGAATATATTTTGGTAAATATTTATTATCCGATTTTGATTAGAAAAATGGTGATATGTCCATCATAGTACTTTCCCTGGTGAATTCGGTCGAATAAGTTTTTGATTTAAAATTAAATAGGAAAGGAAAAATTAAAATTGAAAAATAGATTGTGGTCTTTTTCATTTTTTTTGAAGCTGGAAGCGTTTACGAATGATGAATTAAATATGACCGCACTTTCACGTTTTATTTGACATAAAAATAATTATTTAAAAAATAAAAGTATCCATAGCCAACATAAAGTAGACTATGAAAATAATATTGTTTATTTCTAAGGGAATTTATCAGGTAGATGAAATTCTTCCGCTTATAAAATAAAAACCAAAGGTCCTACAAAAAAAATTTGTAACAAAAATTATTTATTTTTCCAAGATCTACAACTTTTGTTTGAAAAATTTTTCTATCCAAATTAAAAAATGAAAAATCTCTAAAAGTTGCACTTAATGAGTTTTTACTCTAACCAAAAGCTTTTCAGATCATTCCACTGATATAAAAAGCATAGACATAAAGTTTATTTTTGAAAACTCGATGGAATGACTCAGGGGACCTCAAAACCCGGACCTGGCGATTCGAAAATGTTTACAATCACAATACATTCCCTTGGACAGGGGCCCGGGGAAAGTAAAAATCGTTGTATTCAGAATGAAAAAATCTATCAATTGAGGTATCGCAAGGGGTACTTTGCTATTTATGTTAGAGGCGAATAGATGGGAGCTGAAAAGTGTATGTCAGTGTTGAAAAATAAATATCGACGTGTCAGAGCATTTTTCCGAAATATTTTTATTTACTATCTATTCGTTACTGTATATGTTTTAAACAAGTAGAGAAGTTCTCAAATGAGGTGCCGCGAAATTTTTAATAATTACAATTTTGTTGCAGTATTTTTACATCATATGTTTATGAAGAAGAGGGAAATACTGAAGAGGACTGAATAAACTTTCTTTGAATTAATTTAAAATAAACTTACATTAAAAAGATTTTCTATTTTTTTTTTACTAGTCGGGCCATGAAGAGGGCTATAGCCAAAAATACAGGCGGGCAAACGAATTTGAAAATCGGCCAATAATGTTTTTAATTTTATAGAGGTCCATTTTTACTTTCTTCGGACCCTTGTCCAAGAAAAAGTATTGTGATCGTAACAATTTTCGAATCGCCAATTTTAACAAATATGCACGTTTTGAGGTCCCCTGAGTCCATTCCATCGAGTTTTGAAAAATGTCTGTGTGTGTGTTTGTGAGTTTCCGCGATAGCGCATAAATGGATGAATGGATTAAACCCAAACTTTATATCTAAAATTTTATAGCAGTAGAATTATCTGAAAAGCTTTTTGTTACAATCAAAACTCATTAAGTGCAACTTTAAGTAATTTTTTATAAAACTTTTATAAAATAGGACCTACAGTTTTCATTTTATAAGCGGAAGAATTTCATCTACCCGATAAATTCCCTTAGAAATAAACAATTATTTTTATAATCTTCTTTATGTTGGCTGTGGAGACTTTAATTATTGAAATAATGACAAACAAAACGTCAAAGTGCCGTCATATTCAACATAATATTCGCAAATACCTCCAGTTTAAAAATATTTAAAAAGGATATCTAAACGGAGTGGATTATCAATCTCAATTCCCTGTGGATACATGCCTAATCTTGAGTTTAGTTTGATAATTTAAGTGAGATAGACAATTGTTGGCACAATTAATCAATTGGGAATCAGATTAATTATACACATTTCAGAATTTATAATATTAGAGATACAATTTAAGATCATAGCGTCAAAATTACGTGACAGTCAATTTGAATATCGGTTCCACAATTGGCTCTTTTATTTTAATTTCTGCGTTTGTTTAGTATTTTTATTTGTTTTATCATTTGTTTTAGTGCAGTTTTATTTTATATTTTTATTTCTGTGAACGTAATATCCTATAATTAATGTTTGCGTCTGAGCGAAATCGCATCCAAAAGTGTTTCAAATTTTGTCACCAGATAAAATATCGCTTATGTTGTATCGCCAAGAGTAATTAGATCTCATTGATCTACCTTCACGATCAATGAGATCTAATTATTAATAATCATTAAAAAAAACATAATCAAATTGCGCGAAGCATCTAACTTATTTGATCAAATTCACCGGGGAATGTGCCATGATGGACACATCAATTTTTTTTTCATATTATTGATAAAAATATCAGATTTTTTTCAATTTTAAAAACACTGTGGAAATTAGCGTATATTGATTGACGCATAAAGGACACATCAATATACGCAAATTTCCACAGTGATTTCAAAGTGCTTTTAAAATTTAAAAAAAATATCTGATATTTTTATCATTAATATGAAAAAATGGTGACATTCCCCGGTAGATTAGATCAAATAAGATTTTGAATTAATATTTTACACCAAACACCCGAAAGGGTACAATGGGAATATTGATTATACAGGGTGTCCCATTTTAATCTTTCAGGTGGAATATATCGAGACAACTGCGCCCAATCGAAAAAGTTGTCTAATGCAAAGTTTAGTGGTTTGCAGGGGGACATTAGATTCTGTTATCAATTTCACCCCTCACCCCCCAGGGGGGTGAATAACAGGGGTAACTTCTGAATCTTAAATGGGAACCCCCATTTTTTATTGCAAATTCGGAAAGTGTGAAAAAAACTATGTAGGTTTTACTCAGAAACTTTTTTGTATGGGCAACAGGTGGCGCTGTAATCGTCAATATTAGATTATTTTGCACTTAATCTAGAATTGATATAAAAATGCCACCTAATGATTACAAAATAATCAGATTCCAGACATAAGCGCCCTTTGACACCTTGATGCATTGCTGTACCTCCCCCCCCCCACCTTCTCCACCATCAAGATTCATTAGGGCAATTTTAAGTCTAATTAATATCTTGGAATTACTTCAAACTGCCACATTGTATTGACAAAAAAGTTAACTTCGAATGAGACGACTAGAAATCGGTGGGAGAGGGGGGGGGGCTTACAACGCATGTCCATTTAGAAACATTTTTATTTTTGTCAGTCAGCCTTTGACGTTTTGAAGTCGCACTTCTTAGCGAAAATGTCAGATTACTTGCCAGATGAAATTGTTGATATGATTATGTGTGTCGCGTTCGCAAGGCTTGCAAGGCGGCCTTCCTGCGCTTTTGGATGACATTCCGTACGCCACAAGGTTAAGGATGTGGTTTCAGCAAGATGGCGCACCTCCGCATTTTGCACGAATTGTGCGGAATCATTTGGACGCCGCATATCCACAAAAGTAGATTGGTCGTGGGGGGCCTGCGCAATGGCCACCTAGATCGCCAGATCTAACGTCTCCAGACTTTTACCTCTGGGGATGTGGTCACATTGAACACCTCCTAAAATCTTCTCTTACTCAACGAAAATTTTACCTAAAACTGATCCGTACAAAAAAAAAAATAATAATTTTGACATCTTTCTCTTTGAACTGCACAATTTCATTTCGAATTTCTATTACTCTTGTACCTTTACAGACATCAAAGTGGTGGTGGTGGAGTGGTGGTGGTAAGTAGATTGGCTTTTTCAATTCAATTTGTTTAAACTTTTTCTCTGTAATCATTAGGTGGCATTTTTACATCAATTCTAGACTAAGTGTAAAATAATCTAACATTGACGATTACAGCGCCACCTGTTGCCCATACAAAAAAGTTTCTGAGTAAAACCTACATAGTTTTTTTCACACTTTCCGAATTTGCAATAAAAAATGGGGGTTCCCATTTAAGATTCAGAAGTTACCCCTATTATTCACCCCCTTGGGGGGTGAGGGGTGAAATTGATAACAGAATCTAATGTCCCCCTGCAAACCACTAAACTTTGCATTAGACAACTTTTTCGATTGGGCGCACTTGTCTCGATATATTCCACCTGAAAGATTAAAATGGGACAGCCTGTATATATTAAAATTATTAAATGAAATATTTTAATTGCTTACAATATGAAAATAAAGGTCGTATAATAAAAAATTACATACCAAAAAGTATTTAGTTTTTCAAAATCTACAACTTTTATGTGAAACATTTTTTTATACCTATAAAAAAATGAATAATCGCCAAGAACATAACTCAAGAACTGAAGATGATACAACAATAAGTTAATAAAAGAAAATACCTATTTTTTCAAAATATACAACTTTTATTTGAAATATTCTTCGATACGATCAATATGTGTCTAAGAATTGTGAAAAAAAAAATCACAAAAAATAAAAATGAGTTTTGATTGTAATCAAAAGCTTTTCAAATCTCGCCACTGTTATAATTTTATAAAAAGCTTGGTTGTAACGTTTGGATTCAATCCATTTCAGTTGCGGCTCGGGGCTTCAGTTGGATATAACATTGTGACACTAAAAATGTTCAATGTAGCAATTGTCCGGAGAAAGTAATACAAGTAATATTTTTTAAAGCTGATTACTTAAGTCAGTTTATTGTTACAGCAAATACGGTTATAGGTATTTACATGGAGTTAAGATGCTTTCTCAAAAGTATGACATGAATCAAAGATATTTAAGGTTTTTAATAATTCCCAAAGATCGGAAAAGCTTTTGCTTAAAATTCGTAAATTGAAAATGGTATGTTACTCTTAGCGGATTTCTGTTGGTATTTATTTTGTTGAAAAATATTTCAAATGGAAGTTGTAGAGTAGAGATTGACAGAGTAAATATTTTTTTTTAAATAACATTTTGCCGAAAAACCTTTAACATTTCCACAATTATAAAAATAAGATCCACATACTAAATTAGTACTATAATGAATACATCACCTTGTTTGTTTCTTGATTGGATGTCTATGTAGACTATGTATGTCTATTAGACTGTTCGGGAACTTTTTATTTTTTTTTATAAAAAATCACACACACACGTGGAATAAATAATCACAAATTAATTTTAAAACCTTAATAATTGTTTAATAAATGTAATGTATTATTGTTTGTAATGATTGCTAATTGGAATAATTAAATTATCAATATAACAACAGAATTGAACACACGCATATGTAGATTACATAAAATTGGTTGGGTATATACAGATTTTAGTCCCCAATCATATTATCGGAGTAATAATCTTGATTAGTATATTTATTATTTAAACGGAAAATATGGTATAAATAACTGCTGCAAGCAAGATGTGATTTCAGATTTGTTACAAGTTTAAGTGAAATTGTCTCAGTTTAAGTTAAAAAGTTTATAGTTACATATAACATAATTGTAATAAATGTATGTCTAAATTTTAAATTTAAATAATTCAATAACAGTAAGACATGCATAAGAAGAAAATGCATTAACTTGATTAAAATACTTAATTTTCACTCATATTTAATTAATAATTTATATACATCAGTGTCCATTGAAAAATATTCGATTTCAAAGATATATACAGGGTATTTCAAATTCGAATCTCACTATAACAATATCGCTTATTATAAGGCATGTTTAAATTTAGCATTTTTGTAAAATTTCATGCTGAATAATATTCCCTTAAGGAAACTGGTTTAAGTTTCTTTCTTTTCAAGAAACATGAAAAAAAAAAGTGAAAAATGCGATTTTTCTTTTTATTTATATCTTCGTTATTTGAAGCAACGTTGTAATGTAGATAATTTTTTTAGTTATAGTATTTTTTATGATCTAATTGATTACCTACTTATTTTCTCAACAGCATGCTTCGTTTAATTTAGACCATAATAATTTTTCTTATTTCTTATGAAGGCCATATTGTGTTTTTTATCGGTTTCAAAACCTATATTTTTTCTGATTACAATGAAAGGGTCTCATATCAAAAGTTTGTTTTGTCTTTTAATTACCAAATATCTTTTAAAACACTCCTGAAATTAATTTAATGATTTAAATATTTATAAAATAGTAATATTTAATATTAAATAGTGTTAATCAATGATAAAATGACTTTTATCTAGTTGCTATAAATTAGTGCTTCTTTAGTCATAATCGCAAGATTATCTTTGTAAGTCAAAATTAAAACTGGAATTTATAATAGCCTTTCTGCACGTCTCTATATACTAGCACCACTTAGTGGCTTTAAATGTTAACTATTTGGGCACATCTTTTCACTATGTTCTAGAGAGAGAGATTTATGTATTCGGCATCGTTCTTCACGAGGGAACGACCCAATCGAATGCGTGAATTGCAAAGAGGTACATACGGCTCGTTCTCGTAATTGCCCAAAATACAAAAAGGAAGTAGCCATACAGGAGCTTAAAATAAAATAAAAATTGTCATATTTCGAAGCAAAGAAAAAGATAGTTCCTTCTTTGCCTACTGCCGGAGTTTCTTTCTCAATGGCAGCAGCTACAAAGGTTACTTTGGCTGAGGATTTGCATAAACAGCTATTTGTTCAAATAAAAGATACTGCAGAACAAGTGGTGAAGTCACAGATGCGTAACGCACAAATAGAGGTAAATAAAATGCTTCCCCTGCCCGAGCGTCCGGCCAATGTACCACGGCCTGAGGGTGATAGACAGAAAGGAGGGGCCGTCAAGGCACCCCAAAGCGGAGAGCCACAACGACATCCCAAAGCACAGTATATGTATACTGTACCCAAAGTAACTAGCTGTAAAAGGAATCTTGGCGGCTACGTCCGCTGTGGCTGCAACGCAAGCAGCCGAGAATACAATCCCCGCTACGAAGACCCACCCGATGGGAAAGGGATCCATTGCAGATGTGGTCTCCAGCCCTCTGGATTCCAGTAATAAAAGAGGGGCTTTACAGTCGAGGAGGTAACAAGAGATGGTGTGTCTACCGAAAAGACTAGGATGAAAAAAGGAGGCCTAGTTGAAAGGTGTTCGAAGGAAGGGACACTTCTTGGTAATATCCACTTCTTTAACTTTTAATATGTTTCTTGTGTCAGCTTATTTGTTAATTTATTTATATTTATTACATTGTTTTGTGCACTGTTGTTAGTTTATTTTTTCTTATACATTTTTACTTTCCCCGGACCCCTGTCCAAGGGAAAGTATTGTGATTGTAAACATTTTCGAATCGCCAATTTCAACGAAAATGCACGTTTTGAGGTCCCCTGAGTCCATTCCATTTTGAAAAATGTCTCTGTGTGTGTGTCTGTGTGCTTTCGCGATAGCGCATAAACGGCTAAACGGATTGAACCCAAATTTTATATCTAAGGTTTTTATTACTGTGGAATGATCTGAAAAGCTTTTGGTTAGAATCAAAACTCATTAACTTACTTTTATTGTAATGTATTATAAGCTATGTTGTTATTTCTTGAAATGTTCTTCAAAATAGTTGGCTTTAAAAGACAACAATCCATTTTACAATTAATAATTTTTCCTTTCCTATTAAATATTCAATCAAAAACTTATTTGACCGAATTCGTATTTTATCGGAGTCGCTCTAAAAAAATTAAAAAAGAATGGGACTATTTTTTACCAGTGTAAACATCAAATCTGGTAAAAAAAAAAACGCGGAAAAGAAGTTTCATTAAGATTGGACTTACCGTTTGCTTAAAATTTGTAATTATAAACTACGATTTTTGCCGTTTAACTAGGTTATATTGGACGCATAGCATACATTTTTTGTGACGAAATTTCAATAAACCTTTACACACTCGCAAGTCAAACGTTAACATCAATTTTATATTAATTTCCATTGTTCACTACCAAATTTCCGTAATTAAAGCTATTTTGTAATAAAACAATTTTGGTTATTAAATAAACGTCACATTTGTTTATTTTTAACAATACAACTGAATAAAGGCATCAAACAAAGATGACGCTTCATTACCATCTATGATCCATAGACAGTATATTTTTGAATATAATTAAAGTATTTTTAGATAAATTATAAATTGTGCGAAAATACTGCAATTTTACAGATAATATAATTATTTTGTAATAATAAATTATTAAAAAGTTTTAATACATAATTTGCTTAAATATTCTTTCTCAGAATAATGTATAAGCATTATTCCTGGTAATTATTTTATATTAGTGTTTTTTTTTAATTAAGTTATTTACTGGTCTTTTGGTTATGTTTTACCAACTGTTAGTATTCACCGTAAAGTAGCAAATGTTTCATATATTACACATTTATCACTCACAAATTGATACCTTTTTTTGTTTTAGGTAGGTTAGTTATAGGTATAATTAAATTAAAAACAATTAATTGTTTTTAGATAAACGAGTATTATAAGAGTTTGCTCTGCTTATAAAAACATTATTTTAATATTATAAGATAGCTCTTGTTTTTTACACATACATCTCTATTCAGACAATAACTTTACACAATATAGAGTTATACAGGGTCCTGCAACAGTGCGTCGGGCTTTCCTAGCGCCTTTCCCGTGAAAAAAACAAAAAAAATGTTTCGTACGAAAAGTTATTGATTTAAAAATCTTTATGGCCTAAAATTATTTTCAAATATACAGGGTGTCCCAATTTTGCTGTATAACAAAAATATTTGTTTTTTTTTAATGGAACACCCTGTATTTATTCAACTTTTCTAATGACATTTTTCAACCTCTACATTATTGTCCATTTAGTTTTTTATTATGTTACAGTGTTGCCAATTTACATTTTTTTTCTTCAAGTATCATGCATAAGCAAGCTCAACTTTAAAAAATCGTAGTGACCTCGTTTTTTGAAGGTAAGAATAACTTTTAGCAAATATCTCAGTGTAATTAATAAGCAACATTTTATTGATGAGCAATTTAAATTTAGTAGTACAGGGTGTTCAGAGAAACATGCCAAACTTTGCAAATTTCAAAGCGGTATAACCCATTTTTTTTAATGGAATGCTCCCTATTTTATGTCATTATTCGATAGGTCTTTTTCTTCTCTTCAATTTGATCTTATGTCTAAACCCCATAGTTTTTGAGATATTCAATATTTTTCACGAAAGTATCCATTTAATTACATTTCTATGCACTCTAGTAGGCCATGCTGAGACGAAATAACTGTCAAAATGTAAGTAAAAGTCAATGTGAGATGAATAAATACAGATAATACTTCAAAATTATTAATACAAAAGAGAAACGATACTACAGTAAATGTTCAAAATGTTTTCCATTTTCATTTAGGCACAAATTAATTCGCCCCTGAAAAGACCTATTCACTCTTCCTAACATTTCAGGTGAAATACTTGCAAAAGAATTAACAATTCGTTGCTGCATATTCATTGGGGTTGTTGGTGCTTCCTTATAAACACTTTCTTTTACATATCCCCACAAGAAAAAATCAATTTTTTTTAGATCCGGAGATCTAGCAGGCTATCTAGTGGGTCCATTCCTACCAATCCATTGGTTGGGGAAAATACCATCAAGAAATATCCTCACATCTCGCGAGAAGTGCGCAGGTGCCCCATCTTGTTGAAACAACAGCCTGTTTCTTGTATGTTGAGGTATATGAGCTAATAACCCGGGTAATACATTTCCCATAAAGTGCAAATACATATGCCCATTTAGATGGCCTTCGAAAAAATGTGGACCTACCACATGGTTTCCAATAATTACTCCCGACATTCAATGACCATCGATGCTGATGATCAACTTGTCTCATAACATGCGGATTTTCAGTTGAATAATAATGAAAATTATGCCTTTTGACAGATCCGCTGTTATGGAACGTCGCCTCATCCGTGAATAAAACATACTGGAAAAACGCAGGATCCTCCTGTATTTTTAGTCTTGCCCAGATACAAAATTCGGAACGAAACTGAAAATCAGTACTACTCAGTTCTTGATGTAACTGAATATGATATGCATGATATCGATTTTTCTTCAGAATGCGTTGTACTGACCTCTCGCTTATGCTGGTTGCTTCACAGATGTCTTTTTGGCTTAAGTTGGGATGCTCAGTTGCTGTTAAGAGCACTGAAAATTGGTTTTCCTCATTGGTGATAGGTTTTGTTCTTTCTTGTTTTCTGTAATGTACACTTCCCGTTTCAATAAATCTATTGAGCAGGTTCCTAAAACTTTTCTCTTCCGGATGTCTTCTATCGGGATAACGTGTCGCGTAAATTCTAGCCGCCAATAAACAATTTCTATCAGTCTCTCCTAATACAAAAATCATATCGACTAGTTCGTCTTTTTCGAAATACATCGTAATTATATGCTGTCTATTTTTATCACGAAACAAAGAATCACTTTACAAATCACAAATTAACGTTTCGAATTTCGACATAATCAAATGTCACACTGAAACTTACATTACATTTTGACAGTTGTTTCGTCGCAGCATGGCCTACTAGAGTGCATAGAAATGTAATTATATGGATACTTTTGTGAAAAATATTGAATATCTCAACAACTATGGGGTTTAGACATAAGATATGCCCCATCAAATTAAAGAGAAGAAAAAGACCTATCGAATAATGACATAAAATAGAGAGCATTCCATTTGAAAAAAAATGGGTTATACCGCTTTGAAATTTGCAAAGTTTGGCATGTTTCTCTGAACATCCTGTACTACTAAATTTAAATTGCTCATTAATAGAACGTTGCTTATTAACCACACTGAGATATTTTCTAAAAGTTATTCTTACCTTCAAGAAACGAGGTCGCTACGATTTTTTAAAGTTGAGCTTGCTTATGCATGATACTTGAAGACAAAAAATGTAAATTGGCAACACTGTAACATAATAAAAAACTAAATGGACAACAATGTAGAGGTTGAAAAATGTCATTAGAAAAGTTGAATAAATACAGGGTGTTCCATAAAAAAAAAACAAATATTTTTGTTATACTGCAAAATTGGGACACCCTGTATATTTGAAAATAATTTTACGTCATAAAGATTTTTAAATCAATAATTTTTTGTACGAAACATTTTTTTGTTTTTTTCACGGGAATGGCTCTAGGAAAGCCCGATACACTGTTGAAGTACCATGTATAGTACAATTATAAGTTTGTATGAAAGAGTTATTATGTCCTGGGCTATCGACCTCAGGTCTTTCTGCCCTGTTTTTTGTTTAATTTTAGTTGTATTTATTTAATTCTATTTAATTTATTGTATAGTTAAATATTTTTTTTACTCGCCGAAAAATTTGTGGGTTTAAGCAGCAATATTTTAAATTTTGCGCGCGCATCATATTAATATTGTATAAATTGTGTAAGTGGAAATGAAGGCTTCGTATGGATTAAAAAAATATTTTCATATTTCAAATGTTTTGTATGATTAAAAGATGCATTTTATAGCAAAAAACAATAAAAATTATGTGAATGCATTTATTTTTTAATAAGAGGTAACTAATGGTAATAATATATCTTTTCAACTAAAACACACATCGGAATCTTTTAATGATGATAGGGAGGCGCTCAGCTTATAGAAGAATACTTCTATTGTGCTAATTAAAAACAATGCTATGAGTTTTGATTTTTAAGATCCAACTAATAACATTATTTCATTTCTTAAAACTTACAATATGTTTTTTTTTTTAATTAGGCTAGATTATAGGCATTATAATTACATCAATCATGAGATAAATTCTTTTGATCTCAAAAATGTTTATTGTATAATATTAATTTTTAATACTTTTAATAAAATAAATTAAAAAACAATATTTATTTTTTACAAAAATCACCGTCTATAGAAATAGCGCCATCTATTTTTTTTACCCGCAATTAACTTTTTTACGTTCGGAAACGCGTCTAACTTAAAAGTTTTAAAAAATCTTATTATTTAATCAAATAAAATTAGACTGTTGTAATGGGCAGTTTTGTGTGAATAAAGAATAGAAGCTTTAGTTTAAATTTTTCTCTCAATATGGAAAATATTGAAAAAATACTACATGAAATTAAGTATAATGAAGCACTTCAACAGTGAATTGTGATTAAAAGGTAAGTTTCCTGAAGAAACGGACTTTAGGTTCGTCATTTTCTCGCAAAACGTAATATAGTAACTCAATAAAATTATTAAAAATCGTATTTGCTTATTCTGGATATCCCAATATAACCGCGTTAAACGTCAAAAATCGTAAATTTTAAGTAAACAGTAAGTCTAATCTTAATAAAACTTTATTTCAGCGTTATTTTTACCAGATTTAGTCTTTATAAACACTAAATATATGATAATAATTCTTTAAATCAAGTTTTGAGCCTATCCCGTATACTGGGATTTCCCATTTTTAAGTGATATAATTGTGATAGTAGGTTTAGGATTTAATTGTGTCCTCATCTGGTCATCGGAGGTTTTTATATCTCGGGTGTCTTTAATGTTTCTAGATTTTCTTATGACTAGTCTTCGCATCGGAGCCTTTTACAACTCCGATGTCATTTGTATTTTTAGCTTTGGGTTTTAGTTTGTCGTCGTCTCGGTATCGGAGCCTATTTGCTGCTTCGATACCTTTTGTAGGTTTTAGGTTGTGCTCGTATTAGAGTTATTTATTTTAATTTATTAGTAAGTGTTGGTAATGTCTAAATTTAAACATGGTCCAATGGAATTGTAACGGTTGCAAAAAACACGTGATGAAATTACTCTTGGTGGCATACACAGAAAGGTGTATGCCACCAAGAGACCAATTTTAGACCCTACGAAGAATTTCAGCTTAGAGATTTTTTTATACAAGGTGTACAGAAAATGAGTGAAAACCTTTAGGTAACTCAATTCATTAATTAATTTTTAATAGAAAATCCAATTAAAAAATGTTGTATGGTTCTTCATTGAGGCTCACGAGCTCTTCGGAATTTTAAATATGTGACTATAAATTAGTATTGTTTTTTAAATATTTTGTAAAAAAAATCAATAGCATTAACAATCAATTAGACACGTGTATAATTCCATTGATGTAAATGATTAATAAATCGGATATTTTTACAATTTTATAACTTCATCAGAAGCATTCTTTTAATGAAAATAGATCTGGCAACGACGCACGCTGGTTTGCAAATTTGATAATGTTGACGTTTATTTGATTGATTGACATTAGTTTATTCGAAATAAGTATACGTAAATCTACAATTATTCAAGTGACTTTCCAACGCGTTTTTTTGTACGATGTATTCGTTTAACGAATATGCTGATATGTTCATGGTATTTGGATTTTGCAACGGAAATGCAAACATGGCAAGAGAAGAATATCGAACACGATATCCAAATCGACAACACCCATGTAGTAATACATTCCGCAAATTGGACCAGAGACTTCGTGAATCTGGTAAATTTGTTCCAAATTACGTGAACAGAGGTAGACCTAGGGAGCGTTGTACAGTTCAGTTGGAGGAACAAATTCTAGATGGTGTTTATGAAGATCCTACTTCCAGTACGAGACAAATAGCCAGGCAATTAAAAGTTCCCAGCCAAACAACAGTGTATAAAGTGCTAACACAAAATCTGTTAAGGCCTTTTCATATCCGAGAAGTACAACCATTGTATGAAAATGACAATGTGCATAGAAAAGCGTTTTGTAACACAATTTTAAACAAAATTCAAGAGGAACCTAACTTATTATTTCGAATTCTATGGAGCGATGAGTGTACATTTACGCGGGAGGGAGGGAGTATTTAATAGCCATAATTTTCATTTTTTGGGCAGACGAAAATCAGCGGATGGTCAGAGAATTTGGGCATCAAAGAAAATTTTCGGTAAATGTTTGGCTTGGTATTTTAAATTTACGTGTTATTGGACCAATTTTTCTTCCAACTCGATTAAATGCGTTGGAATATGTAAATGTTTTAGAAGAAATTCTAGAAAATGTTCCATTAAATTTATTGAACAATATGCTATACATGCATGATGGAGCACCTTCTTACAGTGCACGAATTTCTAAAGAGTGGCTGGATGAACATTTTCCCGAAAGATGGATTGGACATAATGGACCAATAGTATGGCCAGCAAGATCACCGGATATGAATCCACTCGATTTTTGTATTTGGGGCTTTTTAAAAGAAAAGGTGTATGCAACACCTCCAGCGGATGATGTAGAAGTTACAAACAGGATAAATGCTGCAGTTGAATTAATTACAGAAGATATGTTGCTCAGGGTAATAAATTCTATTCCTCGGAGGCTCCAGATTTGTTTAGAAACTGATGGATACCAGTTTGAACAGTTTATGTAATTTTGATCTTAAACTTCAAATTTGACATGTGAAATGTATGATTTTTTTATAACACTTGTTTGATCCAGCGTTGCCAAATGTATAGTTCTTTTAAGTGGCCCGTGAGGCTTAAGGAAGGACCGTGTGACTTATTTTCGTTAATATTTTTATTTAAAAATTAGTCAAAGAGTCACGCTACCTAAAGCTTTTCACTCATTTTCTGTACACCTTGTATTGTGAGAACGGATGCCGTTCCCAGAGAGCCAAGGGCGTAGTTGCCTTTCTTCTGAGAGAAGGACTCCCATTTCAGAACAAGACTCCAGGCTCTCGCGATACGCATTACACATCACTAGAAGATCTACTGGATCTAGAGAATCAACTCTCCTCGCCATATATATTAGTGGGAAATTCCAATCCCTAAAATCCCCTTGGATCCCAAGAGGAAGAACCTGCGTAGACGACTGATAGAGAATTTTCTCGATCAGTGTGACCCGGTCCTCCTTAACACGGGAACCCATATTCATTTGTGTGTGAGGAGTTCGGGTTTCTCAGTTGTTGATTTGTCTTTTTCCTCTTCAGGAATAGTACCCAATTTAGAATGGAAAACTCTTAACGACCTGTACGGCAGTGATCATCCCGAAGTCAGGCGGGTGATAGGTCGGTCTACCTGTTCCGTGGTGGAGCCAGAAAATAATAATAGCAATAGAAGAGAAAAAGAGAGCTACCCACGAAACCTAATAGCCTTCAAGAAAAGACGAGCCTTTGCTCGTCAAGCTATTCTTGAAGGGAAAAGGCTATCATGGGAGAGCTACGTGTCGACGATCACTCCGACCACACCTGTCAGAGATATATGGAAAAAGGTTTCTTAGAGACTAAAACCTCTTGCATACATTTTTGTGAACTCCGGCGGCCGCACTGTGAGGCTTGATAGATGTTTTTCCTATCGAGCCCATGTCGAGGAATTGATCGGGCGGTCTAAAAATTTTTTGAATATCATTAAATACTTGATCAGTATCAACTGGAGAGCCCGGAAAGAAGCACTGTTGCGGCTATATAAAGCCTTGGTTTTATTCAGGGGAGACTATGTCTGCGCAGTTTACTCTTCGATGATGGTCCAAATGAAACAAAACATTCTATTGAGATTTAGTATGTAATCAATTAGATCATAAAAATGTGTCTTCCCAGAATTGAAATATTGCTTTAAATAACGAAAATATAAATAAAAAGAAATTCATAGTTTACAGTTTTTTGTCATTTTTCTTGAAAACAAAGAAACGTAGCCCAATTTTCTCAACGGAATGTTAATTATAATGAAATTCTCCAAAGTTCTAAATTTAAACGTACCCTCTCTTATAATGAACGAGATCCCCATAGTCTTTTAATTAAATTATCCTAAAGAGAGTCTTGCATTTGAAACACCCAGTACAGTAACATCAATTTCATTCTTAACTTTATTACGTTGGTTAATTGTTCATAAATTATAGTTATCGACATTTAAACTGGAATTATTTTGTATTCTGTTATACAAACAATCGTTATTCATATTTTTACAAGAATACATGTCTTGTCAAAATATGAACAATAACGAAGTTACAGTCTAACCACTAATAACGTAAGCAACAATCCCATCACATATTAAATATTTTTATTTTCTTGAAATATTGATTGCTTTAGAAGCCTAAATCTCAAATTTTTATAATTTTATATTGCAGAACTTATAGTGTTCTACAAATATAAAATTGCTTTGAACATACAGTTTTCCTTTAGGTGTAGTAAGTTGGCGGCATCAATGTGAAAACTTACTCATCGAATCGTAAAACTGAAATGTTATGTTTTCATTTTATAATTTTAAACAAATCAACTAATTTGTTTGCCATAAAATACTTTATTATACTTTCAAAATTTTCATTATTGATAAAACATTATGTTTTAGGATACAATTATCATTTTTCGGCAAAAATAAACAGTAATATTTAAATTGTAAAATTAGTATTGATTACGTTATTGGTATTAAGACTGTACAAAAAGAAATATTGTGAACTCTAACGTTAAGTTTGATTTTTAATATGTGGTTTACAAAAATAAAGGTTTAAAACATCAAATGGTTTGTTACTCTATCAAATTATTTTATTCTCTTCTAATTTCGGTTTAATACCGCTAACAAGATTTTTTGAAAATTCAACATTTTTGTTAATAGTAAATGAATTATTAATAATAATTCAAATAGCGTATTATGCAGTTTCATCAAGTAAAAGCCTTAACCATCGATTATTTACCTCTGAGATATTCTTAACTTTATTGTCGTGTTTTAGTAAAGTTAAATCAATTCAATATTTAATTATTACAGGTTTTACACAGTGATAAATTAAAAAAGTATCTGATTTGAAATAATTTGTTAGAAATCCAAAGAGGATCATCTATTCCATTCATTCATAAGTTATTTAAACATAATTCATAATAAATATGATATCCGTCCAACCTTACCATTTAAGTATCTTGGTACAAATTTTGATTAATCGATACTTCAACCATTTAAACTGCCTGAATTTCGTAAGCGATGACAACATGATAATTTTCAACTCCGAGAAACCAATAATAGTCTACAATCTGAGCGACAGCTACAACATTTCGGTGACATTATTCCGCTTCGGATGCCACGGCTTCATAATCCATTCAGTAAAACCCAGATACATGCTGGAAAACATTGAACACCGGATTCGCTTCACGACTTCAACTAAATTCCACGAGAGAAGGTATTTGTTCATCCCCGCCAGCAATTCTTACAGAGACGAACTTTTCCTGAGCGAAAATTTGGAATACGTTTCTGATATCTTGCTGATTGATCATTTAGAACGCGAAGGGGTGTATAATTTGTGGACCCACAAGTTCGTGGGATTGAGGGATCATAAGTTGCCGGTTTTGATGGATAAGTGGTTCGAGACGAATCAAAGTTTCCTACATGGGACTGAATTTTATCCAGATAAGATTACTGATCAGCAAGGGAGGGTGTTGAGGATGAACACGTTTGATTATAAGCCTTATATTAATGTAGGTAAGTAATAATATTTTTAAGAAAATGAAACAATACGGTTTCTTGAATCTTATGTTAGATTTTTCGACTAGAAAATTAATGCTGTCGTCTTTTCGAGCATTCAGAATTATTAATCGCAAAAATGAAGAATATATGTAAAACATATTTAAAAAGTTAAAGATTTGAAACAGCCTTGTCCATAGGCTGAATTATATTCTATTTTGTGTGTTAAGTCAGTAGTAAAAAAATGTAATGTTTATATGATATTCGCATTTTATTGACAACAAATAATTATTTCTCATTACAATTGATTATTTTAATAGCAATACAAAACAATTATCGACAAATTAAAAGATTGATTGTATACTTTTTTCTCATTTATCACTTGGTAAAACATATTTAATAACTTGGTTTTGTTTTACTAAAATTTTAGTAAAACAAAACCAAGTGATTTCATTATAACAAACGGTTAAAAGATTGATTTACTATATAAATGAGAATAGTCTTAATTTAGCATGCAACATACTACTATAATGTCAAATAATAGGTAATATAAAAACAAAAACTTTATTCTTCCTTATACGAGAATATATGAAAAAAGTTTGGTATTAGATAAAATAAGTATTTCAACATGTTCCACCAAGTGTTAAGTGAATACACTTTTTTAAGATATATTAAAAGTTTTATTTTTTTATCAAATTGTGACTCTTACGTCACATGCACATAGTCTACCAATTACTAATACATTAAATTTGTATGTTTACTATTTAATCGCAGTAAAAAGACATTATATTTAATCTTATTAAACAAAATATGTTTAGAAGTTTTTCATTCAATTGTAAAATGTAATTGTCGACAATGAAATAAATTTCCTGACAATGGGATGCGATCGGTAGGGTAATTTATCACACCCTTCAGATAATTAACTGCAGCTACTGATTCAAGAAGTTTGAGACGATATACAACACACTACTGTAGATCGCTTGATTGATAGCATGCCACGCCGTGCATTACAAATCGGAAATATTGTTTATTTAAAACAATATTTTAACTTTTGTTATTTTGTTTTCAATAATTTCTTTGTTTCGTGAAAATAAATGATTTATGAAAATTTAAATAAAATCATACAACAAATTTTAAGTATTATATTTTTTTATGTGAATCCGTAAAAAAAATAATATTAATAATATTATATTATGGACACAATTATAAAATAATTAATCATTTATAAAAAGTAAGAGAACAACTGCATCAGTATACTTTCGCTGCTTTGTGATATTGAGATAATTAATAAAATAACTTTTTTTTAGACACAGAACATGGTTTCGAATTAATGATGGCGAAAACATATGTAAAGCATCATAACATGAGTTATACCTTAAAAGTAGAGCCGGAATTTTGGGGTGTGTTTTTCTTCAATAACTTAACTGCTACCGGAGCTAAATGGACGTTATGGTCGGATCAAGTTGACTTATCTATAGGTAACAAATATATATATTGTTTACTTTACAAATTAAATTATGTAAATAAAGCAACGATTTTTTATGTTTTACAAAATATATTGTAGAGATACTGCTACAATTGTTTTACCAACACAGTGGCTGAGATGATTAATCATCAGCCTGATGAAGCCATTACGTACAAAAATAGTGTATTATGGAGTTTCATCAAGTAAAAGCGTCAATCATCGATTATTTAACTTCTAATGTTTTACAATTGTTATTTTTGAAGTAAAGACATTTGCAAAATTATGTATCTACAAACAATACTCGGTGCTTAAAAAAATGGAATTCCTCCTTGCCTGTTTATACATATTAGGTAAACAAATGAATACTCTAAATTATTATTGATTTGAAACAACAGCCCAAATTTAGCAGAAAAGCAAAAATAACTCACAAAACAGTTGGGAGTAACACAGTAAAAGATTTCCAAATTACTACATGATTTGAGAAAGATCCTGAAAGAAGAAAAAATTAAACTCGCCGAGACCAACAGAAACCAACGAGGCAGGATGTTTTTCTTTTCTCAAATGGACAGTGTCGAAAGCCTTTCTTGTAAAAAATAGTTACAAGCGATGATAAAGAGATACTTTATTTTAATCCAAAATTCAGAAAATTATAGATAAATGCCAGAGAACCATAAAAAAACCCAATTGTTAAAAAAGAAGGTTCGTCTCTGCATTTGTTTGGCGTGCTTTGTTATGAATTGTTAAAACCGGATAAACTAGTTATTGCAGACTTTATTTTAACGAGTACACCCATATACTGACAAAGGAAATACCATGGAAATTGTTGCATGACAACGCTACACATTGCTTCAAATAGAAACGATATCACAATAAATATTGGCTTGGATATCTTGCAGCATCCGGTGTATTCACTAGACATTGCTTCATCCGATTAGCACTTGTTCCAAATGATGCAACACGCCTTATCTTATATGCACTTTCAATCAGTAGATTATATCCGAAAATGGCTTAATGACTTTAACGTATCAAAAAAACGTAACATTTTTCGAGATGGAAATCATCAACTATTTAAAAGATGGCTGAAAGTTATATAAAGCAACGGCGCATAGTTTCGTTCGACAATTTAATTTACTTTCTTTTAAAATTAACTTCGATTATTGCTAAAAATGGATTATTTATTTGTACACTTAATACATTACGTATTATACACTTGTGATGGATTTGAACAATATAGACTACATGCACACGTACATTAGTTTCCCAACATTCCTATTACGATACATTTATAGTTTTACTACAAAGAAGGGATTTATTTTAATTAAAAATTACATACATATATTTTTTCAGCTCAGTGGTATAGTTTACCAGATTATACAAAGTACTTCGACCTCACAGAACCGACAATTAGAATTGGAGTCACTTTGCTTGTACCTGGTCCTGAGTAAGTGCGTATCTTAATGATATTATATGTACTATAGAATATTGCTTTTCTTTATTGAGAACTGCTGCGATTAAAAAATATAATAAGCTTTTCACTTGATTAAATATAAAATAAAGAATAATTTCTTCCAATTACTATGAGCAGGACAAAGTAGATTAGTTGAGTATTTCTAAAGATTATTGGGCGTATATTTGATATAAATTACAATTAAACATTTATTGCTAATTAATAATGTAGCTGTATATTTAAATTTGAAAATCTTCAAACGATTTGCTCTAATTTTTCCAAAAATACGTTAATTTGTTCCAAAAAGCACGTCTCGTTAATTTATTACGAAATGTAGGTTCCATATTTAATTCTTAAAATTAATTAAATTAATTATTTATTTATTTTATAATTTAAAAATTGTACATTTTATAAAAATTATTCTGAGATTAATCTTAGAATTCAAAAATGTAGAATATATAGGCACAGTATAGTTCTAAGCGCTCCCGAAAATAACGCAAAATGGAGAGACTTCGCGCAGCTGAACGGCGCAGCTCTTACTGTTTTTTTAAACAGTGTTTATGCGACGACCTAAGTAATTTTCGAACTTTAAGATGAAATATTGTGTGATGTTTTGTAAATGTGTTAATTCGAGTATCTAATATCAGCATTTATACAATTTCAAATGATCAACCGCTAAGTTAAATTATTAATTATTGTGGGGCTATTCCTTATGTGAAATATTAAATTTAATGTACAATGTATTTTTATCATCACAATCTGTTTTATAATTGATATGTATACATAAATTGTGACAAAGTATTAATTTTTAAAATGGAACCCATTATAATTCCACATTTCATTCGATTCGTTTTTAAATACCTTTCATTATTAATTAATTATAATTGAATCCCTTTTCTGTGAAAACAACTACGCATTTGATGCCATTTGCATCTGTGAGCATTGGCTTACTGAAGCCGAAATTGTTGCTTCAGTCTATAATAATTATAATCTCGCATCCTTTTTCTCACGCAAGAAATTTATACACGGGGGCGTGATGCAGTTGATTAAACACTCATTACCCTTTAGTTATCTATATGACATAAATAAAATGTCAATTGAAAAACATTGTGAATTAGCTGCATCTTTCATCCCCTCACATGATTTTATTGTTATTAATGTTTATAGATCCCCGACTGGTGATTTTAATATATTCATTGGTGTTATAACTGATCTGTTGGATAGTCTTAATATTAATAAGAGTATTATATTAGGAGGTGATTTCAATTTAAAGTTTCAAACGGCTGATTCCCAGACTGCACACTTCTGTCAACTTTTAGCGTGTTATGGCCTGTACGGTACTGTGAATTTTGCAACTAGAAAGGATAACATACTAGACAATGTTTTTACCAATATTGACTTTGACTTTATAACAACATCCAGTGTTGATACTGGCTTTTCGGATCACCTTGGAATTAAATTCACAATTAAACTAAATCAGACAATAAATAACTCAACTGTAAGAATGGTGAGGCCTTTCACAGAAAAAGGTAAGCAAAAACTGTTTTCTTTAATTGGTAGTTCTGACTTCTCCTTTATTGACTACATTGATTGTGCAGAAACTGCCTTTGGTAAGTTTCTAGATATTTTAAAACTGTTTGTCTATGAGTGTTTTCCTTTACATAAATCCAAACATAAGTCAACTACTTATGTAAGGTGGTTTACGGAGGACTTAAGGCAGATGAGGGAAACGCTTTGTTTAATGAAAGAAGCGAGTTGTAGATTATCAGAGATAAAACCTCAATACATTAAATACAAAAACTTTAACAATAAAACACTTAAAGATAGACGAGTCTCTGCTAATGCCAAATTCGTTAAACAATCCGGTAATAACCTAAAAACAATGTGGTCTCTATTAAAACCAAATAAGCACTCTGTCAGTGACACAAGTAGTAATATCGATCCTAATAGTTTTAATAACTATTTTCACAATATTGCTAATAACATTTTATTAGACATGGCCCCAGGTAACATTGATCCCATTCAATATATGCACAAAATACCATTATATAACAGTAGCTTCGTTTTTCAAGAGGTCAGTACTATCAATGTCAGAGATGCTATCAAAGCTTTAAAAAATACAACTTATCGCGATAAATACGAAATGTCAAGTATACTACTAAAATTTCTATGTGAAGTAATAATTTCCCCACTTACTAAGTTAATTAACAAATGCATAAAATCTGGCAGCTTTCCAAAATGCCTAAAAGAGGCAGTTATTGTCCCTATTCATAAAAAAGGATCTAAAGATGACGTTCAAAATTATAGACCAATATCCCTATTACCTGTTGTGTCCAAAGTATTAGAAAAAATTATCTTCGACCAAATTATTAGTTTTCTTGACTCTAACTCGGTTTTAAATCATAACCAGTACCGGTTTTCGTAGAGGTCGTTCTACAACGGATGCAATAAGGGCACTTGCTGAAGAAATTGAAACAAGCTTTGAATTGTGTGAATTTACAGTTGCCTCCTTTTTCGACCTCAGCAAGGCGTTCGATTGTGTGCCTCATTGTACATTATTACGAAAACTATATTATTACAACTTCGAACCTCTTAGTTGTCGCTTATTAAATTCTTACTTAACTGGTAGATCACATCAAGTAAAATTCAATAATTTATTGTCAGACGCGGCTACAGTAATCCACGGTGTTCCACAAGGTTCAATATTGGGTCCACTGCTATTTTTAATTTATGCCAATGATTTATCACCTCAATTCTGTAACTCGAAGGTAATAATGTATGCAGATGATACAACTTCCATCTGTAAGTCGAATAATCTGCAAGAAGCACTCAATATGAGTGAAACTTTGGCTTCGCAGATGGAGGATTGGTTCAATGTTAATAGCCTCTCCCTTAATATAGACAAAACTGAAAAAATAACCTTCTCTCTAAAATCATGTGCAGGCGAACTTGGTACTTGTAGGTTTCTTGGAGTACAATTTGACTCCAAGTTGAATTGGCATAAGCATGTCACAGAATGCTGTAATAAACTATGTAAAACGACTTACTTAATACGCAACCTAAGCCAATCTTTGCCAACTGAATACCTAATGTCAGCCTATTACGCATGGTTTAATTCACATGTAAGGTATGGCATCTTAGTCTGGGGACATTCTCCGGCAAGCTCGAACATATTCTCTATTCAAAGAAGGGTAGTCAGAGTGTTAGCATCTATACCCTATCGAGCGGACTGCAGATCAGCTTTTATTGGATTGAAGATTCTCACTGTCCCGTGTGTTTTCATTCTAGAATGCCTTAAATTCACTCACACGAATATTCAATCCTATACAACTCATAGCCAAGTACATGCTCATAACACGCGCAATAAAAGTAACATCCATCCATGTCGCATACGACTGACTAAATGCAAAAATGGAATACATTTTTATGGCCCGAAACTCTTTAATTTACTCCCTCAACCTGTAAAGTTACTCCCTCATATTAAATTTAAACAGTTAATTAAAGAATACTTGTCCATTCAGGCATTTTATAGCATCGATGAATGTTTAGCTCACAAATTCTGTGATATCTCACCAACGGGTTACGAGTAAACCATTGTTTTGTATTTTATGTATTAGACTAAGCTCACTTTATTTCATTGTTTTTAACATTATTGTTCTTTGTTTTTGTCTCTTTTATGTACGTAAACTAACTTAATTTTAATATCAATGATTTATTTATAGTCTAAAATTATCTTATAGTTCAAATACCCTTATATGACTAGTGTAAACTCTATGTACTGGCACGCAATAAATATTATTATTATTATTATTATCATATTGTAATGATTGTATAATTTAAATTTTCATGTATAGATTGGCTCAAATTTATATAAGAATTCCTTGGCACATTAAATTATGAAATTATTATTTCAGTCATGTTTATGAAATATTACATGTATCAAAAAGGTGTAAATATTCTAAATCAATTTAAACTTTTACAAATACACTAAATAAATATGGGAAAAAATTTAAAATATAATAATCACTAAATATGTTTTCATTTTGTTTATAAATAAAACATTGCTTTGTTTTTTTACATCATTAAATAATTTTTTATTAATATTTTAATATCCCAGTACACACATATTTTTAATTATACATTTTGTCTCATTTATATAAAAATAAATGAAATAGATGTATTGGATATTTTTGCAATTGTTCAAATATTGTGTTTTGACAATTTTGTATTGTGAATTTTTTTGTTATTATTACATATATCAATGATAATCATTAGTAAATTAACACGATTTAATAGTTATTATTAATATTTATAATATAAAATCAAAGTTCACATTTAATGAAACGTTCAGCCACCATTCATCTAGCGAGGACCTACTCCTCGCGCGACGTACTCTTCGCGTCCACAAGTCGGTTTTCGAACCTCATCAGACTAGTGTGTTCCATGTGTTATGATAAAATCAAAGGTTATCGCGCCGTTCAGATGCGCGAGGTTCACTCATTTTGTAAAGGTCAAATGTGCCGACACTAAGTGAGATTACTGCTTAGAACTATAGTGTGATATAGCGTGTTCCCTTAAAAAAAAAAACAAATTAATTCCATTATCTAAGTCAATTGAATACCCTGCATATTCAATATATACAGGGTGAGTCACCGAAGTGCCCGTCTTTGATATCTCTCTTATTGTTAGAAATTTAGCATTAATTTATTAATAAAACTTGCTTGACTTCTGAAGACTCATAATATAAAATTATTTTCTTATATACATGGTGATTAATTTTCACAGAATTTATATTAATCTTGTTAGTTTAAATGGAACACTTTATATATTATATTTTCATTCGATTCATCTTTAAATTGTCTTTACATAAATATGACATAGTTTTGACCAGCCGTTATTGTAGAAAAAAAGTATTTTCTAAAATGTTTACAGTTGCAGAGATGAAAAATTCATTACTTTTTTGTTTTTTAAGATAGAGAGATGAAATTTTGTGTGTATACCAAGATAATACTATTCTATGCAATGATATGAAATATTTTTATACAAGGTGTTTTAAAAATAATTTTAAATGTGTGACTTATAAAACCGGTGATTTTTTTTAATGGCATTTCTATCAACTTTTTCTATCAACATTTTTTATATAGCATGCTATATGGTTATCTTTAGTAGTTTTCAAAATATTTCACATTTTATACAGTTTTAAGATATTTTATATTTTAAGAATTAATTAAATGGTTGGCCATGGAAACAGAAATGACAGAAAGAAACAAACAATAATGTTTTTATATTATTGTGGGAATTAAAGTTTCGGACGATTTTGTCTCATTTATAAGATTAACCATTATTTCGTACTAACATATAGATTTTCCGTTACGCTAATTAAAATAGTATTTATTTAGAATTTGGTTTTCCATTTCCTTTATTTTTTATACTTGTCATTTCTATTGTTTTTTATGTCTATTGAATTCATTGCTAAAATGCCATATAAATACTATAAAATGTGAAATATTTTGAGAAGTACAATGGTGGCCGACGAAATGTGAACGATGTTTATTAGCTATGTGAATATGACTTTTAATCAGGAGCGTCGCGTTTGTGCGAAAACAAACATTTGAATGACAGATTTAAAAATGTCATCCAAAAAAAGGCCAGACTTCTATCTTTAGACGAGAAGAGCAGGGCAATAGCTAAACCAGAAGAAAACTGGTCTCTTAGCCGAGTGGCTGCTGATTTGAATGTAAGCAAAACCTGCATATATAATTTGAAAAGGCGATTTGAAATAAGGCAAGATTTAAGAAGGCCACCCCGAATTGGAATAGGAAGGGTATCTAATGAAGAACAGGATGTTGCATTGGTGAATCATCTCAGAGAAGATCTATTTGATAGTGCCTTAGATGCTCGAGAAGTAATGGGTTTTGCGGGGTCTACTAGAACTGCTCGGAGACGTATTAAAGCTGCAGGTCTGCAAAATTTTCAAGCAGCCAAAAAAGTTTTTCTCTCAGAAAACAATAAATAACGAAGATTGGAGTTTGCCAACGAATTTGTGTATCGCGGGGATGATTTTTGGAACTCGGTCGTCTTTTCTGACGAAAAAGTATTTCAATCATGTATGCCTACGAGTTTATAGACCAATAAACCAAAGGTATGAAGAAGGATTCACCCATCCGATAACAAATAGTGGTCGTTTTTCTGTTAATTTTTGGGCTTGGGTCAGTCTAAACGGACCCGGAATAATTTTGAAAATAGATGGCCATTTAAATGCTATTAAATACAGGGATATTTTAAAATATGTAATGTAACACAAACATTTCCGGAAAATTTTATATTTCAACAGGACAATAGTCCTATCCATACAGCAAGAATTGTGACTCAGTAGCTAAATGACCACCGCATCCAAGTATTGCCTTGGCCTGCGAAGAGCCCTGATCTCAATCCAATTGATAATTTTTGGGGATACCTACATAAAAAGATTTACTCAAGAGATTGTAGACCTAGGAATACAGATGAACTTCACGAAATTGTTGAAAATGCATGGGAGGATTTGGCTGACAACTACAATATGAGGAATCTAGTTTCATCCATGAGTACACGTTTGGAAAAGTCACATATTTAAAATTATTTTTCTAGCACCCTGTATAAAAATATTCCACATATAAAGTTATTATTGAATGGAATGGTAATACTTTAGTATGTATAAAAAATTCATTTCTCCATCTCAAAACACAAAAAAGTAATATTTTTTAGTATGCCACTGCAACTGTCAACATTTTTAGAAAATATTGTTTTCTGCAATCAAAACTACTAACTATTTTATATTTGTATAAAGACAATTTAAAGGGGAATCGAATAAAAATATAATACATAGTGTATTCCACTTAAAGTAACTAAGTTGACATCAGTTCGGAAAAATGGGTCACCCTGTATACATGAAAATAATTTTGCGTTATGCCCCTTCTATTGTCAAGCAAGTTTTATTAATTAAATAATGCTGAATTTCTAACGATAAGGGAGATATCGAAGACAGGCACTTCAGTGACTCACCCTATATATACAGGGTGTCTCAGCGTGCGCGCCGAGTAGCTTTACGGCTAAATGTTTTTTTTTTTTCAAAATCGGCTTTCGCAGGCGTATGTAGGTCTATTAGAACCATATTTTAAAATTAGTTTCAAATATACAGGGTGTTCGATGAAAGCATGGCATATCATAGTTATATTTTTTCTAATGGAATACCCCATATTTTATATTTTTTTCAAATTCTACATCAAAAATAAAGTTAAGTTTCACAATATTTTCATATACCTAAACCTAATAATTTTTGAAATATTTAATAATTTTTGGAAAAAATGACGTTTGGAAAAAAATCAAAACTTTCAAATGGGTGAATGAAACCAAATGAAATTTTGTATCAGTATATTAGACTAATGGGTGAATATTTAAAATATTAAGATGTTTTGATAATTCAACGTATCTCCAGAAACACATTCAAGGTCAAATTTCATGCTTATTTTAAATGGCATACCCTATATCTAATAAGCTTATCTGGTAGGAAATTTTATTGCCTTTCAGAAAGTATGAAGGTATTCTACACCTAAACCTAATAGTTTTCAAGATATATCCATTTTTATTAATTTTTGACATAATTATTAATATTTCAGGCTGAAAGACCACTGGTCAATAGCCAGTTTCAGAGTTGGAAATATTTTGTGAACGTTAGTGTATTGTTAGATATTGTATTGTAATTGTATATTCCAATCTCAGAAATATAGATGTTTATGTATGTATTAATATTTTAATATGGGAAGGTAACATAAAGCGCTATCTACTGCCTAATTTAATAATTATTATTGCCAGTTATTATAATAGGCTAGTGTTTAAACTAAGTAGCTTTTATTTATAAACAAATTTAAATGCAAAAATGAATTTTTCTTAAATGAAAGAATTAACATAGTTCTAATAATAATGGAATCTTCCTAATAAGAAGACTGTAGTTTTAAATACATTCAAAACCATAGGCAGTGTGAAGTATCTGAAAAAAACTAATTTGAATACAGTAACTAATAATGAGAAGACACAATTATTAGTTTAATTCCATTGGATATTCGCCAAAAGAGGTGGTTACAACTTGGTGGTACGCCATCTAAATTTTCATTCACTGTTTGTCAATATTTAAATTGAATATTTAATAGGCGATAGATTGGAAGAGGAAGCCGCGTAGCTTGGTCACCTAGATCCTCTGATTTAATCCCTATGGATTTTTTTGTCAAATCAAATATACAGCACTCCTCCCACAACAATTGAAGACATGGTAGGCAGAATTAATCATTTAAAATAAAATTGAATTATGCATTCGATGGTAGTATTTTTGAAAACTTATTATGAATTAATTTTAATACTGTTTTGTTAATTTATTTGGTGTTTTTCGTTATATTTGTTTTACAATTCCTACAAGTTTTTATAAAATAATTTACACATGTGTAAATAAATAATTCAATTATTGTATTCACAACCAATAAGATTAGTGTATTAATTTAGGAAATATCTCGAAAATCATTTGTTGGGTCAACTAACTTTATTTATAAACAAAAGCTAACACTTGCCTAATCGAATAATTGGCAATAATAAATATTAAATTAAACAATAGATATTGACATAATATTTATTATTAATAATAAATATTATGTCAAAAGTTAACAAAAATGGATATATCTTGAAAACTATTAGGTTTAGGTATAAACTACCTTTATACTTTTTGAAACACAATAAAATTTCCGACAAGTTATTAGATGTAGGATGTGCCATTTAAAATAAGCACGAAATTCGACGTTTTTTAGTTTTAAAATTCCTATAAATAGCCTAAAACATTCATCCATTAGGCTACTATACTGACACAAAATTTCATTGGTTTTCATTAACACAATTGAAAGTTATGAATTTTTGTTGAAACGTCATTTTTTCCAAAAATATTTAATCATTTAAAAAAATTATTAGGTTTAGGCATATGAACATATTATGAAAGTTAACTTTATTTTTGATGTAGAATCTGAAAAATATGAAATATAGTGTATTCCATTAGAAAAAATATAACTATGAATCGCCATGTTTTTATGGGACACTGTATATTTCAAACTAATTTTAAAATATGGTCCTAAAAGACCTTCATAGGCATGCAAAAGCCGATTTTGAAAAAATGAACTATTTAGCCGTGAAGCTACTCGGCGCGCACGCTGAGACACCCTGTATATATTAATATATTATACGAAACGGAGTATTGTGACAAAAGTACAGCACTTTTTAAAATTTTGATTTCATGGGTGTGTAGGGCTACTTTCTAAAATTATTTTCATGTTATACAGGGTGTCCCAAATACCATAAAATTATCAAAGTTGTATTTTTTTAAATGAAACATCCTATATATATTATTATATTTTTAGATTCTACGTTCAAAATAACTTTAGTTTTCATTAAGGTTTTCAGTATCTAAACTTAACGTTTTTTGAAAGAAAGTCAAAATATTTTCCATAAGGTGGTCGTATTCAGTCGTGCAATGAAGAATTTTTTCATTCTTTTTCCGAGGAAAGGAACCCTGAGAACTATTAACCCTGTATAAATATATAATATATTTTGAAATTAGTTACTGTTTGAGAATTATTTAGGTAAATTAAATAAAAATAATTTAAAAATTATCCCCTCTTTAGCTACTGCGACATTTTGACTTATGTTACATAAGTACTTAAAACAAATGTTCAATGTTTTATGTGCTTAATTAAAAAAAAGAAATACGTGATATAAGGCGATCTGCAGACGTGTTTCAGTCTTATATAATTAGCAAGTTGTTAAGGCTGGCGTTTATCGTATGTAAAATGAAGCGATTTTGTACCAATTGAATTCCTACAACAAACAAACCCTGAATAATGAATTTCATCATATTATATATCAAAATAATCCTAAAACTTCACAGATTTCGAACGAGTTATTGAAAAATTAATCTGATTAATAGTTTAGAAGAAAATTACGTCCAAAGTTAGCACATTTTATGCAAAGAATGTGCTATATTTTTACTTATTAATATATTTTTTGAAAGAAAATGAAATATGTCGTAATAATCTACATTGAATGTAGTTATGGTTCAATACATTTTTTCGTCAGAAAACAATGCTGTTTACTGAGGAAGGTCGTTCCGAAAATATCATCAATTGCCGTGAAATTCGGCCATATTGAATAAAACCGGCAAGTTACATATAGTTTTCTGCATTTGACTAGACAAATATTAGTTCATTAAGTCTCATATAGATAGCGGGAAATAGTGTACTATATTTTAATAAATGTTATTTGCGTTTATCACCTTTAATTTATTTATAAAATTAATGTTATGAGTAATAATTTAAATAATTAATACTGTGGAAAAACACAAACAAAGATTTTTAATTAATTTTCAAGAGATACTCAATAGATGTTTCTCCCCTCTTCTTGATAATGTTGTGTATGTATGCTTATTGCTGTTTCACATTCAATGAATATGAGAAAGACAAAAATATCTTTTATAGTTATCTCTGCGCGTCGCGTTTTTAAAAAACCGACGATGCACATGCCATTCTAAAATAATAAACATTTTAAATAACGTTCAGTAAGCAGTATACAAATATGAATGAATATTTTTTGCCAATGTTTGCACGGTGAAAAATTATTATTATGGATTTCTTTTTTATTTTATAAAAAATGTAATGTTTTCAAATAATTTTATTTGAGCCTTAGGAATGTAATAAAAGGCTAATGATCTAAAATAGATCAATATAATTGTAAAATTAAAATTATTATTAAAAATTATTAAATTGTATCAAGTGTTACTTCACTTACTGTTTCATAGGTTCTTTTGAACTGTATGTTCTATTTTTTATTTTTATTTTTGAAGTATACATTTCAAATCAAACACTTGTTATGGTGGTAGCAGTTTTCGTCATATTTCTCAAAATATATATAAATGTTTGCCTTCATATTTCCCGATAGGCCATTTTTAATTTCACTTTTATTTTATTATATTTACGGATACAAAAAATAATAAAAAAAATATAGAATGATTGTAATGTAAGCAGAAATTATACTTTCCAAAAATGTATTTAGTTCTACACTATGTGTAGAATAATAGTTGGGGTTATTCATCCCAAATAAAGAGAATTTTAAATTTTGGTATACTTATGACATATGATTATTATCATTGATGTCAATTTTTTTATAATTACAATTTAAAATAAAATGGAATCCCGGCCAGGGAAGGTTCATTTTTATTTCGGATAGAAAAATGTTTCAAATAAAAGTTGAGGATCTTAAAAAATAAGTAATTTTTGTTACCAAACTTTTATTGTAGGACTTTCAGTTTTCATTTTATAAGCGGAAGAATTTCATCTACCTAATAAATTCCCTTAGAAATAAACAATTATTTTTATAATCTTCTTTCTGTTGGCTGTGGAGGTATTAATTATTGAAATAGTTATTTTAATGACAAATAAAACGTCAAAGTTCCCTCATATTCAACATATCATTCACAAACGCCTCCAGTTTGAAAAGAAAAAGGGTGTAGAGAAATGTCTTTAATCCATTGTAAGGTAATAAATATCACACTAAATTATAATATCCTTCCAAGTACTCGGCTTTAACTTTAAAAGACAACAATCCATTTTTTCAATTAATCATTTTTGATTTCCTATTAAATTTTCAATCAGAAACTTATTTGACCGAATTCACCGGGGAAAGTACCATGACGGACACATCACCATTTTTTAAAGAAATTTAAAAGAGAATAGGACGTTTGATAATGCTATACAAAAATATTTAGTTATTCAAGTTCCACACTTCTATTTAAAATATTTGTCTATCCCAAAAAAGTATAATCCAAGAACTGACAATACTAAAACAAATGGTTGTTAAGGGAAAATAAGAAAATTCCTTCAAGATAAATGAGTGAGTAAAGCGCAAATCATATTTTCTTTTTCATATTCTATATAATGTAACATAGGAAAATTTAAAACAAAAAGAAGTGCTGCGATTTTTTATTATATTTTATTTCGACGGAATGTTATTCGCCATTAAGAGTGTTATTTTAATATTCTTTTAATAAACCAATTTATCTATAAAAAAATATCATAACTTTGTAAGGTTTCAACTGTTTTTTTTAGTGGAACCTCTGTAGATTTTTATGCAATCAAATTCTCTATCGATTCATATTAGCATTAAAAACGATAAAGATAGATCGATTCGAAATTTAGGTCTGTAGAATTGGCCTGCTAGATTTCCACATCTTTCCTAAAGAATATTGATGCACGCGTAAATAGAACAGGAATTACTCAATTATGAAAAAAAAAAAAATGTGAGGAAAGAAATTTAGAAATAACTCAAAAACTACTTACTCTGGATATATAGATATATAATATTTTTATGTTGCAAATTAATTTGCTAATCGATCTGTGAGATAAAATATTGAACATTCCATTTAAAAAAATGAATTATGCTGTTTTTAATTGGGCACTGAAATATGGATCTTATGGAAATACCTATTGTCAAAATTGACAAATGTTTTTAATACTAGAGGGATCTATTAGTAAAAATTGAAGATGCCGTTCATCAGTATATTTTGATTCTACTAGAATTTATAGACATTTTTCGAAAGGTCTATTTGGTGATAATATTCGAAAAATAAATTTTTAACTCAAAAACTGTAACAATTATGTGGATATAAATTCATATAAGTGGATGGACAATTAAATGGGGAATCCAAAAAATAATAATATGTAGTGTTCTATTTAAAATAACAAAGTTGGTAGCCATTTCCGATATAATCAGTCAAGAACCCCGTAAACTTTTAATGGCCGTTATTAGTGGCCCACCCTGTATACATAATTTTATCCATTTTATTTCACTAAATTACACCTTTAATTTGATGTATATATTATCTTACTATTTTTATTATTTCAAAATGCATTTTATCTCGCGAAATATAATTTGAGGATCAATTCTGCATAAAAAGTAATTTTTCATGAATATTCAAATATTAATAAAAACGGTTAGGTATAAGTATAACGACTTTTTACCGCTTTTTTTAATAACATCACACGAAGAATCCAAACTTACAGTGAAAATGATTTTTTTCTTAAAAATGAGAACAAAAATATAATAGCTTGCATTGAGTAATTCTTTCGATGATACGACAAAATTCATTAAATATATTTATACACTGTCTAAAAAATAAATAACATATTCATTAATAAAAAAATCGATCGCGTCAGCGTCGGTTGTCGAATACACAGATACACACATAGGTAAGGAAACCAAACTGCAGTGTTCTACATATTTCTCAAATAGTTCGCTATTAAAATCGAGAGGCCATCACCTCCTTGACGATTGGCAACTATCTCTGTCATCGCATCATTCCTTTTCTAGTAAACGCCAGCCTTAAATTAAATCAACGTATCGTCATCGCCGCGATCTTCAGTGGAAATTATCGAAAGGAGGGAATAATTTATTAATCATTTTCTAATTCTTTTTATTTAATTTATTTAAATAACGTGACCAAGTGAATAAATTGTTTTTTTATATTATAATTATTTAGGTACGGCATAAACAGTTGTTTCAGGATATATTCATTTACTTTTTCACCACAATTTGGATTTCCAATTCTTGTTAATTTTAAACAATTATTGAAAAATATTCTTGAAAAGTGCCACAGAGAATACCGTGTTCTGAATGGCGGTTTACTTTCTAATAAACAACGATTAATTCAAACAGTTGTTCTTAAAGTTTAATCAACTTAGCTGATTAGCCTGTTAATCAACAGGTATTAGCGGCAAAGTCTTATTCTTAGACTGAATTTATTGTGTTATTGTGATAAAACAAAAATGTTTTCATTTTATATTTAATTTGCCACCGCGCGTGATTTTAACTTAATTTTAACTTAATTGGTTAAATTGTGTGATATTAAGATTTAATGTTGGTTCTTATTTCTTGTATAGTTCATACACAAGAGTGAGAGTAGCATTATAGCAGGGTCCACAACGTTCCGAATGTAGACGTCCACTTGTATACATTTTGACAAGATTTGAATTCCACTTGTATAAAATACAGACTACACAGCAAATAAGTGAGAATTTTAAGTTTCACGGTCTCAATTATCGGAAACAAATATTAAAAACAATAATCGGAACACCAAAATTCCTCAATTAAGGGTGCGGTTTAGAAGAAAGAGATAGCTATACAAATATGGGCAATCACTAATTTGAGTTAGATTGTTGTTGTGATCAATGAACAATATTGTATTATACATTAAAATGATCTTAAAATAAGCAGGAGTTTCATCAGATAAATTAAAAATTATTTTAATGTTTAGTTTCTGTGAAAAAATAATTATGAAAAACAATGAAAATTGATCAAATTTATAGCAAATTTTAAATTAAATTTTTGTTAATAAAAACTTGTGCAATGAAAATTTAAAGGATTTCACTAAATTCTACATTCAAATAACTTAGCAGACATGACCTATTAATTTCATTATATCTTACAATTTTCTTTTCTAACTTAAACTAGTAAATTGACGTAAAACACGAAAATTAACAATTTATTTTTTATTTAGTCTGATACTTTATACTTGGTAGATAAAAAATGTAAATACACATTCATATTATGAAATCCAAAAGAATAGCTCTATTTTCAAACGATTATTTCCATTTTACTATATTGCTATCTCTTTCCACTAAACCGCAACCTTAATTAATCATGTCAGATGGTTCCATCTTACTGAAAGTAAACAAGCAGAACTGATTTTCAACTATTTATTGTATTTCACTACAATTACTTCGCTCTTGTAGTAGCTTCTTCAGGTGAATAATATTAATAAAGTTATCGTTACTGGACAGAAGAAAAGACCTCATTTGATTCATAGGTGATATAGAGTATCGACTATTGGCATAATATGACGATAGTTTTTTGACGTAGGTATCACATTTAATACAGATTGTTACGTTGCAATGTTGAATTTTATTATTCGAGAGCTGTAGCGACTTAGACAAAATAATGCTTGATTTCAGCAAAATGGTGCCACTGCAATTTCGTATTGTGTTGCAAAATATGTTTCCCGGCCACTTTATTGCAAAATTTGGCAAGATTTCTAGGCGGACAAGATCTCCCGCATTAATTACTCTTAATTTTTTTGTAGGTCTAAAGTTTAACATAAATTTTATCCTTGGTTACCAGATCACTTCGTCATATATAAGCATGAACTTTGTGAGAACTTTGTATAACCACATTATCGCGCATTGTTTCGGACCCCAGGCTTTTCCCAAAGCCTAACGATATTGTCTGGCTTTGATTGCGTTGAATTCGATGTGTTGTCGCGTTTAACTCTGCGATAATCTGCCCAGGTCAGAAAGGATCAACTAACAGCCTTTTATATTCGCCTTTAGGCACGTCCGAGACGACGCTATTAAAGAAGTATTAAAAATAATAAAAAAAGTATTAAAGAATAATTAAAATTAAAATGAAAATATTCATGTTCTCCCCGATTTGTTTGATGTTTTTCCACAAGATACAGATGTTTACACTCGTAATGGTTGGTTGCTAATACAATTTTTGTCTTTCGCCTCATCACTTATCCTTTACTAACAATCTCGGACCACTAATCTCTTTAGCCAATAAGATTATTTGACTTAGAATCCCCTCTGTAAACAATTAAAATACTATGTAAAATATAGAATTGATCTCTAGAAGTAAACGTAATAATATCAAAAACGTACGTGATGTTATACTTTTACTTAACCAACAATAAATTAAAGATACAGTGTTTTTCTAAATTAGTTTACTGTCGAGGGTAACTCCCAGATATTTCACATAGCGGTTAAATTGCAGCATTGTATTCAATAACGTCAATGGTTTAGATTTTAGCTTCCTTTTCCTGGTGAAGAGAACCATCTCCGTTTTAGCCAGATTAATTAATTACAATCACAGATTTTAGAAGGTTTTCATTTTATTGTTTCTTATCATGCAATTGATAGTTTTGTCAAACGCACCTTCAATTTCCACCAAAGGTGAATTCTTTCTTATCCATCGATCTTTCGATTCTGCTCATTATATTATGTAGGAAAGATCAACCGACTCCGTCCCGGTTGATCTTTCCTTGCATTTTGAACAGTATGAGTGAATTGATTACAAGAGTTGTTACTATTTTGCGTTTTTTAATTAATCAAAGCCTTTCTAAAGTATTTAATAAAAAAGAAGAGAGGGTGATAAGGAACGATGTAATCTGCTTTCCCATACTTATATATGAATACAATTCTTCTGTAATAATGAAATTACTATAATGACTAATTTGAGTTATATACATTACTTTTTAATAGCAATATCGTTATCGAACAACAATTATGAGATCATTGATCTCATAATTGTTGTTCGAGCGCTTGAATTCAGGAAGCTAAGGCAGGAATAATAGAATTAATGTAGGTTAATATATCCGACTTCCTGGATTAGTTTACCTCTTTTCAAGGATCTCAGTCTGAGCGAATCCGATTTTCAGAGCAAATTAAAACCAATGTATTGACAAATTTCTCTGGTAATTGGTACCCCAAAATCCCTCCAGAGGAGTACCGGAAAGAAAAACTATATGAGATGCGCGAAAATGAATCTACTATGTATACTTTTCATTAATGATATTTTAGTTTACTTAACTAATCAGTACTATGTACAACAATAAACTTTTTTAAAGTAATCTAACGTATAATTCCTTTGTTGTTTAGATATATTAAACCAATTAATTATTTTAAATATAAAACAAAAAACATTTACAAGACGATTAAAATCTGGTTTCAGAAGAAATCTGATTAATTTATTCATCTTTATTTTTGAATATATTGCTATACTATTTTACAAATCTGACTGTGCTGAATTTAAATAGCTGAGTTACCGTACACCACTAAAATTAGAAGAAAAATGTATTTTGTTTAATTATGACTTTTCATTTGTTATTTAGGTTAGCCGGTGGATGGATGACACCTTTATCTTGCTTTCCAAACTCGCTGTGGATTGCATTCCTTTTGTGCACCATTGGAATAATTATATTCTACTTTATTTTCGACTACGTCAGCGTAACGTTCGTTCAAATAAATATACATTTAAAAAAGTCGTAGTTTTGCCCTAATGGCTTTGTCTTTAATTTCCAGATTATGGCCAAGTTTACCTCAAAAAATATCTGATATAATAAGCAGAGCGTTCGTTATCGTCGTAGTCACTATGTATTTGCAGCAACCACTAAACATTATCGTCAACCAAAAGGGGACTTATTTGAGACAGATCTTCGCCATTTTGTTGTTCTCTTCTATTTTATTCGCTACAACCTACACGGCTGGTTTCGCCAGCATTTTGACAATTCCAAAATACACAAGGGGAATAGAAACGACTTACGATTTCGACGCGACTGGAATTAAATGGGGTGCCATTCATTCAGCATTACTAGACGGATTTAAAGAATTGGTAAGTTGTAAAAAAATACTATAAATTTGAAAGTACCTTGTAGCTACATTGCCCCAATATGGAATGCCAATAGGTTTGTTCGTTTGTTTTGCACTAAGTTGAACTGAGTTCAGGTTTGTGATGTCACCAGTGCAGGCTAATTCATGCCAGTTTTCATGAACTGTGGTTGACTGTAACAAACGCTTTGTGTGCAGTTTAGTGCAAAGTATTCAATTACTGTAACATCCAGTAGAAAAATAAAACTGAAATAATTTAGTGTTCAGCAATATTTCTAGGTTATATGTTATAAGTAAAACACATACAATTTTGATTATCGACATGATGGTACAGCATCGAAATTTCTGTTAATGAAATCGCATATATCACAGCCATACAATTGCGAATCCTTTTTTATTTAAGATATTTTCTAATATATTTATTCGTTCACATTGGTTTACACGCCTTTCACTAACGTCAGTTGTCTATAAACTAATTTGTACTTTTTACTCTTGTTTCAGAGCAGGAGTAAAAAGTTCACGTTTAGTTTTAGTACAACAAAACGAACACATTTTAGTTCGACTCGGTTCATGTAACGAACAAATCTTATATTTCAATCTTGTACAATTCTTAGAATGTGAACATCAGATTAAGGCAATATTTAATTTGTAAGCATATACAATTTCTATTGATCATACTTAAAGCATTTTTTGTCACCGAGTCTCCTTCATAGAATAATTTGTGTATTGAATTCGATAAAACGTAAGTTGCTAGAAAAGAAACAAAACTGATTATTTAATAATATATTTCTGAACCATAATAATTAGGAGATAACTCAAACGCCATCAATTGCCTAATTTATTAAATACAGAGTGTCCCATTAAGGGCATACCACTCGTTAGAAAAGAAGATAAAACAGTGCTCTACGGCACACGCCGTTGTTACCACTAATAATAATACTGTTCTATTGAAATTTCAGTATGAGAAAGTTAAAGGATGAATCAATGATCGTATTTGTTTAGTTTTGAAAAAAACTTCATATATTATTTATAAAAATGCATTAAATATGCTCAATATTTATACAAATTTGATCGTCTATTTAACCAATTTAAACATTTTTATATTTATTTTAAAGTAATAGGGGCCTAGAATCGACTTTTGTGAACAATAAAGGGTTTTCATCATGAAAATAAATTTATTAGTTTGTCCACAATGAGCGAATAATTATCGGACTATTTTACATTTTCTTGCGATAAATAAGCGAATTTGTCTATCTCTCTTTCGCTGCGGATTCACGTGCGTAGCGATGCTCGACTGCATCGAGACGAGAACGACCGCATATCCGATTACGCACTACTAATGGGCGAGTGTTACTTGATTTATGGTATTATTATAGCCAGAAACACCTTTTATAGGTTTTCGAGATGAGTGTGTTACAATATTATAAGAATCATAATGTCAGTACAAAACAGATTATTTTTTAAAGTATAATTCCTAATTTCTAGCTGAGGGGGTATTGTTATTCTTTGATCATTTGTTCTGAAGATATAAATATAATTACTTATAATAAAAACATAGTTTTTTCTTAATTTATATAGTAGAAATCTTTTCAAATTAACAAAACAACAAGCCTGGCAAAATTTGAGATCGATTGGGTACCTTTAACCCGTGATCCATGAAGGCAAAATGAAAAATATATGTATAAGCAGTTTAATTATTTAATATTCTTATATTCTACATAAGTATGATCTTACAAAATATAAACTAAATATGAATTACACTGTTCTACATAATGAGTAAGAGAAACATTTAAAAAATGAAATAATAAAATCTATTAATGAATGAAATTTAAAGTTTTTACGATAATTTTGGATTTTGAACCCCGTGGGGCACGGGTTAAAATTTACTAATTGGTCCCAGATTTTACAAGAAATAATTATTTATATACAGAAACAATTTTATGAGATCTTGTAAAGTTCAAAAATAATAACATCTAATCATGAATCAGCTGAATCACCCCCTCCTTGATTTAAGCTATTTATTTTAAACCTTTTTTTCCGGAATTTAATTTCTGAGATATTCCAAGTGTCCAGGATAAATCCCCACCCTGTATATATATGTAACTCTAAAATTATACGATTTTGTGAACAATGTACGGTGTATTTATATTTTGATAATAAAGATTATTATTATTTATTACAAATTTCTAAAAAAAAAAACACTCATTAAAATTGTATTGAGATTACAGCGAAAATAACATTTATAAAATTACGTAAAGTGATCAGATTGCCCAATTCTAAATGTTTCATAATTTGTATAAAACTTCTCATAAAATGTAACATGTTTTTAATATTGGGTTGATTGAGTTACTTGAAGATAATAATAACCTGATTAAAACACTTAGATCCTTTCTTCAATATTTTATTTTTCACCAAATTTACATTTCGGACACAAAGTGTCCATTATCAATGGTTTAATATGAAACCAAAATATTGAAGAAAGGAAACGTGTCTTAATCGAGTTAATTTTTAATATTTTGCCAATAAATATTTACATTATGAATATTTGTTTTTGTCAGCAAAATAGCAGAATTAACTAAAACATACTAAAAGAAAAACATTACAAAGTTAAAAAATAGAAGCAATATAAAATGGCAAGGTAAATTTTATTGAATCACTTTACATCGAACTGTCCATTTATGTTCATATTATTTCTATTTGAATTTTAGCACCAGCAATAAATTTGAAACAATTGTTGAAAATAGTTAAAAATGTGTAATAATGCTAATATAGAAATATAGGTACATCATATTTTAATGTAAACTTACTTTTTCCAAATTACGAGATTACATTCCTTTCAGGATGCAGATAAGTACAACCTGGTTTTCTTTCCTCTTCTATTACCCATTATAAGAATTCAATTGGAAAGAGTTGTAAGTTTCTCAAAATCTCACACTGATACACCACTTTTATATTACGGAAATAATAAACATCCACGTCAACATCCAAAAACTGACAATTTTAAAAATTTGTAATTTCTAGCTGGTCATTCAATGGTGGGGTAAAAAGCAGAGTCGCCGAAACCGTATTTTTTTATTATTTGCTGTTTTTACCAGTTACAAATTTAATTGCATACAATAAAAACTCAAGTTAAAAATACAATTGGATGCAATAAAAACTGGCAAAAAGGGATGAATATTTAAAATTCTGAATGCATGCCTCCTTCTTTATCATTTCGGGTGTGGGGTTGTAAAGCAAGTAAATGTCCTTCTTAATCTGTTAAATGGTTTGACGTGAGTGATTTATTTCATTTAACCGCAATAAAATTATCATTCAAAATACAACATGTGCTCATAATATTATTTATTGACCACGAAGGTTTTTGTTTCGGGGTACATGCTTTTTTTCTGATTTAGGTAGTATTTTTGAAGGAACCAGAACAAAATGTATGAATACTCAAATCTAAAATGAGCTCAGAATATTATTTATTATGTAAATATATAGTCGATAAATAATATGTAAATTAATAATATCACAAGCCACACACGGCGTTCCTTGTTAAAGGGTTAATGCGTTTAATGTTTATAAATTGGTACTTTGATGATGATATAAATAAATTACAAATTATTACGAGCAAAACAGAATTATATTATAGCATGGTACATTTATATTATTACTTGATAAAAATACATTGATAAAATATGAAAGTTCATAATCGAAAAGTGTTCATATATTTGAACTGAAAGAAACGTTTTACGTATTTTAATATAAAATATAAAAAAGGTAGTCGCTGCGCGAGAGGCCCACTTGAAGAGGATCATAAATTAGGATAAAATAAACATCCCGACCGATAAGCTTCCAATAATACACGGAAAGCATGGATTGTTTGAATAGGGATGGCGTTATGTATAAATAATTGAATAGAAAAGGATAGATTTTGTGAAATAATGTATAAACTACGTCGTCATGCATCGTAAGACGATGTAAAGACTATTCACAAATAAAATTAGAAACGTGGTTTGCCGAGAAAAAGTGGTAGGCTTAACCTCAGGTTCCTAGGACCAAAATATGACGATTCAACCGAACTTATTTACAAACATAAGTTAACCGTTAAGCCGGAATCATCATCATCTTCAAACTTAAACAAAATATTATTTGTTTTATTAATAACAATTTGATGCTTTATTCGATTTAAATGAAATTTACTATGGTTTAATATGATGATATAACACATCATCTGAGTTAATATGAGTACCATCAATTAATGTATATTATCATCATATTTTGGTCCCAGAAACCTGCGGTTAAGCCATTTCCCAACATTAACGGGACACCCTGTATATTTCTGGTTCTATTAGTAGCACTAATAGTAGCACGTTGACTAAAAAATGAAATTGTTCACAATTTTATTAGATATAATATTGTATACCACATTAATTTTCGTAAAATATATACTTTATTGGTTACTTGCGATATTCTTAAAGATACCTTTTTTGATGTTTCTTGTTCGTCTATCCTAAATTTTTCACTCAAAACATAAATTCTCATTTTCTTTGCATCAATCAGAAGGTTATTTGAAAGCAAATTCGCGCAGAGATACCACATTAAATCATCCATGATGATCAGTATTGAAAAAATGTTTTACAATCATTTCGAATAAATAATGGAGATTGATTAAGTTTTCAATTATTGAGGATTTTCTGAATTGAACCAATATTGAATTTCTAATTTTGTTATTCTAGATATCGACAATATTGTCAATAATTGAAAAAAATACAAGACATCAATATTGATATAAATTTCAATTAAGATATTTTTGCGTAGAATGTATTGACACATTTTATCAATTATCTTTTTTGTATTTTAATTTATTAATTTATATTTGTTTTTCTTTTTCAGCCAGAGTATCAGAATATTGTAAACAACTTCATAGCTTTAAGCAATGACGAAATACGTCATCGTATGCACCTTGGAAATTTTGCAATGATGGTCGAACGAGTTCGTACAGGTTGGTAAAATTTTGTGAAATCATGAAATTATTGGAAAATAATTATTCTATTGAAATGAACACTAATTAAACTTAAAATTATACTCAAATACAATTAGAAATATTTTTCCTAATAATTAAGAAAGTAATATTTCCGTTTATATTTTTTTTATTTTCCCTTTTATATTATCATTCGTCAACAATACAATTATCTGTAAACGTGACAACCAGAAAACATATAGTGTCACACTGTACAGTGCGTACATAATGAAAGGAACAAATTCATTTAAACTGCTGGTAATTATTTTCAAGAAAAATGCTCCGATAGGTCGATTATATTTTTTTCACTAAAAATATTAATATACAGAGTATCCCATAAACGAATGCTAATACAAAGCTGTATTTTTTTAGTTTCAAAAGATGAATATTTAGAAACACTAGGTCTCTCACATGAATACAGTTATACTAATTGACCTGTGCAACCGTTTTATCTCGAAAATAATCACTGGTAGTCTTTGAACGCACTGTATATCTGTTTTTTATGTTGGTATACATAAATTAGCAGTTTAAAACTGCTTTCGACCCTCGTAATAAACAATAGCTGCTTTTTTAAGCTGTTAATCTATATCGATAAAACATATAAAAATTAATCGCACTTAAATGATATAAAGGAAGATATTTTCTTAAAACACTAATAGTTTATGTAGATATCATGTTTGCAGATAATATTATTGGTTTTTAAAACTACACTGATCGGCAGAAAAAAAGGCCACCATAACATTTTTTTTTTAAACCGAGGCTTAAAGGCATATACAGGGTGTTTCAAATTCGAGTCTCACCATAGGGATCTCGTTTATTATAAGAGATAGATGGTAGGTTTAAATTTGGCACTTTTGCAGAATCTCATGCTGATTAATATTCCGCTGAGAAAATGAGGCTAAATTTCTTTGTTTTCAAGAAAAATGAAAAATACTGAAATTTGCGATTTTCTTTTTTATTTATATCTTCGTTATTTGAAGCAATAATTCAATACAATGAAGATATTCTTATAGCACTTTTTTATGATCTGATCGATGGCGTACTAATTTTACTAATAGCATGTTTCGTTTCTTCTGGACCATCATCAACTTTCTTTTTTCTTATGGGCGCCATTTTGTTTTTTATCAGATTAAAATCCTCTATTTTTTCTGATTGCAATGATACCACATATGATATCTTTATTCTCATAAATAAACACAGTCTTAACAAAATATTTTTTTAATACTAATAAATCACGCATGCCATGAAATTAAAAGTAATCAGTAGAAAATATAATGTAGCTTTGTGAATACAATATTTATAAAAAGGTTTTGCAATGGAACAAAAATTTACATAATGATTTTTTTACAAATTAAAAATTATTAAAAAATAGTAATATGCGGAATATCAACATTAATATTAATAAAAATATTGACACAAAAAATATTTCTTTAATTTATGTTCGAAAAACAGCCTTGGCAGTAACAGAAATCCAAAGGTGTTCCTTAAATTATTTATTGTAGTATACAAATTCTAGCAATTTTATTGAATTTCGAGACAAAATAATTAATGTTTTAAAATCTCATAATTTTGTGTTCTGACTATACACGTTTGGCCAAACATTTATTCTAAAGGAACATTGGGTCTCATATTTAAGCTTTGTTTTGCCTTTAAATCACTTAAAACCCTACAAAATTAGGTACATATTTATAAAAAGACACTCTTGGTAATAAAAATTAAACGATTTAAATATTTAATAAATAGTAATATTTAATTTTAAATTTTGACAGTCAGTGATAGATTAACATCCGTCTAGTTGCTAAAAATGAGTGCTTCTTTAGTGTCAATAATAAAGACAATTCTAAAAAAGAAGATAACTAATTACAATAAAGGTATGATATATTATATCATTGTAATCAGAATAAATAGAGGATTTTAATCTGATAAAAAACAATATGGCGCCCATAAGAAATAAGAAAGTTGATGATGGTCCAGAAGAAACGAAACATGCTATTAGTAAAATTAGTACGCCATCGATTAGATCATATGAAAGTGTTATAAGAATGTCTGTATTGTATTGAAATATTGCTTCAAATAACGAAGATATAAATAAAAAAAGAAAATCGCATTTTCATTTTTCTTAAAAACCAAGAAACTTAGCCTAGTTTTCTCAGCGGGATATTAATCAGTATGAAATTCTGCAAAAGTGCCGAATCTAAACCTACCCTCTTATAATATTTATTTATTTATGTATTTATTTCCCAACAGAAAATACATTCAATTACAGGGAAAAGTTATAAAAAATATATATATTTTACTAACAATGCGCAATGTTAACTAAGATGTAATAATAATGAATTATGAACAAATAATATAAAAATTAAATTAAATTAAAAACTAAAACAGAATAATAAAAAAAAAAATAAAAATAAAAATAAATCACAATAACAATATTAATATTAATGTAACTTGTACGCTCCTACAACAACATACCTATTTGGTTTGTAAATTCTATAAGACTACAATTAAAAATATCAATAGATTGCTCAATTCTACCATACAAATGCTTCATAGTATTTACCGGTGAATTATAATACACATTAGTAAAACTTCTGTTGCAGATAAAGGTCGTTGGATGTCTGCTAGTTGCTCTAGGCACATTAAAATTTATTAATTTTAGTAAGTTCGGATCGTCTATTGTGCAATGTACAATTTGGTATAGACATTTTAAGAGACTTGCATTTCGTCGTGTATAAAGAGGATTAAGTTCAAACAAAGAAAGTAATGTACTATACGAAACGTTAAAATCTGGATAAGTATGGAATTTTTTATAATACAAAAATTTTAGAAATATTTTTTGAACTCGTTCTAATAGCTGAATGTGAACATTATAGTGTGGTGACCATACCGGGGCACAGTTTTCTAATTTAGAGCGTACATATGCTATATATAATTTGATGATGGTACCAATGTCACGAAATGGTTCACTGACTCTTCTGACAAATCCTAACATTTTCATAGATTCAGACTGCAATGCATGATAATGTAGATTAAACGATAGTTCTTTATCAAACAGTACTCCGAGATCTCTTACTGACTCGACGCGTTCTAAGTTTACATTATCTAATGAATAGCTATGGGAGATATTCTGAGCAGTTCGAAAAAAAGACATACTTTTGCATTTAGATGCGTTCAGTTTTAATTTGTTAAAATTACTCCATTTATTAATTTTTATTAAATCTTGCTGTAAAGTAAAACAATCATAATGTGAATTGATACACTTAAAATTTTTTACATCATCCGCGTATATTAATATCCTGGAATCTATGCCATCTACAATGTCATTAATATACAAGAGAAATAGTAAAGGCCCAAGGTTTGACCCTTGGGGCACCCCACTAGTGGGGCAAAATTCAGTAGACATATATCCCTTATATTCAATGCACTGAGACCGGTTAGATAAATAGTTTTTCATTAAGTTTAGCAGGTTATCGGCAAATCCCCACAGCTTCAGTTTGGCTAATAAAATCGTATGATCAATAGTGTCAAAAGCTTTAGTAAAATCAGTATGTATTACATCGACCTGATGGCGTTGATCTAAGTGACAGGATACATATTCTGTGAAATTTAGTAAATTAGTAAGCGTTGATCTTTTTTTCATGAAACCATGCTGCTTTGTGGTTATTGCCGATTCTACATGGGTATATATTTTTTCAGCAATGATAGTTTCCAGGATTTTCGCAAAGTTGTTAATTATAGAAATTGGACGGTAGTTTTCAATTGAATGTCTATTACCTGACTTGAATATTGGAGTGATTTTAGCAGATTTCCAAATAGCTGGTAGATGACCTGAAGTTATAAATATATTAAATATATGGGTTAATGGTATTGCTAAGCACAAAATACAGTCGCGCACTAAAAAAGATGGAATATTGTCGTGGCCACTAGTGAATTTGTTGCTTAGCCGTTTTGAAGCTTTAATTACGTCATCGTCAGTTATTGTTTGAATGCATAGAGTGTCGTTTAAGAACACGGCTGAGAATTCTTTATTCCCATCAGGAGTATCATTGCTGTAAACGGATGAAAAGTATTCCATGAAACTATTAACTATTTCACGAGGGCCCTCGACTGTTTTATCTTTGTATGTCATAACACCAGGGATGCGGCTGCGAGACTTTTTGGAATTGATATAATTCCACACGTTTTTAGGATTTTTGTGTATAGATTGTTCAGCATCCTCCACAAATTCTTCTTGATCTTTAACAATTCGTTTTTTTATTTCACAACGTAAGCGGTTGATTTTGTTTTTATAAATTCCAAACTTATGTCTTTTGAATAACTTTCGGTAATGTTCTTTTATTCGAATTAGACGTTTAGTATGACAACTGAACCAGCAAGGATAACTGCTTTGTTTAGATATTTATTTTATTATAAAGAATATTAAAATTAGCTTTGCGAAAGTTATATTTTTTTGACACTACATTGGATTCAATATTGGTATTGGTTATGGAGACAAAATCTATTGAGAAACTAAGAGGAGGATGATGATTGTCAATTTTACTAATTGGCATGTCATTATAAAAAGTACTTTCAATGTTCTTTGAGGTGAATACAAGATCTAATAACCGGTTGTTACAATTAAAGGTATTGTTATGCTGAATAATATTGTTAAGATTTACTAAGTTGTGTAGTGCAATTAACTTGCGATCAGGGATATCAGTGGTTGAACTACTGCAAAAACTAGGTATGTTGAAGTCACCACATATAATAACAGAATTGTGTTGGTTTATAATACGATCAAGTTCTTCAAAGAGTTGGATATACGCATCTATGGGCTCAGAAGGAGCAATGTACACACAGATTAGACATAACATTGAACACATAACAGAAACATTTACACTAATAATCTCAAAATTGTTAGTGGACGATTTGAAACAAAAATTACAAGAGAAGTTATTGCTGACCGCAATCATGACGCCGCCGCCTCTTCTGTTGGTTCTGTCGCATCGAAACACTTGAAAACAATCCGGAAATAGCTCAGAATCATGTATATCATCTCTTAGCCATGTCTCAGTGAACATTAGGAAATCATAGTTGGACGCGGAGACATTATTAAAGAAAATATTAGTTTTTGTTGAGAGTCCACGAACATTTTGATAATATATGTGAGTATTGATGCGTTCCGAAATCCGTTGGGAAGTACTTAGTTTTCCGACAAAATCGACAAAGTACCACGGATATACTTCATTTTTATATTCGTTTCTCCTGCATCTCTGCGACGTTTGAATTCGTTTCTAGTTTCTGTTTCATCTTCAATTTGGGATGGTGTACGGTCGTTTTTTATAGCCACCTTGTTGAAGTTTTTGCTTTGCTTTAAACGTCCTGAGTTTCGAAGGAGTTTAGAAGCATCATCAGGCGAATGTAACATCACTTTTATAGGCCGACATTTTCCGACAGTCTTTGTACCAAGACGAATGGATTGTTTAATAGCGGGTGGATCATTACTTATAGCATTGAATATATCATTTACCAAGACTGAATCTTCGTCATTATTAACGTCACTCACGTTAAACAATATGATATTACGAGCCCGGTTATTTCTTTCTCTTATCTCATTCGTGATGGAATTTATGTCTAAGGTTGTTTTCATTGGGATAGCCCTTTCTGCTTGCAATTTTGACAAATCATTACGTAAACTCATGTTTTCTTTTTCTAAGTTATTAATTTTCACATTTAAGGAGTCAAATTTTAGAGTTAAGTCAGCAAAGAGGGACTGCATCTCGCTTTTAATCTCGTTAAATTTAGCTTCAATTAATAGTTTTAAGTCTAAATTGGGCGTAGAGTTATCACACGCCGGTGTAGCAGGCTTAGCGATACCCATTTTACATGAAACGCTACAAAACCATTTTTCGTCCTTATTTTCTTCGTCGCGGTAATATTTTAATTCAGACTCGGTGAGTTTAATACAGCTTCCATGATACCATTTTGAACAGGGTCCGTTGCATTTAATAGCGGTGTGTAAGTGTTTAGGGTGCAAAGTAGCGTTACAAACAGTGCATATAGGGAACATAGCGAAAATAAACAAAACAAACAAAAAAACTGAACACAAATCTTCACACTACACGGCCCGTCGTAGTGACTCACAATATAGACACACACTCGGAATAAGATAGGCCACGGATAGGGGTCACACGAGAGAGACAAAGGTTAAATGGGATTTATTTTTGTATTATTGGCGATGGAAATTTATTCGTTGATTTAATACCGTAAAATCAAAATAACGTTGTAATTAACTTAAATAAGCCGTTGAAAGTCTAATAAAATCTATAACAAGGGTACTGATTACTTACTTGCACTGATTTGTTATTTATTTGCCTCGAATACTATATAAATTTATTTATTTATCTTGGAGCTGCAGAAAATACAAACACACTGCTTGACGTGACCTCGCACACACGAGAGGTCAAGCAAGATCCCCATGGTGAGAATCGAATTTGAAACACCCTGTATATGGGTTTATATAAGAAGCAAAGTTTGTTAAATTGCTTTAGTTTTGTCATTTATGCATTAGTAGATTATACATCTTATTTAATCATTTATGTATGGCAAAATGAAATGGACTCATGTGCATCGTTTGACAGTAGTTATACAGTTAACAAATCTCGCAATAAAAATAAGCAGAATGCAACTAACTCTTATGGAAGTGTCTCAAATTGTTGCTTTAATTGAAGATGGCATGCACTACGTGTCTCATTCATTGGGTATATCTTGTAGTACCATTCAGGATGCTTGGTGTCGGTATTTGGAGACTGGCAGTTATGCTGGGTGATAAGGATCTAGAAGAAGAAAGGCAACAAATGGGATTAATGATCATTTTGTTGTACTCAACGCACTTAGAGACCGGAGAACTACCGCTGTTCATCTTCAACATCGTCTTCAAATAGTTACAGGGTTTGGAGTAAGTAAGAGAACAATCAGACAAAGACTTCAGGAAGGCGGTTTAACTTCAAGGAGACCTGCCAATGGCAGAATTATTACTGAGACACCGGAGAGTATATTTGCAGTTTGTACGACTGCATTTAAATCGAACCCTTCGTCAGTGGAGTCAAGTTCTCTTCTCTGATGAGCCCCAATTTTGTCTGTGTTCACCTGAGGGTCGCGAGGGGGGTGTGAAGATGACAAAATGAACGATACGTAAACTGTACCATTTCCGAACGGCGACTTCAGACGCATATACCGACCTTATTTTTGTAGAAAATGGTGCTTTAAATGCACATGGATACGTGAAAAATATTCTGTAAGAAGCTCTTGTGCCCTTTTCTAATTTTATTAGAGATGATACGTTACTTAAATGAGGTTGTCATTCAATCATTAGATTGGTCAGCATGCAGTCCAGATCTCAAACCAATTGAGCACTTTTGGGATCAACTCAAAATACGTATTCATAATCGTCCAGCCATGCTAGAGACCCTCCAAAAGCTAAAATTGGCACACCTAGAATACCTCAAGATTTTTTAACAGCTTTAATTAATTCATTACGACGTCGGTAACGTGATGTGATTGAAGCACGAGGAGGACATACGTATTATTAGACATCATTAGGTTGTCGGTTAAAATACCAAGTTTTGACTTTTTTTAACTTAAAATCCGTATTTTGCACCATTTTATACTTTTGTAATTTCGATTAAAATCATTATTAAATTAAATTAAGAATTACATTAGTTATTTTATGATTTTTTTCTTGATGACCGTTTTTTTTTTGTCGGTCAGTGTATATTTATTAAATATTTATTAAACCCCCGGAATTTAAGTGAATTGGCAAATGTTAATATGAACGAACAAAAAGAATAATAACAAATTTAATTTTCTGTTTTTTTTTTGTTATTACTTTACATCATTTTATTTTCTAAGTAAATATATAACTTTGAATACATTTCTATCTGATGTAATTTATCTAGGAAAAATATATTATTTTTACAGTAGTTCTAGATATAAATTGTATTAATAATTGCACTTGTAAATCTTCACTTTATTATCATTAGATCATTTTTCAAGAAAATTTAACTTTATAAATACCGTAGAAAAAAACATCACAATACTAATTCTATTTATTGCACTCCTATATCAATCATATCGCTTTCCTAAGATCATAGATGCAATTGTTTAGTTCATACTGAATTGTTTTATTTTTAACAGGTTTAGTTTTGTCTAATAGAATTGATTATATGGATTTAAAACGATACCGCGTACTCTTCAACGATCTCTACCAAGTATATTGTGTCATGCTGGTCAAAAGAAGCTCCATTTTGATCCCTTCTATCCGAAAACTGTTTCTCATAATGAAAGAAGCTGGACTGCCTTTGTTTTGGGAAGAAATGGTTCGTTTAAACTAATATATGCTTAATTTTTTTAATGATATAAAAATGAATATTCGCGAAAATTAGGATAAATTCTTTGTTTATAATTTGAGTCAAATATAACTTCTATAAGATTTTTATTTACAGTCAACAGTCTCAACGGTCTTTGTGCAGTAATAGCTGGTATTATAACTATAATTTTTGAATAATTAAAAATAATTATTGTTCTTTAAAAATATTTTCACAATTGATGAATACATTTAATATTCACATTTAATGAAACGTTCAGTCACCATTCATCTAGCGTATGGATAACTAGTGATGGTCATTTCGGTTTTTCGAATAATATCGGGTATATAACCCCAACACAATTTCCGTTTAGTCGCCTTCATCAAGGCATTGCACATGGAACACACTAGTCTGATGAGGTTCGAAAAACTGAAATGGCCATCACTAGTTATCCATACGCTAGATGAATGGTGACTGAACGTTTCATTAGATGTGAATTTCGTTTTCCTTGTTTGCTTAAACAGGACAAGTTCGCCTTCCTTTAGTGGACGAAACAATGATTCTCGGTCGTCTACCTTGTAGACCCAAATCGTTGACGATGCCACTTGAAATCAGGCAAAAGGTGGCGCTTGCGTCGTCTTTAATTTATTACATTTAATATTATTTAACTTGATAAAACTACACAACAATTAACAATTTTTTGTAAATAAATTCGTTGAAATGTCACAAAACTAATTATATATTTCTTTATATAGCTAATAATAAAATTAAGTTATCCCAAAATCTATAGAAGTATCAGTTGTGTTTTTTTAAACGGAACACCCTTTATATTATTATATTTTTCGCTTTTACGATAGAAATAACTATTGTTTCCATTATGATTATTAGTAAACCCAACAGTTTTTGAAATAATTTAAATTTTGTTAAAATCTAATCCAATTTTTAAGTATCAACTATTTAAGAAGTGTTTTGGTTATGTGAACATTTCCAAGAAAGTTTAGAAATGGATCATATTTTATTTTACAATTATAAAAACACTACAATTTTATACAGGGTACTTAATACTGATTTTCAATGGAATAAACTTTTTTTATCAAATGGAATGCTATATTTTTGAACTCGTTATGAAATGCACGTAAACTCTTACGGCGCGCCAAATTTTAACGCGAGTTATCGCACCACCTACACTGGAATTATGCTGAGAGAAGATGTCCAGTATTATAAATACATTTTATCGCACTAAGATAAGGCAATTACGCTGCGACGTTGAGCAGGTACAGTCGGTTTCCACTCCCAACAAAACAAATCCTTTTTAAAAAACGTAATCTTCGGTCCGCGAAAGATAACTGGCGCAGTCGTTCGGATTTTTGGAGAATTCAAAATTCTTTCGTTTCAACGATTCACCAAAAACATCAAAAAAAACGCGAAAAAGACTAATCCGTGTCCGATTAGTAACGTAATTCAAATTCCTGACTATCGGAGTCAATTCTCCCTGACTATTGGAGTCAACCACGGAAGAGGAACATCGTGTTCAACATTTGAATCGCTCAGACTCTCCGACGGATCCCAGTCCCCCAGAAGAAGAAGAAAAGAAAGAAGAAAAGAAGAAGATTTGACGTCGAATTGTCAAATTTATTACAGGCCCTTGAAGAAAAGAAGACAGTCGTCATTTTTCAAAGACTATAGGAAAACGTAATATCTATGTAGAAATCTGACACAGAAGAAAGAAACCATTTTTAAAGAAACCATCGAGACTACCCAAAATTCCCATCCTCACCTTAAAATGCCGATATCATTGTTTGGTTATAAAACGTCAAAATAAACGATATCGACGACAATAGCAATTTTCAAAACACAATAACATTTTTCAAAGGAAAACAATAGCATTTTTCAAAAAAAAAAACAATACCATTTCAAAATTCATTCAATAAATTCAAATTTTACAAAAACATTCTTTTCAAAACTCGCAACGTATTTTTCCAATTAAATTTAAAACAAGAAACATTTGAACAATTTAAATGAACATCTTCAACGGAATCATCATTTTACTCCTCGTGTAAGTAAATGAATAACAATTTAAATAATTTAAACGATTTAGACGAATTAATAGAACATTTTCAAAAGATTGACATAAACCCGGACATTCCACAAATAAATAATCACCAAATAAACAACATGGCTTTACCACAAATCTCAGTTAAAGATATTTTAGACATTATTCCTAAATTTGATGGCGAACCTTCAAAATTATCAACTTTTATTAGTTCATGTGAATCTGTAATGCAGATGATGACACCAAATAACGATGCCGGAAGAACCGCATTCACACTTTGTCATATAAGATCTAAATTAGTAGGGAAAGCAGCAATCATGTTAGCAGCCAGACCTTTTAACACTTTGCAAGAATTGAAAGACATATTAATTGCATTATTTGGAGACCAAAGAGATGAAGAATCATTATTAAGAAATCTTGTAATGTTAAAACAAAAATCAAATGAAACCCCTTTACAATTTGCAGACAAATGCATAGATATTAGATGCCTTTTATTAAATAAATTAGAACTTCAACATATTCATAAAAATATAAAAGTAGCTAAAAGAAATTTGTATAACGCCACTACCCTGAAAGCTTACCTAGCAGGACTAAACAGTCATATGAGTCACCTATTACGTTGTAAATCACCCGCAACAATTGAAGACGCAATGCGAATGGCAATAGAAGAAGAAAACATGAATTACCATCGAACTCAGTTACATTCAAATCAACATCAATTAAAACAAAATAAAACACCAAATCATAATTTAAGAATTCAACCACTATCAATGCGAAATATTCAAAATTATCAACAAAGACAATTTCAACCACAACAACAACAATTTCAACCACAACAACAACAATTTCAACAAAGACAATTTCAACCACAACAACAATCTCAACCAAGACAATTTCATCCACAACAACAATTTCAACAACAATTCAGACCAAATCAAAATAAAAGACAATTTTCTGGAGTAACTAATACTTCAAGAACTCTAAAATTTCCCAAACCAACACCAATGGAAGTTTCATCAGGAAATACCGCGATGACTTATCCGCAACAACCTAAATATCAACAAGAATTGTGTCATCAAGAGGATACCGAACAGTTTAATGAACAATACGAACAATTTCAAGAATTTGAACAAGAAGAATTATATGAAGAACAACATGAAGACAATTTTAATGAACCACCAGAAGAAAATTTTACGACACCAGCCTCAGACAACCCCAATACCTAGAACTTAATAATTCTAATTTTCACAAACTACCCTATATAGAGATTCCTGAAATTAACGCTAAATTCATGATAGACACCGGTTCAACCAGAACCTTAATTAACGAAGAAATTGCACAAACATATTTTCCAGATATAATTGATATAGATCCATTCCAAATTAAAACCCCCCATCAAATTTCAAACCATAATTATTCAATCAATATAGGATTATCAGAGATTTTTAATAGACCAGACATTTTACACAAACATTATATTTTCAATTTTCATAAAGATTATCACGGATTAATTGGAACTGACTTACTTCAGAAATTACACGCAGTAATTGATTTTAAGAATAATAAAATTGTTACACCACATGCCCAAATTCAACTTCACTTACCTGAAATTAAATGCAACAAAATTATTTTAACACGAAGAAAACAAATTAAAGTACCATCTTTAACACAAATTCAGATTAACTTAATAACACATAATTGTGAGAATAAAGAAGGAATGATTGAAAATTATAAATTTAACAACGAGTTAGAAATACCAGCAGGAATATGTAAAATAGAAAATAATTCAACAAATATTCTAATAATAAATCCAACTCAAGAAGATATTATATATACACTTCCAGAACTAAATATTCACTCAGGACCTTTAGAAATTAACAACATTAATTTTCAAGAAAATGAATTAAAAACCGAAATAAATTATAACTCACTTCAAAAACAAAATTTAAAAAACTTACGTTTAGAACATTTAAATAAAGAAGAATATAAAGCAATCAGAAATTTATGTTATGAATACAGAGATATTATGTACTGTCCAGGAATACCTTTATCATTTACCAATCAAGTTAAACACTCAATAAGAACAACAGATAATTTACCAATACATACCAGATCTTATAGATATCCACCAATTCACAAAACAGAAATAGAAAATCAAATAGAATCAATTATATTAGACACTCAAAATCACCATGGTCATCACCCTTATGGATAGTTCCGAAAAAGATTGACGCAAGCGGAAAAAAGAAATGGAGAATAGTTATAGACTACAGAAAATTAAATGATAAGACTATCGATGATAAATACCCATTACCCAACATAACAGATATATTTGACAAATTAGGAAAGTGCCAATATTTCACCACTTTAGACCTTGCAAGTGGATTTCACCAAATAGAAATGAATAAAGAAGATATAGAAAAAACAGCGTTCTCGACAGACAAAGGACATTATGAATACCTTAGGATGCCATTTGGACTTAAAAATGCTCCAGCGACCTTTCAAAGAGCAATGGACAACGTATTAACAGGACTTAGAGATATATCAATGGTTTACCTAGACGATGTAATTATTTTCTCGACATCACTTCAAGAACACATTCAAAGTTTAAAGAAAGTATTTGAAAGACTTAGAAAAACAAATTTCAAAGTACAACTTGACAAATCGGAATTTTTACAAACAGAAGTTAAATATTTAGGACATATCATCACTGAAAATGGAATTTCACCTAACCCAGACAAAATTCGAGCAGTTTTAGATTACCCAATTCCAAAGACAACAAAACAGATTAAAGCTTTTTTAGGATTAACAGGATATTACCGAAAATTTATAAAAAATTATGCGAAATTAACGAAACCTTTAACATCGTGCCTTAAAAAAGGAGCTGAAATAAAACATTCACCAGAATTTATTAAATCATTCGAAACTTGTAAACATCTTTTATTAAATAGTCCAATACTTCAATTCCCTGATTTTACCAAACCATTCATATTAACAACGGATGCCTCCAATGAAGCATTAGGAGCAGTTTTATCTCAAGGATCTGTAGGACAAGATAGACCCATATCATACGCATCAAGAACATTAAATGATACCGAAAGAAATTATTCGACGATTGAAAAAGAATTATTATCAATCGTTTGGGCAACAAAATACTTCAGACCATACCTATACGGACGAAAATTCACAATCTACACCGATCATCGACCTTTACAATGGCTAAATAATTTAAAAGAACCAAAAAGCAAATTAATGAGATGGAAAATTAAACTCGAAGAATTCGATTATAAAGTAGTATACAAAAAAAGGAAAATTAAATACAAATGCTGATGCATTATTTCGCACACCAATTGAAATTCACCCAATAGATAATTTTTCTACAAATGGAAATGTAGACGAAGAAATTAATAAACTACTAGATGACATTATTAGAGAAAGAGAAACATTGAGAACACCCGAATTAAATCAACAACCAAATTTAACACAACCTATGATCGATAATTACGACGAAATTCTAATAAAAGACGAAACTATGAACACCGTTCATTCAACACAAACAGATGAACCGACAGAAACAATAAAAATCAGTGAAGAACCGATAAATAAAGAAAGACGTCAAATAATAATAAAAATATCAGAAAACCCAAAACAATCGAAATCCGAAAAACTAGCACAAAGAAAAATAACAAAAATCTATATAGACGTTAATTATTCAAGACGATATTTAATAAACATCTTAAAAAATTATACAATGGAAAACGAAACATTTCACATGTTCTCTCCCAGAAAAGAATTGTATACAGAACTTTCAAAATTATATTCAGAAATATTCAATAACAATGGACCAAAAATAATATGGCATACGAAACAGAATAAAAATTTGAAAACACAGGAAAAAGTAAAAAGTGTAATAAAAATGTACCATGAAGGAAAAACAAATCACAGAGGTGCAATTGAAACCTACAATAAATTAAAACAGCATTATTATTTTGAAAACATGATAAGAACAATCCAAAATTATATAAATAATTTCGAAATTTGCCAAAAAGCAAAATATGATAGACACCCACCGAAAATACCGTTAAACTTAACACCATGTTCACGAAAACCATTTGAACATTTATTTATGGATGTTGTTCAGATCGAACAAACAATTTATCTAACTATAATAGATTCCTTTTCAAAATTTGGATACGCAAAAAAGATTTTATGTAAAGAAGCAGCCGTTATTGGAAAAGAACTAATCGAATATTTTTCATTATATAAAATACCTGAAAAAATTACCACAGATAATGGTTCAGAATTTAAAAACACATTAGTACGAGACCTTTTAGAAGTTCATGCTGTAAACGTTCATTTTATTACACCGGATCACCCAAATTCTAATGGACCAATAGAAAGACTTCATTCTACATTATTAGAACATATTAGAATATTTCGACTCAAAGAAGAAACAAAATCATTAAATATTGAAGAACTTGTCAAACTAGCATTATTGGCGTACAACAATACAATTCACACAAATACAGGAAATTTACCCCAAGAAATATTATACGGAATTGAAACAAATAATGTGAATGAAATCACAACAAATGAAAATATTATCGACGAACATCAGAAACAAATGAAAATTTTACATGATATAGTAAAAAACACGAATATAAGGCAAAAGGAAAAATACATAAAATACCATAATGACAGAATAAAAAATGTTCAACATTTTAGGCCTAATCAAAAGGTTTACATAAAAGAAAAAAATAAAAGAGGTCATAAAACCGTCGCAAAATATCACGGTCCTTATATAATAATTTCTATTGACCCAGATAATATAGCTAAAATACAAATAAAAGAAAACATAATTAAAAAGGTACATTTAACTAATTTAAAATCAACATTTCAGATTGAGGAGCAAAACCGAGATGATTAATCAAATACCAGATCATCCAGAATTAATAACATTTATAATGGGAACAGCAAGCAATACAATATCAGAATGGGATTTAATACATTCAATCGACATTACATCATTAATCGAAAATTTAAAAATATCTGAAGAACACCAAGAGGAATTTCAACGCCAAATTAAATCAAAAGAAAAATCCTGTCATACCGACACAGACATAACTAAACAATTACTTGATATTTTAAAGCAAGAAACGAAACGTACAAACAACTTAATTAATGAAATTTTACCTTCATACAAAAGAACTAAAAGAGGTTTATTCAACTTTATTGGAACAATTCAAAAAGCTCTTACTGGAAACTTAGATGCAGAAGATGGCGAAATATACGAAAGTAACTTTAAAAATTTATTTCGTAATCAGGAAAACTTAAAAGCAGATATAACCAATCAAATTTCAATTACAAAAGAATTAATCGATGAAACTAATAAAAGCATTTCAACATTAATTAAAAATCAAAACACCATTGTAAACGACATATACATTTTAAAAATGTCAATCTCAAAATTATCAGATTGTGCATGGATTCAAATGACAATCAATACCCAATTAGCCTTAATCGAATCAATCAATGAAATCAATGATTATTTAAGTACATTGATAACAGCTCAAAGTTTTGCAAGACATTCAGAAATGCATCCAAGCATTATCAATTCTCTCAAACTACAAAATGAATTGAAAGAAATTCAAGAACATTTGCAAGATACATCCCTTTTATTCGAACCAACATTGGAAAATATTCCTAAATACGAAGAAATAATAAAAGTAAAAACATACCAAAAAGAAACGGTAATATATTTTATAATAAAGATTCTACTAATTGAAAAATCCAAATATGAATATTATCAACTCTACCCTATTCCAAATAAAAATAATGAATTAATAATACCAGATTCTAAATTCATACTCTTAAACGAAAATTCGTTTATCGAAGAAGATGATCACTGCTTTCACCTCGAAAATTCGGAATATATATGCGAAGCAAAAGTTTTACGAAATCTAAATGAAAAAACGTGTGCAGTACAATTAATAACTTACTCCACAGAAAGAAATTGTTTAACTCAAAAAATTTCTAATTTTGGAAACCAAATAATAAAAGTTGATAATAGCAATTTATGGATCATTATTGCAGAAAAAGAATCCACCATCGAAATTCATTGTTCAACAAAATTGATACAACGAAAATCACTCCTTGGAAATTATTTAATACAATTACCCCATGGATGTAAAGGAAAATTTAATTCAAAAACATTAATACCAAAATTTAAAACAGAATATTCTCCATCGTTAATTACAATGCCTAATATTCATGTTAAACAAAGTGAAATAAATAAATTCAATTTAAAAACAATAAATATAACTGGAATTGATATATCGAAATTTTCAACTCTAAAACAACAAATAAACACTTTGGAAAAACACGTTGAATCTCAGCAAATGCTTGAAATCCATAATTACAAAATTAATTGGATGCTAATCGCAATCTCATGCATACTGATTTTGATAATAATATTGTATTTGTTTAAATATTGTATTAAGAATAAACAAAAATTGAAATCCTTTATAATTAAAACAAATCCTATTAACGTTCCATCTGGACCTTATTAGCCGATGTCACTTCTACGGATGGAGGAGTTATCGCACCACCTACATTGGAATTATGCTGAGAGAAGATGTCCAGTATTATAAATACATTCTATCGCACTAAGATAAGGCAATTACGCTGCGACGTTGAGCAGGTACAGTCGGTTTCCACTCCCAACAAAACAAATCCTTTTTAAAAACGTAATCTTCGGTCCGCGAAAGATAACTCGCGCGTTATCGCTTTATGATTGTTGAACTATCAACAGTACTAAACATCGCGTATGCGTGCGCACTCAAAAGCATATAGGCTCCAGGCTCTTCCGCTTGTGTATAAACATGACCTCAGACATTTTGTTTTTACAGAAAAAACAATAATAGATTTATTGCATCATTTTCAGTGTATTTTTCATTAAAATATTAACCACTCAAAACCATTATTTAGAAAATTTTATTTTTTTAAACCACCTTATTGAAATTGTAAGGTTTTTATAATTGGAAAAGAAAATATGATTCATTAATGAAAAGGATAATAATTTTCATCACAAATTCGAAAAATGCAATAATATATGGGCTGTTCCATTGATAAAACACAACTTTGATATTTTTATGGTATTTGATATACCTTCTACAATATGTAAATTTTAAAAAGTCATCATATATCGCAGAAGTCAAAATTTAAAATAGTGGCGTGGTTTTGCTACAATATTCCATTTCGTATAGCGTGAATTACCCTGTATGTTGCTGGAATGTTTCCCCACTCTGCCTGCTGATTTTTTTTCTGATTGACGATTGTGCAATTTGTGTAAAATTAAGTGGAAATAAGGAAGTCATGCATACAATTACTCATTTTACAGAGACAACTTTATTTTTCAGCTGTACAATTACTTTTATAAGACTGCTACGTCATATATTTTAAAGAAATTTATAATTTAGCTACTTTATGCTAAATATTCCCTATTTCCCTATTCTATACCAGAAAAAGTGATAATCTGGTATAGAATAGGGATAATTAAATAATTATAACTGTTATATAGAAACTTTATTAAAGTTTTACCTTTAAATGGGTATAAAATATTGGTGTACCATGACTTTTATAACTGACTATGAACATTATTTTTGTATTCTGCTATATTTGTCTGTCTATCATTATCAAACCACGAACGTGAAATAATTAAAAAATAAACAATTTTAGTTATTATATAAAACAAGAAAGTAAAAAAATCCGTAATTACTGATTTAATTGATATATTTTTCTAATATGTCTTCTTAGGCTTTTCAAGAAGAAAACTACCAAGCAGTTACAGCCCTGAGACACATGAAGAAGGAAACGCCGGTTGTGGAATTGCAATGGATGCACGTTCAGGGTGCCTTTTTAGTACTTTGGGTCGGCTTGGCGATTAGTTCTATAGCATTTCTATTAGAAATACTTCCCTGTTGGTCCAAAAAGGAAGAACAAAATAATATATTGTTTAATAGAAAAATACGTTAAAATAACTTTGTTTTAATGATATTAATGAATAATAAACGACAAGTATTTGCCTGATAAGTAGTTACTTAAATAGATATTTGTTACATTTAACTTCTTACGTTGTAAGTCTCTAATTATAGATAATTAATTTTGTTGTAATATTTAATTTTATAAATTATTATAACGTAATGAATTTCTCTACAATACCATTAGTTAATAATGTTAACCTTACTATTTATTATATTATATTCGTAAATTAAATTTATTTGGATTAGTTTTATTAAGAAAAAATTGTACATTTCATTATTTACTAATATCTACGTGATGCCGTTGTCGTTTTGTAATAACAAGTTAAAATTTTCAGAACTGTTGTTTCTAATTTTTAAAAATGCAGTGTTTTTTTTTAAATTTAGAATTATTTATTTGTTGTTGCTTTAGAATAAATATAAAGCACAAAAAATGTGCTTGTAATAAAAGTTGGTCAGAAAAGGTGGAAATATTCAGTTGCAGTGGTTCATTGATACATTTTTAATAGAAAATTTAAGGGGACAAATATTGTATTATTATTGATAAAGATTTTTTAATTAAATTACACTTGGTTTGTTTTACTTTTTTTTATTCGACTAGTTTCGCTTTTTCAGTATCATCAGGAGCATCAATGAGAAAGTCATTTGACAAAAAAATATTGTATTGTTGCTTATAACTACAGGGTTATCATAAACTAAGCGATATATTTCGGCGTATTATATATTTTTAACAAATTAAGTCGCCCGTCCAGAATCAAAGTCCACTTTAAACCTATGAGTGCGAGTGAGAGAAAATCCAATCGACAGGGGGATCTTTCGACCAGATTTCCCTTTGAATTAAAACACATCTAAAATCAATTTAACAATTCTGTCTAAATTGAGTTGATTTTGTTTCATATTTGTATAAATAGTTGTCATAACAACTATTTTGTTCTCCACATGTACCGGGTGTCCAGATAAGAAAGGTCACCGGCTATATCCCAGGAACTAATACTCATAGAGCTTTCAAATAAAAAATATGTTAATAAAAGTGAGAATGAAAAAATGTTGGAAATAAATTTCAAGTTCGTATCTCTTCCAGTAGGGGGCACAATGAACAGTCGAAAAATAATTCTGTGATTATCTCAAAAAAAGTTCAAATAAAGGCATAATAAAACTACACCTTTTGAAATCGTGATGAGTTTATAAAACAAAAATGTTATAGACATTTTTCTCTTACTCTTGAAATAAAGGGTGGGGAAGCTCAAAATTTATGAAGAGCAAATGTCAAATAACTCTTTTGTTTTTTAAGCGATCTTAATGATTTTAATTTCATACGAAAGAACTTATCATACTGATTAAAACAATTGACAACAATAATAAAAATAAGTAATTCAGTCGCCGCTAGGTGGCGCCAAGTTAAAAAGAATATAATTTTCCCATTTTTCTTACAATTTTCAAATCGAATGATATTTTTTAATATCAATAGAAAGTGAAAATGTAAGAATTTTGGTGAAAACCGCATCTCAATACCTTTATTCTATCACAAGTTATATATAAAAGAAAATTTAAAATTAAAAATTTCAAATGTAATTGGAAATCTTTTTGAGGTTAATAAAATTTATAACAAAAACAACAAAATTGAATTAGTTTATAATCACCAAGGGGCATTTTTTAAAGCGTGCTAAATTATTTAGGTATACTCTTTTATGAGAGATGAATAGATGTGGATGCTTATTTTTTTGACACCACGATTAGCCGAATGTTCAGATTTTTATTTTTGGGGCAAATTAAAAAATATTTTTTATCAATCCAGGCCCAGAACGGGGAAAGACATATTTTTTTGGATCTGAAATGCAAAAACTTCAGCAATAGATACAATAGATACTGCTATTGCTAGAGTGGAGCGACATCCACTTATTTAATTGTATAAAATTATGTGATTGTATTAAATATGACGGTGGAGTCATTGAACAATTTAAAAGACAAAATTTTGATATAAATTTTGCATTGAAAATGTTTTTCCATTTGGTTTTAATACTCTCATCACCTGTATTATAAGAAATATTTCTTTATTTTAAAAAATGAGAAAATTATTATTCAAATTAAAAGGCGCCCCCTACACCTGTGACAAAATAATTTAATTTTGTTATTTTAGTCATAATTTCATTTATTTTAAATTAACACATGAAATTCTTAAAATTTGCTTTAATAATTTTTAATTCTAAAAATTCTTTTAATTATAACTTGTGATAGGATTTAGATATGGACTTCCGGTTTTCACTAAATTTCTTACTTTTTAATCCTCTTTCTACTAACATTAAGAAAAATATATCATTCCATTTGAAATATTTAAGAAAAATACAGTGAAATCCCATTATTGAAACTAGATTCTATTTAATTTTTGTTACTAGCTCAATTTCTTAAAATTATATAAATATTTAAAGTATGTAGCTTACTTTATTATAACCTCATATTATAATCCCAAATAAATCAATTTTGTATAACATTTAAATATTGGTTATGACTTGAATTTGTGTTCCTTAAAGAATATTCATAACCAGGGACTAGATGCGAAACAGAACCCTCTGTTTCATGGTTGTTAAATATGATACTCAAGAAAAATGAATTTTCTCAAATTCTATAAAATAATATAATAAATAATAATTATAAAACCATTAGTTTAATCAAAAAGCAATTAATTCGTCGTGAAATAATTACATTTAAGGTGTAAATAATGAAATGTTAGGTATAATTAGAAATAAAGTGTACGTTGGTGTATACAACATGTCTGCTAAGTCTAATCGAAACAAATAATTAATATAATTGGATGAAATTGTCTTCAATTAATACCCCCTCCGTCATACATGTACGTGCATCTAGTGTTGAAATTTATGTTTTACTAATATTGTCCTACTTGTTTTATTAAACTAAAAATAATTCGGGAGGATGGACACATAGTTTTCGAAATATTCAGCTATATGTATAGCCTGATAATCGCGATTAACTAAATTTGTTACTATAAAAAAAGTAGGAAAAGTATTTATTAGCGATTACCTAATCGCAATTAATAGACTACATATAAGACTTATTTAGATTAATAAAAATAAGTAGGGAAAGGGAGAAGGTTTTTTTTTAATTAATTAGTGCTAGCAATTATACAGGTTACACAAAATTACCGAAACGCCTAAATAATACTCAAATAGTAGAAAATTTTTAAATTAAATAAAAATGATTTGAAAATAATTAATAAATTATTTCCACATATGAACCGAGATAAGTTTTTTGTGAATTTACTATAAGAACGCACACATTGTTCGCGCGTCTATCCTTTGCCCGTCATTACAATCAGAGCACGCGGCTAGTAAGAATCGCTCAATTTAATTAATTCATAATAAATTAAAGACGACGCAAGCGCCACCTTTTGCCTAATTTCAAGTGACATCGTCAACGATTTGGGTCTACAAAGTAGACGACCGAGAATCATTGTTTCGTTCACTAAAGGAAGGCGAACTTGTCCTGTTTATGAAAACAAGGAAAACGAAATTCACATTTAAAGAAACGAAACGATGATTCTCGGTCGTCTACTTTGTAGACCCAAATCGTTGACGATGCCACTTGAAATTAGGCAAAAGGTGCCGCTTGCGTCGTCTTTAATTTATTATGAATAATATCAGGTATATAACCCCAACATTGCACCTGGAACACACTAGTCTGATGAGGTTCGAAAAACCGAAATGGCCATCACTAGTTATCCATACGCTAGATGAATGGTGGCTGAACATTTCTTTAAAAGATAATTAATTCAATTCAATTCGTTTGTTGTAATTTAGTTTGATTTTGATTTATATTGAACTAATTTAATTTCAATTCAATTTAGTTTGACTGAATATGGTTGATTTAATTTAATATCTTTAAATTATGTAAAACAGAGCTGTATTGACGAGGGATAGATCCCGAAACACGTGTCTGCAGATGGCCTTATATTAAGTAACGTTCTTTTTTCTTTTTTACATTGAATTTTTCTCGGATTAAAATTTGTTGCATGATGCAATATTTTATTGATATGCAACAACAGGTGTACATTATGTAATTCAATGTCTGGCGGGGTATTTATTTGAGTAGTTGTTTTAATGTGCATTTTTTAAGTACTTATATAACGTAAGTTTAAATATCACAGAGTAAATGTAGAAAAAATTTATTAATTATTTTCAAATCATTTTTCTTTAATTTATTGAATAACTGTGACCAAGTGAATAAATACTCTTTTCTACAAGGTCCTGCATCACAGCTCCCGTCTACGATAGTTCAGTTACTAATTAAGTTAGGACTTTGAAACTGTACGTATTAGGGCGTACTTTAGAAAAATATTTTTGATTATACAGAGTTACGGCTATTTATGTTTTTAAATTGCTTGATACACATTTTGTTCATTATTTAGGTGCCTTTTATGATTACCTACAAACCCCAAATATTTGAAATTTTATTGAATTCTGTTCAGTTATACAAACAAACAAAAAAATACAAAAAATATAGAGTTTGCGTGTTCCCGCGCATTAAGTTACTTAATATATTGAAAAAATCAAACACTAAGTTATGTAGTTTTTGACGTTCTTCTACACGATAGAAATGTTTTGAAATATACAGGGAGTCCTATTTTCACAGAATAGATAACAACTTGGTTATTTTGAATGGCACACCGTATATGTTATTTTCATTCGATTCCCGATTAAATTGTATTTATAATATACAAGTACTATTTTTACAGTTGCAAAAGTTTATTAAAAAAATCGTTACGTTTTAGTTTTTCAAAATAGAGGAAATTTAAATAGAAAACAGTATTCATTCACTTGGTCACAGTTATTTAAATATATTAAATAAAAATGATTTGAAAATAATTAATAAATTATTTTCACATTTAGCTCTGTGACTATTGACGGGCGTGGGTATTTGCCCGGGAAGTAGTTGTTTTAATGTACATTTGTTTAACGTACTTACGTAGGTAAGTCAATAGTCACAGAGCTAAATGTGAAAATAATTATTTTCAAATCATTTTTATTTAATAATATAGAGGAAATTACTTATGTCATATATAAGTGATAACTTGTTGAACTGATACATATTATCACCCTTTAGTGGTGAGCTATAGACTGTTGGGCGCTATAAGCTCTAGTGCGTTGAGAGTCTCTTTTATTTGGGTTGAATCTCCAGCGGATAGTTGAACGATTTTCTCTGTTATTTGGAGTACTAAAATATAAAATAAACAGACGAGCAAGTACCTGCGAATTGATATTCATAATATTTACAACTTGAAATTCATCATAAAATTCAATTTTCTTGTCAAATATTTAAAAGTTATTTTATTGAAAACTGTAATAAATAAAATAAAATTGTTAAATGTTTCATTATCGAAACTGAGATATGATGGTCGGAAATACACTGAATACACAGAAAGGAGAATGTTTTAAATTTAATTGTATTAAATTTATATTCAGTTTTCATGTCAGAACAAACTATTAAATTTGATGGAGGTTTAACAAAAAATACTGACTGTTGGCCCTACCTCTACATCCCAGTTGAATCTGGTTTGACACCATTCCAAACGACGAATTTTGTGCAACGGAGTCATCGGTAGCGCCCAAAACAGACGGAACGCATCAAGACAAGAACTCTTCGATTAACCGTTTGCTTAGAAACCACACATTCTGTTGCTGCAACAAAGGCAGGCATCTCGAACTGTCCGCAAACTATCGTGACAATTACGTATCGCAAGCAATTTTAGGTACCGTTCTTGACCACCTTTTATAATCCTATGACCACCAGAACGTCTCTGTCGCTGATAGTAATTTTCTTCAGTCCATCTTCTCCTTACTCGCATTACAGTTGAGGGCGTAATTTCGAGTATTCGGGCTATTTCCCTCAATCTAAAGCCCGCCTCTTTCAACCAACAATATAACGTTTTTGAAAATCACTTAATTCATAAAATCGACGGGGTGCACAAATTCTAGAGAACTCAATTGCAATGCGAGTAAGAAGAAGATGGACTGAAGAAAATTACTATCAACGACAGAGACGTTCTGGTAGTCATAGGATTATAAAGGGTGGTCAAGAACGGTACCTAAAATAGCACGGTGATTCAATATACTCAAGAGCTAAGAAAGCAACAGAGTAGAGCAGGTGACTGGTTATTAACATAATTAAATTTGCAGTAAAAACGTTACCGATTTTTGTTCTTACTAAGGTGAATAAAACGTTCGTATTTGTTGCTGGATTAAACCACATAAAAGGGCCGTTGCATTATTTTGAGCTCCAGTATATAAGTTTGTCAATATGATAAAAATTAATAAAGATGGAAAATATAAGTAAACAAATTAACAGACAGTTTATACATAAGCATTTTCTGAAAATATTACCTGTTCGGAAAAAGGAATCGAATAAAAATATTATATATATTTTTATTCGATTCCTGTTTCATTTGAAATAATAAAGTATAAAGTATTTGAAATAATTAATAACATACATTACATTAACATTTTCCAGATAACTAGATTTGCATTTTACTAAATAAATCGAAGGAATTGTTTTGCATTTTATTTATTTGCTACCAAACTGTGCAAATTATCGAATACTCCAAATCGAACATTCATTCAAGTAGTATTTTTAAAAACATTATTGCTTCTCTAAATAAAAAGATATGTAGATATCTATTTATAGGTTATGTTATATTTCGCACTTACCATCAAGTAATGGTACTCATATTAACTCAAATTATGTGTTATATTATCATAATAAAATATTCAATTGTTATCAATAAAACAATATTTTGTTTAAGTTTAAAGATGAATTCCGGCTTAATGATTAATTTTTGTATATAGATAAATTATGTTGAATCAACATATTTTAGTCCTGGGAACCTGAGGTTAAGCCATTTCCCAATATTAACGGGACATCCTGTATATATGGAAATAATTTTACATTAAGGGCCTTCAATAGTCAAGTATGACTAATAATTTTCATAAGAAAAATCTAAAAAAATGATTTAGGTTTAGCCCCTCATAAATTTTGTAATAAATTTATACGTATAATCCAAATTTGAAATAAAAAGTATAGAGTTCAATTTAAAAATAACGAAGTTTAAATTTATTTCCGATATAACCGGAATTGATAGAATCTTCCAAATATTCAAAATTATATACTTTTAATGTGATTTCTCGGTGAGATACCCTGTATAGTCATTTTTGTTTTCATTTTAATAATTTTACATTTTAAAAATTATATTCTAGTATAAAATTAATGAATTTTAATAATTGGAAATTATAAATTGGTTTAGATATTAATCATTTTTATTATTGTTTTTAATACAACAATTATTACTTTTCAATATATTTATACTTTATCATGATTATTTATTTCGTCACTGATCAGGAAAAAAGTATAACTGTAATCTACCCCTAATTGAGTAAACTAACAGTAATTTTAGTAATGATTGTAAGCATCGGAATCATAATAATATAGGATTGGTACCAGATTTACGTAATTAATTTAAATAAAAATAAAGAAAAATGTGTCGGATGCAGTATAGTATTCAATAATCCCTAATTTATAAAAGAAACGTAAAACCTTAAGGTTTTTAAACATGTTGTTCAAAAAGTTATATAACAAAAAGGTTTTTTATCAAGATCTACAACTGTTATTTTAAACATTTTTTTATCCGAACGTAAATACGAACAATCGCTAAGAGTAGCTTAAGAATCGAATGTGTTACAACAAAAAGTTAATAAGAAAGATATACAACTTTTACTTGAAACCTTCTTCAATACAATCAAAATCTTCCAAAAAAGCTGAGTTTTCATTCTCACCAAAAGCTTTTTAGATCTTACCACTCTTATAGAAAACTTGGACACAACATTTAAGTTCAATTCATTTAGCCATTTTGATCCATAACGGAAATACATGAACATTTTTCAAAAATCGATGTAATGGACTCAGGGAACCTCAAAACGCGTATATCTGCTGAAATTAGCTATTAATTTTTTTATGATCACAATACTTTCTCTTGGTTTATTTGTTAAATTTGTTTTATTTACTTGTACAGTTTTGCTTTGTGTGATTAAATTTGAACTTCTAATATTTAATAATAAGTGACAGTGAATAAACATGTGTTATATGTTTATTTAATAGTTAAATTAAATTCATTTATATTATAACTTATAAAACAACATAACTTTCTTGCCTATATTATCGAAGTGACTCTATCAATTGAAGTGTTGGACAATAACAAGCCTAAGTAATTTGTTTGCCAAACAGTATTTAAGTAATTATCCACACGTGAAAATATTATTTCAATATTTTTTATGGGGGTTGGTCAAGCGGATTATTTCTGTTTTTTTTTTCGTATCAGATCAATTATTAAATTTCTTCATGAATTCCATTACTTTATTCTTACATTAATAGTAATTTGCTTATTATTTGTAAACAGTAAACATTGTCAAAAATAATATATTATAAATATTGCATTCTTTTTTTAAGGTGTAGATTTTATTTCTCACTGTGAACAATTACAAAACACATACAATTAATAAATTCTTCTTGACAGTTGAGGCTTCTACTTCGTAAAATGAAATTAACATGTATAAATTTAATTTAAAGGGTATTTAAACAAATAAATAACTTTGTTTGTATAACATACAAGTTATTATAAATAAATTCTTCATTTAATTTTTGTTTTATATGGTTTTGACAAATATATTACAGTAATATTGGCTATATATAACCACGGCCTCCTAAATTGATAAGTCACTGCGTTTTTTATACGACCCGCTGTATTTAAAAAAAATATTTAGAAAGGGTTACAGTCTCCCTTTCATTCTTCTAATAAATACATTTTATAAAACAAATACAACACCCAAAATACATCAACGCTGACGCAAACATACCTAATGGAGACTTAACAAAAGCGATACTTTCATTTGGAACACTCTCTAGAACCAACATGCGTAGTGTCCGCATGATGAAAAATCTGGTGCAATTAGATTTTATATGTTATACAAGGCCAGAAAAGATGCGACTATCTTCAGGTACATCAGGTACAGTGGTTCATTAATTTCTAGTAAAAAATGTAAGTAAAAAATGTAGTATTACAGCAAAACAATTTTTTGTACTGAGGCACCCTAAGTCTCAAGTTGTACAGTTCTATCGCAATTTATTGGCTGTATCTTATCATCCCGTTATTTCAAAGATTCCTCGAGGATCTCACCAGGCCCCCTGTTGTTTAATGTCTTTATAAATGATGTGCTCGACTGTTTCCATCATGCTCAGTGTTTACTATTAGCTGACAATATGGAAATGTATTTACGAATTGCTAACGAATGTTTTTCAATTTTATTACAAGATAAATGACGCTCTATAACATTTACAGAAAGAAAGAAAAATAAGCTATGGCGGAGGCGCTGAGAAAATTATATATTTTAAAAGCTATTAACAGTTTATATAGAAATGAAAGTAATCCAATTAACTTAATTTAAAATATTTTTTTACTTTCAATTATTATCCTCGAATCAAGACTTAGACATATCAGATTCACTATTTAGGTACTCGTTTTTGTTACTAGATTGTTGCTAAAGGTCTATTTAATGATTTAAAGTAAAATCAGGCGTATGTATTTCGTAACTTTTTAAAATATTATTTAACGCTCAGCCACGGATTTCCTATAGGGAAACGAACTCTTCTGAGTCCAAAACGAAGGAGTTAAATTTATAGATAGTAAAGCCTCCTTCAAACTAAGTATTTCTGAAAAGGGTGAAGGAATTTACAAGTGAGACGTCCAAGAAATACTAGAATATTCTATGCCACCACTTTTACTTTCCCATGTGACCCTTGTCTAAAGGAAAGTATTGTGATCGTAAACAAATTCGAATTACTAATTTCAATACCGGGTGTCCAGATAAGAAGGGCCACCGGCAATATCTCAGGAACTAAGACTCCTAGAGCTTCCAAGTAAAAAATATATTAATAAAAGTGACCATGAGAAAATGTTGGAAATATATTTCAAGTTCGTATCTCTTCCAATAGGAGGCGCAATGAACAGACGAAAAATAATTCTGCGATTATCTCAAAAAGAGTTCAAATAAAGGCATAATAAAACTACACTTTTTGAAATTATTCATAAAACAAAAATGTTACAGAATTTTTTCTCTTACTCTTGAAATAAAGGGTGGGAGAAGGTCCGAATTTATAAAGAGCAAATGTCAAATAACTCTTTTGTGTTTTAACCGATCTTAATGATTTTAATTTCATACGAAAGAACGTATCATACTGATTGAAACAATTGACAACAGTCATAAAAATAGGTAATTCAGTCGACGCCAGGTGGCGCCAAGTTAAAAAGAATATAATTTTCCTATTTTTCTTACAAATTTCAAATGGAATGATATATTTTTCTTAGTATCAATAGAAAGTGCGTGAAAATGTAAGACATTTGGTGAAAACCGCATCTCTATACCTTTATTCTATCACAAGTTATAAATAAAAGAAATTTTCAAATTAAAAATTTCAAATGTCATTGGAAAACATTTTGAGGTTAATAAAATTTATAACAAAAACAACAAAATTGAATTAGTTTATCCCCTCCAGGGGGCATTTTGGATATACTCTTTCTTGAGAGGTGAATAGATGGGGATGCTTATTTTTTGGTCATCACGATTTGCCGAATGTTCAGATTTTTATTTTTGGGGCAAATTAAAAAAAATATTTTTTATCAAACCAGGCCCATAACGAGGAAAGACATATTTTTTTGGATCTGAAATGCAAAAACTTCAGCAATAGATACTGCTATTGCTAGAGTGGAGCGACATCCACTTATTTAATTGTATAAAATTATGTGATTGTATTAAATATGACGGTGGACTCATTGGATAATTTGAAAGACAACATTTTGATATAAATTTGGTATTGAAAATGTTTTTCCATTTAGTTTTAATACTCTTTTCACCTGTATTATAAGAAATATATCTTTGTTTAAGAAAATGAGAAAAATGATTATTAAAATTAAAAAGCGCCCCCTACCGGTGACAAAATAATTTAATTTTGTTATTTTAGCTATCATTTCATTTATTTTAAATTAACACATAAAATTCTTAAAATTTACATTAATAATTTTTAATTCTAAAAATTCTTTTAATTATAACTTCTGATAGGATTTAGATATAGACTTCCGGTTTTCACTAAATTTCTTACTTTTTAATCCTCTTTCTACTAACATTAAGGAAAATATATCATTCCATTTGAAATTTTTAAGAAAAATGGGAAAATTATCTATGCTTTAAGTTGGCGCCATCTAGCGGCGATAAAGTTAGTTATTTTTCTGATTGTTGCCATTAATTTTAATCAGAATGATAAGTTCTTTCGTATGACATTAAAATCATTAAGATCGGTTAAAAAACAAAAGAGTTATTTGACATTTGCTCTTTATAAATTCTGACCTTCCCCCACCCTTTATTTCAAGAGTAAGAAAAAATGTCTGTAACATTTTTGTTTCACGAACTTATCATGATTTCAAAAAGCGTAATTTTATGATGTCTTTATTAAACATTTTTTTGAGGTAATCGCAATATTACTTTACGACTGTTCATTGCGCCCCCTACCGGAAGAGATACGAACTTGAAATTTATTTCCAGCATTTTCTCATGATCACTTTTATTAACAATTTTTTATTTGAAACCTCTAGCACTCGTAGTTCCTGATAAATAGCCTGTGACCTTTCTTATTCGGACACCCGGTACATTTTGAGTTCCACTGAGTATATTCCATCGATTTTTTAAAAATGTCTGTGTTTCTCCGATAGCGAAAAACGGTCAAATAGATGGAATACAAACTTTTGATCAGAATCAAAGTGCGACTTTATTCTTGGAGTTCTTTTTTTACACCATTTTTTGTCAAATATTGATCGTATCCAAGAATATTTCAAATATATGTTGTATATCTAACAATCTATTCAAGAATCTATATTTTCATGTAATAATTGTTCATTTACTATTAAATGTTCAATTAAAAACTTATCAAGATGGATACATCAACATTTTTCGACATACGATTTACGTCATAAATGGATTTGAACATATCCATTTTGTCAACAAACCCTATATTGGTATTACAATCTTTCACTAATTTGGACACGTAATTTTAGAGACCCGTCTTTTTTTTTCTGGACTGCTTCCTCGTCAGTAGGATAATTACTTAGAAACAAAACTAATTTTCGGTCTTTCCATTTTAGAAATACAATCCCATCGCTTCTGCCTACACATTTTGTTTATTATAATCGAAAGAAAAAACATAAATGGAGTGTTTTTGTGATGACCGATGATAATCGTACGAGTTGATTTTTGCCTTTTTTTTGGGGGAGGGGGCGCGTGACACATATTTTTCACAATCCAGCTCGTTTCCGTATTTCCATCACAATAAAAAGCATTCATTTGTTATTTTCCGCACCTATTTAAACTAATGTTACACTTCAGCACCTTTTTATTGTGTTAAAACAGCATTTAATAAGGAAATTACTGAATTTATTTTTTTACAAAACTACGCTGGACAGTCAATTTGCGTTTTTATCTGTACATTAGTTGTCAACACAGACCATAGATGGCCAACGATGGCCTTTTTTATGGAATAACCCTTTTTTTAATTTACGCTTTCCATCTTAAGAACCTTTCATTCACCTAACGTAGATGGCCATTTTTATTGCTCTTGTTTGGTATGATCTATTTGTTTTCGGTTAAGCATTGCCCTGCCCTCCATCCCGAGAGGTTTTAGAAAATATGGTATTGTAAATTATTCCTCCAGTCCATTCTGTAGAATTATTTAGTTCATCCTTTCTCCAATTGACGCTATATGAAAGAATTTTCTTTGCAACCCATCGTGACTGTCCTAGTTAAATTGAAGAACTATCGCTTGAAATTCTTCTAATGATAACGGTGCAGAACTCATGCTACTCTTCTCATGAATTCGTTGTAATACTTTGCGTTTGGCATTGCGGGCGCTTCGAGCCGGTTTGGATATTAAGACTTTAAATGGACCAAACAAGATTTTAAACTCACTGAAGTCCTCTGGCACTAACTTAGCAATGGTATTCCATAGAGACTTGACTACCTTTTCTTAAACCTTTCGTGCCGTCCCTCTTTCTCATATTGTATGCTCAGTTTTCCAATATTTTAGAAATGTCTTCCAAAGTGCAAGTCGCATTCAACATAACATTTTCCTGAATACAAACTCCATAAATTGTTTTCATATATATTTTTTCGATGATAATGTTTTTTTTTTTGGTAGGGCTGGGCGTCTTTTATTTGAATTACTTCTATCTTGCATTATATTTCCAATAATAATCGCCCGTCAGAAACAGAAAAAAAACATGAACTGAGATTACAGTAAGGAACGTAGTAACTTGTTAATTTAGGAGGGTATGCAATATTAATGTAAAAAAGAATATTTGCCTTGGAATATACAAAAAAATCAAATATGATTTATAATTATTAATATAAATAAATTATAAATGTTTAATAAAAATAAATATATTTCTAAATATTCGTTTTAATACTTGAATTAAACTTCGTGTAACAATAAAAAATCGTGTTGCTAATTGAATAAAATTATTCATGTGAAAGAAAGAAAAAAAGTGTTGATAATTTAACAATTGTTTCATGTAAAAGAAAAATAAATGTGGTGGTAATTGAATAAAATTATCTTTAACTGCTACTCATATCAAATCGCTCGTTTATACGCATAAATAATTCACGCGAGATAAAAAATATGTGCAGGTATATAAACGCTCGTGCGTTTTTTCTTCTTCAGGATAACTTTCTGGCAGAAATGTCGCCGGTACAATTGCAAAACATGACGGCTTTAATAAACATACTAATAAACACCTATTTTTCAAAAATTAATTGCATTAACTTTATAACAGACAGCGAGATGCTGGATTACGAAACGAATTTAATTATCCTGAATTATAACTTGGATGAAAAAAATCACAGCATATCGCAAAACTTATTCCGATTCGGGTGCCATGGATTCGTAATTTATTCAAACAGGCCGAAATTCATTTTCGAAATGTTGGAATTTAAAATTCGATTCACTGAATCGACGAAATTTCACGAGAGACGGTATTTGTTCGCACCTGTACTGAATGATTTTTTTGAAGAAGATTTGTTCTCGAGTGAGAAACTCGAGTTTGTTGCTGATATTTTGTTGGTGGATTATGATGACAAAGAAAATGGGATTTTTAATTTATGGACGCATAAATATGTCGGCTTGTACGATCATAGAATGCCAGTTCTGATGGATAAGTGGTTCGCGGGAAATCAGAGCTTTCAGGAAGGGGTTAATTGTTATCCTGATAAGCTCAGTAATCAACAAGGAAGGGCGTTGAGAATTAATACGTTTGATTATAAACCTTATATTAATTTGGGTAAGAAACCACAATATTAATGTAAAAAACAATTATATTCGCCTAAAATCCATCTTGAAACATACAAATAATCAAATCAATTGAATAAAATATGCTTTATAATAATTAATATAAATAAATTATTAAAAATCTAAACATTAAAACTTGTATATTTCACTATTTAAAAACCGAAGAAAAGTATACACATTTTTAATACGTAAATCAAATTTCACGTAAATCAAATAACTATGAGCCAAATGTATAGTCCACTAATTGCGATTAACTAATCGCTACTAAATATTAATGTAATAATAATATATTTTTCTTTGGCAACTAAATTATTCCGTATATTAAAAATCTGCTAATAAAATAAAACGCTTTATTTTTTCTTAAAAAATCACTAACAAAAAATCTTAAAATATTTATTTTCCATATGTTTTCTTCAAACTGTTATGTTGTATTTTTTTAAACACAGTTTGAGTTTATACAAAAATTTATAGTTAACAACATGATCTTATTTAGATACCAGACATGGATTAGAACTCATGATGGCTTTAGAATATGTGAAATTTTTCAACATGACCTACGAAATAATCGTCGAAACGGAGTTCTGGGGTTTGTTCTTCTTCAATAATTTAAGTGCAAGCGGTGCAAAATTGACGCTTTGGTCGGATCAATCGGATTTATCTATGGGTACGTATTTATTGACATTATTACTTTAAACACTAACATCAATGCCAACATGAAGCAATTCACCTTATTATAAAAATGTGGGAACCAATGTATTTAACAATTAATTAGTAATATGAACAATAATAGAAACATTAATATTTATTAATTCTCAATCAAAACCAGTTCTAATGTATTCTATAGTAAACTACATTTTTTCACATAGTAAATAAATATCCATAGGATCTTACAATATTGCAAAATTTTCGAAACTTGAGCACTGTAAAATTTTGGTAAAATATACATCATATACAGGATCAGTTAAAAATACCGGACCACCTAAAAAGTTTTTCAATCTTTAAAAAAAGTTTTAAATCAAAGCTTCTTTGACATAAAGAACCTATTGTTCAAATATATTTTTAATATACCGAATGTTGAGTTGTAAAGCGGCCCATAGGGATTTACATGTAAAATTTTAAATGTGTTAATATTGGCTCCCCTAACTATTTGACAGTATCGGTCTATTTAGATTATTTTTAAAGCTTATTAAGCTGAATGATTTGGTACCTTACTTGATATTTAGCGAGAAAATTGAAAAAAACTTTACAATTATTTTGAATTAAAATAAAGGTTTACCATGAAGTCGTGATGACAGATATTCCTTTTTTTAAGTGACAGATAATTATTAAATTTAAATTTACAACGAAGCCATATATTCTACACAAGAAACAGTTTTTATAATCACATTTTACTCAGATAGTAGTTTAAGAAGAGTACGTTATTTGTTCAGTGTTGAATTTCCAGAAAAGTCAATATCCAGCAAGAGTACCATTCAAAGAATTGTAGAAAAATTCGAAAATAAAGGTACAGTATTAAACCACTGCAGATGTACTGATGGATATAACGAAGGTGATCAAAGAATGAACAGATTAGAAAATGAAAATGTTTTCAATGTTTTGGCGGAAAACGGAAAAAACCCACAGACTAACGTAATAAGAATTGCTGCTCAAGTAAATGTTCATCACACTACAGCATTCAACATTTTGAAAAGATACAATTACAAATCTTATAAATTCAAACAACAACAAGAATTGCTTGATGGTGATGCAGAAAGAAGGCAAGGCTTTTGTTTTAAAATGATGGAGCAGGCAAATGTAGATAGGGATTTTTTAAAGCGCATTTATTTTACCGATGAATGTACACTTAAAATAAATAATAAACAGTTATCCGTCACTTAAAAAAATGAATATCTGTCATCATGATTTCATGGCAAAATAATTGTAAAGTTTTTTTTCTTTTATCTCGGTAAATATTTTTCAAAAATTATTGAGTAAGGTACCAAATCATTCAGCTTAATAAGCTTTAAAAATTATCTAAATAGATCGATACTGTCAAGTAATTAGGGGAGCCAATATTAACACATTTAAAATTTTACATGTAAATCCCTATCCTCATTTTACTAAGACAACTTGGTAAATTTTCGTTTTTAAAAATGGAACGCAATGGACATATTTGTAAATTTTAAGTAGTGATGGGCAAGATCGATCATTTCAAAGATCGATCAGTTGAAATATCGAAAGATCGAGCCGATCATAAAGGTTGAGCCGATCTCAAGGTCAAGCCGATCGTAAAGATCGAGCCGATCAGAAAGCGCTGATCAGAAGTATCAAACAGATGGAGCCGATTGAATTAATCAGAAAACCCGTAAAAAAAATCTCTAATGAAAAATCACTTCCTTAGAAAACTACCCTGTGAAACATAACTGGAAAATTACAACTGCTCTCAAAAATCACCTCTGCAAAATTATTCCTTTAAAATCATCCCCCGCAAAAAAAAATACCATCGAACGGCTCGATCACATCTAGGGATCGAGCAGTCGATCTTTTTTTTATTGATCTTGCCCATCACTAATTTTAAGACTTTTGTAGAAATATTTTTAGATATTGTTCCTTTGGCTGAAATAAATCTATTTGTATTCTTACGTTCGAGAATCTGTATAACTTAAAAATTATTTATTATGCATTTTATAAGAAAATCCTACAAAATGATCTCAGAACAACGCAAGTTCTTTAAATTATCATAGCAAATTAAACACTCTTTGTATTTAAAATATATTTATGCTCAAGAAACTTTTATTTGAAACTTTTCGCTTTCCCTGGACTTCTGTCCAATGGAAACTATCGTGACCCGGATAGCAAAATATTTCAACTTTCAAAAAGTTGTAGGTATTGAAAAACTAAATACCTTTTGTTATATAAATTTTTATTGTAGAACCTTTACTTTTCATGTGGAAGAATTTCGTCTGTCTAGTAAAGGAATAATTATATATCTCAAATGAAACATCAAAATGCAATCATTTTGCTATGTCGCGCGAAGAAAATGTTGCGAGGTATATAAAAATACACATATCCGTTTCAATTTGTAATCGATTTTCATTTTTTTTGGAAATATTTTTTTTCCTTATGCAGCATCGACTACTACGGTCATTAGCTGCGTATCGTTTTTATTGCAGCATATTGATACTTTCTAATATGTGCTTATAGCTAATATCACAGACTTAGATCGTATAATAACAAACTAAAATATATATATATAGACACATGCACTGATGATAAATGATAAATAAATAGACGATACTATAAATGGGAGATCACATTCTAAGAATAAATATCACAGATTTGACTAGATAGTAGACTATAAATAATTAATTATCAGACAGACTGGTGTAAAGGGCCAGATAACATACACACGGTTCAGATTCAAAATTTTTTTAAGGAGTTGTGTTAATCTTAAAAATTCTAATGTTACTTGGCAAGATTCCTCTTCCATCATACCTTTAATTGTTTCGAGGAGCCTTAGTCTGCCTCGTACATCGTCGTATACACTGCACTCCAGTAATATATGTCTAACCGTTAAAGGTCGCTTGCATGACTCACATATGGCCGGATCACCCATGAGGAGATGTGAGTGGGTTAGGTTGGTATGACCAATCCTGAGGCGAGCTAGTGTTACCTCGTCTCTCCTCGCTAGTGTAACCCGCATCTTCCATGGTGTTACTGTGAGCTTTACCTCCCGCAACTTGCTATCAGCGCTCGCCCAGTCAGCCTGCCAAGTTCTGCGAACTACCGATTGTATGTAGGTATTTACGTCCTCTGGTCGACAGAAACCAACATCAATATGGTCTTGCTCAGCCGCTGATCGAGCGGCTGAGTCTGCTAATTCGTTACCTTCAATTCCTATATGAGAAGGCACCCAGATAAAGATAACGTTGTTTGATGAAGTTAGTAGGTGATTCGTAGTTGTTAAAATATTGAGAACCAGAGGATCATCCGTTTTCTTATTGGCGATGCTTGTCAAAGCTGACTGGGAATCTGAGATAATAACATACGTAGTGTTATTGGACATATCGCAGTAACGCAGCGCTTGCCAAATCGCGTACAATTCCGCTGTATATACAGTAGCTGCATTAGGAAGTGACCATGAGTGCACCGTATTATTAATAGCGATCGCAGCTCCCACTCCTGTTACGGTTTTAGAACCATCTGTATATACAGTTTGTGCATCGCCTCGTTGTAGAATCAGACTGTTAAATCGGGATATCACGACATGGGGTTTAGATCAACCAACTCACAGATGACCTGTATAGCAGGCATAGCCCATGGTGGGACTTCACCCCACGTGAAGTGTAGACATAACGGTAAGCCCACTTGCCTCTCCTCTCTAAATTCCCGAACTCTGACACTCAACGGTCTAGTAATTGTGGGTCTACAACTGTATGCTCTATGATGCTCATTGTTGTTAGAGAATATAGAGTAATTAATATGAGTCGGGTCAGCTAATACAGACGTCTCGTATCGCGTAGCAAAGTTTAGACGCCTGTAGTGCAATGGCATTATTCCCGAGTCGCAGCAGAGACTTCTAAATGGAGATGTACGAAAAGCTCCTGTAGCGAGCCTAATGCCCGTGCCATGAATACTATCCAGGACTTTAAGGAGGGAACGTCGGGCAGACCCATAAATATCACAGCCATAGTCCAATTTAGATTTAATTTTTTTAATTACATTTAAACCTTTTTTGCACCTATCAGCCAGTTCATTTATGTGCTTATTGAACCGGGGCGAACTGTCAAATACTATTCCTAGGAATCGATGGCTATCTACACAGTGAATACGGCATCCTTGGATGAAGATACGTGGATCCAAGTGGGGTCGCCTGAGGCGACAAAAGTGGATACAAGCGGTTTTCGCTTCGGCAAATCTAAAGCCCCTCGCCTCAGCATCACTGACAACCGTATTGATTGCTTCCTGTAATTTGTTTGAACAGAAAGTGGTAGTTGCTCCACTAACATAGATAGCCAGATCGTCGACATACAAGCATTTTTCCACTGGAGCTCTGACTGCAGCGGCTATTTCATTAACAGCAATAGCAAATAAGGTTACGCTGAGAGTGGATCCCTGTGGTATGCCGTTTTCTATAAGCGGAAAGATGATAACTCATCTTGCACACGCACTCTTATCTTGCGGTTGCTTAAAAATGAGGCAATCAATTTTGGTAATTTTCCTCGAAATCCCCAATTGTGCATGTATTGTAAGATACCATAACGCCATGTCATGTCATATGCTTTCTCGAGGTCGAAAAATACGGCAACCAAATGTTGGCGTGACAGGAAAGCATTTTGGATAGCATTTTCTAGGCGGGCCAGGTGGTCAATGGTAGAACGACGTTTCCTAAATCCCATCTGATAATTTGCTATAAGTCCCCGAGACTCGAGGAGCCACATCAGACGGGCGTTTACCATTTTCTCTAAAAGTTTCCCCATGCAGCAAGTGAGAGCAATGGGGCGATAGTTTGTCCTCTGAGAGGCATCTTTGCTTGGTTTGGCGATATGAACGATTATAGCTTCCTTCCAGGATACCGGGTAATATCCGGTGTCCCATATTTTGTTAAAAATATCGAGCATTCTGTCTGTAATATGAGCTGGTAGCTGCTGGATCATCCGGACCTGAAGAGGATTTATTAGTGAGGCTTAATGCCTTTTCTAACTCCTCTTTTGTAAAGGCGCTGTTATATTCCATATCTGAATTTGTGGAAAAATCGAGAGGAACCTCTATGGTATTCTTACGACTCAAGAAATCCGGACTATAGTTAACTGACGAACTAGTTAGAGAAAAATGATCTGCAAGGATATCTGCTATCTCAGCTGGGTCAGACACCATGACTCCATTAGATTCAATTGCACATTGAGAGTTTGGAGTACCATTACCCGATACCACCTTCACTTTTCTCCACACGTCGGAGATGGATGTATTAGCAGTGAGGCTAGATACGTAGTCCTCCCATGACTCTCTTTGGTTTTCTCTGATTATTCTACGTGCCACTGCTCTCGACCTCTTAAACGCTATTAGGTTTTTTGAGTTGAATAACGTTTGAAGCGGTTTAGAGTTCGTTTCTTTTCACTGATTGCTCTCTTCACTGCATCATTCCACCAAGGCACAGGCGGGCGAGGTAGAAAACCTCCAGATGTAGGAATTGAAGTTGCTGCTGCTGATAAGATGCTCTGAGTAAGTTCCCTGACTCCAGATTCAATGTCTTCGATAGGCGGAGGTATTATTAGCGAAGAACGATACAACTCCCAATTTTTGGAAATATTGTTTCTTTCCGTGATATCTAATCAATCCCAAGGGTATTATAATAGAATTTATTGTATCCGCTATCCGACATCAGGTGGTCTTGAATATTTACTTTATAGCTCGAGTGTACTATATCTACTTCTATGACTTTTAAAACAATGCCAGTTAATTTCAAAGCATCTTCGATGCAAATATTTTTATTATTTGATAAGACATAAGTCTTGGTTGCAAGCGACTTTTTACTTAATAGCGAGAAAAAAATATTATTGTTCCTAACGCTCAAATCCATTCTACCAATAAAAAGATAACTCCCGTTACCATCAACCTGCACTCGATTTCATTATAGACACGTGTATAAGCGAAGTAAATAATAAAGCAAACATGAACTACTCAATAAATTTGAGAATGAATCATAAATTCTTTTCACGCCGACATAATCAAATATTTGTCATTATGTTCACTTTAGGTTAAGTCAACCTGCCTTGAATTAACAATTGAAATGATGCTGACAATTAACAAAAAATAATTAATTCATTATTATATTTCAGCTCAGTGGTACAGTTTGACCGAATACACAAGATATTACGATTTGACAGAAGCGACAGTGAGAATCGGTGTTACACTTTTAGTACCCGGTCCAGAGTAAGTCAGATACTTTCTTAAAAACATTGTAATTTATTTTGTTTTGTTTTTAGATTAGCTGGTGGGTGGTTAACGCCTTTATTCTCCTTTCCCTACTCTTTGTGGGTGGGGTTTCTTTTAAGTTACTGCGGTTTAATTTTGGCGTTTTTCTTCTTCGATTATTCTCAAGTCAAGTAAAGTACTTTTATGTTTTTTAATATAATATAATATAATATAATTATACCGGGTGGTGCATCGGACGACGCACCATAGGGATTTCAATGTATTTTTTTAAATTCTCATTTATTTACTTCCCACGTCATTTTATCAAAAAATCATAAGATAGATTTTTTGTGGGGATCAAAAAACTGAGTCTAATACACCCATTTAAAATATTTATTTATTATCTAAATTCGAGATACACATTTAAAAATTACAATTAAAAAAAATATACCGTGCCTTGGAAAAATAATAACGTCGCGCTTACAACTGACATTTTTAATTATCTCTATTGACATCAAATGGTAAAAGTAATATTACCTACTGTGTTAAAAGAACTTTTAAAATCAAATTATGTATTCAATTGACGAAAAAATAGAAATGGTGAAATGGTTTTACGGAGGAAACAGTTCTCGAGAAGTAAGTGCAATGTTTAGTGTAAAATACTCAGATCGAAATATTTCTGATCACACAACAGTCAGTAGATTTGTTAAAAAGTTTGAAAATACTGGTACACTAATTGATCAATGCAAGTGTCATAAAGAAATTGGACGTCCTCAAGTAGAAAATGAGAGTGTTTTTAATGTTGTGGCCACTGCGACAGAAAATCCAACATTGAGTTTAAGACAAATATCTGCAATCGTTGGCGTACACCACTCCACAGTTTTGCGTATTTTAAAAGCAAACAAGTTTCACTCCTACAAATACCAGTGTCACCAAGAACTTCTCGAAAAAGATATGTTTAAAAGAAGTGCGTTTTGTTACGAAATAATGGAAAAGGTAAACGATGATCGTGAACCCAATGTGCAAAATGTTAGAATGTGTGCTACACAAAATCCACATAAAGTGATTAACAGAAAAACACAGTATCCTGTAAAAGTCAACGTTTGGGCTGGAATTTTAGGACAACACATTATAGGACCATTTTTTATCGATGGAAACTTGACAGGAGAAAGTTTTCTGGAATTGTTAATTGAAAAAATAGCGCTAGCAATAACTAAAGTGGCTCAAGAAGACCAACAAACCATATTTCAAATGGATGGCTGCCCTGCGCCCAACAGCCGCATTGTGCGTGAAATTTTAAACGACAGTTTTAATTGAAAAATAATTGGCCCTAATTACGAAATTCCTCGTTCGCCTGACCTTTCTCCTAACGACTATTATCTATGGCGACACTTAAAATCCAAAATTTATAATGGAATACCATTCAATAATGTGGACGATCTTAAAATGCCATTTGTGCCGAGTGTGGAAGAATAACTCGCTACTAGTTAGCAAATGTTAGACGTGAATTTTATAATCGATTGAGATATTGCCAAGCTGCCGAAGGAAATGTATTCGAACACTTGATATAGTTTTTTTATTCTTTCTTGTTTTGGCTTCGGAATCTAGTTTATAGTTATTTTTTTATTTTGGTGTTAATTAAACGATTATTCAGTTTTTAATATACATAATGAGTTTTATTAATTGCCTTTAAAATCTATAAAATAAAACTATTAAGAAATATTTTTGTATACTCTATATAAAAACTTATTGGTTTTACGATAAAAGCACATGGGGAGTAAATAATTGAGATTTAAATAAATACATGGTCCTTTGCATTTAAAATATCTCAAGTGGGTGTATTAGACTCAGTTTTTTGACAAAAAACCTATCTTATGATTTTTTGATAAAATGACGTGGGAAGTAAATAAATGAGAATTTAAAAAATACATTGAAATCCCTTTGGTGCGTCTTTCGATGCACCACCCGGTATATAATTAATAAGTAATTAATTAGAGGCAAGGTCGTATCATCTGTATGTCATTACGATGCTTTATTAGTAAAAAGAATAAAAAATAATATTGGGTTCGGAAAGTAATTTAGTTTTTCCTTCCTGAAAGAGGATTTAATTGTTTTTTACATCCAACTTCACACTTAAGCCGTATTATATGTTTTGAAATTTTGTTTCTCGAATATAAAGAAAATTATCCATTTTTTAAAAAAAAGTGATTTCAAACGAATCGTTTTAGAAGACAACAATAAATTTTGGACTGTAATTAGGTAGACAAACTGAATGATTCTCTTTAAAACATTGGCGGCTCGCGGATTAAATTCATTTAAGGCTTCAAAGGTAAAGTAATACACACTTCCAAAGTAACTTCATGTTTTGTACACACGCTATTAATATACGAGTTTTACAATTTTCTATACCTTGATCGTGGAGCCTCACATAAAGTTAACCCACTAACCGCCTATGCTTAAACAAAAAATGTTAGAAATAATCAACAGAAAAGGTGTAGTATTCAACCAATATAATGCGAGAGCAAAAGCGTTTACAGTTTAAATGGATACACTGCCATATCCACCATATTCTCCAGATATGACAAGTTTGATTAACATTTGTTCTAGTCTCGATGCGTTCTTTACTTCAAGTGAAAATGTCAAAAAATACCTGGATCTGTTTTTTTTTTGTCAACAAAGTACTAAAAAATATGACCATAGAATCATGCTACTACCAGAAAGATAATAAAGTTCATTTAAACAGAAAGTACTATATATAATTGAATAAAAATTCACTAAATGTAAGTTGTATTTCATTTTCACAAAAAAAAAACAAATTACTTTCCGATGTTTGTCAAAAAACAAGTTAAGTTTTTCCATTACAGATAGATTTTGTCGGTTCGCTTAGTTTTAAAACATAATTATTTATTTTGTTTAAAAACATAAACCATTTATATACAGGGTGGGCCACGAATAAAGGCCATTAAAAATTTTGAAAAAATCCTACATTGCATGGTTCAATGCGACCATTTCATGGAAAATATTTTGACTTTCTTTCACTTCCGGTTGTACTGGAAATGGCTACCAACTTTGTTATTTAAAATAGAACACCCTATACAGGGTGAGTTTTTTTTTCGATGTTCTCTATGGGGATCTCGAAAACTATAAGAGATAGAAAAACGGTTAAATGGGGAAAGAAGTGTAGTTTTATAAGACGAATAAAATGACACTTTCAAAATATTTGAAAAAGTCAAGGGTAACTAGATATTTTGAAAAAAGTAAAATGTGTCAATTTTTTGAAATCAATATATCTCCATTATTATCATAGATTGACAAAAACTGTAAAGGACAAAGTTGTAAAAAATTTTACACAGATTAATATCAAAAAATCAAAAAAAAAATTTTTGTCTCTTATAAAATTTTGCTATTTTCCCCACAAAAAAATATTTGTCAAAACAACAAAGAAATAAAATTCTAAAAAAATTGTTGTATTGCTGAAAATGGCAAACAGTTTGAACATTTGTTGTGAAACTAATAAATTTGTGTTTATTGTTAGGTACCTATCTTTATTTCTACTTTGTTAATTGTTTTGAGAAGCAAAATATTGTTCTTTTTTTTTTGACAAATAAAAATATTTTTTTTTTGTGGGGAAAATAGCAAAATTTTATAAGAGACAAAAAATACGTAAAATTGAATGATCTTGCAGAAAAAAAATATTCCTTATGATTTGACCTGTTGAATAAAAAGATTTAGATATCTTAAGAAGTCGATGGTCCTAGTTTGACCACTTACTTTAAACGTAGGATACAGAAACATATCGCAAAAAGTGCATGGTATAAATGTAATTAAATGTGCCAAATTAGGTTTTCTTACCTAAGTCCAAAATAAAAATATTTGAAAAAATAATAAAAAAATAATAATATCTTTGAGGCCTCGTAGATGGCTTAGGAACCACTTTTGGATAGAGATAAGTTTAGTTAAATCGTCTAATTTTGTTTCAAAAAATATATGGTAGAGCGTTGTACTGACCTTTCGGGGACACCCTGTATACACGGTGGCGCAAGATTCCGATGAAGTCCAATATCTCCGCTATTAAGCAATATACAAAAAAATGTTACTTAAATTATTAATAGCTACTGTCAAACTTCACATTTTAAAATTAGTTTCTTATCTACAGGGTGTTCAATAATCACGTCACGTAGTTTTTTAAATGGAATGATATATTTTTATGAAGATTTTCGATTCTACGTTTAAAAATAATCATTTTTTATATAAGATTTAATAGGTCAATTTTTCATAGTTATAAACAAATGAATGTTGAAATCGACAGATGTTTACAGCCTAATATTTCAATAATGAAAAATGAAATAAACAATTTGTCAATGCCATACAAATGCAAGAATACTTAATAATAAAAGAAATACTCTTTTTTCTCTCAAAACAAATTTTTATATACAAAGTGAAGCAATACGCAAAATGATTTTTTTCTCTTTTTACTTAAATGGGACACCCTATATTTTTTATGCTATTTTAATAGAAAATTGATCACCCTTCATTTTTTATATAACATATTAAATAGCTACTGTTTACCGTTTTTGAGATATTTAATCTTAAATACAAATTTGGTATACATTTTGTAACCAAAGTAGGCCGCGCCAGAACAACTAATTTATTTAGTTGTGAAAGTTACGCTTAATTTCATATTTAGTAAGTAAAGTACATTTTACGTTATATTTAGTAACACTGGTGTAGTTTAACATACTTCTTCAATAAATGATTAATTTTATTGTTAAAAACTAACAACAACTATATTTTTTGGTTATTATTCGAAAAATATTTAAAATATTCCTATATGCTTGTTAAATTGATTTATTTAAACAATTCATGTTGACTGAAAAACCGAAAATAGATATTAAGTGAAATGATAAAATACTTATATCATTATATTTTGTTAGTATTAATACTTTTATGTATTTATTTCACACACTCATATCATTTTTTTAATTCAAACATTTTACAATATTTTTCTTAAAAAAATGTGTCCCAATAACCATTATAACTGGCTAAATAATCGCCGAGCAACTATTTTCTTTATATTTTGCATGCGCCTTTAAATATCGATTGTCATTTGAATATCCTTTTAGGTTAGGAAGTAAGTATGTTAATAAATGTCAGAAAATGATTATGAATTGCATTTGTTTTAATTATAGCCTACATAAATGATAGATTATAAGCGAAACTTATAATTTTGTATTTCAATTGAAATTATTAAAAAACGGTAACAGATAGGGGTATAGTTTATTATACAAAAAATAAAGATCAACCAATTTTCTATTGAAATAGTATAAAAAATATAGGGTGTTCCATTTAAGTGAAAAAAGAAAAAAAATCATTTTGCGTATTGTTTCACCCTGTACACATTTGCTTTATGGTAACAAACGATTATTCCTTATATTATTAAGCATTTTTTCAATTAAATTGCGTCAACAGAAAGTTTACATCGTTTTTCAATTTTGAAAAATAAGGCTCTAAACTTCCATCGATTTCAACATTAAATTGTTTACAACATTTAAAATATTAAAAATTGACCTAATAAACTTTATGTCAGAAATGATTAATTTTAAGCGTAGAATCTAAAATCGACATAAAAAATATAGCATTCCATTTAAAAAATGATATGTTTGATACGTCACGTGATTATTGGACGGCCTGTATATATGAAACTAATTTTAAAATGTGAAGTTTGACAGTAGCTATTAATAATTTAAGTAATATTTTTTTGGATATTTCTTAATAACGGAGATATTGGACTTCATCGGAATCTTGCGCCACCCTGTATATATATAGGGTGTTAATTTTACAGTAGCTACAAATTATGTCAGTAATATTGGATTTTTTTGTAATTTTCTAAATAACTGAGATATTGGACTTCGTCGGAATCTTGCGCCACCCTGTTTTTTTTTTCAGATTCTCTGTTCAACTGCCTAACCACTCATATGAATTTATGTCTACATAACTCTTTCAGTATGTTTAATTAATTTCTCACTTAACCCGTGGTGAAACATTTTTGAATTAATTCAGGATGATTTAATTGAAATTAAAACACTTGGTTTGTTTCACTTATTTCTCGATGTTTTTCGCATTCGTTTGTGTTTCTCTTCGATTAATTTGCCTAGCTTCTCTTTTTGTTTCTTGTAATGTTGGTGTAATAAGTGAAACAAACCAAGTGTTTTAATTTCAATTAAATCATCCTGAATTAACTCTTTCAGGTTTTTTAGATAAAAAAATATTATGTAAAATAATTTTAAAAAAGACACTAGGTATTGTTTCACAAATTAGGCTTATTCCGACTAGTTTCGGTTTATTAGACCATTTTTAAATGAGTGTACAGAAAAAAATAATGTCTGGGTATATATTGTTTTACTTTTGTCTTTTTCATGGCTAACTATTTTTTGGTGTATGGTAAAATTAAAAACGACTGTAACTTATTTTATTTTAAAAATAACTATGACATATGTTATATCGGATTAAAGGGAAAAAAAAATAGCCCTTTAATAAAGTCATAGCTAACTATTGTTTCCATTTAAAAAAAGGTAAGTTTGTGTCATATCTCCCAAAATATGGGCGAAATTTTTTTTTGTTTTTTTTTTATTAATCTGTGTAAAATTTTCTACAACTTTGTCCTTTACAGTTTTTTTCTATCTATGATAATAATAGAGATATATTGATTTCAAAAAATTGACACAGTTTACTTTTTTCAAAATATCTAGTTACCCTTGACTTTTTCAAATACTTTGAAAGTGTCATTTTATTCGTCTTATAAAACTACACTTCTTTCCCCATTTAACCGTTTTTCTATCTCTTATAGTTTCCGAGATTCCCATAGAGAACATCGGAAAAAACTCACGCTGTATATACAAATATTTTAATTTCAGGTAATAAGAGAAGTCAGTATTGGGGAATTTCAAATCTCTTCATTGTCGATTACGATATTTTCCCCCATTTTTATGGCCCTGTTAATATCCAATCCTTCTTTTAGATTTAGTACGTTTCTCTTATTACCTGAATGCAAAATCTTAAAATTATGTGAATTAAAGAAATGATTGAATGCAATGCTGCAATACTTGGAAAAACCAGTTGTTAGTATATTATCAAAAATAGATTTTTTGTGCTCTTTCATCCTGGTTTCAAATCATCTTCCGGTTTGTCCAATATAAGTTGCATCGCATCCATCACATTGAATTTCATAAACTCCACATTTCTTCGAATTATCTTTAAATTATTTTACATAGTGTAATATGTTTCACCAAGTGCCAGATGAGAAATTGATTCAAGAAATTAAAAGTTTATTTGTCAAATTTTAACCTAAAAATGACGTTTCGAAAAATACATATAACTATATATATACATATATGTTTCTAACAGAAACAAGATAAACAGACTAGCGACATCTTCATTTTTTTTTAATTTTGACAGTAGGTATTTCAAAAGTATGAACATTTCAGTGCCCTCAAAAAAATATCATAACTCATTTTTTTAAATAGAATGAGTAATATTTTATCTCATAGGGCGATTAGCAAGATAATTTGCAACATAAAAGTGTTATGCATCCCAATAACAAGTAGTTATCTCGAAATTTCTTTCCTCCCAATTTTTTTTCAAGAAAAAGTCATTTCCAATGTGTCAATATTTTTGAACCCTTCGTTTGAGTTATAGTTAAATGAATAAACATACGAATTAATTGATATAATAAATATGTAACTAGAAATCAGTAATATTTTTGAAATATTTTGATTTAAAATTAGTTCTATTAACTACCCGTTAAACAGTGCAAATGTTTATTTAATGATAAGTCGATTATTAATAGCAATAATTATACATAAAATGTGAAAAACAAATTCTAGACATTTAGTATATTAACGGCTTCATAAAGCTTAATGAATAATTACCCAGTATTTTTTGTGTTTTATTTTTTTTATTTAATTTGTTATTTAAAAAACTTTTTTAGTTTTTTTCTACTTAAAATTGATTAACGAACCACTTTAACTGAAGATTATCACACCTTTTCTGGCAACCCCGTATATGACGAATAAATTCATTTTTTTTACTCGTATGCTTATTCATTTTAATATTACTTTAACGAAGAGTTCAAAAATATTGACACATTGGAAATGACTTTTTCCAAATTCATTTTTTTTACTCGTATGCTTATTCATTTTAATATTACTTTAACGAAGAGTTCAAAAATATTGACACATTGGAAATGACTTTTTCCAGATTCGTTGCAGTAAATACTGACAGTAGCTTACTATGGTGCACGTGTGAATCCTACAGGAATTACTCGATTGTGAAAAAAAAAATGGTAGAAAAGAAATTTCGAAATAACTCAAAAACTACTTGCTCTGGGTATTGAGATACATAATACTTTTATGTTGCAAATTGTCTTGCCAATCGCAAGAGATAAAATATTGGTCATTATATTTTTAAGAGGGTACTGTAATGTTGGCGCTTTTGAAATACCTACTGTCAAAATTGATAAAAGTTATTTTTTTTTATTTTAGATGGATCTATTACTAACAAGATGTCGCTGGTCTGTCTATCTTGTTCCTACTAGAAGTTATAGGCATTTTTCAAAACGTCAATTTGAGGTTAAAATTTGACAAATAAATTTTTACCTCAAAAACTGTGAGAGTTATGTAGATATAAGTCCATTGAACAATTGAACGGGTAATCCGAAAAATTAGAAAATTAGTAGCCATTTCCGGTAAAACCCTACATATGTTTCAACAATTTTCAGAATGTTTTCTAAAGCAAACGTCAAACCACTGCCCATTTTAACGAGATCTTTCGCGAGGGTGACCGTTTCACTTTTCCTGCAACAAGGCCAGCAAATTATTGAGGATAAAAAAGGCGCATATTTGAGACGCATGTTTGCGATTTTATTATTGACATCCTTGATATTCGCTGCTGCCTATTCGGCGGGTTTTTCCGCTATCATGACAATTCCTAGGTATACCAGGGGCATCGAAACCACTTTCGATTTTGACGCTTCGGGTGTAAAACTGGGAGGAGTACACCCCGCTTTATTAGATGGTTTTAGACAGTTGGTAAGTTTGATATGAGTTATTGAATATTACATATTGCACTAATAGCACTGACTCAAATGAGGACCTTACAATTTCTTCCAAACGACGGCTCAGCAAAGGCGCACCCCCCGAAGAGCCGGCATGAAATCGAACACTGGTTTTGCGGTAAACAAACATAAACAGGTCATAAATCCTTCCGTCGCACCGATCACATCTGGCACCTCGAGGGCTAAAAATGCACTCACCCAATTCTCAATTATTTCACTCTCAACCCAAATATTAAATAGATATATTAGATTTACATTCACCCAGCAACAAAATTAAATAACAAATAATTTCAGATTAATTTGTTAGATATTTTAGATTCACCCAGCAATGAAATAAAAAATATTTTCAAATTAATATTTCTAATGCCTTTTTCCCGTTTTAAGACGGATTGTAGTGGAATAACTTGTCAAAATTTCAATGTTAATTTTTATAATTATCGCTTAAAATCTATGACGGAATTGAAGAAGAATGTAAAATTAAAACCTCTAAATTATGAAAAGTAACTCTATTAAAAACAACAAAGATTCAACATGAGTGTTTATTCTACTTATAAAATTAAATATTCTTATGAAATGCATCTTTTCTTGAACATTATTTCAACAAGTGAAAATTAGTAATAAATAAATTGTAAGAATAACAATGAAAAAATTGAGGAATAACAATTATTATTAGGTAGAAAATATTTTGTAAAATGGTTTTCAAAAATGATAACTTAAATGCACAATTATTAACTTTGTTATTAGTTGTGCTGAATAGTCGATTAAATTATCAAAGTAGTAGTAAATTTCCCGGGGATTACAACAGTGAAATCAGAAAAACAAAAGAACATCGCGTTTTCAACTTATTAACACGCAGTTTTCAAATGGAGCACCCTATGTATTTTATCAGTATTTGATAGAAAAAGGTATTTGTATAAAAATGTTATAATAGACCATTACGAAAAAAATCGTAAATAAGGAAGTTTTTGGCATTTTAATATTCTATTTTTCAAAAACCGAATATTTCAACAAAACTCCCTATGATCCATAAATTTAAATCTACTTGTTGAGAAAATATGCGACGCTGTATAATTAATTAAAAATATAAAAATAAATATATTTTTAATTTCGCCACGAATACAATAGTTTTAGGAGTTACAATATAAAAGTTTGATAACCTCGTAGATTGTAACTGCATTTATAAAGTAATAAAAAATCTCTATTGGGAAGTAAAAAAATTAGGGAATACTTATTACTTTGAATATGTATAGATTATAGAAAAATCTATCAATAAAATAAATAAAATACAGATTTAGTTGAATAATTTTTAATTCTCGACTAGTTTCAGGTTATCGGCTCATTTGCAAGAGAATTAAAAATTGAATATATTTAAATTTCTATGGTTGGTCTCTCATTGAGAAATCACATTACGAGTATATAGGTATCCTATTGTTAGATTGTAATGATTTTTTTACACTTGATGTAAAAAAGTATGTTCTTTTTAATCAAAATATTTTCAAAATTCTGCCACTTCCGGTCATACCGGATTCAAAACATTGCTATTTTAAATGAAACCCTATACTTTTTACTTCAAATTTGGATTATACGTATGTTTTTATTACAAAATTCTAAACCTTACTGTTTATGAATGAGATCTTTCAATATTTATATATCTTACTAATTTTTTAGACATCATTTTAAAATATATCACAAAGTAGAATGAAATCATAGAAATGAAAATTCGAATATTTGTAGTACTATTCCTGGAAAGGTATTCCGCTTGAAAAAATAATCAAGATATGGCCATTTGAAATTCACAATTAGTTTGAAATACACTGTGTAATATTTTTCATTATTTTTGGTAGAAATAACAAAAAAGAAAAAGAAAATAAATGTAGAAAAAACAAAACAATGGGATGATATTTAGTCACATTTTTTTTATAAATATCCAGATATCTCAAAAATAGATAATTTTAGGTATAGTAAGAGCTAATAGTTTTTATTATAAAATTATGTTGAATTCAAATCAAGAATTAAAAATTTAGTGTTCCATTTATAATAAGGAAATTTATATCGACTTCCATTATAACAGAAAGCGTTAGAATCTTGAAAATATTTTCATTAAAAAGATTATACTGATTTAAATAAATGGTAAAAGTTTCAATACAATCTATTAATTGGAAGTTCATATACTTTTAATTTGCGTTTTCGGTGGAACAGTCTGTATGTACAATAGTTTTTTTTTTATAGAAAATTGTATACATTTAATAATTTTCGCTTGAAAATAACAAGACAAAATTTCATTTTATAAGGAAACTTAATTTCATTATCGGATTGAACACTTTTATTAGACCTACCTTTCCTATTTAATGACAAGAGGAGAGTAATTTTATTTCGTTTTGATAATTTAAGTCCAATGGGCAGAGAGTGAAAGAATTAAAAAATGGTGTGCATTTTTTTTGCCCTCGAGGTGCCAGATGTTTTACTAATTTCAATTTCAATTTTTAAACCTCACCCTCGTTAACAACATGGTTGTGTGGAGTTCCAATTAAAAATTGCTGGTTGCGTAGTTGATCCATGATCATCTTAAAATGTTTCACAAAAACTGAATAATTTTAGCCACATTTTCAGATTTTAAGAGCGAAATGAATAAAAAACAGGTTTTGGACTTTTTTAAACGATTGTAAAATATGTACTACGTGATCATACGATATTTCTCCCAATTAGTACCAGTAAAAAATTAAATTATTATTAAAGGGACATATATATATTTTTTCCTTTTTACTAGGAGGTAAATTAAATTTATTAGCATGTTGTAAAAATTATAATTATTTATTTTTGTAAACACTTTCTTTCAGTATTTAAAAAGACTATTGTAAAATGAAATACAAGGTTTATAATTCAATTCTCAACAAGCAGTTTTTCTATGAAAGAAATATGAAAATTTAAAATCACAAAACAACTCGTGTTATATAATATTTTCAAGTATTATTGAGAGGACAGATGATTGTTTTGGGGTAGGCTTTCGCTCGTTCGGGAAGATTTATTGGGTGCAAACCACAATACAAGTGTCGTTTCTCGCCGGGGGTATCCCTTAGGTACCTTAGGTTGGACGAAATTGTATAATCTCCAAAAATGTCGCTTCAAGATTATATAAACTTATGGTATACACTAGAGATTTTCGCTAACTCAACTCAATTAAATGTGTTCACTAATCATCACTCTTATACCGATTCTCGAAAGAAAAAAAAAAGAGTAAAGAGTGAACGCGCATTCTCTCCTGAACCGGTTCGTGAAAAGATCAAATGAATCGCGAGTTTGAATCCGCTCCGGAACCCGTTTGCAAATTGATTGCTTACACGACGCAATTTATGCAATCCGCTTCTTAGGGATGCTTGTTCAGCACAAAAATGCACTGATTTCCATAAAAAAAACGTTTTGGAATTTTTATAAAACGTCTATTTTCATGAAACAACGTGATGATTAAAATTCGAATAAAATCTGGGCTGTAGTTTGTTGGTTATTTTTCTTTTACTCTTATAACTAATAACTTTATTGACGGAAAATATCCATTTTACATAATACATAGCAATACAATCATAGACCTATTATACTAAATATAATATAAATAAATATAAATATACACATGTCTACAAATAAGGCAAGTTAGAAAGAACAACAAACATTTATGTGCTTAAGATGAGATACAAACATAGAATACGATTTAACAAAAAGATCGAAGTTATGACTAAGGGATAATTTATTTGACTTACGCATGAACCGACAAAGTGGACTATTAATACCATATTTAGTTTTATGGAATGGAATGGAAAACAGTGCTGGATTTCTGATTTGTCGATTTGAGGTGTTAAAATGGAAGTCAATTTGATTATAAAGATATACACAATCCGCTTGGTTATTGACTAGTTTATAAAAGAAGCACAAGTCTGCGAAAGATCTTCTACAACATAACTTATCAATACTGAGCTCCTTACAAACTAAATTAATATTAGTATCGTTGTTGTAACCTAATTTATAAACCATTATTTTCAAAAATTTATTTTGAATTGATTCGATCTTATTGCAATACGTTACTTGATATGGTGACCAAACACATGACCCATATTCCAGAACGGAGCGGACGTAAGCAAAATAGATGACTTTGAATGCCGTTGGAGATAAATCGGTTGCCAATCGTTTAATATAATCAAGCATCTTTAGAGCCCGCATACAAATTCTATTGATATGATTTCCGAATGTCAATTTTTTGTCGAAAGTTATGCCCAAATCCACAATTTCATCGAGCTCATCTAATTCAATGCCATCTATAAAGTAAGAAGTGAAAAAATCTAAAGGAATAGATTTCCTGGAAAATCTCATTATTTTACATTTTTTAATATTAAATAAAAGATAGTTTTTGCAACACCAGTTTTGAATTGAAAATAAGTCTTCTTGCAACAATAAGCAATCATTTGGTGAGTCGATTCTATTGAAGAGCTTTAAGTCATCGGCGAAAAGCAAAAAAGACGAATGTTTAATGACTCGATGTATATCATTAATAAAAATTAAGAACAACAACGGTCCGCAGTGTGACCCTTGCGGAACACCCGAAACCACTTTAATTTCTTTAGAAAGATGGTTTTTAATTTTTACACATTGAATACGATCGATTAAGTAACTTCTAAACCAATTGACTACATTGGCATGGATTCCTAGGGCACTAAGCTTACCAATTAATATTTTATGGTTGACACGATCAAATGCTTTCGCAAAGTCAGTAAAGATCGTGTCAACCACGCTATTAGCTTCAAATGCATTTATAATGTATGAGCTGAAAGATAAGAGGTTCATTGTGGTAGATTTTCCAGATCGGAATCCATGTTGTTCATTTATGAAGATATTTTTACACATCCAATTCAGTTGAGTAGAGACTAAGCTATCGAAAAGTTTCGGAATAACCGATTGTAGTGAGATACCTCGGTAATTTTTAATGTCATCTTTTTTGCCGGATTTAAACAATGGAATTATATAACTCTTCTTCCAGCAGTTGGGGAAGACATTTTGCGATAGCGATGCCTCAAACAATAGAAATATTGGAACTGTGATAGGGTAAATACAATTTTTAAGAAATGTGGTGGGTATACCATCCGGGCCAGTGCTTTTGCTGTGTTTTAAATTTGATATGGCCTCGAATATTTCACTTTTAGATATTTTAAGTGGCATATGAATAGCTTCAGATGAAACATTGAAAGATGGCATGTTTAAAGGGTCATCATTACTATAAACTGAGGAGAAATAGTCCGCGAATAAATTTACGCAATCGGAACCATTAGTACTGGTCTCAGAGTTATAACGCATAACGTTTGGAAAATCAGAAAGTGAATTGCTAGACTTCACAAAGCTCCAGAACTTCTTAGGATTAGTACGTATACTTAAATTTACTGAACTGATATATTCAGTGTACAAGATATTCCTTAGATTTACACATTGTGTGCGTAAATGTTTAAATTTACTGTAATTCTCAGAAGTTTGACACTCTCTGTAGATTTTGTGAGCGGTCCGTTTTTGATTAATTACATTAATTAGTTCAGTAGTAAAACAAACTGGATATGTTGATGGCATAATACATTTCAGTGGTACATATCGCTCAAGAACATTATACAGTATACCGTAAAATGAAGCAACCATCATATCAATCGGACCGACTAATAACGTTTGCCAGTCAATGTTTAATAAATAGTCGTTAATGACAGAATAGTCAGCACGAACAAAATCATAAACGTATTCATTAAATGTAAGCCTTTCGTTAGAGGGACACATAGGCAAAGAAATTAAATATGGTATGTGATGTTGTTTAATCTCAAATAATAACTCTGTTGCTGTTGACACTGTAAATCCTCCGTGAACAAAAATTAAGTCAAGAAAAACATTGTTTTCATTTGGTAAATTGCAAATTTGAAATAAATTGTAAGAACTAAATGTCTCAGTAATTAATTGTGCAGGCATTGATGATAAATTATTATTTATCAAACCAAGTTCATCATTGGACCAAGTAACTGCAGATAGATTGTAATCACCACATAAGAGAAGCGTAGTCAGGATATTGTTCGAGAGTGGATTCAACAGTAGTACGGTGGACTACATATTTGTCAAGTGGAGAAGACGGTGGAATGTACACTGCACCTACAAATCTCTTAGTAACAATAAATTTAAACAAATAAACCAGTGTGTAATTAACTGTCAAATTTTGCAAATTGTTTGGTCACAATTTTCTTCTGAACTTGATAACAATTCCAAGAGTACGTCAACATGAACCATTTTTTTCCAATTAACTGATTCTAAACGTTTTGAACGCGTATACTATAGGAATGAGACAGGCCGGACTTTCGATAAAAGAAAGCGCTCGTCGTATAAACCAAAATGACAAAACGGTATTGAGATGTTGGTCCAAATTCTCCGAGCAAAAGGTTCAAAAACGTCGCCCTCGATGTGGAAATCCTCAGAGGACTACAGACCGCGAAAAAACTTCGCTAAAGATGTTTGGCCAAAAGAGACAGATTTTCAAAAACTGGATGGGAGAGGATTGGTTGAGATGTGTATGGCCCAGAATGGGCTGCGTTCATATCGTCCATTTTTATATCTTCCTCTTACACCACTTCACCATTTACGCAGGCTAGAGTGGAGTAATGAAAAAGCGAGTTAGGCTTAATAATGGCATTAAATTGTATTTAATGACGAATACCGTTTTACCTCCACGATGCTGGAGGGTCAAAGGGATACGTGGAGAACGTAAAATATTGGATATATTTTCCAACAATATAATGTTAGCATTAGCACGGCAAAGCCGTATTTTTGGAAGAAGCTAATATTGTCGTCCTTTCATCGCCTACTCGGTCGCCCATTGAACATATTTGTGATGACTGGTAGGTGTCTGGGTATTTTAGCACACCTTCCAGATAACTTATACGATCTGCAGCTATTAAACTTGAGACGATATACGACAGGCAGTTATAGATCATTTGATTGGTAACATACCAGGCTATCTCAATCAGTGCATTACAAATCGTGGCGGAGTAACTCGTTATTGAAAAAACTAGACTACAAAACCTGCCATAAGATATTTATTCCCAATAAATGGCGTAGTAATTTAGATTTCTGGATGAATAACTTAAACCGAACCACTATTTTTAATGTAGTTTTTATTATGTATAACGGTAAATTATTAACGAAACACAACTGCACCTTATCTAAAATTACTTTCTTTCTTTCTTTCTTTCTTTCTTTCTTTCTTTCTTTCTTTCTTTCTTTCTTTCTTTCTTTCTTTCTTTCTTTCTTTCTTTCTTTCTTTCTTTCTTTCTTTCTTTCTTTCTTTCTTTCTTTCTTTCTTTCTTTCTTTCTTTCTTTCTTTCTTTCTTTCTTTCTTTCTTTCTTTCTTTCTTTCTTTCTTTCTTTCTTTCTTTCTTTCTTTCTTTCTTTCTTTCTTTCTTTCTTTCTTTCTTTCTTTCTTTCTTTCTTTCTTTCTTTCTTTCTTTCTTTCTTTCTTTCTTTCTTTCTTTCTTTCTTTCTTTCTTTCTTTCTTTCTTTCTTTCTTTCTTTCTTTCTTTCTTTCTTTCTTTCTTTCTTTCTTTCTTTCTTTCTTTCTTTCTTTCTTTCTTTCTGTCTTTCTTTCTTTCTTTTATGAAGGCACACGCAGTATAATGGACCAAAAGAATGTTTAATTTAATTATTTTAAATAAGCTAGCATAACTTCAAATTGAAAAAAGAATCAGTAAAACAGAATAATCCTAATACCTCCTCTATTTCTAATCATTGCATTCATGCGTCGAGGTATACTTGATATCAAATGTTCAAAAAAGCTTGCGGAATATTCTCCCATTCTTGAATAACGGCCTCTATGAGTTGGTTGTGATTAGCAACAGGGGATCTACGACTTCTAATCTTCCTTTTGAGATAATCCCATACATGCTCTTAGCCCGTTTCATTACGTCATCTCACTATGCGACTTATGCTCGAATGATGTCTTCCTAACAAACCAGCAACATATTGCATTGAATATCCTTCATCCAGGAGAGTCGATGCTCGCACTGTTTCCTTCTTTGACAAATTTCTTTGGCGGTTCATTTTTCTTACTTGATTTACTCGCACATGAATTTCCAAATATGCATGTGAGAAATGTTGCTTTAATCAGCACTTTTTTTAAGAAAATATTTATAAAGTTTTAGTCTAAATCGAGGTTTAATACGAATTTCTGTCAAAGCAAGGTATTATCTGATACTAGCCAGCTTAAATAACAAATGTCGATTATCGAGAAAAAAATGAGTGATGCGTTAATTTTGTTCAGGAGTTTGTATCCATTATCTACTATCGAACAACTTTGGGAAATATAAACTGTTTTTCCCAAAAGATCCACAATAATTCCCTTATCCATCCTTACTTCCAATATGCAAACTAAACATTTGGAAGGTCAACAATCGGCCGTACTATTTTTGGATGTACAAAAAGCGTTTGATACAGTTTGGCATATTGGTCTCCTTTACAAATGCTTCCTTCTACACATTCCGCGTCACTTAATTATTCTTATACATAACTTCCTTTTCAACCGATCCTGCCAAGTAAGAATACGACAAACCCTCTCCCATTCATTTCCAATCTTACAAGGTGTCCCTCAAGGTTCTCCTTTATCACCACTCATATATAACATATTTTGCCATGATATATACAATCCAGACCCCACATATTTTAACCCATCTCAGTATTCTTTACTTTTCGCCGATGACACAGCTCTCATAACACATGCTCCCACTCTTCAAGCAGCACAACGATCACTACAAACTTCATTCGACTCGATACAAGCCTGGTGCTCAAAATGGCGCATTAAAATGCGCAAAATGGCAAAATTACACCGCAGTCTCCCACAATTTCTATCAATAATACCTTAGTCTCTCCTTCAAACACCTGCAAATACCTAGGCATTCTATTCGACTCCAAACTCTCCTTTAAACCTCATATCCTTTCATCTAAAATTAAAATTCAAAACAGGGCCCGGCATTTCAGATCTCTTACGTACAAGCAACAAGGTATATCCATTAAAACCGCCACTCATATTCAAAGCTATCTGCCGGCCCCTGCTTGATTACGGTGCTATCCTCTTCACTCAATCATTCCTTCCACTATGTATCACCTCCAAGTCGCTGAAAGATCCTCCCTAAGAATCCTTACCAAACTCAGGCATCCCAACAACCCACTTCACAACCCCTCCAACGAATACCTTTATGAATCCACCCAAATCCCACCCATATCCCAGCGTATATTAGCCTTAAGTAAAAAAATTGCCAATAATTCTGATAATCTACCCCTTCTTACAAAATTCTGTATTCCCCGTAACCCTAATATCCTTCCTAAATACAAACATCCTACAATCACCATTCATCAATTCATTTGCGCAAATCATCTGGACAGTTCAGCTAGCTAGCATAGATTTTTCTTTAACTTCATCATAAATTCACACAATTGATCACGTCAAAATGTTGTTAAAAAAATATAAAAATAGTTTTTTTATGTGTGCTGTAAATAAAATTTATATACGTCTTAGACTGTTTTCTACATCATAAGTTACTGAATTTATCCACTACTTAATTTCCGCATTGTATAACAACGAATAAAACGTATAAGCTGAGATAAAAATTTTGAGGAACATTGACATTGTACATTTCAGAGCAATGCATTACAAAATATTAAAATAACCGCAGCGATTATAAAATAGTGTATGTCAATTGTATTTTATTTTGAGTGTTTTATTCTTTTTCAGCCAGAGTATCAAAATATAGTCAATAATTTTTTGACCATGTCGAATGAAGAGATCCGGTATCGCTTGCATTTGGGAAATTTCGCAATGATTGTGGATCGAGTTGCAACTGGTAAGAATATTAATATATTATCAAATAATTATATTAATCTTAAGTAGCATTAGATCAAATTTAAATGAAGACTTACTTTATAAAATATGTTGATTTAGACTAGTTGTTTTTTATATACAAATCCTTATTTAAAGTGTATACAAAATAGATACATATTATTTCTATCAGTTGAAGTAATTATAATATAAGTATCGAGCGTATAACAAAAATTGATGACGAAGTTGGCGTTGCAAGTCTCGAGTCATATCTGTACTAAGATCACACGCATGAAATGCTGGTTGCGGTAAACACGACAACCAGTACTTTACGCGTGTGCGTGTGATTTTAGTTCAGACATGACTTTAGGTTTCCAATGCCAACTTCGTCGTCGATTTTTGTTACACGCTCGATATATCGCTGTTAATATACGATAATTTATAGACCTGCACATAATTATAAACTAACTATTCGAAAACCGATAAAAAATTCGCCTTCGCTTCAAAATAAATTAGTAAAAACATACTGTTTTATAAACTAACAGTATGTTTTTGAAATGTTAAATAATCTACTCTTTCGTATGAAAATAGTATAGCGTTTATTTAATTAAAAATGTAATCAAATTATATTTTAAATTTGTTGTTAAAATTAAAATTTGTTTTTATATTCGAGCTGATGCATTTATTATGATTTTTGTTAAGGACTGGTATTGGGAACACGAATCGATTACATGGACCTGCATAAATATCGAGTAGTCAAAGATGACCTTTACAGAGTCTACTGCATAATGCTGGTAAAGAAGAGTTCCATTCTTATTCCAACAATAAAGAAAGCCTTCTTAATGATGAAAGAAGCGGGTTTACCTCTGTACTGGGAAGAAATGGTATTTATATAATTGATTTATTTAATATCAGTATATGTAGTACTAATTACAGCAATACAATGACTATGGAAGTGACAAACATTTATCAGGTGTACCAAAAATCTGTCCACATCATTTGATGAAAATAGAAATAGTTATTTTCCCACAACCATGTACAAAAATATCAGTTTACGCACGGATACAAGTTGATAATACATCACACCATAGTCCTATCAAGTACAAAACAATATCTTCTTTCTGAAACGATTAACTTTGGAATTTCAAATTAGAACCCCCATTTTTTATTTAAGAATCGGATTGTCGGGACAAAAATACATGAGATTTTAAATTACTCAATAACTATTAGCGTTATACTGTTGAGATTTTGTATTTCTGGGTTCTGAAGTATGGAGAACATGATGGTGTACTTAGTTTCTCTAATATTGAAAGTTGAAAAATCCCCCCCCCCCCCGCGTGTACTCGTGTCCGAGATTGCGTCATTAGAAAACACTGTGTGCCGCTTTTACGCTATAAATTTATGTAAACAGTTTAATAGAAGTTCGTAAAACACAAAATGCAGGTTGAAGCAGGAAATTTATCAAGTGCGCTTTGATCTACGAGGGTCATTTTTTAAGTAAGAAGTAATTTTTAGCCGTAACAGATGGCGCTAAAATCGCAAAATATAAATTTAACATAAATAAAAAATTGTGGCGACTCAACTCTCTCCATCGAGGTATTTAATTAAATTAAATGCTCAATACGACGTTCTTAAACGTGAATTCACTTGTTGATTCGTGGTACTATTTTTCAGGAAAACGCTCAGCATACAAATTGACAGCATCGTCGAAACTTATCCTTTTATTCATCCTCATGAATAAAAAATCTCGCATGGATACGTAATTCATGATGAAAAGTTAGAAGAGAATGACAGTGAGAATGTCACTTATTTTAAATTTGCAAATTGAAATTGAATAGAACAATTATTTTTTAAATTTAAATTAAATATAAATTTTGTTACGAACAGAAATAATGTTTCAAAAAAATCGTATGTATTTTTTAACCATAGAATTCCGAGTGTGCAGCAGGGGGCTGAAGTTATAACAGAATGATTTTTTCGAGTTATTTTAATTGTCAGCTTAGTTTTGTATTTTGAAATACTGACCTCATAGAAATGATGAAATGAACATTTAATAATCGAAAATAATCTATTATTTCATATTCCATTACAGAAAGAAATTGTCCATCAGTAAACTATATTTACCATGGACGTAAGAATACCAAAACAGAGTGCTTAAAAAAATCGCAAAAACTATGCGACACTTATTCTATATCTGTGTTTTTCGTTTGTTTATTTAATTAATACTTTCATATAATTAAAATATTTTAAAACGTTCATTACATCTTTAATTTTAGGCCTTTCAGGAAGAAAATTACGAAGCTATCAGAGCGCTAAGGTACAATAAAAAAGAAACTCTCATTGTTAAACTGCAATGGAGACACGTCGAAGGAGCTTTCGTTTTCCTTTGGTTCGGAATGGTGGTTAGTAGCATTTGTTTTCTAACGGAAATTATCAAGCAAAGGAAGAAAATTCACAAAACAAATGATCATCAACATTCACAATAGAAGAAACTAATTATGTATGTAAATATAACATCTTATTAAATGTGATGACTATACATTGAAGAACTCCTTTATTTAAATATATAACTAAGATGTACTGCAAAATCAAAGCACTCAACACAAAAATTATACAAAAACGTAATTATGTATAATTTAACTAATTGCAAATAAAATACATTTTTGAAGTTTTTGGATTTCTTTATTAAATTAACATGGAAAACAATAGAAATAACAATTAACAAATATCAAATAATATTGTCACAATTAAATAAAAATGCGCTGCTAATCAAATGTTCTTATTAAACATGTATATTTTAACATATCATTACAATAAATCATGATATTTTGTTTGCTGCAATATTCACCATTATGAAACTTTGCCTCATCCGTACACAAAATAACACAATTTAAAAATTCCATTTTGTCTACTTTATCAAATTACCTAAGTTAACTTTGAGTATTTTCTTTCCATACAAATTGTTCCTATTCATTGTTCCTATACTGAAAAATGTGAAATATTTCGAAAAAATACAAAAAATAGAAATAAGTGTGCCCAATAAAAATGTTTCTGTTTTTATAGTAATTTGAGAAAATAAGAGCGTTCGATTTAAAAAATATATTTAATAAAATGTTCAACCACCATTAATCTAGCGTATGGATAACTAGTGTTGGGTTTTCCGAAGGAAAAGCGGTATGTTTATTTTCCTTTCAGGAAAGGCGTTACTTTGTAAGAGTAACTTTGTTGTTGGTCAGAAATAATAATCGAGAGATCATTTTTCGTTGTGTATATTAATGTGCTATGTACAAGCTTGTTCTTCATACTAAAAATATATTTACAAATTGATCTAAAAATGTCTGTTAAATGGTAGGGGTGAGAAATTCACACAGGTGCAAAAACGTCACTTTCCACTTTCGAAATTTCTAGGTATCTGGTCCGACATCGAAAAAGGGATCGGATGAAAAGTCACTAAGTGCAAAATCCCGTTAGAATTGCTCTCTTCGAGGAAGTCCACTTTCTCGCGGATAATATGAATACCCCCAATAAACCGCATGTATGCGCCTGTATTTTTTGTTCTGGGTAGATGACGATTCCATTGTTCTGTCACGTACGAGATCCAAAATGGTCGATCGACGTTTTTCAGTCTTAAAGATGATGGTTTCGGATTCGAAAATATCATCAGAACCGAATAACTATTAATGGCCATTTCGGTTTATCAAACCTCATTAATTAGACAAAATATGGCGCTTCCGTCCTCTTCCATTTATTATATTCATATCAGATTTTTAACCGCAACACAAGATCCGTCCAACCGCCTTCATCAAGGCATTGTACATGGAACACACTAGTCTGATGAGGTTCGAAAAACCGAAATGGCCATCACTAGTTATCCATACGCTAGATGAATGGTGGTTGAACATTTTATTAAATGAATTTCGTTCCCTGTTCTCATAAACTACTTGTCTTGTTCGCCTTCCTTTAGTGGACGAAACAACGATTCTTGGTTGTCTTTTCTAAGATCTGAAAAGCTTTTAATCAGAATCAAAACTTATTATGTGTAACTTTACTTTTATCGTTATTTTTTTATATTTTTAACAATTGTTAGAGAAATATTGATCGCATCCAAGAATATTTCAAATAAAAATTCTAGATCTTGAAAAACTAAATACCTTTTATCATATAACTTTTTATTGTAGAACCTTTAGTTTTCCTGTTATAAGGGGAAGAATGTCATCTGCCTGATAGAAAAAAAAACAACAATTATTTTTATGTCAAAGCAAATATTAATATGCTATCATATTTTAGCAATTCAAATCTTTGGCGAACGACTAGAAAATTTTCTAGAAAATACTGTGGGATTTTTTTAAACCATCACAAGGTAGAAAATAACAAAATAAATCTTCCGAATACTTGGCTTTAATTTAAAAAAGAACAATCTATATTTTTATTTAATATTTTTCATTTACTATTAAATGTTCATTCAAAAACATATTTAACCGAATCTATTAGGGAAAATACCATTATGGACACATCACCATATTTTATGTTCATTTACGAAGAAAGGAAAGTTTAGTAATGATGAATAATGATCCCTGAGTCAGAAAGTGGTTTTCAAAAAATGTCTATTTCTCTATGCACTCTCTACAGATCATAATTGAGCACTTAACTATATTTTAAAGAGCCCAGTTTATTTAATTTTTCTCATGGACGTTAATTTTCACGTAAATTCGTTTTCACTTTAACCGTGAATTTCTAAAGTAAAGGGCCTACCACTTTTTCTCGGCACACCACGTTTCTAATTTTATGTGTGAATAGTCTTTACGTCGTCTTACGATGCACGACGACGTAGTGTATACATAATTTCACAAAATCTATCCTTTTCTATTCAATTATTTATACATAACGCTATCCCTATTCAAACAATCCATGCTTTCCGTGTATTATTGGAAGATTATCGGCCGGGATGTTTATTTTATCCTAATTTATGATCCTCTTCAAGTGTGCCTCTCGCGCAGCGACTACCTTTTTATATTTTATATTAAAATACGTAAAACGTTTCTTTCAGTTCATATATATGAACACTTTTCGATTATGAACTTTCATATTTTATCAATGTATTTTTATCAAGTAATAATATAAATGTACCATGCTATAATCATAATTCTGTTTTGCTCGTAATAATTTGTAATTTATTTATATCATCATCAAAGTACCAATTCATAAACATTAAACGCATTAACCCTTTGACACGAGGGTACACTCGTGATGAATTATTGATACAGTGCAAATTATTTTTGAATACATTTTCTTTAGGTGTGTCCATTTTGTTAGATTTTTTTCAATTTACTACAAACTACAAACGAAGAAAATATGACTGTTATATTTTCTTTTATAAAGAAATTATTTTTGTTAACATATATTATCTTTTTTCTTGTAAATAACAAAAACTTTTATAAAACTATACATGTGATATATTGTTGAAATCATTGAAACACAAAAATGGTGTTCGATGTCTTGCATAAAGGATGTATATGAATAAAACGGAACATAATTTAAAATTCTTTGTTTTGGAATATTATAGTCCCTGATAATTTTAGAGAAAACATTTAAATTAGTTTTTTGTAGAGTAAACATGCCTGCATACAGTCTTACTATTATTTATTTTTTTGTATTGATAAAAAATGCCAAAAAATTATTAAACAAATATGATCATTTTCACAAAAATAATGGTTGCCATGAAATTTTAAAAATGATGCGGTGTATTCTGTTGGCTTCTGTCAAATTAATTAATAGTTAGTTTTCTCTCAACATTCTCGCACTTCCACTAGAAAATCAACCGGAAACGATTAGAGAGAACAATTTTCTCTTTAATATTTAATAAAACACGAAAACGGTTTTTTATTGTTCCCTAAAATAAATAAAAAAAAGTCCATATGTGGCACAACCAAAATGCTCCACCCTGTACAGCAGAAACCTTTGCTCTACGTCTAAATCACTAAATTAAAGAATAGTAAGCAAAGAGCACATATATACTGTATGTACTAAATGTGCTCAGATACACATTTAAAAAATCAGTCAGTCAAAAGTAAAATTGTTTGTTTTTTTGAGTTTCGTAATTATAAAATACTTACTTATTTATACTTTTATTGACAATTTTTATTTTTGTTTCATTCTAATTTTAGAAACGAAGTATCCACATTTCTTGTTGTGATTTTATCAAACTATACCATAAGTTACAGATTTGTCATAGAAAACAATATTATTATCATTTCATTTAGTAACAATCATTATAATTAGTTGTTTTAAATATTACAGAACTTTTTTTATTAATTATTATTTTCATGGTATGTTGACACGGAGACAAGCAAGGATTGTTCAGAAAAAAATATTATGTGGGACCCCATGAAATTGTTTCTTTATATAATTAATTATTTATTGTAAAATCTGGGTCCAACTAGTAAATTTTAACCCGTGCCCCACGGGGTTCAAAATCCAAAATTATCGCAAAAACTTTAAATTTTATTCATTAATTTCATTTCATTTTTTAAATGTTTTTCTTATTCTTTATGTAGAACAGTGTAATTCATATTTAGTTTATATTTTGTAAGATCATACTTATGTAAAATATAAGAATATCGAATAATTAAACAGCTTATATATATATATACAGGGTGGCGCAAGATTCCGATGAAGTCCAATATCTCAGTTATTTAGAAATTTACAAAAAGATATTACTGACATAATTTGTAGCTATTGTAAAACTTCACATTTTAAAATTGGTTTCATATATACAGGGTGTCCAATAATCACGTGACTTATCAAACATATGATTTTTTAAATGGAATGCTATATTTTTTATGTCGATTTTAGATTCTACGCTTAAAATTAATCATTTTTGACATAAGGTTTATTAGGTCAGTTTTTAATATTTTAAAAGTTATAAACAATTTAAGGTTGAAATCAATGGAAGATTGGGGCCTTATTTTTCAAAAATGAAAAACGATGTAAACTTTCTGTTAACGCAATTTAATTGAAAAAATGCTTAATAATATAAGGAATAATCGTTTGTTACCATAAAGCAAATGTTGTGTACAGGGTGAAACAATATGCAAAATGATTTTTTTCTTTTTTCACTTAAATGGAACACCCTATATTTTTTACACTATTTCGATAGAAAATTGATTGTTCTTTAATTTTTGTATAATAAACTATACCCCTATCTGTTATCATTTTTTCACAATTTCAATTCAAAGTACAAAATTATAAGTTTCGCTTATAATCTATAATTTAAGTAGGCTATAATTAAAACAAATGCAATTCATAATCGTTTTCTGGTATTTAATAACATACTTACTCCCTAACCTAAAAGGATATTCAAATGACAATCGATATTTAAAGGCGCATGCAAAATATTAAGAAAATAGTTGCTCAACGATTATTTAGCCAGTTATAATGGTTATTGGGACATATTTTTTAAGAAAAAAATTGTAAAATGTTTGAATGCTATTGTATTAAAAAAAATGTGAATGTGTGAAATAAAAACATAAAAATGTTAACAAAATATAATGATATAAAAATTTTATTATATCACTTAGTATCTATTTTCGGTTTTTCAGTCAACATGAATTGTTTAAATAAATCAATTTAAGAAGCATATAGGAATATTTTAAATATTTTTCGAATAATAACCAAAAAATATAGTTGTTGTTAGTTTTTAACAATTAAATTAATCATTTATTGAAGAAGTATGTTTAACTGCACCAGTGTTACAAAATATTACGTAAAATGTACTTTACTTACTAATTATAATATTAAGCGTTGAAAGTTACTAAATAAATTAGTTGTTCTGGCGCGGCCTACTTTGGTTAAAAATTCTATACCAAATTATTTAATCAAATGCAATTTTGGAGAATAAATTGATGATAATAATAGGAATCGTAAAATCTGTTTAAAAATAAATTATTAATATTAACATACCTTAATAGAAAAAAATAACTTCCAACCCATTCCTGGTGAATCGAAAACCAACTCACCTCCACCACTCACTAATTACCACTTGTTCATAAACAAAAATAAATCGCGTTTTTAATTATTAATAATTTCTAACGTTAAAAATTAAACCGGAATAGTGAACACTGCGCGTTTTCGGACGACTGAATCGAAATACAAGAGCGCAATTATCGCAAATCAAGAAGAAAAAAACGATCGATGACTCACTCCGAGAACGCATTCCTGAGATAAGAATATTCGTTGTACCTGGATCCTGGCGCACAGCCAAGAACATACCCATTTAAATTGTTGTATTTTCAATATTATCGCGTATTAAAATAATTACAGCTTAATATTTATTTACTTTTTTTTATTCTCATTTATCCCGTGATAAAAAAAATATGTATGAATTATGATGTATTTTAATTAATACACTTGATTATTCGTTTCACTAAATTATTTTATATTTGTGTTCGCGTAACTTTCACAACTAAATAAATTAGTTGTTCTGGCACGGCCTACTTTGATTAAAAATTCTATACCAAATTTGTATTTGAGATTAAATATCTCAAAAACCGTAAATAGTAGCTATTTAATATGTTATATAAAAATGAAGAGTGATTAATTTTCTACTAAAATAGTATAAAAAATATAGGGTGTCCCATTTAAGTAAAAAGAGAAAAAAATCATTTTGCGTATTGCTTCACCTTGTATATAAAAATTTGTTTTAAAGGAAAAAAAGAGTATTTCTTTTATTATTAAGTATTTTTGCATTTGTATAGCGTTGACAGAATGTTTATTTCATTTTTCATTATTGAAATATTAGGTTCTAAACATCTATCGATTTTAACATTCATTTGTTTATAACTTTTAAACTACGAAAAATTGACCTATTCAATCTTATATAAAAAATGATTATTTTTAAACGTAGAATCGAAAATCTTCATAAAAAATATATCATTCCATTTAAAAAAAACATATGTTTGATACGTTACGTGATTATTGGACACCTTGTATATATGAAACTAATTTTAAAATGTGAATTTTGACAGTAGCTACTAATAATGTAAGTAACATTTTTTGTATATTTCTTTATAACTGAGATATTGGACTTCATCGTAATCTTGCGCCACCCTGTATATATATATATATATAATATTTCATTTTGCCTTCATGGGGCACGGGCTAAAGGTACCCAATCGATCTCAAATTTTGTCAGGCTTGTTGTTTTGTTAATTTTAAGAAATTTGGGGCGGTCCTACTATATAAATTAAGAAAAAAATTATATTTATATATTCAGAACAAATGATCAAACAATAACAATACCCCCTCAGCCAGAAATTAGGAATTATATTTTTAAAAAATCTGTTTTATACTGACATTATGATTGTTATAATATTGTAACACACTCATCTCGAAAACCCATAAAAGATGTTTCTGGCTATAATAATACCATAAATCAAGTAACACTCGCCCATTAGTAGTGCGTAATCGGATATGCGGTCGTTCTCGTCTCGATGCAGTCGAGCTGTCGAGCATCGCTACGCACGTGAATCCGCGGCGAAAGAGACATAGACAAATTGGTCTTCGCTTATTTCTCGCAAGAAAATGTAAAATAGTCCGATGATTATTTGCTCATTGTGGGCAAACTAATAAATTTATTTTTATGATGCAAACCATTTATTGTTCACAAAAGTCGATTCTAGGCCCCTATTACTTCAAAATTAAATATAAAAATGTTTAAATTTGTTAAATTGACGATCAAATTTGTATAAATATTGAGCATATTTAATGCATTTTTATAAATAATATATGACGTTTTTTTTTCAAAACCAAACTAATACGATCATTGATTCATCCTTTAACTTTCTTATACTGAAATTTCAATACAACAGTATTATTATTAGTGGTAACAACGGCGTGTGCCGTAAAGCACTATTTTCTCTTCTTTTCTAGCGAGTGGTATGCCCTTAAGTTTACTTCCTAAAATGTTTCCTATTGATTAGATACAAATTGCCGAAGTTATGCGAGTTTATGCAAAGTTAGTCGAGATTCTGGTGAACATATCTCAAATCTTAAAATGCGATTATCTCGAAACCATATTTTTAAAATCGAGGAAGGCGATAATTCAACGTGTATTCATTCAATATGACAGCGTCATATCTCGTATTCTAAACTATTTAGTCTAGTCGATGATCGTTCGGATTTCGCCTATTATTTATTTTCTACTTTTACAGCCGATGGATGAATCAAACTGTGATTTTTGTGGTCGGAACAGTTCCAGGTACAAGCAGGAACCTATTCCGAAAACCTGTGACTGCTCCGGAGCAGGGGTAGGGGACGTGGGGGTGGGGTCTTGATTATGAATGCCATTAATTTATTTAAGAAGAATCGTTGAAAGTAATTAAAAAAACTACCAGTTATTTATAAACACTTGTAAAACAAACGTACACAACTTCGTCCAAATTTAACCGTTTTATTTCCTTAATTAACTATAGTCTGCGTTGGCAATGTGCACTTCACTCGACTTTCGACTTGACTTCACTTTACTAGTCCACTGAATAACCACCTCGGACTTGTTCCGAAATCACTGGTCCACTACATTTGTACTACCCCTACAGCCGATCAAAGACAGATTTAAATCATACCGGTTTAAAAACAAGGACGCGGTCGAAAAAAATAATAAAAACACGATTTCTACTTCGACAATATAAATTATAAGTGTAATTTTAAAAATAGTATGGTTACTTTAGAGATTTTTATTTTTATTTATACTTAAAACATTTTTCAATAACCTAAAATATGCGGAGATTAAAGAAATAGCAGCAAATATGGAAGTAGAGTATTTGCGCTTTTTGTACATTTAATTTAAATATTGATATAGATCTCCATTTAATTACTATTTAAGCCAGTGAGAATGGTGTCATCGAAACAACGCAATAGCGGCTCGAACTTGACCAGGGGGCCTATTCTTAACATCGGTGCATTTTGTCATCGGTGCGTATACTCACTGAAATAACGTAATTTTGTTATGCGTGAAGTTGATGTTTATTGCGAATTTAAATTTTTGTGTTTATGAATAGACTTTATTGAAGACATTTATTTATATTTTAAGCTATATAGGTACATTTTGGGGGTAAGAAATGTGTTGGTTTTTTCCGTAAATCGATTTTACGCCACATGTGGTCAGAAACGATTCTCTTGATGTTTTCATAATTATGCAAATGGCTTAAAGTTCCCACGGGAATATTGCAGGTAATCACGCATTATTGCTTAGTGAAAATAGAAAATGAAATAAAATTCTATGAAATGATGATATGAAATAAACTGTTTTGATTCAATTTTGTTTTGCAATTTGTAATAATTTGCTAATAATTGTTTGGTTAATTTCATTATAAAACGAACTAAAATTTTAGAATTTTTAAAATAACGCATTTTAAACGTATAACTTAAAACAGTTAAACAGATATTTAATTTGTAATAAGACTTACGAAATCGATATAAAATGTTATATTTGCATTTAGTTTGGTCATTACAGATGTAAATTATAGGAATACAAGATTAGGATTATTTGAATTTCTCGCGCCTATGCTTTTTGTCATCGGTGCGTATACTCACTGAAATGACTTAATTTCAGTGAGACCGTATTCTCAGCATCCGCGTGAGTTATCATCGACTCAAGATTGCACTGAAAACGCATGCGTTCATACGGTTGGTCTTGGGCCGGTGCATAAACTCATCTCACGCTTTTTAACTGGGGTGAAGTAGGAGGCATCGGAGTCTTTGTTATACGTGAAGTTGATGTTTGTTGTGAATTTAGATTTTTGTGTTTGTGAATAGACTTTATTTAAGACATTTATTTATATTTTAAGCTGTATAGGTATATTTTGGGGGTTAGGAATGTTTTTTTTCATAAATCGTTTTGACGCCATATGTGGTCCGAAACGATTCTCTTGACGTTTTCCTAATTATGCAAATGACTTAAAGTTCCGACGGGAATATTGCAGGTAATCCACTTATTCAGGGGTAAACACGCATTATCGGTTAATGAAAATAGAAAATAAATTCAAATTCTATGAAATTATGCTATGAAATAAACTCTATTTTGATTCAATTTTGTTTTTATATTTGGAATTATTTGCTAATAATTGTTTGGTTAATTTCATTATTAAATGAACTACAATTTTAGAATTTTTAAAATAACGCATTTTAAACGTATAACCTAAAACAGTTAAACAGATATTTAATTTATAATAAGACTTACGAAATCGATATAAAATGTTATATTTGCATTTAGTTTTGTCATTGCAGATGTAATAATTTTTAAAAGCATTTAATCTTACATGTTAATTGATTTTATAGGAATACAAGATTAGGATTATTTGAATTTGTCGCGCCTATAAAGGAAATTACAACGTTGCCGGATCAATTTAGTGGCAAAATGCATGAGTGAGATCGCTCGACTCACCGCGAGCTGAGAATAGATTCCACGCGATTGCACCGTTTTTGGTGACATACCCAGCAAACCATCGTCTGCCGATCGGCATCCGATTTCTTGTCGATTTGACAATACGGTGTCAATGCCGATGCGTCGATATCTATCCGTTGCCTATTCGGAACCTTCAAATCATTCAACCGTCATCGCTTACTACATGTCGACTCCGATCCGCTAGCTAGTCGTGGCATATTTATTATGCTTTCGCCGTATATTTAATGCATATAATGCAAAACATCTTAAATAATTATTTAATTAAAACTAGCTGAAAATGTGCAAGCTTGTATTGTTGAGTATATGTTGAGCAAAAAATATATATTAAAAAAACAATGTGTCAGAAGCGTGCCACCCCAAGGCAAATTTTTGGGGCGACAAAATTTCACAATAAATATATACCATACAAGGTCTTTTTTAAATATGGAATATAAACACCCTGTATTGTTGATCAAATTTGAGAAAATTATCATAATTGGATTTTACGCGCCCAAAATGCACAAACTGCGCGCCTAACTACTTTCCCTTTTCTACGAAATTCGGTTATTTTCGTCGTTTTCGACCGACCCTCGTTTCTTTTAGTCACTCGACCCACCCAAACAAAGGGCCCAAGGAAGATGTGCAGAGGAGAATGCAAATACTCGTGCGGCTCGTGCGTTTCTAACATAAAAAGTGCAATTGGTGTTCCTATTTGGTACTGGAATAATCCGTACAATTTTGTAAATAGCAATAAAAAGGGCATTGCGCACAGTAGGTGACTGTTTTACTCGTTTTACCGACTCCCTAACGCCGTCCCTATTGCCAAATTGATTCATTCCTAGTTTGATTATTGAAGTGAGTGCTTGTGCTTTATAGTATTGTTATATTGTAAAAAAATAAGTTAGCGTACAATGTAAATATAAAATATAATACTATTATAATTTAAATTTCAACATAATCGAATACTTTTTCTCTTCACAATAAAATATGAGGCACTTAAAAGCGAATGGGTTTAAATCAAAAATTTTAAATATGTTTGAGAATTACAAAGAGATACATAGGTACGTATATAAAATGTGGTTAATATGGATTTTTTATGTTTCATTTTTATTTACAGATACTATTCGAAAAAACTTCAAAAATGCCACTCAGAATGACATCGAAAAAGAGTTAAAAGGACCAACATATATTTCATTCCTGGTAGCATTTTTATAGTAAATAAAAAATAACTTACTCTTGATAATGCATTAAAAAAAATAAAAAAATGTGAAACAAACTAAATTTAATTTAATTTAAACCTTCAACAGTAACATTTTGTTAGATTTTGTATTTTATTATTTTTTTTTTACTCAGGGAAATAAAAAAATCAATAATTGTGATTTTACACATTAAATCTCTACGTTTACTCTCATATCATAAACACATGTTTTTAGAGCTTTTAGTAAATTTAGATAAAAGAGCAATTAGCTGATGATTAGAGGCGTGACGCGAATTACTTTTTTTAAATCCAGGTGTTACAAGAGCAACTTTCCATATTTCCAGAAAAGACGTGATTTGTATAGCTAAATTCGATTTTGTTTCACTTATCCTGATCCATAGTTCCAAAACTGGTATACATTTATAACAAAATGCCATTTTCAAGTAAAAAAATGTGTTTGAACAGTATCATCTGGTGTCCCTCAGGGATCGCACTGCGGACCAATCCTATTTTTGTTGTTCATTAATGATATAGGTAGTTATATAAAAAATAGTAAGTTCTTGCTTTTTGCTGACGATTTTAAACTTTTTCGAACTGTTTCTTCACTTAACGATATACATTTTCTGCAGCAAGATATTAATCACTTAAGTGAATGGTGTGCAGACAACGATCTTTCATTAAACTTTAGCAAATGTTCAGTCATGTCATTTTGCAGAAGTAAGAACTCTATACTACATAATTACGTTCTAAATAACTGTATTCTATCTCGTGTTGGTTCCGTTAGAGATCTTGGAGTGATTTTTGATACGAAGCTTACATTTGTGAATCACATAAACCATATTACAAATTTAGCTCTACAATCACTTGGATTTATAAAACGTTTTGGCTACAAATTTTCTATTAACACTAAACGAACATTATATTTGTCATTAGTAAGATCTAAACTAGTATATGCGTCGAATATTTGGTCGCCATATTATAAAAATTCTGTGAACAGCATTGAACGAGTACAAAACAAATTTTTATTAAATATTTCATTCACTATGGGCATATCTCGCGTTAATTACAGCAGATCACAAATGTTAGCACTTGTAAATTTGAAATCACTCCATGAAAGAAGGATTTATTTAGATTTATGTTTCTTATACAAAATAGTAAATGGTTTATGTGATTGTGTTGAGCTTCTTAACAGGATTAATTTTAGTATCCCTAACAATACTAGATCCAAACTAACGTTTAGAATTAAAATGTATAAATCAAATTATGGGAACAATGAACCACTCTCTAGAATGTGTCGATATTGGAATAAAATATGCAATAGTAGTAACATTTGTATTTTTGGTAATACTTTTAATCAATTTAAAAAATCATTATTAAATACTGATGTATATGTCTGTGTATAATGTTTTGTATTTTTTTTAGTCTAGTCTTAGACTTATATGCATGTATTGTTATATTTTTTTTTTAACACTACTCTCATTTGTATCTATTTTTATTTGTTTTTTTTATCATTAAGCATCATGAATTAAACTTATATTGTATTATTGTAAAATGGTGATAAGCCGTCAATAAAGTAAATTAAATATTAAATAAATAAAAACATATTACGCATCGCATCGAAATGTGCAAGTTACTTTGGAAACATACCTTCAGCGGTATCCAGAAAGACAACAACCTTCTGAAAATTATTTTCTGATTCTTCATAGTGAGTAAAATGTAAAAACATTATGAAAAATAATAAACGGTTAAAAATGTAACTCTCCGTTAGATTAAAAATAATCCTACTTCGACAAGGGCTATTGCAGAAGAAATAAATTTATCTTGTCAGGTAGTGTGGAGAGTCTTAAAAAACATAAATATCGCCCTTCATATCATATCATATCATATCACGTAAGTTTTGCATTCAGAAGATAATAAACGAAGAGTAACGTTTTGTAGGAACATCATGACGCTGTTATTGCAAAATGTCCATTTTCTTTGCAACGTGATATTCACGGATACCAACACAGACATGTGCAATCGTCACAATGTTGATCCGTTGAAAATTCACACGAACACCAGCACATTTTGGTCTAAATGTATGGGCTGGTTTATTTGGCGATAAGATCATTGGTCCTTACATTCACGAAGACAATTTGACTACAGATGGGAATTTGCACTTTCTTAATGACTTACCTGATCAATTACATCGATGACAACATTTGCCTCAACCGCATAAATAGCCTTTGGTTTCAGCAAGATGGAGCTCCACCACATAACACTAGATATAAAAATCTATACCCACCGATATCAAGACATATGTTAAGATCATTACAACTTTAAGGGTCAAAATAAAAAGAAGGGATGATCAATACAAAATTTATGAAGACGTATACAGCTATGCTTGGAGATGGAGGGTGAATTTAGATTTTTGTGTTTCGAACCTCTTATATTTTTTCTTTTATTTTTTTCATTGCTCATGCTCTAATTTCATTCTATGTTATGAATTTCTATAATCTTTTTCTAATTTTCATATCGTTTAATGAAATATGAATAGAAAACAAGTTTTCGTTAGTTTTGTATTATTGTGTAATAAATTACTTTATTAAACAAAAGTGTAGCTGTCATTTGCAAGGCATTCTTTGCAAAAACTGGATTATTGGTAAATCCATTAAACTGCTACACTAAACCCCAACACATCACTACAATCAGAAAAAAATCCAAAATGGAGTCCATAAGAAATAAAATAGTTGATGATGTTGTAAAGAGTACAAGCGTGCCAATAAAAAGAGATAGGCATTCAGACAACGTGTGCTCTGTGTTTTATTTTCGAATTGAATGGTATAAAATAGTTACAAAATTGTGAAAAACAAGGTGCTGAAAGATCTGTTAGTTATCCGTATGGTGAGTGAGTTTTACAATAATACACTCAATATTTCGGCAGATAATTTAAAATTTAGTCTCAATATTTAACATTAGAAGAAATACGATCAAGGCCTTGAAAAAAAAAACACCCAGCGAACGCGACGATAGATTCGCATTCGACGGACAATGACCTATTCTATTTTGCACTCTTATCAATCATCACTATCAGTTTTAATATATAAAAAAAAACTTAAACATTTGTATCCTAGTCCGTGGCCTATTAATTTCTGTTCGTTTATTTAAAGTCGTCGCGAAGGGCTGTTTGACGTGAAGAGTGTAAATTGTCACACCCTTTTCCAAATCCGACGAAACAAATAAAACTAATTAATTAGATAAAACAGAACGTTTCACAACTAAAATTAAAAGAAAATGTTAAAAACAATACAAAAGCACTTGCCGCCATTAAAACAATTAATAAATTCATCATATATAGAATAAGAAAACAAATCTATAACTGCCTGCACACATCAAAAATCTTGTACCTAATAACGATATGGAGCAACACAAGACAAAAGCACATAACAGAATTATACAATAAAATAAAATACTAAAAACTATATATACACTAAATAAAAGAACACATACAGAAGATCTTGAAAATTTTAAATGGGAACCCCTATTTTTTATTGCAGATTCTAAAAGAGAGTTATAAAATTTGTAGGGTTTATATGGATACTTTCTTTAATTTCCAACAGGTGCCGCTGTAATCGTGAAAGTATGTATTTTTTACAACATTTTCGTGAATTAATATTGTCTCAATAACTTTATAAAAAATAACTTTTGGTGTTTCAATCAATACCTAAATTTCTGAAAATATTAGTCCCAAACACTGGGGGGAACGAAAACAGGATATAAAAATTATGTTATGATTCAAGAATTTTTATGTTATGTTTACTGATTGTTAATTAATTTCATTGTAAATTAAGTGTTTTAATAGGGATATTTTGTGAATACATTTAGAATTTTGTTAAAACAAAATAACCAGCGAATAAAGACATTTGAAATCAAAGTATTCCGTTTGATTCAAAATATCGAAAAATTATTTATTCGCGAGTTTGCGTGCCATCGGCATTAGCGCCAATGTGCAATATGCACAAGGAGGACGCGCGATCGGACTTTGCACATCACTTGGTCCTGAAAAGGACCGATTTCTTCTCGCCTACAACCTACAGCAACTGCTCGAAGTGATGTCTATTGCTGTTGCGGCATATTGTGACTCTCTTCTCGAAGTACCCCACCGTTTTACGCAAAATGGCAGGGCTGATTCCTCTACAGGCACTGTGAATCCGCTCTTTCATGTTGTTGCGTGTGGTTGGCCGATTTTTCAGATATCCCCACAAAAAAAAATCCAAGGACTTAAAATCCGGAGACCGGGCCGGCCAATTCACTGGTCCTTCACGACCAATTCAGCGTTCCAGGAAAACGTCGTTGCACGAAGTTTATTGGCATAATGCGCCGGTACTCCGTCCTGCTGAAACCATATGGTCATCCTCAACTGCAACTCGACGTCTTCTAATAACTGTGGCAGGTCTTCGCACAAGAACTGAAGATACCGCGCACCTGTCAATGCCTCTTCGAAAAATTGTGGCCCAATCAAATGTCCATCCATACTGGTACAAAATTTCATCTGTTTTCATTTATCCATTTAAGAGTTATGATTTTTTTTTTTCGAAACGTCAATTTTTCCAAAAATATTTAAATATTTCAAAAATTATTAGGTTTAGGCATATGAATATATTATGAAAGTTAACTTTATTTTTGATTTAGAATCTAAAATAAATATAAAATATGGGTCATCCCATTAGAAAAAATATAACTATGATACGCCATGCTTTTATGGGACACCCTGTATATTTGAAACTAATTTTAAAATGTGGTCCTAATAGACCTACATAGGCCTGCGAAAGCCGATTTTGAAAAAAATAAACCATTTAGCTCTAAAGCTACTCGGCGCGCACGCTGAGACACCCTGTATAACGGATAATGACAATGGTAAAAATATAGAAAATTTTGAAAATGAAAACAAAATAAATTTTACTGAAGATGGTGGATTGGAGTATATGACAGGCTGGATAGCTTATAAATTAAAAGAATCAAACCCAGAGCTAGGATACCATACCATTAAAGTAAACAAACAATATCAGTATTGTATACCTTCATGGATCCAGCATTAGGACCTTCGTAAACGGTCCACATGCAAAAAAAAAAAAACGAAAAAAAGAACATGGATGTTTACCCCAATATTCAGTGGGAGGTGTCATTTAAGCTGTCATCGCGAAGCAAGCCTGCGAAATTTATGAGTTTCCGAATAGACCGCTATTAGAGGGCTTTATGAGAATGGCCAAACTCGAAATGTTTAAAGAGAGACAGCCTCTACAAGCGGCGGAGGATAACGGAAGAAAAGAAACCACAACTTATGGGGTGCTGATGTTTTAGTTTATGACCCCATCGGTTAGAATAGTAGGTAGTTTCCCTTATTTGCCCCTTTTTAGAGCGTCATTCGATCGTCTTATTTCCGAAAATTTATTAAATACATTTGTTAATTATACTATGGTTTATTTAGTTTCTTTTAAATTTGATTAATTAAAAGTTTGGTTCAATTTTCAATGTTACGTGTATATATAAATATGAAATTATATTTATAAGACAGTATTATTCTATTATTATAAAAACAAAATTTTCAATGATGCCTTTAACTCCGTTATTATTAAAAATAGAAAAATATAATTAACACTTTCTCAAAGCAACATTTTATTCTGACTTCGAATATATTATTACATTTTACTTATCATTTTTTGTTTCTGAGTTATATCGAAGATAGATTTATAAAAAATATATTATAAAATGTAGCTTTGGGAAATAACAATATTTTTTTTTCTACCCCATTGTTTTTATCATCTTAAAATTAAAAAGATTTCCATATGTGGCACCACTAAAATTCACCAACCTCTAAATTGATGGTTTCAAATAGCAGTTCTGCAAATATTTTCAAGATATAAATTTTTGAAATTAGAATTTCATATTGTTACAATGATGTATGTATATGAATGAATGTGCATATGCGTTTTATTATGGTTCAATTTAATGATAATATTTACATTATATATGAAATGTCATCACATTCGGTGGTAGGTTAAGAATTAGCACGTTTTATCGCATTTAAATAGTACATACATGATGAACTTTCAATTTAGGACTAAATTTAACGATGATAAAATCACACTGCTGCATTATTAGTTTAAAGGTTTCGAGTTACATTATTAAAATAATTAAATTGCTCGCAATTCATTTTCTTCCCAATTCAAATAATCCATCCAAAAAATAAAAAATGCACAATTTTCAATGCTGATAATAATACAACATTTAATATTACAATATTTTTGGTTGGTTTTCCAAATTATAAAACATCTGGAAACCTTACGGAAAGTCCAATACCCGAATTCGTTTGAAAAAGATGGACATTTTCTGAAATTTATTTAATATTTATTGCGGCTAATAAAAAATGAAATTGAAGGTTACGATTTCATTTCAGTTACTTTTTTGTAAACTTATCAGTATTTTCTTGTTTACCGTGGTGTTAACATGGATGTTATTCGCATATATTATTATATTCTTTTAGATTTAAATCTTGACCCTTGTTACCTGTATACAATATTATAATTTGAAAAAAAAAAATAATAATATTATTTTTTTCGATAATAATCAAATTAAAATATTGTATACATGTAACAAGTCTTTTTTTATAGTGCGATCAATAAAAAAGGTTTATATCGATTAATTAACTGACAGATAGAGAAAATAAATTCTCATTATTTGTTGTAATTTTGTTTTTTTTATATAGTAACTGGATTTTATTTGTATTTTTTGTGATGGTGGATTATAACTTTTTTTTTAAATTTTTTCGCCATAAAATTACGGCGTTTCAATTAAAAAGTGATTGTTTTGTAATTTTGAGATATTTTAATAGAAGATCAGAAAAGTAATGGTTGCTTCAAAATAAATATGGATTGATAACAATCAAAATGACAAAATGATATATATTTTCAAAATTTGTTACATTTTCAATAAATATAACATTTTATGCATTTAAAAAGAACAAAAAGACAGAAATATATTTTCTTTTAATACTAATTCGAAGGTGTTTCTTACAGATATAATTTAATTTGATATTCTCTTATCTCGCTTAAATGAATTCCCGTTATTTGAACGGCAATAAAATTAATATAACCAACCTGATTATCGGAAACTTTTCATATTAAATATTTTAAATTGAGTGGAGTATTATTTTTTGTTTAAAATATACAAATTGTTTATTTTAAAAAGAAAATTTACTATTTCGAGATTTAAGAAAAAAACTCAATAAATTAAAATTTCACAATTAATTGTATATCTCTGAATTGATAGATAAAGCACTAATAACCTTTCTTCACACTTTATTTCTTTTACCAAATGTACATTTCGGACACAAAGTGACCATTATCAATGGATTTGACACTAAATACAAAACAAAAATAATACATGACATATAGACAGGCGGATTATAATATAATGGAGGTGGGAGTAAAAATACGGAAAAACGTGAATTAAGAATAGGTCAAAGGGGGAGGGTGACGGCACAGGTCAGGTAAAGAGAGGATTAGGGAAAAAACACAAATTAAGGTAATACAATTAAATCTAACAGGGTGTTTTGAAGCGGACTTAAATCGAAATTCATAAGAATATTTACGTATTTTTTCATTTGAATGGCTTCCAGCATGTTTAATTGATAATTTGATGATTGTTTTAATAATTTTATATTATTGATTGTTATTTTGTGACCGGTTTCTAATAAATGGTTGGCTACTGCAGATTTTTCGTGGTTTAATGGAAAATATTATACAGTGTATCTCAAACTTATTGTGGAGTTGAGTGCATTGAAAATAGTCAAAACTTAATTTTTTTTAAATGGAACACCCTATATATTTTCACATAATGTGACTTGGAATTTAGTATATCTCTGAATTACCATTAAATTAATAATATTAAACTCAAACCCAGTTAATACATTTTACATCACTTACAATTGAATGTTTCTTATAATTGAAATCATATTCTATTCTATTATATTATTTGTATTCGGAACAATGTCAATGCATTACAATTAATATTACATAATTTAATCGTAATTACTTCATCAAAATAAAATTTAAAAATGCGAACGAATGGAAAACACAGGAATTATTGTAATTTATAAGATAACGCCGCGCACCGACTGAAAACAGATGGACTTCTTTTACTACCTGCCTCGGGGCCGTGCCGCCCTGAACAAAGCACAAACAGGGTACCAAACCGCAATTGACACCCAGACAATACAGTTAGTATTCATAATGGAATGCTTCCCGAGTGCGACTCGGTTTCGTTTCCCTTACCCCCAACATTTTAAGAAAGAGATAGAGAGATGTTATGTTTATTGAAAATGTAAACAAATTTTGAAAATATATATCATTTTGATTGTTATTAATCTATATTTATTTTGAAGAAACCATTACTTTTCTGATCTTCTATTAAAATATCTCAAATTTACAAAACAATCACTTTTTATTTGAGAAGCCGTAATTTTATAGCAAATATATTTTTTAACAAAAAAAAGTTATAATCCACTATCACAAAAAAATCAAATAAAATCTAGTTACTATAAAAAAAAAACAATTTATTTTCTCTATTTTTCAGTTAATTAATCTATGTTAACACCACCGTAAACAAGAAAATACTGATAAGTTTACAAAAAAGTAACTGAAATGAAATCATAACCTTCAATTTAATTTTTTATTAGCCCCAATAAATATTAAATAAATTTCAGCAATTTTTCATCTTATTAAAACGAATTCGGGTATTGGACTTTTCGTAAGGTTTCCAGATGTTTTATTATTTGGAAAACCAACCAAAATTATTGTAATATTGTAACGGCAGATTGCGGCAATTAAAAGTATATGTTCTATATTATCAGCATTGAAATTGTGCGTTTTTTATTTTTTATTAATACATAGATGTATTAATGGATGGATTATTTGAATTGGGAAGAAAATGAATTGCGAGCAATTTAATTATTTTAATAATGGAACTCGAAACCTTTAAACTAATAATGCAGCGTGTGATTTTATCATCGTTAAATTTAGTCCTAAATTGAAAGTTCATCATGTACGTACTATTTAAATGCGATCAAACGTGCCAATGTCCAGTAGGTGCTTAACCTACCACCGAGTGTGACATTTCATATATAATGTAATTATTATCATTAAATTGAACCATAATAAAACACATCTAATTATTATTTTTACTAATAAAAATAAATCGCATGCTTAATTATTGATAATTTCAAACGTTCAAAATTAAAAAATAATATTAAACATACAACGAGTTTTCGGCCAACCGGATTGAAATCTGCGAGCGCAGTTATCGCAAAAAAAAACAACAACAAAAAACAATCGATGGCTCGCTCTGCGAACGCATTCTTTAGATAAGAAGATTAGTCTGTACCCGATCCGGGCGAAGGCAGGTACATACGTATTAAATAAATTGTTTTGGTGTGTGCAATTCAATTTTTGTTTTATTAATTAGTGATATTACCGATTTCACAATAAGGAAGGCAACAACAAATAAATGGTGAGTTTGTTTTTAAATTCATATTTTTATTAATATTCAGTTCATCACATTGTATTTATCATTTATATTTTTTGTGTTATAAGTTCAAACTTCGACTTCAAATTGTGACCATAGTTGAAAATGACATTATTAGTTACAGTTTTTTTTTTTTTTTTTTTTTTTCATAGATTCCAAATATATATATAGTTTGTTTAGTTTTTGCAAAGTTATAAAAAAATATAAATCTATCTTGGATATAACTCAAAAACTAAAAAGTGATAAGTAAAATGTAATAATATATTCGAAGTCAGAATAAAATGTTGCTTTGAGGAATTGTTAATTATATTTTCTATTTTTAATAATAATGGAGTTTCAGGCATCATTGAAAATTTTGTTTTTAATCTAGAATAATACTAATAATAATTTCATGCGTACCTTTTTACATATACACGCGACATTGAAAATTGAACCAAACTTTTAATTAATCAATTTTAAAAGAAACTAAGTAAACCGTAGCATAATTAACAAATATATTTAATAAATTTTAGGAAATAAGACAATCGAACGACGCTCTAAAAAGGGGCAAATAAGGGAAACTACCTGCTATTCTAACCGATAAATTAAAACATCAACACTCCATAAATTGTGGTTTCTTTTCTTCCGTTATCCTCCGCCGCTTGTAGAGGGTGTCTCTCTTTAAACAATTCGAGTAGACCTTACAATTTCGAGAGGACCTACTCCTCACGTCCACAAGTCGGCTCAACAAAGGCGCACCCCCCGAAGAGTAGGCATGAAATCGGACACTGGTTTTGTGGTAAACAAACATAAACAGGTCATAAATCCTTCCGTCGCACCGATCACATCTGGCACCTCGAGGGCAAAAAAATGCACACCAATTTTTAATTCTTTCACTCTCTGCCTATTGGACTTAAATTATCAAAATGAAATAAAATTACTCTGCTCTTGTCATTAAATAGGAAAGGTAGGTCTAATAAAAGTGTTTAATCCGATAATGAAATTAAGTTTCCTTATAAAATGAAATTTTGTCTATGTTTAATACTTGTTATTTTCAAGAGAAAATTATTAAATGTATACAATTTTCTATAAAAAAAAAACTATTGTACAAATTAACGTTTTCACCCGAGCGGTGGGATTTTTAAAAACGTTTTTATTTTATTTTTATTAATTTGTTACACGAAGACGATTTAACTGAAGTAAATTTATTTATAATACTTTTAAATTTATAATTTACAATATAATGATCTGACTTAAAATAATTTAATAATAATTTAATAATAATTTAACTCAAAGGAATACATATCTAATCTCTCTAATTTAACCCGACGGATTACATTTCTAATCTCTCGCGTTCGAGCCTTGAACAGCTATTTATATGTGAAAGAAATGCAATTATTCATTTATTAATAATGCAATAATATGCATATAATATTATAATAGTGTTATTCATAAGTGATAACATAACACCTTCCCCCTTAAGAGGATTCTTTATATTTTTGATAAATATAAAGGATTCGATAAATTAGTTTCTAAATTGACATTATCTTTATTATCAAAAGTTACTGGATTTATTATTTCATTTGCATTTCTTCCATTACAAAATAATACATTTTTACAATACAACATAAATACATATTTATACAATACATAACATAAACATAATATTAAAATACAATATAATATAATTGTCCATAAATTTATAGAATGAAAATTAGTAACATTTTTAGGAAATACATAATTAATTTGATTGGCATGATCTTGTAAAATTTTAATTTTATTTAAATCAATATTATTTATGTTAATACTTGTAATATCAGTACTAATATTTTTATTATTATTATTAGGAATTATAATATTTGGTAATAAAATAGGATTACTTAAAGTTTCTATATAGTACTTATTAGTAAAAGTCATTTCTTTAATTAAGAAACTACAGTCACTTGGAATTTTAAATAAATAAGCTCCTTTAATATTTAAAATATTTTCTGTTTTACAATTTGTAGTGATTTTAGTATAATTTTGAAAAATACATATATAATTATTACTGTCAACCTGTTCAATTATTTCATTAGGTATATTTATTAATTGATAGTTACATGAGCTATGTGACTAAATATCATCCCATTGTTTTGTTTTTTCTACATTTATTGTTTTTTTTTGTTATTTCTACCAAAAATAATGAAAAATATTACACAGTGTATTTCAAACTAATTGTGAATTCCAAATAGCCATATCTTGATTATTTTTTCAAGCGGAATACCTATCCAGGTATTCTACACTTATTCGAATTTTCATTTCTATGACTTCATTCTACTTTGTGATATATTTTAAAATGATGTCTAAAAAATTAGTAAGATATATAAATATTGAAATATCTCATTCATAAACAGTAAGGTTTAGAATTTTGTAATAAAAACATACGTATAATCCAAATTTGAAGTAAAAAGTATAGGGTTTCATTTAAAATAACAATGTTTTGAATCCGGTATGACCGGAAGTGGCAGAATTTTGAAAATATTTTGATTAAAAAGAACATACTTTTTTACATCAACTGTAAAATAATCATTACAATCTAACAATAGGAAACCTATATACTCATAATGTGATAGAATATTAAAATGCCAAAAACTTCCTTATTTACAATTTTTTTCGTAATGGTCTATTATAACATTTTTATTACAAATACCTTTTTCTATCAAATACTGATAAAATATATAGGGTGCTCCATTTGAAAAATGAGTGTTAATAAGTTGAAAACGCGATGTTCTTTTGCTTTTCACTGATTTCACTGTTGTAATCCCCGGGAAATTTACTACTACTTTGCTAATTTAATCGACTATTCAGCACAATAACAAATAACAAATATTTTTCTTTCGAAGTAATTTATTTTTCCTGTTCATCAATCTTCATATAACATTTTTTTCTTAAAATGACGTCCCAAACACGATTTCAAAGTGTTGTACATCTATTATAAATCACTAATTTCATTGCTGGACTTGAGCAATATAAAAAAGTGAATTTTCATAATAATACCTAATAATAATTGTTATCCCTCAATTTTTTCATTGTTATTCTTACAATTCTGTCAACAATATATTTTTTTAAATTTAATATTATTCTAATATTATCAGATGTTAGTTTTATTGGTAAACCCATGCTGATCCTATATTCGGCATACATTTGTTATAGACATAAAAAGAAAAAGAGAATATTGGTAAATGATAATCGTGTGAAAGTAAATGTGAGATATCTATAAAAAAAAACTCAGAAAAAAGGTAATGAATGAGTATTGAGAGTTTTTTTATTACTAATTTTCACTTGTTGAAATAATATTCAAGAAAAGAAGCATTTCATAAGAATATTTAATTTTATAAGTAGAATAAACACTCATGTTGAATCTTTGTTGTTTTTAATAGAGTTACTTGTCATAATTGAGAGGTTTTAATTTTACATTCTTCTTCAATTCCGTCATAGATTTTAAGCGATAATTCGATAATTCTAAAATTTTATCATTGATTAGGAGAGCGTAATTTTGTTTTTGATAATTTAAGTCCAATAGAAGAGATAAAAATTAACATTGAAATTTTGACAAATTATTCCACTATAATCCGTCTTAAAACGGGAAAAGGCATTAGAAATATTAATTTGAAAATATTTTTTATTTCATTGCTGGGTGAATGTAAAATATCTATATAATATTCAAATAGAGACTGAAATAATTGAGAATTTGGTCGGTGCATTTTTAACCCTCGAGGTGCCAGATGTGGTCGGTGCGACGGAAGGATTTATGACCTGTTTATGTTTGTTTACCGCAAAACCAGTGTTCGATTTCATGCCGGCTCTTCGGGGGGTGCGCCTTTGCCTAGCCGACTTGTGGACGCGAGGAGTACGTCGCAAGAGCCGGCATGAAATCGAACACTGGTTTTGCGGTAAACAAACATAAACAGGTCATAAATCCTTCCGTCGCACCGATCACATCTGGCACCTCGAGGGCTAAAAATGCACTCATCCAATTCTCAATTATTTCACTCTCAACCCAAATATTAAATAGATATATTACATTTACATTCACCCAGCAACAAAATTAAATAACAAATAATTTCAGATTAATTTGTTAGATATTTTAGATTCACCCAGCAATGAAATAAAAAATATTTTCAAATTAATATTTCTAATGCCTTTTTCCCCTTTTTAAGACGGATTATAGTGGAATAACTTGTCAAAATTTCAATGTTAATTTTTATCTCTTCTATATTTTAGAATTATCGCTTAAAATCTATGACGGAATTGAAGAAGAATGTAAAATTAAAACCTCTAAATTATGAAAAGTAACTCTATTAAAAACAACAAAGATTCAACGGGAGTGTTTATTCTACTTATAAAATTAAATATTCTTATGAAATGCATCTTTTCTTCAACATTATTTCATATTTGATTTTAAATCAAAATATTTTCAAAATTCTGCCACTTCCGGTCATACCGGATTCAAAACATTGTTATTTTAAATGAAACCCTATACTTTTTACTTCAAATTTGGATTATACGTATGTTTTTATTACAAAATTCTAAACCTTACTGTTTATGAATGAGATATTTCAATATTTATATATCTTACTAATTTTTTAGACATCATTTTAAAATATATCACAAAGTAGAATGAAATCATAGAAATGAAAATTCGAATATTTGTAGTACTATTCCTGGAAAGGTATTCCGTTTGAAAAAATAATCAAGATATGGCCATTTGAAATTCACAATTAGTTTGAAATACACTGTGTAATATTTTTCATTATTTTTGGTAGAAATAACAAAAAAAAAAGAAAATATATGTAGAAAAAACAAAATAATGGGATGATATTTAGTCACACTTTTTATAAATATCCAGATATCTCAAAAATAGATAATTTTAGGTATAGTAAGAGCTAATAGTTTTTATTATAAAATTATGTTGAATTCAAATCAAGAATTAAAAATTTAGTGTTCCATTTATAATAAGGAAGTTTATATCGACTTCCATTATAATAGAAAGCGTTAGAATTTTTAAAATATTTTCATTAAAAAGAATATACTGATTTTAATAAATGGTAAAAGTTTCAATACAATCTATTAATTGGAAGTTCATATACTTTTAATTTGCGTTTTCGGTGGAACAGTCTGTATGTACAATAGTTTTTTTTATAGAAAATTTAATAATTTTCGCTTGAAAATAACAAGACAAAATTTCATTTTATAAGGAAACTTAATTTCATTATCGGATTGAACACTTTTATTAGACCTACCTTTCCTATTTAATGACAAGAGGAGAGTAATTTTATTTCGTTTTGATAATTTAAGTCCAATGGGCAGAGAGTGAAAGAATTAAAAAATGGTGTGCATTTTTTTGCCCTCGAGGTGCCAGATGTTTTACTAATTTCAATTTTTAAACCTCACCCTCGTTAACAACATGGTTGTGTGGAGTTCCAATTAAAAATCCATGATCATCTTAAAATGTTTCACAAAAACTGAATAATTTTAGCCACATTTTCAGACTTTAAGAGCGAAATGAATAAGAAACATGTTTTGGACTTTTTTAAACGATTGTAAAAATTGAAAAATATGTACTACGTGATCATACGATATTTCTCCCAATTAGTACCAGTAAAAAACATATATATATATATTCCTTTTTACTAGGAGGTAAATTAAATTTATTAGCATGTTGTAAAAATTATAATTATTTATTTTTGTAAACACTTTCTTTCAGTATTTAAAAAGACTATTGTAAAATGAAATACAAGTTTTATAATTCAATTCTCAACAAGCAGTTTTTCTATGAAAGAAATATGAAAATTTAAAATCACAAAACAACTCGTGTTATATAATATTTTCAAGTATTATTGAGAGGACAGATGTTTGTTTTGGGGTAGGCTTACGCTCGTTCGGGAAGATTTATTGGGTGCAAACCACAATACAAGTGTCGTTTCTCGCCGGGGGGTATCCCTTAGGTACCCGCGCTTGGACGAAATTGTATAGTCTCATTTCGAGTTTGGCCATTCTCATAAGGCCCTGCCTGGACCCGGCGGTCGCCAAAATCCCACACCAAACATTTAGGCTCCAACGGTGCCTATTCACCATCCCTGTGTTGTGGAATGTCGCTTGATTCGAAAACATCACACGGCGAAAAAAATCTGGATCCCTGGTCTTTTCCTGATCAGCCCAATTGCAGAACGCAAGGCTGATTCGAGGGTCATTTTCTATAAATGCGTGTAATATAATATCGGTGAAATTTCGCAGCTTTTAGAATGCGTTGCGCTGTACACTTCGAAATAAAAAAATCCATGTGCACCAGTCCTAAAACAGCCACAGTTCTGGGATCGGCATTGTCATCATCCATCCTATCAACCTTTTCGCGATGTCGTATTAGGTTACCTTCTCGTGCCCTTGCCTCGATGTTGCGAATTGTTGCCGGTGTTGGATTATCGCTTCTCCAAGAATCAGCAGTATGTCCACTACCTCGTTGACCGAATAAGGGGTCGCGACCATTGCGAATTACGTTAACAATTGTCACGGAAACTACTCAGATACAAAAATCGAATGGTCTTTCACTGACAGTATGCTGAGACGCACTGATTTTTTTTTCTTTTTGCGATATCATAACATTTCGAAACACCAAATGTTATTTTTATAAAGACAATATTAATTCACGAACATTTTACAGAAAATTCACATTTTCACGATTACAGCGCCATTGCGTGAGTGTTAACGTACAATATTTTTTTACTTAAATTTTCTACTTGAAATTAATCAATGAACAACTTTACCTGAAGATTATCACACCTTTTCTGTCCACCTTCTATAACATGCATGTATATAACTTTTTGTTGGAATTAGAACAATACAGCATAATCTAATTTTTAGAACATTAGACGCTGACGAAAACTTCTCTGTTGCATCTGCATATTATTTAGTCTTATATAACATCGTTATATATTCCTCTCTACTTCTCAGTATGAGGTGGCATCTACATATACAGGGTGAGTTTTTTTCGATGTTCTCTATGGGGATCTCGAAAACTATAAGGGATAGAAAAACTGTTAAATGGGGAAAGAAGTGTAGTTTTATAAGACGAATAAAATGACACTTTCAAAATATTTGGAAAAGTCAAGGGTAACTAGATATTTTGAAAAAAGTAAAATGTGTCAATTTTTTGAAATCAATATATCTCTATTATTATCATAGATAGAAAAAAACTGTAAAGGACAAAGTTGTAGAAAATTTTACACAGATTAATAACAAAAATAAAAAAAAATTTCGCCAATATTTTGGGAGATATGACACAAACTTACCTTTTTTTAAATGGAAACAATAGTTGGCTATGACTTTATTAAATGGGTTATTTTTTTCCCTTTCATCCGATATAACATATGCCATAGTTATTTTTAAAATAAAATAAGTTACAGTCGTTTTTAATTTTACCATACACCAAAAAATAGTTAGCCATGAAAAAGACAAAAGTAAAACAATAGCAGTTGTTTATTCTAAACACACATTAATTCATTTCCATATTTGGTTTGTTTCGATAAGTTTGTTTTGTATTTTTTTGATGTTGTAAGTTTTTTAAAGTGATAATGAATTTTTCCAACGAAGAAAAAAAGCGTGATATGCTTGTTTGTTACATTCAGTGTAATAAAAACGCTGCGGATGCTGCAGAACAATATTATAATCAATATATCGATCGTCGGCAGCCATCTTTACCAACATTCAGAAGAATTTACCACAATTTGGGTGAGTACGGATCCTTTAAAAAGCCGAAACTTGAAAAAAACAAAACGAAATTAATGATGTTTCGGAAATAAACGTATTAGCGATTAGCATTGGCGATGATAGATCCATACACATCGACCAGACAAATTGCAACAGAAGTAAGCATATCTCAACGGACTGTAGTACGAGTTTTGAAAAAACATAAATATCACCCATATAAGGTATCAATTTCACAAAAAATTTACATGACGGTGATACCAATAAGAGAATGGTCTTCTGTATGTGGTACAAAAACATGTGCCAAGAGATAATACGTTCCCTACAAAAATAATTTGGACAGATGAAACGCGATTTACTAATTGTGGGATTTTTAACCGGCACAATGAACATGTTTGTAGTCAGGAGAATCCACGAGAAGTTGCACAACGTAGACCACAAATTAAATTTGGATTTAATGTATGGTGCGGTGTGTTCGGATCGAGAATTCTCGGCCCATATATTTTTGATAACACATTGAATGGAAACGATTACCTTCGTTTTCTTCAACAAACATTTAAAGGTATGTTCGATGATTTAAATTTATCAGTATGGGCAAAATTGAAGTGGTTTCAACACGACGGAGCTCCACCTCATAGCACGTTGGCTGTGCGAAACTATTTAAATGATGCTTTTCCTAATTCATGGGTGGGAAGAAATGGACCAATCCTATGACCACCTAGATCACCCGGCCTATCCGTTTTAGACTTTTTTCTGTGGGGTTATGTGAAGAACAAAGTGTATCAACAATCATATCAATCCGTGGAGGATCTTAGACTAGCTGTACTTGAAACATTTTATTCTATTGACAGAAGAAAAGTCAAAAAAGCCACAAATTCGATTTTAAAAAGATGTACTTTATGCCATAATAATAATGGTGGACTTTTTGAGCATCTTATGTAATATTTAAAATGTTCTTCTATTATTATTTTGATAATTTCGGAATTATTTTACTTTATGTTGCTTTTAACAAATCAAAAGAAAGATAAATTAAATATTGATTTCGTTGCTATAAACAACCGCAATTGTTTTACTTTTGTCTTTTTCATGGCTAACTATTTTTTGGTGTATGGTAAAATTATAAACGACTGTAACTTATTTTATTTTAAAAATAACTATGGCATATGTTATATCGGATTAAAGGGAAAAAAATAGCTCTTTTAATAAAGTCATAGCCAACTATTGTTTCCATTTAAAAAAAGGTAAGTTTGTGTCATTTTTCCCAAAATATGGGCGAAATTTTTTTTTTATTTTTTGTTATTAATCTGTGTAAAATTTTCTACAACTTTGTCCTTTACAGTTTTTTTCTATCTATGATAATAATAGAGATATATTGATTTCAAAAAATTGACACATTTTACTTTTTTCAAAATATCTAGTTACCCTTGACTTTTTCAAATATTTTGAAAGTGTCATTTTATTCGTCTTATAAAACTACACTTCTTTCCCCATTTAACCGTTTTTCTATCTCTTATAGTTTCCGAGGTCCCCATAGAGAACATAAAAAAAAACTCACCCTGTGTATGTATTTTAATTAAATAAATATTTAGATAAATATAGATATCAAATTATTAAATAGCCTGTACATTTTTAGAGTAGGCTCTGACACAATTTCATTTTATAAATTATAGCAATGGCACTTTAAAATGAATAATATTATTATTACATCTAATTAAAATTGTTGGTCTTCAAATTTTTTTAGCATTTAGATTTTATGTACTTATTATATAATGACTAAAGTATTAAATAATCGTAATTGTATACAAATTTAATATTCACGCAAGTACCACCGTTGAAGTTTTTATTAGGTGAAATTGAAAAACATCTGTTGCGCAAAAATATGTCTTTATAAATAAAAATAAATAACGTCTTACATCGTGAAACTTTTTCATGGGGCTGTTTAGATTGCTCTCATCGGAGGACTCGTAATCCTTCTGCTGTGCCAGCGTGAAGTCCGACGACAGCCTTTTCATCGCGCTGGTGGAATGCGCCTTGATCGGGCTCAAAATGTCGTCGCCGTCTTCCATGTTGTCGTCTATATCGAAATCGTCGTCGTCATCGTCCTAAAAGCGCTCGCGCTTACGTTACTGCACAAACGTTTAATAGCTATACTTACATCGACGATAGAAAACGAGGGTTCTTTAACACCACTGGCCATTACGAAATAATTAAACACCGTGGAGTAATGGACACCTGAGTTTATTTTGTTTGTATCGACGGCAAAGCGTCGCTAGGAAACAACGGAATGATAGATGTTTTGTTTTTCTTTCGCTTGTTGATTGGATTATAATGATGATTTGATTTATATGGAGTGCATTAGGAGGTGCAAATAGTCGGTTAACCTGTAATACTTTCTAAGTCCAAGTTTTGGCTACTTTGTATTTTTAAGGAATTACTGTATTCAATTCGTCCTAGAAAAGAGTGAATTCCTTCTAAGTCAAAACCGATCATAACGCCTGCTTGGTGTCAGTAATAAATCTAAAACAGGCTTCAAAAGTAGTGGTGGTAGCAGGTTTTTTTATCTCTCCTAACAACTATTTTTTTAAGACTTACAAGGTTTTACAGGTACGTCGATAAAATTATTGTTTTAATTACAGATAATATTGAATAATAAATGCAACTTTAGTCAGTTCGCAATAATGACCATAAATGCACTCTTAATAATGGATGGCCGAAAACATTATTATTAAATAATTTTTGTTTTACTTCCTATTATTATTAATAAATATATAAACTCATTAAAAAACAAACAATAAAAAATAATAACTTCCTTTATATTGATATTCTATTTGAATATTACGAACATAACCAACAATTACTTCTGACAAAGATCAAGTTTTTCAATAGTGGTTTAAGCTGAATTTAAAGTAAAACTAGGCTTAAATACGTTTTGGTGTTTTTCAATCACGGCTTATAACTAAACTGCGGCTTAAACCTAGTTTACGTAAGCGGCTGAACGCCACCGCTTAAGGCGCTAAACTCGAATTCATAACCTTAAAATAGTTGTCATTTTTAATAAGATGTGGACTTCTACACGATGTAACAGGCCACGAAGACCTATTAGAAATTATGGATGTAATTTATCCCCAGCAAAACCGAAACAAATTCGGCAAAGGCCTGCTCATTTTAATATTTGGAGTGAAGAGGAATTCATAAATCATTTCAGCTTATCCAAAGATGCCTATATAGTTGTACTGAATGATATTACAGATGAAATTTCAAAAATAACTAATAGGTAAAAACAGATACTGAGATTAAATTGTTTAAACTAATATATACATATTTTAGAAACCATGCCGTATAATTGATGACCATGTTATTATTAACATTGAGGTTTCATGCAACAGGATCAATGCTTATTGTTGTAGGAGACTTTTGTGGAATACATAAATCTACAGCAAGTAAAATAATTAAAAAGGTGTCTGTTGCTGTTGCCAAACTCAGAAAACGATACATACATTTTCCACATACACATGATGAAATAAGTTCAGTCTGTGAGCGATTTTATAGAACAAGTAGATTTCTAAAATGTATTGGTGCCATTACTTGTACAAATTCGGTCTCCTGGTGGCAAGAATCCTGAAATATATCGTAGGGGAGAGTTGCCATAATCGTACTACTTAAGGAAATCGCTTAAAATTGCCAAGCTGGAAACGTTATATATAAAAGTAACTAACGCACATGTTAGAATGGTACTTTATTTAATTATTTTAAAACATATCAAATAGATAAAAAAGTTTATTATTTGTGAAAAATATACTTATTAAAAACACTGAAAAAGTACGATTTTGGAAACCGGTATCCCAAATCGTACTCCATAGTTCCCTAAATCGTACCTTCATAATATCATGCATCTATAATAAAACAATATGGTTTGGCTCCCTAGGGTATATTTATTAAGTAACAAACATATTAAAAAAAACATATTCTAAAAAACATAAAGAACTCATTTAAAATACAAAAATGTCAATTACATTTACAACATAAATAAATTCTTTCTTCTTTTGACACTCCTGTACAAGCCTCATGTACCCACGTTTTGCATCCTATGCACTGAATCATGTTTTCTAATCTTATTGCGTCACATATAATGCAATACTAATCTTCTTGATTTATGTTTACTAGAATATCTGAGGAAGAACTGGTTGTTGCATTATTCATGCTAACTTTTTTTACTTTTTTTGTTTTTTCTTCTTTATTCTTATTCTTTACTTGGGAAGTGGATTTCTTCTCTCTCAGACTGTTTATATAGCTTGTACTTGTCAGCTCAGTGGCTGTTTGAGCACTTCTTTTCTTAATGGATGCTTTAGGAATGGGAGATAGCTCTGATATTGGAACTATCAGAGAATTAGCCATATTATCGGTTTTGCTATTATCTTCCAGAGTTACAACTTCGTTGTCTAAAACTTCTATTTCGGTGTTTCCTTCTGGTGTTTGGAATTCAGCTGGAATATCATTGGCCACATTATTTAACAAATTGCTAGCCACAAAATCGGCTTCGCTAAATACAAAGCGATTAACTGGCCAACAACCAGTGGCTTCAAATGATTTGGCTGCATTACAAACCGAGGCAGCTTTATAATAAGCTGTAGTTATTAAAGTTGCAACATCATATAGCGTAATACATTGACCAGCGTGGTTTGTCATCCACTGGTCTAAAGCTGGGTTATAATAACTTTGCATTGGTCCAAAAACTCCAATGTCCAATGGTTGCAGCCTGTGTGTTGTATGGCCTGGCAATTGCAATAAAATAGCTTGTGCTAGTTCCAGAGCTTGCAAGTTTTTAGTGTGAGATGTGTGCCCGTCAAGTAATAAAATGACCTTTTTTTCTAGTGTAGGTTTCACATTATAAATAAAATGTTGCAACCACTTGACAAAAAGATCGGTTGTTATAAACCCATGATCAGCAACTTCTATTAAACTTTCAGGAGGAGTTCCTTTACCTAATGCTGGATTTAATCGTTTTCTTTTAAAAATAAACATTGGTGGAATAAAAAAGCCTAACGGGTTTGTGCAAACCACAATTGTAGTATTGGCTCCTCTTTCTCCGCTAACCACCCTACCAATCCTCTTTTTTCCTTTCTCAGCAATTATTTTCGCACATTTTTTTTTTGAACTGTAGAGAATCCGGACTCATCCATATTAAAGATTCTATAAGCATCAATACCATTACATTTGACAGTAGTTTCTAATAAATTAAAAAAATGATTCACAGCATCTCTATTAAAACCCCTAGCCCGACACATGGAAGTATTTTCAGCTTGTCTTACTGAAATATTTGGATGTCTTTTTAAAAAAGAATAAAACCATTTTTTTCCAGCAAGCTGGACTTTTCGGTTAAATTTGTGTGACAAATTATTTTTTCACGCCAAAAAATGGTGATTCTAAACGAATAATATGTTCAACAAGTTGATCTTCCACATCTTTTGATAATGTTGTGATATTTCCATTCCTTTTCTTCGATGATAACGATCTTTTTACTGCACCCTCTTGTTTAGTGCCTTTACGAAATTCTTTATAAGCCCCAGTTTAATATATAGCTCATAACTCTGTCGCCCTACTAGCAGTACATGAAGGATGATTTTACTTCTTGGCTGCATTCTATCTCTGATCGGCATAATTTTCCTTATGTAGTGCTGCTTCTTATATCTGCTATCCCACTTGCAGATGAAACATAAATACTTGGCGTGCCCAGTCTGCATTCCCATAAGAATCGTGATTACATTTAAATCACCACAGATACGCCTATTGTACTCACAATAGTGTATTTTTTCAAGAAGTATCGAAATGGTTTCATACGTTTCTTTTGGGTAGAATATCCTATTGGTACTGACCTATATCAGTTTCCGTTGTGTAATAACACTGTCCTAAAATTGCTCTTTGAAGAATCGACGAAAAGTTACCATTCTTCAATACTATGTTCCACCCCGAGGCTTGACATAAAACCTTCAACGTTTGTGCAGTAGCAGATAGCGTCTGCTGTTTGTGCCTGTTGTGAACTCCTTGTACCTGGTGAAAAATAATTATATTCTTTTGGGCGTAAAGTAAGCAGTTCAGCTTGACCTTTTGTTATTGCCAGTTCAGCGTCAGTCATCAAGTGATATTCTTCACCAGGCTGGTAGTCGTTGGTAGATAGAGAACTTTCTTCAATAACTGTGTATTCTACAGGTACTGGTGGTATTGGATAAGTGATGGGATCATTTGGAATTGGCTTAGAAATTGATGGAATGTCTGGATAATTTTCATATGCACGAATTTTGTATGATGATCCGACGACATTCAACAAACAGATATAATAGTCTGTGACATGGTAATTAAAAAAAAAAACAGAAGAAAGGTTACAAAGTTTATGTATACAATAAATTATAATTTATATATAACAAACTCTTAGATCTTAATTTTATATACAAGATAATTTAGAGAAAAACTAAGTCAGTGGTAAACCAAGTACCCGCGAGCCGAATGTTTATCCCTTGGATGTAACTTTTTTAACGCTAACATGCAATTACAAAGTTCTGCCAAATCTGTGTTTTGCGTTATATGAATATTCTGTATGTCAATTGTTTTTTTATTGCGGAATTCGAAATTATGTACATTTAAAATTAATTTCTAAAAAGTTTCTTATTGATTGAATACAAATTGCCGAAGTTATTCAAGTTTATGCAATGTTCGTCGACACCCTAGTGAACACATCTCAAATCTTTAAACGCGATTATCTCGAAACCACACTTTCAAAGACGATAACGGCGATAATTCAACATGTATTCATTCAATATGACAGCGGCTTTTTGTCTCCAGAAAAAAAAAATGCCTTTTTTTCAGCCTTGCAGGTAGGCATCACCCCTTAAGTGGTTATATTTAGTTCTTTCGATGAATGAGTCTGCCGACTACTGGTTTAAACTATTAGAAATACAACGCCATCACTGCAATATTCAGAACACATTAAGGGTAAACAACTCTCACGTATTTAAACTTTAATTATTGCGTTTGTTTGATGTTTCTAGCATTAAGGGGAATCGGTACAACTCTTTGGTGTGTTTCTGGCTCAGTAGATGGCACCGCTTTATATGGGACTTATAATGTAAAAGTTTTTCCGTTATTTCTCGAAAACTGTAGTTTGTAGGGGAAAATGAAAATCACCAACGTGTTCAGCGCAGTTAGGAGCAGTACGCATCTGAAACCTTTTTTTCCTAGAATTAAGTATTTGTAAGAAAATAATTAAACAAAATATTTAAGGCTAACATTCTCGACTGTGTTAAATAAAGACAAACGTGAAACGATACCAATACATTTTTGCGAGTGAAGAAAGAGGATAGATAAATGAATCGTCGTCGTAGTTTTTCAACTTGTAATTTATCGCACTCCGTCGCCTCCGATTGGAGATTGACGCCTCGACATGCATTTCTAGTCCACGTGGACTCGTAAATACAGAATATAAACAAACAAACATAGAAAGAAATTGAATACGCTGATTTTGGAGCCGACAAAAAATCAATGAAAGCATCCAGCGGCATAACGCTGATATTTATTTACCGATTTGATTGAATTAAAAAATAAAATCAATGTCGGTTTAAATGCTATAAAATAATAGTAATTATACATTTTTTCAAAATTAAGTTCACTGCCAAATAATAGTCATCTTTCAATTTTTAAGGGGAAACTCCATAACCGTGTTTATGAATGAAAAGTATTTCCAGCAGATCTCGGACAATGCAAATCGTATCAAAAAAAAAAAGAAAAAAATGCATTGATTTCAGATAATCGGGAACACTATACACGTGGAGTACTTTTTGCAATATGTTAAATTTCAAAAATACCTAAATAATAACGCATATTCCTCGGAAACAAAGGAGCCACGCTACGTGATTTATGTTATATTCGTATTTCTTAGTATTTGAACGGCCATTGGCTTTGGTTTTTTGTTCAATAGTTCAGTTAATAAATATTTTATCGGCTATGACGTTGGGCGTTGTTTTATCTATTATATTTATATTAAATATTTTGTTTAATTATTTTCTTACAAATACTTAAGTTTAAGAAAAAAGGTTTCACATGCGTACTGCTCCTAGCTGCGCTGAACACGATGGTGATTTTCATTTTCCCCTACAAACTACAGTTTTCGAGAAATATCGGAAAAACTTTTACATTATAAGTCCCATATAAAGCGGTGCCATCTACTGAGCCAGAAACACACCAAAGAGCTGTACCGATTCCCCTTAACTACACTTTTCAACATTTGAACTGGTATATTTATACCAACATGCAGTAAAGGTAAAAAAAACCTTCTTAAGCGTTTGGGATAACTTTCCATATACTCAAGGCTGTATTTCGGAATGTAAACAAATGGCTGTCGAAAAACATTTCCGATTCAATTGTTGTTTATCTGTCATATGTGCAGTTACGGAGTTTGGGGACGCCTCTACTTTATCAAGTTTTAAAATAATTTTCGCTAATTTCTTAATTACGTTTATTAAGTTAATTCAGAGCGCGAAAAATATTTGGGATATTGTGCGTTGTAAGGGCACAAGGTTATGACGACTTAAAAAGAAGTACAAAACTGTTTTCACATGTTAAATTCTTTCTCGAGGTGGGGTGTTGGTTTTCTGTTTTCTCTCTCTAGTCCAGGGAGTTCTTTTTTATCCAACTGTAAAGAAAGGTCGTATTTTATATGTGCGAGAAAAATCCGCAGATTAACCAACGCTGACGATTTAACATTTCTCGGAAAAAGTACTCGTCTTATTTTCAAGCAATACTAAATAACAATTTCCTTGTCATTAAGGCGTTTAAGTATTGAAGAGATGAACCAAGCTATGAGAATGTTTATCACTGGTGCATGTGATCGTAAGGGTTCGAATGCGTTTTAATGTCACTTGCAACACAGGCACGGCGGAGGGCAAAATCGCAGTACAACAGAGAGGACCGGTTTATTACGGTTCAGTGTCAAAGGAATAGATTTTCTACTACAAGAACTCTCCAAATTTAGTTATTTAATGCAAGAAGCACTCAAGGAGAAGGCTCATTGCCGTAAATTTAAAGTATAGGTCTGGTAAAAAATGTTCAACTACCGATTTGGAAGAATGGCCAAATATTTCTTAGTTACATATCGGAGCGCCATCACTGTTCATCATCGGTGATCGCACTCTCGCGATGTGAATCAAATACGTTTATAGATATGAGAGCGTTCATAACGAAACACCTTCACTGCGATACATTCAGCGCTCCCTCGTTGTTTACTGAAAATTCAAATAATTTGATTTCTCCTTGCGGTCAGGAGGGAAGTAGCGATGTGGGCTCATTCGTGGCTGAGAGGCTACCTCTTCACGTTTTTACATGTATACAGGCTCCAACCCAGAACATAGGGTAGTTATATATCTGTTTGTTTAGTCAATTATTTCCCGCGTTCATCATCTTCCTTCAATTGAGGAAGTAAATAGTGATACTCTCCCAATTTTCCCTCAGCTGATTCATTGGGTAAGCCCTGAGTTCGCGCCGTACTCGCGGAACGCGTGAATATTTAATTTTACGATCTTGCAAGTTTTTGGAAATTGTCGTTTTCTCTATTATTCTGCTTCTAACCATTCGCTACTTCCCAATAACCGGGCTGTAAAACCTCATTGTCTAAGTTTTCGGACGAATCTTTTGTTCTCGACGAGAATAGTTATGTAACAACATCATTTGAAACCTATACGGACACCGAGACAACACGTCAGCGATTCCAACCCGCGACCGCACCTGACATGAAGAAATATATTGTATCATCAATTTCAATTATACATTGTAATCAGAATTTATAATATAAAATAATCGTAAATAATTAACTCAGTTCAGTTATCGATTGTAAGTTGTAGCGTGTAGTAATAAATTGCTTTTTAAAAACGTCTTCGAAAGTGTTAATCACAAAATTGAATGTGCTCTCACCGAGGTTGTAAATATTACCGCGCACGGACTGTGCGGAGATTTATAGCCCAGCCTGAAGAAATGCAGCTTGCAAATCTTCCCCGAATATTTCATCATCCAAGCATGCTATCTTTTCTTTTTCTGTCACTGTACGGTCATCAATGGTGCTCCGATATGTAACTACCCTTGCCACCACGCACACTGTCGCCGATTCGCATCGGCGCGGCCAGTCCCCCCGCGGGGGGTCAAAATAAAACTTAAAATTTTGCATTTCTGTTGGTATATCTATTTTTGGCATACTTTAAAACACAGAAATATGGAATATGAATTCATTTAAGTAAGTAGTTATCTCGACAATAATTCGCAAAGTTGAACAATTTATACTAATGAGTTTGGTGAGAAAGGAGCGGTTTAATAATTTCTATATTACAGCCTTACAAATAATTTCCAAATAGTTGTTTTTTTTCTGAATATAATATAAGTACGTCACTTTTTAATCGAATAAAAATATTATCAAGAAGATGTAAAATAACTTAGATATGAATTTTCAAAAATGATCAATTTTAAAAATAAAATTACAACTTTGGTGGACTCGCAATCCTTTTATTCAAATAGGAATGTATAGATAATGGTATTCAGTAAATATTTAACTATCTAATCATGTTAACCTTTTTTTAAAGTCGATCCATCCGCCGAAGTTATGATTTTTTCCCCCGAAGGATTACATTTTTATACAATTAGGAGCGCGCTACATACGCGGGATAAATGCAATGCGCCTGGCCATCGTCGTCGCCTTCCCGTGAACTTAATAATTGCTATCGGCTATTAGTTTAGTTCATTAATTAGTAAATGTATGTGCCATATTATTATTTTTTAAATTAAATAGGGTAGATTTATCGCCAATGTAACCTTCACAAGTAAAATTACATTCGATTCTGGAAATAATAAAACTCAAGGGTGAGACTCCACTTGTTATCTCGATGCTGATTTATGGCGGGGTCATTGAGCCCTTTCTTCACATTTTTGAAGGCGTCTTCTAGTATTTTGAAAACAGATGTTCCTAATATGACAATAAAATACAGTTTTCTGAAGAACAGAAAACTTGCTCAGAAGTTAAATTCGATTTCGCCCAGTGCAAATGTGTTTTCGTTCTTGAACCTATAAACTGAACTTATTTGTTATTATTAGTCTTTGTGATATTCTTAAGTTAATTTATAGTTAATGACAATAGCTAGTGAGTAAATTTGTTTTATATATTAGTATTAATATTCTTCGCTTAGTGCTAGTGTTCGCGTTAGTGATTTGAAATCATGGTGACTATTACAAATAGAACACTTTTTACTGCGTGGTATAATTTTAAACTCTCTAAATTATCCCTTGAAGACTCTGTTGTTCTCTTACAACAAGAAATAATAAAACAGGGACATGTTATAAGTGATTTAGATAAAATTAATATAAAACTTAGCAATTTTTGTCGAAGTGCAAGGACTAAATGGAAATGTGCACAGTATTCGTTAAATAATTTCAATAAGAAAAATTAACAATGGTTAAATAAAATCTTTATTGAAAATAACGTTGAAGCTGAAACACATTCAATCCCAGAAAATATTGAATATATTGAAAATATCGAAAATATTCAAAATATGGAACCTACACCAGGACCTTCAACTTTAGGCGAATCCATTCAAATTAGTGAGAGAACAAAAAGAAGAAAAGTTAGCGCAATGATTGAAGAAAATCCTTTAGAAATATTTTTTTCGGCAGTCAGCAGTGTGTTGCGACAACAAAATAAAAGGTCAGCAGCTACTTTAATCCATGATTTCTCAAAAAAATCATCAGAAGAAACAGGCCAGATTTGTAAAATATTAAAAAAAATATCATCTAGTGAAAATCCTAAGCCTTTTACAGATGATGATGCTTTGGCGTTGATGGCATCGATGAAATTAAATGTGAAAAATTATAATACATTAAGGCATCAATTCCATTTACGTGGTTTTAAAAATATTTTGCCATCATATAAAACTGTTAAAGCAGCAAAAGAACATTGCTATTCAAATGATATATATATTGATATAAAGTGTGCTTCAGTACCTTTACAAAATTTGTTGGAGCATACTTTTATAAGAATAATGCAGAATGTAAGCATGTTAAATTTTAATAACACTACTACGATTTCTATGATTTGTAAATACGGCTGTGATGGTAGTTCTGGGCACAGTGAATTCATGCAAACAAAATCAAGTGAAAGTGGTACTAAAGATGACGAGGACTATAGTGATAAAAGCGTTTTTCTTTTCTCTTTAGTTCCTTTAAGAATGTTGGATAATGAAGAATCGATTTTATGGAAAAATAATAAACCATCGTCGACAAAGTTTTGTCGTCCTATAAAATTTTTATATATGAAAGAAAGCATACAAAATATTAAGGATGAAGTGAGAAAAATAGAGTGCGAAGTGGAAAAATTACAACCTTTTACTTATGAAATTGACACCAAACAAATTATAGTTACATTTGAGTTACATTTCACAATGGTTGATGGCAAAGTTGTTAATGCTTTGATAGGAACCTCGTGTTCAAATTGTTTTATCTGCAATTGTAAACCTACTCAGATGAATGATTTAGAAAATATCAGAAAACTTACACCAAAACTAAGCAATTTTAAATACGGAATATCGTTACTGCATGCCTGGATCAATTTTTTGGAATGTATATTGCACATTTCGTATAAACTAGAGTGGAAAAGACCTACAACACACAAAATGCCACAAGAGCAAAGAGAAGTTATGATCGCTAGAAAAGAAGATATTATTAAAAAAGAACTAAGAAAGGCCTTAGGAATTCGCGTCGATACTGTAACACAAGGTGCATTGACATCAAACACTGGAAATACAGCAAGGCGATTTTTTCACAATTCCGAAGTGGTAGCCAAGATCACACAAATCGACGAAAATTTGATAAGACGGTTTGGAAATATTTTAATTACATTGTCAAGTGGTTGTGATATCAATCTAGCAGCTTTTCACAAGTATACTTTTGAGACAGCAAAACTATTTGTTCATTTGTATGGGTGGTACCGTATGTCTGTAAGTGTTCACAAAATACTAATACATGTATCACAATTTTTAAATGAGTTCTTGGTGCCCATTGGGGAATTAACAGAAGAAGCTAAAGAATCGAGTAACAAAATTTATAGAAGAATTCGAGAACACCATACAAGAAAAACTTCACGGCAAAATACAATAAATGACTTATTTAAAATGTTATTGGTTTGGTCTGATCCGTATATATCTTCAATAATAAGTGCACCTGTACTGAAGAAAAGAGAATTGCCTAGTGAGGTAATTGCATTAATTTCCCCGAATGTTGATGCAAGCGATTCAGAAGAAGATATTGATCCGGAAGAGGAATGTGAATGGTCGAATTTTTAGGTGAGTTTATACATACATATATGAAAGTTTGTTAACTTTAATGCCCAATAAAAAATATGTTAAAACTAATAATCATTAAAATAAAATATTAATATTATAATACAATAACAGTTAAAACATGAAAATATTTATAAATAAACCTCTTGTAATTATATGCGTTGAGTATAGACTGGCGTTGGTGTGGCGCGACGCGCGACTTGTTTATTACGCGCTCCAATTTGTACAAAAATGTAATCCTTCGGGGGAAAAAAATCATAACTTCGGCGGATGGATCGACATTTAAAAAAGGTTAACATAATCAGATAGCTGAATATTCACACAATACTATGATCTAAGCAGTATTACATTCCTATTTGATTAAAAAGACTGCGAGTCCATCAAAGTTGTAATTTTATTTTTTAAATTGATCATTTTTGAAAATTCATATCTAAGTTATTTTACTTCTTCTTGATAAAATTTCTGTTTGAGTGAAAAGTGCCATACTTATATTATATTCATAAAAAAACAACTATTTAGAAATTATTTGTAAGGCTTTAATATTGAAATTATTAGACCGCTCCTTTCTTACCAAATTTATTAGTATAAATTGTTCAACTTTGCGAATTACTGTTGAGATAACTACTTACTTAAATGAATTCATATTGCATAATTCTATGTTTTCAAGTATGCCAAAAATAGATATACCAACAGAAATGCAAAATTTTAAGTTTTATTTTGACCCCCCGCGGGGGGCTGGCCGCGCCGATGCGAATCGGCGACAGTGTGCCACGTTGCTAATTGGTGTTTAGAGCTAGAAGAGTTCCCACCCATTAAGTTTGATTAAAAAGTAGTAAATTGTTACATGTTCTTGTAAGTGTACCAGTTCAAATGTTGAGTAGTGTATGTTGTCTTTTAATTAAATTTATATCTCGAATAGTTTCCTCACTTAACACTTGGTGAAGCCTGTCGAAATTTTTCGTTGTAAATATAAATAAAGAAAATTTCGTTTATTTTACAAATGAAATAATTTATTAACTCGACTAATTTCGCTTCTGTATTACTCTTGATAATAATGTAATTATCAAAATTCTTCATTTTGAATTGTACTTCTCCCACCACCGCCAGGCGCGGCCGGCTAAATCGGCCGCACTATGCGCGGTAGCCCATTTCCGCCACATCATACTCTATCTAGAAATACTGTATCTAAGATTTAATCTTAGTTTATAGTAATGACGGCTGTACATTTAGTTACCCACTAAATGAAAAAAGAAACAGTTGTTACCCAAACCATTGAAAACAATAATAATTTCACAGCCAAACTTTTTAAAAATTATACTAATTATAGGGGATATAGTGTAGAAATTAAGTAGGGGATAAATTCAATAACTTAATAAGTACAATAGAGAACAAAAGGGGTATAGCGATTTATATTATTGCAGACAAGAAAAACATCTTCAACTGTAACAGAAAAAGGATTTATTCACATGGTCACAGTTATTTAAAATAATTTAAATCAAATAAATTTGCAAATAATCAGTATTATTCCTTAATGTAAGTCAAAATGTCACAGTATATGGGAATAATTTATTAATTATTTTCAAATTCTTTTTATTTTAATCATCTTCAATCGTTTTTTTTTTGTTTTCAAATCAACCTAGTTACCAAATATATCCGCTAGTTAATTTTCACACTGTATATATTAATAACATACATATAAAATCCAAAGCCACAATATAGTGGATTGCTGTTCAATGTCTTTCACTTTTTAGATCATTTTGCTATTTATTACACACTGCAAGTATTAACGATATCTGCAATATTTATCCATGTTTTCACTAACAGAAGAAACAAAAACATAACATCTTATGTTTTTGTTTCTTCTGAAACATTTGATATTATACATTGTTACCTCATTCATCTTTGTTTCATTTTACATCGACTCAATCATTTTAATACTGTTCACTACTTGCATTATCTTATTAATCTTGAAAATGTATGTAACTTTTATCTGAGATATCTACAGTTTTAATGCAGTTTAAAATATTAATTATGTTGTATTTTGTTACAACATAAATAAATAAACATGGATTTCCAACAATCAACGAACAGCTTAAAATACATTCCACATGAGCCAATCATCACTTGTAATTAAAACACTGTCAGCTTCTTCTTATCACTCCTGATCGACTTTTCATTGTTAATATTCAAGGCCTTATTCCTCAAAACCTTCAGCTCATTCTCCTTCAGCGCCAACTTCTTCCTCAACTCCCTGTTGATCTGCGAGTTGATGTCTCTGTGCCTACTCAATCCCCCCTTAATCTTGAATAAATCCCTCTCGATCTCCTTAATTGACTCGTCTATTTTGAGACTTTCAATATTCAGATCACGACAGGACTCCTTCTTGATCTCCCTACGGTGCTCGGTCTTAAGCTGTTTGAGTGTCGTGTGAGGCTTCGAGTCGGAGATCGTACTATTGATGAATTTGAAAACGTCGACCTTTTTGCTCTCACGCTCATAGATTTTCTGGTTACGTAACTCTTGTTTACGTTGTAACCGTTTCATTTTGCGCTCGACGCTAAAAAGGTTTTTGTCACCGCCGGATTTCTCGCGTAATTCCATGCAATGATCTGGAAATTATAAAGAAAAATGGTCGAGTTATTAAATTTAATTTAAAGGCCACTTTTATACAAGATTTCTTTGATTAAATCATTGTTATGGAAAGTTACGATACCTCTGCATAAAGTTCTAAACTTACTTTAAGATATGTAAATATTACGAATAAAGTTAAATATATAAATACGAACTCTTCAACTTCAATTTTTTCCTCCAATATTTTTGCAGAACCATTTCTAAAAACTTGATAATAGTCTTGTATTCTTGTGTGAGTAGTTCGGTATAATACTTTTTTTCTAATATGACCAGGATTAGTACTCTTTCAATAATACAATACCGATTTCAAGAATCTGCGAATTTTCGCATACAAGCACTAAAGAATATATTTATACATATTTCATTATATCTAAAATTTATAGAAAAAAAAAACTCCTGCATTTTTCTCTATAACAGATTTACCTAAAGACTTTCCAGCTGGTAAAACCACGGCTGTCACAGGTTCTATCCTTCCATCACACCTTTTCCCAAGACCGGACCCGACAATGTAACCCATTTTTTCCATCAATCTTGAGCCGATTCCCTTAAACAATGTATCAATGTTAATTAAAATTTATTACATTAACTAACAAGGGTGGTTTAACAGGATAGTGACTTTGAATTTCTCGCGCTGTAACTTTAAATATTATACTGCTCTCGTCAACTGCCATTTAAAAGTGAATTTTGAGCAAGCATGACTTTGAATGCATTTTAATGACAATGAGAAAAATGGAATTTCATTTGCTGGTTATAGATTATAGGAATAGGTTATAGAATTATAGGATTTTTGCGTAAATAGAAAGACTTGGCAAATGCTATGGGGACTCTACACCATCGATTTTAACACTGAACATAAAAGAGGTCTATTTATTTATTTACAATACACTCAACACATTAACATCATACTGTCACTATTTATAACTAGATGTTGAGCACTCCGACGTTCGTGATAGACTGACTGCTTGCAGCTCCACTAGCACAACATATCCTGTTAGAATTCCTGTTAGTAGTTTGAGGTATTTCCACTTGAGTAGCCAGAAATCTCTATTGGTATTGGAGAATGTCCAACTTGTGAAGATTTCTGTTCCTCTATACTGCCCCAGTAGCATTCTTTCTCTCTAGCTTCTATGTCCCTTATTTTTGCCTTTAGGGATTGTTTGGCAAAAGGACAAATGGGTTCAGGGCCTATTGGAACTTGCTCAGCCCCTCTTTTCGCAAGGGTATCTGCCATCCCATTGCCCTCTATTCCCTCATGCCCTGACACCCATATTAGGCTCAATCTGTTGCCTTTTACCAGTTGCATCAGGGAGATATGGCACTCCAGAACTAGGCTCAAGTTCTTTGCCGGATTCTGGAGGGCCATAAGTGCAGCCTTGTTGTCACCAGCTATACTAATATTTGCCCCTTTATGTCCCTTCCCCAGGACATATCTGGAACATAGTAGAATTGCCATGATTTCTGCTTGAAAGATGAAATAGCCAGATCCCAGAGCCATATGGATTTCAATCCTTGGTCCATTGAATCTCAAACCCGTAATTCCATTCCTTAGGAACCTGTCTATATACCATACCAGAGATCCCCTTACCTCTATAGGGACATTGCCTCCAGACCAGTCATCCCTTTCATGCATCATGATCTTGTATCCATTTTCTTCAAATGTGTAGATGACATCTATATCATCCCTGGGAAGCCTCATTAAATGAGGAGCTTGATTTAGGATGCTTAAGTGACTTATTAGCTTTTCCTTACTTATTGTGTATTCGAGAGCGACTCTTTGCAGGTGTATGTATACGTCAAGCAACATCTCCACTGTGCCACTGTATAGTCGTCCTCATTGCCCCCATAATACACAAACATGCCAATCTCTTAATCCTATTTAGGATTTGAGTGCATTGAATGGATAAGTGACAGCAAGTCACACTATAATATCATACATCCATCTGGTCATTTTAAGATTGAGCTCCTAGGTCTTTCCTAGTAGTTTTCCTTCCAGCCTCTACTGGTCAAGATGGTTTTCGAATCCTTACCGACTCTAGCTGTTATTTCCCTGTTTTGAAACATGGATTTGATTCATCACTTTGTGGCAGAGTTTACACACTTATGACACGATGTACTATTTATGGCCTCAAGGGAGGTGTTATCAAAGGTCCCCTCAATATCAATGCCGTTTTCCTGTCATCTAGAGCCTTCTCCACAACCCCAATGACGCCACTTAGTGCTGAGATGATTGATTCTCCCATTTGATATGCATGCTGATTTACATGCAGATGTCTCTGGGGAAGTATATCATTTCTAATGTGGAGGCCCAGCACCTTTTCCATGCCCTTTAAGAGGAATGAAGATAGACTGATCTGTTGAAATCTTTTGTGGATTGTGTTTTCAGCTTATAAAGCTCCCCATTCCATCAAGGAACACATCTCTTTTGTGTGCCCCAACCCGTAGGGCAGCTGATATCCAGAACCGTCCTCAGCATTTCACTTACACTTTTTTAAGCCTTTTCAAGATGTTTCAATATATTCTACCAATGAACTTCCTACATCCCGTTCAACTGATAGAGCACATTTCTTCCAGTCTGCTTTTCTACCACCTCTTTATCTCCTACCTCAAACACTTAACCTTATAAAACGGTGGTCAAAAAAAGACGTTTCATCAGATATGTACCACTCAGAGATTTTGGATGATGCTAGAGGACTTACCAAGGTCAAGTCTAATACTTCTACCCTTATCCTGTTAGCAAAAATTGGTTTGTTTCCCCTATTTATAACAATTATGTTATTTTCAACAATTTTTCCCCTTGCATTGATATCTGTGCTTCCCCATGTTATATGGTGACTATATGGTCCATGTTCTTGATTATTTTTGAATTAATAGATTTTTACCCATGTATACAAAATACAAAATGTCAAAAATACAAAATAACAATTTTTGCAAAATTACTGAGTATTTAAGAATTCAAATAGCTTTTATTTGTAAATTAATGATCTGAAGTTTTTAACAAGACCTGAATGTGAATACACATTTTTTTAATATTTAGATCAGATTACTATATAAAAATGAATAGGAAGAACAGAACCATTAAAATTATAAATTTAAATCTAAGATAATTTAAATGGGAATCGAATAAAAAAATAATATATAGGGTGTTCTACTTGAAATAATAAAGTTGATGTGAATTCCGGGATAATGGGACACTCTGTATATATGAAAATAATTTTTCATTATGCTCCTTCAGTAGTCAAGCAAGTTTTAATATTAAATTAATGTTGAATTTCTAACAACAAGGGAGATTTCGAAATCTCTGCCTCAGCCAGGCACTTTAATGACTCACCCTGTAAAAATTGACATAAATTATATTCCATAATAACTAAATTCTTTCGAGCAGCATTTTAGTCACTAAATACAATAATATATACAGGGTGAGTTTTTATGTAATATTTAAAATTTTCTTCTATTATTATTTTGATAATTTCGAAATTATTTTACTTTATGTTGCTTTTGGCAAATCTAAAGAAAGATAATAAATTAAATATTTAGTTGCTATAAATAACTGCAATTGTTTTACTTTTGTTTTTTTCATGGCTAACTATTTTTTGGTGTATGGTAAAATTAAAAACGACTGTAACTTATTTTATTTTAAAAATAATTATGGCATATGTTATATCGGATTAAAGGGAAAAAATAGCCCTTTTAATAAAGTCATAGCCAAATATTGTTTCCATTTAAAAAAAGGTAAGTTTGTGTCATATCTCCCAAAATATGGGCGATTTTTTTTTTATTTTTTGTTATTAATCTGTGTAAAATTTTCTACAACTTTGTCCTTTACAGTTTTTTCTATCTATGATAATAATAGAGATATATTGATTTCAAAAAATTGACACATTTTACTTTTTTCAAAATTTCTAGTTACCCTTGACTTTTTCAAATATTTTGAAAGTGTCATTTTATTCGTCTTATAAAACTACACTTCTTTCCCCATTTAACCGTTTTTCTATCTCTTATAGTTTTCGAGATCCCCATAGAGAACATCGAAAAAAATTCACCCTGTATAGTAAAAAAAATAATTGAATGATAATAAAAACAATCATTAGAGATGCATGTATTTAACAAGTTAATTTCAATTATATGCATGACACTATATTGTCACTATATTTTAATCATAATAAATGAAATAATAGATTATATATAATAATTATATATGATTGGTTGTAGATGCCTAATGTAAAATATTGCACTACAATATTTGTAATTTCGTTCCTTAGTAATACATTAAAATGAAAATAAAAAATCTAAAAAATTACAATGTTTTACAGGATTTTGAAAATGATTCAAGGGATCCGTGGGATGAGACAAAAAAATCAACAAAAGTTTATTTTGAAACATCCCACTTTTATATTTTCAAAATATGTTAATAAAGTCCTTAGCAACAAATTAACGTCAAAATAAAAAATCTAAAAAATGGCATACAATGTTTTACAGGACTTTGAAAATTCTCAAGAAATCCGTGGGCTGAGACTAAAACAAAATCATAAATAGTTTATTTTGAAACATCCCACAACATTGAAATTAATAACTATTATAAATTTCTGGGCTTCTTAACTTAGAATTCAAATAGAATGTCATATCATTATCATTCAGCATTCAAGAGTCTATTAAATTAAAATCATACACTTAGAGCTTCTAAGTCGAGGCATTTTTGTGGATAATTGTTTCTTTACATCTTTTAGGGTTTTCTCTCAGTGTATTGTTATATTTCTAGCTATGAATTTAAGAAATGTCAAATAATTTATTTAAACTATCACTTCAATTTTCAAACTTTCTGTTGTCATGGTATTATTTTGAATTTTTGTGAGAATTTGCATCATTATTATTTGAATACCTTCTTATAGTACTTATTCAAAATATTTACTCTAAATAAAATATATTGATATTGTTATAATAATTGGAAAATATAATCAAGAGTCTTTATTAACCAACTGAAATTATACATACATTTTTTGCTAAAGAAATAATCCTAAATCGACCATTATAAAGTGGCTATTAAACTGATTTATGAAAACAGTAGATGTGAATTATAAAATCTCATTTATTAGAAAAACTGACACTGCATAAGAATGGTATTGTGAATATTCAGAACTTAGAATATTATTCTGATAGAATCTGCAAGAATATAGGTAATTAGTAATAGGAGCGCGTGTGTGGCAGCATCGCATCAACACGGCACTCGCGTTGATCAGTGATTTCTATTAGAAATACTAATTTACAATTTATTGGCAAGTACTTATCTGTTTGTGCGTATATGTCTACATAGTATAACTTTTATTATTCATTCTACATTTGATAGTTTGGTTTTTATCGCATATTAATGTAAATTAACCTCGTTTACTTCGTTAAATTTTGGTATATTTTACATTTTCTTTTTATAATTCATTCGATAGTGTCTTGCCCGTTTGACCGTGAATGTATCGATCGATCGCATCCTATCTACTGATAATATTAATTTCTGTTTTATTATTTTAAATGTTTAATTTCCCTCTCCTTTGTTTTATTTTGTGAACCTTTCCGTCGCCTTGTCTTGTTCGTGTCTTGTTAGTCACTACCAAGGGCGGGGTCAGTGCGAAGAATTTGTATCCCCGTTAATTTCCTCGTAACTATATTGCTTTTACATTATATAATAGTGATGGGTTTTACATGCGATCATTGCTCTAACAATATAAGCCCTAATTCTTTTTACCTAAAATGTAATGGGCAATGCGATAAATGGTTTCACACAAGATGTACTGGTTTATCCGATGAAGTTATTGCTCAACTTAAGAAAAACCGTAACAATAATTGGATTTGTACTAAATGTCAGCAGGTCGGCGCATTTAATAAAAATCAATTAGCACAGATTGAAACAATTTTTGAGAACTTATTACAGAAGTATGTTATACCCATTAAATCAGAACTTGATCAACTTATATCCAGGTTTGATATAAAATTCAACTTATTGGACGATAAAATAAAAAAAATCGAAACTGATTTTTCAAATTTGGAACATAGACTAAATTCATTTGATTTAAGTGGTAATACTGAGATACTTAGTATGAAGCAATCTGATATATTGCATGAATTCGAAGATCGTTGGAATAGAAAAAACAATATCATGATCTATAATGTACCTGAATCATCATCGTCTGAGGCTGGTAATAAATATAAAGATGATCTTTCTGCCATTCAAACTTCTTTGATTCCGATTTCCGTGGATTTTTCACCTTCAAAAATGTTCAGAGTTGGCCATAAAGGATCTCTTCCCAGAGCTATAAAAGCAGTGTTGCAAAATCACGAGGTTGTTAAGAATATTATATATAAAACATCTAAGTTAAATGATAATGTTATTAAGTAATTATGATAACACTAAATTGCAACGTGATGAATACAGAACAACAAAGCAAGAATTGGAGCAGCGCAAGAGAAATGGCGAGGAAAATCTAATTATTAAATATGTTTCTGGAAGTCCAAAAATCGTGGAGATACCATCGACATCGACACGTAACTCGAAAATGGCCTCAAAAAACTAAATATTTATTTCCATAATGTCGGCGGGATGAGAACTAAAATAAAACAATTTATGTTAAGTGCTAACAGTAGTGTGTATGATATTATAATTATTTGCGAAACTTGGCTGGATAAGGATATTGAAAATCTAGAATTTAAATTAAAAAATTATAACATTTTTAGAGTAGATCGTTCCACCGACTCAAGTCATAAATGCCGCGGGGGCGGTGTTATGGTAGCTGTCCATAAAAATTTAGGAAGTAATGTTATTAATATTGAGCATAATACGGTAGAGCAATTGTTTGTTTCAATTTCTCTACCCAATGTGAACCTTATTGTAGGTGCAGTGTACATCCCACCGTCTTCTCCACTTGACAAATATGCAGTCCACCGTACTACTGTTGAATCCATTCTCAAACAATATCCTGACTCTACGCTTCTCTTATGTGGTGATTACAATCTATCTGCAGTTACTTGGTCCAATGATGAACTTGGTTTGATAAATAATAATTTATCATCAATGCCTGCACAATTAATTACTGAGACATTTAGTTCTTACAATTTATTTCAAATTTGCAATTTACCAAATGAAAACAATGTTTTTCTTGACTTAATTTTTGCTCACGGAGGATTTACAGTGTCAACAGCAACAGAGTTATTATTTGAGATTAAACAACATCATATACCATATTTAATTTCTTTGCATATGTGTCCCTCTAACGAAAGGCTTACATTTAATGAATACGTTTATGATTTTGTTCGTGCTGACTATTCTGTCATTAACGACTATTTATTAAACATTGACTGGCAAACGATATTAGTGGGTCCGATTGATATGATGGTTGCTTCATTTTACGGTATACTGTATAATGTTCTTGAGCGATATGTACCACTGAAATGTATTATGCCATCAACATATCCAGTTTGGTTTACTACTGAACTAATTAATGTAATTAATCAAAAACGGACCGCTCACAAAATCTACAAAGAGTGTCAAACTTCTGAGAATTACAGTAAATTTAAACATTTACGCACACAATGTGTAAATCTAAGGAATATCTTGTACACTGAATATATCAGTTCAGTAAATTTAAGTATAAGTACTAATCCTAAGAAGTTCTGGAGCTTTGTGAAGTCTAGCAATTCACTTTCTGATTTTCCAAACGTTATGCGTTATAACTCTGAGACCAGTACTAATGGTTCCGATTGCGTAAATTTATTCGCGGACTATTTCTCCTCAGTTTATAGTAATGATGACCCTTTAAACATGCCATCTTTCAATGTTTCATCTGAAGCTATTCATATGCCACTTAAAATATCTAAAAGTGAAATATTCGAGGCCATATCAAATTTAAAACACAGCAAAAGCACTGGCCCGGATGGTATACCCACCACATTTCTTAAAAATTGTATTTACCCTATCACAGTTCCAATATTTCTATTGTTTGAGGCATCGCTATCGCAAAATGTCTTCCCCAACTGCTGGAAGAAGAGTTATATAATTCCATTGTTTAAATCCGGCAAAAAAGATGACATTAAAAATTACCGAGGTATCTCACTACAATCGGTTATTCCGAAACTTTTCGATAGCTTAGTCTCTACTCAACTGAATTGGATGTGTAAAAATATCTTCATAAATGAACAACATGGATTCCGATCTGGAAAATCTACCACAACGAACCTCTTATCTTTCAGCTAATACATTATAAATGCATTTGAAGCTAATAGCGTGGTTGACACGATCTTTACTGACTTTGCGAAAGCATTTGATCGTGTCAACCATGAAATATTAATTGGTAAGCTTAGTGCCCTAGGAATCCATGCCAATGTAGTCAATTGGTTTAGAAGTTACTTAATCGATCGTATTCAATGTGTAAAAATTAAAAACCATCTTTCTAAAGAAATTAAAGTGGTTTCGGGTGTTCCGCAAGGGTCACACTGCGGACCGTTGTTGTTCTTAATTTTTATTAATGATATACATCGAGTCATTAAACATTCGTCTTTTTTGCTTTTCGCCGATGACTTAAAGCTCTTCAAGAGAATCGACTCACCAAATGATTGCTTATTGTTGCAAGAAGACTTATTTTCAATTCACAACTGGTGTTGCAAAAACAATCTATTATTTAATATTAAGAAATGTAAAATAATGAGATTTTCCAGGAAATCTATTCCTTTAGATTTTTTCACTTCTTACTTTATAGATGGCATTGAATTAGATGAGCTCGATGAAATTGTGGATTTGGGCATAACGTTCGACAAAAAATTGACATTCGGAAATCATATCAATAGAATTTGTATGCGGGCTCTAAAGATGCTTGGTTATATTAAACGATTGGCAACCGATTTATCTCCAACGGCATTCAAAGTCATATATTTTGCTTACGTCCACTCTGTTCTGGAATATGGGTCATGTGTTTGGTCACCATATCAAGTAACGTATTGCAATAAGATCGAATCAATTCAAAATAAATTTTTGAATTTAATGGTTTATAAATTAGGTTACAACAACGATACTAATTTTAATTTAGTTTGTAAGGAGCTCAGTATTGATAAGTTATGTTGTAGAAGATCTTTCGCGGACTTGTGCTTCTTTTATAAACTAGTCAATAACCAAGCGGATTGTGTATATCTTTTTAATCAAATTGACTTCCATTTTAACACTTCAAATCGACAAATCAGAAATCCAGCACTGTTTTCCATTCCATTCCATAAAACTAATTATGGTATTAATAGTCCACTTTGTCGGTTCATGCGTAAGTCAAATAAATTATCCCTTAGTCATAACTTCGATCTTTTTGTTAAATCGTATTCTATGTTTGTATCTCATCTTAAGCACATTAATGTTTGTTGTTCTTTCTAACTTGCCTTATTTGTAGACATGTGTATATTTATATTTATTTATATTATATTTAGTATAATAGGTCTATGATTATATTGCTATGTATTATGTAAAATGGATATTTTCCGTCAATAAAGTTATTATTATTATTAAAATAGATGAGTAATGTAGAATACAAGGTCTAAATTTTATTCGATTTAAGCTAAAATAACAGATCAACCAAAACCTTTGACATCTCTAAATTCTGAAGCCAACTAAAATTATTAAAATATTAATCAAAAATGCATTTCAAAAGATGCAAAAATTATTTGTTAATTTTCCGACATTCCATTTAAAAAAATCAAATTTGAACCACTCAAAGTGCTTATTTAAATATTTCTTTTTAATTTTAAAATAAAATATCATCCATTGCTTAACTTTACTGGAAATTTCACGTATATAACCTAAATACTTCTCAAATTGTTGAAATTTGAAAATTAGGTTACATTTTAACAAAATTAAAATTATTTCAAAAAGCATTAGGTTTAGGTACTAATAACCTTAATGAAAATGATAGATATTTTGAACATAGAACCTAAAAATATTGCAATATACAGGGAGTTCAATTTAAAAAACCAACATTGATACTTTTATGGTATTTGGGACATCCTGTATAATATGAAAAAAAAAATTAGAAAGTAGTAGAAATCAATATTTTAAAAAATGGAGTACTTTGGCCATAATACTCCATTTCGTATAGCGTGAATAACCCTGTATATTTGTCCTTTTGAAAAACCACACGTTTAGCTTATTATTCAGACACTTCAAATTAAAATATTTTGACAACAAAAACAAAACGATTTTTTAGAAATAACTGCAACTATGAAAATTTTCAGAAATAAATTACCAAAAATGTGGTATCATTGTAAAGGTCATTTAAAAAGAATTGGGAAAATGGTACATACTGTATATTTTGAAATATGTTTAGCTTGTAGAATATCAAGAAGTACATAAAGTAGCATTTTTTCATTATATTAAGAAATTCAATATAAAAAATTTGTAATTCGAAAATATCGAAAATCCAAAGTAACATTTCACTCTGCTGGTAGAAGAAATTACTGAATAAATGGAGAAATATACAAATGAACCTTACAACCAAGTGAAGCAAGGTTAGAAATGATGGTGGGAGGTGTTAACCCGTCTTCGGTATGGAAGATCTGCTTGGTAAAAACATTCTTTATAAATATCCAATTTTGAGGATTAAGTGTATCTAAAAATTTAGAAATTCCACTTTATTCTGATTTGAATGGTTAATAAAATGGCATAATTCATTTTATTAATATCAATTTGAATTTTTACCTACTGTGTGGTCTGTGCTTAATGTGTTAAACAAACTTATACCTTTAAAATAAATATTAACCTTTACATAAAAATATACAATAATTAAGATGTTTTAATCTTATGACCCTACATATACAATATGAAGTTCATATATTGTATTTATTTAATTAATATATGATAAAGTAAATAACCCAGATATTTTTAGATCATAATTAGAGCCTTTATTTTTTTATAAAAAAAACTTACTTTTGTGAACTTCTCCCAATCTCCCATTTTGTCATTACACGGAGTTATCATCAAGCTCATATTAATAACATCCTCCTTATCAACCTCCCCCTCACTCTCATCTTCTTGGCAAGGCCCCTCATTCATCGGCAGCACATCACAAAAATCCACCTCGACTTCCTTGTTATTCCCCTCCACCTTCACCAAACACTTTTCCTTGAACATCCTTTTCACCTTCCCCCTCCTCCAGAGCCTATCATCCTTGACCAATACAAAACTCCCCGTCTGCAAATTTTCAAAATCCGGCTCAACGTATTCCTCCAGCTCTGAAAATGGCACAACCTCCCCATGAGAAAACCGGCATTTGTCCTCACTGAACTTACAATCATTTTCTAATAAATAAGGGCATGGTAACATTTCCTGGTGCGTTGGGTTCGTGAAGAGCACCTTAACTTCAATCTGATTATAATTCGAGCTCTCCAGAGGCATAACGCAGGTGACTAAAGCGTTGTGATATACCAGATCCCCCCACGTGTGTTTGTGTGGAGCCCGACATTTCATGCCTTCGATGTCCTTCAGCTCATCCAAAATGTCATCTTGCTGTTGCGCTTCTAAGTCATCATAACAACTTTGATTATTCCCTGAGGTTGTTTCTTTGATATAACTTTGATTTTCTGTAACGAATAAACAATTAGTACTATTTATTATTAAAAATATAATTTAAATTTTGCATTAAGGGCCTACCACTTTTTCTCGGCAAACCACATTTCTAATTTTATGTGTGAATAGTCTTTACGTCGTCTTACGATGCACGACGACGTAGTGTATACATTATTTCACAAAATCTATCCTTTTCTATTCAATTATTTATACATAACGCTATCCCTTTTTACACTATTCAAACAATCCATGCTTTCCGTATATTATTGGAAGCTTATCGGCCGGGATGTTTATTTTATCCTAATTTATGATCCTCTTCAAGTGTGCCTCTCGCGCAGCGACTACCTTTTTTATATTTTATATTAAAATACGTAAAACGTTTCTTTCAGTTCAAATATATGAACACTTTTCGATTATGAACTTTCATATTTTATCAATGTATTTTTATCAAGTAATAATATAAATATACCATGCTATAATCATAATTCTGTTTTGCTCGTAATAATTTGTAATTTATTTATATCATCATCAAAGTACCAATTTATAAACATTAAACGCAATAACCCTTTGACAAGGAATGCCGTGTGTGGCTTGTGATATTATTAATTTACATATTATTTATCGACTATATATTTACATAATAAATAATATTCTGAGCTTATTTTAGATTTGAGTATTCATACATTTTGTTTTGGTTCCTTCAAAAATACTACCTGAATCAGAAAAAAGGCATGTACCCTGAAATAAAAACCTTCGTAGTCAATAAATAATATTATGAGCACATGTTGTATTTTGAATGATAATTTTATTGTGGTTAAATGAAATAAATCATTCACGTCAAACCATTTAACAGATTAAGAAGGACATTTACTTGCTTTACAACCCCACACCCGAAATGATAAAGAAGGAGGCATGCATTCAGAATTTTAAATATTCATCCCTTTTTGCCAGTTTTCATTGCATCCAATTGTATTTTTAACTTGAGTTTTTATTGTATGCAATTAAATTTGTAACTGGTAAAAACAGCAAATAATAAAAAAAATACGGTTTCGGCGACTCTGCTTTTTACCCCACCATTGAATGACCAGCTAGAAATTACAAATTTTTAAAATTGTCAGTTTTTGGATGTTGACTGGATGTTTATTATTTCCGTGATATAAAAGTGGTGTATCAGTGTGAGATTTTGAGAAACTTACAACTCGTTCCAATTGAATTCTTATAATGGGTAATAGAAGAGGAAAGAAAACCAGGTTGTACTTATCTGCACCCCGAAAGAAATGTAATCTCGTAATTTGGAAAAAGTAAGTTTACATTAAAATATGATGTACCTATATTTCTATATTAGCATTATTACACATTTTTAACTATTTTCAACAATTGTTTCAAATTTATTGCTGGTGCTAAAATTCAAATAGAAATAATATGAACATAAATGGACAGTTCGATGTAAAGTGATTCAATAAAATTTACCTTGCCATTTTATATTGCTTCTATTTTTTAAATTTGTAATGTTTTTCTTTTAGTATGTTTCAGTTAATTCTGCTATTTTGCTGACAAAAACAAATATTCATAATGTAAATATTTATTGGCAAAATATTAAAAATTAACTCGATTAAAACACGTTTCCTTTCTTCAATATTTTGGTTTCATATCAAACCATTGATAATGGACACTTTGTGTCCGAAATGTAAATTTTGTGAAAAATAAAATATTGAAGAAAGGATCTAAGTGTTTTTATCAGGTTATTATTATCTTCAAGTAACTCAATCAACCCAATATTAAAAACATGTTACATTTTATGAGAAGTTTTATACAAATTATGAAAAATTTAGAATTGGGCAATCTGATCGCTTTATGTAATTTTATAAATGTTATTTTCGGTGTATTCTCAATAAAATTTTAATGAGTGTTTTTTTTTTAGAAGATTTTAGATAAATACACCGTACATTGTTTACAAAATCGTATAATTTTAGAGTTACATATATATACAGGGTGGGGATTTATCCTGGACATTTGGAATATCTCAGAAATTAAATTCCGGAAAAAAAGGTTTAAAATAAATAGTTTAAATCAAGGAGGGGCTGATTCAGCTGGTTCATGATTAGATGTTATTATTTTTGAACTTTACAAGATTTCATAAAATTGTTTCTGTATATAAATAATTATTTCTTGTAAAATCTGGGACCAATTAGTAAATTTTAACCCGTGCCCCACGGGGTTCAAAATCCAAAATTATCGCAAAAACTTTAAATTTCATTCATTAATAGATTTTATTATTTCATTTTTTAAATGTTTCTCTTACTCTTTATGTAGAACTGTGTAATTCATATTTAGTTTATATTTTGTAAGATCATACTTATGTAAAATATAAGAATATTGAATAATTAAACTGCTTATATATATATTTTTCATTTTGCCTTCATAGGGCACGGATTAAAGGTACCCAATCGATTTCAAATTTTGCCAGGCTTGTTGTTTTGTTAATTTGAAATGATTTGGGGAGTCCTACTATATAAATTAAGAAAAAACTATGTTTTTATTATAAGTAATTATATTTATATCTTCAGAACAAATGATCAAACAATAACAATACCCCCTCAGCTAGAAATTAGGAATTATACTTTTAAAAAATAATCTGTTTTCTTATAATATTGTAACACACTCATCTCGAAAACCCATAAAAGATGTTTCTGGATATAATAAATCAAGTAACACACGCCTATTAGTAGTGCGTAATCGGATATGCGGTCGTTCTCGTCTCGATGCAGTCAAGCATTGCTACGCAAGAAAATGTAAAATAATCCGATAATTATTCGCTCATTGTGGGCAAACTAATAAATTTATTTTTATGATGCAAACCCTTTATTGTTCACAAACGTCGATTCTAGGCCCCTATTACTTAAAAAATAAATATAAAAATGTTTAAATTGGTTAAATCGACGATCAAATTTGTATAAATATTGTGCATATTTAATGCATTTTTATAAATAATATTTGAAGTTTTTTTCAAAACTAAACAAATACGATCATTGATTCATCCTTTAACTTTCTCATACTGAAATTTCAATAGAACAGTATTATTATTAGTGGTAACAACGGCGTGTGCCATAAAGCACTATTTTATCTTCTTTTCTAGCGAGTGGTATGCCCTTAAGCTTGTATGCTAGGGTTCCTGAGTTTTTGAAACCAGGTTTTGGTATGAATGAATGTCATAAATGCTAAAAATAATAAGCCGAAGCCCATATTACTATATCACAACTACAACACAACTTTATACAACTATCACAACTTTTTGCATCGAGGGCTCCAACCTTTTCCATTTCAGCCATAAATAAACTGTATTCATTTGCGAAAACGGGACATTTTCTTATTAATCGCCATCAATAAGAAAGAGATTTTTTTTATAAATTTTGTATCACACGCAAAATGTGGACACAAAAATGTCCCTTTTTCGTAAACAGATCATACAATAATTTAAATAATATAAATAAGGTTTTGACTTTTACGGTTGTTTGTCTATTAAACAATCGTAAAAGTCAAAACACTATTTATATAATTTAAATTATCGTTTTATCTATTTGAGAAAAAGGGACATTTTTGTGTACACACCCTGCACGTAATAAAAAATTTATAAAAAAAAAACCTCTTTTTGTCCGCCTCGGTGGGGCGCAGGTTTAGCGTCAGGCTAGTCAGCCAGAAGTCCCCGGTTCGATTCCGGGAGTGGGCTGTTCGTTGTATGAATGGTGTGATTGTCACCCAAATTCAAATTACGAATTACAAAGGTGATTGGGTGAAATGATTATACCGATACCCAGGTATGAATGGTGCAAAAAAAAAATCCTCTTTTTTTCCACTCACACATGGGTATCGGTTTATCTTTAACCATAAAACCCAGTAACCTTTGTATATTTGTAATTTCATATTTGGGGGACAATCACACCATTCATACAACGACAAGCACAATCCTGGAATTAAACCAGGACCAGGGACCCCTGGTTTACTAGCCTGACGCTTAACCGAAACCCTCATTTATTTTCAAATATTCAAGATTGTAATATTGTTGGATTGACAACGTCATCTATTGATGAAGATGAGTAACATGATAAGTTATCCTGTTACTCATCGTTATTCTGGATAACATCATCTAGTGGCCTTTACAAAATTCATTAGGAGTCCCACTTTGATGAAAAAAATGGTCATGGTATGTATCCATCCACATTACTTTATCCATATTTAAATATTCTAGGCAAAACATTTGTAAAATCAAATTACATATTTAAATAAAAACCAGTACAGTTTTATTTCAAACTGTTTTGATTTTTTTTACAATTAGAGAATAATTTAGTTGTTATACTAATTTTAACTAACTGTATATGAATAATTTATTTATTAATTCCTTACCTTCATTTTCAACACATGATGTGTTGTTATTACTTTGTGCAGAACTATCACAACTTTTTGCATCGAGGGCTCCAACCTTTTCCATTTCAGCCATAAATAAACTGTATTCATCGTCAAGTGGATTGTCTGCGTTTGAAGTGGACGAAGTCGATTCCGTGCTTTCTGTTAATTCAATCAACTGTCGTATATCCGATTGCAGTGTTAACAAGTTATTCCTGTCCTCACCTTCGGGTGTTACAGAGAGAGCTAATTCCACTTGTTGCAACTAAAATAATAAAGATATATAAAGAGTAATGTATGTTGTTTATTTCACATGATGTATTCAGTTTCATATTCGCATTTCTGATAATGGCATTTAAAAATTTGTTGTTACATTCATTAATTATTTTGATGTAAACAGAATTATGTTTACTTTTAATAATAATAAATCTTTATTAACGGAAAAAATCCTTTGAACACAATTATATTACAAAATTACAAATAGTGTAGAAATACAAATACATAGTGTAATTAACAAACATTGACAAAAAATTATTTAACAATAAATCAATAATTAGCGAGATCACCCTATATTAATAGTAAATTGATCATTAATAGAATACATAATTAAAAAAAAATCTAAAAAACGTTTATATTAATAACTTAACTTATCCATCGATATCAGAGAGGCAAATACGGCGGAGACTATGTTTAAACAATGACGTAGAAGAGGCAAATAATTTGAAATTGGTATTATTTTGCAAATTATTTGCGTAGCGCATGTTACCGGCGATTAATTTTAATCGAAGCCCACAAAATTAAAATTTTTAATTTTAATTTTTTTTTTATAAAATGAGTTTTTTGGCCAGCACTTTAACTGCCGGCCGCCGCGGATTAACCTACGGGTCAACATTTACCTGACCCGAGGTTGGAAGATCACCGCCCAGCCCTCCGGATTACCGTGCAGCAATTAGGGCCCGAGCAGCAGATTAAGACGCCCAGGGAGAGGACACGGGCCGCCGTTGCAATTTGAAAGAAGAGAGATTACAGATTAACGTAATTCTTTCAAATTGCATTTTAACGGTTGGATTTAAGAATTCGCTGGAAATAATTATCTTGTTTACAATAGTTATTTTCCAGTGAATTCTTTGCCAACGGCCACATGGTCCTCGAAAATCATCCCCACTCCGGACAATTTTCGGTGCTTAAATACGGGATGCATCCACCCAGATCTTCAGTCCACTCTGGTGCTGTACAGGGGGCAGCATGTGGATTCAAGAGGAACTTTTGTTCCTCGAAATTTAACCTTCTCTCTGAGACAGGAAACTTTGACCAACGCAGACGCCAGATGTTCCAGACGTCGTTCCTGCCAGAAGAAGTCGACTCCAGGACCAGTGCTTCCTGAAGTCCACCGACGCCGAGCTTCACAGTTACCGGTGTAACCGTCTCGATGCCACATCGACGCTACCAGTGTAGTGTCCTACGCTGTTGCCGGATCCAGTCCAATCCAGAAACCTGCCGACTCCAGGAAACTCAGCCCGACACCGACGTTAGCCGTTCCGCCGTCGTTCCTGCAGTCAACACCAACGCCAAGCACCTAGGTTGCCAGTACAACCGCTTCGACGTCAACACTACGAGGGTAGTGTTTGTTCCTGCCCCTGGATCCAACCCCTACGCAATAACCCACGGACATCGACGCCAAATCCCGACGCCGATCACAGGACGCAGAACTGCCGCCTGAACGCCGCTTCCATTCAGACGCCGACGCTACCTCAGGTCTACCTACATGTACACTGTGTGACTGCTCTCTCCGTTTTTTTTTTGCTAATTTTTTTGTAAATAAATTATTTAAAAGCCATTGTGTTTTTAAAGGTTAGTTGTTTCGTCTTTAAATCAACCTGAGCTAGTTGATAATCAGCGTGAGGTACCTTCCCTCCCGTTGACATGCATAAGTCTATCAATAGGATTATGCATACCGTAATTTGTAGGGTGGAAAGACAAACGAAATAATGGCTTGTATCTACAACTAATCCTTCGTGGAATATTAAAACTTAACCTACTTAATAATTCTTGGCTTTCAATGAATCCATTAACTAGCTTATGCAGAAAACATAAATCAAGTAAAACTCTCCTGTCTCGCAGAGATTGAATGTTAAGCTGACTTAGCATGGAACTGTGGCTGTTAAGCCTTGCAAGGTCGCTTTCACCGACCTTCCAAGAAGTGCAACCACCCCCATGGTGTTTACTGGATGCGTCCCTATTTTGAAGGGATGATAAATTGCGTCCGTCGCCACCCGGGCGAGAGAGAGTTTTTTTTGTAAATATGTAGTTTGGTTTTCTAGTTTTAAGTCACTCTTTGTACAAACGTTGTGGAGAGCAGATCTCGAATATAAAATCAAAATTACTCCGTTGAAATTCATTTTCACCCCGAAAGTGCTTAACTAGTCCGCGGTGTAATTGATGGAAATAATCCCATAATTACCCCAACATCTACCTCATCAAGATAGACTAACAGTACCAAGACAGGCAGATCACTGATTGCCACCATTTCTGGCCATTTCTCACCTATATGGCTTTTCTACTGGACTTTAGAGCTGGGCAACATCCAAGGATATGCTCCCCGGTTTTGTCCTCCAAACAGCACCCTCTACAGTCTGGTAATTCTACAGTCCCCAATCTGTGGAGATGTGCTCTAAGTCTGCAGTGTCTAGTCAGAACAGCCGTAATACATTTTAATTTCTCCCTGGACAGCCGCAAGTATTGGCTGAACTTTCATTTGGGTATCTTAGAATGTTTACAGCCTGTTAGATCATCCCATCTACACCTAAATTTCTTTGGAGTATAGGGATGCAATGATTCATTTAGGAAACTTAGATCAGTGTGATTGACGTGTGAATGATCATAGCTCCAGCCAATGTATCAGCCCTCCTATTCCCAATATCAGTACTATGCTCTGTCACCAAGGAGATCTCGATTCTGTTGTGTATCGAGGCCTGCCCGAGTTTATTATGGCACTCTTTCACTGTCTCTGAACAGGTGTAGTTTCTACTCAGAAACTGTCGAGTATGTCTGCTGTGCGTGAGGATTGGCAGATTGTGGAGTAAATTCCCAGACCCGAACCTCCTTTCTTCAGGAATCCATCTGTATAAATCCTTATAGCAGATTCCCTTGGTATCGGTATAAGAGAGGTGTGCTACCCACACATTCATGCATAGGCCACGTTCGTCCCCTAATGCTTTCTCCCTTTAGGAATCCATTTCCATTCCTTAGCACTGCCAGCCCACCCTGTCTAGGTAAGCCTACAGTGCAGAGGACGGGTGTGAAGTTAGCAATTGGTTTCAAAAATTTAATAATAATAAATTTCTTACAAATAAATATTTTATTGTCGTTAAACATTATAATATTGTCTTCTTAGAGATAGTATTATTACTAAAAAATAAAATTTGCAAAATTCAAAAATTTTCAACCCCTTGAAACACTTTAAACGAAATTGAGTATTAACAAAATATGTATCTCCAAAAGGTATTTTTTTATATTTTTAAATTATACTTTATTTAGTTCTTAAAGGCATTACCTAACACATAAATAACTAAAATTTGGGTAACTCAGACATCTTCATCCCCTAATCGCACCCCCTTAATAAATATTCATTGTATTGTATTGTATTTTAAACTGACTTGCCTTAATTTTATTATTAATCGTTAATGTAAACGAAATTCTAATTACACACACACATCACTTAATCCACATTTTTGGTATGATCGAACGATCACCGTCCGCTCGGCGCGCTCATTTTTAACGCGCTTTACCGCTTTATAATGATTGTTACATTATCAACAGTACTAAACATCGCGTACGCGTGCGCACTCAAAAGCATCTAGGCTCTTGACTCTCCACTATAAACAAGGCCTTAGACAACAAAATAAGGTTTTTTTTTTTAAATGTGAAAAAAATCCTTTTGAAGATATACTAATTCGAAACTTTTAAAGGGAGTGCCATTGGAGGTTGAAGATATCCACGTAATACATTTTTTTTATATATTTAGGTAGTGCCTTTAGAAACAAAATAACATATAATTTAAAAACATAAAAAAATACCTTTTGGAGATATTTTAATTTGAATATTTATCATTGGGGTGCGATAAGGGGATGAAGTTGTCCGAGTTATCCAAATTTTATTTTTTTATATGCTAGATAGTGCCTTTAAGAACTAAATGAGGTACAATTTAAAAATATAAAAAAATGCCTTTTGGAGATACATATTTTTTTAATACTCAATTTCGTTTAGATTGTATCAAGGGGTTGAAAGCCTTTGAATTTTGAAAATTATATTTTTAAGTGATATACAGGGTGTCCCATTTTAATCTTTAAGGTGGAATATATCGAGACAAGTGCACCCAATCGAAAAAGTTGTCTAATGCAAAGTTTAGTGGTTTGCAGGGGGATATTAGATTCTGTTATCAATTTCACCCCTCACCCCCCAGGGGGGTGAATAACAGGGGTAACTTCTGAATCTTAAATGGGAACCCCCATTTTTTATTGCAAATTCGGAAAGTGTGAAAAAAACTAAGTAGGTTTTACTCAGAAACTTTTTTTGTATGGGCAACAGGTGGCGCTGTAATCGTCAATATTAGATTATTTTACACTTAATCTAGAATTGATGTAAAAATGCCACCTAATGATTACAGAGAAAAAAGTTTAAACAAATTGAATTAAAAAAGCCAATCTACTTAGCACCACCACTCCACCACCATCACTTTGACGTCTGTAAAGGTACAATGGTAATAGAAATTCGAAATGAAATTGTGCAGTTCAAAGAGAAAGATGTCAAAATCATTATTTTTTTTGTACGGATCAGTTTTAGGTAAAATTTTCGTTGAGTAAGAAGATCATTTTAGGAGGGGTTCAATGTGACCACATCCCCAGAGGAAAAAGTCTGGAGACGTTAGATCTGGCGATCTAGGTGGCCATTGCGCAGGCCCCCCGCGACCAATCTACTTTTGTGGATATGCGGCGTCCAAATGCTTCCTCACAATTCGTGCAAAATGTGGAGGTGCACCATCTTGCTGAAACCACATCGTTAACCTTGTGGCGTACGGAATGTCATCCAAAAGCGCAGGAAGGCCGTCTTGCAAGCCTTGCGAACGCGAACGACATTTTCGCTAAGAAGTGCGACTTCAAAACGTCAAAGGCTGACTGACAAAAATAAAAATGTTTCTAAACGGACATGCGTTGTAAGCCCCCCCTCTCCCCCCGATTTCTAGTTGTCTCATTCGAAGTTAACTTTTTTGTCAATACAATGTGGCAGTTTGAAGTAATTCCAAGATATTAATTAGACTTAAAATTGCCCTAATGAATCTTGGTGGTGGAGAAGGTTGGGGGGGGGGAGGTACAGCAATGCATCAAGGTGTCAAAGGGCGCTTATGTCTGGAATCTGATTATTTTGTAATCATTAGGTGGCATTTTTATATCAATTCTAGATTAAGTGCAAAATAATCTAATATTGACGATTACAGCGCCACCTGTTGCCCATACAAAAAAAGTTTCTGAGTAAAACCTACTTGGTTTTTTTCACACTTTCCGAATTTGCAATAAAAAATGGGGGTTCCCATTTAAGATTCAGAAGTTACCCCTGTTATTCACCCCCCTGGGGGGTGAAGGGTGAAATTGATAACAGAATCTAATGTCCCCCTGCAAACCACTAAACTTTGCATTAGACAACTTTTTCGATTGGGCGCACTTGTCTCGATATATATTCCACCTGAAAGATTAAAATGGGACACCCTGTATACTATCTCTTAGAAGACAATATTATAATTTTTAGCAACAATAAAACATTTCTTTGTAAGAAATTTATTAATATTAAATTTTTGAAATCTATTGCTAACTTCACACCCGTGTGCAGAGGTGGGTGTGTCCCTAATTTTCGCCATATCTGGCCATTCCTCTCCCAGTATGGATTTCCTATTGGATTTTAGTGCAGGGCAATATCCGAGGATATGCTCCGCAGTTTCATCCTCAAGTCAGCACCCTCTGCAGTCTGGAGAGATGAGCTCTAAGTATGCAGTGTCCTGTTAGAATTGCAACAATGCATCTTAAATTCGCTCTGGACAACCGCAGAGCAGATTCCCTCATGTATTTTTTGGTTTGAGTGGTAATTTCATAGGGTGGGCTCACCACATAGGTGGGTTCACTGGAATCAGTGCCAGCTTCTAGTAAAGGTATATCTTTGCAGACGTTCCTCCAGAGGTGACTTCTGATTTACCCTACTCTATTGCTCTCCGAAAAACCACTGCTACTAAGGCAAAGAGCAGCCGCTATGGCCTCCCTTTCCACGTGGAGATCTAGTGGTGGAAGGCACAGCATCACTTCCATCTCCATTGGTGGGGGGTTGTATGTATGGCGCCTGACACAAAGATAGGCAGTCATCTGCAACTGTGATAGACGCTTAATGGTGGAGTTTATTTTAGTTCTAGACCACCAAACCACTGCGCCATAAGTAAACATGGGTCTTATGACAGCTGTATATAGCCACATCGTCGTGTGTGGGTTTAGACCAATACGGTGTTATTTATTATGAGCTGTTGAAACTGAACAAAATCATCACTGGGAAACAATATCGAACTCAATTCATGCGTTTAAGCCGAGCACTGCGCGCAAAGCAGCCACAATACGAGCGGAGGCACAAAAAAGTGATTCTACAACATGGCAACGTTCAATCTCACTTTGCCAAACCCATTTAAAACCTACTTAGAAACACTTAAATGGGAAGTTATATTGCGCAGTCCGATACACATGGTCTGGTTAATCAGCAGTTCCACTCAAATGAAGAAATCTCAAAATGGCTTGTTTTAAGTTTCAAAGATGTATTGTAGAAAAAATATTGAATTGACTTAGAGACAGTATTTACATGTTTCAATGAAATTTGTTAAACGTAAAAAAAAGTTTGTGGTTTACTTATTAGCTAAATGAATAATTGTACTAAATTTAATTAAATCTCAACTAGTAGAAAATTTACTTATGATGTTTATAAATAATCCTAAAAATACAACATTTACTTTCATTTAAAATGGCATAAACTTTTTCAATCAAAACATTTGGTATTCAATAAAGGTGAAAGTTATAATTAAATTGTAGAAAAAACATATACAAATTAAATGTAGACATTTGTAAATAAAAATACAATAAATCGTTGAAAATCCAAAACAGAGATTAATTGAAAATTATAATAATAATAATTTATTGACATGTGTCCTGATAATACAAATTACTTATTAATTTGTATTGTCTATGGTTTAATAAAAAAAGGTTAATAAAACAAACACATTGAAACTCCAAAAACATCAATTTAGTTATTAAAATTATTTACAATGCTAATAATTCCTGTCATTCCATTCATTATTACCATTTTAAAAATTAAGTAAACTAAGAATATAATTTTTTGCTAATAAAAATCAAATTTTTAAAATAAATAAATCTATAACATTTGATACAAACAAAACTTATTGCAAAATAATGAGAAATTGAATGACATTTAATGTATTCACAATATTCAATATGTATATTAAGAATGTTATTATAAAATCCCTTCATACATTAACAATATTTATAAAAACTCACCTGCTCTTTATAAGCACTTATCGTGCTCTCTGAATTATTATCTCCCATTATTTAGAATTCCAATTATCTTCGACACATTTCAATTTTAACACAATTCACATTTCTTACGAGGAAAATTATAAACAGAAAATCAAATTCAACATGACTCAAATTATCCAAAAATTTAACGACAGTTAAAAAATCAGAATACACTAATGTTCCAAGATTTTATGTTTGTAAATATTTTAGGGGTTATGTTTTTTCTTTGCCAGAGAGAACAGGGATTTACTGAATTTACCTAAAAAAAAGGATCATCTGAAAGATCGGGCAACCCTGTAAAAGACGTGTAAATTAGGTTGCATAGATAATAAGATAAATTTCAAATTCTTTGTTCCAAAGTATTTTTCTTTGTTGTGTTATCCTAAACAGATTTAATTTTTGTATGTTCCAAAGCAGACTTCAGATGTGTATGTTCCAAAACAGACTACCAACGTATGTGTTCCGAAACAGACATCCTTTAATGTGTTCCAAATCAGCTATGCATAGGGATTCTAGTTCAGTATCTAGCAAGTATCGTATCGAGTCGATAAATTGACACATGGTATCGACTCAATACGATACAAGCTCGAAAAGCGTTCTACCAAAGAGGCAAGGATGGTCGAGTATACGGTATGTGTTACGCCCATCGACGTACCTTGCCAAAGAGGGTGAAATATAAACCAACGAAGGCCATTTTAAAGTCACGCGCGAAATTTAAATTAAACCCAGGGGGGTTCGGATAATATATGAAATTGGGAAACACGACAATAGTTGTCCACTTGAGCACTGGAGGCGCTGAAGTCTCAAGTGGAAAATTTAAAATACTATATTTTCGGCCTTTTACAATGATTTATTTATTATTGGTGACTTTTGTCGCCCTATAAGGTATATTTCTTAAACATTTATACTTTTAATTAAACATTAAAGGTGTTCCAAATAAGGATCAGCTTGCCATATTTCAATTTGATTGATGTAAATCACATGAATTGTTTTTGACAGTTTTTTTTTTGTATTCGACGAAAGTTTCTTCACTTTTTCTTATAAAACTACAACTGGTAAGTAATTATTTGTAGTTTAAAATACGTTTTCTTATTAATTTCTATGAATTGTATATTTTTGAAAGAATATACATAACTTAAAATTATGAACCAATCGAGCAATAATTAATTATTAATAAATATGATTTATTTCCCACATTCTCAAGATATGTTTTCGGTTTATAAATATTCATTTTTTATTATATTGTTTATGCTTTTTACAATATTTTCTATTAGAAAAAATGTATTTAACGTAGACGTTTTTGAAGTAATATTTACATCTATATTTTTCTAGATTCTTTAAGGAAAGGAGTTCATAAAATTATCCAGCTGGGAGATATCAATTAATTCAAATTATAACTGTTGTTAATATGTTTTAATTAATGTATGAATGTAATAACAGGTTAAATGATACTTTTATAAGTTTAATATATTTTACTTAGAAATATTGTTGTATTGTATAAAAAGTAACATTTTTATGTATTTTTTCAGATAATTTTATTAATTGCAATTTCTTATTTGCATGATCTATTGGTATTTTTTTCTGTAAAATGGCACATTTATAAAAAAAACTTTTATTTCAGTAATTTGAAGTAAAATAGTGGACAAAAAATTATAAATAGAAAAATGTTCAAAAGTCCCGCCATTAGTTATATTATAGTGTGTATATGAACCTAACCTCAAAAACCTTATAAAGGGTTGAAACTTGGGAAATAGTTGTCCACTTGAGCACTGGATGGCGTTGCGCGTGTTTCCCGCTAAATACATGGATCTGGCCCTCTTATACTTTATCTCTATGGTTCCAAAGTATTTTTCTTTGTTGTGTTATCCCATAGAGATAAAGTGTAAGAGGGCCAGATCCATGTATTTAGCGGGAAACGCGCGCAACGCCATCCAGTGCTCAAGTGGACAATTATTTCCCAAGTTTCAAACCTTTATAAGGTTTTTGAGGTTAGGTTCATATACGCACTATGGTAATAACCAATAGCGGGATTTTTAAATATTTTGATATTTATTATTTCCAGTTCACTATTTTTAAGCAAATTAAAGTAATTATATTATTTTTTTTTACAAATTTTCATAAATGAAAATATATACAGGGTGTCTCAGCGTGCGCGCCGAGTAGCTTTACGGCTAAATGGTTTATTTTTTTCAAAATCGGCTTTCGCAGGCCTATGTAGGTCTATTAGGACCACATTTTAAAATTAGTTTCAAATATACAGGGTGTCCCATAAAAGCATGGCGTATCATAGTTATATTTTTTCTAATGGAATACCCCATATTTTATATTTTTTTCACATTCTACATCAAAAATAAAATTAACTTTCATAATATGTTCATATGCCAAAACCTAATAATTTTTGAAATATTTAAATATTTTCGGAAAAATTGACGTTTCGAAAAAAAATCATAACTTTCATATGGGTGAATGAAAACAAATGAAATTTTGTATCAGTATATTAGACTAATGGGTGAATATTTTAGACTATTTATTGGAATTGATAATCTTAAGATGTTTTGATAATTTAATGTACCTCCAGAAATACATTCAAGGTCAAATTTCGTGCTTAGTTTAAATGGCACGCCCTATATCTAATCGGCCTATTTTGTAGAAAATTTAATTATCTTTCAAAAAGTATAGAAGTACTATACACCTAATTCTAATAGTTTTTGAGATATATCAATTTTTGTTAATTTTTGATATAATAATTATTTGTGTTAATTATTGGAATAGGCCAGTGTGTAGCTTTTGTTTATAAACAAATTTAGTTGACACATTCGTATCATTTGTAACGACTGTAAAAATGAAATATTCCTTCAATGAAAGAATTAACATGATCCCAATAATAGGGGAATGTTATGAAAATTGTCTTATAGCGGAAAGAGTATATCGTGAAAGGTACCCTGATAGGAGACACCCTAATAAGAAGACATTGGAGGAAGTTTTAAATACATTTAAAACTACAGGCAGTGTGGAGTATGTGAAAAAAACTAACTCTAACACAGTAACTAAAGATGAGGAAATACAATTACAGGTACTTACTTCTGTAATAGTTAATCCTAACACTAGTACACAAGGCGAGCATATCAAGGATTTTAAAAACACATGAATACCACCCTTATCACTATCAAGTTCACCAGCACCTGGATAATGTAGATTTCGAGAAGCGGTTAGAATTTTGTTTGTGTATTTTAAGTAAAAGTGGCGATGATGAAGATTTTTTGAATAATATTTTATTTACAGATGAATCATCTTTTAATAATAGTGGATCTTTTAATCAACATAACTGCCATTATTACAGCACCGAAAATTGCCACAAATTTCAAATAATTGATCGACAACATCGTTGGAGTATTAATGTATTCGGAGGCATTTTGAATGATAACGTTATTGGACCTCATTTTTTCGATGGACACTTGAATGGTCCCATATTTTTACAATTTCTTCAAGAAGAATTTCCATTATTAATAGAGAATATTCCACTGAATATTCGCCAAAATATGTGGTTACAGCTCGATGGTGCGCCACCTCATTTTTCATTATCGGTTCGTGAATATTTAAATAGGATATTTAATAGACGCTGGATTGGAAGAGGAGGTCACATAACTTGGCCACCTAGATCCCCTGATTTAACCCCCATGGATTTCTTTTTGTGGGGTTATATTAAAAATCAAGTATACAGTACTCCTCCCACAACACTTGAAGACATGAAGAATAGAATTAGGAATGCATTTAGATCAATTACACCTAATATGCTAAGAAATGTTAAAATATCGTTTCAAAAAAGAATTGAATTATGCATTCAGCATGATGGTGGTATTTTTGAAAATATGCTATAAAGGAAATAATTTTGTTATTATTTTGTAAATTTCATTTGTTGTTTTTCGTTATGTTTTTTTTTGTAATTCCAAGAAGACCTTATCCAATCATGTACATATGTGTAAATAAATTATTCAATTAGTGTGTTAATTTGAAAATACCTCTAAAATAATTAGTTGTGTCAACTGATTTTGTTTATATTTTTCCACTAATAAATACTAATAATTATTACATCAAAAATTAACAAAAATAGATATATCTCAAAAACTATTAGAATTAGGTGTATAATACCTTTATACTTTTTGAAAGATAATAAAATTTGCTAAAAGATAGACATATTAGATATAGGGCGTGCCATTTAAACTAAGCACGAAATTTGACTTTGAATGTGTTTCTTGAGGTACATTGAATTAACAAAATATCTTAAGATTATAAATTCCTACAAACAGTCTAAAATATTCACACATTAGTCTAATATACTGATACAAAATTTTATTTGTTTTCATTCACCCATTTGAAAGTTATGATTTTTTTTCGAAACATCAATTTTTCCAAAAATATTTAAATATTTCAAAAATTATTAGGTTTAGGCATATGAACATATTATGAAAGTTAACTTTATTTTAGATGTAGAATGTTAAAAAAATATAAAATATGGGGTATTCCATTAAAAAAAATATAACTATGATACGCCATGCTTTTATGGGACACCCTGTATATTTGAAACTAATTTTAAAATGTGGTCCTAATAGACCTACATATGCCTGCGAAAGCAGATTTTGAAAAAAATATACCGTTTGGCCGTAAAGCTACTCGGTGCGCACGCTGAGACACCCTGTATATATATAAATTAAAATTAATAAAATAAACAACACAAAAACAATTTTTTTAAAGTACAATATATTAAATTTGAAATAGTAACAAATTTTCTGTTAATACATTAATGTATCAATTAAAACTAATTAAGCTCAGTTTTTTAATATCAATTATCAATAACAATCCATTTTTTCCAAGACTTTTATTTCGCCTTCAGTTTCTTCATTTGATTTTGTATATCCACGACATGACTCTCTGAAGATAAGGTCATTAAAATAATAATAGAAGAAAAGGTCGTACAGATTTTCTTAATTTTTAACAATTTTTGTCATTTTTCTTTTATTGTTGTTAGTTATATTACATGAAGGTGTATCGCATACATCATTATGAAATTTGTTAATTAAAAATATACATAAAATATCAACTAATTGATTTTTAATTTGTAATTCATGTTCAAAACATTTAAACCATGAAAAGTCTATAGTATTCAATATAAAAAAGTTGACATTTTAATCCATTTATATGCCCAAATCTTCTCAAAAATAATGTTGCATTATTATAAATATTCATTAAATACTTAACCATTTCTTCAGATACATAATTTAGACGTAAATTAAAATCATTTTCTTTAGATAGTGTATACGTGTGAAATTCTTTATAATTTTCTGTAAGAAGTGACTCACGACAAAGATTACAACTGCTGATTTTAATATTTTTCACAAAATATCCACATACATACGACAATGTTTCCAAATCGAATTTACTGTTTGAAAAATCTTCATCACTAATTAATTTAATTTTAAAATCATATATGTTTTCATTGTTTACTGTGAATAAATCTGTTTTTGGTGTTGTGTGCGACAATAAGTGATGAAGGTTGTCTAATATAGTACCGTCATCAGTTTCACAATTGAATCCTTTATTTTGCGAAGACGCTAAATTATTTATGATGCACGTTTTCAAATTTGAAACAAATTGGTAAGCATTTGGATGGGTATTACTGGCACCACATTGTCGAATGATACCAAATAAGTTTTCAATAGGATCTTGATTGAGCCTTCTTGTCTGAACATATTTAAATCCTGCATCGAATAATTTTTCCACTACATTCAAAGTACCTTTTAACGTATGGATCCATCCTTTTTTAACTGGCAAATTATCTAAAACTTTTCCATCTGTTAAACGCTCAAAATACCAATTTTCAATTTTTTTCAAGATATATTTCCAAAAATTTAAATGTACTGTTTGCTTATTGACAACACGACGTAAAATTTTACTATCCGATTTGGCAGTTGTGTTTAAACTATCAAATAATTGATCAATTTCCTTTACAAATATTGCAGTATCCTGGCACACTCTCATTCACTTCTTTAGTTGCAATGGCGAATTAAATGCATTTTCAATGCATTTAATCCACTTTGCACGATTTAATGGACATTTTGAAAAATTAAAAAACATTTTATTTCGTTCGTTAGAACCACTTCTATATGCATTTTCACAATGAGGAATGTCACATTTATTTCTAAGTTTTACCATATTGCAATTATAGAGGAGTTTTATTTAATTCTATTATTTTATTGACCTTAACTTTCCTTGTCCGGTACACCAATTTGGATCAATCAGTATCTCTCAGCTGTATATATATATATATATATATATATACAGAGAGTTTCATGTAACACCGAATATGCTAGAATGTATTCAATGTAAATTTCCCTATGTTCGATTTGTTCAGAAACGCATCAAAGCATTTCTAAAAAATAATAAAGTCAACCCAAACTACACCCTTCCATGTCAAAAATGAAGTACACTTGTCAGTTATCAAGTGACATTTACTGTTCTGGTGCTTAAAGCAGACATATACGAAGAGTTAGACATCTTTACGTATCAATAATGTATACAAAGGAGAAGATTTTAATGGCACGCATTGCGGTTAAGTACAATATCCATAATTATACATGTTGCACTTGACATAATAGGTGACAAATATAATTTATTTTTGACGGAAATAGTGTAAATTGGGTTGACTATATTACTATTAGAAATCGTAGCCAATCACATCGCACCCAATGCTTTAATGCGTTCCAGTACACATAGAACATAGGAAAATTTAGATTGAGTACATTCTAGCATGTTCGGTGTTACATAAAACTCTCTGTGTATATATATATATATATATATATATATATATAACTATATCTTCTTAAAGAATTTAGGAAAATACATACATAAATATCAGTTGAAAATAATCATAAATCTTAGTGGAATTTGGAACAATTTAAACTTGAAAAAATTAAATCTACGTTAAATACAAATTCACAAAATAATTTTAAATGGGCTGATAGAAAATAATGTGAAAAGTGTAAGTAATATGTATAATAAACAAATAAAGAATTATGCTTCCAAAATACATTTTGAGAATTTGAAAAAAAAAACTTATTTATTATTTATTTATTTTTGAATTTGTTCATATTTTTTTTAAGTTATGCATATATTTAAAAATAAATACATTACCATATAAGTTAATACAAAAAAAATGTAAAACTTTAAGAAATAGCTTACCAGTTGAAGGTTTATAAGCTGTGGTGGATGAAAAATGGGGTAATGCGAAGGATGATAGATAATTGAAAATGATGTTTAATGTCATTTATATCAATCAAATTAAAAATGGCAAATTGATCCTTACTTACAGATATTAAATTTTTAATTAAAAGTATAAATGTTTCAGATATATAATTTAAAATGCGGAAAAACTAAAAAATAATTAATATACTATTGTAAAAAATCTAAATGAAAATATTTTAAATTTTCCACTTGAGACTACAGCACCTCCATTAGTTATTATTTGTAGTTTAAAATATGTTTGCTTATTCATTTCTATGAATTGTATATTTTTGAAAGAATATACATAATTTAAAATTATGAACCAATCGAGCAATAAATAATTATTAATAAATATGATTTATTTCCCACATTCTCAAGATTTGTTTTCGGTTTATAAATATTCATTTTTTGTTATATAGTTTATGCTTTTTACAATATTTTTCATTAGAAAAAATGTATTTAACGTAGACGTTTACATCCATATTTTTCTAGATTCTTTAAAGGAAGGAGTTCATAAAATAATCCAGCTGGGAGATATCAATTAATTCAAATTATAACTGTTGTTAATATGTGTAAATTAATATATGAATGTAATAACAGGTTAAATGATACTTTTATAAGTTTAATATATTCTACTTAAAAATATTGTTGTTTTTACATGTTATTTTTTTATGTATTTTTTCAGATAATTTTATTAATTGCAATTTCTTATTTACATGATCTACTGATATTTTTTTCTGTAAAATAGCACATTTATAAAAAACTTTTATATAAATAATTTGAAGTAAAATAGTGAACAAAAAATTATAAATAGAAAAATGTTCAAAAGTCCCGCCATTAGTTATATTCTTGTGTGTATATGAACCTAACCTCAAAAACCTTATAAAGGTTTGAAACTTGGGAAATAGTTGTCCACCTAAGCACTGGATGGCGTTGCGCGTGTTTCCCGCTAAATACATGGATCTGGCCATAGAGTTAGAATTATATTTTACGTCTATGGATCTGGCCCTCTTATACTTTATCTCTATGATATAAACCAACGACGGCCATTTTAAAGTTACGCGCGAAATTTAAATTAAACACCAAATAAATAATAGCATACATCGCTGCTTAATTGGTTGCCTGATATTTTTGGATATCCACATAGATACTCTATCTTTATGACATAGATGAAGTATATATATATATCCTACATCTATGGATATCCATAAGATTTATGTAAAAATGTTGAAATTTACGAACTTTCTTATGTATTACGTACGGATAGTTATGTTCGACCATAACCATAACATAAAACGTAATTCATTGTGAACAACGCAATTGAAAAACACAGAATCAAACTTTATGTAATTTTTATGCATATGTATCCCTTACGCTTACATCCAGTGTGAATCCACACTAAGACTTCCAAACTCTTGCTTTTTCACCAAATTTATAAAAAGTTATCAAGTTCTAATTATTATTTCTTTTAAATTTACCGCCTTGTGTGTAGGGAATTTTCATCGGCGTCGGTTGGTATCGCGTGACGGCGGCAAATGTCATCGTGTTTTCGGTCACGTGACACCAGAAGCTGTCGACATGGCGGACGATAAAGATGTGGTCGAGAAAACCATCGCCGAAGATTTGGTGGTCACGAAATATAAAATGGCCGGGGACATAGTAAACCGTGAGTTTTCGTTACAGGAATTATTATAAATTGAATGCGGACGAGCGCCGGGGTCGCTGCGACCGCCGGAGCGCGCGCCCATATGGCCCTCCGTGGCCGCCGGCGTCGAGACCATGTGGGTTCGACTCGAAAAATCAGACCGTTTTCCTCTCGTCCAACGTACAGATTTTCACCACCGCGTTTTTTTTTGTTTCCCTTTCAAAATTGCGTCGCGAGAGAAATACCGGACGTGACTCCTTGGCGCGATTATTTTTCGCAGATCCGGTAGTGTTTGGGTCGCAAGTTGCGAGTTGTTTTAATTAAATGCTATTTTATTGAGCAATCATTTGAGTTTCTAATAGTTTTAAGCCAGCTTAACGAAATTACGTCTATTTTTACTATCAATAATACTACTGTTAAAGTACACCTTTTACTCTTAACCTATTTTAAGAATAAATTATCATTAATGGGGCCAAAGCCCTTCACGTTTAAGTGATTTATTTATTCTCATACTTCATTCAAGTAATCACTTTTTTCAATTATATCAAGTTTAATGAACTCAAAAATAAATAACAATTTTAATAAATATGAATCGTATTAGTTCGGTTTTTCAGTTGCGGTTTAAGCTTGATTTAATTAATCTACACTTTTATAGTTTTCATAGATTATTTTTAAATATAACAATCAATAGTTTTGCTATTTACAATAGAACTAAAAATAATATATAATTATCCATGAATTTAGTAAATATCTTACTTGTTTATATATTTAATAACATTGATGTATTTAAGTAATTCTTAAGTTGAAGCCGCATTTGAAAATAAGGCTGTAGGAATCACTTTTAAAATCCTAAATATATTTTAAAAATCAAAGTAATTTTTATTCAGACTTGAAACTAGTTATCATGCAGTTTGTTTTACATAAAATTTGTAATTTTCATGTGATAATTATTTTCTTATTCAGAAATGGAGATACTTTTATGCTTTAAAATCAAATTAGGAAAGGTTTCCGAATCGTGTCACGGGCTTTTTAAAATTTTAAAAACGAAATAATGGGCAAACATGCGTGAAATGAACGAATCCGAAGTCAGAATCTGTAGGAAACTTACCGTTTGGTCACAATTCGCATTGAAAGTCCCAATTTTGAGGTTATAATTGATCCGATTTCTGACTAAATAAGCACATTGCGAGTATAAATCGTACACATGATGAAATAATCTTCTAATTTATGACGAAATTTAACAAATTTGTTGCCATTTTTTATTTATTCGGCCAAAATCACGATTTTAATTTTATACAGAAAATTACGTTTCTATGAAAAAATCAATATGTATTTTAGATCCATTTGTAAATAGTAGATATTTTAATTTATGATGGCAAAAATAGATGGCGTCACCGCTCCACTAAACCGAATGTATTTTGTACAATATAATAAAAAGTAATAGAGAATTATTCATCGACTATTATAAATAATATATACATTTTTAATTAATGATTTTTTAATGAAAATATTGGATAGATTGGTACAACTTACGATCTTTTGCACGTTTTGTCGGCTTCGGTTAGATTAGTTTAGTTTGGGTTGGTTTAGGTTAGGTTAGGTTAGTTTGGGTTAGTTTAGGTTATATTAGGTTAGGTTAGTTTGGGTTAGGTTAGTTTGGGTTAGGTTAGTTTAGGTTAGGTTAGTTTAGTTTGGGTAAGGTTAGTTTAGGTTAGGTTAGTTTGGGTTAGTTTAGGTTATGTTAGGTTAGTTTGTGTTAGTTTAGGTTATGTTAGGTTAGCTTAGATTAGGTTAGTTTGGGTTTGTTTAGGTTAGGTTAGTTTGTGTTAATTTGGGTTAGTTTAGGTTAAGTTAGTTTGGGTTAGTTTAGGTTATGTTAGGTTAGTTTAGGTTAGGTTAGTTTGTGTTAGTTTAGGTTAGGTTAGTTTAGTTTGGGTTAGGTTAGTTTAGGTTAGGTTAGTTTGGGTTAGTTTAGGTTAGGTGAGTGTGCAAACATGTTTGTAAAGTATTCTGACAAAACGTGCAAAAGATCGTAAGTTATACCAATCTATCCAATATTTTCATAAAAAAATCATTAATTAAATATGTATGTATTATTTATAATAGTCGATGAATAATTCTCTATTATTTTTTTTATATTGTACAAAATACATTCGGTTTAGTGGAGCGGTGACGCCATCTATTTTTGCTATCATAAATTAAAATATCTACTATTTACAAATGGATCTAAAATACATATTGATTTTTTCATAGAAACGTAATTTTCTGTATAAAATTAAAATCGTGATTTTTGAATAAATGAAAAAATTGCAACAAATTTGTTAAATTTCGTCATAAATTAGAAGATTATTTCATCATGTGTACGATTTATACTCGCAATGTGCTTATTTAGTCGAAAATCGCATCAATTATAACCTCAAAATTGGGACTTTAAATGCGAATTGTGAACAAACGGTAAGTTTCCTACAGATTCTGACTTCGGATTCGTTCATTTGACGCACGTTTACCCATAATTCCGTTTTCAAAATTTTCTATATCCCGTGACACCATTCGGAAACGTTACCTCAAATTACTTTAAAATTACAAATAATAATAATGTTTGTTAATGGATGTAACAAAAAAAAGTTGAGCCTGTTTCAACAGCAGGGTATTTTTATCACAGAAATTTTGAGACGTTGGTAATCGTTTGTCAAATATAAATCATAACTTATTAAATTAATTAAGAACTTTTTCAAATTATAATTACAAGAATTTTCTGATGAAAGTATTTATAATTCAATCAGTAACCATGATACAAAATGAGTTAAATGACATGTTTTATTATTTCGCCTTTCCACATGATCAGCATTAAAAGGTCATATTAAAGAACAGACTCTTGTTATAATTGTCTTTCAAAAAAAACATTTTTAAATGTTTTTTTTAATCAGTTTTAAATAAAATATTACTTAAATTTTAGTGGCAAGATACAATTTTTATATTTTATTTACAAGTGTATTCAAAATTAATCAAAACGCAGTGACGGATCCAGGATTTTAAATTTTGGGTCATAGGAGTAGGTCGGTTTTTTATGTAATTATTTTTGCTAGTATTTAATCACTTGTGAATAAAATGCTACTTACATTGGTGTGGTAAAATAAAGTTTGTAGAGCAGTTGCGGATCCAGGATTTCCATTTTTGTGTCAGTTTCTTATGTAATAATTTTTGTTAAGGGAGGGCTACATGATTGTACTATCAGGGATAAAAGTATTGCCACCTACATTTGGCATTGAACTTCTTGGAAACATGTCAATAAATGAACTCGCAGTTTAAAATAAATTAAAGCTACATTATTTGGACACATCAAATGTGGTAATTTTCCAGGTACCTGTTTAATAGATATTTCCAAACGAAATGCCTAGTTTTCCAGTAATTCACACACCGGCAAAATTAAAGGAACATAGATAAATTTGATATTTTTTTGTGGCATTTTCGGCGGCATCTCATACAATCAACCTTAACTAATTGCAGTTTCTTTTGCGAAGCTATGTGCAATTATGAAATCTCTTAAAAAAATAAAACAACAACAAGTAGCGTTTTTGCAATACAAGTATTATACACTTTGACTTTATTTAAACATGTAATATATATGAAAAATTAGACATATTTTTAATATTGTGTATTGCCTCCACAAACCCTAGTCACCTGCCATCCCATACTTTTGATGATGCCGTTCGATCATTTTTTGAGGCAAATTTCTTTAATTAAAGCAGCTTTCACTTCTTCTTTCTTTTGGACAGCAGAAATTCTTGACCTAAGTTGTCTACCTAGTATGCTCCAGACATGATGAATCGGATTCAGGTCCGGCCAATTTATGTTTGCTATATCTATTTGGTTTAAAAAATCAATTACATAGCGAGCGATGTGCGGATAGGCTTCTTGTTTGAAAAATCAATTGGTAGGGTTACAATCCAGTCTGCCACTTTGATTTTGATTAGTTGAAATGTCATTCTTATGCATCACTAAAAAAAATTGTTTAAATTTGTTCATAAAACTTCAATATTCAATATCTATAAGTTTCAAATATTTATTTACATTATTGTGAAAGATTAACTGTTGCTTGCTCTTATGGCCAAATAATGTAAGTTTCTTACATTAATTAATCTCATTTTTCGTAAGATTTAAAGAAATAGCTTGATTCAATGATCGATTTGCTCGAAAGAATAATTGCTGGTGTCCAGCCGCACAACGTGATCAACCACTCCGAAAAGATCGGAGCTAATTAGTAAGATTGAGCCGATCAAACAGATTGATTCGATCAGGCTAATGGTAGTAGGAGCAAAAATATAAGAATAATTACAACATAATAAATATTAAATGGCTAACTTAGCATCATCAAAACAATTGAATACTTGATAAACAGTTGATGATAGGTATAAGACAGTACATACAAAAAGGCACTGGAATTTGCTGAGGAATCCAAATATCTAATAAAATATAGGGTGTTCATATATACATAACTCTTACAGTTTTTGAGATAAAATTTTCTTTGTCAAATTTTAACCTCAAATTGACATTGTGAAAATTGCCTATAACTTTTAGTAAGAACAAGATAGACGGACTAGCGACATCTTGAATTGTTAGTAATAGATGCATCTAGAATCAAAAAAATTAACATCTGTCAATTTTGACAATAGGTATTTTAAAAGTGTGAACATTTCAGTGCCCTCTTAAAAACATCATAACTCAATTTCTTCAAATGGAATGACCAATATTTTATCTCATAGGGCGATTGGCAAGAAATTTTTGAGTTATTTCGAAATTTATTTCCTCCCAAAATGTTTGCAGAATCAAGCAATTTCTGTATAAAAAATAGTATCTAAAATCTGTATTTTAATATTACCCTTCAAATTTGACATTTAAAAAATTTAGTGTGTGTGTAATACTACAAGTTATGTGTTTCACATACGATACATTATTCCAGCCTTTTTTTTGTAATTTGTGCTTTTATTTTGTGAAGGGAAATGCCCTAAATTTAGTTTTATTAACCCTATGGGTACATTTGACCATAGATTAAATTAGATTGACGACTCCTAGGGGTCTCCACGTTCCATGAATTTAGTTCACCGAACCACTCGATGAGGGGGCGCTGCAATCGAAAACAACGTCACGTTTGGGGGGTGTGGGGTTCTCGCAGTGCGGGATGCGCGGTGTGGGGGTTCTACTATATACGGGACGTAGGTGGCGGGGAACACCGTGCGGTATGAAAAATTATAACAACATAATTAAAGTATAAAATATATATTATAAATAATTATTAGAGTAAAATGTTTACAACGCAATTTTAAAAAAAAAATATTTAAAATTAGTTTTTACAACATTCACTCTTATAAATGTAATATTTGAACATTTAGTAATTACATAATATTTACTAAATTAAATTAAAGTTGCTATATCATCTAGACAGACTTACACCTAGCAAACACATTTATAACTTAATCCTAATTATCTATTGCACGACGTGTCTCAATTCATACACTATTAAACTCACAAATCAATATTAATTTATAAAAAATAAAGAAATTCATTTAAATGTACATTAAGCAAATTAAAAACAAAATTATTTAAGCTGAAAACTAAACAATATATTTCTACTAATAATACATACTAAAAGAGAGATAAAAACGGGGTTATGAACACCAAACATTAAAAAAATACACAATTTAAATTAATTACAAAGTTAACCTAAATGTTTATTGTTGTCAATTTGACGACATTTTAGTACAATGGGGGCCTGTGTAGGGAATGTATTTTAATCTCGACTGTCATTTACTTGCGTTTTTGATAATTTATCTGGTCTTCTAAAGGGCATCAGTTATGCGTACATTAATCACGTCCAATGCAAGGAAAGACGACACAATGGCACTTTTCACGAACGGAAAACACTCACAGCCGCGATTTTCACCAACACTGACTGCCCCGAGATGATTTTTTTAACAATTTCGAACAAATTTCGGGGGCCGGTAGACGGAAGGATAACCTGACTCAACTCAAACTTGTTTTTTTTGTGCATCAGATGTTCGTAATTGCGGGAAATTTGAAATTCCGATATATGCGCCCTCCCATCGAGTGGTTCGGCGAACTAAATACGTGAACTTTGAGAATTATATGGAGTTGGCTGGGTCTGCATTTGACGGCTCACGCTCGTCATGCGCAAATTTTGGCGTTTCAAATAACGCAAGCTAAACGGGTGCCGGGGAGCGCGCGGCGCATGCGCAATACGGCTGTAAAAACGATTTGAGTTTGCCGTGTGCTAATTTGTGATGATTGTTTTATGTTTTTGGTTTTGTTTTTGTTAGTTGTCACTAGCACCTAACGCTATTGCTTTGCGAGTAAAAAACTGAGATTGTTTGACGATATTTAGTTATATTTTATCTCTTCCATAATGTCAGATATTGAAACTGCATTATTCGAAAGTGATAATGAACGAGAATTTAATGAAGAATTTGATAGAGATGCGTCAATTAGTGAAATGGAAAGTGAAGACAATGACGAATTGGAAGATGATAGTGATAGCGACATACAATCCATACGACGAAGACGCAACAGACTCTTATCGAGTAGTGATAGTGAGTCATCTGATCAACCATTTCAGGAGGAATGGGTTTGGAATGAAACAGAAAATATACCTAATATAAAACAATTTTCCGATATTGCTGGAATCAATCCTATTTGCCTGCGAAGAGTAAGTGATAGTCCTTCGCCATTGAAAGTCTTCCACCAAGTGCTCACTCAAAGTTTTTGGGATATTATAACAGAAGAAACAAATAGGTACGCTAGACAAAAAATAGAAAAAGAAGGTTTTGCCAAGAAAAGGAATCAAAGATGGTTTTCTGTAAGTTCTGATGAAATGAAAGCATATATTGCGTTATGCATTTTGATGTCCCAAGTAAAGAAATCAAAGTTACATATGTATTGGTCTAAACGAAATATTATAAATACACCGATTTTCGCAAACACAATGCCTCGGGATAGGTTTTTTGACATTTCAAGTTTTCTGCATTTTACAAATAATGAAATAATAAATAAAAAATTAGAAATTTAGTAGATTATCTCAATAATACATTCTCTAATCTATATACTCCTAATAATGAAGTATCTATTGATGAATCTCTGATGAAGTTCAAGGGACGATTGAGTTATATTCAATTCAACCCATCAAAACGAGCTCGATTTGGCATCAAAATATATAAACTTTGTGAATCTTCATCTGGCTACTGCATGCGTTTCAAAATATACGTAGGCAAAGATAAAGTACAGGGTGTTGATATACCTGCTTCAGAGAGTGTAGTCATGGAAGTGGCGCAACCAATTCTAAATAAAGGCTACACATTATACATGGACAATTGGTATTCATCACCGTCGTTGGAACTGTCCGAAAAAACAGAAAGCATATGCCAAAACAGCTTACTTCATTCAAATTGAAGAAAGGGGAATATAGAATGTTATCCTGTCGTGGTTTATTGGCATTGAAATGGAAAGACAGAAAAGACGTGTATATGCTTAGCACAAAACATGCAAATGTTGGAATGGTAGATACAGGCAAAAGGCGAAAACTAAAGGATGGCAATTTTGAAAATATTATCAAACCTTCATGCATTGTTGATTATAATAAAGGCATGGGAGGTGTTGATAAACATGACCAAATGCTAGAGTGCTTCCCTGTTATGAGAAAGTGTGTAAAGGGATATAAGAAAATGGCATTTTATCTATTAGACATGGCTATTTATAATGCACACATCATATATTCTAAAATAAACAGCATAAAAACCTCTGGCGTTGTATCATATCGGCTGAATATTGCAGAAGAACTAAAAACTGCCAAATTATAATTGCCGTGGTCGTCCTTCGCATAGTGATACACCATACCGTTTACAGGCAAAAACCTGGGCACACTTTCCAGAGAATATTCCATCAACAGAGTCCAAACAAGTTTGTTATAAAAACAAAATTAGAAGTGAAACTACCTGGCAGTGCAAACAATGCCAAGTACCTCTGCATTTACCAACATTTTTCGAAAAATATCACACTTTGCAAAATTATTAGTAATTTTCTTTTTGATATATTTAGTTGTTAGTTGAAAACTTGTTATTATTTTTATTTGTTTTATTTATCATTATTATTCTGTAATTATTATAAACTTATATCTTATTTAAACTATGTATTAAATTAAAATAAACAATTTGTTACATACAAAATATTGCATTATCATACTACTTCAGATAGCAACAAATTAAATACGTTTCAGATGTATGATACTCTTTAAATAATTCAGTACCCAAAGGATTAATTAGGTTATATTAGTAAAAACCAAATATAACGGTCTTTATGGATGTACCGAAATCATCAATTTTTATTCTAGCCTTCCCAGAAAAGCTAGAATTGTAAGGAAGATCACACATAATTTTGAGCCTATTTTAGGGTTCATGGCGCATCACTTACGACTTTTGTTAATTTGTTTTTTCAACAAACAAAAAAAAACATGTTATTTGCAATATTTTTCAATCACAAAAAAACCTTCAAAATTATCACAGATTTCACCCCCTGTTTTTGTCCCCTGGAAAGTTAGATTTTCACGAATTTACCTGGGAAAGGTCAAATAAAATTTCGACTTGCTTGGAAACAAAATTGTTATTTTCCATTAAATAATTAAATTTCTATTAAAATTAATCAATGTGCTTCAGATAATGATTGTAATATATGTAATGTAATTTAAAATCATCACTCATATCAACAGGCACTAGACCAGATATAAATATGTACTAAGTAATCGTATTATGATTACCAGTTACAGTTATTACCGATTACTATTTGGAAAAATGTCAGATAATGATGTTTGTTCTGAAGCTTGACATGTGAGAAATGTCACATGTTTCAAACAAACAAAAAAGTCAATTAACACATCGAATCTTATTCTACAAGTTTTTTTTTATAAAATCATATAACCTGTAAAGTATCACACTGACATTTCAGTTCAACCAAACAATTGTTTCATCTATGCCGGGGTCTGCAGAAATTGAATTTATGTATAATAGAAAATAGTATTTATTCACTGGGTCACACTTATTTCAAATAAATTAAATAAAAATAATTTGAAAATAATTAATTATTTTCTCTTTAGCCACTGCGACTTTTCTTATTTACATTACGTAAATACTTTGAAACATATATACATTAAACAACTATTTCTCGGGTCTATACACCTCCAGATATTGAATTACATAATGGACATTTGCTGTTGCAAGTAACTGTACTTTTGTAAATCAAGTTGATTAGTTTTCCGGTTAATAATTTTCTAGTTACAGTTATTTTTTTTTATTTAAATTTTTGTTGAAATATAAAATTTTGAAATTATTATTAAAGAATGTTTTTGTTTTAAAAGTTACCATATATGCCTTTTTTTTAACAATATTTTCAAAATTTATTTATTACGAGTCAGAGGTTTCATTGATTTTAAACTCCTAAAGCGCTCTACTTGAATGTTTAAAAACGTCCGATATTTAGCGTTTAGAATCCCATTGTAAACCCTCAATTGCTTCGAACAACTCAATTCGCTTGTACTGGTTAATTTCTTCAAACACTGTTTAATATTTCAATCTTCCAACTGTTCGAATGCATTAGTTTGATCTGGCCCGTCACTAATGTCTTTTTAACATTTCTATGAAGTTTATCATTCAAGTAGTTGAATTTTATAAAAAATATATACAGAGAGGTTTTTTTAACTGTATACATATCCCCTATGAATGTGTTTAGTTGCCTATAATACGCAACCCGAACAATCGATTCCTTTAACTAGGATAATTAAAAAAAAAACAATTAAACAATTTTCTATTCCTGTTTATGACAATATCGAAATGCACAATGTGGAATAATTTTCACGATCGTTTGAGTTAATGTCTTGCAGTTTCTGGTGGTCATTTCTAGCACTTATTCTAATTATTTATTTCAAGTTTATTGTTCTTCGGTGTTACTTTTCTTTCAAATTGTCTTAATAAAATAAAAAAGGAAATTGCTTGTGACGGTAACGCATGCAGTGTTAGTCATGATTTATTTCGTTGCGTTTTCCAAAGAAAATGTTTTAGTTTAATTATTTTTAGAATTATCCTAACTGAGGTATTCGGCCACTTTTTGATTCATTGAAATTCGACGTTTTCTTCATTTGTATACATTTTCGATCAAATATTTCACACATTTTGAAGTTTAGCGTTTGACGTTTAGTTGTGTGTTATAGGCAACACATTAATCGGTTAAATGCGTTTGACTTGTTTTTTTTTTTTCGTGTATACAGTTCGCCTAATGTATACTGATAAAAAAAACCTCCCTGTATATATTTAAAACTTGAAGGGGGAATGAATTGGATATCATTGTCAGATATAATTATACAAAATATATAAGATTTTCTGAAAATACAATTTATGGAACCGTAACACGAGTACTTCAAGTCTTAAATATAATCGGGCCTATTTCTCACAGGAAATGTTAAGTTTAATTCTATATATATATATACAGTGTGGGCCACGAATAACGGCCATTAAGAGTTTTCAGGATTCCTGACCACAGAAAAATTTGAAAAAAAATCTACATTGCATGGTTGAATGTGACCACCTCATGGCAAATATTTTGACTTTCTTTCACTTCCGGTTGTACCGGAAATGGCTACCAACTTTGTTATTTTAAATGGAACACCCTATATTTTAATTTTTTTTTCAGATACCCTGTTCAATTATCTAACCATTCATATGGAATTATTTTTACATAACTCTTATAGTTTTTGAAATAAAAAAATATTTGTAAAATTTTAACCTCAAATGGACGTTTCGAAAAATGTCTATAACTTCTGGTAGGGTCAAGATAGGAAGACCAGCGACATCTTGAATTGTTACTAAAAGATCCATCTAGAATAAATAAAAAAATATGACATCTGCCAATTTTGACAGTATGTGTTTCAAAAGTGTCAACATTTCAATGACCTTTTAAAAACATCATAACTCAATTTTTTCAAATGGAATTACCATTATTTCGTCTAATAGGGCGATTGTCAAGACAATTTGCAACATAAAAATATTATACATCTCCATATCTAAAGCAAGCAGTTTTTGAGTTATTTCGAAATTTCTTTTCTCCCAAAATTTTTACACGATGAGTAATTCCTGCACTATTAATACGTATTCCATAGTATGATACTGTCAATATCCACTGAACCGAATGTGGAAAAAGTCATTTCCAATGCGTCAATATTTGTGAACCCTTTGTTCGAGTAATATTAAAGTGAGTCAGTGTACCAATCAAGAAATTATGAATTTATGTGTTGTACCGGGTGTTCAGATAAGAAAAGTCACCGGCTATATCTCAGGAACTAAGACTCCTAGAGCTTTCAAATAAAAAATATGTTAATAAAAGTGACCATGAGAAAATGTTGCAAATATATTTCAAGTTCGTATCTCTTCCAGTAGGGGGCGCAATGAACAGTCGAAAATTAATTCTGCGATTATCTTAAAAAAAGTTCAAATAAAGGCATCATAAAACTATACTTTTTGAAGTCATGATGAGTTTATAAAGCAAATATGTTACAGAAATTTTTCTCTTACTTTTGAAATAAAGGGTGGGAGGTCAGAATTTATAAAGATCAAATGTCAAATAACTCTTTTGTTTTTTTACCGATCTTAATGATTTTAATTTCATACGAAAGAACTTATCATACTGATTAAAACAATTGACAACAATCATAAAAATAAGTAATCCAGTAGCCGCTAGGTGGCGCCAAGTTAAAAAGAATATAATTTTTCTTACAAATTTCAAATGGAATGATATATTTTCCTTAGTATCAATAGAAAGTGCGTGAAATTGTAAAAAAAAGGTGAAAACTGCATCTCAATACCTTCATTTTATCACAAGTTATATATAAAAGAAAATTTTAAATGTCATTGGAAAACTTTTTGAGGTTAATAAAATTTATAACAAAAACAACAAAACTGAATTAGTTTATCAACACCAGGGGGCATTTTCTAACGCGTGCTAAATTATTTGAATATACTCTTTCTTGAAAGGTGAATACATGGGGATGCTTTTTTTTTTTTTTTTTGTCGCCACAATTTGCCGAATGTTAAGATTTTTTATTTTTGGGGAAATTTAAAAAATATGTTTTATCAATCCAGGCTCAGAACGAGGAAAGACATAATTTTTTGGATCTGAAATGCAAAAACTTCAGCAATAGATATACTGCTATTGCTAGAGGGGATGTCGCTGCTTATTTAGTTGTATAAAATTATGTGATTGCATTAAATATGACGGTGGAGTCATTTGACAATTTCAAAGACAAAATTTTGATATAAATTTGGCATTGAAAATGTTTTTCCATTTGGTTTTAATACCCTTTTCACCTGTATTATAAGAAATATTTCTGTATTTAAAAAAATGAGAAAAATTGTATTAAAATTAAAAAGCGGTTACAAAATAATTTAATTTTATTATTTTAGTTATAATTTCATTTATTATTTTAAATTAACACATAAAATTCTTAAAATTTATATTAATAATTTTTAATTATAAAAAGTCTTTTAATTATAACTTGTGATAGGATTTAGATATAGACTTCCGGTTTTCACTAAATTTCTTACTTTTTAATCCTCTTTCTACTAACATTAAGAAAAATGGGAAAACAATCTATACTTTAAGTTGGCGCCACCTAGTGGCGATAAAGTTAGTTATTTTTCTGATAGTTGCCAATAATTTTAATCAGCATGATAAGTTCTTTCGCATAACATTAAAATCATTAAGATCGGTTAAAAAACAAAAGAGTTATTTGACATTTGCTCTTTATAAATTCTGACCTTCCTCCATTCTTTATTTCAAGAGTAAGAAAAAAAATGTCTGTAACATTTTTGTTTCACGAACTTATCATGATTTCAAAAAGTGTAGTGTTATGATGTCTTTATTAAACATTTTTTTTGAGGTAATCACAATATTACTTTTTGACTGTTCATTGCGCCCTCTACTGGAAGAGTTACGAACTTGAAATTTATTTCCAGAATTTTCTAATGATCACTTTTATTAACAATTTTTTATTTGAAAGCTCTAGCACTCATAGTTCCCTCAGATATAGCCGGTGACCTTTCTTATTCGGACATCCGGTACATTGCCAGTGCAGCAGAATTGTTTGTTTTCACTTAAGACATAAAAACAAAAGCAAGAAGATTGAAATAAAGTAATTTTCAGACGAATAATTGAACACAAGAACTGAAAAAAATTAAATTATAACAATTCTTCGAAATAATTCCACTATTTAATATCTCATCGTACAAATAAAACGTAACATGCATGCAAAATACGTTGAAACTAAATTTATGTTGGTATTTATGTATACGTGTTGCATATGGATTTTCAAGTAACCACATGTGATTGTTTTTTTCAATATATGACCAATAAATTCATAATTTTTTGATTTGTATGCTTATTCATTTTAATATTACTTAAACGAAAGGTTTTAAAATATTGACACATTGGAAATGACTTCTTTCACATTCGGTTCAATATTCATATTGACAGTAGCGTATGGGATATGTATTAATAGTGAAGGAATTATGGATTATGCAAACATTTTGGGAGGAAAGAAATTTTGAAATAACTCAAAAACTACTTGTTGGGATGCATAATACTTTTATATTGCAAATTCTCTTGTCCAACCACCTTATCAGATGAAATATTGGTCATTCAATTTGAAAAAATTGAGTAATGATGTTTTTAAGAGGTCATTGAAGTGTTGACACTTTTGATATACCCACTGTCAAATTTGACAGATGTCATTTTTTTTATTCTAGATTGATCTATTACTAACAATTTAAGATGTCGCTGGTCTGTCTATCTTATTCCTAGTAAAAGTTGTAGGTATTTTTCGAAACGTCAATTTGAGGTTAAAATTTGACAAATTAATTTTTATCTTAAAAACTGTAAGAATTATGTAGGTAATTGAACAGGGAATACAAAAAAAAAATATAGGGTGTTCCATTTAAAATAACAAAGTTGATAGCCATTTCCGGCACAACCGGAAGTGAAAGAAAGTCAAAATATTTACCATGAGGTGGCCGCATTCAACCATGCAATTTAGAATTTTTTCAAAATTTTCCACTGTAAGGAACCCCGAAAACTTTTAATGGCTGTTATTCGTGGCCCACCTTGTATATATATAAATATATATCTATTAAAAACTAGCCTAGACTGGGATGATAAAAAATAACATACACATTAAACCTAACATTTCCCATACAGAATAGCCCCCAAAATTATTTTGTTCTTTTACTTTTTATTATTGTTTATTTGTTATTATCAATAGTACACACAACATTTACTGTTGGGCAAACAAGTAGAAATGATTAAAGAATCAAAAATAATATGGGGACATTTTTAAAAGCCATAGTAAGGCAAGAAATAACTATATAAATTGTAATATTCTTCTAAATACTGAACATTTACTTTAAAAGACAACAATCTATTTCCTCATTTAATAATGTTGTATTTGCTATTGTTCATTCAAAAACTTATTTAACCAAATTCATGAGGAAAAGTGCCAAACAATTATTTGTTTCAAATTCTAGTTCCAATTTGAAACAAATAATTAAAGGAAGAAATTGTAATAACAAAATACATGATTTTAACAGATACTAAATTAAAAGAACAGCAAAACACGTTAGAAAGAGATAAATGCACAGCAAGCTTGGTTAGATAGGAAAAATGTACTTAGATAATAATAAATGCATTCTACTTTTGCACCCTTGTGCTCATATATATGATTTCAATATCTTCTACGTGACAATTAATTTACTTTCATTCAAAGCCACCAGAGTGGCAGCATTTTCCTCAGGTTTCCATTACATCAAGGCCAAATATTCAATAAGATCCTTAAAATTAGTAATAAAATAAGATACAAATTTAGTTGACATTTTGTTAATGTTTGTACCATGTATTTTCTTCAATTATAACTCTTCCTTCTTCATCCATGATTTTAGAGTTTAGCTATCAGTATTGTTTCTTCTAAATAAACACATTTTGGCAAAATTAGTTATACAATTTTTTGTAATTAAAAGTGTTTAATTTTTTAATAATAGAAAAAGGATTTATTTACTTGGTCACAGTTATTTGAATAGATTAAATAAAATTACGACTTATGTTACTTATGTAACATAAGTCGAAATGTCATAGTAGCTAAAGAAGAAATAATTTATTAATTAATTATTTTTAAATTCTTTTAATTTAATTTTGTGTTTGTTATATAAACAAATCAACCATTCTATAAATAAATGCACACTTTTTGGGGACACATCAGGACTATGAAAACATGACTTTCATAAGGGCCAAACAAATTAAACTTTTATTTTGAAATCAAAAATATTGTAAATCTTCAGAGAAAAAAGTTCCTTATTCAAATATTTGAAGTTAATAGTCAATTTTTTTTCCAACCGAAAAAATTATAATTAAAAATTTTATTTTAAAAAATTAAAAGCTAATCAAGAAAAAAATATATCATACCTGTTATGGTTAAGAGTTATAAGATAATTGAAATAAAAAATATTTTCGATACAATTAAAATATTATTTAATTAATAAAAAAAATTCTTCTTCAATTTTATCATGTTATAACATAACATCTTTATTTAATTATTGTCATAATTACAATATGAAAAATTATGTTTGATTTTTTTTTAAACATAATATTGTTTTTGAAGTAATAATTTATATTAACTACCTATGATTATAAATAATATCAGTGCCTACTAAAATATACAGGCCGGAATGTCAGAGAGGGGAGGACTCCCAGAAGCATATGTGTGCCTGTCCTTGGAGCGCCTGCTGTCCCGCGCATTTCTATAATACAAGCGGGTTATATTGTAACAATTTTCAGATGCAGATGCAATAATAAATATTTATGTAATACAAAAATATATTATAAAAATGAATAAATAAAATTCCATCACAATGATCTACTGGCGACTGAATTCACCTGAATTTAGACTCTAGACTCCGAGATTTCAAATTTCCCCACTCCGACATTCAGGCCTGTATCTTTTAGCAGGCACTGATAATATCCATATGAAAATGTAAATGAGGAAGCATTCTGAATTTATGTTTATTTTTCAATTTTAGGGGTCTTGAAGCAAGTGATCGATAAATGTGTGGCCGGAGAGTCCGTCAGAAAAATCTGTGAGTATGGTGACAAGCTGCTCGTTGAAGAGACGGGAAAGTGTTTTAAGAAGGAAAAGGAGCTGAAGAAGGGCATCGCGTTTCCCACTTGTGTGTCTGTCAATAACTGCATCTGCCATTTCTCGCCGGTGCCGAGTGAGCCGGATTACACTCTCAAGGATGAAGATGTCGCCAAAGTGTAAGACATTATTATCAACGTAAATAATACTTGGTTTTAATTATCTTATTAATCTTCTTATAAATCATCAGTATGAAGAGTAGAATTAATTTTAAGAAACAATTTTGATGTAAAATTCTGTTCATACGTAAAAAATAAGTATAAGTGTTGATAACTATTTTTATAGGATTTCAATTTATTCAGTGGAAGTTCATTCATTTGCCAAAGTTTCTGACAACTCTGCTCTTTCATGCATTTTTCTCTTTCAAACCACTCTCTGACATGTTTTCCACACCTCTATATCTGGCCTTTTTGTACTTAATCCAATTAATATCATCTCATGCCACTTTTTCCATAACTTCTCGATGATGGAACGCTTGTTCGTTTGCTGAATATTTCTGGTAATTGATTTTTCCAGCTCATTTTTGTATTATTACTTTCAAATTCAATTTCTCCAGAAAAATATTTTGTTAAATAATTAATTGTTATTAAAAATGTTTAATAATCTATCAAAAGTAATTTATGATTCTGTAACTAATTAATTACTTGTTAGAAATTGTATTTGAGAACTCCAATTATTAATTTATATAATATATAAATAATATATAAAAAAATAAGGGATATTTTTTTTATGACAGATTATTCTTTGAACCATGCAACCATTGTTATCATATGCAAAAGTGGGGCTTAGAAAGATATATAGCTATATTTTAAAACCACAGATAATTTATACCCTTTTCTATAGTTTTGAGTTATAAGTACCTCTGAATTTGAGTCAGTACTTACTCAAAAAAATGTTTTTTTTTGCAAGTATTTTGAAAATGTGATACTTTTTTATTTTTCTCATTACTTATACCATTGTAATTTAAAACAATTAGTATAGAGTACATTAAATCAATACAAAAATATGCATGCAGTTATGAGTAGGCGATACACAAGAAATTAGTGAGACGTAAACATTCATTCCCCTTACACCTGTATCTAACCCGCGAACGCCTTGTAAGAGTACATATGAGCAGTTAACATTGTCAGACGAAGATAGTCGTGGAATGGGCACGTTCAGTCTCCCCTCCAAGATTTTTTGTTTTCTATAAAAATAAACACGTATTCTTCCCATTTATTTCGTATTTTCGTTATAGACTGAATATTTCAGTCGATTTGCATTTGTGGCTTGTATATTGAAACAGTTTCAAATTATCTATTATAAAATATGTTAGAACGTAATTGTTGATTATTCTTTTGGTATTAGTAATTAGCTATCGAAAATCAAATATATCAGCATTTTGATTAATTGCTGCTAAAATTATTTTACTTAAAATTTGTTTGTTTCACTAATAGTACATATATAGAGTAATGTTTATATTTTATACATTTTTTGTTGTTGATTTACATACATTTTGAATAATTTTCTTGGTACAAAAATATATATTATGTTAATTAAGGGTTTTAATATTTAGACATTGGTAGTTCATATTGTATGAAATAAATATGAATATATTATTAAAAATCAATCAATAAAACACAGATTAGATTGAATAACTTTAAATTCTCGACTAGTTTCAGGTTATTAGCCCATTTTCAAGAGAATTTAAAATTTTAAATTCTCTTGAAAATGGGCTAATTAAAGTTATTCAATCTAATCTGTGTTTTATTGGTTGATTTTTAATAATTCATTCATATTTATTTCATATATTATGTTATTTTTAATAATGTAAAGGAAGATATATATATATACTTTTGGCCAGAATTGCTCGTATATTTAATATATTTAAATAATTTAATAGAATTGAATATAATGTCTTCAATTTGATGCTGATGCAATATTCATTTAATTCTTTTCGTATATTAATGAGTAACTAATTTATAATAGTACAAATTAAAAAAATATTTGATTTGCACTCATAATTACCGGATATTGTTTACATATGTGCTTAAAAATATGATTAAATTAAAATTATAACAAAAATAATAATTAAACACAAAAATTATGAATACCATCAACATTTTCCAATATTCAGTATATAAATTATTTATTATTACAGATATATACAGGATGTTAAAAAAGTTCTACACTAGCAAGTGCTTTATTGCATGTAGTTATTTCAAGTGGATCGTTATAAAGGGAAATACCGATCAGATTCTAATCTACAACAAATGGAGAAAGTTCGAAACAAAATATCCATGAAGATATAATATGCTAAATTAGAATATCATGAGTCGAATTTCTTTTTAAAATAAGCTAAGCGTAGATTTATTTCTGAAAATGATTCAAGCAATAATGTGAAACGATTAATTTTGTTTGTATGTCAACAATTTCAAATTCATTTTATTTGTATAATTAATAAAATCTTTTTTAAATTAAGCCAAAAGACAATAATATATCAATATTTAATGTAATGGAGAAAAATTTAAATATTTCTAAAGAGGCTTTTGCCACATACATTTTTGATATTTGTCTTATATTAAAAACTGCAACACAGGTTATTTACAATTTGTAATGGAAATTTAAATTAAGGATTATAATCTTTATGGAATGATTCAATTTATAAATTATCATAAATTCGAATGCACTTTGCAAACTTTTTAATATTAAATAAAAATAACTTTTACATTATTTTGTGTTTTGCATTTATTCTTTATAATTATGTTTATTGACATTTTATTTTCATAAAGGAATCAGAAATTTAAACATTTTTAAAATTAATATATAGATTTATTTTATATCTGTGCCTCGGACAATCTGTATGGTGCTTGTGCAAATAATACAATGCAATTACTCACTTGTGCAAATATTTTGTGAGAAAAGAAAATTCAAAATAACTCACACACTACTCGCTCCAGATATGTAATACTTTTATGTTGCAAACTGTGATAGCCACTTCTGGTACAACCGGAAGTGCAAAGAAAGAACATATTTTTCACGAGAAGATTGTATTCAACCGTGCAATGAAGACTTTTTCAATTTTTTTCTCGGTCAGGAACCGCGTAAACTTTAATTTGTGACCCACCCCTATATTATTAGCAAATTATTCTTTCCAATCAACTGAAATATGTATTGTTTTTAATATAATAATAAAATTCAATTCTATTAATTGAATTGTATTATTCCTAAGATCAATAATTATGCGTGGTTCATCACAGAAGTACCAAATTCTTCGATTATACGGGTTGGTTTAAATTAAGAGTACACCATTACTATTTTTTTTAAGATTAATAATGAAATAAACATTTGTTTTGATGGAACAGCCTATATATTATCATAATTTGATAGAGAAAATAATTTTTAACAAAAAGATTATAATACACCACCATCACAAAAAATCACAAATATAGAAGTGATTTGCATATTAATATTGTATTTTTCTGAATTTGATAGTTAATTTACCATTTACTTAATCGATATAATTTTTTTTATGCATTATAACAACAAAAATGAGTATTTCAATTTAAAATATGTAATATGTTAATGATGTACATTGTAAGTGCAATACTTTGACGTTCAATCTAGAATTCACATTTTTTATTTAATATATGATATTTAAATAGATTAAATAATTGACAATTTAACTTATTACATACTTTCTTAACATTATTTGTAAGTGTTTTGTTTTTATAGTAACTTAATTTAATCTAAAATAGAATACGTAAATGCCAAAAACTTTATTATTTGCGAGTAATTTTTTTTGTAATGGTCTATAATTTGTTTGTTAAAATTACCCTCTGGTGATGTGATCATAAAAGAGATACTGATTTCCATTTAAAAATGTTCGTTTTATTAATATATTGAAAATGCGATGTTCTTTTGCTTCTCTGATTTTTCTGTTGTAATCCTCTGAAAAATTACTACTACTTTGCTAGTTTAACCGACTCTCTAGCTCAACTAATAACAAAGTTAGCAATTGTGCGCACTTTGTTTAGAAAAAACTTGTATATGTACAAATGTAATAAAGGTGTTATAATAACAAATGTATAAACAATCCGTACTGTTAAAACAACAATCTAATTACTAGACCGTCGCCGCGCGCCAAGTTGCAAAGCGTCTGGCCGCGCTACATCCCGAGTCCACATTCGCTCGAAAAATTGTTCTAGGAACGGATTATATTTAATTAATTTCTGAATAATACACTAACACAAATAACACTGTTTCAAAGAAGTGGCACGAATACTTACCACAACTCCGCCCATAAAGTGTGATCCACATTAATACTGCTTCAGGGCAGCATTTTACGGGTCTATTTTTTTGGTAGCTAAAAAAGTGGTTTTTGCATTTAAAAATCGTTTTTATAAAAAAAGTGTTATTAGGATTAAATTTCGTAAAAAATATTTATGATGGCAACATGGTTTTTGTTTTTTTTTATTTTTTTTAAATTTTATTTTTTATATTTAAAAAAATAGAAATATCTGTGAAAACAGATTTAAAATATCTGTAATAATATCTAAAAATTCAACTTTATTTCAAAAGAAAAGCGCGCTCTTAATTGTCTTGTTACACTGTGGTAGTCTCTGGTTTGTTAAAAATATAAAACAATCACATTGATTTTTATACAATAGATATTCTCTTTTTAAATTATAATTATCTTTTGTAGTGATTTAGGAGCACACATCGATGGGTTCATCGCAGTAGTGGCACACACAGTAGTGGTGGGTGCCTCAAGCGACAACAAGGTGACAGGCAAGAAAGCCGATGTTGTGCTGGCTGCGCACTACGCGTCGCAGGCGGCGCTGCGACTTCTCAAGCCGGGCAATGAGGCTTACAGCGTGACCGACGCCGTCCAAAAGGTGGCTGAGAGCTACGGCTGCAAGCCAGTTGAGGGCATGCTCAGTCACCAGCTGAAGCAGTTTAAGATCGATGGGGAGCGCACCATCATCCAGAACCCCAACGATGCCCAGAAGAAGGAGCATGAAAAATTCGAGTTTGACAAGCACGAGGTGTACGCGATGGACGTTCTCATTAGTACCGGTGAAGGGATAGGTTAGTTTGGATATTCAGCCCTAAGTAAGAAAGTGGTTTTCAAACAGGATTCCATCTTTCAAATAAATTTACCTTAAGAAAAGTTTATTTTCTTTAATTTTTGTTCAATGATTTCAGTGTATCATCAATTAAAGTTTAATAACCATTACTTTAATTTTAAAAAAGAAACTGAAATTAAAATGATCAAATTAGGCTTTTTCCTTTGGCTTAAGTTGTTTTATATTTTGTTGTTAGTATTTTTAATCAATTAAATATTCAAATCAAAACAATGCTTCTAAAAATTTATATTATAAAGTAACATGTTATTGTAATAAATAAGTGGTTTTAAATTACCCCTACACCACCATTATGGTAGATGGGGATTTTAGATTATATATATATATATTTAAATTCTATATAATGCAAACAAAAATTATTTAGTAATTTTTAAATCACAATCTATTAATATAAAGTTGATTTAAAAGTCAATTAGAATTAAGAAAGAAAATCAGTTATATTTAAAAAGAAATGTGTTGCAGGTAAAGAAGCTGACACCAGGGTATGCATCTATAAGAAAACGGATGAGGTGTATCAACTGAAGCTGAAGGCATCTAGGATGTTCTACAGTGAAGTTAGGACGAAGCATGGCTCAATGCCGTTCAACTTGCGCAGCTTTGAGGAGGAGACCAAGGCCAAGATGGGTGTCGTCGAGTGTGTCAACCACAAACTGATCGATCCTTTCCAAGTGTTGTATGAAAAATCGGGTAAGATAATACATTTGTTCAATAATCAGTTGTTTGATGGTGTCCGTTGTTGTAAGCGGTGGCACAAATCATCTATGAAATCCGAGTTAATTTTCAAGAAAATATTTTGCAATAAACTTTACGAGAACAAAAATATCAAAATGACATTCACCTTCAGAATCTTGCTTATTATAAAAGATTGAGGTTAGGTTTAAACTTGGCACTTTTACAGAATTGCTTGCTAATTAATTAATTCTTTTCATTCTGAAAAATGTTATTTTCTTTTTTATTTAAATCTTCATTATATGAAGTAATATATCAATATAGTAACGAAAATTCCTATATCATTTTTTAATGATCTAATTGATTTTATATTTCATTTTATATTTTGTTCTGATTATGATGTTACATCATTAACAGCAGATCAAACAATTTAGTCTGATAAATTTAATATTTTTTAATTTTATTTCTACAATTAGCATTATCGTTATTTATTAAAATAATGTTATTATGTTTACCTATATTATTAAGAATTGAAAAATTACTAGAATTACACTTAAACCTTTTTAAATGAAATTTAATTCATATGTACAATAAAAATATTTATCTGAATCAGTACCAGTTGCAAGATTGTCAATGTAAAAATCGTGAAGAATCATTGAAATAGTTTGTTTCAAATTAGGTTCACACTATGGAAAGTAGGTACAATTCTGTTTTGTGACTATGAGCAGTTTACATTTTTTCAGTGTTTCTTGTATTTGCCTGTACATTAAAATTAATGTGCTCTGTCATAAAGTAAAAACACATATATATATTTCAATTTTTAAATCTTTTTAGTGCCATAGTTTTTTAATTACCTAAGTTAATGTCTTCATATTTAGAAGACAAATATATTATAAATTTACCATTAGTTGTATTCTTAAAATGAGTTTCACATCTGATATCTTTTGGATTCATTAATTTTATTTTGTATTATATTTATATAGTATAACCAGCAATCAGAACCCAACCAAACAATTCAGAACTGGTAAATCAGTGCCTAATATAATTTGTTCAACATATAATGTGTTTCATAAAAGCCAATTAGTGTATCTGCAGGTCTGAACACATTAAATTTATTGTCAGCTAATAAACAATGAATTTGCTTAGACCGCGATTATAAAAAAAAATCTGTATTCCTGTATGGAATAGCCCCAGTTATATACTTAGTATGACATTAACTTTACAATGAAATAAATTGATTTAAATATTTTCTGTAATGAAAACACTATTTAATTTTGTTTGTATATTAATACGTCATTATTAATAGACTTTAATTCACTGAAACAAACCAAGTGTTTTAATCAAAGTCTATTAATTAAATATGTTTCACCACGGGTTAAGTGAGAAATTAATTCAAAATACGTCATTATTAAACTAACACTGTGTTAATGATATCGAAACTATAGTCACTAAATAAATTTCAATTATACAAGGTTAAAAGTGTTTTCATTAATCGAACAACGATGTGTAACAAATTAATAATTAATAACAATTAGTAAATTAAATATTTTAGTTGGTAGGGTAATGCAATTTAAAAAAAAAGAGCTTGGGTGGCTGTAGCCTCAAAATCTCCATCCATCTCCATGTATAGAAACGGTTTTGAAAAATGTTTGTTAACCTTTTCCAAAGGCCTATTTTCAAATTGACACCCTATATATCTTGACAATGTGAAACAAATAACCTAATTAAAAAATATATTAGTTAAAATTGAATGCAAGCACAAGATTGGCTTAATTCATTTTAATTAACTTCAAGGACATTCTTGTTATTGCTAAATTTATAAAAATGTTCATTACAGGTGAAATTGTGGCGCAGTACAAGTTTACCGTGCTGCTGATGCCTAATGGACCGCACAAGATAACCGGCCTCCCATTCGACACAGAGGTTTATCAATCGGACAAAACGGTCTCTGACCCCGAGTTAAAGTCCTTGCTAAGCAGTTCGGCCAACCCCAAGGCAGCCAAAAAGAAAAAAAAGAAGTCCGAGAGCTCCGAGCAGCAACCTATGGAAGTGGAGGGGGTAGTTTAAGTTACACACAAAACCGATGAGAGGAGAAGAGATACAGAAGCTGACTTACACTTTCCTCCCCTACCCACCCCCTATTACTTATAATTATCTTTTTTTTTACATGTATAACAATAATCGGAAAATTATATACGACACACTTGCAACTTCTTTGGAATTATTACTTTTTTATAATTGACATTACACACTCACACACTCATATACACATACACTGCCCTCTCTTGAGTAATAATGAACCTAAAAAGAAACGTTAAGTTTAACGTAAAACCGTACTTTCAAAATATAAAATTAACCCTATACAAAAAATAAAAATGAGAAAAATAGTTTCATTGTAATTAAATTTATAATGGAAATTATTGCTCGAAGAAAATAAAAGAAAATGCAAATTATCTTGTAAGGTTTACAGAGTATTAAGACGGGCTTTTATATATATATACATATATATATAAAAATAACACTGTTCTAAATATATACAGGGTGTTCAATGTCTATATAAAAAGAAAAAACACTGATTGTTTTGCAAAGCGTGTTTGATGAAAGAATAATGAAAATGCAATATATACAAAATTTGCACTTTGTTATGAATACATAGAATATTTTTTTACAGACAATAGTCTGATGTGACTAAATTTAGAGTGTTTTCTGCGATAGGTTGTAAGCAGTTGAAAAGAGCAAACGATTTTTATCACAGATATCACATCAGAATTTGTTAAATTAATTTTAAAGTTTCTTTACAATTTCGAACCACAAATAATAAGACCACAAAGAATTTTGGAAGAATTCAAGTATTTCTTATTTGATCAACTAATAAATAGTGATTTATTTATGGTTTTAACATTTAAATATTGGAAATGTATATTATATTAATAAATTAGAAAATAATTATTATGAGCATATATTGCTACATATGTTTTGTTAGGCGTTTATTTATATAATCTTTTAAAAAAATGATCAAATGCTATTAAATAATGGTTTAAATATAATAAGTGTATTGAAGTTACTTAAACCATCATTTGCCATAATAATTTTTCATAACTTTCGTACAAACCAATACAAATTTTAAAAAGTTACAAAAAAATGCATATTTTCTTAAAAACACCTTTATATTAATATTTCAGTTGTGATTTTTTTTGTTCATATGAATAAATCTACAATCAAATTTTAATTATGATTTAATTTATTATTTTTTTTTTGATTGCTCGATAATTCCTTAGTGTCTAATTCACAATAATAATTTATTTTTAAATATTTTATTTACACAAATGAATAATATTTTTAACATCTGATATTGGTGATGTCAAAAGCAATTATTTCTGTAATCAAATATGAAAAAATTAATTATTAAAAATAATCATGTGTTGATTAAATAAATGATTCAAATTTTAAAACTAGTTAATACAATTGCACTGAGTGAAGCTTTAATGGTTAACTTACAATACATAGATTAAAATTTTGAATTTTGGAAATAAATCAATTGAAGTAAGTCTAAATACAATATTAGTGTGTATTAATATTGTATTTAGTTTTGTCAAACATTTAGGTGGTGTATATAAACCACTGAAATTGTTTTCTTATGTTTGATTGATATACATTAATGAGATATTCTAGGTATATAACAAATGCATAATTAAGAGAAAAATGCAATATTTTAAAAAATGTGGATATAAATATGAAGGTTGTTTTATATATCTAAATTGAACTCCCTGTATTATTAGCTTTATTAAAAAAAAACTAAAAGAATGAACCGCGCCTATTTTTACTGAATACATTAAAATTGAAAAATGTATTCTTTTGCAACACTACAACAGAGCAGCCCGGTGAAAAGTTTAAATTACAAAATGCTATTTGTAAACGTTGACGATAATTTTTTTTTTTCACTAATATGTTTTATTTTTAAACAATGTATAGATGATAGGATTAATGTTTGTTTTATTAATTTTTGTATGAGAGTACCTTCTCAAGGAAAAGGAGACAGTTCAGTTTATCGCCGTTTGTATCGCATACAGTTGGAAAAAAAGTTAATAAACTAATTTTGGTAATTTTGTTTGTTTTCGTTAACTCTCAATTAAGATAAGTTTTAACAAATAATGCAAGATACAAATCCATAAAATGCAGCACATGTAAAAGGATTTAAATTAATTAATGAAAACACTTTTAATTTTGTATAACTGCACTTTAATTACACATAGTTAATTTCATTTATAAAATGTGTGTTTGCTGTGAACAGTTGTAAGTCACTGAATTTTTGAGATATTAGTAATCAAATGTTAATGTAACCTATAAATCACAATTTATAAATACATTTTAATATTCTGAAAATGGGCAGTTTATGAAGAATTTTGTAGAAATGGAAGAAAATAAAAGTTTGTTAAATAATTACTGACTTTAATACAAAAAATAATTGAATAGTTGTATTATTTTCAAAATGAAAGCATGAATTACAAGAATAATCTTTCTTAAATTCATTAAGGATTTCTAAGGTTATATTTAAAAAAACATACTAACCATTATAATGAATTGGGCATTTTTAAAATGTATGAAATCGTCGAAATAGTCCTGGATACTATATTGTTTACAATAATCCTCACCAATACACCAATAATATTCACGAATATGGGTTTTATCAATCCTGCCTGGTCTAATTCAAGGATTAAGTTGTGTCTATTAGTATGACCGTTGATTGAAAATTATTATTTTTCAATCAACAGTATGACCATTAAAAATATGTAAAAGTGTTTTCATTAACTGGATAACCATTTATGTTGAAGTAGGAGCTTTAACATTTAATGGACTTAATTTATTCCACATTGTTGAAGGTCTGAATCATGAATTGGAATCAATAATTAATATACTAATTTTGTTTTCATTAATTATTAATAATTTCTAAATAACAAGCAATGGTTTCATGTGAAGAGGTTACTTCTTCTGTTCGGGTACAGCAGGAGAAGGAGGTGGTGGTGGTGTTGCTGTAAAAGAGTCTATGAATTTCTTCATCTCGGGATTCTCCTTTAGGGATTTGAAACCGGCCTCCGTCCAATCACAAGCGTGTTCGGGCAATTTTCCCAAGAATTCAAAGGTTGAAGTCACACCGTTATTCCAGTAGTGTTTCGTAAGGTAAGTAATTCTTTCAGAATCTGGCAATGCTGGAATCTGTAAAGGTATTTTCAAAATTAAATATTTTGTAATCGAATGTTTAAAAAGGTTTGATAATATAAAAATGTTAAATTCACAAACATACATATGTATGCA